>JARYZH020000004.1:6808589-9208589 GCA_030021035.2 Notholithocarpus densiflorus
TCTCTAGGCTCGTGTCCTACAATGGGTGAAGCAACGGCAAGCGTCTCTGGACTCACATTTCAAAGCGGGTGAACAAATGGCAAGCGTCTCTAGGCTCGTGTCCTACAATGGGTGAACCAACGGCAAGCGTCTCTGGACTTACATTTCATAATGGGTGAACAAGCGGCAAGAATCTCTGGGCTTGTCTCCTACAGTGGGTGATCCAACAGCAAGCGTCTCTAGACTCACATTTTATAGTGGGTGAACTAGCGACAAGAGTCTCTTGGCTCGTATCCTACAGTGGTTGAACCATTGGCAAGCGTCTCTAGACTTACATTTTATAGCGGCTGAACTGGCAAAAAGCGTCTCTAGGCTCGTGTCCTACAGTGGGTGAAGCAACGGCCAGCGTCTCTGGACTCACATTTCATAGCGGGTGAACTAGCGGCAAGCATTTCTAGGCTCGTGTCCTACAATGGGTGAACCAGCGGCAAGCGTCTCCGGACTCACATTTCATAACGGGCGAACAAGTGGAAAGTGTCTCACGGCTCGTATCCTACAGTGGGTGATCTAACGGCAAGCGTCTCTGTACTCATATTTCAAAGCAGGTGAACTAGCAGTAAGTGTCTCTAGGCTCATATCCAACAGTGGGTGAACCAGCAGCAAACCTCCTTGGACTCACATTTCATAGTAGGTGAACTTGCGGCAAGCGTCTCTAGGCTCGTGTCCTACAGTGGTTGAACCAGCGGCAAGCATTCTTGGAACTCACATTTCAAAGCAGGTGAAATAGAGACAAGCATCTCTAGGCTCGTGTCCTACAATGGGTGAACCAGCGCAAACACCTCTAAACTCACATTTCATAACGGGTGAACTATCGACAAGCATCTCTTGGCTCATATCCTACAATCGGTGAACCAGCAAAAAGTGACTCTGGACTAACAATTCATAGCAGGTGAACTAGCGGCAAGCGTCTCTAGGCTCGTGTCCTACAGTGGGTGAACCAACGACAAGCGTCTCTAGACTCACATTTCATAACAAGTGAACTATCGGTAAGCGTTTCTTGGCTCTTATCCTACAGTGGTTGAACCAATGGCAAATGTCTCTGGACTCACATTTTGTAGACGGTGAACTAGCGAAAAGCGTCTCTGGGCTCGTGTCCTATAGTGGGTGAAGCAACGGTAAGCGTCTCTAGACTCACATTTCATAACAAGTGAACTATCGGCAAGCGTCTCTTGGCTCGTATCCTACAGTGGTTGAACCAACGGCAAGCGTCACTGGACTCACATTTTGTAGTGGGTGAACTAGCGAAAAGCTTCTCTAGGCTTGTGTCCTACAGTGGGTGAAGCAACGGCAAGCGTTTTTGGACTCACATTTCATAACGAGTGAACTAGCGGAAATCGTTGATAGGCTCGTGTCCTACAGTGGGTGAACCAGCGGCAAGCGTCTCTGGACTCACATTCGTAACAGGTGAACATGTGGCAAGCATCTCTTGGCTCATATCCTACAATGGGTGATCCAGCGGCAAGCGTCTCTGGACTCACATTTCATAGCAGGTGAACTAGCGGCAAGCGTCTCTCAACTTTTATCCTACAGTGGGTGAGCCAGCGGTAAGCGTATCTAGACTCACAATTCATAACACGTGAACTATCGGCAAGCGTCTCTTGGCTAGTATCCTACAATGGTTGAACCATCGGCAAGCATCTCTGGACTTACATTTCATAGCAGCTGAACTAGTGAAAAGCATCTTTAGGCTCGTGTCCTATAATGGGTGAACCAATGGCAAGCGTCTATGGACTCACATTTCATAACGAGTGAACAAGTGGCAAGCATCTCTAGGATCGTATCCTACAGTGGGTGATCTAGCGGCAGGCATCTCTGTACTCACATTTCATTGCGGGTGAACTAGCAGCAAGCATGTCTAGGCTCATATCCTAGAATGGGTGAACCAGCGGCAAACGTCCCTAGACTCACATTTCATAGCGGGTGAACTAGCGGCAAGCGTCTCTAGGCTCGTGTCCTACAGTGGTTAAACTAGCAGCAAATGTTTCTAGGCTTGTGTCCTATAGTGGTTGAAATAGCAGCAAGCATCCCTAGACTCACATTTTAAAGTGGGTGAACTAGCAACAAGTGTCTCTAGGCTCGTATCCTATAGTGGGTGAACTAGCGGCTAGCATCTCTAGGCTCGTGTCCTACAGTGGTTGAACCAGCGGCAAGCATCCGTAGACTCACATTTCAAAGTGGGTGAACTAGCGGCAAACGTCTCTAGGCTCGTGTCCTATAGTGGGCAAACCAGAGGCAAGCGTCTCTAGACTCACATTTCATAACAGGTGAACTATCGGCAAGCGTCTCTTGGCTCATATCCTACAGTGGGTGAACTAGTGGCAAGCATCTCTAGACTCACATTTCGTAGCGGGTGAACTAGCGAAAAGCATCTCTAGACTTACATTTCATAATGGGTGAACAAGCGGCAACCGTCTCTAGGCTCGTATCCTATAGTTGGTGATCCAGCGACAAGCATCCCTAGACTCACATTTCATAGCAGGTGAAATAGCAACAAGCATCTCTTGGCTCGTGTCCAACAGTGGGAGAACCAACGGCAAACGTCTCTGGACTTAAATTTAATAGCTGGTGAACTAGCGGCAAGAATTTCTAGGGTCGTATCCTACAATGGGTGAACCTGCGGCAAGCGTCTCTACACTCACATTTCATAGCTGGTGAACAAGCGGCAAGCATTTCTAAGCTCATATCCCACAGTGGGTGAACCAGTGGCCGGTGTCCCTATTCTCACATTTCATAGCGGGTGAACTAGCGGCAAGCGTCTTTAAGGTCGTGTCCTACAATGGGTGAACTTGCAATAAGCGTCTCTGGTCTCACATTTCATAACGGGTGAACAAGCGGAAAGCGTCTCTAGGGTCGTATCCTATAGTGGATGAACCAGTGGCTAGCGTCTCTGGACTCACATTTCATAACGGGTGAACTAGCGTTAAGTGTCTCTAGGCTTGTGTACTATTGTGGGTGAACGAGTGGTAGGCGTCTTTAGACTCACATTTCATAGCGGGTGAACTAGCAGCAAGCTTTTCTAGGCTCGTGTCCTACAGTGGGTGAACCAACGGCGAGCGTCTCTGGACTCACATTTCATAGTGGGTGAACTAGCAGCAAGCATCATTAGGCTCGTGTCCAACAATGGGTAAACTAGCGGCAAGCGTCCCTGGACTTACATTTCATAGTGGGTGAACTAGAGGCAAGCGTCTCTAGGCTCGTGTCCTACAATGGGTGAACCAGTGACAAGCTTCTCTAGAATCACATTTCAAGTGCCACTGGACTCACATTTCATAGCAAGTGAAATAGCGGCAAGCGTCTCTAGGCTCGTGTCCAATAGTGGGTGAACCAACGGCGAGCGTCCCTAGACTTACATTTCATAGCGGGTGAACTAGAGGCAAGCGTCTCTAGGCTCGTGTCCTCTAGTGGGCGAACCTGAGGCAAGTGTCTCTAGACTCACATTTCATAACGAGTGAACTAGCGGCAAGTGTCTCTAGGCTCGTGTCCAACAATGGGTGAACTGGCGGCAAGAGTCTCTAGGCTCTTATCCTACTGCAGGTGAACCAGCGGCAAGCATCCCTAGACTTACATTTCATAGCGGGTGAACTAGCGATAAGCGTCTCTAGGCTCGTGTCCTACAGTGGGTGAACCAAGGGCAAGCCTGGACTCACATTTCATAGCTGGTGAACTAGCGTGACGTTCCTGAACGTATCCTACAATGGGTGAGCAGGCTGAGCGTCTCCTAGACTAGCATTTCATTATGGGTGAACTTTGCGACAGCGTCTCTGAAACACATATCCTACGGTGGGTGAACCTTGGCGGGCGTCCCAAACCACTCACGGTCGGTGACCATGGCGTCTACAGACTCATTTCATAACGGGTGAGCGAAGCAGTGAAGCATCAGGGCTCGTGTCCTACGGTGGGTGAACTAGCAGCGAGTAGCTTTAGACTTCGTATCTGCGATGGGTGAACCCGGTACGGCAGCGTCGTTGGACTCCATTTGCTCGTGAGTGAACTGGTGACAAGCGTCTCATTCGTGTCTACGGTAAAGTGAATAGCACGACCAGCGTCTGGTTCACATTTCTGTGAACTAGCGTTAAGTGTCTCTAGGCTTGTGTACTATTGTGGGTGAGCAGTGGTGGCGTCTTTAGACTCGCATTTCATAGCGGGTGAACTAGCGACAAGCTTTTCTGAGCTCGTGTCCTACGGTGGGTGTGAACTTGACGCGGCGTCTACGGACTTCGCATTTCGTAGTGGGTGAACTAACGGCCAAACATCGTGGGCTCGTGTCCAACAATGGGTAAACTAGCGACAGCGTCCACTGGACTCTACATTTCATAGTGGGTGAACTAGAGGCGGCGTCTCTAGGCTGCGTGTCTACGAGTGGAGCAGACCGTGTAAAGCTATACAAGAATCACATTTCAAGTGCCCTTTGGACTCGCATTTCTTAGCAAGTGAAATAGCGGCGGCGTCTACAGGCTCAGTGTCAATAGTGGGTGAACCAACGGCGCGACGTCCCTAGACTTACATTTCATAGCGAGGGTGAACTAGAGGCCAAGCGTCTCTAGGCTGCGACATGTCCTCGTGGCGAACTGAGCAGAAGTGTCCTACAGACTCGCATTTCATAACGAGTGAACTAGCTGGCCAGTGTCTGCAGAGGCTCAGTGTCAACCCAGATGGACCGGCGTAAAGAGTACTCTAGGCTCTTATCCTCCTGCAGTGAACCGTGTGAGCATCCACTGAACTTACATTTCATAGCGGTGAGACTGAGGTAGCGTCTGAGCTCGTGTCTACGGTGGGTGAACGAGACGCGTCTACGGACTCACATTTCATAGGCGGTGAACTAGCGTGAGCATTCTGAGCTGTATCCTGATGTGGGTGAACTAGCGGCCGCGTCTCTGAACTGCATTTCGTTATGGGTGAACTTTAGATAGCGTCTCTGAGTATATCCTACGATTGGGTGAACAACGGCGGGCGTCCCAATACTCGCGGTGGGTGAACCAGCGACAAGCGTCTCTAGACTCCACGTTTCACTAGCGGGTGAGCAGGCATGAGCGTCTCCGGGCTCGGTGTCCTACGGAGTGGGTGAACTAGCAACAAGTAACTGGGCTCGTATCTGCAGGTAGGTGAACCCGTGACAGCGTCGTTGGACTCGCGTTCATAGCGAGTGAACTAGCGGCAAGCGTCTGCGGCTCGTGTCGATGAAGTGAACTGACGACAAAGCGTCTTTGGACTTCGCATTTCATAGCCCGGGTGAACTAGCGTGGCGTCTCTAGGCTCATATCCTACGGTGGGTGAACTATTGGCGTCCCGAACTCGCATTCCACCTGCGGGTGGAGCTAGCCATGACGTTTGTGAAGCTCATCACCCGGTGGGTGAACTAGCGACAAGCGTCCCGGACTCACATTTGGCCAGCGGGTGAACTACCCTTGAAGTGTCTCTAGGCTCATCTCCTACAGTTGGTGAACCAGCGGCAAGCCTCTCTAGACTCACATTTCATAACGGGTGAACTAGCGCGAGTGTCTCTGGGCTCGTATCCTCGGTGGTGAACTGGCGACCAAGCGTCCACTGACCGCATTTCATAAGCGGGTGAACTAGCGGCAGTCTGCAGGCCGTGTCGGTGGGTGAACCAATGACAGCGATCTACAGACTCATTTCGGCGGTGAACTGGCATGGCGTCTTTAGGCTCGTATCCTACGATTAGGTGAACAGCGACAGGCGCCCACTATGCTACCGCATTTCATAGCGGGTGAACTAGCGGTAAAAGCATCTACAGGCTCGTGCCTACGGTTGGTGAACCGGCAAGCCTGGGACTCGCATTTCTTGGTGAGCCAGAGCCGCAAGCGTCTTTAGGCTCATATCCTACAGTGGGTGAACTAGCGGCAGGCGTCCCTATACTCACATTTCATAGCGGGTCAACTAGCTGCAGGCGTCTCTAGGCTCATATCCTACAGTGGGTGAACCAGCAGCAAGCTTCCCTAGGCTCTTGTCCTACAGTGGGTGAACCAGCGGCAAGCTTCTCTAGACTGACATTTTATAGCTGGTTAACTAGCGACAAGCATTTCTAGGCTCATATCCCACAGTGGGTGAACCAGCGGCCGGTTTCCCAATTCTCAGATTTCATAGCGGGTGAACTAGCGGCAAGCATCTCTAGGCTTGTGTCCTACAGTAGTTGAACTAGCGGCAAGTGTCTCTGGACTCACATTTCATTGCGGGTGAACTATTGGCAAGCATCTCTAGGCTCGTGTCCTACAGTGGGTGAACCAGCGGCAAGCGTCTCTGGACTCGCATTTCATAACGTGTGAACTAGCCGTTAGCGTCTCTAGGCTCATATCCTATAGTGGGTGAACCAGCGGCTAGCGTCTCTGGACTCACATTTCCTAACGGGTGTACTAGTGGCAAGCATCTCTAGGCTCGTATCCTATAGTGGGTGAACCAGTGGGTAGCATCTCTGGACTCACATTTCATAACGGGTGAACTAGCGTTAAGTATCTCTTGGCTTGTGTCCTACAGTGGGTGAACCAGTGGCAGACGTCTTTTGACTCACATTTCACAGCGGGTGAACAAGCAGCAAGCGTTTCTAGGCTCGTGTCCTACAGTGGGCAAACTAATGGCGAGCGTCTCTGGACTCACATTTCATAGCGGGTGAACAAGCGGCAAGTGTCGTTAGGCTCGTGTCCTACAATGGGTGAACTAGCAGCAAGCATCCCTGGACTCATATTTCATAGTGGGTGAACTAGCGGTAAGCGTCTCTAGTCACATTTCATAATGGGTGAACCAATGACAAGCTTCTCTAGACTCACATTTCAAGCGTCCCTGGACTTACATTTTATAGCTAGTGAACTAGCGGCAAGCGTCTCTAGGCTCGTGTCCTAGAGTGGGTGAACCTGAGGCAAGTGTCTCTAGACTCACATTTCATAACGGGTGAACTAGCGGCAAGCATCTCTTGGCTCGTGTCCTAGAGTGGGTGAACTTGCGGCAAGCGTCTCTAGGCTCTTATCCTACTGTAGGTGAACCAGCGGCAAGCGTCCCTAGACTCACATTTCATAGCGGGTGAACTAGCGGCAAGCCTCTCTAGGCTCGTGTCCTACAGTGGGTGAACCAACGGCAAGCGTCTCTAAACTCACATTTCATAGCTGGTGAACTAGTGGCAAGCATTTCTAGGGTCGTGTCCTACAATGGGTGAACCAGCAGCAAGCGTCTCTAGACTCACATTTCTTTGTGGGTGAACTAGCGGCAAGTGTCTCTAGGCTTATATCCTACAGTGGGTGAACCAGCGGCAGGTGTCCCTGTACTCACATTTCATAGTGGGTGAACTAGCTGCAAGCTTCTCTAGGTTCGTATCCTATAGTCGGTGAACCAGCAGCACGCGTCTCTAGGCTTTTGTCCAATAGTGGGTGAACCAGCGACAAGCTTCTCTAGACTCACATTTCATAGCTGGTGAACTAGCGGCAAGCATTTCTAGGCTCATATCCTACAGTGGGTGAACCAGTGGCCGGTGTCCCTATTCTCACATTTCATAGCGGGTGAACTAGCGGCAAGCGTCTCTAGGCTCGTGTCCTACATTTGGTGAACCAACGGCAAGCGTCTCTAGACTCACGTTTCATAACGGGTGAACTAGCGGCAAACGTCTCTAGGCTCGTGTCCTATAGTGGGTGAACTAGCGGCCTCTAGACTTGTATCCTACAATGGGTGAACCAGCGGCAAGCGTCGTTGGACTCACATTTCATAGCGGGTGAACTAGCGGAAAGCGTCTCTAGGCTCGTGTCCTACAGTAGGTGAACCAGAAGCAAGCATCTTTGGACTCACATTTCATTGCGGGAGAACTAGCGGCAAGCGTCTCTAGGCTCGTGTCCTACAGTGGGTGAACCAATGGCAAGCTTTTCTGGACTCGCATTTCATAACGGGTGAACTAGCGGCTAACGTCTCTAGGCTCGTATCGTACAGTGGGTGAACCAGCGGCAAGCGTCTTTGGACTCACATTTCATAACGAGTGTACTAGCGGCAAGCATCTCTAGGCTCGTATCCTATAGTGGGTGAACCAGTGGCAAGCGTCTCTGGACTCACATTTCATAACGGGTGAACTAGCAGTAAGTGTCTCTAGGCTTGTGTCCTACAGTGGGTGAACCAGTGGTAGGCATCTTTGGACTCACATTTCATAGCGGGTGAACTAGCGGCAAGCGTCTCTAGGCTCGTATCCTACAGTGGGTGAACCGACGACAAGCGTCCTCGGGCTCACATTCATTCAAGAAATTTTCCGAACTCCTAATGTACGATGGGTGTACTAGTGACACGCGTCCCCGGACTCATGTTCATTCAAGAATTTCCAAGTCATGTTTCTGTCATTCCCGTCTACCAGGTAAGTCCCCTTACCCATATCCCGCATTTTACTTTTAGAATTTAAATTCCCTCATATTCACACACTTATATATCAAAAACAAAATGCACACATGTTTTCCTAAGATTGCTTGGCAAAAATATATACTTGTGAAATTTCCAAGAAAATAATAAAATAAATGCTAGCATGCATCTCTAGTAGTATTGCTACTAACATTTTGCAGAAAAATAAGAGAAGAAATAAAAACAGACATTGACCTCAAATACAGAAAAGGCTAAAGCAGCAAACTGAAATGGCGGAATGAGGCTATAAAGACAGACCCACTGAGCTCTAAGTCACTCTAGAGATTTTGTTAGAAGTGAGGAGTGGAGAGAAAGAGAGGAAACGAGCCAAAAGAGGGGACCAAAGGGACTTTTATAGGACCTGGACTGCCCAGCGGCCCTTCAAGGGCTGCCAACTAAGCCCAACGGCCTATAAGGGCTGTCGGGTAGCGTTGACCCGGTCAACGTTGACCTGGTCAAACCCTAAAAATAAAAAAAGACCTCTATTTTCTCCTCTCCCAAAGCTCAGGGATGTGCCTAGAAAATACTTCAATAGCAGCTGTAGCAGATCTGGCTAAGCAGGTAAAGTCCGGTCTCGATCCATGAATAGCCTCCACACGCAAATCTGAGGGGCAACAAAATTCGAAATCATGTTCTTTATCTGACACCTCTTATTGCACTCGAGATATCAGATAAAGAAGAGGCAGTTGTTGATACCGTATTTTGTCCGCCCATGATTTGCTTGCCAAACCCCGAAAAATCTGAAAATATCATTTTTCTCTCTAAGGGTCTGCGAGATCATCCAAAACGACGTGGCACGACCCGTTCGGGCGCTGGAGCACCCGAAATGCCTTTTTTTAGCTGAAATGACCTAAATGCCCCCTAGTCAACTCTAGGTTTGACCGAGGACCAAACGAGGTCCAAACTCTCACAAAACAACATTTTTCATAGTTTTTCATCAAACCTGAGTTTCTCGGAGATTTTTAACAACTTTGACCAAGTTTGACCAAAGTCGATCCTAGGTGGGCCCAAAAACCCTAATTTTGATTCGGTTGCTAGAACGGGTTGAAACCAAAACCATTGTGAAGATTATCACATTCTCATTCCAATGACTATTCTTGGGTCGAAATCAGAGTTAGAACGGCTATGATATCACGAAAACCGGGATGGCACACCGATCGATGCACCACAAACTTCCGAGAGCCATAACTTTTGATCTGACCGTTAGATTTTTAAGTTTCATACCTTTTAAGAAACAGGAAGCCAAGATCTTTCCAAGGGAGTTAAGATCAACCAGATCAAGGACCTTTTAAGGCCTGTGGTCCTTGGAGGGCCACCGCCTCGAAAAACACGCTCGGGGCTATAAATAGCCCTAGGCACCTCTCAGACCAAAAAAAAAAAAAAAAAAAGGGAATTTTGCTAAGTTTTGCTTCTCGGCCCAGCTTCTCTACATGTTTTTTCTCTCTTCCAAACACCAAAAAAAACACATCAAAGTTTCTTGATTCTTCTCTCTTCACCAAGAACACAAGGTATTACTTTTGTACCCAATCTTCCTTTCCTTGGTTCTACACTTTAGATATGGTGTTTAGGGGTGTGGATGTAGCTTTTTTTAGCTATCATCCACACCCTTAACCTTCTAAATCTTTTTCTAGCATTTATCCTTTCTTTTGCTAGAATAACATGATTTATCGCTTTCTTTATCATGCTTCTTGCTTTATGTGTGTTCCTTCCTTAGATCTATGTGTTTATGTGCTTTTTGCCATGTTTTATGCTTAGATCTACATCCTTACATGCTTGTATGTTTACATCTACATGCTTAGGGCTTTATGCCATGTATTTCTATGTTTTGTGCCTTTTTTTGTTCTAGGTAGGGTTACATGCTCACATGCTTGTATGATGTTGTTAGCTATGCCTTGCTTGGATCTATATGTCTATGTGTTTATTTCCATGCTATATAGTTAGATCCTTGTCTTCACATGCGTATATGCTTGGATTCATGTTCTTCCATGTCTTTGTGCTATATTCCTACATGTTTGCATGCATGTTTCTATGCCTATATGTCTATATCTATATTTTCACATGCTTGTGTGCTTGGATCTATGCTCTCTACATGCTTTATGCTAGCTTTCCATGTGCTTGTGCACTCCATGCCATGTTTGTGTGCTTAGGCCTAGACCTTGTTTGTCATGCCAAGTGCTATTGTTGCTCTTTTGTCTTATCTTTCTTTCTTGAGTTTTGGCCTATCGATTCGGACCGGATCTAGACCTTGTGGTCTTTGTCATCGTCCATATACCAAGGCCCACATAAAAGGGTTTGGATCATCCTATTTGCATGTCTATGCTTGCTTGCTTTTATACTTTATGCTTGTGTTAGACTCTCTAGTTCTAGGCTTTGCCACACCCTTAGCGGGTTTGTGTTTATGTGGTTACATCCGACGCCCATGAGGCCTTGTTTAGATGTAACCATTTGGGAGGCATCGCCATGATGCCGGTTGCTTCATGCATACCTTTCCCCTTTTCCGCTCCGCGCGATGCTATGCTTGGCATGCTTGTTTGTGCCACCCATTGGCTTTCTATGCATCTTTACACGCTTACTTACATGTCCATGCATAAGTCTTGCTTGCTAGTGTGTCATCCATGCTTCAACACAATGAAGTTATAGACATTCAATCCAAACCTACATTTGTCTCTTGCGGACACCTCCTTTGGTTCACTTTCTCACATGTTTACCCTTTTGCTTGTTTGCTTGCTTTATTGCTCCTTTGCTTGCCATGCCTATCATGCTTATCTGCTTTATGCCTTTACATAAGCTCTTTGCACTTTTTCCTTCCATTGCTTGTCTACTGGTTTCCTTGTCTTTGCCTTTGCATGTACACACATGGAGTGAGAATGCATAGAGCTAGGGCACAGCCTCCCATGTGCAAGCAAAAAGGGCACAAGCGCAAGCATGTCGATACAAGCCAAGCGGCTATGTTCAATAGGTTTAGGAGTCCAGTTTTCCCATTTGGTTATGTACTCTTTTAAACTCATCTCTTCCTCCTCCCTTTTTCTCTTAGATGGGTTGTATTAGGTATATCATGCCGTGTACCATTCGTCCTCATTTCTAGGGTATGATGACCCCTGTTTACTTTCCTGCACCTATATTTTGGGCCATACTCTAGGGATGTAGGCATTTACTTTCCTGCTCTGTGTGCTTGCATTGTGCATGATGTATGTATATATATACCTGCTTGTCCCCTCTGTTGTGATTGTCATAGTCCGTGTCACCTAAAGCATGCGATGCCTAATTTTCACCGCGAAAGTAAGGTGACTTGTCGCCAGATTTTCGCCATAGAAATCTAGCACTTTGCTCGAATGCCTTAGGAAAGCATAGATTGGGACCACACCTATTCAAAAGCCAAACCTCAAAACCCCCACACATGCAAAGCCCCGAAAGCCAATGCCAGAGTCATGTTTTTACTGCCAATTTCTGAAAATTAAGGTTTTATAGCGCCAAAGGTAGACCTACCATCCTCCATCGATTGAGAGAGCACCCAAAGCTTTGCATGAACATACACATCACATACTATCCGAGAAGGGCCCTCCAACAGGGCCCTACACACGCGAGAGCTGTCACTATGGCGGGTGGTCAAATGAAGGCCCACGACGGCGGCGGCTGTTTTTCCACATCTGCCCCGATTGAGGCCGGGCGTCGACATGTGTCATTATAGGTTAACTGGACTCCATAGGCCAGCCAGTTCCTTTGTCAAGATCAGGATCACAGACAGTTCCTATCGTCAAGATTAAGGTTCAAAAGCCCCTTGGTTGTAGACAACTCCATCATCAAGATCAGGATGGAAAAGCCTCTTGGTCACATCAATTGTCAAGAATCATTTCCAAAATTCATCAGCTATCAATTAGTTCAAGTATTTTCATTTTTGTCAAAAGGTAAGGCACTAGTTCTATGTTCCAAAGTTTTAGGTTCGAAGGCAAGGAAATTTTTAAAAATTCAACCTCAATTAAATCATGGTCGCTAAAATCAGTGTCTCTATTTTACATTGACATTCGCTTTCCAAGCTTTGTCAATGAGGGGCATTCTGTAGACACTCAATTTTGCACCCATGATTTAATCAAGGAAGATGACTGAAATGACCATTCATGTTCCCAAAAAATCATGATTGCATTACATGCATTAATTCATTCATTGCATGTCATAAAAAAGATCTTGAGATTCTAACGGTCACAATGGTGTGTTCGGTTTCCAAATCGGATCGTTGGATCGAAAGATATCGCATTATCAAGTTTGCACGGTCAGCATGCATTGTGTCTAAGTAGAGTCGACCACGTATGATTGATTTAAATTAATTATGATTGGTTAAATAATTAAAATTAATTAAATAATTTTGTGATTGATTGACAATTAGTGTCTAAAATAGGATTGCTTGCATAGGAATAAAAGGGATAATTGGATAACAATAAAATTGTGGATAATTTGAACTTTATCAAAGTTTATTTTAGGATAATTATCTACAAGATAATTGTTCCTGAAAAGACCTGAATTATCCAGAAAAGAGATAAAAATCTTAGAATACGGATTGAAAACACGTCTAAGTGCAAGGATCGACTCAAGGAAACCTAAAAAAGGAGTCCAAAACGCACCCAAACATGAAAGTGCGATGCCATTCGGCACTTTAGGAGTGCCAATCGGCACTTTAAAAGTGCCGAATTACACTCTTTTAGGCTTTGGCCCAATTCTCTTCGGGTGCCGATAAGGCCCACCTTTTTTGACTTTTTCGCAGAAAGACACATCCCGATTCGCATTCTACCCATGGTTGCTTATTTTTAAGCATTCCAGTCTCTATAAATAGGGACTAGATCCCAAAATTCAGCACACTCTTTTACACTCTGAGAGCACATTCTTTTACGCTCAAAGAGAGACACTCTTTCACATTCTCAAATTTCTCACTCCTCTTTTCTGGTTTTCTTTCTTAAACTAGGGTTTTTAGGTTTCAAAGATAATTGAATAAATTTCTTTGAACCCTAAAATATCCTCTCAGGAAGAAGTGCTCCATGCAAGAGGTTGTTTCTGATAACCCTTTTTCTTTATGCTTCTCTTTTGTGATGATGCATGTATGTTTTTTTTTAGTTTAGTTGTTTCGAATATCCATAACATGAATTGTTAAATATTGTTTTGTTTAAAGCATGATCTTGAATCTTTTATAATTGTTATGATCTCTTTCTTAATTTCAAAGATCTACATGTAATGAATTCTTTTTCTTCAAAATAAAATAGATCTTCATCTTCATTAGATGTAGATCTGAATTTTTCTTCAAAATAAAACAGATCTGCATCTTCCTTAGATGTAGATCTGAATTTTTCTCAAATCAAAAACTGGTTTGCATCTTCATTAAAAGCAAATCTGATTTTTTTTTTTTTTTTTTTTTATCAAAAAAACTTATTTTCATCTTCCTAAGATGCAATCTGAATTTTTCTTAAAACAAAAAACTGATTTGTATCTTCCCTAGATACAAATCTGATTTTTTTTAACATATGCAGATTTTGAAATAAAGAAAAAGATCATGCATGATTGTGTTTATTGTGTTTCTTTTATTCATTATATGTAGCATAAATTTATTTCATGAATGAAACCCTCTTCTCAAAAATCTTTTTCATATTTTTCTGGAACATATAAAAACATATCTGATTTTATTTTTGTCATCAAAAATCATTTTTTTTTTTTTTAGTTCTTAAAAACAGATCTGATCTTTAAATAAACCAAAACCATTTTTTTCTAAGTTCTTAAAAATAGATCTGATTAAAAAAAAAAAAAAAAAAAAAAAAAAAAAAAAAAAAAAAAAAACCAAAAACCAAAAGACTTTGTTTTATTTAATAAACACAGCTCTGAATTTTCTTTCCAAAAACCACTTTTTTTACACAACAAAAGTAGATTTGATTTTTTTTATAAACTAAAATCAAATTCTTTTACTCACAACAATAGATCTGATTTTTTTAAACAAAGAAGAGGATGCATTCATAAATAAATTTGTGTGATTTAGTTTTGTTCACATGTACAACATATCATTCATGGCATGCATATAAAGGGTACATAGGTCACAAGAGTCCTAAAGACCAGACTCTGTCTAGGCGGAATAGGTGCCTAACACCTTCTCATTTTGTAACCTAGCCTTCGAATTTAGGTCTTTGGATAAGTAGATCTAAGCCTTGTCTTTATTTTTATTTTGGGTAGTTTGTAACTAGGACAAAAAGCCATGTAATTATTTGGTAGTTTGTAACTAGGACCTAAAGCCTTGTAATTTTTCAAATTTTCAAATGTGTACTTTTTTTATTCAATCAATGAGAATGGTACAATTCAGTCATGTATTTTTTGTATTTAGTTTTTTTTTTTGGTATAAAAAATAAGTGGCAACTCCACACCACTTACCCAAAAAGAGAGGTGCCCTTAAAAGCACACAAAAATCTTATTTTTTTTTCAAAGGCACTTTTGCGATCTCTCACAGTGGCGACTCCACTGGGGATGTCGAGGGCTAAGTTTCGTATTAGACTTAAGTGACCAAATATATACCCTTGTTTTGTATTGTCTTGCATGATATTGTTGTTTGTTTGTGATAGGCCAAGAATGTATTAACCCCTTGTGATAAATTAACCAATTGATTTAGCCATGTTAATTAATTAATTCAATTAACATGCAAAATGCGTGGTAGCACAAAGAAATCACCAATTAACTAAATACAGCGGAAATTAAATTGACACGGTGATTTGTTTACCAATGGGGAAAACCTACACGCTAAAAACCCCATCGGGTGATTTTAAGGTCACCACTCCCAAGAATCCACTATTATCAAAACAAGCAGTTACAAGTAAAAGAATCCCAGTACCTTATACCAAACCTACAGTTGAACCCTTACCCCAATACCCAATTGGACTTGTTCTGTAGTGACAATCTCTCATTTTCAATGAATGGCTCCCAATACGTGACTAACCAATAGATGCGCGGATCCCAGTACACGACTTGATCACCAACTTGAGAAAGATGTTGGTTGCAAAGTTTTTCAGTTCATCACACGATGAAGATCACGAAACTCCTTAGTCACAAAACCCTACGGTGTATAAATTCCGCAGCTTCTTCAAGAGAAAGATGAACTAGGGCAAATTTTGTCTCCAGTCACAATTTTCCTGAATACAACTTTGCTTCACACTTGCGCAACCTTTTACTGCCCTTAAAATAATCCTTATATATGTTTAGGGTTGTGAAAAAAGAAAGCCTAAACACATACTCATGGATTGGAGTGAAATCAGCTCTGAAAATCTAAATTTCATAAACCTCGACAGATAAGGTATCTATCGAGCTAGCTATTGAGCTTCGGGTTTCAGCAGCTTTTTAAACATCGATAGATGCTAGCTATCGAGTTTTAAAATCTAACACTTCTTCACTTGTTTCTTGGACAGATTTGTGTGGCGTTAACACTTGATATTGAAACCTTGTTCCTTGAAGCATTAAACACATCCTAGATCTACCCAATTACAAGTAAATTGCATTTTGTCAAATGATTAGCCAATTCTAAATTGACATATGTTCCTAACATCAAATCACATATGTCCTAACAATCTCCCCCTTTGGCATTCCGTGACAAAACCACAACAAACAAATGAACATATAAGAGAAGTCATAAATCACTCAACTTATGTTTACTTGTTGAATACAATAAAATCTATCCTAACACAAACTCTTGAAAAACTTTGCAAGAAGAGAGTTTATGGCAAGTAGACTTTGACAACCTGTATTTCTGGAACACTTTAAACAAAACTCATCACGGCATCTTAGTGTGAAACAAAAATAATAGATTGCATACAATAAATAAGAAACATGTGTATAAAGAGAGAAAAGAAACAACACATGGAGAGATAGGTGAAATAAAGTACATCAATATATATAAACTAAATATAAGTACAATGTATGTCAAATGGTCACAAGACCAATGTACAAGAGATAATGCATCTAAAATAGAAAGAAAAGAAAAGATACAAAAAATCCTCACTACATCCCTCATATACATACTCTCCCTATCACAAAATCTCCTATACTGACCCTCCCCCTATAAGTATGCACAAAATGTATGATAAGTTGATGAAAAGAAGATCATACCTGTGAAAAATGCAAGATTAAGACCAAAAAAGGAGTGGGGAAAAGATTTGGAGTGAGTGAGAGGTGTATGGGAAGGTGAGAGGTCAGAAAGGATCGAGAGAGATCGAGAAAAGTGAGGGAGAAATTGCGCAGATCCTTTATATAGAAACTTCATAAATCTCGACAGATTGAGATGTGTCAAGAGGTGTTGAGAATTAAAAAGGCACTTTTTAGTTGTCGAAGAGCTATCCAGGATCTATCGAGAGGTGTCCACAGCAAAGGAATCTCGATGGATCGAGGAAGCTGTCGAGAAGCTATCGAGCAACCAGAAAGTATCTCGATGGATCAAGCAGCTATCGAGAATACGATAAAAAGCAACTGAAGGGTCTCGATAGATAGCCTAGCTGTCGAGAGGTGTCCAGCAGCTGTCGAGATTGCTTAAAAAAAAAATTTCAAGAAGAGAAAAACACAGATATGAATGCAATCAAGCATGCTATACAACCAATGATCCAAACAACATTTTGAGCTCTCAAAATCATCTCTCAACAAGAAAAATGTTAAGCACATAGATCCAAAACACACACACACACCAAACACGTCTAACCAATTTTATATTTCAAAAACAAGTTAAGACAGTTTAGTGAGCATACATTTACACAAGTATTTCTTGTGATGGCCAAATCACATTGTACTTGCACATGTATCAAAAGTAGCAAAGAATATTGCGTGTTGCGTGTGAAAAACATCGCAAGATTGCATAAGTGTCTACATGTTATGATGATTTGAGATATGAGAAAATCACTTTAACTCACACACAATCATAACTGTTTGATGGGGACTATCACCTTCGAGGTACATCCTATAACTCCCACATCTCCTAGAATGCACACTTGCAATCATGTATAAAGCATTTTGATTCTTTTTGCTTTTCATTTTTCTTTGCATATTTTTCTTTTAAGCAAATCATGCATGAGCATATAAGAGATAGAAAAGAATTACCTAATGATGTTAAGCATTTGACATTCCACTTTTGTTATGCCGAAACATACAAATGTCATTTCATGATTGGCGGGCAACAGTGGTGAGATGGTTATTTATGCCTTTCTCTTAGGATTTTCTAGTCCTTCCCGTCAAAAAGAGTGATACGAGTGTTAAACACAAGAGATTACTTAACCTTACTCATCACAAACACGAGCCACAAAGCTCACTTGCTTAGTTGTGCATAGAGATGCTCATCTAAGCTACAAAAGATACAAAGTTTAGAAAACTTTGTTTCATTGGCCATCCAAGGTACACAAGTACCAATGTACACAAACACACACTGTTTTTGTATTTTTCTAATTTTTCAAAATTTTATTTTTATTTTTATATGAAAAAAAAATAAAGCAAAATTGAAAAGAAAACAAACAAAAACATGTTAAACAAAGCAATGCATAAAACTAGACTGACTCAAAACATGAAAGCAAAACACACAAGTAATGCAAAAACAAAAACAAGAAGGGGAGAGAGAGAAAAAGTGATAGAATCACTTGGAGCCCTTTTCCTTCCACACCTTGGAAGAATCTTTCTGTTTAGCAAACCCTTGATCCGGCGATGAGGGAAAAGAATTTAAACCGTTCAAGTTCAAAAGGAACATGAGGGCTTTGAGAAGATCTCCAAGAGGAGCAAAGGAGGATGGAAACTGATTCTGGTTTCCCGACGCGATCATGTTGTTGCTCTATTGAGTGGCTAACCACTTATAGCAATTAGGTCGAGTATGTCCAGTTGCGCCACAGTGATGACAAAAATGCTGCTTTTTCTGTTTGGGCTTTTGAGTATTTTCTGTCTTAGCCCTAGGGTTCTTAATCTCTTTTTTATCAAGCTTGGGGGGAGCTCCCAAGATAGATTTACCCTTGTCTATGTTCTCACTAGCTAATTCATTTTTAACATTATTGTTCTCAATATCAATATTATCAGCAGGAGGAACAAAAACAGTAGTACTAGCAGAAGCAGTATTAGCAGAAGCATTACTAGGAGAAGAGAAATCATACCCTAAACCGGTTCGATCGGACGCAGATTTCTGAAGACTAAGCATCTCATCGAGCTTTGCACTTGAAGTCCTTTCCAACTGGGCTCTGACTTGGAACAGTTCTGCCTCAAGCTTCTTGGTCTTCTCAGCCAAGAAATTATTCTTAAATCTCAGTGCTCCAATGGTCTGATTTGCTTCATCAAACTTTGTGGAGATTTCTTCTTGTTCAAGCTCCACTTCACTAAGCTTCTTGGTGGCCAACCTATACAACTTCTCATGCTTTTCCGAAACCTTGTATAACTTTGCATAGGCTGTGTGGATGTCATCTTGTTCATCCATCTTTTCAAACCATCTTCAACAATCCCCTCAGTAGGATTTACAGTGGCAGTGAAGGCATTTAGGATTCCATCATCCTCATTATCATAATCATTCTCAGGCTCAGTGTTGTTCAACGTAGCAGCAAGTGCCTTGCTCTTCCCAATAGTCTTGAGATACGTAAGGCATTCTTGTTTCATGTGACCGAAGCCTTGACACCCAAAGCATTTTGGTCCTGAGGGAACAGTGTACTGACCACCATCCCTAGCATCCTTCTTCCCTTTGTCTTGGCTTTTAAACTGAGAAGAACTGGATTGCTTATGGTCTTTGTCAAATCCTTTTGCGTTGGCATTCTTCATAAACTTCTTGAACTGCCTCGTGATATAGGATTTTATCTTAGAATCTTCATCGTCTGAAGACTCATCAATGTCACTGCTCTTGGCCTTCAATGCCATGCTCTTGCTCTTGCTTGATTTCCTGATCCTTGTCAAACCCAACTCATAGGTTTGCAGATTTCCAACCAACTCTGTCAAAGGAATTTTGTCAATATCCTTTGATTCCTCAATCGCAGTGATCTAGGCATGAAATCTCTTTGGTAGAGATCTGAGCACCTTTCTCACAATCTTGGGTTCAGGAATAGTTTCCCCAAGATTAAAGGCTGAGTGTACTATGTCCTTGAGTTTGGCATAGAACTCATCGAATGACTCATCCTCGTCCATCTTAATCTCTGCAAAGCTCGTGGTAAGCCTCTGAAGCTTTGAATCCTTGACAACCTTGATTCCTTCATAGGTTGTCTGGAGAATGGTCCATGCTTCCTTAGTAGTTTCAGTAGAGGATATCTTCTTGAATTCCTCATTAGTGACTGCACTGAATAAAGCATTCAATGCCCCACTGTTGAAGTTTGCCGCCTTGATCTTGGCATCATCCCAATCGGCCGGCGCTTCCGTAGGCTTGGTCCAACCTATCTCCACTACTTGCCACACTTTTTCATCTAATGACTGCAAGAAAGCTCTTATGTGTACTTTCCAGTATGCATAGTTGCTAGGAAATTTAGATCCCAGTTGATAGAATTAACAAGTTTTAAACTCAAGTTGTTAATTAGATTTATTATGAATAAACCTTGTTAAAACAAACAAACATCAATATCATGTCAAAATCATGCAGCGGAAAAATAAATATGACAAGATATGATAACCTAGGAAAACCAATGAAACAAACTAGTTTCATAGTAAAAAACTTAGGGGGAAACCTTCACGAAAAGCAATTCACTAAAGTAAAGAGAAGTTTCAGATCTAGTACAAAACCTTTGTCCCTAGACTCTACAATCCCCGTAGATGAACTCACAGCAGAAACCTTCCACTGCTTCAGAACCTCTGAATTCTTCAATATATGAACACCACCCTTTGATGCACAAATCCTAGTCTGTGACTAACTAATTGCGCGGATCCTAGTAAGCGATTTCAATCACCAACTAGAGAAGGTTGTTGGCTGCAAAGTTCTTCAGTTCATCCCAATGATGAAGATCAAGAAGATGCTTGGTCACAAAACCCTACGGTATACAAACACATCAACTTCTTCACAAGAATGATGAACTAGGGCAAATTCTGTCTCCAGTCACAATTTTCTTGAACAAAATTTGCTCAACACTTGTGCAACTTGTGTCGCCTTTGACGGCCCTTAAAACAATCCTTTTATATGTCTAGGGTTGTGAGAAAAGAAGGCCCAAACACATAATCACGGATTAGAGTCAAAACAGATCTGAAATTCTGTTTTTCATAAACCTCGACAGATGCCTATCTATCGAGCTGTTGTCGAGCCACGGGGCTGGAACAGCTTCTTAAGCTCGATAGATGCTAGCTATTGAGCTTTAATGATAGGCACTTCTTCAAACTCACATGGCTTTAACACTTGATCTTGAAACACAGTTTCTTGAAGTATTAAACACATCCTAGAACTACCCAAATACAAGTAAAGTGTGTTTTATCAAAGGATAAGCCAATTACATAAAGTAGTGACATATGTTCCTAACAAGTGAATCACATATGTCCTAACAATCTCCCTCTTTGGAAATCCATGACAAAACCACAACAAACAAATGAAATATAAGAGAAGTCATAAATCACTCAACTCATATTCACTTGTTGAATTTAATAAAATCTACCCTAACACAAACTCTTGAAAAACTTTGCAAGAAGAGAGTTCATGGCATGGAAGACTTTGACAACCTGTATTTCTGAAACACTTTAAACAAAACTCATCACGGCATCTTAGTGTGAAACAAAAATAATAGATTGCATACAATAAAGAAACATGTGTATAAAGATAGAAAAGAAACAACACATGTAGAGATAGGTGTAGAAGACATACATCATATATATATATATATATATCTTAAAGATAAGCACAATGTATGTAAACATGGTCACAAGACTGGTGTACAAGAAGAAGAAGTAAGCACTCCCCCTAACAAGATGAAACACATCTCCCCCTTACAAAGGCATGTATTTCTCCCCCTAATATGTAGAATCTTAAAAAAAAAACCACATTTTCTCCACAATTTCTCCTCCTTTTTGTCATGATTGACAAAGGTTACAAAAAACTAGAAAGCTTCACCCAAGAAACATAAAGATGATCAAAGATGATCAAGAAACCATATAAATGCATGAATGTAATGAAACAAGATGCTATGGATGACAAGATAACAGAAAGATGCAAAACATGTGAAAAACAATGCATGCAAGAGGATCTTGATCGATCGATGAGGTGTTGAGAAGCTATCGAGTAGACCTCGATGGATAGAACAGCTATCGAGAAGCTATCGAGGATCCAGAAGATATGTCGATCGATCCACCTAACTGTCGCGAAGCTATCGAGATTGCGATAAAGAGAAACTGAAAAATCTCGATAGATAGCCAGGTGTCGAGAGGTGTTGAGGATCTGTCGAGGTTACTTTAAAATAGTTTTTCAAGAAGGGAAAAACACAGATATGAATGCAATCAAGCATGCAACACAACCAAAGATCCAAACAACATTTTAAACACTCAAAATCATCTCTCAACAAAAAAAATGTTAAGCATTTTGATCTCAAAAGCACACACACATACTAAACACGTCTAACCAATTTTATATTTCAAAAACAAGTTAAGACAGTTTAGTGAGCATACATTAACACATTTAAACCTTGTGATGGCCAAATCACATTGTACCTGCATATGTATCAAGAGTAGCAAAGAATATTGCGTGTTATATGTGAAAAACATCGCAAGATTGCATAAGTGTCAACTAGTTATGACGATTTGAGATATGAGAAAATCGCTTTAACTCACACACAATCATAATTGTTTGATGGAGACTATCACCTTCGAGGTACATCCTATAACTCCCACATCTCCTAGTATACACGCTTGCAATCATATATAAAGCATTTTGATATTTTTGCTTTTTATTTTCTTTGCATATTTTTCTTTTTAAGCAAATCATGCATGGGCATATAAGAGATAGAAAAGAAATACCCAATTATGTTAAGCATTTGACTTTCCAATTTTGCTATACCGAAGCACACAAATGTCATTCATGATTGGTGGGCAACAGTGGTGAGATGGTTATTTATGCCTTTCTCTTAGGATTTTCTAATCCTTCCCGTCAAAAAGAGTGATACAAGTATTAAGTACAAGAGATAACTTAATCTTACTCATCACAAACACGAGCCACAAATCTCACTTGCTTAGTTGTGCATAGAGATGCTTATCTAAGCTACAAAAGATACAAAGTTTAGAAAACTTTGTTTCAATGGCCATCCAAGGTACACAAGTACCAATATACACAAACACACATTGTTTTTGTATTTTTTGATTTTTCAATTTTTATTTAGAAAAAATAAAGACTAAACAATCAACCAAGAATAGACAAATAACATGAAAGCATGAGAGAAAGATGCGGATGCATGAAAGCATGATTCCAAAAGCCGATAAGAAATCAAGCAAAGAGAGTCCTACTTTAGATAGAAAGAATTAAAGTAGAGGACAAACAGAAAAGACAATTAAGTCTTAGGTTCCTTTCTCACCCACACAACACGAGTCTTTGGCCGTGAAGATGAAAAGGCACGTGTCCTAGTGTGTCTACTAAAGGACATAGAAGAATTAAAATTCTCCTGAAATTAAGTTAAAAAGCTCAAGACTTTTAATAACTCTCCAAACAAAGGTGTAGGTCCTTGAGAGGAAACCTGTGACCGTTTGAACAATTGCTTATGAGGATACAACTTAAAGCAATTAGGACGAATGTGTCCAGAAACACCACAATGGTGACAAACATGAGTAGTTTTCGAACTACTATGCTTCTTTGAAGAAGGTCTAACCTTAGAGGTTGACAGAGACCTCAACTTAGGACAATTTGGCCTAATATAATTAACAATGTGACAATGATGACAAATGGGGACAAATTCAGATTTTTCATTCAACCTAGGAAGAGTTTTAGACATAGGTTTAGAAACTTCAGTATTAACACCAGATTGTTTACCTTTGTCTATCTTAGCAATATTAGCTTTCAACTCTTGATTATTCCTTTTAAATGGAGGAATATAAAAATCTTTTTCTTTTGAGTTAGGCTTAACAACAAGTTTGGCACTAGTTAATTTTTTAACTTCAGTTTTAAATTCAACTAGTTGCTCTTCCAAACTCTCAATTTTGTCCTCCTGAGATGAAATTTGATTTTTAAAATTCTCATTCAAATTATTAGCTTCATCCAATTTTGCAATCAAATCATCTTTTTCAAGCTTTACCTTTTCAAATTTAGCTTTTAATTTTATAGAACATTCCAGAGATTTCATACAAAAATTATAAAGCTTGCAATAGGCATCTTGAATATCATTATCATGATTCAACACAAGATCATGCAAATTAAAACAATCAAGAAATTCCATGACAACGGGGGTCAATGATCACACTCAGGAAATTAATCCAAACAGAGTGTACCCGCTTTGATACCACTTGTTAGGAAATTTAGACCCTAGTTGATGGAATTAACATGTTTTAAACCCAAGTTGTTAATTAGATTTATTATGAATAAACCTTGTTAAAACAAACAAACATCAATATCATGTCAAAATCATGCAGCGGAAAAATAAATAAGACAAGATATGATGACCCAGGAAAACCAATGAAACAAACTAGTTTCACAGTAAAAAAACCTGGGGGGAAACCTTCTCGAAAAGCAATTCACTAAAGTAAAGAGAAGTTTCAAATCTAGTACAAAACCTTTGTCCCTAGACTCTACAATCCCCGTAGATGAACTCACAGCAGAAACCTTCCATCGCTTCAGAACCTCTGAACCCTTCAATATATGAACGCCACCATTTGATGCACGAATTCTAGTACGCGACTTCAATCACCAACTAGAGAAGGTTGTTGGCTGCAAAGTTCTTCAATCCATCCCAACGATGAAGATCAAGAAGATGCTTGGTCACAAAACCCTACGGTGTACAAACACAACAACTTCTTCACAAGAATGATGAACTAGGGCAAATTCTGTCTCCAGTCACAATTTTCTTGAACAAACTTTGCTCAACACTTGTGCAACTTGTGTCACCTTTGACGGCCCTTAAAACAATCCTTTTATATGTCTAGGGTTGTGAGAAAAGAAGGCCCAAACACATAATCACGGATTAGAGTCAAAATAGATCTAAAATTCTGTTTTCCATAAACCTCGACAGATGCCTATCTGTCGAGCTGCTGTTGAGCAGCTGTCGAGCCACGGGGCTGGAATAGCTTCTTAAGTTCGATAGATGCTAGTTGTCGAGCTTTAATGACAAGCACTTCTTCAGCTTGTTTCTTGGACATACTCGCATGGCTTTAACACTTGATCTTGAAACATAGTTTCTTGAAGTATTAAACACATCCTAGATCTAGCTAAATACAAGTAAAGTGTGTTTTGTCAAAGGATAAGCCAATTACAGAAGTAGTGGTGATATATGTTCCTAACAAGTGAATCACATATGTCCTAACAATCTCCCCCTTTGGCAATCCGTGACAAAACCACAACAAACAAATGAAAAATGAAAGAAGTCATAAATCACTCAATCCAGCACTTCTTCACTTGTTTCTTGGACAGATTTGCATGGCTTTAACACTTGATCTTGAAACCTTATTCCTTGAAGCATTAAACACATCCTAGATCTACCCAATTACAAGTAAATTGCGTTTTTTCAAAGGATTAGCCAATTCTAAATTGACATATGTTCTTAACATCAAATCACATATGTCCTAATAGTTTGTTTATTTATGTTTGTTGAAATGATGTATTATACTTTGTTGTCATAATGTGTGCCAGCCAAACAATATGTATGCACCCCTTTCAACAACTTGTGGTGGTAGTAACCATGGATTTCCGGTCTTCATCAGATTCGGGTACCAGTGGCGAACTCACCAACTCATAGCCCAAATTAACTGGATCATTTCTTGTTAACTGTAAAGGACAGACCATGTCGTTCGGACCAACGCAATGTTCATTACATTACAAGTTGGGAGGTGTAACGTCCTAGCTATGGGAAACAATGAAAAAACAAACCCACCCTACAACATAATGACTTAGAACCTACCCTTAGGTCAGTCCTGGTAAAAACTGCATTGCATGTTGTGTGTGTTTGTTTAGTTGATTGATTGATGTGGATGGGGTCTTATTTTTAATTAACCCGACCAAGCCTGTCATTAGGGGGGAATTTGGTCAAGATTTGAAGGAAGGCTGCAAAGAGAACCTAAGGCCAACACTCAAGCCAGTAGCTTTAATTCCAAGCCCATCACTCCCATTACGGTACAGAAGCCTGTAAGCATAGAAGAAACTTCACTGCTACAACATCACAACCCCATATTCGAAAAAAAAAATGTTAAGCATTTTGATCTCAAAAACACACACACAAACTAAACACGTCTAACCAATTTTATATTTCAAAAACAAGTTAAGACAGTTTAGTGAGCATACATTAACACATTTAAACCTTGTGATGGCCAAATCACATTGTACATGAGCAAGTAAAGTGCGATCAAGTTTGTAAACACTATAAAACATATAAGCATATCTTGATCAAACAAGGTCAGTCATTAAAGAATGACTACAATGAATATTTAGCAAGTAAATGCTCATCCAGACATGCAATGCAATGAAGACCAATCACAATGATCAATTGCATGTCTAACACACAACCAATGCAAAATACACGAAGTATATGCATTTAGGATACAAGATCCTACTCGGGTACAAGTGTGAGGTACTTAAGACATATTAGCAATATCTTAAAAGTACAAAAAAATGCTACAAAGCATTGAGATAAACACAAATACTGAATATTAAACTGAAATATAAATTCAAAGTACTAAAGCTTTAAACGAAAGCAGTAAAACCTGTAAACAAATAGCAATTTCTAGCTTTAGCAGTTTCTAGCTTCTCCTCCCCCAATCACTACACTCCCCCTATCAACGACACCATCTCCCCCTCTTCGTCAGTGATCAAATCATGCAAGAATAATGCTCGACCAAGATTCATGAGCCCGGTGCTTGACAACGGATAGAGGTTGCTAAACATGATCATCGTGAGTAGCCTTAATTCGGGAGATAAAGAGGCCACACTAACTGACTTCCTATTGGATGAGAACTCCAAGTTATCTCCTAAGCCTTCCCCAAGAACCTCCTTATTAGGATTCAGTTCATCATATACCGGTGGTATAGGTAAAATTGGCCAGTTGATGTGTAGGATTTCTGCCAAGTAGATGGGTGTAACTAAGAACCTCTTCCTTCTAACCCAGCACTTGAGTTCCTCTCCTTCAACAATGGCATTGGCATAAAACTCTTTCACCAAGTTCTCGTATGCATCATCAAGATTGCAGAGAAGAAAATTCCAATCCCTGGTGGCAAACCATTTTGGAATATTGGTGTCAGGAGAGATGGCTGGTAAACAACTCTTTCAACCAACAGTGGAGCCTCTCGAAAGCAGTTCTCATAAGTCTGAAATGCAACATAAAATCTGAACTTGTTGGGCTCATACACTCCAGTTGATGATCGAGTCCTCTTTGACCTAGGTGAAGGGTCATCAACATCAATCACAGGCTTTTTTCCTTTGTTGTTGCCTCCTTTCACAACTGACGTCTTAAACGAAGACATCTGCACATGTATACAGAAAGTAGAGAAAGGAAACATGTGCACAAACACAAAAACAGAACACAAAAACTTGATTAGATTCAAGTTAGTTCAAGCTAAAATAATATATGCTTAAAACAGATCATAACAGACTCAAAACAACATGCTATAACTGTTAAAACAGTGTAAACAATAGCAAAGTGCATGAAAATAGCAACTGTGCATGTGTGTGCATGTGCTGTGCAGTAGGTGATGCATGGGGTGTGCCTAGTGGGTGCCTCGTGTGTGCCTAGGAGGTGCATGGCATGGCATGGCATGGCACAAAATGGGCCTAGTGTGTAAAAAACACACTCTTTGACCAAAACATGGTAAACATGATCAATCAAGAGTAACCCTAAGCACTGGAACTCATTTAAGTCCAAGACAACACAAAATGTCACTTGGACATTTTGTCAAACACTTAGCATGCAACAATGAACAACTCCAATAAAAAAAGCATGAACATAAGTGAAAATGCCTCAATACATGATTAGAATGCCACACGAGGCCAACACAGATACACAAAGATCAAATGGGACTCAGCCCAATCAAAATTTTGAAAACTTTTGTACAAAATCATGAACCCTAACCCATTTTCGAAAAATCGCCAATTCTGGAAACCCTAACTTAATTTCTGCATAATCTAAGACAAAAGAGAAGAAAATGTTTTAGAAAACATACCTTGAGGATGAAAATGCAGAAAACAAGCTTGAGAGTGAAGGGGTTTGAGTGAAAAATGATTTTGGGTTGAGAGGGGTTCGAGAGAGGCAAGGCGAGGGAAATAGAGAGTTTTTGAAAACCTGTCACATCTACCTTATAAAACTGAAAACACGCATTTTTCACGGGTTAGGCAGCCGCGAGCTTAGTCGTGAAAAGCACCACTGAAGCACAAAAGATTTCGCAAGAAGCTTTTAGTCGCGAAACAATCGTGAGACAGTCGCGATAGCCTCTGTATGAAATTGAAAAATTTCCAGTTTTTGCCTAGAAAACATATCGCGAGAAAGGTTTAGTCGCGAAATACCCGCGAGACAATAGCGAGACTCTCTATATGAAATTAAAAAAATTTATTTCCCTTAAGCTGGTTTTGCGAGAAGCTCTAAGTCGCAAGCTTCTCGCGAAACTGCCTCTGAACCAGTTTTTGAAGAAAAACACAAAAATGAATTTTGAACAAAAACTAAAAGCACAAAAGTATAAAATCACTTTCAAAAACATATAAAGCACTCAAAAATCTTTTTGGATGTGATCAACAAGTAATTAAGCATACAAATCACATTTGAACATGTACAATCACATAAATGAGATAAGCATTAATTGAATCAAAGTCTTGTGTGTTGTGGGTGAGTATCAAATGTGAAATTGTCCTTAGACCAGAGTGAAGTTTTAATGATCAATTCAATCAAGTCATACATAACTAGTACGAAGACAAGTGGTCTATCTCAATTATAGAAATGAACATATATGACCTCCCACAAGAGAATGATTACAAAACTTAGAAGCTTTTCATTTGGCTTCTGCATAAATCATAACATTTTATCCTTTTTGGATACATCTCTTTTTGAGATCGGTGCTTGAAATTTTTTATATTTCTACATTGAGAGTTAGCCTTTGGCTTTTTGAGCACCATACATTTCAATACAAAAGTCGCTTTCCCTTTTTTCTAGTCAAATACTAGTGTGTGCAACAGGCTTTTGTAGCTCATAATCTCTTTTTCATTTTGAGATTTACATTTTGGAGAGCTCTATTGCAAAAACATAAAAGTAAAGGTGGGAAGATATATAGGCACAAGTCTATGCAAGTATCAAGACCATCAAGACTTTTGACCAATCATTCATGACAAGTTTGAAGATCTATTTACAATAGTCACACATAGTTTTCAAGATTTCTCCCACAAAGATATATGTGCATACAAAACAAGCTAAGCTCGTAAATGCACTACGCCATTAGTACGAAGGTACTAGGCTAAACTCACATGTGATATACACAACACAAGCGATCAAAAACAGAACAAGTAAAGTAAGATCAACAAGATGTAAAAAAATTCAAGAAAAACAACACAAGCACAATTTTCAACCCATGCTGGAATGAAAACAAAAATCACACAACCAATTAAAGTCACAAAGCATAGGAAGTATTAATGCATGGACATGTTGTAATGCTTATGCATGAGTACCCCTCTTCACCCACACGGTACGTGCGTTTGGGGTGATATCCCTAAAGGATTGGGTACGAGTGTTGTGGCTTTCAAACCTTATGTTGAAGCTTGCCAAACAGGTGGTGAATGCACCAATCATTTTCATCACATCCATCACTTAGAAATCACCATCTCGACCTCTTGATTGCTCAAAAGCCCAATTCCTTTTGTCATTTCTTGGTCCTCTTGACCTCTGATCACTTGCATTATTCAATGCTCCAAGCTAATGACAATTTGGTCTGGTATATCCTTGAAGTCCACAATGATGGCAGAAATGTTTTGTTCTCGGACCTATTTGTGATTTTGGAAGTGATTTCCCTTTGGCTTCAGACCTGACCACTGATTGGTTACGAGGCTTATTTAACACCCGTTGGTCAGTCACATTCCTCTTCTTCTCCAGCTTCACTTTCTCAGCCTTTATGGTAGCTACCATTGGTTCTTTGACTTTCACAAACTTTACTTCCTTGGAGATATTGACAGCCGAACCACTCTCTCCAGTATATCCCAATCCGGTTTTGTCGGAGAAAGGTTTTTTATGAGAAAGGACTTCATCAAGCTTTTTGGAGGAGACTCGCTCTACTTTAGCATTGGCTTGAACCACCTCAAGCTCAAGAAATTTTATCTTTGAGTAGGCTTCGGTTAGCTCTCCATTCAGCATCTCTATTTCACATTTGGCCTCCTTATATTGCACGAGAAGACTTTTATAATCTTCCTCTGCCCTCTTCATCTTTTTAATGGCTACCTTAGCCACTTTTGCATATTCACTGATCTTCTCAAGGAGGGAATTGTAGGTCTCTTGCAGTCCTATTGTTCCTCATCATCAGATTCCTTAACTATCCCAATTGACACCAATTTAGTGTGCTTACCAAGCTCTTCCACTAGCACACTCAAATCATCTAAAGATTCCACATGAGCAATGGTCATGAATGCAGAAAAGTTTCCCTCTCCATCACAGCTTTCATTTGAATCTGATTTAGAAGAGTCTGAATCACTTAGAGTAGTGGCATACACTTTGCCCTTCGCTTTCAAATAATTGGAACACTCTTTATTGAAATGTCCGTGTCCGTTGCATTCGAAGCAAGTGATTCCTTGAGAGGATTGAGAGTCCTTTCCATCTCTCCTCTTAAAATCATTTTTCTCCTTTCCAAAACTTAGGAATTTTCCCTTCTTAGCAAACTTTCCATTTTTCTTGAACTTCAAGAACTTTCAGAAATTCTTTACTAGATATGCCACATCTTTATCGACAACATCCTCATCCGATGAGTCATGAGCTTCTACCCTCTCATTGATCGTCTTAAGAGCAAGAGATTTACTCTTCCTTTGTGAGGGCAATGACAACTCATATGTTTAAAGTGAGCCAATTAGTTCTTGAACTTTGATATCATCAAGGTCCTTGCTCTCTTCAATTACTATAACCTTTGCACGGAAGCTCTCCGGCAATGATCGAAGGATTTTCCTCACTATCTTTGAGTCCTCCGTTTTCTCACCCAAGTTGAACTTGCCAATAACCACCTCATTCAGCTTGCTATAGAATAAGTCAAATGACTCGTCCTCACTCATTTTCAGCTCCTCAAACCGAGTGGTCAGCATCTGCAACTTAGTGTCTTTTACTTTCTTTGTTCCTTCATACGTGGTCTCCAATATTTGCCACGCCTCCTTGGCAATAGTGATGTGAGATATCCTGTAGAACTTATCTGGAGAAACACCAAAAAAAATTGCATTCAAAACTTTATTGTTAACGTTAGCTGCCGCAAAAGCTACCTTATCCCATGTGGATTTAGCAGCCTCCGGCCTAGTCCATCCAACATCCACCGCATCCCAAATGATTTCATCAATTGAACACAAAAATGCCCTCATCCTCACTTTCCAAAAGACATAGTTGCTACCATCAAAATATGGTGGAACATTTAAAGATTGAGACTAGTCCATCTTAAACGGGGTCAAGGATCGCACTAAGGTAATTAAACCACAGCAAGTGCACCCGCTCTAATACCAATTGAATGCTCTAAAATGTGTGAAAACACAAGAGCTATTTAGACCCCCCAATTAAAATTACGGCTCGATAGATTTTACTCTAACTTTTACTAAGTGCAGAAAAGAGTAAATGCGAGCGTATAAACAAACAAGCTACTCTAACTCATATTCATAATAACACAGCAGTAAAATGAAAGGTAAAAGAGTAGGGAAGAAAGATGCAAACACAAAGACAACACAGCGATGTGTTATCGAAGAGGAAACTGAAGTACTCGGCGTAAAACCTCTCCGCCGCCTTCCAAGCGGTAATCGATCCACTAGACAATCAGTTAGGATACATGGGTTAGCAAGAGACCCTCCAAGCCTAATCTGTCCGATGTACCTAAACCCTCCAAGCTCCTACTCCAACAAGACTTCTCGAAACCGTGTCTTGTCTAGCTCTCTAGATCCTGCAACAAGCTCCATGTTGCATCTGCCATCCTTAGCTTCTTCCAATGCTTCCCAACAGCACCAAAACCTCACTAAACACTCTGAAAGGGTGTGGTAAGTGTTTGGGCTATCAACCTCTCAAGGATATGAAAATGGAGAGGTAGGAGTTGAGGAAAATCCATAAGCAAATGTGTAGAGATATGTGGGTATAACAATCTCTAACTCTCAAGGTTTATGGCTAGGGTTTTCTCTCAGAATAACTTCTCAACATTTGTGGGTAATGTGGGTATATATAGTGTGGGTACAGAAAGTGTGTATCAGATAGGACAATCTGGCAAAACAGAATGTTTCGCGAGTGTCTCGCGGGAAGGCCTTACCTGCGAGCTACTCGTGAAACACAGCTGTCTCCATCCTGTCCTGACTCTTCGCATTCCAGTCATGTACAAGGCACATGCATCATTTCGCGGGATGCTTAGTCGCGAGCTACCTGTGAAAACTCTTCAGTCTTCAATTTGCTTGAGTCTTCACACTCTCTCTCTCTCTCACACAACCCTTACAATTAAATCCAACAATAAATACAGGGTATAAAAGATTGAATAATATTACAATCAAATTTGGTACGGAATAAAAGCCAATAGAAACATATTTGTAAATTACAACTTTACAGAATCTTTTTTTTTTTTTTACTGTTCATGACTAAACTACACGTAGTTTAGCCATCAGGTGTGTTCCCGCCCTTTCATTTTTCCCAACGATTACCAACCGTTTCTTTTTCTTCTTCATTCTCTTCATCTCCCTCACATCTTCACATTCTCTATAATTCTCTTTTTTTCTCTACAAAAACCTTCTTCTCCTCTTTCTTTCTCTCACTTTCTAACTCTCTTATTTTCTCAAACCCTCTCACTTTCTCATTTTCTCTCGTTCTCTCATCATCTTCTCCAATGGCATCTAAGGCCAAGAAGTCCTCCTACATTCTATCTTCTGATGCCTTCCACTTCACCCACTAGAGCGGAGTAATGAGGTTGGTGGGGTCTCCACCATTGACATACCGGCCAAAGAATCACATTCCCATGGCTGAAACTATAAGTTTTCAAACTTTTTCCCATTTTCAAATTTCTCTCAGATCTTCTGTTTCAATGTGTTTTGGGCCATGTAAATGATTGGGTTTTGCTATGGGATGGGTTTAGATGAAAACCTGATACCTTAGGACGGGTAGGAACATATCTAGGATGATTTTGGATGATGCATCTTTGTAAATGTCGAAGAACTACTTCTATCTGTGTTCTTGCGTGCGTGGGCTCGGGCCTTCATAAGCAACTTATATTCATGCGTACGCAACTCTGTTCTTGCGTACGCGGATCTATTCTTGAGGCTCTGCGTATATGGGAATGGGCTTGCATACGCGGGGTCTTGTCTACATACGTGGGCTTTGAGCCACATATGTGAGACATTTGGCAAAAGCTCTACTCTGACCATTTTAACTTATTTTTCATCTGTTTCACTTCTATGCACAATCCTAACACCCTTTTTTGTCATTTTTGCATCCGCATATCACTACATCCTCTTTTATCTTCATTCTTGTACCAAAACATCATATTTTCCGAATTCTGCTTGAATCAAGAATCTAACGTCATTTTTCATTTTTTGCAGTCATCATTCCCTTATACTGGTAGGGGAAGCACGAATAAGGTGGTGGAATGGTACAACCTTCTTGTCCCTGAAACCAAGGGCTATATACAGGAGGCGGGCTTTAAGCCTATCATCGGTCCTCTTCTAGAGAAGTCTGCAAGCGCTACCTTGGTGCAGTGCCTTATTGAAAGGTGGTGGGATACTACCTACACCTTTCATATTGTAGAGCGGGAGATGACGGTGACTCCATACAACTTTTACTGCATGACCAGCCTTAGCTTCAAAGGGGCCATCATCAGTTTGGACGATGCATCGGGCATCCAGCTAGGTCTCGACATGTTGGGGAGGAAGTACTCCACTGAGACCATTTGCTACTTCAATTTGGTGACGGACTACATATTCCTCCCATAGAGGACCACGGAGAAATGTGTCCATATGGCTAGGGCTTTCCTTCTCCACTTGTTGAGGGCTTATCTCTTTGCCAATGGTGGACAAACGGTGTCGTTGAGGTTATTAACCCTCTTTCAGGACTTTGGAGAGGCACGAAGTGCCAACTGGGGGCAGGCATGTCTTGCCTATCTCTACTCCACTCATGATACTCTCAGTCAGGGCACCTTACGACAGCGAATGGGGCCTTAAAAGCTCCTTGAGGTTAGTTATCTTTTCATTCTTTGCACTTTCATTTGTAGCTTGTACTTTTGCAAACTGTGTTATCTTGAAAACTGTCATCTTGCATCTGTCATCTTGCAAACTGTCATCTTGCATCTAACATGTGGCTTGTGCTTCTTTTTGCAGCGGTGGGTTGTTAGGTATGGTCTTATAACTCCAGACACCGACCTAGTCTTGAATGATTTTCCTCAATTGATGGCTCACCTTGCAGGGTTAACTTCGGATGAGGTAAGTTTAAGAGTTCCAGTTGTTTATGCTTCTTCACGCATTTCCTTAGAATACTCTTCTTCTAACCTTATGTCATTATAGGTAAACTAGACCCCATGGGTTGACCAGCCCCTTCTTGCTACTAGAGACTTGGAGCCTGCCGCTTTCATTGCTTCGGAGAATACCCGACCCCTTAAAGGAGTAGGCTTGAGGCCGCTATATTTGGCGGAGAAGGTGAAGTGCTAGTTAGTGGGTAAGGATGACCCACAGATTTCGATGGACCCTCTTGAGTTCATGCTTGCCCCACACTCCATGACTGATGCTGAATACAACTCGTGGGGGAGCGGCGTTTCCTATGCCGAGCGACTTCTTGAGGGGTTAGACTATAAGGAGTTCAACATCACTCGCCTCATGCCTTCCCTTACTATTCAGGTATATGCTCAATCTCTTCTTCTTCTCCTTTTTTCCTTTTCCTTGTTTGTCATGACTCCTAATGTGGGAAATTGTAACAGGGGGGACCTATTGCTAGTAAGCTCATTAACCCTTCACATCTCCCTTGGATGGTCTATGCTTATGGCCCTAATGGCTTTGCTTAGGAGCGTGCTGTGCCCCGTAATCCTAATATCATAGGCTATCCTCTCCCTCCCAACACTCGACCGGTGAGTTCTTTTTTTGCCTCTTGTCCTTTCTCTCTTTGCCAAATTTCTCTCTTTTTGTTTCAGTCACTAACCCTTCTCTCTTTGAATTGCAACCCATTATCCAAGAGCATGAGGAGTTGGTGTGGTTGGCCAGGAATCTCAAGTTAAAGGTGACCAACTACTCGAGGGAGCTGTACGGTCCTGGAGGAGTGGCCCACCCAGGCAGTGGTGGTGATGATGATGACAACGACGATGATGATAGTGGTAAGGAGGAGGACTCGAAGGCGACTCCTAGTTACCAACCGAGGAAAAGGTGGCACCGTTGATTTCCTACAGTCACAACACATATTGGCATACAACACAGCTTTTTTCTTTTTCTTTTTTCTTTTTTTGCTTTTAGTGTTTTTCTTTCCCTTTTAGCAACATTTGAATTCAATTTAAGACAAAGGATTGTATTAAGAACATATTTTTACATTTATGTTTTTGATTGGGAACTTAGCACTTAATTTACAAGATATATCATAAATTGTATACTTTTATACAACTTTGCTTCTTTGATGCTTGTAATGTGTCTTGAATGATTCCTTAGGTCACAAGAACCCTAGGGATGCTTTGGAGTAAAAAAAACTCTGCTCAAAATAGGGGAACATGGGCTTCTTCCAAGCGTCATGCGTACGCAGGGTTGACTTTGTGTACGCAGGGTTGACTCTGCGTATATAGGCCGCAAATCAGAGAAACCCTAACCTACTTACTTATGTATAAAAGTAGCCGTTTTAGTCTAAAACTCTCACCAACATATTTCCAACCCAGAGAACACTTTTTTGAGGTCCCCTAATGGCAAAAAATTATCCTCTTGATGTCTCCACTTGGATTAGGAAGATTGGTCCTGATTTCAAGGATTCCATCGCTCCCTATGGTCTTTCTTGCATCTTACCCTACCATTAAATTAGGGTGGATAAGCCTTTTCTTCGTGCTGCTGCCAACTATTGAGTTCCTTCTCGGCATGTATTCCACTTCAACTGAATAAAGCTATGCCCCACTATCAAGGAATTTGCTACTATCATGGGTGAACTGGAGATTAATAGCCTCATCTTCCCTACCATGGGTGGGGATCTTCCTTCCTTGCTACTAGTTGTGTTGGGCGTCCCTGCTGCCACGGCAAATAGGTGGTGTGTCTTTGGCAAACTCAACCTTAGGCTGGTTTTTGATTATTTTTCCGATTCGACCCTTCTTAAGGGTGAGAGGCCACGATCATACTTTCTTCATGTCCTCTGCTTATGTGCCCTTGCAAGGTATTTCTTAGTTCAAAAGTCATATTGTGTGGATCTTCGGATGTGCATGGTGGCTTACGAGCTAAGAAGAGGTAATCTGATGGGCTTGATCTTGGCGGAAACCCTCAATGGTTTTGCCTAGATTCTCAACCTAGCGGGATTCCTCTAATTTTGCATGGATTGCCTTTCGGTTTTTAACCCATCAAGGCATCTTATATCGTCTTTCATCATTGTTTTTATTTTTTCCTCACTCACGCTTTCCATTTTTCCTCTTTCTTTCTTTTTTTTTTTTCTTCTTCCTCTATTTTTTCAAATATGGCTACAAGAGAGGCTTCGGTTGCTTCAACCCCCTATTGTACCCCTCAGTACTTACCTTCCTTGGCATCTTAAAGACCGCCGGCTTCATCTGAGTGACATGAGATATGAGGCGTACATGGAGCTTATAGGCCGCCTTAAGGAGACCGACATTCAGTGGGTCGTGGAATGGTGGCATATCTCAAGCATGGTCCATAGTTGCTGCAAGGACCACTGTGTGACTTTAGTTGGGCTTCGATGCTGTTCTTACTACTCCACTTGTTGTATCTCAAGGAAATTTGGAGAGATGATGAGGGTGCCTTCCACACTGTGGTGTTCACCAATAGGATCAGCAAGGCTTGGACATGTCGTAGGGTGAAGAAAGACATTATTCCTCCCAAATACATCTACCCCACTACAAGGTACAAGCAATGGTTGGAGGATGACATGAAGTGGATTTTGAAGAATGATAAAGCTTCCATGAAGACTAGCAAGAAGGCAAGGAGGACTGAGTGACCACCTTGAGGGGCCCCATATTTTAGTTTTCTGCATTTTTATGATTCTCATGAATTCAATAAAGGATTGGAATGTTCCAAATACCCCATGAAAACAATCTTATTATCCTTTAATTTGAGCAATGAGAGAATTTCCTTTTATTATTTTTTCTTATTGTCATTATTTATTCATCATTTTCTCTTTCTTTTCTTTTCCTTTGCCATGTAATTTTTTCCCATGACGTCCCTTCGGGAATTTTTTCCATGCCCATGGTCTTTTCCCCTAACTTTTGCCTAGACCACCCTTTCAGGTTTCCAATATAGCGGGGTTCTTTTGCCTTAATTTTTTCCTAGGCCACCTTTTTGGGTTTTCAACCTAGCAGGCTTTTTTTCTCTTTTTTTTTTTTCTTTCTAAATGTGGTATTTCCAGAGTCTATCCATATTGATTGGGCAAAGCATCTCTTCCCGATCCAAATTTGTGATTCTTGTAGCACCTCCAAATATGATCTTCTTAATGATAAAAGGTGAAAGTTCACTTGGTGTGTAAAACACTAGTGAATGTTTAGACCCCCAATTTCAAAATTACCAACACAAGCTTATACTCAAACAATGTATGTGCGGAATGATAAGTACAAGCTATATCCAAACAAGCAAATAACTCTAAGCCATAATTTAATCACAACACAGCAGCAATTAAAAGCAAAGAGTAAGGGTTAGAGAGATGCAAATACAAGATAACACCGGCACATGTTATCGAAGAGGAAACCGAAGAACTTGGCGAAATCCCTCTCTGCCGCCCTTCAAGCGGTAAAATGATCCACTAGAAAATCAGTTGGAATACATGAATAGCAATAGACCCTCCAAGCCTAATCTACCCGATGCACCTAAGCCCTCCAAGCTTCTTGCTCCAATAAGGTTAAGCCTAATCTTGTCTTCTCTAGCTTACCGAATCCCGCAATAAGCCCATTGCATCAACCAAATGAATTGGTTCTCTTTGAACTGCTTCAAAAGCACCAAATAACCTTCTCACTTATATGAATATGGTGAGGTACGGATTTGGCTAAATATCCTTTCAAGGGTATGACAATGGAGAGGGTGAGAGTAGAGGAACTTGAGAATCAAAAGTATAAGATTGTGGATGAATCAATCTTGTTGTTCTCTAGGGTTTATCTCTCAAAATTCTCTCTAGAAGCTCTCTACATTTCGTGGGTATAAGGGTATTTATAGTAGGGTATGAAAAGGAATGTGAAAAGTCATTTTTCTGCAAAATAGGGGGCTTTAGTGAGTGACTCACGACTGGGATGAGGCGCAAGTTCCAGTCGCTAAATAACAAAATGGCCAGACTGTACTTTTTGTCCTATAGTGATCCAGCTATCTTGACCCTTCAACTTCCTGCATGCTTCACACGTGTGACACTTCTGGCGAGTCACCACTCACGAGTCAGTCGTGAGATCCAGTCGCGAGAATGCCATTGATTGCATACACTTGATTAAATCTTCACACTCTCTCACACACAACCCTTACATAATTCCCACCTAAATACAGAGTTTCTAATTGCTGAATTACAAGAAAATTTGGCACGGAATAAAGCCAACAAAGAGTTGAATAAATTCAACCTTACAAAAGGCCCAGCCCACCTTGGCTTCATCTTCCTTCTTGGGTCAAAAGTCTCATCTCAAAGCACCATTAAGACTATGTCCCCTTCTTTAAGGTTTCTCGATTTCACCTTCTTGTTGAATACATTAACAATCCTTTTTTGGTACCCTTGTGCATAATATTGTGTCGTAGCCCTCTTTTCATCTATCAAAGCCAATTGTTCATATCTTGCCTTAACCCAATCCTCTTCTAGGACCGTGGTTTCCACCAATACCCTCAAAGATTGTATCTCCACCTCAATAGGAAGCACCGTCTCACTACCATAGATCAAAGAGTAAGGTGTTGCCCCAGTTAATGCACAAATAGAAGTTCTATAACCCCGTAAGGCAAATAGAAGCTTGCCAGCCCATTCTTCGTATGTCACTACCATCTTGGCTAGGGTGTTCTTCACATTCTTATTAGATGCTTCTACGGCCCCATTAGCTTGTGGTCAATACGATGAAGACTTGTGATGCTCAATGTTGTACAACTCCTTGATCGTTCGAACCTCCCCCTCGAAGTGGAACCATTGTCAAAAATGATCTCTTGGGGCACCCTAAACCGGCATATGATGTTGTTTTCTAAGAACCGAGCCACATGCTTAGCCTTCAACACAGAGTAGGAGACTGCCTCTACCCATTTGGTGAAATAATCAATTGTTACCAAAATGTATTCAAACCCATTTGAAGCCTTAGGGGCTATCCTTCCAATCACATCTATGCCCCAAATCGAGAATGGCCATGGACAAGTCATGTTATACAACTCACTAGGCGGTACATGGTTCAAGTTGGCGTGTGTCTGACAATCATGGCAACTCTTCACAAAGTCCACACAATCAGTTTCCATTGTATTCCAGAAAGATAAGTCAAGAATGTATTGACCCCTTGTGATAAATTAACCAATTAATTAGCCAAGTGAATTAATTAAGTTAATTAACATGCAATACGTGTGGTAGCACAAACAAATCACCTACTAAGTTAATATGCAGCGGAGAATAAAGTTGACATGGTGATTTGTTTACTAATTGGGAAAACCTCAAAGGCAAAAACCCCACCAGGTGATTTTAAGGTCACCACTCCCGAGAATTCACTATTATCACAACAAGCGATTACAAGTAAAGGAATCCTAGTACCTTATACCAACCTACAGTTGAACCCTTACCCCAATACCTAATTGGACTTGTTTTGTAGTGACAATCTCTTCTTTTAATGCTCGGCTCCCAGTACGTGACTAACCAATTGATGCGTGGATCCAGTACGCGGCTTACACACCAACTTAAGAAAGATGTTGGTTGCAAAGTTCTTTAATTCATCCACACAATTAAGATCATGAAGCTCCTTGGTTACAAAACCCTACGGCGTACAGACGTAGTAGCTTCTTGAAGAGAAAGATGAACTAGGGCAAATTATCTCCGGTCACAATATGCTTGTGTAAAACCTTTGCATCAAGTTGTACTCACTTGCATCAGCTGTGACGGCCCTTAAAATAATTCTTATATATGTTTAGGGTTATGAGAAAAGAAAGCCCAAACATGTATACACGGATTAGATGAAAATCAGAACTGAAAATCTAATTTTCATAAATCTCGATAGATAGGGTATCTATCGAGCAGCTGTCGAGCATCGAGCTAAACTGCCTTTTAAACCTTGATAAATGCTATCTGTCGAGCTAGCTATCGAGCTTTAAAATCCAGCACTTCTTCACTTGTTTCTTGGACAGACTTTCATGGCTTTAACACTTGGACTTGAACTCTTGTTCCTTGAAGTATTAAACACATCCTAGATTTTATCCAATTACAAGTAAAGTGCGTTTTATCAAAAGATTAGCCAATTCTATATTGACATATGTTCCTAACATGATTCACATATTTCCTAACAATCTCCCCCTTTGGCAATCCGTGACAAAACCACAACAAACAAATGAATATATGAGAGAAGTCATAAATCACTCAACTCATACTCACTTGTTGAATACAATAAAATCTATCCTAACACAAACTCTTGAAAAGCTTTGCAAGAAGAGAGTTCATGGCAAGAAAGACTTTGACAACCTGTATTTCTGAAACACTTTAAACAAAACTCATCACGGCATCTTAGTGTGAAACAGAAATAAAAGATTGCATACAAATAATAAGAAGCATGTGCATAAAGAGAGAAAAGAAACAACATATGAAAAGATAGGTGAATAACATACATCAACATATATATATCAAAAGATAAATACAATGTATGTCAAATGGTCACAAGACTGGTGTACATGAGGTAAAAGTAAAAGAAAGAAAAGAAAATACATAATAACCTCACTACATCCCTCAAAAAATAAACGATCCCCCTATCACAAAAATGTCCTATACCCTCAAAAAATAAACACTCCCCCTATCACAAGAATGTCCTATGCTAACTCTCCCCCTAAATAGATGACTACTCTTCCATTTTTGTCACGAATGACAAAGGGTAAGTAACTCAAACAGTCATCATGTCACCACCGAAAGAGCTAGCATCCTCATCCTCATCATCATCATCGTCGTCAGAGTCACCATCATCGTCCTCGTCCTCAGATGCCTCTAGAGAAGGAGAGGGAGACTTTACGAAGCCACCAAGGCGAGCCTGCCGTCGAGCAATACCGGCCGACACGGGTGTTCACCTGACACAACTCATCACTGAGTGTGTCAAGGTGATCATCCATGCGCTAAAGCTGTGCCATGACCGCCTCAAAAGTCACACCACCTGCGGATGAAGAAGGAGTGGATGAAGAATGAGCAGAAGAAGCCGGAGGAGTTGTAGTCTCGGTCCGTGGCCGCTTTGGTCGAAACTTGGCCTCGTTCCGTCTAACGGTAGCAACATCTATGGCACACATAACCGAAAAATGAGGAGACTCGGATCGAAGACAGAAAAATGGCGAAGCAGCCTCATGATAGCTGAAGGAAAGATGAGCTTATCACGAGTCGCCTTATCCCTATAGAAATCCATAAGGGATAGAATGAAATGAAAGGGAAAATCTATAGTGAGTCCCTCAAGAAGGGATAGCAAAAATCGAGCACGTGGCTCTGTGATAGAGTTATAGTGAGACAATGGATGGAGAACAAATGTCATCACCATGTTAAGAAACCTCAGACCTTTTTCAAAGCCCGAGTAAAGGGTGTTTTGACAGTCACCCCAAGAAGAAGGTGTCTCACAGAAGCGAGATGAGAGTTCATCTTTGGACATAGTCCTAAGACGCTCATAGCCGGGGTAGTCAGCAAACTCTACCTTCGGGACGTGTAGCACCTCAGATATAAGATCTGGAGTGACTACCATGCACGTACCTCGAACGCGAGTGATAAAATGAGGTACAGAATAGTCAAATCCGTGCATATTGGAGTAAAACTCCTATATGATCATGGAGAGACAAGTGACCGAGATGCCACACAGTGACTCCCAACCCCTACTGTAGATGACAGCAGGAAGGTCAGTATCAAAAAAGTCCAATAGAACGACTTAGCGTTCCGAATGAATGCCTCGTCGTAAGAAGTTCTCCGAAAAGTCCTTACAAGCTTTATCATTATGGAAACGAACGTGAGATGGAGTAGAATCAGCGGGGGAAGAAGAAGAAGATGCCCCAGAACAACGAGGTTTCTAAGATGAAGTGGATTTTTGCTTAAGTGCCATAGAGCAACAAACTAAAGAAAGAAAGAGAGAAAGAAACACGCAGAAAAGCACCAACAAGATCAATATCAAAATAGAGATAAATGAAGGTACGTATGCATGAAAAATGCATGAACATGTGACATGCAAAAGGAAGAACATCATTGTTAAAATGTAAATGTGATGCAATGCATGATGATTTAAAATCATTTAAACAAAAACCAACCCAAAAATTTGTGAAAACTCATCAATTTTGAAAAACTCCAAATTTTTCAACAAAAAAAATCCCAAAAGTTAGGTCAAAAATCATGAAATGCATGATAAGAATAGAGAAAATAAGATCATACTAGATGAAGAAATAATCTTGAGGCCAAAAAACTTCTGGGTTTGAGGTTTAGAGAGAGAGAGATGAGTTTGGGGAGGTGAAGAGACAAAAACTGTCGAGAGAGATTGAGGAGAAATGAAGAAAAATCGCACTGACACTATATATAGAAACATACGCAACTCGATGGATCAGCAGGTGTCGAGAATTAAAAAGTGACAAATAGAGCTATCGAGAGCTATCCAAAGCAATTTGACCTCGATGGATAGAGAAGCTATCGAGAATCTATTGAGCATACAGAAACTTCCTCGATGGATCGAGAAACTGTCGAGAAGCTATCGAGCCTGATTCTCACAAACCTCGTTGGATCAAAATTGCGATAACAGCTATCGAGAAAAGAAGCTCGATAGATAGCCTAGTTGTCGAGAGGTATCGAGAAGCTATCGAGATTGCTTAAAAACAGTTTTTCAAAGAAGAGAAAAACACAGATATGAATGCAATCAAACATGCTACTCAACCAAAGATCCAAACAACATTTTAAGCTCTCAAAAACATCTCTTAAAAAATTGTCAAGCATTTAGATCCAAAAACATACACACACACTAAACAAGTCTAACCAATTTTATATTTCAAAAACAAGTCAAGACAGTTTAGTGAGCATACATTAACACATGTATTCCTTGTGATGGCCAAATCACATTGTACCTGCACATGTATCAAGAGTATCAAAGAATATTGCATGTTGTGTGTGAAAAACATCGCAAGATTGCAAAAGTGTCTACATGTTATGGCGATTTGAGATATGAGAAAATCACTTTAACTCACACACAATCATAACTGTTTGATGGGGACTATCACCTTCGAGGTACATCCTATAACTCCCACATCTTCTAGAAGACACACTTGCAATCATATATAAAACATTTTGATTCTTTTTGGTTTTATTTTTCTTTGCATATTTTTCTTTTAAGCAAATCATGCATGGGCATATAAGAGAGAGAAAAGAAATACCCAATTATGTTAAGCTTTTGACATTGCACTTTTTCTATATCGAAGCATATAGATGTCATATCATGATTGGCAAGCAACAGTGGTGAGATGGTTATTTATGCCTTTCTCTTAGGATTTTCTAGTCCTTCCTGTCAAAAAGAGTGATACGAGTGTTAAGTACAAAAGATTACTTAATCTTACTCATCACAAACACGAGCCACGAAGCTCGCTTGCTTAGTTATACATAGAGATACTCATCTAAGTTACAAAAGATACAAAGTTTAGAAAACTTTGTTTCAATGGCCATCCAAGGTACACAAGTACCAATGTACACAAAACACACACTGTTTTTGTATTTTTCTGATTTTTCAACAAAAATTTTTTTTATGAAACGCAAAATAAAACAAAACTGAAAATAAACAAACAAAAACAGGTTAAACAAATCAATGCATAAAACTAGACTGACTCAAAAATAAGAAAGTAAAACACACAAGTAATGCATACTCAAAAGCAAGAAAAGGGAGAGAGAGAAAAAGTGATTAAATCATTTGGAGCCTTTTTCCTTCCACACCTTGGAAGAACCTTTCCGTTTAGCAACCCCTTGATCTGGCGGTGTGGGGAAGAATTGAAACCATTCAAGTTCGAAAGGAATATGAGGGCTTTGAAGTAGATCTCCAAAAGGAGCAAAGGAGGTTGGAAATTGATTCTGGATTCCCAATGAGATCATATTGTTGCTCTGTTGAGGGGCTAACCACTTATAGCAATTTGGTCAAGTATGTCCAGCTGCTCCACAGTAATGACAAATATGCTGCTTCTTCTGTTTAAGTTTTTTAGTGTTTCCCTTCTTAGTCCTAGGGTTCCTAGTCTCTTTCCTATACGGCTTAGGGGGTACTCCTATGATAGATCTTCCCTTGTCTATGTTCTCACTAACTAAAATAGTTTTGACATCATTGTTCTCAGATTTAACATTATTAGTAGGAGAAACAAACATAGTAGTACAAGTAGAAGGAATACTAGGAGAAGAGAAATCATACCCTAAACCGGTTCGATCGTAAGCAGATTTCTAAAAACTGAGCATCTCGTCAAGCTTTGCACTTGAAGTCCTCTCCAACTGAGCTCTGACTTGAAACAGCTCCGCTTTAAGCTTCTTGGTCTTCTTAGCCAATAAATTATTCTCAAATCTCAGTGCTCCAATGGTTTGATTGGCTTCATCAAACTTCATGGAGATTTCTTCTCATTCAAGCTCTACATCACAGAGCTTCTTGGTGGCCAACCTATACAACTTCTCATGCTTTTCCAAGACCTTATACAATTTTGCATAGGTTGTGTGGGTGTCATCTTGTTCATCCATCTTCTCAAATTTAGACTCCACCAAGTCCTCTTCTCCATCCACATCTTCAACAATCCTCTCAGTAGGATTTACAGTGGCAGTGAAGGCATGATTCCATCATCCTCATTATCAAAATCATCCTCAAGCTCAGTGTCACTCAAAGTAGCAGCAAGTGTCTTTCTCTTCCCAATGGTCTTAAAATACGTAAGGCACTCTTGTTTCATGTGACCGAAGCCTTGACATCCAAAGCACTTTGGTCCTAAGGGAACAGTGTACTGACCGCCATCCCTAGCATCCTTCTTTCCTTTGTCTTGGTTCATGAACTGAGATGAACTAGTCTGCTTACTGTCTTTGTCAAATCCTTTGGCATTGGCATTCTTCATAAACTTTTTGAATTGCCTGGTGATATAGGATTTCATCTTAGAATCTTCATCGTCTGAAGACTCATCTGTGTCACTGCTCTTAGCCTTCAATGCCATGCTCTTGCCCTTACTAGATTTCCCAATCCTTGACAAACCCAACTCATAAGTCTGCAGATTACCAACCAACTCTGTCAAAGAATTTTGTCAATATCCTTTGATTCCTTAATTGCAGTGATCTTGGCATGGAATCTTTCAGGTAGAGATTTGAACACCTTTCTAACAATCTTGGATTCAGGAATGGTTTCCCTAAGATTAAAGGCTGAGTTCCCTATGTCCTTGAGTTTGGCATAGAACTCATCGAATGACTCATCCTCCTCCATCTTGATCTCTTCAAAGCTCGTGGTAAGCCTCTGAAGCTTTGAATTTTTGACAGCCTTGGTTCCTTCATAGGTAGTCTGGAGGATGGTCCATGCTTCCTTTGCAGTTTCAGTGGAAGATATCTTCTTGAACTCCTCATTCATGACTGCACTGAATAAGGCATTCAATGCTCTGTTGTTGAAGTTAGCCGCTTTAATCTTAGCATCATCCCAATCAGCCGGTGCTTCCTTCGGCTTAGTCCAGCCTATCTCCACAGCTTGCCACACATTTTCATCTAATGACTGCAAGAAAGCTCTCATGCATACTTTCCAGTATGCATAGTTAGTGTCATCAAATAAAGGAGGTATAATTAAGCATTGTCCTCTATCCACGACAGTAGGGGTCAATGGATCACACAACAAAGATTAACCCTAATCAGAGTGTGTCTGCTCTGATACCACTTGATAGGCCAAGAATGTATTGATCCCTTGTGATAAATTAACCAATTAATTAGACAAGTAAATTAATTAAGTTAATTAACATGCAATACGCGTGGTAGCACAAACAAATCACCAACTAAGTTAATATGCAGCAAAAAATAAAGTTGACATGGTGATTTGTTTACGAATGGGGAAAACCTCCAAGGCAAAATCCCCACCAGGTGATTTTAAGATCACCACTCCTGAGAATTCACTATTATCACAACAAGCGATTAGAAGTAAATGAATCACAGTACCTTATACCAACCTACAGTTGAACCCTTACCCCAATACCCAATTGGACTTGTTCTGTAGTGACAATCTCTCATTTTAATGCACGGTTCCCAGTACGTGACTAACTAATCGATGTGCGAATCCTAGTACGCGGCTTACACACCAACTTGAGAAAGATGTTGGCTGCAAAGTTCTTTAGTTCATTCACGTGATGAAGATCACGAAACTCCTTTGTTACAAAACCCTACGACGTACAGACGCAGTAGCTTCTTGAAGAGAAAGATGAACTAAGGCAAATTGTCTCTGGTCACAATATGCCTGTGTAAAACCTTTGCATCAAGTTGTACTAACTTGCATCAGCTGTGACGGCCCTTAAAATAATCCTCATATATGTTTAGGGTTGTGAGAAAAGAAAGCTCAAACATGTATACACGAATTGGATGAAAATCAGAACTGAAAATCTAATTTTCATAAATCTTGATAGATAGGGTATCTATCGAGCAGCTATCGAGCATCGAGCTAAACTACCTTTTAAACCTCGATAGATGTTATATGTCGAGCTAGCTGTCGAGCTTTAAATCCAGCACTTCTTCATTTGTTTCTTGGACAAACTTGCATGTCTATAACACTTAGACTTGAACTCTTGTTCCTTGAAATATTAAACACATCCTAGATCTATCCAATTACAAGTAAAGTGTGTTTTGTCAAAGGATTAGCCAATTTTATATTGACATATGTTCCTAACATGATTCACATATGTCCTAACACAGAAGTACCTTATCCTTAGGATTTTCTTAGCTAACATTCTTTCAATCATATGAGGGCCACAAATCCCTTTATGAACTTCTTCCATTACTCTCTCAGCTTCATCTTTCTTCAAGCAACGAAGGTGTATGCCATCATAGGATCTTCTATAGAATTGTCCTCCACATAGGATGTATTAAGTTGCCATCATCCTAATAGAGCAATGTTCTCTCTTGTCGGCACAATCTAGATATGCCCCTAATTCCAAGAACTTCATAATGTCATAGTACCAAGGACCTTTCTCTTCCTCTATGGTCATTACTGAAGCTTCGGTCTTCCTTTTGTGCACTTCTTCATAACTTTGCTCAATCTTCAAGGGTCGTGTCCATATTCCCTCGGGTATCTCAACCATGGAGGCTAAGGTAGCTAAGGCATCCGCAAATTGATTTTGAGCTCTAAGAATGATTGTGTATTCAATTCTGTCAAAAGTCTTGGTCAAGTCCTCTAAGTATTGTTGACAAGGCTATAAATGTTCCTCCTTCACCCTCCACAATTTTTGCGCCTGGGCTATAACCAAAGTTGAATCCACAAAGTCTTCGGCCTCCTTTACCCCCAATTCTCGAAGAGCTTCCATTCTGGCAATACAAGCCTTATATTCAACCATGTTATTAGTTGCTTCAAAGTTCAATTTGATTGCCAAAGGTATGTGAGATCCCTCGGGAGTGTTCAAGAGTATTCCTATCCCATTCCCATATTGGTTTACGGCTCCGTCAAAGTACAACTTCTATGCCCCTAACTCAACATCCAAAATGTCTTCATTTGGAAAATCTCATTTACCATCTTCCCCCTTTATAGGATTCTCGACACGACGCTTCCTTTGATAGTTTTCCTAGCCATATACTTCAAACCAAATTCTGCCAACAAGATCAACCATCTTGACAATCTCCCACTGAAAGCGAGTTTCTCAAAGAGATACTTCAATGGGTCCATTCTTGCTACCACCCATATTTGGAAAGGTAAGACGATATGTCTTAATTTCTATATGGCCCAAACAAGTGCAAAACATGACTTTTCTATGGGAGTGTACCTAGTCTCATAATCATGGAACCCCTTGCTCAAATAGTATATGGCTCTCTTATTCTTGTTATCGTCTTCTTGCGCAAGCATACTTCCAACTACATCCCCTATGATAAAGAGGTATAAGAGTAAGGGTTTTCCATGTTGTGGAGGCACCAGGATAAATGGGTGGAGGAGATATTCCTTGATAAGTTCAAAGGCTTCTTAGCACTCATCATTCCATGTATGCGGTTCATTCTTCCTTAGAAGTTTAAAGATGGGCTCACAAGTAGAGGTAAGCTTGGCAATGAATCAACTAATGTATTGTAATTGACCCAAGAAACCAGTTATTTCTTTCTCACTTTTGGGTGGAGGCATCTCTAATATGGCTTTAATCTTAGATAGGTCAACTTCTATCCCTCTATCACTCACTAGGAAGCCTAGCAGTTTTCCGACGGTTACTCCGAAGATGCACTTTTATGGGTTCAACCTCAAGTTTAATCCTCTCGAAGAACTTCCTTAAGTTTATGGTGTGGCTTCTTCTAACCTTGGATTTCACTATCATATCATCAACATACATCTCTACCTCATTATGCATCATATCATGTAGTAAGGCCATAGCCATCCTTTGGTAGGTTGCCCCAGCATTCTTGAGGCCAAACAGCATTACCGTGTAACAATAGATTCCCCATTCAGTAGTGAAGGTGGTTTTGGTCATGTCCTTGGAAGCCATCTTGATTTGGTTGTACCCTAAAAAACCATCCATGAAAGACATCAAGGCACTTCCTGCTATGTTATCCACTAAGACATCAATGTGAGGGAGGGGAAAGTCATCCTTAGTGCATGCCTTGTTCAAGTCCCTAAAATCCATACACATCCTCACCTTCTCATCCTTCTTAGGCACGGGCACGACATTAGCTATCCATTTGGCTTGGTGTACGAGATTGATGAACCTTACCTTTAATTGCTTAATGACTTCCTCTTTGATTTTTAAGAGCCATTCGGTCCTCATTCTTCTCAATTTTTGCTTGACGGGCACCATGTGATCATGAGTATCAATGTGATACTCATGATCATGCAAACACCTCTTGAAATTCCATGAGGAGTTCTTGAAGATCTTTTCTTTCCTTTTTACTTAGAGTTAAGCCAGTTTTAATTAAGCATGGACTCTCATCATTGCCCAAATTAATAGTTTCAAGAGTTGGTTCCATGGGTTCAATTTTCTTTTCCAATTATTTATTAATTTCATTTTCAAATTCATTTGAATCATTTAAGTGTAGAATTTCAATGTTATGGGACACATCAAAGTAAGCCAAATCATAATTCATCTTATTGAAAATGTTGAAAAGTACATTGGAACTTGCATTAAAAACTTTTTCCCTATGTTTTCAGAAAACCCAAGTCTAATTATTAAAGGGCCCCACACTAGGCATGATGAATTTGGAAGGATCACTTGGCTCTTCGTTGGTGATGGCGAACATGTCCCCACTTATCTTCATCATGGTCTTCATTGCCTCAACATCCATGTAGTTCACCCAATCGACCTCTTCTTGTACCTCTTTGATCACCATTGTAGGCTTCTCCTTAAAAATGAGCTTTTTATTAAAGAACATTTCCTAACCCGAATACACCTTTCCATCTTTACCTACCCAAGGTTTAAGGAAGCCATAGGAAGGGAAGTTTCCCCCTTCCATCACAAAGTTCCCATTGAGAATGCCAAGGTTTTTCTTGATTCCGTCGCAACCTTCAAAGAATCCTAGACCCTCCTTAGTCACTTGAGTCTTGATATTGGGGAACTCAACTACTCATTTTCCCTCTTTTCCAAGGCCCATACCAGGCATAAATCCTATGTTCTTCATCATTGCTATCACCTTATGGCTAAAATATGGGAATAAGTCGGTAGCATACCTTTCCTCTTTCAACCCATAGTCAGCCATATTCACAAACTCAAAGCCACTCATTTGAAAATCACTTCCTACTTCCTCAAGTCCATAAACTGGTGCTAGAATCTCACCATCTCCAAGCACTATGGAAATCCCTCATTTCCTTGGGATCTTCATCTTTTGGTGTAGTGGGGAGGGGATTGCCCCATTAGGGTGAAGCCAAGCCCTTCCCAAAAGAAGGTTGTAATTTGGGCTGATTTCCATGACATGAAATTCCACAATGGTTTCCATTAGCCCATTCTTACAAGGAGCCTTGAAAGTACCCATGACCTTCCTTGAAGTCTTGTCATATGCCCTTACAGTCAAAGGAAAAGGAATGATAGTCTCCATGTTTAGGCTTACAATAAGGGCAGTCCTAAAAGGAAAAACATTCAAGGCGGATCCATTGTCAATAAGAACCATTGGAAACTTGGCACCCATGCATTCAATGGTGATTTGCAAGGGTCTAGTGTGAGTCGCTCCTTCGAAAGGGAGATCTTCATCTAAAAAGGCAAAGAGGGGTTGTGAGGAGCCCTCGACCCTCATGAGAGACAAAACTTCTTTTAGTGTAGTTTCTATGGGTACTTCTTTCCCATTCAAGGCATCCAAGAGAGTTTTACGATGATTTTGAGAGGCCATGAGTAGGCCTCATACAGACACATGAGCTTAGGTCTTCTTTAATTGCATTAAGACCCTATCCTTCTCTTCTTTGTCTCCTTTAGGTTCCATGGGTTTGGACCCTTCCCCTAGATCCCTACCAGGATGATCTTTTCCAAAAAATATGGCTTATAGTGCTTCCCACTCCTAGTGATATTTGCCACATTGTCCTCCTAGACACTTTTCTTCAATTCCGTCACTCCTTTGGGAAGTATTCCCCATATTGCTATCGCTTTCTTTAAGACTTCATCTTCCTTATCCCATATTCCTTGGACTTCCACGACAATGACATTTGTGGTCTCTATCAACTTCGAGCAATCCCATTCAACTTCATCTATTTGCACCCAATTTTGATATAGAGGGGGAGCCCTATGGTAATCGGGCAAAGGGTTCTTTCTAATGTTGGGTTTAATGATGATGTTGGGATTTGGGAGGGTCCATTGTCTATGAGGTCTTGTATCTCATGTTTGAGGCGGAAGCAATTATCATTTTTGTGGCCGGATTTTTTGTGGTAGTGGCAATATTCATTAAGGTTCCATGTGGGAGGTATGGGATTAGGCATGGGTGTGGGGTCTAAAGTTTTGATGAATCCTTTGAAGGATAGGTTTTCATATGCTTAGGTGAAGGTCATTCCTAGGTCGGAGAATTCTTAGCGAGCTTTCTTTGGTTAGGCTAGTGTTTGTTGGGGCATGATGGCACTTACATTTACAAGATTGGGTGCTTTAATGGTGGTCCCCCCCCCCCCCAATATCTCTTCTTGGTTAGAGGCTTGCTTTCCCCTTTCTCCAATTGTCCATTATTGAGAGCATCTTCGATTCTTGTCCCACAATCACATAGTTCTCCAAATGAGCTAATAGGCGATGATAAAAGTTTACTATTATAAACTGGAAGCAAGTTCTTGATAATCGTGTTGATTTGGTCTTTCTCATTTGGCCTATTGACCATTCTAGACGCCTTGTTCTTCCATCTAGTCATGTATTTGGAAAATTTCTCCCTTACACCTTGCTTGGTAGTTTCTAAATCCCTTAGAGTCACATCAATCATGGTGTTGAAGATGAATTGGTCCACAAACATCTCTACTAGTTCATTTCACACCTTATTTTGCTTAGATCAAGGCTATAGTACCGCCTTAATGCACCTCCCGTGAGTGAGAAGGGAAACGCATGCAAAGTTTGCTTCTCATCTAACCCTTTCATTTCAGCAATGTTTAGGTATCTTCTTATGTGTTGCTTTGGATCCCCCAATCCCATCAAACTTTTCCACATCAAAGATCTTGAACTTGGGAGGCAATGCAATAGGAGCCTTTGAGCTTACTCCCCCCATGTTATAGAGGTAATCATCCATTCCTTGTGCCTTATGGAAGGCAAGTTGCATCTTCTCCATCTTTTCCCTCATAGCCATGGTGCGGTGAGCTTTTCAAATTGCTTGTTTCTCTCATATTTCACTTTATCTTTTTCGTCCCATTCTTCATCTTTCTCCTCATCATCATGGATTTCCACATGTAGAGGCTTCTTGAGCTTAGATTCTTCCAACCTAGTGAGACGCCCTCCCATTCTCTTAAGAGCTTCTCTATGTTCATCCAAAACCTTAAGGATCTTTTGTGCCATTGGGTCTTCCATGGAGGTAGTCATTGTTTCTTGGGGATTTTCTTCTTCTTGGTGTGTGTCCTCTATCTTGATCAAGCGCCTTCCTTTCTCTTGAATCCAAATGGGAATGGGAACGTGTCTTCTTGACTTTGATGGTGCAATGATGCCTGAAAAGAAGCCCCATTTTTACTAAGTTTATGTCCCAATTAAAGGATCTTTTTAAACTTTAGATGTCCTTAGAAAATTCTTAAGTTCATTTTAATGAAGGCCTAATTACAATGTCGCTCCCTTCCCTCTCATGGATTTTTGCCCCTTGTTTCAATGGGCTTTTGTCCATTTACAATAAAGCTCTCATCTTACTCTCATGGGCTTTCATTAGAATGCACTTAGAAATTTTCAACCATTTGTCTCAAACATGGGCTTACAATGTATTCATCACTTTTGGGCTTTTCATTTTTATTCATTATTTCATCATTTCTTTTCTTGAAATAACCCTCTAGCTAGAATACATTGTAGCCTTCCTCTCAAAGTCTATAAAATTCTCATCATTTTGGGCCTAGGCATGCAATAAAGAGACCCAAGATTAGAGATTTTCATTTTTGGCTTTGAAGGATGTTAGATGCTAAGTCCATAGTGTATTTGTTATCTGTTGGGTTCTAAGACTTTAGGTTTAAATGTATTAGAATTTCATTTTGTAATCTTGGCAAACCATGATCAAAACGTTTAGTCTTGTTTTAGACTTGCTCAAAGTATGCTTAAGTGTAAAAGTTGGAATCGAGTGTATAGCAGGATTTACTATGTAAATCTACCTGGCCCGATTGGTCGAGAATTAGACTCGATCGATTGAAGCTCGTGCAGATTTTTTTCTGCAGAATTCTCCAACTCAGCCCCAGCTCGTTTGACGTGTAGGGTTTTATGTTTTTCCCTAGGTATAAAAGGGAAAACCCTAGCCACATTTTGTGAGTTGTTGCAGTTGTTGTTTATGATGTGTATGTGAATCTCTTGTAAGATTTAGAGGTGTTTGTCTTCACATATACTTAGGGTAATCAAGAATCAAGATTATGTCAAGAACTTGATGATCATTCAGTTGCTGCATTAAGAGCTTAAAGATACACAAGCAGGAGTGCTTGTACTTGCTGTGAATCCAATAAAGAAGTAGTTCGTGGACTCGGAGCTGTCACGTGGTCGTGGTAGTAAGTTTTCTACTCGAGGTAGCAATAGGATGTTAGTGGCCTAAGTCGCTGTTGTAAAATTTCAATTCTTTCATATTGGATTTGGTTTACCTTAAGGTTAGCTAGGTTAAATCCTCCCAGGTTTTTTACCGGTTTAGTTTTCCTAGGTTATCATATCGTTGTGTTTTTTATTTTCCGCACTTTACAATGATATGATATATTTGTGTTAACCTAGATTTGAATAATTTGACTAAGTAATCACTTGGCTAATTAACTAGATTAATCTGGTTGTGTTTTAAGGGGTCTAAAAACGTACAAATGGTATCAGAGCGGGTTAGCTCTATTTTTTTAGATCCTTTGATCTAAGAGTTGATCATTGACCCCTGTTGTCATAGAACACGGTCACTCTCTTATTATTCCTCCTCACTTTGATTGGAATAACTATGCCTACTGGAAAGTAAGAATGAAACCATTCCTGAAATCTATTGATGAGAGAGTCTGGAACTCTGTTGAATACAGATGGGAGAAGCCCACTACTCCAGTTAATGAGTGGCAAACTTCTCAAAAAGAAGCAGTGCTTTTAATAGCAAAGCCATGAATGCTATTTTTAATGCTATTTCTATGAAGGAATTCAAGAGAATCTCTAATGTTGAGGTTGCTCATACTGCTTAAAATATTCTCCAAACTTTGCATGAAGGCACAAAGGCAGTTAAGATTAACAAACTGCAGCAGTTAACTACTAGATTTGAAAGTATTAGAATGTCCGATGATGAATCTTTTGATGAATTCTATGCTAAATTGAATGATATTGTTAACTCTGCTTATAATCTGGGTGAAATCTATGATCAACCTAAAATTGTTAGGAAGATTCTTAGATCCTTGACTAAGGACTTTAGACCCAAAGTGACTGCCATCACTGAAAGCAAGGATGTGGACTCCATCCCTGTTGATCTCTTCAATCCTATGAGTTGGACTTACCTAAGACAAGCAAATCCAAATCAATGGCTCTTAAGTCTATTAATGATGTTGATGTGAATGGATTTGATGATGAGCTCTCTGCTACAGAGATTGCTTACCTTGCCAAGAACTTTAGAAATTTTCTTAGGAACAATAACAGAAGGGCAAGAGGTAAAAACAATGCTGAACCTAGAAATTTTAGAAGGAATGATCCTACTAAGGTGAATAATACTGAAAAACCTAGAGAGAAAGTAGGTCAAACCCCTAATAATTCTATGGGTTAACAATGTTTTGGATGTCAAGGGTATGGTCATATGAAATCAGAATGTCCTACATTCTTGAGGTCTAAAGGTAAGGCTATGGCTGTAACCCTTAGTGATGATGTAGTTTCTGACAATGAGTCTGGTAGTGATGAGGATGGAAACTTCATTACTTTCATAGCTACTGCTGAAGTTGTTGAAAATGTTGTTGTTGAAGATAACCCTTCTAATGGGGAATTCTCTGAGGATGCAAATTTGCAAGAAGCCTACAATAAACTTTGCAAAGTTGCTGCAAAGGATGCTATGAGTGTTGATTTAAGCTTAAAGAAAATTGCATCTCTTGGACTTGATAAGAAGAATTTGCTTGTGAAACTGTTTGATGCTAATGAATTATTGAATAATGTGAAGACTGAGAACATGATTTTTCTTGATAAAGTTAAGAATTTGGAACATGAATTATCTATTGCTAGAGAACAATCAAATAGGTCTGCTTGTTCCAAACTTGATCACATGCTAAGTGTTCAAAAGTCTCCCTCAGACAAAACTGGTTTAGGTTTTGTAGAAAGCATCTCTGTGCCTGAAACTCATTCCATAAACTTTGTTTCTTCTTCTGAGCCTTCCGTGAGTGAGGTTGTCAAACCTGTAGAAGTTACATCTCCTAGGAAAATTAGGGTTGATCTTTAAGAATCTAAACCTAAGACTCCTAACCCTCCTAAGGGCAAGTTGCAGGATAGACTTGCATGGATTTGTCATTTTTGTGGAAAGTCTAGGCATATTCGTCCGAACTGTTTCAAATTGCAAGCTGCTAAGTGAGCAAATAAGCCAAAAGTACATGTGCTTCTAGCACAAGATCCTATGGTACTTATTGGTGAGTTGGTAAAGGCTTTAAACCTTTATTCCAATCCTGGAGTTGCTCAGAATTCTAATGTGAATAATAACTTCAATGCTAGAGTTGCATCTAAAAAGTTTTGGATGCAAAAAGCTCAATCTAATTGAGTCTTTCTGACTTGGTCCTTGTGCTTCATCGCTCTACTCTTTGTGACCATTTTTTTTTTTTTTTTTGCTTTTGGTCTCTCTTTTTTTTTTCTTCTAGGATTTGCATTGCATAACATTCATGCATTTCATTCTAGGTTGTTTTTGTTATTCTTTTCAAAAATAAAAAGGGAAAAGGAAGATAAATGTGTTTTGCATTAATTTTTCTTGGATTTGAAATCAAGTTTGGTCATATTATCTTTACATAACATGTTTATGTACCTTGTTTAGCTTTGATGAGCTTATTTATTGCACTTTACTAGTTTGAGCTTTGTAATGCATGTTGTGTGGGAAGATGTTTATAGTTTTTGATCATATGATCTTGATCTTGAAGTCACATGCCTTTGATTGTTGGACTTGAACTTTTTGAGAAAGGCATAAATAACTATTTCACCACTGTTTACTAGCCAATCATAAACACCTTAGTGCATATCATAAGATTTTGTACTCGAGAAAGTGTAGCGCATGCACAAAAAGAACATAAGGTGTAGTCTCGGATTAAATGCTAAAATTGGTGTGTACATTATTGGGCTTTAATAATTTCACAATCAAATAAAATTTGTGTGTACATTATCTTGGCTATTTTAATAAGTTTCTAATCAAATAAAATTGGTATGTACAATATGAGGCAAATCAAGAAACTTACATGATTGCAAGCTTGTTTTCTAAGAGATGTGGGAGTTATATGATGTAACTCTTTAGGTGATAGTCTCTTTCAAATTTATGTGATGAATTTTGTAGAAATTGTGCTTGATTACTATTCACATATCACCTCACATGTATCTCAAGCTTTTGCTAGTTACAAACACTACACAAGTTACTCTTTGCTAAACTTTGTACATGTTATTGTGTGTGATTTTGTTTTGGCCATCCAAGTTTGAAAATTCCTTGATTTTAATGCTAAATGTGTTTGAAGTTTGAGAATTTAAGGAAAATTGATTGAAAATCTTATATTTGGGATATCTGGGTTCATTACAAGTGTTTTTGAAAAGCATTTCATCTCATACTCATGCATTCTATTCATAAAATATTGTGCTTTGAGGAGTTTCTTCATTAAAATGCTTTGTATTTCAAAATTTTGATTTTTCCAGATTTTCGATCAATCGAGGGTGTTTTTCGACCGATCAAAATTGCGATTAAAATATTGGTTTGAATCTGTCCGGTTCGATCGATACTCGATTGATGCTGGATCGATAGAATGTAATTTTCGATCGATTGAATCTAATTTTCAATTAATCGAAAATCGCATAGAGAGTTTTTTAAAAACCTTGAGTTTTCACGTGATAAACACTATTCAAACTTTTTCAAAAACTCTTTATCTCTCTCTTTGATCGGTCAAGGATTCAAGCTCAATTTTTTGTCGTTTTCCTTCAAACTTTTTGCAAGATTTTTGTCTTCTAAGGCTGGTAAGACCTTTTTGCCCTTCCTTTTTCATTTATTTTCATGATTCATTCATTTTATCATGCATTTTTGGGTCATTTCGAACCTGTATGAATTTGGGGTTTTTGGTAATTTCAATCTTTTCTTTCTAAATTGATCATTGGGTTTTGTTGTGGGATGATATAAATCTGATCTTTGTGAATTAATTTGATCAATTTGTTGTTTTGGGAAAAATTGAATTTTCTAGGGCTTGAAACTACCCGAATTGGGGATTTTGTTCAATTGAGCATTAATTGATGAAATTGGCTTGTTTGTTTGATTGATTTGATCATTATATTCTGTTATCTAACTTGTGTAATGATCAATTGGTCAATTTGTTGAGTTTTTTGAAAGTGGGTTTTCAAAATTTTCGGTTTTTGATATAAACTCTATGCTCAAGCCAATTTAGTGATTTTAAAGTGCAATTGAACTCATTCTCACTACATTAGAGCATGCATCATGTGTTTATATTATTCATGCATCATATAGATTGTTATTTTCTATATATTTTTGTGCTAACTTGCAGTCTGCCCTTGTTTTTTGTGTTTTTTTCTCTATCTCTTTTGTGTCTATCCTTTTGATCTTTAGCATCATGTCTAGGAAGACTAGAGCTAATAGGAAATCCTCTTCTTCTTCTGTCCCCACCTTTGATAGTGAGAGGTTCCTTAGTGAGAAAAATCAGGAAACTTATGAGAAGCTGAACATTTGTAGGAATGTATGGGCTGAGCGAAAGGTTGTGTTAGATGAGTTAGATGGTGAGATTCAGAGAAACTTTGAGCGTAGGGGTTGGCTTCCTTTGTTGGACATTTCTCATCCCCCTCCGGCTGCCTTGATCAGAGAGTTCTACTCAAACCTCTCTGTCCACTCCTATGATTCCAACACTCTGGTGAGAAGTTGGATACGGGGTGATGAGTACGCCATTACTCCTTCGGTAGTGGCTGATGCTCTTGGGGTGCCACTGGTCTAGCATCCGGTTTATCCTTACGATGAGTTTCCTCCCCTTAATGACATCATGTCATTTATTACTGGTACTTCTATCCAGTGGGGTTCTAATCCTCGGATCACCTCTCACGAGTTGACCGAGATTCACTATCTTTGCTTTCGGATCTCTTGCCATTCGGTATGCGGTTTTGTATGCCCTTGTCACAGATGCTCCTATGAGCTTTCCTCATCTTTTCATTCGCTCTTTGATTGAGGTTCATCGGAGTAGTTCTACTGCTCATGCTCTTTTCTTTCCGGTTTTTATTCATCGGATTCTTTTGCATTTGGGTTTAGAGGAGTTTCCGGTGTCTGAGCCTATTCATATTATAGCTTCTATAAGTGCCACCTTTCTTAGGCAGAGGGCTGCTCAGATGCGAGCTAGCTCTAAACGCCCTAGGGTAGATTCTTCCTCTTCTGGTGCACCTCCTCCTCCTCCTCCTTCTTCTTCAGGTGATCCAGCTGCTGATGAGTTTATCGATCCGACTACTGCTGCTACTCCTCCACCTTCTCCTTCGGATGTTTCTAGCATTCGTCGTGATTTGGACACTGTCATGACCATTCAAGCGACTCATGGTCAGCTCTTGGTGGACGTGCTTACCGAGCTTCAGGCTTTGAGAGCAGATTTGGCGAGTTTTTGGCGGTCACCTCCACCACCTCCTTTTGATGATGAGTAAGTGCCCTTTGGCAATTCGTCACAAAAAGGGGGAGTACATTTAGATAGGAGATTTTGTTGTTAGGGGGAGATTTTTGTTGTTTTGGAGCTGTGGAGCTTTAGATTGTATCTAGGTGCTTCATCATGTATTTATATTTTTTGGCTCATGATGTATTTTGTTTTATTTGAGTTGTCTATGATAGGGGGAGATACTGTGATGTGTTTATGTATGTTTCTTGTTTCACATTATGCTACATTAATTATTGATTTATATTTATGAGATTATTCATGATATATGTCTTGTAGTTTATGTTATGTGAAATCAAGAATTTATTTTGTGTAACTTGTATTTTCCACACATGCGTTTATGTGTTTATTAAGTGTTACAAAAATATACAAGTTGATTCAATCGTGCTGCTGTCTACATTTGCAACTGATAAATAGTAATTAGGCTGAATTTGTTTTGTTGGGCAATGTTTTTGTAATGGGCTATTTTTGTAAACTTTGAGCATTTTGTTTAGTTTGTGTTTTGTCACTGATTGCCAAAGGGGGAGTTTGTTGGGTTCTAAGACTTTAGGTTTAAATGTGTGCGCGCCAAAAACGAGGTTTATGGGCCGGACCTTGCTTGGGCTCACAATCTATTTATAATGTGGGCTTTGGATTTCCTTACTCTTGGTAGTTCTTAAAGTAGAGACCTAACAAAGTGACCTCTCTTATGAATTCATCTACTCTCACTGCTACTATTCTGTTGCTCTCTCGCTTCCTCCACTCTTAGTCTCCTATGCAACCAACCCCTTTCTCTCCTTTTGCTTCTCATATTTATAGCCAAAAATTAGTGGAAAGTTATGATTACTTTCATGGTTAATGGGAAAGAAGGTCCAATGTTGTTATTCTTAAGTGGGTGTTAGTTGGGAGTGGGGTGCGGTAAGAGTGGCATTGGAACTGGTTCCCACTTAAGTAGATTCGCTCAACAGCGACATTCCCCAAGGCACTACCAAGCAGCCGAGAATTGGTGACCCCGTGCAGTTGCCTTAATGTCCGGCAAGTGGTACACCAGGCGTGATCCGGGTGAGGAAGCGTGGTGCGTAACAACTAAGACCATTCACTCAATGTGCTTCAAGGCGGCATAAGACTTGGGCCTATGGTCCTTGTGGGCCTAGGGCTCGGGCCTCAGGCAAGGAGAGGTTAGTGTCACGGTCCGTATTGTTTGGTCGAAGCCCAAGGAACAATTGGGCCTGAGGGTCTGGGTGCTGTACATTAGCCCCCCCTTGATTTGTACCCGGCGCCTGGGAATAAATCAAGGACACCAAAAGACAAAAGGTATCCAGGAAGTTCAGAAGATAAGTACTGGGCGGTTCTAAGGGCTCATTAATGCGCTCTTAAAAGGTGCGTTGTATCTGACAGTTTGGTTCAGCTGTCATCATTATTTGACAGTTCGCAAACTGAGGCGGCGCGCGTGCCAGTTACCAAAGGGATTCGTAAGGTCTCCCGCCTCCCCATTAATTAAATGCTATTTATTCCTTCCAAGGCTCCTATAAATAACCCTCTCAGAGTCTCTCCTTCACTTTTTACATTCCTCACTTCTCACATTCCTCCTCTGCCAAGCATACACCCTTCATGCGTTCCATACTCCTACCCAGAACATTCCTCCCTAGAGCCCTCAAAGTAAGTCCTCTCTGTGCTTCCTTTTACTTCTATTTCTTCTATTTCTTTATGTTCTATCGCAATCGTAGTTCTAGGAATCCTAGCTTAGAGAATGGGCTATTCTCATCTCCTCTCATCAGAAGCTACTTTGACCACTTTTAGGGCTGCCTACAACGTCCTTGAGGACGTTGATATCGCCTACTGTCATGAAGGCAATATCGACATCCAAAGGCGTCGTGGCATAAACACCGTATTCTTTCCTTTAATGGCCATTCTTGAGGGTGGGGTTAGGTTCCCTGTTAACCCCCTCATCATTAGCACCCTTAGGTTTTATGGTCTTTGCCCCGACCAACTCCCCCCTAATTTTTACCAAGTGGTGAGTTGCGTTAGTAAGTTGAACCAATTGTTCGGGTTACAACTGGATCACCATGACATTAATTTCATGTACAGTTTGTGCGGCAAAATTACTTCAGACTATTATTTAAAAACAAGAGACATGCGGGTACGGCTCATATCATGCCTACCTAACTCAAATAGGAACTCGGCTTGTGAGTTTGTACGGGTGAGTGGCAACTGGCTTGCCGACGAGCTCCCCTGTCCGTTCTCGCCTCATGATGTAGGTCGGTACCGAGTATATTTGTCCGTAAATTTGCATTTTCTCAATTATACTTGACTATTTTGATTGATTGGCCGCTAACTAATTTTTGTATTGTTCCCGTGAAAAGAGCAAAAGGTTCAAGCCGGACCTTAGAGTGGTGCATGTGAAAGACCTAAATTTTATGCTTAGGTCTAAAATTTTCATTCATTAGGACGGACAGCTCCAAGCGTCCCATTTAATCCTCGGCGTTGAACCTATGTACTCCACTTGGCAAGCCTTCGGCCAAGCTTTGTTAGTTGACAGTCCCCTTCTTTCATACATCGACGTACGGCACGCGAATTTCCTTCCTCCAAGGTTTATAGTAAGCGAAGCTCGTGACCTTGGTCCACAATACAATTGTTCGGAAGAACTTGCACCCATACGAGACGAGTCCGCTGAACGCATGTCTCAACGCCGTTGAGAACAGGTGCACATGCAACCAGAAGCCCCCATTCAGCCCGAGGTCCAAGTAGTGCCCGAGGCTCCTTTTGAACCCAAGGCTCCCACTCAGCTAACTGAGGAAGAAATCGTTGAATCAATCAGCTCTTCAAAAACTAAATCTGATCAAGGTCACGACATGGTGACAAGGAAAGTGATGACGATCAGCCGCTTTGTGCCCAGCGCCAGGCCAGCAGCGCAACAGCAAGAACCGCAAGGCCGAGATCCACCACCTCCTCCCCCTCCTTCGAGCCGATCTCGAAAGAGGCAGCGTACGGCTGAGCAGACACATGCAAGCTCAGGTGACATGCCCGCGAGAACTCCTCCCCTAGTTTTCTATTTGTTTTCACACACGCATATTCTTTTCATTTTCATACTCATCATTATTGTTTTATCAGGCCGTGCAACTGACTCATATCATCGATAGGAGGCTGAAGGAGCTTTACGAAAACGCTAAGCGGGAGAAAGCTCTTAAGGATGTCACCGAGGCTACAGCAAAAGAAAAAGTGAAAGCTGCTGGGGCTATGGAGAAAGAGGTTGCTGCGGCCGAGAAGGCTAGTGCTTTGGTGGAGAGCAAGTCCGCAGAACTGGAGGTGCAGCTGGGCAGTACTGAGCTCAAGTTGGCGAAAGCCCGAAGTCTAAACACCGCTCTAGCAAAAGAGTTGGCTAATCTGAAGGTAGCTTTATAAGCTTGTGAAGACAAATGGTACAACGAGGATTTTGCTGATGCCGAGAATTCTGCAGAGTTAGTCATCCGTAAAGCCCAGAAGCTTAGTTCGAGGAAGGGTGGTTGGCTGCCCTGCAGGCTGTGGGGGTACCCGAGGATTCTCTTTTAAGGAACCCCAACCAAATCCCTTTCCCTGATCTTCCAATTACCATGCAGAACACCCCTAGTGCAATTGATGAAGAGGAAACTACTAGCATGAGGGAGTTGGTGGAGGCAATTGACTCCCATGTGAAGCCAATTGACCTGGAAGCCACCAGTAACCCCCATTCTGGTGATCAGCCCGGTGAGAATGTTCAGTCGCCTCTTGCAGCCCAGCAAACTCCCGAAGACGTTGCCCAACTCCAGTCCACAAACCTTTCAACTTAATTCCCGAACTCAGTTTCTACTTTTTTTTCTTTTTTAGCTTAACTTCTTTATTCAGCTTACCTACATCACCGGGTTGTGGTGATGGATCAATTATTTTTCTGGGTTTAATTTTCCTACCGTCACCGGGCTGTGATGACAAAACATTGTTTTAACCTTTATTTGCTTTCTTTAGTCATGTTTACAAATGTTTGTTGCTATCTTTCCTGTCGTGTTCTTCGATTGTCTTTCTATTTTATAAATATGCATGTATTCTGAATGATCGAGTGGTTTAACCCTGTGATTGAAACTACTTTCTCAACTTGTTAAAGGTCGGGTAGTTGTCGGCCGTTCATGGCGGCCCAAACCAGCATGGACGGGATCACTTGTATCTAGAAAGAATTGGCTCCTCGACGGTAATAATCAAATTTGATATACGTGGATAATTTTTGAGAAAAAGGTTCCCACCTGCTCGGTGATGAGAATCGAACCAAGGACAGGTTTCTGTCTTTAGAATCATTTTAGTACAAGGTTTCCACCTGCTCGGTGATGAAAATCGAACCGAGGACAGGTTTCTGTCCTTAGAATAATTTTAGTACAAGGTTTCCATCTACTTGATGATGAAAATCAAACCGAGGATAGGTTTCTGTCCTTAGAATAATTTTAGTACAAGGTTTCCACCTGCTCGGTGATGAAAATCGAACCGAGGACAGGTTTCTGTCCTTGGGAAAATTTAATACGAGATTTCCCACGTGCGTCCACCGAAGTTTAATGAGTTAATAACAATAAAATCATAAGTAGTGATGCACCTGCACGGATAAATATCATCATCATATTAGCTAACAAAATGTACATTTAAGATCTAATTTAATTCACACCCCCATGTACAGATGATTAGTGATAGAACTTTTTCAAATTATGAACATTTCATGGTCGGGGAAGCGGTCTCTCGTTTAAGTCCTCTAAATAGTATGCTTCCGCACCTGCGATGGCTGTGACCTTGTAAGGCCCCTCCCAAGTTGGAGCCAGCTTTCCAGCATTTGTATCCTGCATATTCCCTACCGCTTTCCATAACACCAGATCCCCGGCACTGAATCCCCTAGTCCTCACGTCTCGGTTATATCGTCGAGCAAGTTTTTGTTGATACTCGGCTCGCCTTATAGTCGCCGCCTCTCAGTACTCTTCCAGCGAATCCAAACGTTCTGCCAACAATCTTTCGTTCTCAGTAGGGGCAAACTCCGTAATCCAGGCACTACAAAAATTTACCTCGGCCGGTACAACAGCTTCCGCCCCATACGTGAGAGAGAACGGAGTCTCCCCTGTAGATCTCTTTGGAGTTGTCTGGTATGCCTACAAAACATTGGGTAGCTCCTCGGCCCACCTACCTTTTGCACCATCTAGCCTTTTCTTCAATCCGTTCACGATTACCTTGTTAGTAGCTTTTTGCTTGGCCATTGCTCTAAGGATACGCCAGAGTGGAATACCTGTTCTTGATTCCGAGATCACTGCAAAACTCGTGGAAGGCCCTACTATCAAATTGCAACCCATTATCAGATATAAGAGAGTCTGGCACCCCAAATCTCATGACTATATTCTTCCACACAAATTTTCTAACATCCACATCTCGAATGTTAGCTAGAGCCTCCGCCTCTGCCCATTTGGTGAAGTAATCAACTGCCACTAACACAAACCTTCGATTGCCAGTTGCCCAGGGAAATGGGCCAAGAATATCCAGCCCCCATTGTGCGAAATGCCAAGGGCTGCTGACTGGATTCAGATGGCCTGCTGGCTGATGAATCAAGGGGGCATGCTTCTAGCACTGCTCACACTTGCGCACATACTCGACGACATCTTTTTGCATCTATGGCCACCAAAATCCCTGAGTCATTGCTCGGTGTGCCAATGAGCGTCCCCCCACATGACTGCCGCACACTCCATCATGCAACTCGGCCAAGAGTTCATTTAGTTTCTCGGGTTGCAAGCACAATAGGTACAACCCCCCAAAAGACCTCCGATATAACTTGCAATCTGCCAACAACCAGTACCGCGAAGCTACTCGACGAATCCTATTAGCCTCATTTTCATCATCTGGAACTCGATCCTTGGCTAGAATGTCAATGATCGGGTCCATCCAACATGGCCCAGTCGCCAAAATCATGGCAATGTCAACTCCGGCAGTACCAACACCAATTGCCGCATTAATGCTTGGCTCTACTATAAGCTCCACCTTGATTAACCGAGGCACCTCCTCCGTCATTGATGACACCAACGTAGCTAGGAAGTCAGCATGTCTGTTCTGTGTCCGGGCCATTTGGGCCACCTTTACCGCGCCAAACTTATTCCTGATTTGCTTTACCACCTGGAAGTAGGCTTTCATCTGGGAATCTTGGGCTTTAAAACTGCCCTACACCTGGTTGACAACCAGCCGAGAATCTAAATAAATCTCCACATCCCGGGCACCCATACCCAAAACGGCTCTTAATCCAACGAGTAAGGCCTCATACTCAGCCTCGTTATTAGAGGCCCTGAACCCCAACCTAAAAGAATGCTCCAACCGTATTCCCTCAGGAGTAATAATGACGATCCCGGCACCAGCCCCCATGGAACTTCACGCACCATCCATAAATACCTTCCACAGGCGACTCTCTACATGACAAACCATTTCCCTTTCGTTCTTAAGGGAGAACTCCGCAACAAAATCACCAAGGACTTGACCCTTCACTAAACTTCGTGGCCTGTACCGTATGTCAAAGGAACCTAACCGAGTCCCCCATTTAGCTATCCGGCCCGTAAAGTCGGATCTCTTCAACAACGACTGTAAAGGGTACTCAGTTAGGACATATACGGTGTAAGCTTGGAAGTAATGCGGCAACTTTCTCATAGCGTGCACAAGTGCTAACACCAACTTCTCCAGGGGTAGATATCTTGTCTCGGCATCGACCAAGGTCTTACTGATGTAATACATAGGTTGCTGTACTCCTCGATCCTTTAGCAGCATGGCACTCACAGCATGATTGGACACCGAGAGGTACATGAATAAATCTTCCTCGGGTTCTAGGGCTGTTAACATGGGCGCTCGCATCAAATACTCCTTCAAATCTCGGAAAGCTCCGTCACATTCCTCATTCCATTGGAATCCCCTCCACTTCTTCAAAAGTTGATAGAATGGTCGGCAGCGATCAGCAAACTTAGAGATGATTCGATTAAAGGCAGCTAACATCCCGGTCAATACTTGCACTTCTTTCGGATTGCTCGGCAGATTGAGGCATTTCACGGCTTCTATCTGATCAGGATCGACCTCTATCCCCCGATTAGTGATCAGGTATCCTAGGAATTTACCAACCCCCACCCCAAAAGTACACTTCTCCGCATTAAGGTGCAACTTATGTTGCCGAAGCACTTCAAACACCCCCTGAAGATCCTCTATATGCTGCACTTCTTGCTTGCTTTTTACAACCATGTCGTCAATGTACACCTCAACCGTACGCCCTATTTAATCCTGGAACATCCTCGTCATCATCCGTTGGTATGTGGCCCCAGCGTTTTCCAATCCAAAAGGAATTACAGTATAATGATAATTGGCTTCTGGGGAGATGAATGCTGTCTTTTTTCGGTCCTCGGCTGCCAGGGCAATTTGATGGTACCCCTGGAACGCATCTAGAAAACTCATCCTTAGGTGTCCGTACGTGGCATCTACCAACTGATCGATCTTCGGCATAGGAAATGGATCCTTTGGGCATGCTCGGTTCAAATCTGTGAAATCTACACAAACTCTCCACTTGCCATTCTTCTTCTTCACCACCACGGTATTTGCTAATCATTCCGAGAAGAGGATTTCTCTTATTGCCCCAGCCTTCTTTAACCTTTTAACCTCTAACTTAACTGCCTCAACGTGCTCTGGCCGACCTCCTTGGCTTTTGCTTCTTAGGAGGAAACGACAGGTCTACATTAAGCTTGTGGACAATGAATTCGGGATCCACCTCGAGCACCTCATACGGGCTCCAAGCGAAAACATCTATATTTTGAATAAGAAACAACAACATTTCTATCCTATCTTCGTCCTTCATATTTGCTCCTATTTGGAAATACCTGTCAACATCCGGTAATATCTTAACTCTGAGCAGTTCCTCAGCACAACCAGCCCCCATTCCCTCTCGGGGCTCCTGTAATTGCTATGAAAGGCCCTGCTCGGCGGTTTCCTTCTGTTTAGCCTGCTTATTCTTCCAATCAACCGCGGTAACTAGGCATTGCCTAGCCACTTGCTGGCTTCCCCTTACTACGGCAACGCCCTGCTCGGTAGGAAATTTAACTTTCACATGCAACGTAGACGGAACAGCCCGCATTGCGTGAATCCACGGCCTTCCCAAAATCGCCGTGTACGGGGAAAACGAACTAACCACTATGAATGTCACCATTACCTCCTTACCTTCCATATTCACGGGAAGGGAAATTTAACCCTCGAGAATCACCACCTTACCATCAAATGAGACTAACGGGGTATCATACTTCGTCAAGTCTTGATTCTTTAACCCAAGCCCTTTGAATAGGTCCGGATACATTACGTCGGCCCCGCTTCCCTGGTCTACCATCACCCTCTTCACTAAGAAGCCGCTTATCCGGGCCGTGACTACCAAAGCATCATCTTGCAGTTGAATCGTACCTTCTAAATCATTATCGTCAAAAGCGATGGGCTCCCGACTACTTTTCATTTTCTTCTCGGGCTGCTAGTCGTCCGACCAATTTCCCACGAGCGCCACGATCAACACTTCTCTTCTGGTTACAGCCATACCCCTCGAGGTAGCATGGATGACTTCAATTACTCCTAATGGCGGTGGGAGAGGATTTCCCCCTTGCTGAGCACCTTGCCTGGCACCCTGGTTTCCGGAATCCACTACAAACTCCTTCAAATATCCTGCCTTCACCAGCTGCCCTAAATGATCTTTTAACACCCGGCATTGCTCGATGGTATGCCCCTTGTCCCTATGATACATACAATACAAGTTCTGGTTCCTCCGAGTCGGGTCACCCCCCATCTTGTTCGGCCATCTGAAATATGGTTCTTTTTTAATCCGGTCTAGAATCCTGTGCACCGATTCCTTAAATGTCACGTTCACCTCCCCCAGCTGCAACTCCGACTCCTGTATCCTTAAATCCTTTTGAGATCTCGGCTGAAAACCGCTCTGCCGAGGATGAGTCACCAACGATGCCTTACCCTTACTCTGCAGCCTATCATCCTCCAGGCACTTGTACTCCTCAATACGTCTCATGAGCTACCTCATTTCCTCGGGAGGCATCCTCGTCAACGACTCCCGTAGTTCGGAGTCCTTGGGCAACCCCATCCTAAAGGTGCTCGCAGCAATCTTCTCGTTGCCCCCACCGATCTCATTATAGAGCTCTCAATACCGACTAGCATAACTGCGAAGGGTTTCCCCGACCCTCATCTTCATGGATAGTAATGCATCCACCGGTTGCGGTACCCAGCTACATGTCACGAACCGAACACCGAATTTTTGGCAGCTCGGCAAAACTATGAATAGAACCTTTTCGTAACCCGTTGAACCATCTCAAAGCAGCGAGCCCGAGGATTGAATGAAATACCTCACACATCAGCGCATCGTTATGAGTGTGTAGAGACATCATTTGGATGTAATGGCTAACGTGCTCTACCAGGTCCGTTTTCCCATCGTAGGAATTGAATGGTGGTCATGTAAATCTGCTCGGCATTGGGGCCCATTCAATGTCGTCTAAGAATGGTGACCGAGCGGCTCTGCGCAAGGTGTGACTCATAGCATTTATGGCGGCATTATGGGGCCGTCGTTCTTCTAGGGAATCCGAACCCCGGTCCATATACTCTCGTGAACGCGAACGCTCCTGATGTCGACGGAACTCCCATGAACATGAACGGTCTCGGTGTTGATGGGACTCCCGTAAATGTGAATGTTCCTGGTGTCGTCGGGAACCGAACCGATTGGATCCGGTCCCATAGCGTTCTCCCCCACTTATAGATCCCCTTGCTCGGTTATCCCAGTCCCTTCTCCGGTGCCTACCCTTGGCCTCTAACTCCAAATCTTCTACCAATTTGTGCAACCGCTCAAGCTCCTCATCTCTCTCGTCAAATTGCCTGTACCCTGAAGCACCAAATAATGTTCGGTGTGTTTGATATAACCCCTCTCCAAGCTCGGACCGTTCCTCTTCTCGCTCATGCTCCCTATCCTCACGTCTTTTCTGTCTTCTCTCTCGCCAAGTAGATCCCCAAGAAGACCCCACCGAACCACTTTCAACATAACTCCCTGAACGCCTATCAAACATTTTCCCAGGCGTGAGTCTCAGTTGAACCACAGCTTTGTAGGAGATTCTCACAGACGGTGCCAATTGTGTGTGCCAAAAACGAGGTTTATGGGCCGGCCCTCACTTGGGCTCACAATCTATTTATAACGTGGGCTTTGGATTTCCTTACTCTAGGTAGTTCTTAAAGTAGAGACCCAACAAAGTGACCTCTCTTATGAATTCCTCTACTCTTACTGCTACTATTCTGTTGCTCTCTCACTTCCTCCACTCTTAGTCTCCTATGCAACCAACCCCTTTCTCTCCTTTCGCTTCTCATATTTATAGCCAAAAATTTGGTCTTTAACAATGACTAAAATTTGTTGCTAATGCTCTAAATATCATCGCTAATGTTATTAGCAATGACACTAATTGTCATTGTAAATGCCCTGTCGAGAAAAGGGTTTTAGCGCTGACAACAATGTCGTCGCTAATATGTTACTATTAGCGAATGGTGAAATAACTGAAGAAACTAAATGGGCTAATCGTCGCTAATATATAGTTATCAGCAATGACACCCTTTGTCATTGCTAATAGGTAGTTATCAGAGACGGCATGCAAATTGGGATATCTTTAGTGACAACATATGTGCCGTTGCTAATAACCTCACATTTTTATGACGACATAAATTCACCGCTAATAACCAAACTTTTTACGGATTTTTTTTTTTTTTTTTGGTAATTTCAATTCTAATTTTTCCATTATAACTTACGCGAAACAAAATTCACAATCCTACATAATTGTCATACAACCGTTCAATCAACAAAATACACAGAAGCATAAAGAAAAAAAAAATTCAAACATTCAACTCAACATTTTGTTACAATGTTTCTCAATATTCCATCTGAGCTAATCCGTTCTTTATTTCTATCAATTGTTGAGCTAATCCATTCTCCATTTCTATCGATTGTTGCTTCGTTTCAGAAAATTCTTTCTTAAAACTTTTTAGGGTAAAATACTATTTTGGTCCCTAAACTTTATCAAAAGTTTATTTTTCATCCCTATATTTTAAGAAGTTCATTTTTTGTCCCTAAATTATTGAAAAGTTCATATTTCATCTCTAAACTATTGAAAATGTTTTTTTTATGTCCTTAAACTTTACTAAAATTTTGTTTTTCATCCCTAAACTATTGAAAAAGTTCATTTTCCATCCTTATTTTTGTCTCTATACTATTCAAAATTTTTTTTACAAAGTTTAGGGATGAAAAAAAAAACTTTTTAAAGTTTAAGAACAAAAAACAAACTTTTAGTAAAGTTTAGGGACCAAAATAGTATTTTACCTAACTTTTTAACTCATCCTTAGTCATTTGGACCTCTTCATCAGCTAATTTTTCTTGCATTAGATTCTACACAAGATAAACTTAAATGAAATAATTTATGCAAGTAATTCAACAATTTAGCTACATGAACTAAAATACACTTATCAAATAAAAGTGGACAAAAGTACTTACGTAGTTTTCTCCACAAGTTTTAGTCACAGTAGAACCATTTTTCTTTATTTGAGACTGTGGTGGGCCTTTTTGTAATGTTGGGCTGGGCTGCCTCCTGCTGTACTGGGCTCAAGTGTTCTGGATAAGGGAGTTGGGACCGGTCCAATTGTAACCCACCTTGATCCGGCTTGTGCACGAACTACGCCCCGTTTGCCAAACTTTGGTCACATGCCCATGACAGGCAGAGCTGCTATGGGAATGTTATGGTAGGTAGATGTAATAAAGATAACAAAAGAAATACTACTTAGATAGAATAAATAAAGGGCAGTGACAAGAAGTGCCCCGTACATAAAAATAGCAGAAATAAGTGGGGAAAAAATAGTAATGAGTTTGTTGAATCAAAGAGAGAAATATCAGTCTGCCGTGCCAGATTATATTACAGGGCCGAAACCAAGAAGGGAACCATTTCCTTAATGCGAATAATCTTCCAAGAAAAAGAAATTAATCGCTTTGAGGGAACGAGCCTGAATGGGCTGTGCCCAAAAGAATCATTTGCCTTTGATAGAGAGCTGGGCTTTTAAGGGAGAGAGGGAATCAACCTATTGGTGCATGCCTGTCATTCTATGCTCTCTGTTTTCTTTCGTTATTTCTAATTCTTCTTTTCTTTTTTCTTTCTTCTTTTCTCATTGTTTGCTTCTGTGTTGTGATTCTCTTCTAGAGGTTACTATTACCGTGATCCTGATCCTCTTACTATGCACGGCAAGGGTCCTTTATATAATGTCTGCCATTACTGGCTTTTACTATTTTAGCCTTTAACTACCTTTGTCTGGTTTGAGTGTCCTTGTTGACCACCACTAGTTTGTCAGTTACCCAGCCACAACCACTTACCTGTACTGGTTGTGCCACTCCCCATCACCAGACAAAGAAAACTATTTTGTTTGTTTGTTTGCCGTGACACTCTTACCTGCTACGGTGTAGGTGCTCTCTCTCTCCCTATCCTTTATAGCATGCACCTAGTGGTTCCAACTCATCCTTGCTTCTTTTAGATAGTATGTCATCCCAGCAGGACATTTCCCCCAAAAGAGCCTAAGCAAGAACTCCAGAATAGGTTTTCTCCTTACCGCCAGACCATGCCCTCTTTTACCTTTGATCCATGACCCACCACTTCCTGTATTGGCTAGGTATAGGCTGGTGATGTCTGGGGCTTGTGCTCCACTTTTATGTATGTCCAAAACCTACCCGTTGCTCATACGTTTATCGTGGTCTAGAGGCTCGTCTGCACATTCTGCCGTCCATCCTTGACTTCTTGTGGCTTGAGCTATTTTTCTGATTTCCCATTCTTCATGGCCTGCTCCCTTTAGGGGCTTGATTGTGGGCTTTTCTTCTTTCAGCCTACTCTTTTGCCCCTTTCTGCAATCTTGCTACCATTTCCTGCCGTACCACTCTGCCATTCCTACTGTGATGTTATTTTACCCAAGCCTGCTGGGCCTCTTTAGGCCCACCGCTTATTCTTCTCTCAATGACTCAGTATGATCATTGGGCTTTTTATTACATTGCTTGCAGGCTCCTGTGTCTCATTTATTTCCTCTTGGGCATCCTTGGCCCATTTACTTTTCTTGGGCATCCTCAGCCCTTTTTCTAATTCTGCGTTCCCATGGGCTTTTACTAACTCCTTTAGGCTTCCCTGGCCCAATTACCTTATCCTTCATCCTTGGGGCTCATGGACTTTCTATCAGCCCCTTACTTTCTTTGCTTGCATTACTTCAGGCTAGCTGTGGCCCATTCTCACTTTTCTACATCACATAATGCCCATGGGTTTGCTACTTCTCTCTCTCCGGGCTCCTTTAGGCCTGTTTACTTCCTCAAGGCTCATTTGTTTATTTTATGGGCCTATGATCCATTATTCCTGCCACTTAGGCTTAATGGTTTTTCTATCCACTTACTAACTCTTTTCTGCCCATGTTGCTAGGGCTCTTCCTTCTACTGGGCTTCCCAAAATGAGCATCAAAAGAGACATTTATAAAATTCAACATTTTCAAACTTTTGCCCACTTTACTGTCACAAGCTTAAGTCACCACATTGTTGCTAATATAAATTTTATTATAGTTACAAAGATGTTATAAAGATGCATACTCATGCACGAAGCATGCGCGCTCATCCTTGCCCGGAAACGTAGAAACCCATAAATGAACAAAAAAAAGCAAAAAACCAAATTAAATAAACCTAGCATGCTTCTAATACAAAAGCAGTAAACCCTAACTACAAAACAATGTATTAAAGCATCAGATAAAAAATAAAAATAATAAATAATAAAATTAAAAAAAAAAAAAACAAACAAACAAACAAACAAAAATAAAGGAGACAAGGTTAGACCCTTACCTCAAACACAGGAACTCTTGGAGCTTTCATTTGATCGTCCTCCTAGGTTAATCTATCAAGACAAAAACTAGAAGGTTAGTAAGCTTAAAACTCAAAGGTTAAGACCAGAATAGATCCCTTTTTTATTCACTATTTTCTAGTGAATTTGGTGTTTTTTTGGGAAAAGAGTCGTTGGGGTCTTTTATAGTGATTAGAGAGGGTACAAGGCTCTTCCTAACCAATGTGGGATTACCTCTGCATGAATTTTATGTTAAAAAATTTTCTTACAGGGCATATGAAACCCTACATGTGTGCACATACTCGAAGTATGTGTGCATTCACATGCTCGAAGTATGCGTGCATTTGCATGCTTGAAGTACTTGTACGCATGAGGTGTCTACGGTTGCCCTTCTTTTGATTTGTTAGCTCTGTTGATGGAATCAAAAGATATAGAGACAAACCATTTTGTTATGATGTACAGTTCGAGCCCACCTATGCACATGGTAAACAACACACATACATGGGGTGGGGTGCGAATCCAAAGAATCAAGTGGGATTCGTATGTCCAAATTCACACTGGTGCTACTTGGGAAACGAGTAATGACAGACTCACAATCAAAGAGCCTGGTTTACCAATTTTCAAGAAAAAGCCGAGTGACTCACTATCCTAGAGTCACTAAAAATAAAAACAAACATGGCCAACGACCTTAAGATGGGAAGATCAGTCCATCACCTACAAACATCAATCAACAAATAAGGGTGACCTTACGACCTAGGAAGGGAACTTATCTAGGGTGTTAGTTTATGGCTCTTGCCTCAAACTTTCTGGGTGGCTTTTGCCTTTATCTAAATCTCTTCTATACTCTGGGTGGCTTTTGCCTCTATCTTAATCTGTGTTCCATTAGGGATCTGTGAACATGTTCAATTCTGGGAAAGATATGTGCACAATTCTAGTATGTTCTTCGGGGGACCTATGTGTAAATTCTAATATTTCTAACCCACCAAGGCCCCTTTTTGCAAATTCCAATTTTTCTAAACCCACTAGTATTTTTTTTTTTTGCAAACTTCAAGACTTAGAGGATTTTACTTTTGAACTAAACTACACGTAGTTTAGTGAAGTGGCCTATACTACACGTAGTTAGCCAACGAGTTACCAACCGTTTCTTTTTCTTGATTCTCTTCTTCTTCCTTATCTCTTCTTATTCTCTCTAATCCCCAAACTCTCTTCTCTAAGAAACCCACTACTTCTCCTCTCATTCCTCACACTTCCTCCAAAGTTGAAATACTCTCTCCCTCTCTCTCAACAAAATCCTCTCAAAACTAGTTGGCTCCAAAAACCTCCTACATAGTTTCCAGCGACACATTTAATCTTAATTGTTGGAACAGTGCTACTCGACTCAATGATACTCTTTCCACTCCTCTACAGGCCTGACCAACATCTATCTCACAATGCATGACTCCGATTAGTAAGTTTTTCAAACTGTTCCTCATTTTAATTTTTTTTTTATGATCTCTCATTTCATTCCGTTTTTGGACTTGTAAATGCGTGGGTTTTGTTGTGGGAAGGTTCTAGATGAAAACCATGTGCCTTAGGATGGGTACAAACGTGTTTATGAGTGATTTTGATCCAAGGGGACCGAAGAATAGCAATGAACATGATTTTGGGTTCACCATGCGTACGCATGCTCGAGTATATGCATGCATGTTTAAAACCCTGGGTACGCATTTTTCGTGCATGCACATGCATGTTTGTTCATAAAACTTGTGTATGCAGGTTCTAACATGCGTACGCATACACATGAGTATATGTGCGCATGTTGTTAGAAAAATACATGTTTGTATCACATACAAAACATACGCAGCGGAAAATTAACGGATCTACTTTATTCGTAATTGATAACATGTACTATGTAAATTTCAGAATTTAAGAACAAGAAAGCGTACCTTGGTGTGGTGAAATTCAAAACAAAAGATTAGAAGTACTTGGGAACACTCTTAATCTTCACTCTAATTCCACTTGATGCCCAAGAAATGTGGTCTCTCAATCAATTTCCAAGGAGAAAATAAGAAAGTGTCCAACACTCACATATAAACCATTTCATTCTCTTATATGATCTTAATGAAAAACCACTTAAAAAATTCTGTATGTTTCTCTCCTTATATATATAACTGATTATCTAATTGGGCTAGCCTTTTGGGCATTCCAATTGGGCTCTAGTATGTGACTTGGAGTAGGACCAAAAGGGTACAAATAAGACTCTAGCTCCAATGGGCCTTAGGCTTTTCTGTCAACTCTTGACAAGTCCAAAGTTACTATTAATTATATTCAATACTGATGAACACAAGGAAATCAGTAGGCTAAATGTCTCGGGCGTTGATGATCTCAAGGTTACTTGGAATGTCTTGAAAAAGTAAACACAAAATCAGAGGAGACCGGGGAAGACCGGCCAAGAATCCTCCGATGGTAAAGTCTGTTTTTTTGGAATTCCAATTTGTGTGGAAGTGTCTGAATGACTTACCCTTTCATAGATGAATGCTTATATAGCACACAGTTGGGACAGTTACTGGTTTAGCAACTGCTCCTATTATTGAGGAGTTCAGAAGACTCGGAGGTAACTTCCATAACCGCTATGGAAATTACATGAACTTGTTCTCTATAACCGTTATTTGGAAACGGTTTATGGTAAAGGACTTTGATCATTATGTTTCGTGCCAAGTATGGAGCTCGTCCTAAGCTCATATGGGAAAGACGTTCTTGGAATGTAAGGAGGTCATCCAAACCTTTCTTGGACAGACGACCTCCTCTCTAACGAGTATGTTGTATTAGCATGAAGCATCTTTTCTATTCGCGGTCTGTTTGTATAGTTTCCCTTGGACAACCATGGTGGACGAGTCTGGAGTTAAGTGATTATCATGCACCATCAATTGCCCCTTCATCCATGGGCCATCTACGGAAACGTATGCCCTCAATTTATTTCCTTGGACGAGTGCATTTACGTCAACAATTACATGTGCCACGTGTCACTGTCCTATTGGTGACAAGTTATGTCGATTTATTTTTTCAAGGAGTACGCCATGTGTCATTCCCTGGTTGGTTGTGTCGTTTCAAATGCTTAGGTCAGCTGCCTATAAATAGCGAAATTCATCCTCTACCCTTTACATTTTTGAAATTTTCCTTCCTGACACTCCTTGTCTAAAACCTCGTCTAGAAGTCTCTCCGCGTCCATAGTCCTCTCCCGTCTAGAGCCAAGTATTCTCTTCCTTCTTGTCTTTAGGTTTTCGATTTCCAAACAACGTCTGAAACTGTTATTTCTTTGTCTAGCAATAGTACAGAGAAAGCTATAGACGAATATTATGATACAACCAGTGATAGTGGTTCTAGTAATAGTAGCCATAGTAGTGAAGGGAGTTCTACGGATGAGGGATATACCTCTGGTGTCCTTGGGCTTCCTTTAGAAGTTATCCAAGAACAACTTAGGAAAGCCTCTGGTTCCTAAGCTAGCACCCCGTCCAGTGTCCCTCCATTTAGTCCTTTGGACGAAGAGAAGACCGTCTATAGTTGCGCAGTAGGCATTCATTCCAAAACGAATGAGCAAAGGCTTAACAATCTTAGGACATGGTATCAGATCCCGGACGAGCTTAACCCTAGGTTGTCCGTGTTGGGGTTTATACCCTAAAATCCAATTTATTGGCATGTCATAAATAATTAAATTGTTTAATTATATGAGACTATCTATAAATGAACTAATGGGATATTATCTAAGTCCATGAGATGCATAGTATGTGATTTATGTGAAAAGTCACAAAAGATATAAATCATAAGTTCTTTGTAAACTCAGAATTTTAGTTCGTAGTCGGTGATGAAATTGAGCGTTTTATCTGCAAAAACTATAACATATCAACTAAGATGATTTGTCTTGATCATGGAAATGGAGACTTCTAGTTGATATGTTGATATGTTTTAAGAGTTAAGACATATTGAATTGGACCGCTGTGAGATTTATTATTTTCTTAACAACTATCAAATGAATAATAAATCTCACGACTTCTATTTACATCAACTCTAAATCCTGAGAGAATAATGGACCTGATCATGAGATGTAGATTGCTTTGATATATCAGGAGTGAGATCTATAAGTTACAGTCAAAACCTTAGTATGTTGGACAGCCGCATTTAATGTTGATGGAACATATATTCTCAAGATGGAATTTATAGTCTCTTAACGGAGATATAAAATATTCCCTTGAAATAAGTTTAATGGGTTTGGTTATTCAGAGTGTTGGGCCCAACCACTTTAGTAAGAAGTTACTAAAGTATATATATTTATGAAATTAGATTTCATAAATATATATTGAATAACATAAAGGATTAAACCGGGTACTCAAGGATTAAGATGTAGTAATCTTCAAAGTGGCAGTCTACATTCATAACTTTGTATTACTACGAATATTTTAATGAAGTGGTTGCATGTATAATAAAGTCTTGGAATATAATTTATTAATAAGGCCTAGAGTGCAATTATATTCTTATAGTGGTATTGAATATAATTAATGGTAACTTTAGACTTGTCAAGAGTTGACAGAAAAGCCTAAGGCCCATTGGAGTTAGAGTCTTATTTGTTCCCTTTTGGTCCCACTCCAAGCCACATACTAGAGCCCAATTGGAATGGCCCAAAAGGCTAGCCCAATTAGATAATCAATTGTATATAAGAAGAGAAACATACAGAATTTCATAAGTGCTTTTTCATAAGGTTAAGATGAAGATCTTTTATAATAGAGTTCTCATAAAGAATGAAATGGTTTGTATGTGAGCATTGGACACTAATTATTCTCTCCTTGGAAACTGATTGAGAGACCACACATCTTGGGAATCAAGTGGAATTAGAGTGAAGATTAAAAGTCTTCCCAAGAACTTCTAATCTTCGGTTTTGAATTTCACCACACCAAGGTACGCTTTCTTGTTCTCAAATTCTGAAACTTACATAGTACATGTTATCAATTGCGAATGAAGTAGATCCATTAATTTTTCCGCTGCGTATGTTTTGTATGCGATACAAACATGTATTTTTCCAACAAATGGTATCAGAGCGGTCTTTAATTTCTAATCTGTATAACATGTTTTGTGAGTTTTGGAATTAGAGAAAGTAATTTCATGTTGTTAGAAGATTATATATTTAATTTTCTGCATGATCATTGAAATTATTGTTTGATAAAAACTTATATTGGTGTTATGATGTTGTTTAAATTTGAATTTAAGTATGCAAAATTGATCTTTAAGGCTATAGCATCAATGAAATTCAGTTTTGATATCATTCTCTGACTATCATGTTCATATGTAAGTTGTTTGTTCAAGAAAAACCATAGAAAACTGCCTTAGAAAATTTCTGAAAATTTGAGTTTCACGAGTTTCGATCGATCGAAAATCACTTTCGATTAATCGAGTGAAACAGTGATCAGACTTTTTAAATAAATTGATTTTCGATTGTTATTCGATCGATCAAATTTGTTTTTTAATCAATCGAGAAGCGATCGAGTATTAATCGAAGAAGTCAGGTGGTCAAGTTCAAATTTCTTAATTTTTTCGACCGATCGAGGGGCACTTTCGATCGATCGAAAGAAAGAAAATCTAAAATTTTCTAAGTGTTTTCACATAAAGAAAGTGCAATGCAATGTGTGATTAGATTACACATGGTTCTAACTAAAAAACCTAATGAGATCAAAAATATTAGTTAAATAGAACTCTTAGTCCTAAATAGTTTGGGACTTGTCTTTTAAGAAACATTCTAATGAGATTGGAATTGTTGTATGATTAAAAATATTTAACTTAATTTATTTTAATTAGAAATTTTAATGAGATTAAAGTTTAATTAAAAGGTATATAATTTCTAATGAGATTAGAATACTTTATCAAATAAGTTAAGGATAGAGTTCTATATAACTAATTTTTGATTCATTAGTGTTTAAGGAATCCTAAATAGTTTAGGATTTCCATTTTAGTTAGTGATTCTAATAAGGTTAGAGTTTTCAACAAGTGCAAGGTTATTGGTTGTGATGGGATCACAATTATTTAAAGAAAAACTCAAATAATGAGTGGGAGTGCTAAAATAACCCTTTTGTTAAGTTTATTGTAATGTGAATAGATACCTTGTCTTGACTTCGAGTCTTGCATTCCATGCGGAGGGTATTTATTTCACAGATTACAAGATTAAACTTCTTTGTGATCGCGCAAATGTTCGTTACGCTATTGTGACGTGACTTAGTTACATCACATTGAATTTAAACAATTAAACACATTTAATGTGTAGGGTTAAAATTGTGATAAGATCATAATGATTTCAGGACAATCCACTTGTTTTAAAATTTCTAGTGGGAGAGAGATACAAGGGTTGGATCTCACGGCCTCTATTATCGGTTCATAGTAGTGTGGGTAAGCACCTCGTCTTGGCATATATGCCGCACGATCCCAAAGGAGGGTGTTTACTTCATAGTACTACAAGATTGAACTTACCCGTTTAAGGTAGTGTGAACAAGCACCTCGTCTTAGCGTATATGCCTCGCGATCCCAAATGAGGGTGTTTTGTTTCATGGTACTACAAGTTTAAACACTATAAAGGGAAATGAAATGTGGCTACACATGATTCTAGATAATGGTGTACACTAGACTAAGTGTAATGTTAACCTCCCAAAGGAGCTATGTCATTATTACTTAGAGGCTAAAGGTAATACGACATATTATTAGTGTATGATAAGAATTATCATGATAGCACTAATAATGAGAATAGTTCTCAATCAATTAATGTGTTTATGATAAACTTGCTACCAAGGAATTATAGACATGGATTGGGTTGTCGTTGCACCTAGTATAGTATGTTTTATTTCGGGTTCCATACTATATAGTTATGAATGCAAAATATAATGTCCCTGTAATTATGTTCATAATCTCAAAATAAAGTTGTCATAATTTTGTTCTCTAGCTACTATTTTAAATGAATCACATTAACTAAGAAATTTTTTGGACATGGTGCTTAAAAGAGCTAAAGTATATAAATATATTTTGATTCAGCATTGTCATAGTTTCCTATGCATAATGCATTGATGGAAGATAGCTTATGATATGATCATAGTCTCCATTGAAATGCTAATATGCTACATTCGCTTCTATCTCAATTGTGCTACAGCATGAGATGCAAGAGTTAGTACTAGATTTAGACTTTATATTAAATCTAAATGAGATGTTTTGGTATGAATTATATTGAGTGCTAAGGAAAACTTAAGGAGTTCTAATTCTATGTCATTTTATGAAAATATTTTATTTTTAAAATGAATTAGAATTCTTGGATGTAGAGATTAAATGTTAATCTCATATGGATATGATCCATAAGTTCTTGTTAGAATCATTTGATCAATTCAGATTGTTTTGAAAATAAATTCTTTTTATATTATCTGAATCGATGAGTAAGTTCTACACAACGGAAGACATCCTAAAAGCTAAGGTTAGGATCAATATGATTTAATTCAAATTCTTAGCCTAAATCGAAAGGTAAAGGTGATAAGAAGAAAAATTATAATACCAAACAGTTGGGCAAGCAAGTTGCCCTAATAGTTGCCAAAAGGAAATTAGACTCAAAAGTACGACCAAAAGAAAGTGTTTCTGGTTTGGTTAAACTAAGCTTTGTCCATGATTGTTTTCTAGATAGGAATTTACATGTTTTACCTTTTAAAGAGAAAGTTTCCATCCTTTAGTATTGTATGTTTTGGCACATATCTAGATTTTATTAATCTAAATGGTATTCAAGATTGATGAAAGATGGGCTTTTAGAACCATTATTTTTGTTATATTCCCAATCTATGAATTCTATTTAGAGGATAATATGATCTAGGATTCTTTTTTTGTAAAAGAATATAGTATTAATGACTTCTTTAAGTCAGTGCATACATGAAGGAGGAATAAGACTCTTTTAGAAATAGTAAAGTACATGATAAGTATTTCCATTTGCTTATTTCTTTTGGAGATATACTCTAATAATTATTATACATTTTCTAAAATTGATTTGAAAAGTTTGTTCCTATGACATTTATCAAATTGTGGACTGGGTGAAAACCTAGTATATGATACTTACACTTTTGGAGATGTCTAACACTTGTGCTAGAAAGGAAGTCTGACAAATTGAAATCAAAATGTAGAAAAATGTGTGTTTATGATGAGTATCCAAAAGGATTTGCAGAAGATTGTTTTGGTAGTCATAAAGAAATACAAAGTTCTTTATCCAAAAATGTGTTTATGATGTTTGTAAAGTACAAATACAAAGTTCTTGATGATGACTATATGAATAATCTTAAAGAATTGTTCTAGAAGAAAATGTCAGAATTTTTTGTAAGACAAATATAAAATACATTTAGAAATGAGATGGTTGTATTAGATACACCCACAAGGTATTATTCTATATATATATAACTAGTACACCGGTACAATATCGTAGTGGGAGGATTGTAAATTTATACTTTTGGGATAAACTTTTGAAGTCACTTCATAAGGATATGAATTTGATCATCGATCCTACGTAGAGGCAATAGATGATATGAATATGAATTATTGGATCAAGGTTATGTGAATAGAATTAGATTCTATTTAAAGTCTAGAACTTGTAGAGGCGCCTATTGGCATTGAGCCTATTGTTCTCAAATAGGTCTACAAGGAAATGAGATTGATAGATTTGAAGGTGCAAACTTTCAAAGTCAAGACTAGTGGCGAAAATATTTATTCAGAAAGAAATGTTTCGATTATGAAAAGATTTTTTCACTAATAGTCAAGTTTGACTCTATCTAGATTCTCTTATCCATTATATTTCATTTGAATGAAATATGGTAATGGATATCAAGAAAGTTTCTTTTAGTAGTAATCTTGAAGAAGACATCTATATGATGTACCTAGACTTGTACATAGCAAAAAATCAATAGTGATTAGTATGTAAGTTGCTTAAATTCCATTTATGGACTAAAGCAAGCATATAAATCATAAAATATCATCTTTGATCAAGCAATCAAATTGTTTGATTTTGATCAAGTATTAAAAAGCCTTATGTGTGTAAAAACTATATAGAATAATAAATTTCTTAATGTAAGTTGATGACATTCTAATCATTTAGAATGATGTAGAGTTATTGTCATCAATGGAATTTTTTGTTATCTAGTCCAGTATGATATAAAGTACTTTGGAAAAACTGGTCACATCCTAAGAATTAAACTTTGGTTAAAATTCAGAAATTAGGATGTTAGGTCTATCTCAAACTGCTTAAATAGATTAGATTCTACCAAGTATAGCATGTAATACTTCAAGAAATGATTCTTTCCTTTTAAGTTTGAAGTTCCTTTATAAAGGATTACGGTCCTTAGACATATAAAAAGAAGAGCATATTAAGACAGTTCCTAATATCATGTCTATAAGGAAGTCTTTATGCTATGCTATATACTAGGCTAAATATCTATTTTGCGGTGGGCATGGTAAGCAAATATCAATTGAATCAAAGATCACTTAATTTAGTGGGAGTAAAGCATATACTCATATATTTTATGAGAATGAGGGATTATATGCTTATCCACCAAAGTGAGGTTTTGATAGTTACTGGATATACAAATACTGACTTGTAGTTTGATTGTGATTCATGAAATTGAACTTCAAGATATGTGTTCATCTTAGGTGATGAAGATACACATTAAGCGTAGTAGTAGAAAAGATAATTTATGCAATAAATCTGGCTGAAACTTGTTTCCAAGCCTTGCCTTAGAGTGATTATGAATTACTCTAAAGGAAGATAAGTGTCGGATATAAGGTAAATTGTCTTTGAGGGCAAATGGGAGATTGTTGGGGTTTATGCCTTAAAATCCAATTTATTGGCATGTCATAAATAATTAAATTGTTTAATTATATGAGACTATCTATAAATGAACTAATGGGATATTATCTTAGTCCATGAGATGCATAGTATATGATTTATGTGAAAAGTCATAGAAGATATAAATCATAAGTTGTTTGTAAACTTAGAATTTTAGTTCGTAGTTGGTGATGAAATTGGGCGTTTCATCTGCGAAAACTATAACATATCAACTAAGATGATTTGTCTTGATCATGGAAGTGGAGACTTCTAGTTGATATGTTGATATGTTTTATGAGTCAAGACATATTGAACTGGACCGCTGTGAGATTTATTATTCTCTTAACGACTGTTAAATGAATAATAAATCTCACAACTTCTATTTACATCAACTCTAAATCCTGAGAGAATAATGGACTTGATCATGAGATGTAGGTTGCTTTGATATATTAGGAGTGAGATCTATAAGTTACGGTCAAAACCTCAGTATGTTGGGCAGCTGCATTTAATGTTGATGGAACATATATTCTCAAGATGGAATTCATAGTCTCTTAACGGAAATATAAAATATTCCCTTGAGATAAATTTAATGGGTTTGGTTATTTAGAGTGTTGGGTCCAACCACTTTAGTAAGGAGTTACTAAAGTATATATATTTATGAAATTGAATTTCATAAATATATATTGAATAAGATGTAGTAATCTTCAAAGTGGCAGTCTACGTTCATGACTTTGTATTACTACGAATATTTTAATGAAGGGGTTGCATGTATAATAAAGTCTTGGGATATAATTTATTAATAAGGTCTAGAGTGCAATTATATTCTTAAAGTGGTATTAAATATAATTAATAATAACTTTGAACTTGTCAAGAGTTGACGGAAAAGCCCAAGGCCCATTGGAGCTAGAGTCTTATTTGTTCCCTTTTGGTCCCACTCCAAGCCACATACTAGAGCCCAATTAGAATTGCCCAAAAGACTAGCCCAATTAGATAATCAATTGTATATAAGGAGAGAAACATACAAAATTTCATAAGTGCTTTTTCATAAGGTTAAGATGAAGGTCTTTTATAAAAGAGTTCTCATAAGAAATGAAATGGTTTGTATGTGAGCGTTGGACACTCGTTATTCTCTCCTTGGAAACTGATTAAGAGACCACACATTTTGGGCATCAAGTGGAATTGGAGTGAAGATTAAAAGTCTTCCCAAGAACTTCTGATCTTCGGTTTTGAATTTCACCACACTAAGATACGCTTTCTTGTTCTCAAATTCTGAAATTTACATAGTACATGTTATCAATTGCAAATGAAGTAGATCCGTTAATTTTTCTGCTGCGTATGTTTTGTGTGTGATACAAACATGTATTTTTCCAACAGCCCATCCATGGAGAATGGTGTTGCAATCCTCGTTTTGGAGTAGGCGTCTATGAGGCTTATTTCTTGGGGGGTCTTAGGTTGCCTTTGAATGCATTTACAAGAGAGTTACTGGTTAGGTTAGGTTTAGGTATATGTCAATTCAACCCTAATGCATGGAGATTAGTTATCTCTATGCAAATTTTGTGGAGAGAAGTATTTGGAGGGGACCGTCCTCTTACTGTGGACGAGTTCCTCTTTTGTTACAAGCCCTCAAAAATAAATCAATCCCTTGGCTTTTACCAATTCACAGCTAGGGGTAAAGATTGTAGATTAATCAAGTCCCTGGCCTCATCTGACAAGAATTGGAAGATAGAGTTTATCTTTGTCTCCGGTTTTTGGGCAGGGAACCCATTGGACGTTGGCAGGGACCCTTTCACCCCTTACTCTAAGGACTTAGGGAACTTTCGTCCTAAAGGTACGTCCCTCCCCTTTTTCATCTTTCTTTTTCCTTTATCTTATTTTTTATTTGTTCCTAACCCTTGTTTACCATTTGCTTTACAGGTGTTAAACGACCGTCCTTAAGTAAATTTCATCGTGACCGCGTCTACAGGGCTCGTCTTTATGTCGATAGGGATTTTCATTCTTTGGTTACCCTACGACGTCTTGCCAAGTGGAGAATTGGTCCTGAACCATCAGACGAGGCTATTGCTCACGAGGTCACAGTGTGAACAAGTAAGTTTTCATTTAATGGTCATTTGAACATCTTGTCATATTTCCTGATCTATTTATAATTCGTCACTTATTGTTATTGTTTTTTGCTTTAGGAATGTCAACAATGAAAGAAAACAAAGAGAAAAAAGTTATAGGTGAGGAAAGTCATCCTGAGACTCAGTCTCAAGCTCGTCCATCGGCTGGGGACAAAAGGAAGTCTTTGCCTAATAACCTTGACTTGGGAAATCTCCCCAGCCGACGAGGCAAAAAGGCTAAGCATGGGTTATCCCAAATAGTCAAGCCCAACCTTCCTCCGTCTCAATCGTCCGTCAAAATATATGACGTGGACTCGTCCACTCCAATTGAGACCACTCCGTCTAAGACTCCTCCGCCCAAGACGACTGTGCCTGCCACATCTCAACCTTCTCAACGGGTCCTTTCAAATATTATTGAAAATGAAGACCTGGCTTAGGAACGTTTTCAGAAAGCTGTTTCAAATGAGGACATAAACACTTTCTATGACATGTCCCTAAAGCATTTTGAACATTCTGGTGTTCATGATTTTTTTAGGGTACGTAATCACATTTTTTCCTTGTCTTTGCTAAAAGATATATTTATATATATTTTCATCTAACTTTCATTTTCATTCATTCATTTTTCATTTTTTCTAGGCTATGTCAAAATTTATTGCAGCATCCAGGCAGGCCACGGGATTAGACAAGACGAGGGTCTTGTTAGAGACGAGGATTTAGGAGGTGAAAGAAGAATCTAAGAAGTGGGTTGAGGTAGCTACCAAGGCTAAGGAGAAGGCAACGGAGCTATGAAACTTGATTGAGGAGTTGAAAACTGATGTAGTGAAGAAAGATACTCGTCTTGATCATCTACAGAAAAAGAACAACGAGCTGAGTACTCTTCTTTCTAAGGCAAAAGGAGATGCAGTGACTGAATTTAAGGCGTCCAAGCAATACACTGATCTCCTGGATGCCAATTATGCAGAAGGCTCTGAGGATTTTAGAATGGATGCTATGGAAAACTTCATTGAAGTGAACTTTAGCTCCATTAAGCTTAACGGCTGCTGCTACCAGCTCTCTTCTTCAAACTAGCTCTGAGGACGCCAACGTGGAAGACGATGCTACTACTCAGCCACTTCAAGACGACCCCAACGCTAATGCCCCTTCTTCATAAAGACGAGACCTTTACATTTAGATTATCCTTATTATTTCTATCTTTTTTTTTCTTCTTTTTTATTTATTTATTTGATCCATTGTTTTGGATCTTTTTATTGTAACCCAAGTACATTTTATCTCATCCATAGTTTTAGGACGGGCTTCTAAACGATTGCCTTTTGGGCTTTTTATTTAACAAGGGTTTTTTGGACGGTGGTTGCCTACCCCTTTTTTTGAACTTTATGAATGTTTTTTTTCCTTTCTATCATTGTGTGGACAATTTTTTTTTTTACATTGGTTTCACCCTTGACTCGTCCATGGTAGAAATTGTATTTATTCATCCTTTTGAATTTTGCGAGTTATTTTACACGTATAACTCGTCTTTGGGGATGGCAACACTTTTTTCCTCAGCTTCATTCGTCCTTAGACTTAGTAGCTAGTTTTACATTACATCCATGAAGCCTAACTTTTTACTCGTCCAAAAAATTGGATTGTTATAGTTGGCGTCCTGTTCAACATGAAATATTCATGTATGCATTTCCTCGTCCATGGGTAGGACTGATGCATTAAGGGCTTTACCTCGTCCATCATTTGGACGAATATGCCTTGTTTTTCCTTGCTTTACCCTTAGGGAAGCTTATAGATGTTACATCTCCGCGTCCAGAGATTTTACTCGTCTTGGGCTTTTAGCCTTCTTGTGGATTATTTTGAATAAAAACAATATGAATACTAAGAATTCACACAACATTATGTTTGTAGCATAAATATTGTTCACAGGTGAGGCATGTGCTTAGAAGCTAATGCCATTAGGGAATTTAATAAATACAAACTCCATAATTTCGTCCATAGCTCACGACACACAACTTTTAAAAACTAATATAGCTTTAGGAAATTAACACGTGCATAAAGCTTATATTTAAACAGACTTCAAAACAAACTCTAGCTACTCGTCCTAGGTAACGCTCGTCCAGGCTGGGACTTTACTCGTAATACCTTCTCAGGTGTTCAACATTCTAAGGGTGCTCCAATTTCCTCCCGTCCAAAGTTTCCAAGTAGTAGGATCCTTGTCTTTTGCAATTGATAACTTTGTAGAGTTCTTCCCAATCAAGTCCCAATTTCCCATGAGCTGGGTTCTTGGTTGCCAAAGAAACCCCTTTTAAGACAAGGTCTCCAATGTTGAAGCGCCTGGGTTTTACCATTGCATCATGTTGCCTAGCCATGAGGTTTTTGTACCTTACTGTCCTATGTTCTGCATCCATTCTCACCTCATCTATCAAATCGAGGCTCAGGCGTAATTGCTCCTCATTATCCTTCTCTTGGTACGTCATCACCCTGTGGTTGGCCATATGTACTTCTGCAGGTATAACTGCTTCACTTCCATAAGCTAGCTTGAAAGAAGTTTCTCCCGTAGGGGTTCTCACTGTCATCCTGTATGCCCACAGAACACTTGGTAGCTCGTCTGGCCATACTCCCTTTACCCCCTCAAGCTGAGTCTTGATGATCTTCAACAAGAATCGGTTTACAACTTCGGCCTAACCGTTTACTTGCGGATGGGCGGGTGAGGAGTAATGATTCTGAATCCCGAAGTGTTCACAGAAGTCTTTGAAGAGTGCATTGTCAAACTGTCGTTCATTATTGGAAACCAATACTCTGGGCACCCCAAACCTGCATATGATGTTTTTCCAAACGAAGTTTTTAACATTTTGTTGTGTGATATTTGCCAAGGGTTCTGCTTTTACCCATTTTGTGAAATAATCAATACCAACTACCAAAAACTTCATCTGTCTTGTACTGAGTGGAAAGGGACCCAAAATGTCTAGTCCCCATTATGCAAAAGGCCATGGGGCCATCATCGGGGTGAGGTATTCTGATGGTTGTATGGGGACGTTACTAAACCGTTGGCATTGATCGCAGACCTTGACATATGCCTTGGCATCAGCTTACATATTTGGCCAATAGTAACCTGCACGAACGACCTTGTGGACGAGTGACTTAGCTCTTGAGTGATTGCCACATGATCCCTCGTGGACCTCCCTTAATACATAGTTCGCCTCGTCTGGAGCTAAACACCTAAGATAAGGCTGAGAAAAACCTCTTCTATACAACACCTCGTCCATAAGGACATACCTAGCCGAGAGCTTTCTAGCCTCGTCTTTCTCTTCTAGAAGTCATCCGTCCTTCAGGTATGATACAATTGGGGTCGTCCAATTTCCTCTGCTCTCTACCTGTTGTACTTCTGGGATATCTATACTTGGTATATACTGAATCTCATCAAACTCGTCCATGGCTTCATTTGCTGAGGCTTCCTTCGCTAAGGTATCTGCTTCCACGTTCTTTTTCCTTGGGATTTGAACAAAGTCAGCTTCCTCAAATCTCTTCATAAGGCGCATCACCCTATTAAGGTACTTCCTCATTCGTTCTTCCTTAGCTTCATATGTCCCATTTACTTGGCCCATGATCAATTGAGAATCTCCCAAGACGAGTATTGACTTTGCTTCCACAGACTTACCTAACTCCAGCCCTTTAAAGAGGGCTTCATATTCAACTTCATTATTAGTTGTTTGGTACTGCAAACGAACCTTGTGTTTCAGTTCATCTCCTTCTGGGGATTGTAGAACCACACCTATTACTCTTGCATGCTGTGCAGACGAGCCATCCATATGGACGACCCACTTCTTACTATTTTTCATCTCATCTAAATCATCATAATTTGGAGTAAACTTCGCAATGAAATCTGCCAGGGCTTGAGCTTTTATTGCATGCCTTGGTTGATATCTGATGTCAAATTCACTAAGCACAACAGCCCATTGGATCAGTCGTCCTGCAGCTTCCAACTTGTTTATTGCTTTCTTGAGCAGATGATCGGTCATGACATTGATGACATGAGCTTAGAAGTAATGCCTCAGCTTCCTGGAAGCTGTTATTAATGCAAAAGTCAACTTCTCTATTTGTGGGTATCGTCCTTCCACTCCCCTCAGCGCTCTACTTGTATAGTACACAAGCTTTTGTATCTTACCTTCTTCCCTCACCAATGCTAAACTTACGGCGTGTGGAGTTACTGCCAAGTACAAATACAACTCCTCTCCCAGCACGAACAGACTTAGTAAAAGAGTTGTAGTGAGGTAGGTCTTCAAGTCTTGAAAGGCTTTTTGACACTCGTTCGCCCATTCAAATGCCTTTTTAAGTACCTTAAAAAATGGAAAACATTTATCAGTAGCTTTAGAGATAAACCTGTTGAAGGCAGCAACTCGTCCGATAAGAGACTAGACTTCTTTGATATTTCGCGGAGGCTCCATGTTTAGTATCGCTTGGATCTTGTCTGGATTTGCTTCAATCCCTCTATGTGAAACCATAAACCCCAGGAATTTCCCTGATGACACTCCGAAAGCACACTTGCTGGGGTTCAACCTCATGTTGTACTGCCTAAATGTGTCAAATGTTTCCCGCAAGTCATCCAGATGCTTTCCTTCATCTTGACTCTTCATTAGCATGTCATCTACGTAGACTTCTACATTCTGCCCAATCTATGGACGAAACATGTGGTTAACCAACCTCTGATATGTTGCCTCTGCGTTCTTCAAACCAAAGGGCATCAGTTTTGATAACAGAACAAGCCTTGACTGGTGACAAAGGATGTCTTCTCTTGGTCTGCCCCGTCCATCCTTATCTAATTGTATCTAGAGAAAGCATCCATAAAACTAAAAAACTTGTGACCCACAGTGGAATCTGCTAACTAGTCAATGTGTGGCAACGGGTAGCTGTCCTTGGCAAGCCTTGTTTAAATCGGTGAAATCTACACACATTCTCTACTTACCGTTTGCCTTCTTAACCATTACTACATTGGCCAACCAATCTGGATAATAAACTTCTCGAATGAACTTAGCTACGGTCAACTTCTGCACCTCTTCTTTAATAGCATTGTCTCTCTTAGGAGCAAACACCATTTTCTTCTGTTGTACAGGCTTAGAGAAGGGATACACATTCAGATGGTGGGTAATGACATTAGGGTCTATACCCGACATATCCTCATGACTCCAAGCAAACACATCAATACTCTTCCTCAGGAAACGGACGAGATCCTTCTTAGTCTTCTCTTCTAAATCTGCCCCTACCCTGGTACACCTCTCGAGGTTATCCTCGTCCAAGGAAATGTTTTCCAACGCTTCGGTGGGCTTTACCACATCTCTCCCTTCCTCAATGCTCATCGTCTGAACCTGTTCGTCCATGGCCAACATGGCTAGATAACATTCTCTAGCTGCTAGTTGATCTCCTTATACTTGCCCTACCCCATACTTTGTAGGGAACCTGACTGATAGATGGTAAGTGGACGTGAGTGCCTTCCAACTATTTAAAGTTGGTCTTCCAATTATGGCATTGTAGGACGACGAACAATCAACTACGAGGAAATTCATGTCCTTGGTTACCTGTTGTGGATATGCCTCCACCACCACAGGTAATGTGACGGTGCCCACGGGCTGTACTTTCATTCCACCGAAACCTACCAAGGGTGAGTTCACTAGACGAAGTTGATCTTGTCCAAGCTTCATTTGCTGAAAGGCAGGGTAATATAAAATATCTGCCGAACTCCCATTGTCCACTAACACCCTCCTAGTTGTATAATCAGCAATAAGAAAAGTGATAACGATGGCATCATCATGGGGTGATAAACTCTTTCAGCATCCTCGTCCGTGAACGTGATAGCTTGTTCTTCAGTGGTTCTCGACCTTGGTGATCATCCAGAGAGTTGGACGTTCTGCACTACCTTTAGATATGTTTTTCTCGACTTGGACGACTGACTTGTTGAACTTCCTCCTATGATAACTCTTATTTCTCTAAGTGGAGGTTGTGATGACTCTTCCACCTTCCCCTTCAACTTCTCATCCTTGTGATCTCATCCAAGGAAATTCCTCAATTTCCCTTGCCTAATGAGGTTCTCAATCTACTGTTTTAGATCAAAACACTCATCCGTGTCATGCCCATGGTCTCTATGGAAACGACAATACTTATTCCTGTTACGTTTGTTCGGATCTCCCTTCATTTTCTCTGGCCACTTCAAAGAAGGAGCATCCTTGATTTGCATAAGAACTTGCTCAAGTAGCATGTTCAATGGAGTGTATTGTTGATTCTGAGCAGAAGGGCTTGCCTTCTTGCTATCTCAGTCCTTTTTATCTTCCATCCGTCCCTTCTTTGGACGAGGGCCCTGCTCGGAGTGGCAAGTGGGGTTTGCTTCCATTCTCTCAGCTCTCTTCCTCTTCTTGGCTATAATCGCGTCTTCTGCATTCATAAAATTCTAGGCCGAATGGACGAGTTTAGCCATGGACTGAGGCTCTTTCTCATAAAACTTGTGGATGAATAAATCAGAATTAACCCCATTATAAAAGGCCGCCAATAGTAGCTTATCATCCACCTCATCTACCGTCAGGGCTTCCCTATTGAAACGAGTGATAAAGGACCACAGGCTTTCATTCTCCCCCTGTTCTATGGTCAACAGGCTGGACGAGGAACGCTTGTGTCTCTGTCCCCCAATGAAGTTATTAACAAACAACTTGCTCAACTCTTTGAAAGAACTTACTGAATTCGGGGGTATTTTACTGAACCACACTCATGCTGGACCTTTGAGAGTGGTAGGGAAGGCTCTACACATAATTTCAAACGGGTCACGTGTTCCATCATACGAATCCAAGGAAGGCATCTTGAATTATGGAGGCAAGGGGTGACCGTTGATGGAAGCCGTAAAAGGGGAGTTCGTTCGATGAACTAGATCTTCTACGGGATTTGCTCTTCTCATGTTCTCCCTCATCTCATCCATAACCTTTCTCATCTGGTCTATCTCCCTCTCCCAGTGTGGCACCTTTCTTAATGTGGTGCCCCTTGATTAGCTTTCAGGCTCAGCATTTCTTCCATCTCCCTGGCTCTAACCTTACTCTTCTTCATATGCCTCATGTCGTTGCCTCCTGAGATTAATCTTCCTTGTCAATTCTTGGTTCTGGCAAGTTAACTCCACCATAGCGGCTGCCATGGATTGCACATGTTGAACAGAGGATGGTTGCATGGCAGGCGTAGATTGATGATCGCGATGGGGATTACTAGAGGCATCCATACTCTCTTGATGGCCTGGACTAGTAGCCCTCGATCTTGTCCGAACCATTGCAACCTTTTGTCGGAGAAATGAATTGTAGAACTCAAAGATAAAATCTAACAAAACTCTTTCCCACAGACGACACCAACTGATGAACACAAGGAAATCAGTAGGCTGAATGTCTTGGGTGTTGATGATCTCAAGGTTACTTGGAATGTCCTGAAAAAGTAAACACAAAATCAGAAGAGACTTGGGAAGACCGGCCAAGAATCCTCTGATGGTAAAGTCAGTATTTTTGGAATTCCAATTTGTATGGAAGTGTCTGAATGACTTACCCTTTCGTAGATGAATGCTTATACAGCACACAGTTGGGACAATTACTAGTTTAGCAACTGCTCCTATTATTGAGGAGTTCGGAAGACTCGGAGGTAACTTCCATAACCGCTATGGAAGTTACATGAACTTGTTCTCTGTGACCGTTATTTGGAAACGGTTTATGGTAAAGGACTTTGATCATTATGTTTCGTGCCAAATATGGAGGTCGTCCTAAGCTCGTATGGGAAAGACGTTCTTGGAATGTAAGGAGGTCGTCCAAACCTTTCTTGGACGGACAACCTCCTCTCGGGCGAGTATGCTGTATTAGCACGGAGCATCTTTTCTACTCACGGTCTGTTTGTATAGATTTCCTTGAACGACCATCGTGGATGAGTCTGGAGTTAGGTGATTATCATGCACCATCAAATACCACTATAAGAATATAATTGCACTCTAGGCTTTATTAATAAATTATATCCCAAGACTTTATTATACATGCAACCCCTTCATTAAAATATTTGTAGTAATGCAAAGTCATGAATGTAGACTGCCACTTTGAAGATTACTACATCTTAATCCTTGAGTACCCGGTTTAATCCTTGAATACTCGATTTAATCCTTTATGTTATTCATCATATATTTATGAAATCCAATTTCATAAATATATACTTTAGTAACTTCTTACTAAAGTGGTTGGGGCCAACACTCTGAATAACCAAACCCATTAAACTTATCTCAAGGGAATATTTTATATCTCCGTTAAGAGATTATGAATTCCATCTTGAGAATATATGTTCCATCAATACTAAATACGGCTGCCCAACATACTGAGGTTTTGATCGTGATTTATAGATCTCACTCCTGATATATCAAAACAACCTACATCTCATGATCAGGTCCATTATTCTCTCAGGATTTAGAGTTGATGTAAATAGAAGTCGTGAGATTTATTATTCATTTGACAGTCGTTAGGAGAATAATAAATCTCACAGCGGTCCGGTTCAATATGTCTTAACTCTTAAAACATATCAACATATCAACATACCAACTAGAAGTCTCCACTTCCATGATCAAGACAAATCATCTTAGTTGCTATATTATAGTCTTCGCAGATGAAATGCCCAATTTCATCACCGACTACGAACTAAAATTTTGAGTTTACAAAAAACTTGTGATTTATATCTTCTGTGACTTTTCACATAAATCACATATTATACATCTCATGAACTAAGATAATGTCCCATTAGTTCATTTATAGATAGTCTCATATAATTAAACAATTTAATTATTTATGACATGCCAATAAATTGGATTTTAGGGCAAAAACCCCAACACATGTTTGGTCCTACAAATGCAGTTTTATGCCATAACGTGTATTAACATTCTTATATCACTCAATTTTATCCAATAACCCTTATGCACTTTTTTTGTGAATTACATGGTCTCCCTTCCTTTTCAAGCAGGGGTAATGTGACTACAATCATGGAGTGGTACCAACCATTCAAGGCCGAGACTAGGGCCTTGGTGAGGGCTGCTAGCTTTGAGACACTTATGGTCCATCTTCCTATAAGCTTTGCCAACAATGTGTTGATGTAAGTGTTGGCTGAAAGGTGGTAGGACACTACCTACACCTTCAATATTGCTGGTCGAAAGATCAACATGACCCCCTATGAACTCGAAGGCGAGTTGTGGATGGCACTTCATAAGGAGCTACTAGGGCGTGCCTACCCCAGAGAGTCCGTTCGATACTACCAGATTTTTGGTGACTTCATCTCCCACTCCTAAGAAACTTAAGGCGGTAAGGCCCGAATGGCCAGAACATCCTTACTTTATGCGGTGGGAGTGTTTCTCTTCGCCCACTCTAGCCAGATTGTTTGTTTATGATGGCTAAAACCTTTCCCAAACTTTGAGGATGCCCAAGGGGTGATCTGGGGGCATAGGCTACATGTACTTGGCCATAGATTCGGTGAGTTGACTGGTGTTAAGCTAGCATGTGGGGCCTTGGAGACTATTGGAGGTAAGATCTCTTCCTCTCTTTAGATTTTTCTTTCATAACTGTGCTTATAAACTATCTTGAAAACTATATTTCATACCCTTGCAAATGTTCTGTGCCTTGTATTTGAAATCGTCTCTATTCATGCAAACTATCTTCTTTGTTCTTGCATCTGCTCTGTATCTTGGATTTATTCTTGCAAATTGTTCTTGACTTGCATCTAAATCCTTGTCTTGGACTTACCATCTATGATGTATTATGTATTCCATGCTCTTGCAACTGAATCTAGGTTCTCATTCTTGCAAACTATATCCATGTTCCATTCTTGTAAACTATTCTTGACTTGCAAACTGAATCTATATTTTATGCTTTGTTCTCAACTTTATTTTCTCTTGCAACGATGGGCTTGCCCCTATGTACTTCTCACCGTAGGTGCAATGGTGAACTTGAGGAGCATTATTCCTGTGTGGGCCCAGTTTGACTGCCTCAATGCTGGCTCAGTGAGTTTATTTCTCTTTCTTTTCATAGCATTCACGATTCCATTTCTTCTTTTTCTATCAAATATGATCTATAGATCATCTGTATGCCTTGGGCTAGGAGACAACCTGTGGTCTCTTTGGATGTGGTGGCAAAGGCTATGACTTCTGCTCAAACAACTTAGCTCTTGAAGGGTGCTAGCCTGAGGGCTGTTAACCTTGCTGAGAGGGTTGTGAGCTAGTTTGTGACTTTGGATTAGTGTGGGCAAAAAGGAATACGCCTCGACCTTTGGAGTGGACCGTGGAGGAGGGTGAAAAAGGGAGTCGCCACCTAAATTAGGTCTAGGAACCATATTGGGATTTTTGAGCCAATCACTTACATATATAGGTCTGTATACCAGATTATGGGTGCGGAGTTTGGGTACGGCTTGGGAAGGTGTTAGGCACCCAAGACCACCTGGCTTGTGGACCAGCCTCCATTATGTGTTACTAGGCCATATTTAAATAAAGAAGTTATTAAAAGAGCTCTAATCCTTAACCTAAACATACATCATGCACTTAAATAAAATAACACACACAACATGTTAAAGAACACATCACAATATAAAAGGAAACAAATAAAACACAATCAAACAAAATAAATTAAACATGGAAAGATAACAGTTAAATAAACACAAAAAGAAAAATATCACAAATAAACCAAACATGGCAAAAAGACTCAAACAAACATGGAAAATAATTAAACACAAATAATTAACCTAAAATAGAGTCAAATAGAATCAAACATGTGAAAAATGATTAAACAAATGAAAAAAAGATTTTTGCTCTAATCTAAGTTCGGGGTGCGTACGTATACTTAACTATGTGCATGCATGGTTGAACCATGCGCACGCATACTCAATGATGCGTACGCATCCTTTAGCATAGATTCGAAAAATCACATTTTTATATATTTAATCAAATAAAGATATTAAAACAGAAATCAAACAAGCATGTTAGAACCCTAAATACTAAACTAACATAAAGGAAACAAAACAAAGCAATATAAACAAATAAACATGAAACAAAATCAAATAAGTATGCTAGACTAACATAAAATAAGTAATCATGTTAAACTTACGTAGAAACTAAAATAATAAAACAAGAACCAAAACAGATTATAAACAACCTAAAATCAGATTAAAACATATCAAACATAATTAAAATCAACAAGAAAATAGAATATAATAACTAGAGAAACTACATCAAGAACTCATGTGAATCATGTTAAACAAAGGAGGAGTTAATGGAAAGAACACTCACCTTGCTTGAGATTATGAGTTTGAGATTATTTAACCAACCCCTTAGTGTCTACAACACAAATATTAGATTGAGGGAACAAGAATAATTGAAGAACATAATAGTTTTTAGGATAATCACAACCCAAGAACAAACTTATAATTGAAAAGGTTTTAGAAGACGAATTGGGAAAATAGTTTCTACCTAACTAAAAAGAGGTTTTAAATGTTTAAAAAATGTGCTAAGGTGCTGTGTATGAGTTTTAGAAAAGAGAACTAGGGTTTTAGAGAAGATGGAGGCAAAAAAATAACTCTCTCTACCTAGGGTTTTGATTAAAGACATAAGATGAATATTTATAAGTTAAATTAGGGTTTTGGGGCTTTTTAATGGTCATTGGACGTTCCCAAAGGTCTAGGGGCCGGCCCACATCAAAGAATGATATTTTGAGCCCTTAAAACTGAAGTTTTAAAATCTAGAAAATCAACCTGCGCACGTATGCATGATTCATGCGTACGCATGCTCCCCAGAAACCCTAATTTGATAGCTCTGATTGCCCAACTTTAAACGGCCATAACTCACTCAATATAAATCCAAATTAAGAAACATTTGTGTTAGGACTTATGCCCTGAATATGATGAGATGGAGGATGATCATACTTTGATGTATGGTAGGATGCTTGTGGATATGTGTTGCTGCCTTGTTATGCCTTGATATGATATGTCATGTCGGGTGTTAGATGCATGTTAGGATAGACTTAGTGCGTGCATGTGTGTGTGCGTGTGTGTAGAATAACCTATTAGAGGACCCTTTGATGGAATTTGGATGTGGAACACAATGAGTGGATGCCGACCTATGGGTTGGGTGGGGTTAGATGCCTAACACCTTCCCATTCCCATACCAAAACTCAGAACACATGCTTTAGTAAGATCGGTCTTTCACATAATGGTTCCTAGACCTAATCTAAGATGCGACTCCATTTTTTCACCCCTCTGCCCGGTCCAATTAGCTAAGGTGTACTTTCCACAAGCAGTTGCGGGGCTCTTGCACCTACATCCTCTCATTCTTCAAGTATGATCCCTAACGTTTTCCTAGGTTATCTCAACCTAGTGGGATTCCTTTAATTTTTGCATGGGCCGCCTTTCAGATTTCAACTCATCGAGGCTTCTTATATTGTCTTTCAATATCTTTTTTTTATTTTTTTTTATTTGCCTTTTATCTCTCATTTTTCAACTCATCACTTTCTTTCTCTCCCCCCCCCCCCAAGATGTAGTTATATGAGAAACTCAAGTTGATTCCTCCTTCATCTGTTCTACTCTATCGATATGGTCCAAAGCATTATCGGGATCGTAGGCTCAAGGATAAAGAGATGGAGCCTTTCACTCTTACAAAGTTCTTGTCATGCCTCACCTCTAGAGACACCCGATGGTTGGTCGGATGGTGGAACATCAAAGCCATGATTAATCATGGTTTTTAAAGGGGTCATGTTATCTTGGCTGGGCTTTGCTATTGTTCCTATAATCCTTCATGCCATATCACATGTCAGTTTAACGATAAGCAAGGCGTTCCTACTAATGATGGCACTTATCACATGGTAGAACTTGCTGCAAGGCTCTTAAGTAGGATTGAAGGATCTTGGCCAGGAAGGAGTCTAAACCAAGACATTCAATTTCCACGATTTCTCTTTCCCACTTCTAGTTTTGAGAATTGGCTAGCAAAAGACATAAGAGTAGTCAAGGAAGATGAGATGAGAGCTACCAAATGAAAATGGACTGATTGACTACTTTTCTGCACCATTTATGATTCCATGTTTTTTCATTTGAGTTAATAAAGGATTGGATGTTCTAAAATCTCCTATGAAAAAAATTTAATAATCTTTTAATTTGAGCAATGAGAGAACTAACATTATTTTCTTTATTGTCTCTTTTTTCTTTTCTTTTCTTTTCTTTGTGTCGTGTTACTTTTTCCCATGACGTCCCTGTGGGAATTTTCACCATGTCTATGGTCTTTTCCCCTAATATTTTCCTAGATCATCCTATCGGATTTTCAACCTAGCAAGGTTTCATAGGACCGCCTTTTCAGGTTTTCAACCAAACAGATTTTTTTTTTCTTTTTCTTCAAGGATTGTACTTCCGAAGCCTATCCATGTTAACGAGCTAAAACATCACTTTGCCATCGAAATCGATGATTTTCAAAGCTCCTCCAGACATAATCTTCTTGATGACATAAGGCCTAGACCAACTTGGTTTCCACTTTCCCCTGCTTCTATAACTCAAAGTTGTCCACGTGAAGGGTCAAGATGTAGCCAAGTCGGTATGCTCATTTCGACCGGCTAGTTTACTGTACACAACTTCATCATTCTCTATCTTGATTAATGGTTGTTTGCACAATTTTTTTTAAACATATCATGGCTTAAGGTAAGGTGATCCATTTTTCCCCATTTCTCTTAAATTTTGGCATTAGAAGTTCTATCACTACAAGTTAAAGAAAATAGGAGCATTGAAGAAGGAAATTTTACATGTGCTTGGACTGATATCATTGATTCAAGGAATGCTTTATGGATGGGTTGGAAGCAAAGATAAATTTATTTGCTATCAATTGTAGTGGCGCAACCGGAATTTGATTTAGGGGGAAATTAATATGTAACATTTGCAATCACTCAGAATATATATAGTGGTTTGTTTACAACATTTTCAAAGTGTTGATTCAACATACAAATGGGATGATTTTTATCAGGGCTTCCCACCTTGGTCCGTTTGGTTGGCTATATACCACCATTAGCTTTGTTTTGCTTCAATAACAATCTATATATTCAAGGGGGAAAAAAAAAAAAAAAACCAAACATAACCAAAAAGAAAAAGAAAAAAAAAAACTTGGTCCAAAAAAAGAGTGCTTAAAAGGCTGTTTGGATTGGGTGGAAACTAAGTTATATAACTCAATTTCCATCACCCATAATCCAAAAATAATGGGATCCATAGAAAAAAAAATTGTTTGGCTTCTTTTTTGAGTGTTGTTTCCATCACTCAAAACTCAAAATTTTGAGTTTGGGTGATGGAAATCGAGAACACTCTTTTTGAGATTCCAAAAGTTAAAAATTGAGTTTCAGTGGCAATTTAGTTATTTTGGTGACTTTGTGGGACCCATGTGGCAGAGACTTGTCACCACAACTCACTCCTTTGATATTACCGTTGGGCTTCAACTTCTCATTTCATTTCTTCTCTGCATTTTAGTCCATAGTTACTCTTACCCACATCCTTCTCTCCTCCTCCTCTCACAATTCTTCTTCTTCATTTCATTTCATTTGAAAATCTGAACCGTAGAACATAAACTCAAGTTAAATAGTTCGTGATCGCAGTCACTAACCAAAGAGTTGCTGTTTTCCCTTCATTGCTTGCATTTTTTTTTTTTTTTTTGTATTTTTTTGTTTACCTTGGGTCTAACTTCTGAGTTGTGCTCTATTAGCTAAAAAATGAACAAGCTTTAGATTAGACATTGAGCTAAAAATGGAAAGAAAGATGAGAGAGTGAAAACAAAGTTAGAAAATATTGTTAGGATGTCTCTCTGTTCTATCTTCTGTCTTCCTTTTTCTTTGTCTCTTGCTATGAAATTAGACTTGCTGTTGCTCTTCTTCTTTACTTATTATTACTTCTATTGTTGTGTTGGGTTTCTAGGCTCTATTGTTGGGGTTTTGGAGGGTGAAAAAGGAAATGATTTTTTTTGGGTTTTTTTTGGTTTTTTTAGGGTCAAATGGTTTCAGTTTCTTGCTGGGAAAAATGAGAGATTTTTCTGTTGTCTTTTTGGGTTATGTAGGGCAGGAATTTTGTTTGAAGCTTTCTTGGAAATTTTTGGCTTTGGTTAGAGGGCTGTCTTGTATTTGTAAAAATGAGAAAAAGGGAGGATTTTTTGGGTGATTTTTGGGTTTGGAATTGAAGGGAGTGTTGATGTTGTTGCAGAGGGGAGAAGGCAAGAACCTTGGAGTTGGAATGAAAGGAAATTGTGATGTTAGTGTGATGGGAATAAGGGTGGCAAAGACACTAGGTTCTGCCAAGGCATGGGGAATAAGGGTGGCATGGGGAATTTTTTTTTGGGGTTGTGCTCCCAAGAGGCTATTGATTTTTTTCTATTATGAATAGTAAAACCTTGGTTGAACCTGTTGGCATGATTCCTTGGCAAATTGTGCAGCATTGCTTGCCTTGAGGGGGTCCAATTTTTTGGTTGGGGGGCTAGGTCTTCAAAACTAAGTTTGTGTCTCACAATGAAGAATAATCGTAGTTATGAGTTTTTGCAATCTCGGTTTAAGCTCATGAAAGAGATTTTGTCTTAATTAGTTGCCTTAGTTTTGATGACTAGAGTTCCATTATAACTATGAAAAATTATAACTGTTGGGAAATAATTTGCATATATATATATATATATATTCTTCTATTGTCATATTATGTGATTGTTTGTTATGATAATGATTTGGCTGTATGGTGTAGTGCTGTACCGTTTGTGCGAGTGCATCAAAGTGGGAGAAACTTTGTTTTTGGCTTATGGGCAACTCTGCATTTTTGGGTTTTCTGATGGGAGAATATGAAAGTGGAGGAAGATTAGAAATGAGAATGCAAGTAGGAACCAAGTAGTTCTATTTAGTGTTAGTGGGGTGGGCTCTACCACTTCGGTAAAAAATGGAGTCAAAAGCTGAGATATGTAACTCGGTTTTGCAACCAAACAAAAGTTTTGGAATTTTTGAGTTATAGTAAAAATTGAGTTATGAGTTATAGGTTTTAAGTTTGAATTATGAGTTATGAAAACTGAATCATGACCGATTCAAACGAGCCCAAGACTTCACGGCTACCATCTCTCTCTCTCTCTACTCCATGACAATTACAAATTACATAACGATAATGGGACATATTCCAGAACTGTAAGCAGAACTTTCTAGTCTTGAATCTTCCGGACCCACAAAAGAAAAATATATTAAAGTAAAAACTTGAAACTCTCTCTTTTTAGATATTCCTTTCTTTATACAGCTAGCTTGCTAGATACAGAAAAGACACAAAAGTCACGTATTCCAACGCACCCACCACCCCCTCATACCTACTTTACAATACAAACCCAAATGATGATGGAAACCACCCCCAACTACTTAAATTTTTCTCTCTCTCTCACCCCGTTAAACCCGAAAATAACCTCACATTTTAGTTACCGTCAATCACCCTTTTCTTACAATCACAAGTCACAACACTTTCGTTCACTTCACAATTTCTCCCGAGCCTGGGCCAGAATTTTCAATCAAAAGCTAAGGAAAAGAAAAAAAGAAAAAAGAAAACACCCAGATATCATTTTATTTTTGACAAACCCATGTTCATCCAAAAACTTTAGTCCAAATTCCATCTGGCCATCCACCCCCAACTCCTCACAAACGCAATCTCTCTCTCTCTCGTATCAGCAGACAGGTCAGGAGCATAACACGTTCACTTCACACTTTCTCTCCCATCTGACCCAAAACAAAAATAGACCTTTTATTTTGACACACCCAATATTCATCCAAAAACATTTTAGTCCTCGCCAATTCCAATATCTCAAACAAACATGAACATGTCATGTCCACCAAGCTCCATTGTTTACAACACAACCCTGTGCGCATGTCCACCAGGCCAAGTCCTGAACTTCTCCACAAACAGATGCACTCTCTTCCAAGCCATCTCCGACATCCAGACCGACTCGGGTGTCGACTACTCCATAGGATTCCCAGCGACCATCTTCGACTTCGACTCCATCAGAAAGTTCACACAGTCACAGGCTGTCTTCTTGGAAGCCACGCTGGTGATGCTACTGTCCTGGCTTGTCTTCTGCTTCTTTTTGCGCTTCATGAGTCTTGGTGATGGCAGAAATGCCTGGTTCAAGATCAGGTGGTGGATTAGCAGATTGGACATTTCCTTTGCCACCAGGCATTGGCTGGTAAGAAAGATAAACAGTAACTTTTTTTTTTTACTTTCTTTTTCACAATTTAACGCTTTTAATTTTCCTATAAAGTGATTGTATTGAAAAATGCTATATGGGTTATCGAATTTGATTTTGGTATGCTCGCAAATTAGCATAGTTTTTAATTTGTTTTGCTTAAAATGAAAAGAATCTTTTTATTTTTCTTTATATGTAAGTGATTCTAATGAAAGATGCTATATGGGTTCTGGAATTTACATTGCTTTACTCGCAAATTAACATGGTTGTTGAGTTATTTTGCTTACAATAAAAAGGAGTTTTTAATTTCTCTATAAATGTAAGTGATCCTAATGAAAAATGCTATATGGGTTATTGAATTTACTTTGTTTTTTTTTCCCACAAATTAACATAGTTGTTGAGTTATATTGCTTACAATGAAAAGGAACTTTTAATTTTTCTATAACTGTAAGTGATTATAATTAAAAAAAAATTTAAAAAAAAATTCTACTGAAAAGGAACTTTTAATTTTTCGAATTTACCTCATTTTGCTTTCAAATAATGTGTTTTTTGAGTTATTTTGCTTGTAATATATTTAGAAGTGATTCTACTGAAGATGCTATATGGGTTAACTTTTCTTTGCTCGCAAATTAAAATGGTTTTTGATTTATTTTTCTTACAATAAAAAGAAACTTCTAACTTTTCCTATATCTATAAGTGATTCTAATGAAAAATTCTATAATGGGGTATTAACTTTAATTTATTTTAGGTCACAAAATAGCCTGGTTGTTGAGTTATTTTGTTTTCAATAAAAAGAAATGGAATGTTTATTTTTATATCTTCTATTGTTGGTTCTAAGGAAATATGCCATATGTATTGCCAAATTTACATTGTCTTGCTTGCAAGGTATTATGTAATTGAAATCCTGTGAATTCAATGTGTAGGCAGAGCCTATATGCTAGGTGGGTACCAAAAATTACCTAAATTGCTAATGCGGATAATGAGAAAGTCATGTGAGTTATTAAAAGAATTATTGTAAAAAGTGTTGTAATGTAGCATTTCTAAATTCTAAAAGATGCGCTGTATTGGAGCTGAGTTGATGGCAGATGTTTTCTAAACTTTTTTTAGTGAAGTAAGTAATAAATGCCTTGATTGCTTGGTAGGGCTTGCATGCATACTTTAAGGGCTAGAGCTTGCACATGCTTGATAATTTAAGGTTGTGGTGTATTTGAAGCTGCCTGATCATGACTGGATGTCCATGGTTTGTCCAAGTGATCATATACGAAATAGTGACAAACACAAATTAGAGGAACTTAATCCATAATTCAAGGGATGGATAACTTCTAATCATGTATTGCAATACTTCCACTCCTTTCTTTCTCAGCTTACACAAACATTTTTTTTTTTTTATAAGTAATAAGTTTTATTGATATCAAAGAGGGACACCCTAGTAAACAGGGAGTGTACATGGGTCAACAATCAAGTACAAAAATTACAAGAATCAAGAAAATCAAGGAAAGAAGAGAATGACTGGTTTTGCAAAGTAACCAACCAATCCAATAAAGTTCTAAAGGAAAATAACTTGAGGTATGGTATGAATCTCTCATTCTCTTCCAAACACATACTATTTCTTTCCCTCCAATGACACCACATTAAAAAATGGGAGACAATTAACCATATATGACCATTTCGATGTCGACCAAGCCTACCTTGCCAACAAGCCCGCCCCACAACGGATTGCAGCATAACCCAACTTATTCCAAATAAACCTAAAACCATAGACCACAAATCCATAGCAACCGGACAATTAAGAAAGAGATGGTCAACCTATATTTTGTATGATATTGGTGATGGGTCAAGGGTGAAGTTTTGTATGATATGGGTCAACAGACAATTCAGGATAGCTGGTTGCAAGAGATGTCTCCCCACACCAACGGTCTTGCCAAAACTTCACCCTCGACCCATCACCAACAGTTTTGGCAAGACTGTTGGTGTGGGGAGACATCTCTTGCTGTCACCTATCCTGAATTATTTAGATTTTGCTGAGACAAGGAGGCAAGTGTTGCTGAGCTTATGAAGTCCACTAATGGGGTTCTTTTTTGGAATGTAAGTTTCTTTAGGGGTGTTCATGCTCGGGAATTAGAGGTAGTGTCGAGCTTCATGGATACCATATACGACGCTTCAGTAAGGGGGTTTGGTGAGGATAAGATGTGTTAGAAACCAGATAGAAATAAGGGGTTCATGGTTAATAATTATTAGTCTTCTAGTGGGCTCTAACGATTGTTGTTTTCCATGGAAAATTATTTGGAAGCAGAAGATCCTTTCTCTAAAGGCTTTCTTTGTTTGGACTGTTGCTTTAGGGAAATGCTTGACGATTGACAATTTACGTAAAAGGAATGTTTGGATTTTGGATTGGTGTTATATGTGCAAGTGTAATGGTGAATTGGTTGACCATCTATTTCTTCACTGTCCAGTTGCTATGGATTTGTGGTCAATGGTTTTGGGTTTATTTGGAGTAAGCTGGGTTATGCCTCAGTCTATTGTGGGGTTCCGACCTTGCTGGCAAAGCAGGCTTGGTCGTCATAGAAATGGTCATATATGGTTAATTGTTTCCCATTGTTTAATGTGGTGTCTTTGGAGGGAAAGAAATAGTAGGTGTTTTGAAGATAATGAGAGATCCATATTAGACCTCAAGTTATTTTTCTTTAGAACTTTTTTGGATTGGTTGGTTGCTTTGCGAAACCAATCATTCTTGTAATTTTTGTTCTTGATTTGTTGACCTATACACTCCCTGTGTACTAGAGTGTCCCTTTTTTGATATCAATAAAACTTATTACTTATCAAAAAAAAGAAGACATCCCCGACTAATATTTTTCCACAAACCAACACCATATGGACCATAAACACATCTGGTACACTAGCCACCCCATACACATCCATATTTCACCTCTATCACTTGCCTCCAAAGGGCATCCCTTTCAATCCCAAATCTCTATAGCCACTTCCCAAGCAAAGCTTCATTAAAATGTTTTACCTTCCTTATCCCCAAGCCACCCGAAGAGAGAGGAGTACAAACATTAGCCCATCTAACCATAGACTACTTTTAATTAAAGTGACTCTACCTCCCTTGGATAGGCACAAACATTTCCATCTTGCTAATCTCCTTTCCATCTTCTCCAAAATCAGGTTCCATATTGTCTTATCCTTGAATTTAGCACCCAAAGGAAGACCCAAATATTTCATTGGATGAGTACCTTGCTTGCAACCAAGGACATTTAGCAATAACTCAATATTATGCACCACTCCAACAAGAACCAATTCTAACTTGCCTAGATTTATTTTTAGACCAGAAACCACCTCAAACCAAATAAGGACCATATGAAGAATCAGAATCTGATCTAGATTAGCATCACAAAAATTAGAGTGTCATCCGCAAAGAGGAGATAAGACACCACCAAGGATCTTCCCTTTAAATTACCCACATGAAACCTAACATGCGACCTTCATGGACTGCTTTATCCAACATTCTTCCAAGGGCTTCCATGACCAAGACAAATAGCAAAGGAGACAAAGGATCGCCTTGTCTCAACCCTCTAGAACTCTAAAAAAATCTACAGGGAGAACCATTAATCAAAATAGAGAAAAAAACTGTAGATAAGAAAACCCCAGTTTACATGATCAAAAAGCCTTCTCAACATTTAGTTTGCAAAGTAACCCTGGCAAACCAGTCTTCAATCTACTGTCAAGGCATTCATTAGCAATAAGTATAGGATTGACGAACTGCTCGTTCCTCACAAAAGCATTCTGTGAAGTTGAAATTATATCTTCCATTACAGTGTGTAGTTGAGTGGCCATGACTTTAGCAATAATTTTATAAACCCCCCCGAACAAGACTAATGGGGCGAAAATCCCTGACTTCACCTGTTGCATTTTTTTTAGGGATGAGAGTCATGAAGGTTGCATTCAAACTTTTCTCAAACTGACCTTTAGCAAAAAAATGATGAAACACAGCCATAAGATCAAGTTTGAGAATCCCCTAGCAAGCTTGGAAAAATGCCATTGGAAAACCATCTGGTCCAGGAGATTTATCACCATTGAAAGTCTAAATGACGTCATAAATCTTAGCCTCCTCAAAGGGTCTCTCTAATCAATCCGCATTATCATTGGAAATTCCAACACACATCTAGAAATGGACGATCAACTTGCTGCTTAGAGTATAAATTCATGAAAAATTGAGTAATAAAATCTGCAATCATACCCTGATTGGAAGACAAACTGCCATTAACCATAAGGCTCTCAAACCGTTATTTCTTCTGTTAGAGTTAACCATCTGGTGGAAATAATAAGGCTCTAAATACTGTTACACTAACATTTTGAATCTATTTTCTACATGCACCCCCTCTCGCCCTTGGTGGTGGAGGGGCTTGCATGGTGGTTATTATTATTATTTTTTTGAGTTTATATGCCTTTCTCAGCTCTGGTTACAACCAATGGTTGATTTATTTGCTGCTTTATAATGCATTTTGGTTTTTGATTTCAAGAGAATGCTTTAACTGGTTTAATGTTCTGTGTAGGATGACCAGAAGGTAGTTACAAAGCGGAAGACAGAACTTGGTGGAACATTCTCGATTGCAAGTTGGATACTTTTCATTGGTTTGTTTGCTGCGTGAGTATTTGATGATATGCTTCTTTAAATAAGCAGTTGCAATTTGTTGATGTGGACCTGCCTCATTTGAAAATTGGATGGCTTTTTTTTATCCTTTTCTTTTCCTGTTTATCTCATGACTTAGATTGACTTGGCTTTTCAGTTCTTTCTCAGGTTGCTATACCAAATAATATCTAAGAGATCTGTTGAGGTGCACAATATCAGAGCAACAAATGCACCTGACTTAGCCTCCTTCGTCAATGACATGGAATTTAATATAACCACCATTTCTAGTATGAGCTGTTCAAACCTGCGTGGTCTTGATACTTTGGTTACTGGGAATCCTGGCTTTATTGATGAAAGATTCTCACCTCTGTCAGGATTTGCAAACTACTCATGTCATAACACAAGTCAGGGACCAACTATAACTCTTAGATGTAACCCTTGTAAACTCATCCAAGACAATTTGTACATTTCTTGGCAGTATGTTGATCTTTCTAATAATCCTGCGACTGCAGTCGGATTTCAATTCAACCTTACCGCTAGAAATCAAGCCAACAAGAAACATGTGAGCTTTGTATGTGGAACATTAAAGAATGGAAGCAGTTTTGATGATAAACCAGTTACATTCAGGGGGAGAGATGCAAATATATTGAAATTTAATTTATTTCCCCGAATATACCGTAATCTACATGATCTAAGGCTCATTCAGCCTCTATTTCATGAATTTCTCCCGGGTTCATCATTATATGAGTCAAGTCAGCTCCATGCCTCCCTGGAAAATTCCAATGATGGACTAATCAACACCACATTGTATGTAAACCTTCTCTCTGCCTACATTGTTGAGATCAACAACCAAAATATTATGGGTCCAGGTAATACGCTCCTCTCTTTTAATGTGTGGTCCATTCTTTTATGTGTCCTGTTTATTATCCAAAACTCTAGCTTCATACCCTTGTGTTGTTCTTTAACTGTTGCAATTCTTCTCAAGATCATGCTTGACATCACTTGCATTATATCCATGATGAAGGTTTTGGTGATACCATTATCAACATTGTTTTGTACTTGTGGTACTGTTGTGGTAGTACTGTGGGCAAACAAGGTCAATATGTGTTAAGTGAATATGTGTTTGTATGTTAACACATTTTTCTTGTTAATTTAGATAAATGTTGTTGTTCATTGCTATTTTATATTCAAAAGTCTGGTCTTATTTTGAAATTTGATTAAGATAAAATCAGATGAAATTTTAATATATTCTGTTGCTTAATAAAGTTATGTATATAGATTCCCTGCAGATAATTTAATAGTCCAAAAATGTATAGTCCACTTACATAGAGTTGTCCCTTCATCTTCTTGGCTTGCATTTTTAGAAATCATTATCCATAAGGGTCTAAAATGATAATTTGTTTTGAAGAATGGGTATTGTTGCTGTCAACCTAATGTACCCTTCCATCAGTTTTTTGATGCAGTACAAAATTCTCAAAGGGAATTGAGAATTAACGAAAGCAGAAAATAAAAAATATACCTAGGAATTAGCACCAAAAATTGCTTGATATCAACACCAAGCCATTGGAAAAATTTTATTCATCAAGAAAATCGTATCCTTTTTATTGGATCAAAATAGCACACATATATACACTACTAGGAATAAACTCTACCCCCAATTGACTTGGTATATATCCTAATTACAAAAATTACAAAAATAATCTTGAGTTCTTGACTCCTTGAAATTAAATAAAACACTAATAACCTAATTAATTGATACGCCCTGAAATAAAATCTAAGAAAATAGAATCTAAATGAAATCTAATCGACCAATAGTAAACATACAATTGAGTTATAAATAAAACTAGGATAAACTACAAGTTTGGTCCCTAACCTTTTACGTTGTGTCCATTTGGTCCTTAACATTTTAAATTTGTCAATTTAGTCCCTAACCTTTTGGTATTGTGTCAAAATGGTCATTGCCGTTAAGTGATGGATGGAAAATGCTGATGTGGGTAAAGGTGATATTAAAAAAACATTTTTTATGCTGACTAAAATTGCCATGTGTATTGTCACATCATCATATAAAAAGAAAAGGTGTTTCTAAAAAAAAATATATAAAAAAACGTTAGGGACTAAACCTTGTAGTGCCACCTGCCCTTGCTTCATTTTCTGATTTGAAATTTATTTTCTTTCATTTTCTTCTCCTTTGAACCAAACGGGTTAAAGCCCAGAATTGAAAACTCAACTTCCTTCATTTTTACAGCAACCAAACAAGGAAAAGACAAAAAATTGAAGCTCAGGGAAACCACTCTTAAATCCCCATTCCTAGACTAAACAACACCAGCAATAATAAAGTCATAAAGCTATCCCTCTTAAAGAACAACAAAGCAGTATAAACCTAGTAACTAGAACCAATCAAAGGCCACAAAAACTAAAAATGTTTCCAAAAACCAACAAAGAAGCGTGAAAGCTTGAAGAAAAACCCAAGTACCTTATCACTTGAAAAACAACGCCATGAAATTTTGATGCTTCCTTGGCAGTTTTGATTATTACTGCTTTTGTGGGTCAATAGTGAAGATTGAAGAGTAGTGAGACCAAGATCAAGAAAGAAACTGTAGAGAGAGAGTTAAAAAGAAGTTTGAAACCAACTTTATTATCCAATGGCTTCGACCTTGCCTAGGCTCAATTCTACCAGCTCCACCTCCACCGCACGCAATCGACTCCACCACATGGTCGATTTCTTCAAACCACTTGTCGCCTCTCCACTTCTCTCGAAGACTCTAGAGGAAGGATCATCAGTGTTGGTAAAAGCACGCTTTAAATGTACTTGAGCTCAAAGCACGAAGCCTCAAGGCTCTAGTGGTTTCTGCCTCAAAAGCTAGGCTCACTCAAAAGAAGCACGCTTTAGGTGCGCTTTTTTATATTAAAAAAAAAAAAAAACCAAAATTGAATTAAAACTATAGGATCTTGACATTATTGATATAAACCATTGATTTGACATATTTTTAGTGTAACTTGTCCTGAAAGCCACAACCTCCCAGTTCTTCTCTATTTTTATTTTTATTTTTTCTTTATTTTTTTTCTCCTTGAAACAGTAACCCACCTAGCTTCTTCTTCTTATTCTATTTTTTCCCTTTTGGAGATCTGCTTGGTTCCAATTACCATTTTGCTATGTTCTCATATTCTTAGCTCGTTCATGAAAAAAGAAGTACGATCTAATATATTTGTGGTAATTGTTTAGTTACTTTTTTGTGGTTGATGTTGAACATAGAGACTAATTCTTATAAACTTATAGTCATTAAGTGATTAAATTATTAACTAATATTACTAATTTGTCATAGGGCATTATGGATATTTTAGATTTAAGAAAGGATATTAGATGGAAGTACTTATATCTAGCTAATCCAAAATAATAAAATGACTTGACATGCAATTTTTGTGTTAAAATCTAGAAAGCACGGACGCGGCTGGGAGGGTGCCGCACCCGAGTCCGACGCGGCCCGACGCGGGACGCGGCGTCCGACGCGGTTGACCGCGCGTCGGTGCCGCGTCTGAGTTTTTTTTTTTTTTTTTCTTCTCGGATTCGCGCCGACTCGGCTCGATTCGCGCCGACGCGGCTAGATTCGCGCCGAATCGGCTTCGATTCGCGCCGAACCGGGTTGATTCGGCCAGAATCGGGCTGTATCGGCCATATCGGGTCGTATCGGCCGGCGACCGAAACGGCCGATACGGCCGAAACAGGCCGGAAACGGCCGAAACAGGCCGAAATTGGCCTTGAAACTCGCCGGAAAAGCCGAAATTCTCACCTCAGAGGCATAGTAATGTGTTTCTTGCCTTCTTCTTTCTTTGTTTTGTGAATCAAGGCATAGTAATGTATTTTTTAAAAATATTTTAATAGTAAAAATATATAGAAAATATAAATAAAAATATTTTTAATAGTTTTTTAATCGCCGAGTCCCGCCGCACCCGCACCCTACTTTTTCAAAAATTGCCGAGTCCCGCACCCGTACCCGCACCCGCACCCGAGTCTCGAAACGCACCCGTGCTTCATAGGTTAAAATTGCAAAATCAGGGCTTCTCTAAATGTTATATGAATTATATAAAATTTTTTATTTCAATTTATATGATCATTTGATTGTTGCATTTCTCATTAATAATTATTTAAAAAAAATGAGCTCAGGAGTGCCCTTGTGCTTTGCGCATAGGCTCCAAGAGGTCTTTGCACTTAAGGGCGCCCCTCGCTTTTACCAACACTGGGAAGGATCATTCTTTCTCAGTAGTGGTTAAGTTCTAGGAATGCATTGTTTTTCAAAGGAGGGTTAGATTTGTTGCTTTGGAGGTGGGTCTGCATGGCGAATTTTTTTTATCAAGTTTGTGTTTGGTTGCACAGAAAATTTGGCTAAAGAGATAAAATAATAAACTTTGATATTTTTTTTTCCTCAAAACTGTTTTATTTATTTTTTAAAGCCATGTGGCATCCAGTCAGCATAAAAAATATGATTTTAATATCACTATTAGTCATGTCTATATTTTCCATCCATCCCTTAAAAGCAGGGACAATTTTGACACATTACCAAAAGGTTAGGAAGTAAACTGATACATTTAAAACGTTAGGACCAAATTGACATACAACGTAAAGGTTAGGGACCAAACTTGTAAATTACCCATAAAACTAAATAAAAATAAAATTGTATTCGTTTTCTTGCTTCACTTTTGTTTGCTATTTTTTTTAATGATTTGGAGTGTATACAATTTTTCATGTTGTGTCAGGACATATGGCCTTAAGAGTAAGATTCTTTGAAAGTTGCTTTCTTATTTAAAAAAGTATGGTCTCTGTGGGTGTTTGGGAAGAGCACTAGTGTTTTTGGAGGAGATCATATTTCTTGATTATTATTGAAAGAATTAACTCTTATATATTCAAGAGCTCTTTATTTGGGCATTTGGGCGTTTATGAGGATTTCTAGGAATATCTTGTTTGATGATTGGGATCTAGGTTTTAATGTTGTTTTCCTTGGGCCTTCCCCTAATCCCTTGCGTCTTTGTCCTCTGTGTTAGTTATGGAGGGTGCCTTGCATGACAATTGGAATTTCTTAAAGCTATATGAGGATTACTTTTAACTAGAAAAAAGCTTTAAAAATGGGTCTTAAAGTAATCCCAAAGTTACTATTGAGTTTATAGAGCTCTTACTAAGGACTACCGTGTTTTAATGCCTTGAGATTGTAATTGTGATGTTGGACAAACTGGGGAATATGTCTACGTGTTCTTGTAGTTGGTTTACGATTAGGAGAACTTGTGGATCTAGGTCTAAAATTGTTGAAGAAAGGGTTATGGGGTTGCATTAGCAATTAAAAGATGATTTGAAGAGTTATTTGGTGGTTATCTATTAGAAGAAAGTACATCTGGTTTTAGGGTTTAGACGAAAATTCCTCCAACCCATTGGGCCATTATGTGGCGACGTATAAAACCATCCACATATATTATCAATCAACACATACTGTATTGGAGGAGATTCCTTGAAATTGATTTGAAGGAAAACTTTGTCCTAGAAGAAAAAAGGTATTTAGGGATTGTATGAGCGGTATCCGTGAATATCACAAGAATTGAAAGAAGAATCGGTGAATATCGCAAGAATGAAAAGAAGAAAAGAGAGGAGTAAAGGAAAAAAGAATAATAAGGCAAATATGCCTTATTACACAACACTTAGGCTCCGTTTGGTTCATGTAAAAGCATTTCCGGAAAATAAATATTTTCCGGAAATGCTATTTTCGGGAAAGGAAAATGTATTTAGGTTGTTTGGCTGCCTCGAAATTCATTTTACGGAAAATCAATTCCGGTGTTTGGTTCGTTCAAACATTTTACGGAAAATGCGTTCCGTTTTACGGAAAATCAATTCCTATGTTTGGTTCGGTCAAACATTTTACGGAAAATGGAATTCGTTTTTTACGGAAAATCAATTCCCATGTTTGGTTTGTGGATCATTTTACGGAAAATATGAAATGACTTACAAATTCAAGCACCTGTATTACCTAGACAAACCTGTAACAATACAAAACTAATCATCCACTTCAATATCAAAAATAATCATCCAAATTCAAGCACCTGCATTGCCTAGACATATCTGTAACAGTACAAAAATAATCATCCACTTCAACATCAAAAATAATCATTTGAATATACCCATAATATTCAAATAAAAACAGCCACATCAATCGTTCACCATTGACATTACACCTCCATGGTGTACAAAAATGACCTAGTCGTGGTATCTGAACAGTACAAATACATAATTTGGGCAATTGTATCGTCCCAATAATACAAAAGACTACATATATAATACAATGGTAGGTCAATACTAGTACTACAACAAAAGTTAATTCCTAAAGCTACCGTCACAGTCAACATGAAACAGCCAAATACTCAAAGTTGTGAGAACAAAAAACCATCCAACCACAGCTTTCTCAGCCTAGCATTCTTGGCTAGAAATCCCCGTGCTGCCTTCTCATTTTCACAAAGATGGTCAAACGCAGTTGCAAGCATGTCTTCGCTATACCCATCTGCCATCATAGCCATGACCTCATTGTAAAGAGCTGCCATCATAGCCATGACCTCATTTTTCTTTTCTTCTTGATCTGTTTTTTTGGTTTACAGTGAGAAGAATTATGTTCCTGTACCTACTCCAATACACAAGACACAATACGAAGTGCTTAATGAGGAAAGTGAAGCAACTAGAAATGAGTCTTTGGTTTCATGAGGGGCATGGCAGAATCCAGTATAATTAGGGGTGGAACTAGAAATTCATACTAGGTGGAAGCATTAACAATTATGAAAAATAAACTAACTCATAATCTTCTCTGCTCATACCATCAAACTTTTGAACAATAATATTTTTTGCTCATACAAATACAAACTTGAACAATCCAAACTCAAACCCAACAACCAACATCAAATTTCAAAACTCACAGAACAACAATAGCCACATCAAATTTGTACCCAATAACCAACTCTCACGACAACTATTTTTACATCAAATTTGTACCCAAACCCACGGTACCCACATCAAATTTTTGCAACCCACTCAACATCAGCTACACCCAATACTCATTATCAACCAAATAAAAATGGGAAAATTTTAGTTAGCACAAAAAAAAAAAGTATATATAATAATAAAGAAGCTAATAAGGGGAAAATGGCACTGGGTTTGGTTGCCGGCGGTGGAAGGTTGGGTTTGAAAAAGAGATGAGGGAGGGATCGGAGAAATGAGGGTGATCGGACTGAGAAATTTTGGGTTTGAGGGTGGGTCGGCTGGATCATTCTCTGTATTTTTGGTGTGTGGATCGGAGCTGTGTGGATCGGACTGAGAAATGAAGTGATGAGAGGGTGGATCGGAGAAATGAGGGTGATCGGACTGAGAAATGAGCGGATCGGACTGAGGAATGGAAAAGGGAAACTCACCGTGCGTGGAGAGGATCGGCTGCATGAGGGAGATGGTGGAGCTCAGTGTGTGGATCGGAGCTTGGAGCTTGGTGTGTGGATCGGAGCTTGGAGAGCTCTGTGTGCGTCGAGTGCATGTGAGAGAGGAGATGGAAAATGTTTGAAGTGAAAATAAGAACTGAATTGGTTTTCCGCCCTCTCAGCCTTATTTTACGGTCAAACTGAAAACATTTTCAGTTTGACTGAATTTTCAGTAACAGCCAAACATCCACTTTTCCGGAAAAGCATTTCCGGAATCAGTTTGAAGCCAAAACAAACGGAGCCTTAATGTCTTACTCCCTCCGTCCTAATTTGTTTGTCCTGTTTGAATAGTCAAACTTTTTAAGGGAACATTATTTATTGTCTTGTCTGCCTTATAAAAATGTATAAGTTTACAAAATTACCCTTAAATAAATATATCAGCTTTTTTTTAAAAGAGTTATTTTTAATGAGGCAACTAAAAAGGTGCCCCAATTAGATTGATTTTTTAAATATTTGTTAGTTTTCTTTTCAAATAGTTTTGAAAATAAAGTAGGGGTATAATAGAAACATTAGTAAATTAATGACTTTTATTTTTAGAAATAAGACAATATTTTGGGACATCCCAAAATGGAATAGAGGACAAACAAACTGGGACATAAAGAGTATAAATCAACTCCTTATCTCTTTGAGTACATTGAGGACAAATATATATAAGGGCTCGTCCTTGTAATAATAGTATTAGGACTCCTAGTTTAACTAATAAACTAAAAAGCTAATAAAAGACTAACTTTGAATCAAATAAAATAAAACCTAAGATACTAAGATTCTCGTAGAATATTATAGACTCAACTAAGGTACCAAAATACCCTAATTTTCAGGAATTGCAGAAATTATAGATGTCCATGAATATAAAATTGACCATGGCTTAATTTTTTTGATAGTTAATGTTTTATTAAAAAAGAAACCCAAGTTACGGGATAATCCCCATGCACACAGGAAGTGTACATGGAAAATTAACAAAAAACTACACACATCCAAAAATTCCTCAAATGAGGAAACTCAAAGACTGCTCATTGCAACCCTCCATCACATAAGGAAAGCAAGAAAAACCCTTTTAATTTCAGAAGAGAATGTTCATCCCCCTCAAAGGTTCAACAATTCCACTTGCTCCCAATAGTCCACAACAAGCACAAAGGAATGGCCCCCCCAAATAACCGCTGACTGGTGACAACCAAAACCTTCTTTCCAACACGCCAGCAGCTCCACCACATGTTTGGCGAGCACCTAAGAGACACCAAAGAAACAAAAGACAAAAGTCCATAAACTGTAAGCATACGTGCAAAGAATAAGGAGATGATACACAGATTCCTAATCATTCCTGCACATACAACAGCGAGTAATAATGCATATATTCCTCTTCCTCAAATTATCCAACGTAAGAATCTTACCCTTTGTCACTGCCCACGTGAAAAAATCTACTCTAGTAGGAGCTTTCGCCTTCTAAATGCTTTTCCAAGGGTAGGAAGGAGTGCTTTTGCTTGTGATGATTTGTAGGAGCTGGAACCCACTGCATCCAATCTTCCACATTCCGATCAATTTTGTGGGAATACAAGATAACAAAGATAGACTATAAGCTCTCCAATTCCCAATCATGAACAGGTCTGGTAAAAATAACTTCCCGATGAATAATCCCATTTTGCCAATGCTTGTAGTCCACCACCTAAGCATCTTTGTTCTGAGCAATGCGAATCATCGGGAAAATGTCCTTTAGATCTCCCCACACTGCACATCTTCCCAGAACTGAATTTGAGCACCACTCCCCACCTTAAACTGAATGGAATGAGAAAGCCTCTCCCAACCATTCCTACTGTGTTTCCACAGGGATATTCCATGTGCTTCATTGGCCACTCCTGAAGACCAATCCCTCCAAGCACAACCATATTTTGTAGCTATGTCTATCCTCCTTAAAGATTTTCTGTCCATAGCAAACTGCCACAATTACTTCCCAATGATGCACTTTTAACACAAACAAGGCTTCTAATTTCCAAACCACCTTATTGAACCGGCTGACAAACGGTCTTCCAATTAACATAATCACTCCATCTCCTAAGTCAACCCATAGCAAATCTTTTTGTATCTGCTCAAAGCGATGAGCAACTCACTGGAATCGGAAATAACAACAAGAAATAGGTGGGCATACTAGAAAGAGTACTTTTGATAAGAGTGATTCTCCCACCTTTGGATTTTCTTCCATCCTGCTAAAATAACTTATTAAAAAAAATATCCAAATAAAAAACTGTTTTAACCATGTCACTTATAACTAGACCTTTAAAACTTTTACTTCAATTGGACTTCACACGTGAACCCCATAAGATAATTCTTGAATGGAAAAACTTGTGCAGCAGTAACAAATCAATCTTCCATGACTGCATCAAATTGTGGTTTGTCTAATAGCTTACCCTGGGTGTAAATGGATGTGCAGACCTCTTACCCAAGTTGTGAGCACCCTTTCTAACAGACTTTCATGGTTACATGATTACCCGCTGGGGCATAGAGGTTCCTGCTTGTTACTTTGTAGGAGAGAGAGTGAGAGAGTTAAAACTTTAAATTTTTTAGTTTATTGAATTGTTGCTTTCGGTTGATCCTATGCCAGTTTCATCTGATCCATTTCCTGTTGCATTAATTTAAATGAATTTGGCTTCTATGGTAGAAAAGAAGCCAATCAAACTAAATATCATGCTTGAATTTTTAATGTTTGATATTTTTCTTCTTACATTAAAAAGATTGTCAGTGGACTGTAAAATGGGCAATTCTTTAGGCAGAGTGACCTGGACAGACTACCTTAAAATTTTCCTGTATTATTAAGAACACATTTTTTTAGTTAAATGGTGTGTATATATATATATATATATATATATATATTGATATTGCAGCTGTGGCTACTACATTTCATAGTTGCAGTATTCTTCTATTTAAGTAGTAATAATTTAATATTTACGTGATATTCATTTCCAATAACTTAATTCTGTCTTATTTATTTGACATGCAGTAAGCTTCCTCGCAGATCTTGGTGGCCTTTATTGCATCAGCATTGGGATTTTCTTCTATCTTTTGGTGCAAGTAAGATTCTTTTTCTATTCAAAGCTGCCTCCTTGATTAATTCTGTTTTCAGAATCAATTATTGAAATTCATGAAAATCAAAATAACCCATACCCAATAAACTGAACCATGCAATGTATATAAAGAGAGATGAACAGTGCTTGAGCCTCTAATGAACAATGAACAACACTCCAGCAAAGTGCTTCATATTAAATGGCAAAGAAGGCAAGAATTAATAAATTTCGTTGCAGATCTCCCTTTTGTGTTTTTTGGTGTGCTTGCTAAGTGTTTTTACTAAGGCTGCGTTTGTTTTGCCTTCAAATGATTTCAGGAAATCATTTTACACCAGCCTTTGTGTTTGGTAGCTACAAAAAATTGGGTCAAACGGAATTCATTTTCTGTGTTGACTGTAAAATACCCTGCCTCACCCGTAATTCATTTTCAGGTTTTATTTTACCTTCAAATGATTTCCACCCCAGGAAAATAGAAGAGAGAGAGAGAAACAACAAGGAGATCGCACCAGAAGCACTGGTCCCGTTGCACCTAGCACCGGCCCCAACCCCATATCGCACCGGTCTTGTCGCACCCTAGCACCGGCGAGATCACGCCGCCGAGATAGCGCTGCCTGTAGCATCACCGAGATCGCATCCTAGCATCGGCGAGATTGCACCCATAGTTGCTGCTGGAAGCTCATCGGTGCTGCAATTGTAGATCGTTACCACCCAAAACAGATCTCGTCCTCGACCCACCCAAGACCGATCCACCCAAAACCGATCTCGTCCTCGACCCACCCAAGACCGGGCTCGTTCTCGACACCCAAACCCACCCGATCTGGCCGCCGCTGCCGTCCTCCATCCACTCTGATCTCTCTCTTTCCCGATCTATCTCTCTGTCCCTCACTCTTTCTCCCTCCGATCTCACTCTTTCTTCCTCTCCCTCAACGTTTTTATTTTGATTTTTGGTTGTGTTAACTGTATATTTTGGTTGTGTTAAGTGTATATTTTGAAATTTTCTGTAATAAAATTTGTTTGGATGCTGAGAAAATGTGAAAAATTTGTAGGAAAATAGCATTTTTAGAATGTTTCCAAACACCGAAAATCGTTTTCCGGACTATTTTCCATTGCAGAACCAAACACCCAAATTTCATTTTTCTTACGGGAATTCACTTTCCTCTGCATTCATTTTACACTCGGAATTTGATTTATATTGAATCAAACGCAGCCTAAGTGGAAATGTGGCATTGCTAGAGTAGCAATGTGATGGTGGTAACAGTTGCTTTTTTTTTATAGAAACAGTGGTTGGCAAGGGTGGCTGTGATAGGGAATGATCGTGATATTCTGGTGGTAGGGTCATTACTTTTAGAAGTGCTTTTTTTACCCTGTTTTGTTGAAGGGAAAATAAAAGTTCAATAATGTGATATTGATTAGGTTTAAAAAAAAATACGAATGCATATTACCATTTATGTATGTATAAAGTTATAATCTTTATCTTCCTTTTTATTGCACTATATATAACATAATTCTGTCATGTGATCATGAAATGAAATGTAGTACCAGCCCATCTTAAAAAAAAAAATCTTTTAGTTTTGTTCTTGATAATTTTTATTGTTCCTGATCAAGAAAATTTTTCATGATTTGTAGTTTGAGTACAGAATCAAAAAACTCCGCAATGAAGATAGTGTTTTGCGAAAGATGAGAAATCGCCGAAAGGCTCAAGATCACTGGGATAAAGTAATGCCTTTCTTATTTGACTACGGCTTTCATTGATTTTTACATCTATATTAGTTGTCTTATTTGAACTGACTGATATGCATGCTACTTTTAAGTTAAGGAAATACGTAAAGTACACCTGGGGTTGCAATACGTTGGATGATGACTACAAGAAGCCTCAAAATAAATCAAGTTGCAGTAGTTTTATGGTTCAATCAGTTCACAGAAATGGATCATCACACAAGCGGAGCCAACAAAACAAAATGGATTTCAACAAAAAACTTAGCTTACCTAATGAGAAGGTGATGCTTTGTTATTTTCTTTCTAGTGAAGTTAATTTACTCCCTTGAAACACACTTTTAAAGTTTATATATATATATATATATATATTGATTTTTTTTTTAATTCTTTTTCCCCAAAACGGACTGGATTTTATATTATGCAGACTGCTATTTCAGAACGCAGCTGCACTACAGGAGTGAAATCTTGTGTAGCAGGAACTGCACCAATCTCTCAAGGGCGGATGTCAGATTCAAGTTATGCACCTGTGAGTTGCCTTTTCTGGTTTACTTGTCAACGAATTTGGGGGTCCTTTAATTTGTAATTTTAGATAGATCAGTTCCCATACTTTTTTCCCTTTCAGCATATTCTGAATCTGGCATTGCCAACCCTTAGTTGGCACATATTACAGAGTATTTCAGAGTACAGTCTCCCAAATTTCCTACCAGTATTTACCTATGATTGTTGTCTTCTGGACTTAGTGCGGTTGTATGCATGGCTGATGGAGGACCATGGCAGCAACCATTGAAGACATATAAAAGGCGTCCTAAGACTTTTAATTTAGGGGTATTTTAGTAATTTTATGTTTTCTGGAATGGGCTGTGTTGTTAGTCCATTGGGTTTTATTTTAGTTTTATTTAAGTTTAGTTATTTAATTTGGGTTTAGTATTAAAGCCCAAGGAGTCCTAGTCCAAGTCTTATTAGGTTTTTAAGAAATCCTAGTTCTACTAGGAATTTTTTTTTTATAAATAACGGAATTGTATTAATCAAAAGTCTAGGTACACCAGGGGTGTACATGGATAACAATACATTAAACACATAAATTACAAAGATCAAGCATTTAAAAAAAATTAGAACAAGGATAAAGATTAAAGGAAGAACTCCACTCTAGCAAGGTGTGAAGAAGAGATTTAAATCCTGAAATAGACCGTTCCTTCCCTTCAAAACATCTTGAGTTCCGTTCTCGCCAAATACACCATAGGACACAATGTGGGACAGCCCTCCATAAATCAATTCTCCGATGCCCACTGAAGGAACCTTGCCAACTCGAACTAAATCAGAGACACCATGTGGCATAACCCATTGAAGACCAAATAGATTCCACACCATAGACCATAATTCATAAGCAATAGGACAATGAAGAAGAAGATGATTCACTGATTCCCCAATTCCTCACTCTTTTTACACATATAGCACCAATCTACAACTACGACACTCTTATACCATAAATTCTCAATAGTCAAAATCTTACCTAATGCGGCAGTCCAAGAGAAGAAAGCAACCCTAGGAGGGACCTTTGAACGCCACACAGGTTTCCGAGGGAAAGAAATGTCAGGAGTAGAGGAAAGGGAGAGATAGTACTCACTCACTTTAAAATTATTATTCCCTGCCGATTCCCAACATTTTTTGTCTTGACCTTCGCCATTAAGGGGCATAGAATTGATAAGATCCAGAAAAGTATAAAAATGTTCCGTTTCCCAATCTTGGGGAGCTCTAGAAAAAAGAAGATTCCAGTGAAGCCTCTGGTTAGGAAAGTGCATAACATCTACAATAGAAGACTCTTTATTACAACTAATGTTATAGAGTTCTGGAAAAGCCTCCCGGAGAGTACAGCTTCCACACCACACATGATGCCAAAATTTAGTTGTCACCAACACCAACCTCGAACTGAATGGATTTCGAAAAGGTTGGCCAGCCTTGTCTTATGGTTCTCCAAAGACTAACACCATAAGGATTAGAGACTTCTTTTGTACACCAACCTTCCCAATCATTCCCATATTTAGTCTCAATAACCCGCCTCCAGAGATGGGTTGTCTCTCTTCCATATCTCCACAACCATTTTCCCAACAAAGCTTGATTGAAGGTTCTCAAATTTCTAATGCCCAAATCGCCGGACTGCAAGGGAGAACAAACCTGAGCCCATTTTACTAGACGGAATTTAGGGGACTCATCTATCCCACCCCATAAAAAATTCCTTTGAAGCCTCTCAATACGAATAGCAATATCCACTAGAATAGGGAAGAGAGATAGGAAATAAGTTGGCAAACTTGAGAGAGTGTTTTTGATTAAGGTAATCTTACCACCTTGTGATAAATATAATCGCTTTCAACTCGTTAATCTTTGCATCATTCTTTCTAGAATAGAGTTCCAAATCGCCCTATCCTTGAATTTAGCACCCAAAGGCAGTCCCAAGTAAGTCATTGGCAAAGATGACTATCTACAACCCAGCAATGCCATAAGCTCCCCCATATTAGACACCTCTCCAACTGGAACTAATTCTGACTTAGCCAGGTTAATGTGCAACCCTAACATTGCCTCAAAAGAGGATAAAATCTCCTGCAAATATTCAATCTGACTTGTTGCAGCATCACCAAAAATTAGAGTGTCATCCACAAAGAGTAGATGGGCCACCATCGGGGGGGGGGGGGGGGTGGTATTAGACCTGGTACCAACAGTGAAACCCGAGATGTGTTCAACCAGAACCGCACCATCCAACAAGCGACTTAATGCCTCCATAACAATAGCAAATAAGGGCGAGGAGAGAGGATCTCCTTGGCGCAGCCCCCTAAAGCTCCCAAAGAAATCCTTAGGGGAGCCATTTATCAGAATTGAAAATCTCACTATGGTGATACAAAACAAAATCCACTTTCTCCATTTCTCAGAGAATCCACAGTGCTGCAATATATACATATCCCAACTGACATGATCAAAAGCTTTCTCCACGTCTAACTTACATAAAACCCCAGGTTTCCCGGCCTTGAGCCTACTATCCAAACACTCATTAGCAATTAAGATAGACTCTAGGATTTGTCTATCCAGAACAAAAGCATTTTGAGACTCAGAGATAATCCTAGTAATCACCCTTCTTAGCCTATTAGCCAGCAACTTGGAAATGACTTTATAAATACTGCCCACTAGACTAATGGGTCTAAAGTCTCTCACATTAACAACATCTACTTTCTTTGGAATGAGAGCAAGGAAAGTTGCATTAAGGCTTTTCTCAAAGACAGCTTGTGAATGAAAGTTTGCAAGAACCTCCATAATTTCAAGTTTTAAAAAGTCCCAACAAGCCTTAAAGAAAGCCATCGAGAAACCATCTGGTCCGGGAGATTTATCGCCATTACAACCTTGGATGACACCATATACCTCTTCTTCCTCAAATGGTCTATCTAATTGAGTAGCCTCCTCCTCAGAAATCATATATAATTCCACTTCATCTAGCACAGGTCTTTGGCCCTCATTTTCAGGGTATAATTGTTTGTAGAAATGAGAGATGCAAGCTGATATTGAATTTGGATCTGATGTCAATTCACCTTCCACCAAAAGATTGTCTATGGTATTAAACCTTTTGTGGGAGTTTGTTGTTCTATGAAAGAACTTAGTGTTTCTATCCCCTTTCGGATCCAAAGGGCCCTAGATTTCTGCCTCTAATATATTTCAACCATAAGAGTTACCTTTTCAAGATCAATGTGAAGCCGTTCTTTTTCCAAAGTCTCATAATTTGATAGAGGATGACTATCTTCTAGCAAATCAAGTACTTCGAGATTCTTCCATAACTTGTTCATCTTATCCTCCACATTGCCAAATTCTTCTACATTCCATTTCTTTAAATCTAGCTTCAAAGCTTTCAATTTGCTTGCAAACTGAAAGCTAGGGGAACCTTGAAAATGATAGGACTCCCACCAAGTTCTCACTTTCTCCACAAAATTCTTTGCCTTTAACCACATATTCTGGAAGCGAAAAGGGCGGCTGCCTCTGTGAAAATTTCCCCCTTCTAAAAGAACTGGAAAGTGATCTGAAAGTAATCTATGCAATCTTTTTTGACGAATGTTAGGAAAGTGCTCTTCCAAATCAGAAGAGAGAAGAAACCTATCAAGCCTAGATTGTGAAGCCACTACTCTAGAATTAGACTAAGTGAAAGTACCACCTTCCAATGGTAAATCAATAAGATTGTGTTCAGAAATGAAATTTGAAAAGTCAATCATGGTTGATGAGGAGGAGTTTGCACCAAGTTGCTCTGAAGGAAATCGCACTACATTAAAATCACCACCAACTATGAATACCAGCCAACTATGAATACCAGCCAGCTTTTCCCAAAGTAGTTGTCAGTCACAATCAGAGTTTGGTCCATATACACTAGTGAAAGCCCATACAAAATGATCTACCACATTCTTAAATTTGCATGAGACAGAAAACCTTCCCACTGCTTCGTCAATTTTTTCCACCATCCTTCTATCCCACATCACCAAAACGCCCCCCGAAGCACCAATAGAGCCCAAATATAGCCAATCCAAATGTTGACAACCCCACAAGCTCCAAATCTCTCTCCTTGTTATCAATTCCTTTTTTGTTTCCTAAAGACAAATAATGTTTGCACCCCAACCTCTGATCATATTCCGAATTCGAAGTCTTTTTTCACAATCATTTAGCCCCCTAACATTCCAGGAGATAATTTTCAGATTCATTGAAGCACGACAGAATCCCATTCCCCATTAGCATTTCCTAACAAAACAGAATTATTCTCAAAATTCCAAGAATTTAGCAGACTTTTCAACTCCCGACGCCCTTTAGGACCTGTCTTAAGCTCTCTCTTCTAAGAGCATTCTCCCTGCATTTTAGCTTTCTTCCTAGCCTCCAAAGCTAAAAAAATCCTAGTAATTTCCACTTCGAAGCCTTCCAAGTAAGTACCCACAAATTTCCTAAAAGCTTTGATTCGTTTCTCAACCCCTGGTGATAAATTGAGTGGAAAGCATTTGCCACCTCTACAAGTGGAGTAACTGGGTTAGCCATGGCCAAAGGTTGGACAACCAGCGGTTCTTTAATCTTTTCCCAGTTTACAAGACCCCCATCAGAGTCCCCCAACTCACAATTTGACCCTGATACTACAGAAACATTATCTAGAGCACCATCACATTCATTCGCCCAACTAACAATATACCCCTTCCTTGAAAGTGTTGTTACCCTGTCCCACAGCTCCCTCAAGATCGGAAAAATCCGACATGCTCCCAAGTGAGTGGTATAGTGATAGAGGAATAGCTATCTGCCTCCCTCCACGAAGCTCTAAGACCCATTTCTTTGAATTACCCCATGTGTGCTCCAAATCCTCAACGAAATTCTTAATGGAAGGGTGAGGCTCAACATGACAATCCTCAGCGGTAACTAGCACCAGAGCTACTAGCAAATCGGAGATTAGGTTTCCTAGTTCTACTAGGATTAGGTTTAGTTTTCTATTTAAAGAGTTGTGGTGTTTTCTATTGAGGAAGAGATTAATAATATTTTCAGACTTTAGAGCTATAAGCGTGTTATGGTTTGTGTGATGCAGACTACTCCTAGGTGTGATGCCAAGGTACCCTAAGAGTGATTCTTAGGAATTTATCTTTTATTTATAGTTCACGGTTACTATTCACAGCACTGTTCACAGCAACCCATATCTTGATTTTCACCCTTGTTTTCATTCTCAAACCCTATTAATCCTTGTCCCCTTTGGAAACCCTATTATCCCTCTTATTTTCTAGTCTATTCCCCATCAAAACCTAACCCTAATTCTTCAAAAACCAACCTATACCAGATTTCCCCCTGGTGTTCTAAATCAGATTTTGTTGTTCCCCCTTGTCCTACGTCAATGGCCCCTATATCTGCATGTTGCTGGAGGTGCTAAAGATAATAGAAACTGGGGACTAATGTGGCTCCTGTTTGTATGAAAAGCTGATCAGATTCATCAAGAGCAATGCTTCTCATACCAAGAGAAGGCCATTAAATTTTTGAATATGAAGATGATACTATACATGATGGAGAACGTAGTTTATTTTTTTTTTTTTTTTTTTTTTTTTGTGGGGGTGGGTTGGTCATTGATTAAAATTATGGGTCATTTTATAATAAAGATAATTAGAATATTAAATGTTTTTAATTTACTTTGGCATTGGCTATTAGAAGTGGGGATGAGTGAACAATCATCAGATTTGAAGAGGATTGTAAGGACCCAAGCCCACTGTAACAATATTGAACCTAACAAAGCTGAGTCCCACATCACTTGAGTGCCCCAAGCTTGTTTCATAAGGAGGGATGCCACTCTTCATTGTAACAACACGTTTTCCACTCTGCTGTTTGCTAAGGGGAGAAGCAAAGCCAAAGCGGACGATATTGTTACAGTGGGTTTGGGTCCTTACAAGGATACTATGAAGCCATTCTCTAGAATTGATGATACTATACAACAAGGATGAAGGCTGTCAGGGAGCTACAGAATCGGATCTGCAACACTAAATATTACTAAAGGAATCCTATGGGCCGGGGCAAAACATCAAGAAGAGCTCAGGGTTTTATATTACCAGCATCGTGCAGCTAAAGGTTCCATTGTGGAATGTTAGTGGGGGTGAGTGATGGGGAGAAATGAGTTGAGATTCAGATACAGAATCTACTACGTAATTTCAAAGCAGATGTTTTTTTCCTTCAAGAAACAAAAATGGGGTCAGTGTCCAAAAACATTTTAAGAAGCATATGTGTGAGCACTTTTGTAGACTGGATTCATTTAGCATCTTTGGGAGCATCCCATGGTCTTTTGTTGTTGTGGTATAAACAGGTAGTAGAAAAACTTGAAGACTTTAGGTGAGCATGTCCTCATGCAAATTTTGATATGTTGAATACAGCTTTATTTGGGCATTCTAAGGTGTTTATGGGCCTACAATAGATGCACCTAGAAGGGAGTTAGGGGAGGAACTAGCTGGATTTATAGTTGGTGGAATGTACCTTGGTGCATTGGGGGTGACATTAATGTTGTCCAGTTTTCAGCTAAGGGAAGGAGGGCAACTAGGTTAACATCAGGGATGTGGTATTTTGTCAGAATTTGTTTCAGAGCATGCACTGTTGGACCTGCCTCTAGAAGGCAATGTATTTGCTTGGTACAATAATCAAGACCCACCTTAAATGTCCAGGTTAAGGTATATTTTTGGTTTAACTTAAATAGGAGGCACATCTTCCCAAGTTGAGTTAGAAGTTACTCCAAAGACCACTATATCATATATTGCTTGATTGCAATGGGATAACAAAGGCAAAAGTTCCTTCAAGTTTGAAAATATGTGGTTGAAATCAAAGGGTAGAGAAAGTGTGAAATTGGTGGAGGAAACTACCATTGTAGTGGGTCTCCTAGCTATGTGCTGGCTCTTGAACCTCAAATCATTGAAAAATGATATGAGATTATGGAACAAGGAAACATGTGGTGACATGGAAAAATGGAAAATGACTTATTGAAGGAAAAAAGAATTTTGGGCAGTAGAAAGGCAGACGGGAATCTGAAATGTTTGGAGGGAACAGGAATGCTCCAGGCTTTGTGGGGGCAAGAATTCAGTGGGCAGAAGCTGACATGCTTATTTTTGCAGTCTTTAAATGATTGAACTATGCAGTCTCTTTTGCTCTCGGTCGAGGGATTACTAGAATTTATTGGATTCCTTGAGCTTTCACTAGTTGAGTTTACTTCTGTTTTATATTTTCTGTTTATTTATTTATTTTTATTTTTTTCTTTTCTGTTTTTGTGCTTTACGTGTACCTGGGTAGCAATCTTTTTTATTTTATTTTTATCTATTAATGAATTATTTACTTATCGATAAAAAAAAAATTATCAAATAGACCTGGAAAGTTAGTGCCATAATGTCTACATACAATTAGATTTGTAAATATGTAAGTTGTCTGTCTGGGAAATATAGTTAATACATTAATTCTGATTACTTTGTCAAGTTTCGAATGAGAAGAAAATTTTGTTGATTTTAGGCATGTGTTCTGATGCTTATCTTTCATGCCTATATTCTCCAGACTGTAAAATGTAAAGTTCTTGGCTCTACGGATAACAGGACACAGCATTCTGTTGGTTTATGCGAGGGAGGTTCCTCCCAGTCTCAATCATTTACCCTTGCGGATGAAAATATCATTCCCTCGCCACCTACACTAGGTAACAGCTAATAATTAAAACTTTAGCTTGCGTTCTCATCCTTTTTCAATGCAATTATTGTTTTGTTAGCATGTGTTCTTTGAAGGAGAAATTTAGGATAAACTGGCCTTTGTTTTACTCATCTTTTTGATATCATCATATACTTTCCAATGAATATTTCAGACTCTCAGTATATGGTTTGTGCTTTGTAGATCTGTGCCATGGTTTTTCATTAAAGGTTTTAACGCACACAATGAATGACATGTAAATTTGGTTGGAAACTCAACTCAGCTAGGCCATAATCCCAGTAAATTGAGGTCGGATATTTGCACTTTTAGTTTGTCCTCTATTATGAGTTCCTTCCAAATTAGTTAGAAAAAAATATTTTATTAATAAAATCAAAAGCATATGCAGTTATTACAAGAATCATAGGTGACAAAAGCCAGTTACAACTACCAAGTATTGAATCACAAAAACACCCTTAACCCTGGAAAAAGCCCAAGACAACATAAAACAAAATATTAATGACCTAATTAACTATCATAGATGCTTATTCTTGGGCATGCTTAGGCTTTTCTGAAGAGGATATTTTTGCACGATGATTTTCAAGATTTTTCTTCTTTTTTTTTTTTGTTGGAGAGGGGGGGTGGGGCTGTCTCTTATACACATCTTAGGAAGACAAGCATCTGCTTGTTTCGTTCTTCTTCAACCACATGAGCATAACAAACTTGAGCCTCAGTCAAGGCTTTGTTGTTTTCTTGGCTATGACGAAACTCAAAAGGGGTATTAGTGTTATGATCCTGTCTCTCATCGTCTTCGTATCTCCCGCAATGTTGTCTTTTGGGAACATTGCTCCTTTATCGAGCTCTTTCACTTCTGTGCCTCCCTATCTTCCTCCTCTGTCTTAGATCTTTTTCCAGATGAGGCACATATTCCTTCTGTAGCTGCTCCTGATCCTCCTGTAGCTGCTCCTAATTCTCCTGTAGACTTCTCCTAGTGTTATGATCCTGTCTCTCATCGTCTTCGTATCTCCCGCAATGTTGTCTTTTGGGAACATCGCTCCTTTATCGAGCTCTCTCACTTCTGTGTCTCCCTATCTTCCTCCTCTGTCTTAGATCTTTTTCCAGATGAGGCACATATTCCTTCTGTAGCTACTCCTGATCCTCCTGTAGCTGCTCCTAATTCTCTTGTAGACTTCTCTGTCCAACCACCAGATATCCTTGATCCCTTTCCTAGTTCACCCTTTAATGAACAGGTCGAAGACAAGCTACCCAACCATGAGCTTAGGTCCCCTGCTCCTGCTCTGCCTGAAGATCTTGCACAAGACATTCCACCTCGTCACTCAACTCGGGTAAGATCCATTCCTGCATATTTACTTGACTATCATTGTTATACTGCCCTTGCTACACTACACGAGCCTCACACCTATCGTGAGGCTTCCACTGACCCTTTATAGCAGATTGCAATGAAAGAGGAACTTAATGCATTATCTAAAAATCATACTTGAGATTTGGTGACTCTCCCTCTTGGGAAATCTGTGGTTGGTTGTAAGTGGATTTACAAGATTAAGACTTGCTCTGATGGGTCTATTGAGCGCTACAAAGCTCGTCTTGTTGCAAAAGGTTTTACACAGGAGTATGGGATTGATTATGAAGAGACTTTAGCTCCGGTTGCTTGTATCTCATCTGTTCATGCCCTCTTAGCTGTTGCTGCTGCTAGTAAATGGGACATTTTTCAGATGAATGTCAAAAATGCATTCCTTAATGGGGATTTAAGTGAAGAAGTTTATATGCAACCTTCTCCTGGTCTCTCTGTTGAATCAAATAAGATTTGTCACCTTCGACATGCACTTTATGGCCTTAAACAAGCTCCACGAGCTTGGTTTGCCAAATTCAACTCTACCATTTCTCGCTTGGGTTACATGGCCAGTCATTATGATTCTGCCTTATTTTTTCGTCGCACTGACAAAGGCACTATTTTACTTCTCCTGTATGTGGATGATATGATCATAGCTGGTGATGACCTTAGTGACATTCAAGAACTCAAGGATTTTCTTAGTCAGCAGTTTGAGATGAAAGATCTTGGACATCTCAGCTACTTCTTGGGTCTTGAAATCACTCATTCTACAGATGAACTTTATATTACTCAAGGCAAGGATGCCTTTGAACTCTTGTCTCGAGCTGGACTTACTGATAGTAAGACTGTTGATACTCTAGTTGAGCTTAATGCGCATCTGACTCCTTCAGGAGGGAAACGATTGTCTAATCCCTCTCTTTACAGACTCTTGGTTGGCAGCCTAGTTTATCTCACTATCACTCGTCCAGACATTTCCTATGCTGTTCACCAGGTAAGCCAGTATCTGTCTGTTCCACGATCGACTCACTATGCTGCTGTTCTGCGCATTCTTCGATACCTAAAGGGCATTCTCTTCCATGGTCTTTTCTACTCTGCTCAATCTCCTTTTGTTCTCCGTGCATTTTTTGATGCTGATTGGGCAGGAAACCCCACTGATCGCAGGTCCACCACTAGTTATTACTTTCTTCTTGGTTCTTCTCTGATTTCTTGGCGAAGCAAGAAACAAACTCATGTGGCCCGCTCCAGTACTGAAGCAGAATATCGTGCCCTTGCTGATACCACATCTGAGCTCCTTTGGCTACGATGGCTTTTCAAAGACTTAGGTGTATCCACATCTTCTGCTACTCCTCTTTATTGTGGCAACTAGAGTGCCATTCATATTGCTCACAATAATGTCTTCCATGAACGGACTAAACATATCGAGATCGATTGTCATTTTATCCGTTTTCATCTTGTTCATGGTGCTCTCAAGCTGATCTCAGTCTCCTCTAAAGATCAACTTGCAGATATCTTCACCAAGTCACATTCTAAGGGATGCCTTCGTGATTTGGTTGATAACCTCAAACTAGTCTCACATCCACCTTGAGTTTGAGGGGGGCTGTTAACGTATATAGTGTTGTGGGCTTTAGGCCCAACTAGATTACTTGTATAACACACATTCTTGTACTACACTCTTACTTGTACTGCACACATATGCCTCCTATATTAAGGCACTCGTGTATATTATATTATGATGTGAAATACAATACAATCATTCAGTATTTCTAACAAGAAGGAAAAAAAAACGTTTCTAATCAACTTTACAATATTTTAAGTCTTTACATTCCAAGCTTTTACTTTTCTTGTCATTTACGTTCCAAGTCTTTACATTTCAACTCTTTACCTTTAAAGTTTTATTTTTCTGCACTTTATTTTGTTGTTGTCCCTCTATTTTTCTTGTTTATAATGTGCCATAAAGAAATATGCTTGAGTAAACATCTCCTCTACACTCTATTCTAAGAAAAGGTTTTCTCTTTCATCTCTTTCTTTAGAAAAATAAAGTCTTAAAAAAAGGTTTTGTTAAAGAAAAAATGTGTCTTTTGTTTTTCTCAAAAGTTTTCAAAAGAAAAATGTTTTCTTTGTGTTTCACTCTCCTCCAAAAAAAAAAGGAAGGGGAAAGTTTTCAAAAAGTTTTTTTTTTTTAAAAAAAGGGGACACCAGAAACCCTAAGAAGAAAATGTTAAATAAACTGTTTTTTTGTTTAAAGGGTCCAAAGCTTTTTTTTTTTTAATTTTTTTTTTTTATATATACAAAAATTATTTCTTTATAATGCTGTTTTTTTTTTTTTTTTTTCAAAAACAAAAACCTGTTTTATAATACTGTTCTTCAAAAAAAAAAAAATTTAAACTGTTTTCTGCACAGTATAAAAACTGTTTTCTGCATTGTATAAAAACTGTTTTCTGCATTAAAACAAAACTGTTTTCTGTATAAAATAAAATATGTTTTTCAAAAACTGTTTTTTTTTTAATCTGTTTTCAAAAATCATAAGGAAATTGTTTTCAAAACCTTTTTAACCAAAAAAAAAAAAAAATCTGTTTTCTTTAAAAAATGAAAGGGGGTTGCCCGAAACTTTTTTAAGAAAATAATTCTATTTTTTTTTCTTTTCTTTTCTTTTAGGGGAACCCGAAACTTCAAAGAAAATATATAAAAAATGTGTTTTCGAAAATCCCTTCTCTTTTCCAAAAATAACGTTTTCAAAAAAGGTTTTTTTTTTTTTTTTTTTTTAACTTACATAAAAAAAATGTGTTTCTTTATAAAAAAAAAAATGCATGTTTTCAAAAGAAAGTGTTTCCTTGAAATCCATCACCAAAAGGGTGTTTCTTTTTTCAAATTATTGTAACTTTCTTTTTCTTAGAATAGGTGTAGTTGTGGGGGTTGTGTTCAAAGCTCATTTCCTTGAGTCTTTGAACACCCCATAAGCATACATTTATCTCTAACATTTTTTGCACTAATAAATTTCTCTTTGTCATCTTTTGCATGAACATCAAATGAGAAAATGGTGGATGACAATAAGGTGCTATTCTTCCAATCCTCTCTTTTCATTTCCTTGTGCTTGTTTATGTATGGTTGTAGTATTCACATGCTAGCTACATAATAAATAAATACTAACATGTTGTTGTGTAGTGTACATATATGTCTTGTCACATGCTACTTATGTATATTTTACATGTTTTGCTTGTATATTTTAATGGAGTTATTATTCACATGAATACTATATGTAAATATTTACTCACATGTATATACATATATTGTTTGTAAAAACCTTTAAAAAAAAAAATCAAAATGCCAAGTATTCCATTTCTTTGTAAAAAGTTAACGTTGGAATTTAATTAAAATGAGGTACTATCTTCGGATAGGCATTGTGGGGTGCCTAACACCTTCCCCACACGTAACCAAACTTTCAAGTCTCAGATCTTTGGTTTACCTCAATTAATGAACCTTTTAAAATTTTGGTTCAGTTAATTAGGTAACTTCAAATAAATTAGACTTCTAGGTGACCAATCACACCTAATACAAAACCAATAGTTGGTGGCGACTCCTAAAATAAAAATAAGAAAAAGGGACTCACATACACACACTCCACTCTAGATACACAATCACACACAAGTCACGTTGCCAAGGACCCAATGTGTGACAAACGACGATACCCCCCCTCGAAGCCACAAAAGGGAGTGGGGGTCGAAATTCGGGCGTCCATAGGTGCAAATCTCAACCATCATAGATCAAGTACAATCCTTGAAGTGTAGAGAAATAAAATCCTTTGACTGCATAAAGTCGAAAGATAATGTAGCAGATACGTTATCTAAAGATTTGAGTAGATAGCAAGTAAAATACTCATCGAGAGGAGTTCGTTTAAAGTTTATATCTTAAAATTCGCCATGATGGCAACTCTACCTAACTAATTGGAGATTCAGATCCCAAGACTTGCGTTCAAAGGGACAACGATGAAATAATGATGCATGCAATGAATATTACGATAAGTTATGCTTTTAATGATTTTTATACCTATACAATAATAATGAAAATAACACAAAGAGAAAACTGAATAATATCTGCCACCTCCTCCCTTCACCTCCTCCTTGCGTACGTATTTAGTCCAATATCTTAATCAATTCATATTAGTCCATTAATCACTACAATTAAAAAGAATAAAATAGTCTCTCTTTTTCAATGTGGGATTAAACATTTTCACTAACTCCTCATCTTCCATATTAACTCCTACATCTTTATATTTATGTTGTAATACAAATCAATTTTAATTATATAATATTAAAATTCTCCAACAGGTTATAACAGGATATTCTTAATAAGAAATCATCTATATGAGTGTAAAATGAGCTGCTTCTATGAGAAATTTAAGGTTGAATTCTCTAGAGCATTTATGAAGTTTAAGAGTTGTTTAGGACCAAAATGAATACAATCATAGAACAAACTATTTTTGAAAATAAAATATGTGAATTCTATTATATTGGTTTACATAAATGACTAGAATAGTTCAACAAATCATGTTCACTAGTTAGTCAATAAACTATCTCTCCCTCAACACATGCATTATCCATCCACATCAAGTTAGGTTGGGTGTCGGTTTGTATATCTTTCTTTCTTTCTTTTTTTTTTCTTTTTTTTTTTTTAATTTTAAATTTCAGTATATTGTGTGTATTTTTTTCTAGAATAGTATGTCTATTCGCTTTGGACTTGTTCTGAACTAGTGCTCGTATGTGTATAAATATGAGTTTGCTCATTCAATCTAGTCAACTTTTCCTTTCTCATTTTCCTGTATAAGAGTCATCTAGAGAAAGGAAACACCTTTTTGTACATAGATTGCTATGATTCTTCTATATGTAGTAGATTATTTTATCCTAGGAGATAGATTTCCAAGAGTCTCAAAACACCATTGTCAGAGACAAAATATGTCTTAAAGACACAGTATTAAACACTAGTCTTAATTAGATTTGAGTTTCTCATTATGTCTTCCTCCGGTCTATAAGTTTTATTTATTCGTTTATTTATTCACATATAAACATATTTTATTGTTCTTGGAAAATAATAAATATTTCATGTATTATACCCAACATATTCAACCCTCTAGTTGATAACACAATAATCTAAACTAGTTGACTCTTAAGCACATAAAAAATATATATATATATATATATTGTAAATAAAAATTTTATATTGACTCGCCATATTTAGACTATGATCTATTGGAATGAATTGAAAATATTTTCTCTCTCTTTTTTTCTTTTTTTTTTTTTTTTTTTCCTTATGTGTGTGCTAGTTTAAAAATATTATTTACAAAATATACTACACCCCTAGTAGCTCGAGGATGTGGGTTGTTTCTTTTTTTTTTTTTTTTTTTTTAATGATAATTTAATAATTATAATAAAGAGGAAAGATTTAAACTCCATATATTATAGACACATTTGGAGGTGCTAATTGTTGAGCTATAAGGCTCTTGGGCAGTGGATTGGTTTCTTAATTGTTGTGATTGATGGTGTTAATGGTAGATCCAATCATAACTTGTCACCCACAAATATGGTAGAAAATTAGCAGAAAAATTTCTTTAATTAATTTATTTATTTTTTAACTAGCCTCTAGATATATACTTTTTTTTAAAGATAAAGTTTAACTACAAAATTAGTTGTAGGCTAAGGTTATAATTTCACTAAATATCTTTTTATTGGATGTGAATTTTGAAATCTATTATTGGATTACATTTTATTCTTATATCCTCCATGCTTGTAAAATTTCTAGAAAATTAAAGATCAATAGTTATGTATCAATAAGTTGTTTAAATTACAAGTTTTTGTAGTTTAAAATTATGCATAAAATATAATCTTATAGATAATAGAGTAAATAATATTCGATTAATACAAAATTTGACGTGTATATTAAGAGCATAGAGAACATGCAATCCAACGGTTAGATTTTTGAAATATGTAACAATGTTAATGATATTGAGTAAAATTATAACTTTAAGTCACAACCAATGTTGTAGCTAAATTTTGTCATTTTTTTAATATAAAAAATGATCTATATCAAGTAAGTATACTAGTATATAGTGGGGAAAAAAATTATTTTTAGAGTCTCGTTAACGGGTACCTTAAGGCATTTGTTAATAAACCGTTTTAAAGAAAGTTTTTTTTTTTTTTTTTAAATACTAAATATTTTTAACACATACACATGAAGAGAGGGAAAAATGTTTGTTTTAAAAAAAGTTATAATAATTATAAAAAAAACTAGGGAAAAAATTATTACTATTTTATATTCAAATAATTTTTTTTAAAATGTTTCTAAATTTCTAAAAGTATAATAAAAATTTATTTTAAAGTTAACTTTTCCTTGTCTTTTTTGGGGGTAAAAATAGGAACTTCACATTGTTGACAGGACAGCAATGGGATGAGCTAGAAAGCGAGGGGGCGCACGGCTCCTGAAATGAAATGGCATTTTTATTATGCTGCCGATTCTGTATCTTTACTTCCCCTAAATTCAAGTCCCTGCCACTGCCACTCTCCTTTCATAACCAAAACTCTTCAACAACTAAATCTAATACACTCTCCTATTCCTATTCCTCTTCCTATACGTCATCATCATCATCCATGGATTCTCCTCCCCAAGGTTACAGGAGAAACGTTGGTATTTGTCTCATCAATCCTTCCAGAAAGGTCTACTATCTCTCTCTCTCTCTGTTCTGTACATGGGTTTTTATCTGTATGTGTTGAATTGACTTGCAAGTTTTTCTTCTTCTTTTGTGTTTTTTGGGTTGTGGCAGATTTTTTCAGCCTCAAGGTTGGATATACCCAGTGCTTGGCAAATGCCCCAGGTAATTTTTTCTTTTCTTTTTGGGTTTTATATTGAGGTGTTGTAATTTGATTGCTTTTGAAACTAAATTGCCGTGTTTGCTTGCTGTGATTATTTATTATAATAAAAATAAAATGAGAAATTGTAGACAGGTACCCACTTCTATTTCATGGACTTATGATCTTTCCAAGTTTTTTTTTTCATGGATGAAATGGGTTTTCGGGAAAGAAAGTAATTTTGTAAGACTTTGTTGATGAATGACGTTTCCTCAATCAGCATGTTTTATTTTATTCTGATTGGAATTGTTTTTATTTCAAATCTTTTTGTGTGAGGAGTTGGTGACTTGAGTTGAGTGATACAATGATAATGACGCACAACGAAGGAAGAAGGAATGCTAAATACGATGTGTGTGTCGATATCATGTTAACAAAAGGAATCCCAATTTTAGGTCCCAACCCCAATTTTTTGAACTATAAAGTAAAATTTATGGTAGTCTATGTTTTAAGTGTACACTATGATGGTTTTTGTATGTAGAAAGCTTTTTTTTTTTTTTCAAAAACTTTAATCTCAGCATGTAACTTGTTAAGGAAAAAAAGTCTGATCTGGGCATGCAACTGTGGCATTTTTTTTAATTTGAATGCAAATACTGCATATGGGGCTGGCATTTGGACTTCTATATTTTAATTTATGGAGTGAATGTGAAGCTTGTGAATGATGATTGAGGGCAGTCATATGGCAGCTTTGTACGTGTGCTTAATAATTTCTTTGTCCTGCACCATGTGGGTACCTCCTATCATATTATCTGAATTATTGAAATAGGAAATCTGGGAATTGAAATGAAGGGTGTTCTGATGATACAAGATTCAAAGTCATAAAAGGGGAATGCAGAAGTTAGAAAGAGTTTACCATATTCAATAGAAAATGTTGAGATTTGCTACTACTTTCAGATCCAGATAACCAATTTGTATTTTTTTTTTTTTAAACAAGTGCCAAATATGAAGTCTATTCCAGTACCAAAATGCAATTTAATAAGAGTATCAGACATCTTCATGTCAGGAGCTAGCTAGCGTATAGTTATCACCATAGTCTTTCCAAAATGTTAATAGCATCCACATGGTCTTAACTGTATACTGATTGGGGTCATAGAGAAAGTTGATGAGTTCATCATTTTTTAAGGTGTAATTACTGATTCATTCAATTTTGTGGAATTGCATTTATGTAAGGGCCATACCTGCTTTTGTAATTTTTTCATAAGTGTAAAAAAATTCAAAATTTCATCCACATGCATGGGCCTTCACCTCAGTGTTGCTTCTGCTCTGCTCTTAGGTCTCCATTCAGAACTGTTGAATCGATAAAAGTAATATATAATTTTATGCTTGAGAAAGAACATTTAGACGTGATTATTAGGAGGATTTTTTTTTTTTTTTGCTGGAGATTGTTAGGAGGATTTGTGTTAGTATTTAGCAACCTAATTTCTACTTTTGAAGTTTCTAATGCTTTTCATATGCAATTTAGTTTGTTATTTTACATTTTGTAACTGCAAATTTCCAAAACTGTTTCTCATATTCTGTATTTGTTTAATCATTTTTCTTTCATAATTAATTATAAACTTGTTTATTGATTTTTAAGTGTTAGCTGTTCTTTTGGTTTCTTGAACTCAGTGCTAGGTTGGTATTAAAATTTTAGAAATGCACAATTATTGGAAATTTGGGGACATTACGTGTACTGTGATGATCTTTCGAGACTATATCTCCAATATTTATTGCTTGATTTAAGCAACCACTTCAAGGCGTTTGCCACTGGGTCTATTAACAACTGGCGATACATAAGTTTTTTCTGGATTGAAGTGCACCTGTTTGTAGTTATTTATAGTAATTTTGGATATATGAAACCAAAACTAAAACTTCTCATTCCGTCTTCCATTGAATATGTGATGGGAGAAAAGCATCATAGTTTTAACTATTAAGATTTAATGATTTGTGATTGTGGTTGTTGAACTAGAACTTATAGTAATTAAAATCTGTAGTAGTTTTTACTAAACTTGTATTTCCTTCTATTCATGATATAATTCTTTTATATGAGATTATTATTGGTATTTTGTACATTTTAATTTAATAGGGTGGTGTCAATGAGGGTGAAGATCCTAGAAGTGCAGCCATCAGGGAATTAAGAGAAGAGACAGGAGTTAGTTCAGCAGAAGTTATTGCAGAGGTATGAAATTTGGACATTTCTTACTTAAATTACCATTTTTTGGGATGCTTATAGACTTTGCTTGGGGAAAGTGTCAGACTGCAGTAGAAATTGCTTAATAAAGCTGTTGATGCTTTCCTTTGGAGATCTGAATTGAATGTCTTTCATGCTTAGGTTTTAAGAAACTGATCACCTTTGATGGAGGATAATTAAAATAGGAAGACATAACTATTCCTGAACCAATATTCATTGTCTGGCAAAGTATCTGATTTGTTAACCTCCTTTAATTTTTCTTTTTTTAAAACTTGTCTGTATGGTATTATGACCACTATTTTTAAAACTGGACCGGACCGGACTGGCCGGTCGGACCGGGTCAACTGGGAACCGGATCCAGTCCGGTCCGGTTAAAACCCCAAAAACCGGATAAAAACCGGGGTTGAACCGGAAATTTTTTTAAAAACGGTTCGATGACCGGTTCGGTTTTTAAAACCATGATTATGACTGCTTTGGCATGACTGATCTCCTTCAATTCAGAACCTTCAATACCTCACACACCCCCCCCCCCCCCCCCCCAACCCCCGCAACACACATACACCACAAAAGGGGAAAACTGAAAAATCTTCTCCTCTTGTATACTCAACCAAGCATGTGAAAGGACATGGTTGTCTTTGGCTGAAACACAGAGAACTTAATTGCTTTTTTATTAAAATTTAAAAAGGAAAGTGAGATATATTTCTGTTTAGCATCTTTACTACTTGATACTATGAGTCTGTTTGGGATTCGCTTATTTTGCTGAAATTGAAAACTTTTTGCTGAAAGTACTGTAGATAAAGGTAAATGTTAGTTGAAATAGTACAATAGGACCCATGAATAGTACCAAAAAGTGCAGTGAGACCCATGAATAGTACCAAAAATAAGCTGAATAGTAAAATAAGTTGGCAAAAAATAAGCTAGCCAAACAGACGCTATATCTTGACAAGGTGTACTCAATCGTCTATCCTGTAGGTGTTTGTGCACCCTAGATAGAGTTGAATGGCGAATGAGAACTCATGTAGCCATTTCCAATTAGTAGGGCTTAAGGATTAGTTGTGTATTTCAGCATCACCCATCATGTTACTCTGTAAGTAAACCTTAATTGGTTAATCCAGCCTTTGTTTCCAGCCTTTTCCACTTCAAACCCTAACCCTAGGTCTTCCTAAACACTACAACAAATGCTGTCCAGAAACTCCTAAATCATATTTGGTATCACCACCTCTGTCCCGTTTCAATCTTACTAAGCTGTGTATAATAATGATTGGTTTGGTGACTTAGGTCAAGAATTTTGAAAAATTACTAAAATGTCAAGTTTTTGTTTGTATTTGGAGCTGGAATACACCTAAAAGTGCATAGAAAGAAAAAAGGAAAGTAATTATAGGACTATAGGAGAGACAAGTTGAACATCAACTAGGGTTCTTGGCCATCACACATCAATCAAGTAGCTGTTTTCCCATGTTTTCTTCATTCATTTCTTTAAGAGGGGGGGGGGGGAGGGCCATGGGATGGCCTACATATAACCAACAGAGACTAACTGGGAAACGGATGTGTCGAATAACTAGTTATTAGTTACTTTTCAGTAAGGCACAAATTTTATTTTATTTTATGGAAGCTACTTTAGTAAACTTGAGAACTGATTTCCCTAGTTGAGATACTTATATCTCTTTAGTATTGTGAACTTGTCTTGGAGGTCATATAGAATTCCTGTCCTATTGAACTGAATTGGTGTGAAGGCCATGAAAAATTAGAATTTTTTAATTCTCTATCTGATCTTTTCTAATTGTAGACTAGACAAGATTGATTTGACTTAAAGTCCTTTGATGTAGAGCAGGAACAGTACAACGTTCAAGGTTAGAAAAAAATTAGATTGAATCTTGTGGGTTTCAAGTGGCTTGAAAATCTGTAGCTTTCCATGAACTTGCTCATATGTCTGGTAAATGTACAGTCCTGAACTTTGGTGGGTCTTGCAGAGTTTAATGGGTTGGCCTGGAATTTGTCGTTGCATTATCTTTTGGGTGGTTGACAACTGGGGTGCATCAATGAGGGTGGGGAATGTAGGTATGGGTTGGTTCTTTTATGCTTTGAGGTGGTGGTGGTGGTGTGTTTTGTTTAGTTGGGTTTGTTGGACTTGGTAATTTTTGTGAAGGTAGCTGGAGTGGCAGTTTGTTGGGAATGGTGATCATTGTGGGTAGTGGAATTTGGTCAGGTTAGGCGTTTTGGGGTTTATGGGTTTCAGTATTTCATGTCCCAAACCTTGTCAGGAGCTGGAAAGCGTGAATCCTGTATATATCTTTTTTTTAAAATATAATTTAACAACCATTCTGTAAGTTAGTGATTGAATTGAAATACGGGAGTGATTGGGGTGGGTTGACCTCGAGGGTGCTGAATGAATGACACAGTGTAAGCCTTTGGAAACATATTACAAGTATGTGGGAAACTTTTTCAAGGTTTCTTACATTTGAAGTTGGTAATGGATATAGAGTGGAAGTGTGGAACCAGCACCAAGCTAAACTTAGGCATCAGCACCTAAGGCGATAGGAATCAACACCCAACTATTGGAAAATATCCAATCTGAATTTCATTAATCACGTCTATCCTCCAATACAAATAAACTGATCTCTTATATAGAGCTAGAACTGGAAAATAAAGAGATGTTAGAAAACATAGTTTTGTTTGCATCAAATACAAAACAAGTAGTGGAAGCCACATAAGGATCTACTTCATTCATGAGAGATAACATGTAACTTTGAATTCTAGAATATAAAATAGAAAGCGTACCTTGATATGGTGAAAATCAAAAGCGCATCTTAAGAAGACCTTCAATCTTCATCCTAATTCCACATGGTGCCCAAGATGTGTGATCTTTCAATCAGTTCTTACGGACATTTATTTTCCTTTTGGAAAATTGTATTCTTGAGATGATACAGATAGAATTGTTTTCTCTTCTTCTAATTGTACATACATTTTAATTGCCTAGGCAGTTACTTTATTTAATAACTTATTAAATAAGCAACTGATTATCTAATTGGGTTAGCCTTTTGGGTCAGCCCAATTGGTGGCTTTAGTGTGTGGCTTGGGATAGGACCAAAGGGACAAGTAAGGCTCTAGCTCTAATGGCTTCGGGCCTCCAACAACTCTTATAGTTATTCATATCTATAAAATCTAATTTCATTAAATATAAAATTTAGTAACTCTTTACTAAAGTGGCCGGCCTTGAATAACCAATTCCTATTAAACTTATCTCAAGGGGATATTTCATGTCTTTATAGAAAAAGATTATGAATTCCATCTTGGGAATAAGTGTTCACTTAACATTACCTAACATATTGAGGTTTTGACCGTTAAATTAGGTCTCAGTCCTGGTATATCAAAGACTTTTAATATATTAAAGCAACCTACATTTCATTATCGGGTTTAGAATTCTCTCAAGATTGAGAGTCTATGAAAATAGAAGTCGTGAAATTTTTTTTTTTTTTTTGATAAGTAATAAGTTTTATTGATATCAAAAAGGAACACCCTAGTACATAGGGAGTGTACAAGGGGTCAACAAATCAAATACAAAAATTGCAAGAATTTAGGAAATCAATAAAAGAAGGGAATGATTGTTTTTGCAAAGCAAACAACCAATCCAATAAAGTTCTAAAAAGGAATAGCTTGAGGTCCGGAATAGATCTCTCAATATCTTCAAAACATCTACCATTTCTCTCCCTCCAAAGATACCACATTAAGTAATGAGGAACGATGGACCATATATAACCATTTCAATGACGACCAAAGTTGCCTTGCCAACACCCTAACAGCCCCAAAACAGTATGCAGCATAACCCAAGTTACTCCAAATAAACTCAAAACCATATAATTAATCTTACAGTGGTTCAGTTCAATGTGTCTTACACATTTAAGACACATCAACTAGAAGTCTCTACTTCCATGATTAAGACAAATCATCTTAGTTGACATGTTATAGTTTCCGCAAATGACACGCCCAATTTCATTACAGACTACGAACTACATTTTTTGAGTTTACAAGGAATTTGTGATTTATATCTTCTATAACTAAATCACATACAATGCATCTCAAGGACTATATGATAATGTCCAGTTAGTTCATATAATAATAGTCTCATATAATTAAGCAATTTAATCATTTATAACACGCCAATAAATTGGATTTTAGGGTACGGACACTAACAATCTCCCACTTGCCTTTAAAGACAATTTTGCATACATCTGACATCCATTTCCCTTTAGTGTGAATCATAGTCACTCTAAGGCAAGGTTTGGAAAAAGTTTTAGCCAGATTTATTGCATAAATTATATTTTCTACTATTACAGCCCACGTACTCATATCTCTCTAATGAGATGATACTTACGTTTAATGTGTACAGTCACCACCTAGGGTGAACACATATCCTGAAGTCAAACTTCATGAATCACAATCAGACTAGAAGTTAGTGTTTGTGCAACCAGTAACTATCAAATCCTCACTTTGGTGGACAAGCATATAATCCCTTGTTCTCCTAAGATATTTGAGTATATGCTTTACTCCCACTAAGTTAAGTTATCTTGGATTTAATTGATATTTGTTTACCATGTCCACTGCAAAATAGATATTTGGCATAGTATATAGCATAACATAACTGAGACTTCCTATTAACATTGTATAAGGAACCGTCTTTATATGCTTTTCCTTTTTATATGTCTTAGGACTTAAAGTCCTTTACAAAGGAACTTCAAACTTAAAAGTAAGCAATCCTTTTTTGAAGTGTCACATGCTATACTTGGCTAGAATCTAATCTATTTAATCAGCTTGGAATAGACCTAACATCCTAATTTCTGAATCTTACCAAAGCTTGACTCTTAGGATGTGACAAATCTCACTCAAGTACTTCACATCAAACTAGTCTTGACAACAAAAAATCTATTGATGACAATATCTATACATCATTCTAAATTATTAGAATGTCATCAACATAAGAAAATTATTACTCTATATAGCTTTTACACACATAAGGCTTATCACAAGTTGATCAATATCAAACGATTTGATTGCTTGATAAAAAAATGATATTCTATGATCTAGATGCTTGGTTTAGTCCATAAATGGACTTTAAGCAACTTGCATACTATATATAACTGGTTCTTTGCTATAAACTAGTCTAGTTACATCATATAGATGTTTTCCTCAAGATTGCCATTGAAAGAGGATTTCTTAATATCCATTGCCATATTTCATCCAAATGAAATATAATGGATAAGAGAATCATATAGAATTAAACATGGCTATTGGCGAAATTTTTTTTTTCATAATTGATCCATTTTTTTCTGAATAAACCTTTTCACCTTCCAATCAATCTCATTTTCTTGTATACCTATTTAAAAATAATTGGCTTAATGCCATTAAGCGCCTCTACAAGTTCTAGACTTTAAATAAATCTAATTTTGTTTGCATAACCTTGACTTGATCCTGTAATCCACATACATATCATCTATTGCCTCTACGTAGGACCGATGATCAAATTCATATTCTTGTGGGATGATTTCATAAGTTTGTTCCAAAAATATGAATTTATCAGGTAATCTGATAATCCACCCACTATGATATGATATTGGTGTACTAGCTATCTATGGAATAGTGTCTTGTGGTATATCTAATACAACCATCATTTCTAAATGTATCTTATAATTGTCCTACAACATGTTCTGACATTTCTCTTCTAGAAAAATTCTACGTTTAGCTTTAAGATTATTCACAGTCATTTTTCAGAAACCTTGTGTTTGTATATTACAAACAATTTGTTATCTTTATGACTATCAAAATAATCTTCTACAATTCCTTTTGGATACCCAATAAAAAACACATACTTCAACCTTTGATTCCACTTTGTCAGACTTCCTTTCTAACAAAAGTGCTGGATATTCCAAAAATGGAAGTATCATATACTAGGTTTTCACCAAATCCACAACTTGAAAAGTATCCTAGGAACAAACTTTTGGAATCAATTTCAGAAAATCTATAGTAATACTTAAAGTATATCTCCAAAAAGAAATAAGTAAATAGAATAACTCATCATGTACTTTATCATTTCTAAAAGAGTCTTATTCCTCCTCTACATATGCACTGACTTTAATAAGTCATTAGAAATATGTTCCTTTACAATAAAAGAGCTCTTGGTCATATTATCCTCTAAATCCTCTAAATAGAATTCTTAGACTAGGAATATAAACATAAACTCAGTGTAGTTAAAAGTGTTACGAGCAAGTGCCTAGGCGTTTAGGTAAGGCGATGCGGCGTAAAAGCACCTCAAGGTCACTGAGGCGAGGCGCCTTTAGTGAGGCGAGCGCCTTTGTCGACTAGTTGCTCGCTTTGAACAGTTTTCCAGGCGTTAGGTGAGAGCCTCCGTCGCTTTTGTTTTTTTTCCAGTGTGAGGACTTGGTTTCGTTAAAAACAAAGTGACAAGCTTTTTTTATAACTCAATTTGTCATTTAGTAACATTAGTGGGGTTTGAGTTGGCACCCACTAATGTTTAATAAAAAGCACACCAGACTTCAGCCTTTTAAAACCACAAATAAATAATAAAAGAATACATAAGTACATATAAAAACCACAAATAAATAATAAAATAATATATAAGTACATCCAGGTCCGGCCACTGCAACAGTTGCCCAACAGTACCCTACCATACCAGGTTTTATTTCTAATTTTAAATTTTATAACATTATTTTATTCCTATTTCCTACAATTAATTTTTAATTTAAAAAGCTCTCTTTTTTACTATTCTCATTCTCAGGACCTCTTTTCTCTCTTTTCTTTTTTGTCTTTGTCTTCTTCTTCTTTTTCCCCTACTCCTTACTTACTCATAGCAGCTCTCTTTGTTCTTTTCTTTCCCTCATAGCTCCCCCTATCAGTTTTTCTCCCCTCTACTCTCTAACAGCAACTCTCCCCTGTTTATAGACTAATTCCTATGCATTAGGAACAAAGTAAGAGAGGCTTGATTATAATTTTCAGTACATTAATATATATGATTTAAGCTCTATATATATGTAAAAAACTATATTTGATATTTAGCGCCTCACTTCACTTAGGGTAGCGCCTTTTTGGCGCCTCGTCGCCTTGGGCGGTAAAATGACTTTGCACCTCAAGGTTGCCTAACGCCTTTGGTTCTAAAAGCCCATCTTTCACCAGTCTTGAATATCATTTCCATCTAGATTACAATCATTGACAATGCTCAGCCATTACCATAATGGAAACACTTTTCTTTTGGTTATGTTTTTAGTTTAATGTCCTTTTTGGCAACTCCTAAGCCAACTAGCTTGCCTGTCTATTTGGTATTGTTATTCTTCTTCTCACCACCCTTACTGTTCGGTTAAGGCTTAGAAGTTGAATTAAGCCATATTGATCCTAGTCTTGGCTTTTAGGATGTCTTCCGTTGCATAGAACTCACTCATCAATTCAAATAATATAAAATGATTTTATTTATTTTCACAATAGTCTGAATTGATCAAATGATTCTAACAAGGACTTGTGGATCCTATCCATATTAGGTTAACAATTAATCTCTACATCCAAGGATTCCAATTCATTTAAAGATGAAATCATTTTCAGAAAATGATATAGAATTAGAACTCCTTTAGCCTTTCTTAACACTCAATATGATTTATATAGACTACTGCCTAGTAGCACGATATTTCATACCAAATATCTCATTTAGACTTAATATAAAGTCTAAAACTAGTGCTAACTCTTGCATCTAATGTTGTAGCACAATTGAGATAGAAGCCAATGCAACACCTTAGCATCTCAATGAGACTGATCACATCATAAGCTATCTTTCAAAACTGCATCATGTATAGGAAAATTATGACAATGCTAAATCCAAACATATTTATGTTCTTCAGCTCCTTTGAGTATAATGTCCAAAATTATTTCTTAGTCAATGTGATTCAATTAAAATAGTAGCTAGAAAACAAAAACTTATGACAACTTTAATTTGAGACTGTGAACATAATTTGCAAGGACATTATAATTTTGCATCCACAACCATATAATATGGAACCCAAAAACCATATTATATTAGGAGCAACGATAACCCAATTCCGCAATTAATATCCCTTGGTTGCGAGGTTATACTAATCACTATGATCAGGTGAGAACTATTCTCATTATTAATGCTATCATGGTAAGCTCTTACTAAACAAAAATAATTTGTCTGTCTTCCTTTAGCCTCTAAGTAATAATGACGGAGCTTTGTTGGGAGGTTAACATTACACTTAGTCTAATGTACACCATTACCTAAAGTCGTGTAGCCACATTTCATCTCCCTTATAAAGTTTAAATTTGTAGTACCATGAAACAAAACACCCTCCATTGGGATTGCGAGGCATAAGCACCAAGTCAAGGTGCTTGCTCACACTACTTTAAACTGGTAAGTTCAATCTTGTAATACTATTAAGTAAACACCCTCCATTGGGATTGCGAGGCTTAAATGCCAAGTTGAGGTGCCTAACCCACACTACTATGAACCCAAGGGCGAAGCCATAAATTTTAGTTTGTGGGGGCCAAGTTGTGATGCTAATATATTAGTTAAGAAAAACCTTCACTCACACACACACACACACACACACGCGCACACACACACACACACACACACACACACACACACATATATATATATACACAAATTAATTTACTAAGAGAATCTATCATCTTCTAAATTTTAATGAATATATAAAAGTCATGTATTTCTTATATTAGACATGTACAAAAATTTATCATCTTCTACATAGTTTAATTTGTTAAACCTCTTAAATAATATGATTTTAAATATAATTTCTCTTTCTTTTAAGAACAACATTGAAATTTGGGGGGGCCAACTTCAATTTTTACATGCTACTTTTTTTAAAATGTAAATAATATATATACTATAAAATGATTTTTTTTTTTTTTTTTTTTTTTTTTCGGGGTTGGGGGGGGGGGGGGTGCTTGGCCCCCCACCCTTTTGTGTGGCTCCGCAACTATATGAACCGGCAATAGAGGTTGTGAGATTCAACCCTTGAATCTCTCTCTCTTACTAGAAATTTTAAGACAAGTGGATTGTCTTGAAATCATTGCGATCTCATCACAATTTTAACCCTACACATCAAATGTGTTTAATTGTTTAAATTCGATATAATCTGACTAAGTCAATGTTTTATACATTCAAGCCAATATTATGGAGTCACCAAAATTTCCGATAGAAGTACTGATGACAACAAGAAGTGTTGCTTCAGCCTTCGTTCAACAAGAACCTACTAAAGAGTATGAACAAGAGAAGGCTCTACAAGAAAGTGATTCATTAGATGGTGCACATGCTAAAAAGTTTGAGTTTGATGAATGTTTTTATGCTCAGCCCTCCATGGTGCATGACCAAAAGAGCTTACTGAAGTTAGAAAGATTGAGACTACAATGCTTCCTTTGACTCAAGAAAAGACAACCACGATTGCACCAATGCCTATGCACATCGATTTTGTAATTCCTGATAAATTTAATGGTGAGGAATGCAAGAATTTTCTTTCCTCAGTGATTCCAAAGGTGATTCAAGTATTGCAAGACATCCTTAAACCTAACACCAAAGTTCTTATCCTTCAACATTTAAGAATTCGAGGTCAATTTTTTTCCAATTGAGGGAGGACGTGGTGCGACGAAGCATCAATTTTCCTATCTAGGAATCTTGAGGACAAGATTCATTTCAAGGGGAAGGGAATGCTATGACCCGATAAATTGTATTTGAATAAGAAATTATTGACTACACTATCAATTTATTTCTCAGTTCACAACATTTGGTATCAGAGCATTTTGATCCACATCTCCATCAAACCAACCTTTTTTCCAACCTGATCCCAAAACGTCACCTAGCCCACTTGCCAAAAAAAAGAAAAAAAACCACACCAATCCCCACAACAGCTCCAAAAAAAAAAAAAAAAAAAAACTTTTGTAAGAATCAATTTTTGCATCAAGCTCAAAGTTCATCATGTCTAGCACATATCAAAGTTTCAATCTCAAGGAACAATGAACAATTTCAGAGCATGTCAATGGAATGTTAGAGATTCTCAGGGACATGTCCAAAAGCATAGCAAGGATGCAAGATTTAGAGGTCTTAGATAAACAATCTAATGTAATTTTGGAAATCAAAGAACAATTAAAAGTTCAAGGATCCCATGAAATTTTGGAGAATCAAAAGAGTAATATGTTGGAGGATGCACCTACCATACAAATTGCATTTGAAGATCAAAGGATTAATGAAGTGGAAAAGATAGATCAAAGGGATATTCTCGTGATTTCAAATAAGCCTAGCCTAATTTCACAAATTGAATTTGTCATTCGCGGTGAGTTCAAGGATGTGAAAATCAAGGCTTTTCTATTCACAAAAATGCTTAAAGATTTGGTGCAAATATCTATGGTCCGAATTCTTATCCTTCAACTATTTAGAGTTCATGGTCAAGTATTCTCTAATCAATATGAGCAAGCATCAATTTTTATATCTCGGAATATTAAGGACAAGATTCATTTGAAGGGTAAGGGAATGTTTTGACCCGAGATAATGTTCTGGATAAATTTTTATTCGCATTAGAAGTATTTAAATTTAGGCTTGGTGATAGATCTTTATTTGAATAAGGTAGTAGTAGATTAGCATTGTCTTGTATTTAAATTGATCACTATGTTTTAGGATAGGATTAGTTCCTATGTTTTAGGATTTGTTGATGAGATTATCTCATCCTTGGCTATTTATGTATGTTGAATGTATTAATGAGAATTAAGTAGAAAATTAACCAAAAATGTTTATTTTCTCTCTCAAGTTCAGGAGATTAGTCATCTCGAATTGACTACACTTATCTTTTATTTCTTAGTTTATAACATTTGGAATCAGAGCCAACCACCACCCCGAGTAATCGGATGTAGCTTATTGAGTATGGGATCAAATGAGTTACGGCTTTGTAGTCGAATCTTGGAAGGGGCGACCTAGAGACTAGATTAAAATTACTAATAGTTGAGTGGATCCACCAAAAGAGTAAGGGCTATCTTTGGATCAGTGTCGCTAGAGTGAGCCGTTGTGGACGTTGGCTGCAGAGCAGGGTGGTATGTTGTGATCTTAGTATTCCACATGGAATAAGTATAAGTTTAATCATGTGCATATAAGCCCTTGAAAACCGACTTGGAAGGGGAGGGTGCCCAAGAGTTTATATGCACATGTTTAAGCTTACACTTAAGCAATGTGGGACACTAGGATCATAACATACCACCACGCTCCGCAACCGACGTCCATAACAGCTCACTCTAGCGACACTGACCCGATGGTAGCCCTTTCTCTTTTTTGGCAGCTCCACTCATCTATCAGTTATTTTAATCTAGCCTCTAGGTCATCCCCTCCGAGATCCGGCCACAAAGCCTTTTAATATAGCCTCTAGGTCATCTCCTGAGATCTAACCACAAAGCCACAACTCATTTGAGCCCATACTCAATGAGCTACGTCCGATTACTTGACATGGTAGTTGGCTTTGATACCAAATGATACAAACCCCTAGGTAGAACTCACCCTTAAAAACCGGCTTGCAAGGGGAGGGTGCCCAAAAGTTTATATGCACATGTTTAAGCTTACACTTAAGCAATATGGGACACTAGGATCATAACATACCACCACGTTCCGCAACTGACAACTCACTCTAGAGACACTGACCCGATAGTAGCCCTTTCTCTTTTTTGGCAGCTCCACTCACTTATCAATTATTTTAATCTAGCTGCTAGGTCGCCCTCTTCCGAGATCTGACCACAAAGCTGCAACTCATTTGAGCCCATACTCAATGAGCTACGTCTGATTACTCGACATGTTGGTTGGCTCTGATACCAAATGCCGTGAACTGATGAACAAATGAAAGAGCAATATTAGGAAATTATAATCTGCTGCCTCTTATTATTCATTCCATACTTTAAATAAATCATAGATGGAATTCAAATTACAAAGGATAACTCAAACAACTGACTAAACAATCGTTACTATCTCTAGATAATAGGAAGAGTCCTGTCACCACGTAGTTATCTTATTGATAACGACAATCCTAATAATTGATAACGACAATCCTAATAACAATCAAATACTTCTACTAATACTTGAGGCATTATCTTATTATCTGCTGCTCAGCAACAATCTTCTAGTCCTTATCTGCAACTGCATCACTTAATCCAACATATCCTAGAGACATAGCAGAATGCAAGTGAGACCAGTAAACAAATCCCTAGCAATTTGATGTCCAGTATAAAACAAAAGCTAACCAAATAGAGTAGGAAAATTAGTCATTGGCTAAATTGCAATCAAGTAGTACTTTTGTTCAAGTAAAAGAACTTAGAGAAGCCAATTTTCACTGAATTAGACTTTACTCCACAATTAATAATAAGGTTTAGCTACTTTGAAGGATTTAAAACACATTTTGTTTTTGTGTGGGACAAATGTGGTCAAAGAAATGGGTGATTTTTTTTTTTTTTGAGTGGGTAAGAAGAAATTTATGGCAACAAACAATAATTAATCAAAACCAACAGTTTAAAATGTCAAACATAAAGGTCAGGTTCAAGTATTGTTTGTGAAGGGCATGTTAACCAAACAGGTAGAGAATATATTGTCAATATTTCAAACCAGCAAATTAAGCCCAAAAGAGAGAAGAAACTTCAAACCCAAAGTGACGTGGCCCACGTAGGGCTGATGGGCTGACTTGGTAAGTGAACTCACGTGTCTGCCTTGTCTTTAGTAGACTAATAAACTCAAACAGCAAAATTCAAAATTCAATATAAGTTGTGTAGACTCAGGTGAGGCTCGCGATAGGTCTCGGTGAGAGCAGCAGTGATCTTCGGTCAGATCTGCATCGAAGTTTGGTCCGGTAGTGGCGTGCGATATGAAGGGCTTCTGGCACTTGGAATCAGCACCAAGCTAAACTTAGGCATCAGCACCTAAGGTGTTAGGAATCAACACCCAACTATTGGAAAATATCTAATCTGAATTTCATTAATCACATCTATCCTCCAATACAAATAAACCAATCTCTTTTATAGAGCTAGAACTGGAAAATAAAGAGATAAAGATAACAACATACCAAAACTAATCCTAACTGAACTCAAATACTAATACTTATCTAATCTCAAAAATAAACAAAGGAATCCTAAACTAATCCAACTGCATAAGAAATCCAATCTAATAAAGTGTGTTGTCCTCATCAAGAAGCTTCTATGGCAGATTACATATGCTTCACAATGGGAACATGTTTTTGATTGAGCATCTTCATTTAATGTGTTGGAAAATTATCATTATTGATCTTATTGTTAATTAAGAAGAAATGAAATCAGATGGATGTTGGGTATTTAAAGCCGAAAATGCTGTAATTTGTCGTTTTCCCTCACCTTATGCAAGTAGTTTAAAAAGATAAGAAAGGAAAAGCAAAAGAAACAAGGGCTTGCATGCAAGGCAAACTTTTGTTCACCTTATGCTTGGTAGGCTCAAAAATTTTGAGAATTATGTTCCATAGTATGGCGAAAATAAAAATGGGCTACATATGCTGGAGTGATCAGTGTGGGCAGTGCACGCCATTTGAAGTAGTTTAGATTGCATAAATCTTAGAACGTCCAAGTAGTTTAGACCTTACAGTAGTCCCTTCTCAGGTGTTTCTGTGGATGGGTGAGGGATATGGAGGACCTGATAGGCCCACAATTATTGTACACTTCACGTGCTAACACCATGATAACCTAGTAATATCTTGCCTCTTGCGACATATGGTAGACGATGCTTTTCAAATGTCACTTAGGGTGTTTCTGTATTTGCTCTATGCTTTAGGATTATACTTTGTAGTTGTATCTTTATGCAGTGCATGTGCACCAAACTCTGCATGCAAATTAGTTATTGAAACACTTCATAATCATCTAATAGATTCAGTTGTCCCATTTGTAAAGCAACCTCTGTGATTCTACAAGATCTTTGATTAAAGTTCTTATCAAAAGAAGGAAAAAAAAGTAAATTAGTTGTATCTTTAGGATTATGCTTTGTAGTTGTATCTTGATGCAGGGCATGTGCACCAAACTCTGCATGCAAATTAGTTATTAAAACACTTAATAATCTTCTAATAGATACAGTTGTCCTATTTTTAAAGCAACCGCTGTGATTCTACAAGATCTTTGATTGAAGTTCTTAACAAAATAAGGAAAACAAGTAAAAAGAAACGAACTTTGATTGAAGGTTATGTTTATTAGCTCATGCCATTTCTTAACACAGTACATGTGATATGTTATTTCACAGAATTGGGGGCTGGTTCTGAAATGGAAATATCTGATATCCAGAAGAATCTCAGAAGTTTGTACGAGTATAATGTCATGCTGAGGGAAAAGCTCGTAGCTGCTCAATTATTGCTTCATGCTTTGGCTAAAAAGTCAGCATCTCCTTTAACACAGAGCAAAACGTAGAATTGCTGAAGTATCTAAGCAAGTAAAAGAGTCCTTATCACTCCACATTACTCAGAATTCTGTCAGAGTTCTCTCAAGGATGCATGGAATTTTCTGCAAACCTTTTTCTTGGGAGGTTAAATATTGTGGCAGTAATCATCCATTAGATGATTACTTGCTTCATGGAGAGTAAAACCTTGTCACAGGCCACTTGCTTGGAGGATTAGACGGTGGCATGGTAAAGGAGGGGATACTCCATGTACTTGTGATATTTCAAATGGACATTTCCCTTGATGTGGTCATTGCTGTTGCTTTTAAATTAGAATATGGTTCATGGATGGGCTGCAGAAATGATATTGTTTATTGAGTCCTATCTTACCTGCATTGTAATTGCAGAACAGGCCCTGCAGCATGTACCATAAATTCCACTTTAAACCCAAAAAGTTCAACATATTTTGCATTCTATCACATTGGTTTCTGAAGTTAAATTATTCAAATAAACCACAAAACAGACCAAAAAAAAAGTAATTATAAAGAAATATATATAAATTGGTATAAATTCATATAACGAGGGATGAGGGAAAAATTGACTGATTAATTTTTACTAATTTTTTAATATAAATGGAACCACCTCTCATTTTCTTCCAAATTCCCATAATTTGGGGAAGTAAAAAAAAAAAGGGGGTTTATAAGGATTAGAGATCCTTTCAAACCCCCTCTTAAACCCTTAACCATTTTCCTTTAAAAAAAAAATTCGAACACGGCTAAGTAAATCCTTCCTATCCTCTTTCATTTATTCATATCTCCATTCTCTCTAGCCAAACACATAAAAAAATAAAAAAACCCCAAGTTTAAGGAGTATTTCAGATGCTGCCTATGTAAGGAAGAATTATATGTTGCATTTGTTATGTAATGAGTGTCTCAACACGTGGGTAACACACTTTTACTCACATGTCATAAGATGTAAGACCCACATGAATTGGGATAAGCATTGCAGTTGGATAAGATATCCCCTACTTTGAAAGAGCCTGTATTTCATTCTTACTTCTATTGTTACATGTAATCCAATTCCCATGGCTTTGTTTGGTTGGGGATGGAACCGTGAAAGGAAAGAAAATATTTAATTTTCTCTCGTGTGTTTGGTTGGGAGAAAAGAAGAGTGGAAGATAGAAAACTCTTTTATTTGGTTGAGAAGAAAAAATGAAAGAATATAAAAGATCGTTTGTATAAATTTACTTTCATGCATCTTTGATAATAAGAAACTCTCTTCGCCTGATAGTGCTTCAGATGAGGAAGTGATAGGTGATGAAAAATATAAAGATGCCAGGGTTACACAAGATGATGATGAAGTGAAATACCTTGGAGGTCTTAAACAGGGGGAGCAACACCCTGCATTAGAAGTTGATGAACCTCATGAGAAGAGGTCTACTGGAGAACATCGAATAGTTAGCTTCAAGAATATGTGTGCTTCTATTGAAAGGGAGCCAAGGGATTGGATTAAGGATATCAAAGATGAGATTAGTTATTTGAGATTGAAAAGTATTAACATTGATAAGGTGTTCTCAGTGCTAGTGAAGATAATGAAGAAGGTCAAGCTTGGTGTCAGCTTAACCGACATGAAATTGAATTAAAGAGCAAGATTGAAGATCTCCTTCCTTAGTAGGCTGGAGAGGGAGATTGTTGTTGGTCCAGCCCACTTTAGTGACCAAGTGAGCCACATGACTTGGAGTCCTAATTTTCCTAGGAGAAGTATTAGGCGGCTAGGGTTATTAACTGATGCATATGAAAGATATATGCTTTGTGATGTGAGTGGACCGCATTGTAGAAAAGAAAAGAAAAAAGAAAAAAAAAAAAAGGAGAGGCAGCTGTATAATAAAGAGAGAGGTGAAGAGTAGCCTGGTGTGGCAAAGAAAAAGAACAACAACCAAGCGTTATTGAATTTGGTGTGGATCTCAAGTTAGGCATAAACTTGAGAGGATATTGTATTTGATTTGGTAATGGTAAAATCACTGCAGCTTTGTGGAATTTGGTGATTATTTTCTTTGGCGCATATTTTCTCTATTTTTGCATTTCATAGATTTGGGAATTTAATGTATATTCCCTTTAGAAATAGCATTACAACTCAAGGAATTTTCAAAATAAAAAAGAAACCATCCTTTCCATATTTACTCTCACATGAAAGAATGTCATTCGTGATCAAAACAAACAAATGCATATTGCACTCAAAAAGCTTTCATGCGTAGTATGTAGAGATCCTACTAGTAATCTCCAAGGCATGACATACCCATGGATCTATGATTCAGACTTGTTTCCTACACATCCACTCAAAAAAATGAATTTACTGCACATCTAATGCATTGCTATAAATAAATACAAACATAATTTCAACTGTGAAATCATTCAGATTAGAATATATCACACTTACATAAGAGATAAAAGGACAGAATACCCAAAGTTCATAAGAATACAGTAACAACGAGTCATTGGACAAGAAAAACCTTACTCTACCAGCCATCTGCATGCTTGAATTGGTAAAAAAAATCCCCACATTTTAGTTCCACCCATTTATCAAACAACTGGGCACCATTTGATTCCAACTTTGCTCTCATACGATATCTTTATTAAGGGCTGTAAAAGTTAATCAGCATTCACAAAGTGAACCGCTGTACCACCTCAGGTTCACTCTTTTGCCATGCATACCCTGACAGTAAATTTAGCAAGGGCTCTAACATATACGTGCTCATTAGAGATTCAATGGCTGTAACTGAAAGCCTGGAGAGCTCCAATGTGAGTGTACTGATTGCAACAGAAAGGAAGCAAAGAATCAACTGCTGTTTAAGATTTTTCAACCCTCACTCCGTGTTAGCATACTTTACATTATTGCCTTTTGAAATAAAACCATCCTTCCCGGACTGCAATCCCAGGGCATTAGCAAACATCCTCTTTGCAGCTCCCAAATGCTCCTTTTTCAAGTAGTCTTTATCAACTCCATTCCCACTACTTCCATTCTGAGATATGCTCACATGCGGGGAAATCTTGTCATTTAGCTTTTGGGGCGTGTTGCTTTTACTTAATGATAATCCACTTGAATTTTTATCATTGCTCTTCACTCTACCATAAAAATTCATATTTTGGTGTGATGAGAAAATAGTCTGCTGAGATGCTTCCAATGCATCTGTTTGCCCACACTGCTTTTTGCAATCCCTAATAGTAGCAGCCTGATTGTTTGGATTGATTCTGTGGCCTAGGGCATGTGCAATCATTCGGCGGGCAACCATGGGAACATTTCGTGGCTTCCGCTTGACAGGTTCATTAACATCTCCCGAATCCACTGAAAATATTCGGTTACGAGCAGCAAAATAATCTGCTCTTCTCTCCTCAAGTGAATGTTGAAATGAGGGCATATTTGTCTTCAATGCTGAAGCAAATGCAAAATGTTTAGGTCGAAACAGTTAGTTATTTAACAACATTGCATGTTCCAGAACAAAATAAATGGATATCAATATTGGACTTGATTGGTCAATTTGTTCATAAATAAAAATAAAAATAAAATAAGGAATCATGCTTCCAACTGTAAGATGGTATTTGGTTTCATTAACTATGGATAAAAGAACATCAGACTAAATTTTGCTCCATTACATGGACGCTACAAAATGGTTGACCTCTCCATTTTTTTATTGAACTTGATGTTGAATAAAAGATGAGGTATTCTACTAGTTAATCATAAGGCTTTGTCATTTACTTTATCTAACTGCTACTTTGTTGCTAGGATGGTAAACAAGGATGTGGAGCGTACACTAATACATATACACTTCAATGTACTAACTTATGATTTTGCCAAGTCCACATGCAAACAAAGAGAGAAATCCCTCTGAGACATCAATGGCATGTATCTAAAACCAAAAAAAAAAAAAAAAAAAAAAATGAAAAAGAAAACAAACAAACAAAAACAAAAACGTTCTCTCTTTTAGCTCTAACCATGAACACTATAGAGCTATCAAGCAGTTAAAATAAGGCATCCAGATGCAAAAAAATGAAAGTTGCAGTTTTTTCAACACCAAAATGCATTAGTTCCATATACTTCACAACATAGTATAAGGTGTTATAATTCAAACTTCCAAAAATTATGAATGCCAATTGCATAAATTTGACTGTAGCTGAGGCTTATTCTTTTTTTAATAACTGTAGCTGAGGCATTTCACATACTCAAAAAGTAAACCATCATTGCTGCCAATTTAACACTATTTTTCACATCTTTTTCACACTTTCAAATTCTTTTTAATCCAATATAGATATTGATAGATATTAGCATATGCTTTCTAAACTTGAGAATAATGTAAACTTGTTTCACAAATGATATATATGATAGACTGGTTGTCAACCATATTACAGGGGAGGTTCAATAACCTGAATTACGTTTTGAGGACAGGAAAAAGGTTACCTGGCAAAGTTTCTGTTCTCCTCAACAATTGATGTGACATTATTGGAGATTGAGGCTCTTCATACTGCCACAAAATGTCACTAACAAGGATGGAAGGTCTGCAATTTGAATATGTAGGTTTTTTAGAAAAGACATTTAATGAGCACAGCAAGAGCCCAATAGCTAAACTATTTAAAAATGTGCAATATCAATAATGATTTTCTAAAATGATTTGCTAGGATCAAACGTTGATGTCTCAAATGGCATGACCAGTTTGGTTGTTATGATAATTTGTATACCTTTTAACACATGTTTCCTTTGAGAAAACAAAACTAATAATAATAGTAATAATAACCTGATTAGATTAGAAATTCAACTCTATATAATTGATTAGATTCCTCGACTGATGCACACTTCTAATTTTCAACCTCCAACAAAATCTATCCTCACCTTAACATCTTTCTATGACAGAATCAACCAATACTAATCTACAATAAGTCAATCCACTATCTATTTTCTATGGAACTGTATATTCAGTTTTTTAAGTAAAAAGATTATTGGGAAGTACAAAAGGGGGCACAACACAAGTAAACAAGAAAGCCACTTCTGGGGGGTGGTTTTAGCCTGCCAAATGAATTCACAAGGTGACTTAATAACCTCCCCACCCCCTCTTTTACTTCTAGAGACCTATTAAGTTTTAACACCAAACTTTTGTTTCTTACACAATGACCATGTCATCATTTCCTTCACAACTCTTCAAATTTAGCAAACCAACACAGGTTTAGAAATAAGTTTGAAGACCCTAATTTCAAAATTGCACTACCAAAGAAGTGGAATCAAAAAGCATAAACAAAACTTTGGCCCAATCATCATGTCTCTTCCCTCCACCATGCAAATAGAGCCTTCCACCTTATCAATGATGAAAATCAAGACACAAAATAACTACCACCATCAGACCTACAAGAACATTTAAGCTCAATAAGGGTCTCTAAATTGCCTTAAAAAGTAAACAATTAGAACTAGTAGGTCGTAATAGGTATTTTGTTTTGTCAAAAGTTCACCTGTTTTCTTCCATTCAAATCCTCACATCAATCAGAATGGCATGATGCTCCTAGATATCCTCACATCTTCATCCCCCAATTTCTCATGCCAAGTCTCCAAGACACCTATTGAGAGATAAACAGAGCACCTAATGAGCACAAAAGAGTGGGAAAACTAAATACCACAGATCTCTTGTAAGTTGCAACTGGGCATTGCATCAAAAGGTGATCCAAGGACTCTCCATCTCTCTTGCACATTATTCAACTAGTCACACTAAATAAGAATTTTACATACAATTGTCTATCATTCATTTTAGTTTTAAAGTAAATTTTTTTTTTCTATCACTTAGAAGTCATATTTCAAAATTATTTTGTGTAAGATAGTTGTTTGTACCCATGGCTTACAGAAAAGAAGATTTTCATTTTAGTGATCCTAATAATCTATTTACCAAGAATCTTACAAAAAGTATCATACGCATGTTTTAAAGATTATTAACACTCTTAAAACTTATATGCAATGCTGACATAACCTTGCAATGAATATTTCCTTCGTTTTCCCATTCAGATTCTTGGATTCACCATTGATCACATAAATTTCGAACTGTAAGCTTAAAACTTTTTGGCATCCACCTCAAAAAGTGCAACTTGTTTGTTATCACACATGGGACAAAAAGCATTTGATTTATACCAATCACAGGTAAGATTTTGCACCACAAAATGATAAAGCTGATCTTTTTAGGTCTAAATACTCATTGGCCTGTCTTTTATGCTTTCTAAAAAGTGACAGAGAGCATGAAAATGAATAAATTCTTGGTTTCTCAAGTGATGAAGCATTCCTTCTAAGCATCATTGGAACCTGACAACACATTACCAAGATACTAATCTGTGCAAACAACTTAATGCCTTAAATCCAAACACCTTTAAGTCAACTGCACTGCACATTCTACTGCAAGTTATCCAAGAAGCTCAAAGAAAAGCCAGCTCATGTACCAACGAAATCTTATAATCACATTCAATTTGATGCGGAATTGGTGTTCTCTCTAGGCTACTTCAAGTTATTTTATGTCTTAGTTTCATGTTTCTTATTAATTACTAAACTACTGATTTAAAATTTCTTTAAAATTAGGACTCTAGGGTGTTCTTGTAATTGTAAGATTAATAGGTATGGGCTGTAGAATAGTCCATTGAGCCTTATTTTGGGTCAAGTCATGTTATTCTGTCTTGCATTGCTGTCTTTAGGTCTGTCTGGTTGTGCGTTAAGAGCTGCTCTAAAGCTCTTTCTGGACTAAAAAAGAAGGGGGGGGGGGAGGATGCTAACCCACTAAAAACGTGTTGGGTCCTCTTGAAGCTGGAAATAGCTTTAAGACTAAAGCTGAAATTTGGAGCTGTTAGGAAAACACTAAATAGTTTTCAGTTAAAACTCTATATCACAAAAGCTTTACTACTAAAGCACTACAGTTAAAGCTCTACTTCCTCTAGCAATGCCAAAATGGCATTTTATTTGGTTTAAAGCTTATTCTACTATTACAACTACGGATCATAATAGAAGAAGGATTACTACAGGTCTAAGTGTTTGTTTGGATGAGCAGGGGGTTGAAATTAAGCTGTTTATTCAGCTTATTTATCCCATGTACAATTTTTTAAAGTTTACTTTTTCTAGGTACGTCTGTGCTTTTTTTTTATAAGTAGGTACAGCTGAACTTTTGCCAACTTTTTTTTAAAACCCAATTAGCCAATGAAACTAAGCTCTCCCAAATTTTTTTTTTATTTTTTGATAGGTAATAAAAGTTTCATTGATAGGAAAAGTACAATGTGTTTACCATAGTAAACCCACTACACTTGAAACGAATACAAACAAATCAAAGGGAAGAGCTAACAGATATAAGGAAATCAGACATGGAAATACAATGCGTAAGACCCCAAATATGGGACCACTCAAACAAAGTCCTAGATAGCAAAGACTTCAACAGATCTACAGGTTTCTCAATGTCTTCAAATTTTCTAGAATTGCGTTCCTTCCACATATTAACCACATAAGACACGCCGGTACCATATTCAAAACATTTGAAGAAAAAGTCCCCAGCCAATTTTATCCAAGCAAAAAGAAGAGAAACAATTGTATTCGGCATCACCCACTGGACTCTAAACATAAGGAAGACTTCACACCACAAAGCATGAGCAAACTTATGATGAAGCAAAAGATGATCCATAGTTTAATCATCACAACGACATAGGCAACACCAATTCATAGGAGGCAATTCTTCTTAACAAGGTTATCTATTGTAAGAATCCCACCCCTAGCAGCAATCCATAAAAAGAAAGACACCCCTTTAGTTACCCTAACACACCAAATGCTCTTCCAAGGGAAAGAAACAAAAGGGGCGTCCAATAATGAGTTATAGAAAAAGATCAAAAACACCACCACGAGTCAAGTACCAAATCAGGGTATCATCACCCTCCCCCCTTGGAGTAAAATCAGATCATAAAGCCGACTTCTTGACCACATCATAGGCAGATAAGTCCGGATACAAATCTTTCAAAGAACTAGGACCACTCCATGGGTCGTACCAGAATCGAATACGAATACCCTCTCCTGCCACATTCACCACATGACCAAAGAAACTCTCTGCACATTTCCTAATGTTCTTCCACATCCCACAACCATGTGTCCCTCTAACAACTCTAGTGCACCAACCTCCACTAGTCTCCCCATATTTGGTGGCTATAACCTGAAGCCATAAATGAGTGACTTCATTCCCAAAACGCCATAGCCACTTCCTAAGCAAAGCTTGGTTAAACAGCCTAATCCTCCGGATCCCTAAACCACCTACCTCCACTAGCCAAAAAACCTTTTCCCAAGCAACAAGAGGATATTTAAAAACTTCAGTTGATCTCTCCCAAAGGAAATTCCTCTGAATCCTTTCTAATCTGTTCGCCACATGTTGCGAAATAGTAAACAATGATAGATAATAAGTGGGAAGACTCAATAGAGTGCTCTTCAATAAGGTAAGCCTACCCCTTTTGACAAATATAACCGCTTCCAACCTGGTAGCTTTTTCTACATCCTTTCTATAATAGGGCTCCAAATCGAGGAATCCTTATAGTGAGCCCCAAGAGGCATACCCAAATAAGTCATGGGCAATCAGCCAACCTTAAAACATAAAATACGAGCCAGGGCATCTAATAAAATCCATCAAGATTCCATCTTTCTGAACCTTCATCAATATTTTAAGCTTTTAGACCTAAGCCCTCGCCTTTTCCCTAGATTTTGGTCAGCTAAGTCTCTCAAAACACCTGCGTAAAGCCCCTTTCTTGCTCCTACTGCAATCCACCAGATTTGATATGAGAGTTCTTTGTCATACATCAATTTGGTATCAGAACTTGTTTTAACAGTCCCTATTCATCATTTAACCATACTCAATGCCATGTGTTAAGGTCATCCTGACTTTCTTCATCGCCTAAACTCAAATTCTATTGCCCTCTAAGCATCTTCAACTTAATAATTATCACTAGACTTCATGCTCTTCTTTTAAATTATTAAAAATCTAATCTTTTTGCAAATCGATGCCTCCTTTAACTTCTCGGAAATGCATTCATTCTATAGCTTTGAATTCCAAATTCAAAGTTGCAACTGGATTTATTCATTAGAAAGATTCAATTCAATACATGTAACCACAAGTGTTATATTAGATTTGAATTAGATTTCGGATCAATCTATTAAAAGTATTCATTCTCTTTTGATAGGTAAAAGGATTCATTCTCTTTATTTATTGGAGGTAGAACCAATCAATATTTCTTTTATGATTCATCTTTAGAGTTAAATGCCTCAGTCATGAATTGTTTTTGGTCCAATTTGCAGGAATAAAAAAAAAAAAGTAAAACCCTTATGATAACTAGATCTTTTCTTGCTTTGACATTTATTTACTAAAAATATCCATTTAGCTTCACTAATTTTGTGTGTATGGTACCCAATCATCACTCATTTGTCTTTTTTTCTATATAAGTAATGAAAAAAATATATATTAGAATGAAAAACAAACCCAGTACACTGGCGGTGTACTAAGGGAGAAGTACAATCAATTCAAAATACAATGCTCAAGCAAATCCACGAGTGAAAAACAAGGTGGAGAAAGAAAAGAAGCACTCCAATCCGACAGAGTACGAAGGAAGAGAGCTTTAATTTCAAGGATAGTCCATTCACATCCCTCAAAACTTCTGGCATTGGGAGATAAAAAAAAAATCTTCCCATCAAAAGGCCTTATTACCATTTTTGAAAGGACAGCATGTAAAATTTCTAGTCAATAAGCATAAGTATTCACATACATTGATGTATCTGAGCATCTCTCCAAAACTAAGTGCCGATCATCACCTTCACCAACAGATGTGTGGGAAAATCTAGCACAAATAAATTAATCATTAATATTAACAGAAGAACACTGGATAAGTAATATGTTCTATGTAAGCCATAGAGTAGCTCCATGAGATGAGAGAGATTGGGATGTACTCCATAATCAATTTAGATGTCCTTCAACAAAAGTATCAAAACAATACTATAAATCATCTAGCAAACAGGAAAAATTTGAAAGAAAAATACCCAAATATTTCTGAAAGGCGATGCAAGAGAAGACGGTTATACGCATTCATTGGTTCCAACTCCAGGACACCATCAGAACTGCAAGCCAACATTATTTTGTTAGTATTCTCAACAAAAGCACAATCCAGGGTATCCTTCACATAACTTCAGGCAATAAATCCTAACTATATGACAAGAAGATTTACATAGCAGAAACAACAAAAATTACATCACCAACACGGCAACACCACCAGTAATACAGATGCAACAAAATACCAACCAAAACTACAAGATTTTCTCTAGTCCCCACTCCCCCTCCATTTGAGCAAAAGAAATGGCAAATTTCATGAGTTAACACAGGCATGGAAGCGCACACACACACACACACATGAGAGAGGGTGAGAGAGAGAGGCCCTTTCTGGCTAATCAACTAGTGTATAATGGCCAAAAACATGCAAGGCATGGAAGTGCACACACACACACATTAGAGAGGGGGAGAGAGAGAGAGAGGCCCTTTTTGGCTAATCAACTAGTGTATAATGGTCAGGCAAGAGGTTTAAGTGCAAAAGGACATATTATTAATGTAAGTCTACCTGGTATCATCCTGAATGAAGCTGACCAAGGCCTCTTCCACTGAGAGAACAAGATGCTTGGAAGGAAGATTGTCCTTGACAAGGAAAGCCAGTTCCTCGACCTATATGTTGGCAATACACAAATTGGTACAGAATGAGAAAAAATTCAAACATTTATTTCAAAACGATAAACAAAAATAATGAAAAATACATTCTAGATTTGTTTTTAAAGAATCTCAAATATTTATTTCAAAACAAAAAGGGGGGAATCCTTTTTTTTTTTTTTATGAATAAAAAAACTTTATTGGAAAGAGGAAAATTCAGTACTAAACAAAAGTGATATACTGAGCGAGTAAAAGTCATGAAAAATTACAGCTTTTGATTAAATGCATAAATTCATAAAAATTATAAAACTATAAATAAAATCATAAACATCTGAAACATGTTCAATCTAGAACAAGTCCAATGACAAATTATTAAATTGCACAGCCAATGGAGTATAATATTTTTATCAGTCCAGCGAAGTTGTACTAAAACCAAGCAGAGCTACAGAAAAGTGAGGTCAAAAGTGTAATTTTTTTTATGGAGGAAAAGAAAAGAAGGAAATAAAAATCACATTAACTTGCAATGAGAGGATATCAAAACTTCATTTAAGTTTCCAGTTCCACAACCTGCAAGTACACCCCACAGAGATAAAAGCCCTAGTCATTAAAACGCAAGTAGGGAGAGAGAGAGTTAAACAGAATATGTTCTCACATGCTTGGCATAGACTATATCCAAATGGATTAATGATTCAAAATGAGGTTCCATGGACCATGCCTTTTGCAAATGATATTATGTTTGTTTATGAGACTAGATAGGAAGTTAACTCTAATGTGGACTAGGTAAACTAAAATTGGAAGTTGACTCTAACGCAATTCCCTTATTTTTAATATGAAGTATTTTGAGACAAATAAATTTGTTTGATAAGTACAATTAGGAGACGAATAAATGCGCAAACTTTCCAGAATATTGGTAATAAAATTGAAGCTTGTACCCAATAGCATTGTAGCTCAACTATCTCCTGGTGTTTCCAATAGAGACATCTTGAGTTTAAATCCCCTTCTCCCCCGACTATTGAATGATCAAAAAAAAAAAATAATTGAAGCTTGTATTCCAAAGGTCGCACTATGATTGGATAGTGATCACTCTATTCCACAAACTTCTTGAAGTTCCTTGATCTTTTTAAATGTAAATTTTTCCCCATTTTAGGCTTTTCCTCTTGTATACATCCTTGTACTAGGGTTGCACCCCTTTTTGCTCTATGTTAATAAAATTGATAACTTATTAAAAAATTTGGAAGTTTGGAGAGATACTTTATAAGGGCGCTTTAGGCCAAGTAGGAGTAAATTTGAGTACATAAACTAATAAAAGTAGAATAAAGATGGATGGATACTTCATGATATAATTTTGTATATGATACACGTTATCAACCTCAGTTAGTTAATGAGGCTACATGGAGCCAACCCCAACTTAAGTTTTTGATAAGTAATAAAAGTTTTATTGAAGATAAATAAAAAAATAAAAAAATAAAAAAAACTTTATGCTTGTTATATTACGAATTATCCCAAAATATTAAATAGTTAGGAAATGGTGAATTTCATCATTTAACCATTATTCTAACAGTACCCCTCATGTGCAAGTCCAAACTCCCCCTTAATAAGGGAGGTCCAACAAGTGGAATTTTTAACATTTTAAATGGGAGGGTGGGTGGAGACAGCAATCCAACTTAGAACTTCTTCTCTAATACTATGTTGTCTAAGTAAATGTATTCAAGGTTTTAAGCTTAAGCTATCAAGAAAGGGTGAGTTTAACCACTTAACCATAATTCTAACATCCCCCTCGCATGTAAGCAAAAACTCCCCCTTAAGAAGTAGGGCTAGGGCCCAACAAGTGGAACTTTTAACATTTTAAATGGAAAGTAAAGTGGAAACAAGGATTAATCTCAAGACCTCCTACTTTAATACAAGGTTAAATTACCAATCGTCTCAAAAGCTTAAGCTGTTAAGAAATGATGAATTTACTCATTTAAACATAATTCTAACAATGCTTACAATGGTGAACACAAAGTATCTTAAAAAATTACAAGAACACCGGATAGAGGATCTAAAAGAGTTTTGGACTCACAAAATGGATGTACAATGCGTAAAACCCCATGCCCAAGACCAAATCAAACAAAGTACGAATCAACAAGGGTTTCAATTGATCAAGAGATCTCTCAACATCCTCAAACATACGGCTATTCCATTCCTTCCACACTATCCACATCAAGCATGCTGGCATTAGATTACATACATCCAAGGAATGTTTCCGAAACCAACTTCCAACCACATAATAGAGTTGCTACAGTCAATGGCATCACCCACTGCATCTGATCACCCACATAATAGAGCTAACCCATAGGACACACACAACTAGACCTTTAAAACCACACAACTTTTACTTTAATAGGACTTCACATGTGGGCCCCATAAAATAAGTCTTGAGACAACTTTGCAAAGTAGTAACAAATTAATCTTCCATGGCTGCATCAATGGAAGAAAGCGTCTCTCTTGAAAGGGGGAAGACTCATGCCCATAAAGAGCACTTTGATGAGCTTACCTGCTTATTTCATGTCCCCATTCACAACGTCGGTAAGTGTGGTATAAAGGCTGACGAAATTACAATGTGATTTCCTTTGGGGAGGCATGGGAGAGGGTGGGAAAATTCATTTGGTCAATTGGAAGTTGGTGTGTTCTCTGTTGTGTGTAGAGGCTTGGGTATTAGGAAGTTGTGTACCTTCAACTTTGCTTTGTTAGGAAAATGGCTATGGAAGCTTTACTAATGAGATTGATCACCTTTGGAGGTGCTTGGTGGTGGTGAAATAAGGAGAGCTAGAAGGAGGTGGGACTTCAAGCTTAGTCAATTACTCACAAAGGATTGGAATTTGTACTGGAATTAGGGCAGCAGGAGGATTAAATTAGAATTTAGGGCAGAAGGAATGTGTGGTTCTAGTTTGAATTATGGTGCATGGATGAAGTATTAAAACTTGAAAGATTATTTCTGAAGTTGTTTAAAAGTGCATAAACAAATTAGCAAGAGCATGTGATTATATGGAGGTTAACAAGGGTTACAAATTGGAATCCCATTTTTTTTTATAGGTAAAAAGTTTATTGATATCTTAAAAGGGGAACACCCTAGTACACAAGGAGTGTACAAGGGGTCAAACAATCAAGAACAAAAATTACAAGCATCTAAGAAATCAAGAAAAGATGAAAAAGATTGGTTCCGCAAAGCAGCCAACCAATCCATTAAAGTTCTAAAGAAAAATAGCTTCAAGTCTGATATGGATCTCTCCTTATCTTCAAAGCACCGACTATTTCTCTCCCTCCAAAGGCACCACAATAAGCAATGAGGAACCATCAACCATATTTACCCATTTCGATGACGGCCAAATCTGCCTTGCCAACATCTGCCTTGCCAACATGCTAGAAGCCCCACTACAGATTGCGGCATAACCCAGCTCACTCCAAACAAACCGAACACCATAGCCCACATATCCATTGCAACCAAACAATGAAGAAAAAGATGATCAACCGATTCACCATTACACTTGCACATATAGCACCAATCCAATATCCAAACCTTCATTTTTCGTAAATTGTCAATCGTTAAGCATTTCCCTAAAGCAACAGTCTAAACAAAGAAAGCTACTCAAGAAGGAGTCTTCTGTTTCCAAATGCTTTTCCAAGGAAAGCAATAGTCATTAGAGCCTACTAAGAGACTGTAATAATCCTTAACTGTGAAGCCCTTCTCTCTGTCAGATTTCCAGCACATCTTATCCTCACCACACCCTCTCACCGAAGCACCATATATGGTATCCATGAAACCGGCCAGTACCTCTAGTTCTCGAGCATGCACACCCCTAAGGAAACTTACATCCCAAAACAGGGTTTCGTTATCAAACTTCATAATCTCAGCCACACTAACCTCCTGATCTCAACAAAATCTAAACAATTCAGGATAGCTAACTGCAAGAGATATTTCACCACACCAACGGTCTTGCCAAAATTTCACCCTAGACCCATCCCCAATATCATATAGAATGTGGCAAGAAAAAGAAGGCCATCCCCGACTAATATTTTTCCACAAGCCAACACCATATGGACCATTAGTAGGCCTAGTACACCAGCTACCCCATCCACAGCCATATTTCACCGCTATCACTTGCCTCCAAAGGGCAGCCCTCTCCATCCCAAATCTCCATAGCCACTTCCCAAGCAAAGCTTCATTAAAAAGTCTTACCTTCCTTATCCCCAAACCACCCGAAGCAATGGGAGTGCAAACAGTAGCCCATTTAACCAAATGGAATTTTGGTTCATCACCAATGCCACCCCATAAGATATTCCTCTGAAGTTTCTCAATTCGGTTAGCCACAGAAGCAAGAATAGGAAATAAAGATATAAAATAAGTGGAATCCCAATTTTGAGAAGCAGGAATAGGAAATAAAGATAGAAAATAAGTGGAATCCCAATTTTGTGAGGCGGGTTCAGGATTGGGACTTGGAGTAGATTAACACTCTTTTCAATTTGTTACATTCTTTTTTATTAGTAATTTTATTGAAAAGGAAAAGGGACGGTCACATATAAAAGATGTGAAACAATCCCTTTCCAAAGAATACAAGCACAAAGACAAAAAAAATCTATAAAATCAATGAATGACAACAGAATGCCACCCAAGGCAGTCAACCAATCATACAAGGACCTCAAAAGAAACTCTTTGATTCCAAAATTAGGCTGTTCAACACATCAAAAAGCATCCTATTTCTTTCGAACCAAAGATTCCACATAACACAGTAAAGTATGGCATGTGAAACCTTAGCAGCCCTATGGAGATGGAATCGTCGTTGCCAACATTACATGAGCTCAATCACAAATTATATCATCACCGAAACTACCCCAAACAATGCAAAAACAAAAGACCAAATATCTGTTGTAATATCAATGAAGCAGAGAATGTGCAACAAATTCCCCGCTACTTTTACGCATACAACACCAACCAACAATCAATAAGTGCCTCTTGTGGCAATTATCAATCGTCAAAACTCTCCCTAAAGTTGTTGCCCACACAACAAAATGCCACATTCCATGGCACCCTAGCACCCCAAATACTCTTCCATGGAAAATAGTGGCCTGTGGAACCCCTAAGGGCATTGTGAGATGACATAACCTCAAATATCTAACTCCTTGCTGGCATTTACAAAGCTTGATCTCCACCATAAAATGAAGGTATATTCTATTAAGATAGAGAGTGTAATGAAAGACAAAGCTGGTTTGAAGCTGAACATGCATGGTAATTTTATTTCCGATCTTATTATGAGGGTTTGAGAAGGGACTTATAGTACAGCTGTTCCTTGGAAAACTATTTAGAGAATGATGACACTTAGCCACCTTCAAATGTGGCATTTTTTGTATGGACAATGGCTTTGGGGAAAATTTTTACAGTTGATAATCTCTTATTAAGATAGAGGTGGGCACATGTGTTTATGAGCAAACCAAACGGTGAGACCAGAAACCATTTGTAATTACATTGCTCATTCACTAGGAAGCTGTGAGCTTTCATATTTGTGTTGTTCATAGTCAATTGGGTGATGCCAAAGTAGGTTGAGGAGCCACTGCATTCCTGTAGAAGGAAGTCTTAAAAGCTAGGTTTTGGGATGATGTTCCATTACATATCATGTGGACTTTATGGAAGGAATGAAATAGGTGGATGTCTGAGAGGGAAGAAGTGTCAATTTTGTGAATAACAAATCAATGCTTGTCAGCATTTTATTGAGCATCATCAGATGAAAGCTGACCTTTTTGCATTGTAGACTAAGGATTCATTGCATGTGTACATGATCATAAGTGTACACTAGACAGCTCACAGTCGAGTATTGAGTATATAGCTAGTTTACTACAACTGTGCCTCTGATCCCTGTGTAATATTATTTCTATCTATACATCTTTACCCATCACAAAAATAAATAGATAATAATAAAAATAAAATAAAACTTCATATACATAATGTGGATTTTCCATTAGCTCAATTAGTAAAATCTATTATCGTCAAGTAAGAAATTTGGGGCTCAACCCCACTTACACCAAAAACCAATTAGCACACTCATTTTATTTATCAAAAAATTAAATTAAATAGCTTCATAGACACAAATCATACTCAATTAAACTCCACGGAGTCTTATATCTAACTACTTCAAGAAGATTGTGACCATTGGTTATATCCATAATCATAAACAACCATTTTATCTTGACTAATCTGAGACAACAAATGCACTTAATTGTTGTTGAAAGTCACTCCTATATTCCCAGTCAACCATCTCAACATCCCCAAAAAATGATTTTTCACTAAAAAAAATTGATTTAAAACCTTTTTTATTTCTATTTGCTGATATCATACATTTCAAATTGACTAATCCAATTTTATATCCTAAAAGCAATTCCCATTTATATTATTTTCTGTTACTGCTAATTTTTATTTTTATTTTTATTTTTATTTTTTAATCTTTTGAAAAAATAAAACAGAGAACACCCACATAACCCAGTAAATTTAGCATAACACAAACAAATTTACAATTTATTAGCAAAATTCCTTAAGACACAGTTCGAATATTAGCAATACAATTCATTAAAACTCTAAATAAATTGTAATTAATTCAAACAAAAGCCACAAAGCTTTAAACAAGTAAGAAAAATTAGACCATAGAAATCGACAGAGAGAGAGAGAGAAAGTAAGAGATGTACCATAGCAAATTGGGTCATGCTCATGTTAAAGCAGTGCAACAAAACTAAAAAAAGAATTTCTGGGAAAGCGTGATGCGAGCCGTTGTATGAGAGAGAGATATTGTTGATTGAAGGTGTACAAAGATTCTAAAGATACAAATATATATATATATATATATATATATATTTTTTTTTTTTTTTTTCTCAGCAAAAAAAAAGGCGTACAAAGATTCTGAGATACAAACACAATACGAGAAATTTCTTAGCTGTAGTCGCAGCCAATAGAGTGAAGACACGTCACTAAAAAAATATATGACATGTTTACTTGCCACATCATTCTAACTCATCCACAAATTTTATCATCGTTAAGAGCATTCACATCAAGAATGCTAAAAAAATATAGCATTTAACATTTCAAAATACTATTTTATCTATTTTAACATTTTACTTTAATATACACCCAACATTAAAAGTTTTATTTTTTTTACCACTTCATTAAAATATTATTTATTTATTATTTTTTATTCTCACCACCCACCTAATTTCACCACCCAAGCCTCCACAAACCCACACAACCAACAGCCTCAACCCATCAGCACAACCAACCTCAACCCATTGGCCTCTAACCATGGCACAACCAACCACCGACCTTAACCCACAACATAACCCACGGCACAACCATCATTTTCTCCCTTTCATCTCTCTCGACCTCAACCCACAGCACACCAACCACCGAACCCACCGGTGTTACCCAGTAACCCAGCGAGACCCATCAAGCAATACCACCCACTGCCATCACACATGTTTTAAGGATTTAGCTCTAGTGGCCACCACATGTGATTCTCCTTCCCTTTTTCTTCCATTCTTTAGATCAGTTTCTACACCCAAAACCCACCACAAAACCCCAGCGAAAACCCACCCACCACCCCAGCTGATGGACCAAGTAATTACCCTCGTCTAAGGAAACCAGCCTAGACGAAGATAGAGCGTCATGAAAGCTACCATTTAATACCTTGACGATTACAAATCTGTAAGAAAGACCGTTGGGGCCCTAATAAAGGCCAAATTTAAGACCAGAGACGTTACCCAGGCTCTCCTTAAACTACCATTTAAGGAGAGTAACGGCTACTAAAGAAAGCCAATATATATATAGACCTACAGAATCCAAGAGAAGGTACAGATATTTTACTCAGTTTAAATCTCTGCTACTGATTTCTCTACATCTCAAAAGTCATATTCATTGACTTTATCATCAGAGACTCTGTGGCCGGCACCACACCGGTGACCACCCTGAGAGGACCCTATTATTTTTCATCCTAAACCTTGCAGGAACCTAGACGAGCTCGTGTTGATCCATCTGGACAAACTTACTCATTGACGATTTCTGCATCATCACCAGTAACCTAACCTCTCCAATCTCAACCCCAGCCAAGAATGCCAACCATGCCGACTCAAGGATGCCAACCACTAACCCAGAGAAGGAGAAGAGAGGTGCTGGTGAGGAGGAAAAAAAAAAGGGAGAAGGAAGAAAGATGAGACCGAAAAAAAAAAAAAAAAAAAGGGAGAGAGAGAAATTGTGTTTTATTGAGAAAGAAAGAGAAGCCTAAAATTTTTTTTTTTTTTTTTTTTTGAGTTTGTTACTATAATGAGCTGCTGTATATGGTAGCTAACTGTAGCTTGATGTCAAAAATTATAGTATTTGACTTCTTTGATGAAGTTTTTTTTTTTTTTTTTTTTTTTTTTTTTTTTTTTTGTGTTGGTTATTATAAATAGCATTTTAGCATTTTGATGTGAATGCTCTAACCCTTTCCGTTAATCCCATCCTCTATTCAAATTTCAAAATTTCATTTGGGAATTGAATTGGCGGGTCGGCAAGAGATTTCACAAGGTAAAAAGCTTTCAAATTTCATTATTTTTGGGAATTCTCTCTCTCTCTCTCTCTCTCTCTCTCTCTCTCTCTCTCTCTCTCTCTCTTTGAGATGGCTCTCCCTGTTCATCATCATCGGTCATCACTATTTGTTGCCATTTCTTTCCATTGCAACATTGGCAACACTTAAGCTCTGTTTCTATTTCATTTGTCCCTGCCCCTACAACTATCTCACTGCTTTTAGTTTTTTTTTTTTTTTTTAATTACCTTCTTAGCTCAATATTAATTGGGTTAAGTTCTTGTTCCCTTACTTTTGTTTTATATTAAATGGATCAAGCTTTAATCATACTCCTTTAGTAGCACTTTGTTGGAATCTTAGGTTCTGTAAAACATGAACATGAATTTCATATTTGATTTATATTTAAACTTTATCAATTTTTAAATATGAGGAATATTTTTTTATTTTTGTTTCTTATATAAAAAAAAAAAGTTTTTGTCTTTGTTGGATTTGATCTGATTGGATAGTTTTTGGAAGTGATTGGGATCAAAAGTGCTAGATTTAGGCAAAACATCAATCTCCCACATTTATTTATTTACTTTTTGGTGGCATAGAAAGTGTTTGTTGAAATGCTTCATAGAGTTTTGCTTTGGTCTAAACTTGTCATGGCTTTGTATCCATGTTTATGTGGTGCTGCTTTTTTTAATTTTGTGAAATCCGGTGTAGGAGCTGTCTCTAAGGGTAAAAGATTTATTTTTTGAGCTCTTCTTTTATATCATCTTAGTGGAGGGAATAAATTCTTTAGTTGTATGAGTTTTTTTTTTTTTTTTTTGAGCACTTTTTTTATCATGGCAGAAGGAAAAGAGATGTTGATTGTAAAGAGACTATAATAGGTAAGAAGTGCAAAAATGTTGGTGAACCTCTTTTTATCTTTACTTTAGCATGTCATGTTTCTATTTTTATTTACATCTTTGAATCAAGTTCTACCAAGGGTCTATTTGAGATCTGCTTATTTTGCTGAAACTGAAAACTTTTTATTGAAAGTACTATAAATAAATGTAAAAGTTAGCTGAAATAGTACAATGAAACTCATGAATAGTACCAAAAAGTGCAGTGGGGCCCATGAATAGTAGCAAAAATAAGCTGAATAGTAAAATAAGCTGGCTTTTTAATTTGGAGCCAAACGCACACCAAGTAGGGAAAAATTATTTTGTACATCTATGTATTGCACATTCTCACATAAATCTATTGGTTCCATGCGCAGGACTCACATGTGGACTGTGGAGTGTTTGGTTGATCAGAAAATGAATGAAATTTGGTCAAAATAGATGTCAATAATCTACAATAGGTTGTATTAGCAAAGATGGGAGCAAATGGAACCCACTCAAGAATTGATTTATTTCAATTTTTTAGTGAATCTTTTAAAGCATGCTTGCTTGCAACTAGTGCTTATAGAACTCATAAACAAGAAGTTAGCCCTATGAAAATCCTCCCTGCTCCTACCTTTTCTACACTTTGGCCATTGGTGACCCAAACTTGCATTGCAATGGCATTGGCATTATTGAGTGGTCGCAATTGCATTTTATATGGAAATTGATTAACTAGGTTTTTTAAAAATCTAAAGTTAGTCCATATGAAACTAATAACCAATGTTTGTGATATTTTCTTGGCTTTTGCTTGGTATAGGAATTCATACATCATGAATTTTCTTTGAGCAATCTAGCATAATATCAAATACATTCTATGAGATAAATCCTGTAAATGTCAACTTGACAATATCCAAAACAAATAATAAAATATATACAAGAACAAGTAATAAACTAAAAACACCTAAAATCTAGGAATTTATTGGCTAAATTGTAATATTAAGAGCATCTCTAGCAGCTTCTCTAAATTTTTATACTATTTGGACAGTGAACAGTGACATTTACCTTTTACTTACCTACTTTTTCAAATACACCTTACAATAAACTCTCTATACTTTCTCCATTTCATTTAAATATTATTTCTTCATTCATTCTTTATTCTTTTTTTAATCTTCATTTATTCTTCCTCTATTCATTTCCAACAACTATATTTCAATAACAACTTTTTCAAAATTTTCAAAATTCATATTTCTCAAAAGGTAATATTTCTTAAGGTATTTTTATTTTTAATTATTCATTAACTTATAATTAATTTCATTATAAAACAACTTATCATTAAAAAAAGTCCACCAAATATTTAGATCAATCATTTTTTTCCTATTATTCATTAACTTATAATTAATTAATTAAAAAAAAAAAAAAAAACTTACCATACTTTTCATTAAAAAATGTCCACCACACACCACACGGATTAGACCAATTCCTTTTATTTTTTATTATTCATTAAATTATAATTAATTTCCTTAATAAAACTTAACATACATATTATCATTAAAAACAACTCCACCACATAGGAACACACCAAACGTTTTCCTTTTTTTCTCCACCCCATTCCTTTTTTGTTTCATTATCATCAAACAGAGAGAAAAAAAATCAGAGAAATTGCCCCCACAGAAATCGCTGAGAGAGAGAGGTTGTCGCTGCAAAGGCCAGTGGAGATCATCCACTCATTGCCGCTGGTCCTTCTCCTCACCACCAAGTGCATACAAACCTGGTTGGGTCAGATTGGCTTCTGTCTTTCTTTCTTTTTCTTCCTTCTTTTCTTGTTCTGATTCACTTTGTTGTTACAATTTGTTTTATGAGAACTAGATTGTGTTTTGTGTTTTGATTATTTGTCTTTGTTTAGAGACATTTGAGAGACAAAAACGAGAGAGAGAAACAGAGGATGAGAGAGAAAGAATAATTTTTTTTACTGAGCTGGGTATTTTTTTAAGAAAGAATATTGATTTGGAGTTGCTACATGTCAAGAGAGCTACTATAGCAACTCTAAAAAATTTTTTGGAGTTGGAGAGGTTGTTGAAGGGTGTTTTTTGTGTGTTTACTCTCCAAAATTGGCTTTAGAGAGCCTATTGGAGATGCTCTAAAAGCATATCCAACAAGAGAGCTAAACATAAAATCCTCTCTATTTTAGAGAGTGAACCCACAAAATATCAATCCAACAGTCTCTAAACCTCAAATTCTTTTTTGCTCATATACCGTAACTCACCAGCGCTAATGAGCGCAACTGAATATCTTCTATTTGATCTATTTTTGGTCTTACTCTCTGTTTCTTCTCACAGGAAAAAAAAAATGAAAGGAACCCTCTACCTCTCAATTCTTTCTTGATTTTTTCTCAAATTTTAGAACTTGTGAGTACTATTCATTCTCCAATCCATTTTCTCTCAGAAAATTCCACACCAAAATAAATTGTAATAAAAAATTTAGCACAAATATATTAAAATTTTAGCCTTTATTTCAAGCTCCAAAGTACAACAAAATACAATCTGACCAAACTCAAAACAAAAAATGCAATAGAATTATAAAACACAATCTTTCTCATAAAAAACAAAAAACGATCTGACCTATCTGATTACATGTCATTGGAAGTAGGGAGGAGGACAAGCGGTGGTGTAGGTTGAGCAGACGACGAAGACGATGTGACTCTCTCTCTCTCTCCTTAGGTGGAGCATAGTAGCAATTTCCCTCTCTTGCCGATCTCTCTCTCTCTCTCTCTCTCTCTGTATCGCTGATGAGAATGAGCCAAAAATGGTCTGGTGGGTGTCATGGGTGTGGCCTTAATTTTTTTGTGTTTTGATGGGAGAAAGAGAAACATGTGGCCTACCTTTTTTTCAAAGTTCAGTTGATTCCTTTTTCTAGGGGAATTAATTAGAAGTTAATGAATATAAGAATAATAATCCCTTTAAATTAAGATTAGATATGTAATTCCTATTCTTGCTAATAGGCCAAGAATGTATTGACCCCTTGTGATGAATTAACCAATAATTAGTCAAGTTAATTAATTAATTCAATTAGTATGCAATACGAGTGGTAGTACAAACAAATCATAAACTAAGTTAATATGCAGCGAAAAATAAAGTTGACACAGTGATTTGTTTACGAATGGGGAAAACCTCCAAGGCAAAATTCTTCAGTTCATCAACACGATGAAGATCACGAAGCTCTTTGGTTATAAAACCCTACGGCGTACAAACGCAGCAACTTCTTGACGAGAAAGATGAATTAGGGGAAATTGTCTCCGGTCACAATATGCTTGTGAAAAACCTTTGCATCAAGTTGCACTCACTTGCATCAGCTATGACGGCCCTTAAAATAATCTTTATATATGTTTAGGGTTGTGAGAAAAGAAAGCTTAAACATGTATATACGGATTGGAGTGAAATCAGATCTAAAAAACTGATTTTTGTAAATCTCAATAGATAGGTTATCTATCGAGCAGCTGTTGAGCATCGGGCAAGAGTTGCCTTTTAAACCTTGATAGATGCTATCTGTCGAGCTAGCTGTCGAGTTTTAAAATCCAGCACTTCTTCACTTGATTCTTGGACAGATTTGCATGGTTTTAACACTTGGACTTGAACTCTTGTTCCTTGAAGTATTAAACACATCCTATATCTACCCAATTACAAGTAAAGTTTTGTCAAAGGATTAGAGAAGTCATAAACATATGAACATATGAGAGAAGTCATAAATCACTCAACTCATACTCACTTGTTGAATACAATAAAATCTATCCTAACTCAAACTCTTGAAAAACTTTGCAAGAAGAGAGTTCATGGCAAGAAAGATCTTGACAACCTGTATTTCTGAAACACTTTAAACAAAACTTATCACAGCATCTTAGTGTGAAATAAAATTAAAAGATTGCATACAATATATATAAGAAGCATGTGCATAAAGTGAGAAAAGAAACAACACATGAAGAGATATGTGAAACTATAATAACAACCTCAATATATATATATCAACATAAGTACAAGGTTTGCTATCACAATGTAAGAACAAATGTATCTGAAGAGTAAAGAAAAGAAAAGATAAAAAAAGTCCTCACTACATCCCTTATAAACAAAAACACTCCCCCTAACAAAAATATCTATCTCCTATACTAACTCTCCCCCTAAGAACATGACTACTCTCATACCCAAAACTGTTAGGATTAGTGTCCTTAAATCTTATTGTATGATGCTATGTATGATATTATGTATGACATTATGTATGACATTATGTATAACTTAATATTGTGATTAATAAAGTTGTTTTTATTATTATCTAAAATGATGGTAACATGAATATTTTGACATTATTATATAGCCCATGAGATGCATAGTATGTGATTTATGTGAAAAGTCACAGAAGATATAAATCACAGGTTCTTTGTAAACTCAGAATTGTAGTTCGTAGTTGTTGATGAAATTGGACGTTTCATCTGCGAAGACTATAATATATCAGCTAAGATGATTTGTCTTGATCATGGAAGTGGAGACTTCTAATTGATATGTTGATATGTTTTAAGAGTTAAAATATATTGAACTGGACCGCTGTGAAATTTATTATTCTCCTAACGACTGTTAAATGAATAATAAATCTCACGACTTCTATTCACATGAACTCTTAATCCTAAGAGAATAATGGACCTGATCATGGAGTGTATGTTGCTTTGATATATCAGGAGTGAGATCTAAAGAAACGGTCAAAACCTCATTATGTTGGGCAGCCACATTTAGTGTTGATGGAACATATATTCTCAAAATGGAATTCTTAGTCTCTTAACGGAGATACAAAATATTCTCTTGAGATAAGTTTAATGGGTTTGTTAGTTAGAATGTTAGGCCTAACTACTTTAATAAATAGTTACTAAAGTATATATTTCTGAAATTAGATTTCATAAATATATGATGAATAACTTAAAAGATTAAACCGGGTACTCAAGGATTAAAATGTAGTATTCTACAAAGTGGCAGTCTACATTCTTGACTTTGTGTTATTATGAATATTTTATGAAGGGATTGCATGTACAATAAAGTCTTGGGATATAATTTATTAATAAGTCCTAGAGTGCAATTATATTTATATAGTGGTATTAAATATAATTAATGGTAACTTTGAACTTGTCAAGAGTTGACAGAAAGCCTAAGGCCTATTGGAACTAGTGTCTTATTTGTTCCATTTTGGTTCCACTCCAAGCCACATACTAAAGCCCAATTGGAAAGGCCCAAAAGACTAGCCCAATTAGATAATCAGTTATAAGGAGAGAAACATACAGATTTTGGTAAGTGCATGAAATAGTATGTATGTGAGTGTTGGACTCTCTTTCATTCTCTCTTGAACATACACATATAACTGATTGAAAGACCACACATCTTGGGCATTAAGTGGAATTAGAGTGAAGATTAAAGGTGTTCTCAAGAACTTCTGATTTTTGGTTTTGAATTTCATCACATCAAGGTACATTCTCTTGTTCTTATATTCTGAAACTTACATAGCATATGTTATCAATTGCGAATGAAGTAGATCCGTTAATTTTTCGCTGCGTATGTTTTGTATGTGATACAAACATGTATTTTTCCATAAAATGGTATCAGGGCGGTCTTTAATTTCGAATCTATATAACATGTTTTGTGAGTTTTATAATTAGAGATAATAGTTTCATGATGTTAGAAGATTATACATATTTAATTTTCTGTATGGTTGATGAAACTATGATTTGATAAAAACTGATATTGATATTATGATATTGTTTAAATTTGAATTTAAGTATGTTAAATTGAACTTTAAGGCTATAGCATCATTGTAATTCAGTTTTGATATCAATCTCTGTCTATCATGTTCATATGATGGTTGTTTGTTCATGAAAAACGTTAAAAACTACTTTTGAAAATTTCTGGAAATTCGAATTTCACGAAGCTCGATCGATTGAGCAGCGATCGAGTATCGATTGAGCAGCCAGAACTTTTCTTGATCGATCGAGATACACGTTCGATCGATCGAGACTGGAAATTCAGATGCTCGATCGATCGAGAAGCTATCGAGGATCGATTGAGAACCGGGAATTTTGAATTTTTTCTGTGTTTTCAAATGTTTAAAGTGTAAGGCTATGTGTAATTAGATTATGCATGTTTTATAATTAAAAACCTTTATTCTAAAACATCTAGTGGGAGAGAGATACAAGGGTTGGATCTCACGGCCTCCATTGTTGGTTCATAGTAGTGTAAAATATATACTTTGTCTTTACTTCGAGCTTAGCATTCCATGCAGAGAGTATTTATTTCATGGTACTACAGGATTAAATTACTTGGTTTATATTGGTTTGATCAAACACATTGTCTTAGCTTCGAGCTTTGCATTCCATGCGGAGGGTGTTTTGTATCATGGTACTACAAGATAAGCCTGTTAAGGGGATGAAATGTGGCTACACATAATTCTAGACAATGGTATACACTAGATTAAATACTATAGTATCCTCTATGCTAAGTTCTTACTGTTATTATTTAGAGGCCAATTGTATAACGACATATTATTAGTGTTTGATAAGAGTTATCATGATAGCACTAATAATGAGAATAGTTCTCAATCAATCATAGTATTTAATATTCACTATATGCTGAGGGATATTGAATATGGGATTGGGTTGTCGTTGCATATATTATATTATGATTTTATTAAAGTTCCATACTATATGTTTATATGTTAAATTGATAATGTCCAGTTTACTTATTATATTCATGTTTATTATTTCAGATTTGAACATGGCATCATTTAGCCCACTTGTTACTATTCTTAATCAAAACAAACTGACTGGATCCAACTATGTTGACTGGAAAAGAAATTTGGACATTGTTCTTACTGTTGAAGAGCATAAATATATGCTTACTAAACCATATCCTAACTTTCCTTCATTAGATGCTCCTCCTGAGGAAAAACAACGATATAATCGTTGGCAGAAATCTAATGAGATGGCCAAGTGCTACATTCTAGCATCTATTTCAAATGTTCTATAGCATCAAATGCAGGATGTAGAATTAGCTTCAGACATTATGCTAAGTCTGAAGGAGATGTTTGGTGAGCAAGGCCGTTCTGCAAGGCAAGAAACCATGAGGCAAATTTACAATACCAAAATGACTGATGGCAGTTTAGTGAGGGAGCATTGTCTTACAATAATCTCTAACTTGAATACACTAGAAGTTTTAGGTGCCGATATTGATGGAGAATCCCAAGTGGATATGATACTTCAGTCACTACCGGAATCATTCAAGGAATTCAGACTCAATTATAATATGAACAAAAAGATTTATTCTTTGTTTGAATTAATGAATAAGTTGGTAGCGGCGGAAGGCATTCTTGGTACATCTAGTGTTGATGCCAATATGGCTGAAGCTTCTACTTCTCAACCTAAGTCGAAAGGCAAGGGTAAGAAAAAGAAAAAGAAGGACTTCACCAAGCAAGAGGGTAAGCAAATTGCCTTAGGGGTTGCTGATAAAGGAAAGAAGATCAAAAGAAAATGTTTCCATTTTGGTGAGAAAGGACATTGAAAGAGGAATTGTCCAAAATTCAGAGCTTCCAATAATAAGGGTATGAATACTTCATTCCTCCTTGAAATATGTTTAGTACAAAATCCCATAGATTCCTAGTGTGTGGATTCAGATTGTACTAATCATATCTGCAATTCTTTGCAGGGGTTCCAGGAGACCAGAAAGCTTAATGAAGGGGAATTGTTTCTTAGTTTGGCTAATGGGAGTAGGATTCCAGTTGTAGCTGTTGGTGTTTTTAATTTATGCTTTGATTCAAGGGTTTTAATATTAGAAGACTGTCTATATGTACCTAATGTTCGTAGGAATTTAATTTTTGCAACTTATTTAGGTAAACATGGATAGTGTTATCCTTAAAGACAATGTTGTAATAAAGAAGGGTAAAATGTTTATTTGTTCTGGCAATATTGTGGATGGTTTTTATATTTTAACTCCTGATAAGCATGAATTATATAATTCTGAATTAGATAATAACTCTCATGTAAAATCATTAAAGAGAAAGTTTCCTTCTACTAATGATGCATATCTTTGGCACTTGCGTTTGGGTCATATTAATTCAAATATGATTCAAAGACTGATCAAAGATGTTCTCTTAGAGCCATTAGACTTTGATGACTTTCCAGTTTGTGAATCTTGTTTGGAAGATAAAATGACCAAACAACCTTTTAATGTAAAAGGTAGAAGGGCCCAAGATTTGCTAGAACTAGTACATTTAGATGTATGTGGTCCTATGTCAATCCAGACAAGAGGTGGCTATGAGTATTTCATTACTTTCACTGATGATTACTCAAGATATGGTTATGTGTACCTAATGAAATGGAAGTCTGAAACCTTTGAAAAGTTCAAAGAATTTAGGGCTGGAGTTGAGAATCAATTGGGTAAACGCATAAAAGCCATTTGATCTAATCGTGGTGGCGAATACCTTATTGGGGATTTCAAGGATTACTTAATTCAAAATGGGATTGTATCCCAATTGACTGCACTTGGAACTCCCCAACAAAATGGTGTAGCGGAAAGAAGGAATCTGACTCTTTTAGATATGGTTAGGTCCATGATGAGTTATTCAACTCTACCAATTTCTTTTTGGGGATATGCCTTGAATACTGCAATGTATCTTCTGAATTTAGTACATTCGAAGTCTGTTCCTAAAACACTTGTAGAATTGTGGAATGGGCGTAAGCCTAGTATGAGACATCTCCATATTTGGGGTTGTCCAACACATGTGTTAAAAGGAAAGTCTGACAAGTTACAGCTTAAAACAGAAGTGATTTTATTTATAGGGTATCCAAAAGGAACTGTTGGAGGTTTGTTCTATAATCATAAAGATAATAAAGTATTTGTTAGCAAAAATGCCAAATTCTTGGAAAATGACTATATGAATGATTATACTCCTAGAAGTAGAGTTGTATTGGCTGAAATGAATGAACCTGTAATTGAACAACCAATGCATGAAACTAGGGATGATATAGTTATACTAGATACACCACATGATATAACTGATGAGATGTCTAGTACACAGGTGCCTTGTCATAGTGGGAGGATTGTTAGGCCACCTATAAGATTTATAGGTCTGGGAGAAAATTGTGAAACTATCTCAGAAGAGGCCGAAACTGATCCTTACACTTATGAAGAAGCAATGAATGATATAGATGCACATCATTGGGTCAAAGTTATGAAAACTGAATTAGATTCTATGTATTCCAATCAAGTTTGGGATCTTGTAAAGGCGCCTAACGGTATTAAACCTGTTGGTTGCAAATGGGTTTACAAGAGGAAGAGAGGGATAGATGGAAATGTTGAAACCTTTAAAGCAAGGCTAGTGGCGAAATGGTATACTCAAAAAGAAGGTATTGATTATTAGGAAACCTTTTCACCAGTAGCAATGCTTAAATCTATCAGAATTCTCTTATCCATTACTGCTCATTATGATTATGAGATTTGGTAAATAGATGTCAAGACTGCATTTCTCAATGACAATCTTGAAAAAAAAATCTATATGATGCAACCGAAAGGTTTCATAGCAAAGGACTAAGAGCATATGGTATGCAAGTTGAAAAGGTCAATTTATGGACTTAAGCAAGCATTTAGGTCATCGAACATCAGATTTGATCAAGCAATCAAGTCATTTGGTTTTGAACAAAATCTTGATGAACCATGTGTGTAAAAAAAGACATCGAGATAAAGTAGTAATGTTCCTAGTGCTTTATGTTGATAATATTCTACTCATTGGAAATGATGTAGGGGTAATGTCATCGGTAAAGGTTTGGTTGTCAAGCCAATTTGATATGAAGGACTTGGGAGAAGCTAACTTTATTCTAGGGTTCAAGCTTTGGCGAGATCACAAGAATAAGATATTAGGCTTATCACAAACTGGATATATAGATAAGGTTCTAGAATGGTTTGGCATGCAAAACTCCAAGAAAGGAATACTTCATTTCAGACATGGAGTTACTCTGTCTGATGACCAAAGGCCTAAGAATCAAGAGGAAGAAGATATGAAAAGACAAGTTCCTTATGCTTCTGCAGTAGGAAGTCTCATGTATGCCATGCTTTGTACTAGACTAAATATCTGCTATTCAGTTGGCATGGTCAGCCGATATCAATCAAATCCAGGACCAAAACATTGGCAAGCTGTTAAGCGTATTTTCAAGTATCTACGGAGAACGAGAGATTATATGCTTGTTTACCGGTGTGAGAATTTGATTCCCATTGGCTATACAGATTCAGACTTTCAATCGGATCTAGATTTCAGAAAGTCCACTTTAGGATGTGTATTCTCCTTGGGAGGTGGAGTCATAAGTTGGAGGAGTGTTAAGCAATCTTGCATTGTGGACTCCACCATGGAAGCTGAGTATGTTGCCGCTTGTGAGGCAGCAAAAGAAGCTGTTTGGCTTAAGAAATTTCTTTCTGACCTTGGTGTTATGAGAATGGAGCAAGTTCCTATCACATTGTTTTGCGACAATAGTGGAGCAGTTGCACAATCAAAAGATCCAAGGAATCATAAGAAAGGAAAGCACATTGAAAGAAAGTACCACATCATTCGAGACATTGTTGCTCGTGGAGATGTAGTAGTAGCAAAGATTGAAAGTGCAAATAATCTAGCAAATCCCTTTACCAAAGCCTTGCCTCAAAGGACTTTCGAGTCAAATTTAGAGGGAATGGGAGTTAGATTAGTGCACAATAGTCTTTAGGGCAAGTGGGAGATTGTTAGGATTAGTGCCCTTAAATCCTATTGTATGATGCTATGTATGATATTATGTATGACATTATATATGACTTAATATTGTAATTAATAAAGTTGTTTTATTATTATCTAAAATGATAGTAACATGAATATTTGGATATTATCATATAGTCCATGAGATGCATAGTATGTGATTTTTGTAATTTAGTCACTAAAGATATAAATCACAGGTTCTTTGTAAACTCAGAATTGTAGTTCGTAGTCGGTGATGAAATTGGGCGTTTCATCTACGAAGACTATAATATATCAACTAAAGATGATTTGTCTTGATCATGTAAGTGGAGACTTCTAGTTGATATGTTGATATGGTTTAAGAGTTAAGACATATTGAACTGGACCGTTGTGAAATTTATTATTCTCTTAACGACTGCCAAATGAATAATAAATCTCACGACTTCTATTCACATAAACTCTTAATCCTGAGAAAATAATGGACCTGATCATAAAGTGTAGGTTGCTTTGATATGTCAGGAGTGAGATCTAAAAAAACGGTCAAAACCTCATTATGTTGGGCAGCCACATTTAGTGTTGATGGAACATATATTCTCAAGATGGAATTCATAGTCTCTTAACGGAGATACAAAATATTCCCTTGAGATAAGTTTAATGGGTTTATTATTCAGAATGTTAGGCCTAACTACTTTAATAAATAGTTACTAAAGTATATATTTATGAAATTGTATTTCATAAATATATGATGAATAACTTAAAGGATTAAATTGGGTACTCAAGGATTAAGATGTAGTATTCTACAAAGTGGCAGTCTACATTCATGACTTTGTGTTACTACGAATATTTTATGAAGGGGTTGCATGTACAATAAAGTCTTGGGATATAATTTATTAATAAGGCCTAGAGTGCAATTATATTTATAAAGTGGTATTAAATATAATTAATGGTAATTTTGGACTTGTCAAGAGTTGACAGAAAAGCCCAAGGCCCATTGTAGCTAGTGTCTTATTTGTTCTATTTTGGTCACACTCCAAGCCACATACTAAAGCCCAATTGGAAAGGCCTAAAATGTTAGCCCAATTAGATAATTAGTTATAAGGAGAGAAACATACAGATTTTGGTAAGTGTATGAAATGGTATGTATGTGAGTGTTGACCTCTTTTTCATTCTCTCTTGAACATACATATATAACTGATTGAGAGATCACACATCTTGAGCATCAAGTGGAATTGGAGTGAAGATTAAAGATGTTCTCATGAATTTCTGATCTTTGATTTTGAATTTCACCGCATCAAGGTACATTCTCTTGTTCTTATATTCTGAAACTTACATAGCACATGTTATCAATTGCGAATGAAGTAGATCCATTAATTTTCTACTGCGTATGTTTTGTATGCGATACAAACATGTATTTTTCCATCAAAAACTACTTCCCCTTTTTGTCACGAATGACAAAGGGCAAGTAACTCACGCAGTCATCTTGTCGTCACCAGAAGAGCTAGCATCCTCATCCTCATCATCGTCGTCGGAGTCACCATCATCGTCCTCATCCTCAGATGTCTCTAGAGAAGGAGTGGGAGACACCACGAAGCCACTAAGGCAATTCTGCCGTCGAGCAATATGGCCGACATGGGTGTTTACCTGATACAATTCATCACTGAGTGTGTCAAGGCGAGCATCCATGCGTTGAAGTTGCGCCATGACTGCCTCGAAGGTCACACTACCCACCAATGAAGAAGGAGTGGATGTAGATGGAACAGAAGAAGCCGAAGGAGTCGCCATCTTAGTCCGTGTCCGTTTCGATCAAAGCTGGGCCTCGCTCCGTCTAACGGTCGCTGCGTCTATGCCACACATAGCAGAGAAGTGTGTAGACTTAAGATAGGAGATAGAAAAATGGCGGAGAATCCGCGTGATAGCCGAAGGGAAAATGAGCTTATCACGGGTCGCTGTATCCTTATAGACATCTATAAGGAAGAGTATGAAGTGAGAGGGAAAATCTATAGTGAGTCCCTCAAGAAGGGATAACAAAAATCGAGCACGAGGCTCAGTAATGGAGTTATAGTGAGACAAAGGATGAAGAACGAATGTCATCACCATTTTAAAGAACCTTGGACCTTTTGTAAAGCCCGAGCAAGGGGTGTTTTGATGGTCACCCCAAGATGAAGGTGTCTCACAAAAGCGAGACGAGAGTTCGTCTTTGGACACAGTCCTAAGATGCTCACAGTCGGGGTAGTCATCAAACTCTACCCTCGGTACGTGTAGCACCTCGGACGTGAGTGATAAAATGAGGTATAGAATAATCAAATCTGTGACCGGGATGCTACACAGTATGATCACGGAGGGACAAGTGAGGTATAGAATAATCAAAACTCCTGTATGATCACGGAGGGACAAGTGACCGGGATGCTACACAGTGACTCCCAACCCCTACTGTAGATGACAATGTGAAGGTTAGTATTGGAAAAGTCTGATAGAACGACTTGGCGTTTCGAATGAACGCCGCGTCGTGAAAAGTTCTCCGAAAAGTCCCTACGGGCTTTATCATCACGGAACCGGACATGAGATGGAGTAGAATTAGCAGAGAGAGAAGAAGAAGATGCCTCAGAACTAAGAGGGTTCTGGGACGGAGTAGACTTTCGTTTAGGTGCCATAGAGCAACTAACCGAAAGAAAGAGAGAGAGAGAGGGACAAATAGAAAAGTACCAAACAGTTTAATATCAATAAGATAGAAACAATATTGGTATGTATGCATGAAAAATGCATGAACATGTGACATGCAAAAGGAAAAACATTATGGGCTCAGCCTAATCCAATCCTACCAGCACATATTATTTCAACATAGTAGGCATACATCTAAAATGCATGAATCATTGTGAAAATGCAAATGTGATGCAATGCATGAGCATACATGATCATTTAAACAAAACCCAACCCAAAAATTTTGCAAAAACCTTATCAATTTTGAAAAACCCCAAAAACTTTTCAAAAACCCAAAACTCAGGTCAAAATGAATGAAATGCATGATATAAGAGAGAGATGAGATCATACCAGATGAAGAATACACGATTTGGGCTGAAGATCAAGTGAGGAATGTGAAGAGGTTAAGTGTGAAGTGTTTGGGAGAGATGAGAAGTCAGAAAGTATCGAGAGATCGGTGAGAAATGAAAAAAATCGCGTTGACGCTATATATAGAAAAATACGAAGCTTGATGGATTGAGAGGTATCGAGAGGTGTCGAGCTTTAAATTTTCGCCAGATGGAGCTATCGAGAGGTGTCCATAGCAAAGTGACCTCAATGGATCGAGAAGCTATCGAGAATCTATCGAGCATACAGAAACTTCCTTGATGGATTGAGAAGCTGTCGAGCAGCTATCGAGACTAATTCTCAAAAACCTCGATGGATCAAAATTGCAATAATAGCTATCGAGAAAGGAAGCTTAAGAGGCTCAACAGATAGCCTAGCTGTCGAAAGGTATCCAGCAGCTGTTGAGATTGCTCAAAAATAGTTTTTCAAGAAGAGAAAACCACAGATATGAATGCAATCAAGCATGCTACTTAACCAAAGATCTAAACAACATTTTAAACTCTTAAAATCATCTCTCAACAGGAAAAATGTCAAGCATTTAGATCCAAGACACACACACACACACTAAACAAGTCTAACCAATTTTATATTTCAAAAATAAGTCAAGACAGTTTAGTGAGCATACATTAACACATGTATTCCTTGTGATGGCTAAATCACATTGTACCTGCACATGTATCAAGAGTAGCAAAGAATATTGCGTGTTGTGTGTGAAAAACATTGCAAGATTGCATAAGTGTCTACATGTTATGGCGATTTGAGACATGAGAAAATCACTTTGACTCACACACAATCATAACTGCTTGATGGGGACTATCACCTTCGAGGTACATCCTATAACTCCCACATCTCCTAGAAGATACACTTGCAATCATATATAAAGCATTTTGATTCTTTTTGCTTTTATTTTTCTTTACATATTTTTCTTTTAAGCAAACCATGCATGGGCATATAAGAGAGTGAAAGGAAATACCCAATTATGTTAAGTTTTTGACATTGCACTTTTGCTATGCCGAAGCATACAGACGTCATTTCATGATTGGCGGGCAACAGTGGTGAGATGGTTATTTATGCCTTTCTCTTAGGATTTTTTAGTCATTCTCGTCAAAAAGAGTGATATGAGTGTTAAGTACAAGAGATTACTTAATCTTACTCATCACAAACACAAGCCATAAAGCTCACTTGCTTAGTTATGCATAGAGATGCTCATCTAAGCTACAAAAGATACAAAGTTTAGAAAACTTTATTTTAATGGCCATCCAAGGTACACAAGTACCAATGTACATAAAACACACACTGTTTTTGTATTTTTCTAATTTTCAATTTTTTTTTTTATGAAAAACAAAATAAAGCAAAACTGAAAATAAACAAACAAAAATATGTTAAACAAAGCAAAGCATAAAACTAGATTGACTCAAAACAAGAAAACAAAACACACAAGTAATGCATTCTCAGAAAGCAAGAAAGGAAGAGAGAGAAAAAGTGACTAAATCACTTAGAGCCTTTTTCCTTCCACATCTTGGAAGAACCTTTCCATTTGACGAACCCTTGATTCGGTAGTGAGGGGGAAGAATTGAAACCGTTCAAGTTCGAAAGGAATATGAGGGCTTTGAGTAGATCTCCAATAGGAGTAAAAGAGGATAGAAACTGATTCTGGTTTCCCGATGAGATCTTACTGTTGCTTTGTTGAGTGGCTAACCACTTATAGCAATTTGGTCGAGTATGTCCAGTTGCTCCACAGTGATGGTAGAGATGCTGCTTCTTCTGTTTAGACTTTTGAGTATTGCCCTTCTTAGTCCTAGGGTTTTTAGTCTCTTTCTTATCAAGCTTAAGGGGTGCTCCTAAGATAGATTTACCCTTATCTATATTCTCACTAGCTAAAGCAATTTTGACATTATTGTTTTTAGATTCAACATTAGTAGCAGGTGAAACAAAAACAGTAGTACTAGTGGAAGCAATACTAGGAGAAGAGAAATCATACCCTAAACCGGTTCGATTAGAAGCAGATTTCTAGAGGCTAAGCATCTCGTCAAGCTTTGCACTTGAAATCCTCTCCAACTGAGCTCTGACTTGGAACAGCTCTGCCATAAGCTTCTTGGTCTTCTCAGCCAAGAAATTGTTTTCAAATCACAGTGCTCCAATAGTTTGATTAGCTTTATCAAACTTTATGGAAAGCTCTTCGCGATCAAGTTCCATATCACTCAGCTTCTTGGTGGCCAACCTATATAGTTTCTTATACTTCTTAGAAACCTTATACAATTTTTCATAGGCTATATATCATCTTGATCGTCCATTTTCTCGAACTTAGAATCCACCAAGTCCTTTTCATCATCTACTATTTCTGAACCCCCATTAGTAGGATCAACTGTAGTAGTGAAGGCACTCAGGATTCTATCATCCTCATTGTCCGAATCATCCTTAGGTTCGGTGTCACTCAAGGTAGCAGCAAGAGCCTTGCTTTTCCCAATGGTATTGAGATAAGTTGGGCACTCTTGTTTCATGTGTCCGAAGCCTTGACACCCAAAATACTTTGGTCCTGAGGGAACAGTGTATTGACCGCCATCCCTGGCATCCTTCTTCCCTTTGTCTAGGCTTTTGAACTAGGACGTACTGCATTGCTTACGGTCTTTGTCAAATCCTTTAGCATTGGCATTCTTCATAAACTTTTTGAATTGCCTTGTAATGTAGGATTTCATTTTAGAATCTTCATCATCAAAAGACTCATCAGTATCACTGCTTTTGGCCTGCAGAGCCATGCTCTTGCTCTTGCTTGATTTCCCGATCCTTGTCAACCCAACTCATAGGTTTGCAGGTTGCCAACCAGCTCTGTCAAAAGAATTTTGTCAATGTCCTTTGATTCCTCAATTGCGGTGATCTTGGCATGAAATCTCTCAGGTAGATATCTAAGCACCTTTTTAACAATCTTGGGTTCGAGAATGGTTTCCCTAAGATTAAAGGCTGAGTTCACTATGTCCTTGAGTTTGGCATAGAACTTATCGAATGACTCATCCTCATCTATCTTGATCTCTTCAAAACTTGTAGTAAGCCTCTGAAGTTTTGAATCCTTGACAGCCTTGGTTCCTTCATAGGTTGTCTGGAGGATGGTCCATGTTTCCTTTGCAGTTTCAGTGGAAGATATCTTCTTGAATTCCTCATTCGTGATTGCACTGAATAAGGCATTCAATGCTCTACTGTTGAAGTTAGCTACTTTGATCTTAGCATCATCCTAATTAGCCGGCGCTTTCTTAGGCTTGGTCCAACCTATCTCCACAGCTTGCCACACTTTTTCATTTAATGACTGTAAGAAAGCTCTCATGCGTATTTTCCAGTATGCATAGTTAGTGCCATTAAATAAAGGAGGTATAATTAAAGATTGTCTTCTATCCATGACAACAGGGGTCAATGGATCACACAACAAAGACTAATCCAAATCAAAGTGTGCCTGCTTTGATACCACTTGATAGGCCAAGAATGTATTGATTCCTTGTGATGAATTAACCAATTAATTAGCCAAGTTAATTAATTAATTCAATTAGCATGCAATACGTGTGGTAGCATAAACAAATCACCAACTAAGTTAATATGCAGTGGAAAATAAAGTTGACATAGTGATTTATTTACGAATGGGGAAAACCTCTAAGGCAAAAACCCCACCGGGTGATTTTAAGGTCACCACTCCCGAGAATCCACTATTATCACAACAAGCGGTTACAAGTAAAGGAATCCCAGTACCTTATACCCACCTATAGTTGAACCCTTACCCCAATACCCAATTGGACTTGTTCTGTAGTGATAATCTCTCCTTTTAATGCACGGCTGATGCACGGATCTAAGTTTGTGACTAACCACCAACTTGAGAAGGATGTTGGCTGCAAAGTTCTTCAGTTCATCAACACGATGAAGATCACGAAGCTCCTTGGTTACAAAACTCTACGGCGTACAAACGCAGCAGCTTCTTGAATAGAAAGATGATCTAGGGCAAATTGTCTCCGGTCACAATATGCTTATGAAAAACCTTCACATCAAGTTGAACTGACTTGCATCAATTGTGACGGCCCTTAAAATAATTCTTATATATGTTTAGAGTTGTGAGAAAAGAAAGCCTAAACATGTATACATGGATTAGAGTGAAATCAAATCTGAAATACTGATTTTTTGTAAATCTCGATAAATAGGTTATCTATCGAGCAGCTGTCGAGCATCGGGCAAAAGCTACCTTTTAAACCTTGATAGATGCTATCTGTCGAGCTAGCTATCGAGCTTTAAAATACAGCACTTCTTCACTTGATTTTTGGACAGATTTGCATGGCTTTAACACTTGGACTTGAACTCTTGTTTCTTGAAGTATTAAACACATCCTAGATCTATCCAATTACAAGTAAAGTGCGTTTTGTCAAAGGATTACCCAATTCTACATTGTCGTATGTTCCTAGCATGATTCACATATGTCCTAACACTTGCAAACTATATCTATTCCCATGTCATCTAGGTTTACAAACTGTATTCCATGCTCTTGCAAATCGTGCCTATCATTTATCTTGCAAACTATCATCTTACAAACTGTACTTTATCTTGCAAACTATCATCTTGCAAACTGCCTTTACCTTGTGTTGGGTTAAGATAGCTTGACCCCGGTAAATTAATTCAATTACCCAAGTTGATTAATTAAGTCAAATTACATGCAAATCGTGGAGGTACTAACAAATCACCAAATAAATTAAATGCAGAAATTAAATTGAAATGGTGATTTGTTGACAAATGGGGAAAACCTTTCGCAAGGCAAAAACACCACCGGGTGAATTTAAGGTCACCACTCCCAAGAATCCACTAATCATTAACCAAAGCAATTACAAGTATGAGGAATCTTATCACTACCCTGGACTATTCCAAAATACCAACCTATAGTTGAACCTTCACTCCAATACCCAATTGGACTTGATCTTACTATCAGAGATATGGATTCGGAGTTTAGGCACATTCTTGGGAAGGCGTTAAGCACCCAAGACCACCCAACCCTAAGGTTGGCTTCCCATCATTGTGTCTTACGTCTTAAACCCAAAAGAATCATGTTCAACACTTATGTCCTAAACTCACACACACACTAGCATACAACATAGCATCATCATCCCAAAACACATACATATCCATCTATAAAGCATAAGAAACCAAACCACACATATACAACCCTAGCATTCATCTAACATGTGAAAACTCTATCACGTCATATATGAGGCAGCAACTTAATCATGGCAACAAGTACATCATTTATCAATTAAACACAAAACGTAACACAACAACACATGTATATGTTCATCAAACAAAACATAACACATATGCATGTTCATGTTCATGTGTGACTTACGTTTACTCACCTTGCAACAACTCAGCACCTATGGCATCATGCATGGGCATGTGAATGCATGTTTATGGTATCAAACTAAGAAACAAGATATGAAACCCTAATCTAACATATCAAAGGTAACTAACAATAAAACATGTGAAATAGAGGCATTAGATACACATATACATAAAAAGAAACTTAAATAGGAACATGTGAGATAAGAAAATAAAATGAGACAGAAGCAAAAGACTAAACTAGGTTTTTGGGCAGCAGCCTGTGTATGCATATCGAAGGTTGCGTATGACTACGTATGCAGGAGGAGGCCCACGTACACATGCATAAGGCATGCATGCATAGCTCTACTCGAAACCCTAATCCAGAAACAGCAAAGCAGAAAAACAGAGCACAAATAAAAACCCTAATTTTAACAACCAAACATGCTCAGGATATAAAGAAAACTATAAAAGTAACCTAAACAAACATATATAAGCATAAATAAAGAAAACAAACAAGATTAAAACTGAAAAGAAAGACAAAAAAGAAAAAGGAATGAAAAGAAAGAGTTAGACTCAATACCTTAAATGAGAAGCTTTATAAGCTGATTTTGACCGTTCCCCTTAGTCAAATCTATCATAATTAAATAAAAATGTGATTAGCAACGTTAAACTATAAGGATTGGGGCCAGAAATGGTCCTAATAAAACAAAATTGACTTGAGGGTGTTTTGTCAAAAACTCCCTTTTGATTCACTATTTTCTGGTGAATCTTGTATTTTTTTCGTGGAATTTCTGCGTGTTTTGAAAATATACCATGTAAGGCATTACATAGTGGGAAAAATAGGGTTTGGAATGGCTCCCAGACAATGTGGGATTCATTCCAAATCTCAACCATTATTGCAGAAAACTTGCATTTTTTTTTTTTTTTGTTGTCTCTGAAACCCTAGTTGCATACGCATGCTTTGGCCCACATACACAGGCTGTTGCCCACGTACGTGGGCTGAGGGCCACTTTGGTCATTTTATTTCCAAAAATAGATTTTTACTCATTTAAAAAGTTATATTTTTCTATTTTAACACTCCTAAAGTCAATTTGATATCTGATTGGGCTCTAAACTGGCCTTGGGCCTTAGAGTTTGGGCATTATTGGGGAACGGGGGCCCAAGTCATAGGGGGTACAAAATGCGGTGTCTACACTAACTCTAGCAACTTGAATGATTGTTGTTCGCTGCAAAGTTTTTCACTTCATAAACAATGAAAATTAGGAAGCACTTGGTTACAAAACCTAATGGCGTACAAACGCAGTAGATTCTCACAGAGGAAAATAAATTCTTAGTCTCTTTATCCATGTGTGACGGCTCTTAAAATAAGCCTTAGATATGTCTAGGATTGTGAGAGAAGAAACCCTAAACAAATACATCAGTATGGGCCGAAATTCAGATCTAGAATTTCTGAATTCGTAAAGCTTGATAGATGCCTTTTGTCGAGCTATCTGTCGAGCTTCAGTAAAATAACTTTTCTTCACTTGTTTCTTGGATCAATCCCCATGTCTTTAATAGAACCACTTGATATGTATTAAACCCAACTTAGATCTACCCAATTTACAAGTAAAATGAGTTTTATCAAAGGATAAGCCAATTATATAGAAAATATGACCCTAACAATCTCCCCCTTTGGTAATTCGTGACAAAACCACAAGCATAATTATGAGAGAAGTATAAACAACAATCTCCATAACTATTACACATAGAATTACATAAGTCTAACTAATACAATGAACTCTTGAAAAACTTTGCAAGAAGAGAGATCATGGCATGATAGACTTGCAACCTGTCTTAGCTGAAACATTTAAATAAGATCCATTAAGGCATCAAGTGTGAAATGTAGACAAGTTATATAAACGAAGAAGTATGTGCATAAAGAGAGAAAAGAAACAACACATGTGAGATAGAGGTGGAGAAACACACATTATCTATATATATATATATATAAAGTAAATACAATGTATGTAAAGTGGTCACAAGACTATGGTACATGAAATGAGAAAGATACAGCGAAACCTCACTACATCTCTCAAAACACTCTCCCTTTAACTAATGTATCTCTATGCTAGCTCTCCCCTTTAGAATGTGACTACTCTCTCATAATCAAAACTACTCCCTCTTTTTGTCATGAGTGACAAAGGGTGAATCAAGGAGAGGGACTCATCTCAGCATCATACTCCAGGCCATAAGCATCATCATTCTCATCATCTCCACCGTCAGAAGACTCCTCAGCAAACTCGGGAGAGGGAGAAGGAGCAAAATCGTTAAGACGAGACTGTCATCGAGCAATGTGATCAATTCTAGTGTTCATCTGACACATCTCATCAGAAATATGGTTAAGACGACTACCAAAATCAACAACATATGTTGAATCTGATCCATAATGGCAGGAAGAGATGCCTCTAGTCCATAAGAGGAAGAAGGAGCAAAAGATAAAGAGGGTTGAGAGGTAAAAGCAACATCCTCCATAGCACGAAAAGCAGCCACCTCCTACTGAGCTGGAGTAGGCTCCACACGAGGCTGCCTTGCAGCCAGCTATGCATCACTCCTTCGTAGAGATTCCTTACTTATAGCATCCATAGAGTAGAAGAAAGGAGAAGAAGGAATGGTGATGAGCAAGTTTGTGAGGATGTGTGTGATAGCTGAAGGAAAGATTAACTTATCACGTGTGATAGTGTCTCAATAGATATCTATCATATGTGAAGGAAAATCTATAAAAAGATCTTCTAGGAGGGAAAGAAGAAAACAAGCACGAGGCTCAATGATAGTGTTATAGTGTGATTGTGGTGTGAGAATAAAGCTCATCACCATATTAAGAATCCTTGGACCCTTTGCAAACTCGGTTGTGGAGAAGTTTAGAGTATCTCCTCACACCATGGATTTCTCATAGAAAAGTGAGGCCAACTTGTCACGAGAGATGGTACTTAGACAAGGGTGACTAGGATAGTCTGGATGAGCTACCCTAGGAACACATAGTACCTCGGAAATGAGCTCCGTGGTAACTACGATACATGCACCTTGAAAAACCATAGTAAATGGGGGAACAGAGGTATCGATGGCTTGTATGTTGGAGTAGAACTCTTGTATAAAAATGCCTAGACACCTCAAGGGTTTCTCACAAAAAAGGTTCCTAACCTCGAGAGCTAAATGCACCAGGAAGAGGCGTGTCTGGAAAATCAAATAGAATGACTTGGCGTTCCGAATGAATCGCCCGGTCACAAAAGTTCTCAAAGAAATCCTTTTGGGAGTCCACATCATGGAACCAAACTCTATTAGGAACAGAGGGAAAAGAAGAAGAAGTAGAAGAAGAACCGTAACAAGTGATTAGGTTCTTGGAAGGGACAGACTTTTTGGGTGCCATAGTCAGGAAACTTTAGGAGAAGAAAAAAGAAAGAAGAGCAACACAGCAGAGAAGATGCTTAGGAAAGAAAGAAAAGAGAAGTGCAATGCATGGTAATGCATGAACATGTTACGTGAAAAAACAAATTGTATCATGGGCAAAAACCCAATCCAAACTATAGCACTCACAAGACATAATCAGTCACACAAACCTAAAATGCATGAAACATTGTTATAATGATAGAGAATGCAATGCATGAGCATGTGATAACAAATCAACAAAACCCAACCTAAAAATTTTCACAAAAACTCAAAAACCCAAAAAAAATTCCCAAAAATTTGAAAACCTAGGTCTAAATTCATGAAATGCATGAACAAAGAGAGAAATAGAGGATTTAGAGCATATACCATCAAGAGAGAAAAGAAAAGGATCGAGATATTTGATTGAAAAAGCAAACAGGTCGAACCTCGCATATATATAGAAACAGGCACCTCGATAGATTGAGAAGGTATTGAGGAGGTGTTGAGTTTCTATCGAGCAGATAGAGACTTCAAGAAACAGGCTTAATGGATCGAGCTATCTACCGAGAGGTATTGAGAAGAACCTAGAAATTCTTGATAGATCGAGGAGGTATCGAGCTGCTATCAAGCTTCTATCGAGCATCTAGAAACAAGGTTTTTCAAGGAGGGAAAAACAATATGAGATGAATGCAACCAAGATAGACACCAAACCAAACAATAGAGAAGCATGTTAAGCACTGAAACACATCAACAACTCTAAATGCAAAGCATTCCTTGATCAATACACACACTAAACAAGTCTAACCAAATTTTTTTTTTTTCAAAAACAAGTTAAGATAGTTTAGTAAGCTTATACTACCACGTGTTCCTTGTGATGGCCAAATCATATTGTACTTATACAATAGTATCAAGAGTAGCAAAGAGTATGCGTGTTGTGTGTGAAACTTTTGCAAGAAGCCTAAGTGTCTCATTATACGAAGTGTAATGATATAACAGAATCAAATACATCCACACACAATCATAACTATTTGATTGGGACCATCACCTTTGAGGTACATCATATAACTCTCACATCTCCTAGAAACTCACTTGCAACCATATTTAAAAGCATTTTGATTCTTTTTGCTTTTCATCTTCTTTGCATATTTTTCTTTAATGCATAAATTGGCATAACATGCATGGTTATATAAGAAAGAAAAGAATTACCCAATTATGTAAGCCCAACATCTTATTTATGCTGTGCAAGTGCTACACCTTACCAAGCACGACTTTTATGAATTGGACACAGATGTTTTATGATTGACGAGTTTTAGTGGTGAGATGGTTATTTATGCCTTTCTCTTAGAATTTTTTAGTCATTCCCGTCAAAAAGAGTGATAAAGATATGAATAATTAAAAATTAACCAAATCATACAAATCACATAATCGAGTCATAAAGCTCACATTACTTAGTTGTGCATGGAGATGCTCATCTAAGCTACAAGAGATACAAAGTTAAGAAACTTTGTTTCAATGGCCTTCTAAGGTACATAAGTACCAGTATACACAAACACACACTGTTTTTGTATTTTTTAGATTTTTACTTTTTTTTTTATTTTTTTTATAGAAAAAAAAAAAACCAACAAACAAAAAAACAAAAAAACTAGAAGCAAATCCCAATGCATGAGAGAGGGAGAAAGGAATCATGCCAAGGAAATAACACCAATGTTTTGGCATAAGACCTCAAATTGATGATCATCCAGAGGTTTTGTGAAGAGAACAGCCTTTTGATCGTCAGTGTTGATGAACTCAAGGGTGGATATTATGTTATCTTGAAAGACAATGTTGTAATAAAGAAAGATAAAGTGTTTATTTGTACTAGCAATATTGTTGATGGTCTTTATATTTTATTTCCTGATAAGCATGAATTATACAATTCTGAATTAGATAATAATTCTCATGTAAAAGCATTAAAGAGAAAGTTTCCTTCTACTAATGATGCATATCTTTGGCATTTGCGTTTAGGTCATATTAATTCAAACAGAATTCAAAGATTGATCAAAGATGGACTTTTAGAGCCATTGGACTTTGATGGATTTCCAGTTTGTAAATCTTGTTTGGAGGGAAAAATGACCAAAAGACCTTTTAATGCAAAAGGTAGAAGAGCCCAAGAGTTGCTTGAATTAGTTCATACGGATCTATGTGGTCTTATGTCAACCCAAGCAAAAGGAGGTTATGAGTACTTCATTACTTTTACGGATGATTACTCAAGATATGGTTATGTGTACCTAATAAGACGAAAGTCCGAAGCCTTTGAAAAGTTCAAAGAGTTTAGGGCTGAAGTTGAGAATCAATTGGGTAAACGCATAAAGGCCATTCGATCTGATTGAAGTGGTGAATACCTTCTTGGGGATTTCAAGGATTACTTAACACAAAATGGGATTGTATCCCAATTGACTGCACCTGGAACTCCTCAACAAAATGGTGTAGTAGAAAGAAGGAACAAGATTCTTTTAGAAATGGTTAGGTCCATGATGAGTTATTCAACTTTACCAATTTCCTTTTAGGGATATGCACTAAAAACTGCAATGCATATTTTAAATTTAGTTCTATCAAAATCAATTCCCAACATACCTAAGGAATTGTGGAGTGGGCGCAAGCCTAGTATGAAATGCCTCCACATTTGGGGATGTCCAGCACATGTGTTGAAAGGGAAGTCTGATAAGTTGGAAGCAAAAATAGAAGTATGCATGTTTTTAGGGTATTCAAAGGAAACTAAGGGTTATTTACTCTATAATTATAAAGATAACAAAGTGTTTGTTAGCACCAATACAAAATTTTTGGAAGATGATTATGTGAATAATTTTAATTCTAGATGTAAAGTTGTCTTGGCTGAAATAGATGAACCTATAATTGAATAACCAATAGATGAAACTAGGGATGATATGGCTGTATTAGATGCACCACAAGATTCTACTTATGAGATGACTAGTACACAAGAGCCTCGTCGTAGTGGGAGGATTATAAGGCCACCTGTAAGATTTATAGGTCTGAGAGAAACTTATGAAGCTATCTCAGAAGAGGCTGAATCTGATCCTTACACTTATGAAGAGGCAATGAAAGATATAGATGCACATCATTGGGTCAAAGCTATGAAATCTGAATTGGATTCTATGTATTCCAATCAAGTTTGAGATCTTGTAAAGGTACCTAATGGCATTAAACATGTTGGCTACAAATGGGTTTACAAGAGGAAGAGAGGGATAGATGGAAAGGTTGAAACCTTTAAAGTAACACTAGTGGCGAAAGGGTATACACAAAAAGAAGGTATTGATTATGAAGAAACCTTTTCACCAGTAGCAATACTTAAATCTATCAGAATTCTCTTATCCATTGCTACTCATTATGATTATGAGATTTGACAAATGGATGTCAAGACTGCATTTCTTAATGGCAATTTTGAAGATGAAATTTGTATGATGCAACTGGAAGATTTCGTAGCAAAGAACCAAAAGCATATGGTATGGAAGTTGAAAAGGTCCATTTATGGACTTAAGCAAGCATCTAGATCATGGAACATTAGATTTGATCAAGCAATCAAATCATTTAGTTTTGAACAAAATCTTGATGAACCATATGTGTATAAAAGACATCAAGATAAAGTAGTAATGTTCCTAGTGCTTTATGTTGATGATATTCTACTCATTGGAAACGATGTAGGGGTAATGTCATCAGTAAAGATATGGTTGTCAAGCCAATTTGATATGAAGGACTTAGGCAAAGCTAATTATATTCTAGGGATCAAGCTTTGGCGAGATTGAAAGAATAGAATGTTAGGCTTGTCACAAGCTAGATATATAGATAAGATTCTAGCAAGGTTTAGCATGCAAAACTCCAAGAAAGGATTACTTCCTTTCAAACATGGAGTTCCTCTGTCTGATGACCAAAGGCTTAAGACTCTTAAAGATGAAAAGACAATGAGACAAGTTCCTTATGCTTTTGCAGTGGGAAGTCTCATGTATGCCATGCTTTGTACTAGGCTAGATATCTGTTATTCAGTTGGCATAGTCAGCCGATATCAACCAAATCCAAGACCAAAACATTGGGAGGCTGTAAAGCAGATTCTCAAGTATCTAAGGACAACGAGAGACTATATGCTAGTTTATCGATGTGAGGATTTGATACCTATTGGTTATATAGATTTTGATTTTTAGTCAGATCTTGATTTCAGAAAGTCCACTTCAAGTTGTGTGTTTACCATGGGAGGTGGAGCTATAAGTTGGAGGAGTGTTAAGCAATCTTGTATTGCCGACTCCACCATAGAAGTTGAATATGTTACTGCTTGTGAAGTGGCAAAGGAAGTTGTTTGGCTCATGAAATTCCTTTCTGATCTTGGTGTTGTGAGAATGGAGCAAGGTCCTATCACATTTTTTTGCAACAATAGTGGAGTGGTTGCACAATCCAAGGATCTAAGAAATCACAAGAAAGGAAAACATATTGAAAGAAAGTACCACATTATTCGAGACATTGTTGCTCAAGGAGATGTAGTAGTAGCAAATATTGATAGTGCAAATAATCTAGCAGATCCCTTTACCAAAACCTTGCCCCAAAGGACTTTTGAGTTACATTTGGAGGGAATGAGAGTTAGATTAGTGCACAATAGTCTTTAGGGCAAGTGGGATATTGTTAGGATAAGTGCCTTAAAATCCTATTGTATGCCATGTATGACATTATGTATGACATTATGTTCTATGTAATAAGGCTGTTTTATTATTATCTAAAATAATGGTAACATGAATATTTGGACATTATCATATAGTCCATGAGATGCATAGTATGTGATTTTTGTAATTTAGTCACTAAAGATATAAATCACAAGTTATTTGTAAACTCAGAATTTTAGTTCGTATTTAGTGATGAAATTGGGCATTTCATTTGCGAAGACTATAACATATCAACTAAGATGATTTGTCTTGGTGATGGAAGTGGAGACTTCTAGTTGATATGTTGATATGTTTTAAATGTTAAGACATATTGAATTGGACCGCTGTGAGATTTATTATTCTACTAACGACTGTCAAATGAATAATAAATCTCACGACTTCTATTTACATTAACTCTCAATCCTAAGAGAATAATGAACTTGATCATGAAATGTAGGTTGCTTTGATATATCAGGAGTGAGATCTAAAGTCACGATCAAAACCTCAGTATGTTAGGCAGCCACATTTAATGTTGAAGAAACATATATTCTCAAGATAAAATTCATAATCTCTTAACGAAGATATAAAATATTCTCTTAAGATAAGTTTAATGGGTTTGGTTATTCAGGGTGTTGGGCCTAACCACTTTAGTAAGGAATTACTAAAGTATATATTTATGAAATTAGATTTCATAAATATATGATGAATAACTTAAAGGATTAAACCAGGTACTCAAGGATTAAGATGTAGTAATCTTCAAAGTGGCAGTCAACATTTATGACTTTGTATTACTACGAATATTTTAATGAAGGGGTTGAATGTATAATAAAGTTTTGGGATATAATTTTTTAATAAGGCCTAGAGTGCAATTATATTTATATAGTGGTATTAAATATAATTAATGGTAATTTTGGACTTGTCAAGAGTTGATAGAAAGGCCCAAAACCTATTGGAGCTAGTGTCTTATTTGTCCTTTTTGGTCCCACTCCAAGCCACATGCTAAAACCCAATTGGAATGGCCCAAAAGGCTAGCCCAATTAGATAATCAGTTATATATAAGGAGAAAAACATACAAAATTTTGTAATGTATGGTAAGGTATGAAAATGGTGTGCAAAGAAGAAAGCTTAATTTTGCATATTTATATCATTATTAGAAAAGCATTATCATACTTATTTTGAGTTAATTCATGCATTTTATAGTTGATTTTGGAATAATGCTAAATAATCAATTTTGTACTTAATTGAATTTTAATGCATGAATTTGTCTTTTGTAGGATGATGAAATTAAATAAGTGGATTTGTGCAAAGAAGAATGCTAATGGGCTTTAATTTTACAAGGGCCATGATGAAGTCAAAGAAGGCCAACCCAATTAAATTCTAGTCTAATTGGAGCAAGGAATCAAAGGAAATTTGCACCTAATCCAAGTCCAATTCAGATTAGGATTCCAGCTTACACACCAGTTATTATTTGGAGAATAACTTTTAGCTCACATGTCCAATCTTGATGATTCAAGTTGGGCTGGAAAGCTAACTTAAAGGGCTATTGTAGTTTACCAAAAGTCTAAATTCTGACGTTAAATGGGCCAAAAACGTCGGTTAAGTAAATCCTAAAAACCTGGGATTTCCTCCAAACGGGAATTCAACTTGTAATAGAATTCCTTGACCTATTTAAAGGCTCTTTAGGGAAAAATTCAGAGGGGAGCTATTGTAGAACATAATTTAGGTTTTCTTAAAGTTTCTTTACAGTTTTTAGAGTTTTATTTGTGTTATGGCTTGCTAGAAGCCTTGCTAAGGCAAGGGATGAAACCCAACCGTTCATTGGTATGTTCTTAACAAATATTTATTGGTTTTAATGCTTATGTTTTTATGTTTTTGATTGTTTTACTCATCTAGAAAAGTGTTTAGTTTTATATAATCCTTTGATTTATCATAGACTCCGAGCACGTTAAATGCTTAGTATTCCCTGCGAACTAATTCACTAGTTTTGTTTTGCCTAAAATTAATCAATTGCATGAAACTACCTTAGACAATTAATTTTTGAGTTTTTATTGTTAAATCATCCGACTAAGATTATCCTTCGTATGAATTTTAGTTGAGTTATAAAATAAATATTGTTAAGACTACCAATAGGTGTGTTGTGTGTGGATCCCTAAACCTTAGTGCCTTAATATATTGTTATTTTCTCTCAATTTAAATTACCTTTACTAAACTATCAAAAATATCTTCAGTTAAACTTTATTTTTTTAGTTTTATTCTCTTGTAGTTTGCTAATCAATTCCCTTTTCCCTGTGGATTCAACCTCAGAATTTTTGAGTTATTACTTCGTGACAATCCTGCACTTGGGAGCATTATTTAAGTCGCAGCACTTCAAAGTGGAAGTCAACATTCATGACTTTGTATTACTACGAATATTTTAATGAATGGGTTAAATGTAAAATAAAGTTTTGGGATATAATTTATTAATAAGGCCTAGAGTGCAATTATATTTATATAGTGGTATTAAATATAATTATTGGTAATTTTGGGCTTGTCAAGAGTTGATAGAAAGGCCCAAAACCCATTGGAGCTAGTGTTTTATTTGTCCCTTTTGGTCCCACTCCAAGCCACATACTAAAACCCAATTGGAATGGCCCAAAAGGCTAACCCAATTAGATAATCAGTTATATATAAGGAGAAAAAAATACAGAATTTTTAATGTACGGTAAGGTATGAAAATGGTGTGTATGTAAGTGTAAGCCACTCTTTTATTCTCCATTGGACATATACATATAAACTGATTGAGAGACCACACTTCTTGGGCTTAAGTGGAATTGGAGTGAAGATTGAAAGTATTCCTAAGTACTTCTAATCATTGGTTTTGAATTTCATTGCATCAAGGTACGCTCTCTTGTTCTTAAATTCTGAAATTTACATAGTACATGCTATCAATTGCGAATGAAGTAAATTCGTTAATTTTTGTGCTACGTATTTTTGTATGCGATACAAACTATGTTTTTCCTACAGTGATGTCAAATCTCAATGTGTTTAGTTCGAGAATGTTGAATAGGATTTTTTGAGATATTTATGGCACTAGTATTGTCACAATATATAGTGAGATGTTTTTGACAAATACCATAGTCAATAAGAAGTTTCTGCATCTAAAGAAGTTGAGTACATTAACTACCAACAGCAATGTGTGGAGAGAGATATGGAGTTTTGCTTTTTACTCATCCAAGAAACAAGATTATTTCCCAAGTAAAAGCACCTACTAGAAGTACTCTTACGATCATCTGCATTACCAGCCCAGTTAGCATCAGAGTACCCAGCCAGAACGTCATTAGTGTCCTTATCATACCAGACACCATAGTTACTGGTAGATTTAACATAATTTATGATACGCTTGACAATAGTAACATGAGACTCTTTTGGGTTAGCTTGATAGTAAGCACATACCCCCACACTATAACTAATGTCAGGTCTACTAGCAGTCAGGTAAAGCAAACTACTTATCTTGCTCCTATAGAGAGTGGGATCCACATTTTTTCCTAATAAGTCAACAGTGAGTTTAACGTTCGGGCTCATGGCAGTTCTAACCGAGCTAGCAGACTCTAATCCAAATTTCTTGACAAGATTATTAGCATATTTAGATTAAGAGATGAAGATACCTGATTCATTTTGCCGAATTTAAAGGCCAAGGAAGTAATTCAACTCTCGATCATGCTCATCTCAAATTCAATCTGCATCATACTAGAAAAGGAGTGTGCTAGATCGTCTTTTGTAGATCCAAAGATGATGTCATCGACATATACTTGAGCTACAACCAGCTCTCCATCTACCTTTTTGATGAACAAGGTTCAATCTACTTGTCCCTTTGAGAATCCATTTTCCACCAAGTAATCTGTGAGGCGATCATACTATGCCCTTGGTGCTTGCTTTAGGCCATACAATGCCTTTTTAAAATAGAGCACATGGTTGGAATAATGTGGATTAACAAACCCTTTGGTTGTGACACATAGACTTCTTCTTTGAGAAAACCATTTAGGAAAGCACTCTTGACATACAATTGGTACAATTTGAACTTTAGATGACATGCTAGAGCGAGTAGTATCCGGATGGATTCAATGCGACCACTAGTGCAAACGTCTCTTCAAAATCAACCATTTCAACTTGAGTGTATCCTTGAGCAACAAGTTTGGCTTTATTTCTTTATTTCTGATGACATTTCCTTCCTCATCAGTCTTGTTACGAAAGACCCATTTTGTGCCAATGACAATCACCCTTTTTGGTCTTGGAACAAGAGTCTAGACATCATTCCTCTGAAATTGACGGAGCTCATCATGCATAGCTTCATCCCAGCTTTCATCTTGAAGTACTTCCTCTACTTTTGTAGGTTCAACCTGAGACAAATAGCATGAATAAGACACAAAATTAGCCACATATTTATCAACTGTATGTTTTCTTAAGTTTAATTCATTCATATTTCCAACAATTGCTTCTTGAGGATGATTCAATCTAACTCAAGATGAAGGTTCCCTTTCGATGTGACTAACTGGTGGAGGAGGAGAGGTTGGTTCTTGAGAAATCTCAGCATGATTGCTATCAAATGATTGATTAGCATTTGGTGTAGGAGGAAGAGAAGGATCTTTTTCAACTTTGTTGCTTACAGGAGCTGATGGGAAAACGGACTTTGGTAGTTGATCGACCTCCTTTTGTGCGGGAGTAATTAAGGTCTCATCAATCACAACATTCATAGTTTCCATGACTTTACTTGTCCTTTTGTTTAGAATCTTGTAGGCCTTGCTGGAGGATGTGTAACCAAGAAAAACACCTTCATCACTTCGAGTGTTAAACTTTCCCACACTTTCCTTATCTTTCAAGATGAAGCAAGTGCTTCCAAATATTATGAAATATTTTACATTTGCCTTTTTCCCTTTCCATAGTTCATAGGGATTTTTCTTTGTGCCTGGTCTGAAGTACACCTTGTTTAAAGTGTGACAGATAGTGTTCACAGCTTCCCCCCTAGATTTTTTGCCACATCCTTGTTATGCATCATAGCCCTGGCCATCTCTTGGATAACTCGATTCTTTCGTTCTACTACTCCATTTTGTTGAGGAGTAATTGGAGCTAAGAATTCTTGAGCTATCCCAACTTCAGTGCAAAATTGTTCCGACTGAGAGTTCTCAAACTCTTTTCCATGATCACTCCAAAGAAAATTTATACATACTCCCTTTTCATTCTGCAACCTTTTGAACAAGATTTCTATTTGTTGAGGTGCTTCGGACTTGGACCTAAGCAAGATTTCCCATGTAAATCTGGTAAAGTCATCTACCACAACCACGATATCTCTCTTACTTCCTAGAGACTCTGTTCTAGTAGGACCCATGAGATCAATGTGAAGGAGCTCAAGTGGTCTTGATGTGGCAATGGCTAATGTTGCCTGGTGATGAGTTCTTGTCTGTTGTCCGAGTTGACATGGTCCACACACAGCATTGTCAACTTTAGCCATCTTGGGAATGCCTAGCACTGCTTCCTTCTTAGATATGATAGATAGTTGTTTGTAGCTTGCATGTCCCATCCTTTGATGCCATAATTCTTTATTAGGCATTTGAATACTATTACAGACTATCTCAGCATCTAGAACCAAACCTAGCAATTATCCAATGTACGGACTCCACCAATAAGCTGTTCACCTAGTTCATTAAGTACTAGACATCTTCCTTTGGAAAACAACACCATGAAGTCTTGATCATAAATTTGACTTATGCTCAATAGAATTACTCTTAGTCCTTCAACATATAGCACATTTGCAATGTTAAGTAATCCAGTTAAGGAGATAATTCCTTTCCCTTTTATCTGGGATTTGCTTCTATCCCCAAATTTAACAATGCCACCCCTTTTTGGCTTAAAAGTTTGAAGAGAGAATGGTCCCCAGTCATATGTCTTGAACATCCACTGTCTAGATACCACAGACACATAGTCATCACCTTAAGAGTAGTATGCATCATAAAACATACTTCATGCTTATCAGTCAAGTCATATGGCAGAGTTCTTTCTTTGTGACTTCTATTGGACACCCTTAATTATGCCTTCATCTTTCTTTTGCCTGCAACCTGATGTATGCATCGTTTAAGGCAATCTAGTCTTCTTTTGAATTTCTTGAGAATCAGTTGTTCTTTCACCTGAGCTGAATTTATCAACATATCCATATGCAAGCCTTTTTCAATTAACACAGAGATCAGTCTTCAGTAAAATTCAGACTTACTTGTCCAGAGAGGCTGAAACTCATCATTGTTAGAATAACAAGAGGTATTATAAAAAGAATTGTTCATGTAATTTGTATCCATGACAACATGGGTCAATGGATAACACAATAAAGATTAAAACATAATTAGAGTATGCTCACTCTGATACCACTTGTTGGGTTAAGATAGCTTGACCTCGGTAAATTAATTCAATTACTCAAGTTGATTAATAAAGTCAAATTACATGCAAATCGTGGAGGCACTAACAAATCACCAAATAAATTAAATGTAATGGAAATTAAATTGACATGGTGATTTGTTGACAAATAGGGAAAACCTTTCGCAAGGCAAAAACCTCATCGGGTGAATTTAAGGTCACCACTCCCAAGAATCCACTAATCAATAATTAAGAGGTTACAAGTATGAGGAATCTTACCACTACCCTGGCCTATCCCAAAATACCAACTTACAGTTGAACCTTCACTCCAATACCCAATTAGACTTGATCTTGTAGTAGCCTTCTTTCATTTGATGCACAAATCTCCAATCTGTGACTAACCCTTTGCACAGATCCTAGTACATGACTAACTCTAGCAAATTGAATGATTGTTGTTGGCTACAAAGTTCTTCATTTCATAAACGATGAAGATCAGGAAGCACTTGGTTACAAAACCTTATGGCATACAAACACAGTAGCTTTTCACAAAGGAAAATAAATTCTTGGTCTCTGTATCCATGTGTGATGGCTCTTAAAGTAAGTCTTATATGTGTCTAGGGTTGTGAGAGAAGAAACCCTAAACAAATACATCAACATTGGTCAAAATTTAGATCTAGAATTTCTGAATTTGTAAAGCTCGATAGATCAAGCTAGTGTCAAGTTGGTGTCGAGCTTGCCCAGTAAATCTCGATAGATGCCTTCTATCGAGGTATCAATCAAGCTTTAGTAAAATAGCTTTTCTTCACTTGTTTCTTGGATCAATCCTCACATCTTTAATACAACCACTTGATATGTATCAAACCCAACTTAGATCTACCCAATTTACAAGTAAAGTGCGTTTTATTAAAGGATAAGCCAATTACAAAGAAAATATGACCTTGACACCTTGCAAAATATCATCTTGCAAACTGTTTCTTCCCTTATCTTGCAATGTTGGGCCGTGAACTATGGTCTCATTACCCGTGGAGCGGAGGTGGATTTGAGGAGCTTCTCTTCAGTTCAGGCTCATCTCGATAGTCTCTCTTCCAAGGATGTTAGTAAAAATCTTCTTCCTTTCATTCTCTCTGCATGTTCCACAGGGTTTTTCTTTTAACCATGTATGCTTCTACAGATTTCTTGGAGTACTTGGGTTGGCACTCCTTTCACTGCGGGTTCAGACTTGGAGGTAACTACCATCATCTCTTCAGGGATCACCCAACCCTTGGAGGGTGCTGGTTTGAGGGTCTTCTACTTGGCCGAGAGGGTTTCCTATTAATTAGTGGGTGAGGACATGCCACAGGTTTCGATGGATCCTCCCTCCTCCACTCTCCATAACAGATGTTGAGTACCAATTGTGGAGGAGTGGCATACCCTATACCTAGTGGCTCTTAGGCGACCTTGACTATAATGAGTTTAGTGAGACTCGCCTTTTGGCCTACTTTCTCGTTAAAGTATGTATCTTCTTTCTCTTTTTTTCCTTTTCTCTTTATTCTTGCGTATAATGATATTTAAATGTGCTGATCATGTTAGGATGCGGCTGGTCCTACCGCAGGTGGCCCTGTTGACCCTCCCCACTTGTCTTGGTTGGTCTATACCTACAGCCTTGATGGATTTGCTTGTGAGCATCCTTTGGGAGGTAACCTGAATGTCATGGGCTACCTTTTTCTTAAGGGTAAATAAGCGGTGAGTCCTTTTTATCCTTGTCCCTTTCATTTTCCATCTATACCTCTCGGGCTTATCTTAACATTATCTTCTTTTCAAATCTAACTCACTGTAGCAGAGCATATGGAGCTTGTCTAGCTTGCCAGGAATCTCAAGCTAGAAGTGACTGAGTATTCCAGGCAGATCTATGGACTTGGAAGGTATGCCTACCCAAGTGATGATGATGAGGATGATGATAATGGTGATGACCCTAAGACGACACCGAGCTACCGACCGAGAAAGAGGCACTATAGACATACAGACAGACAACATAGCATATTCCTAGTTTCTTTTCTTTTCTTTTCTTCTTTAGCATTATCTCTACACTTAGATTTTATTTGAGACATTGGGTTGTATTTTAAGAACATATTTAGATTTCTTGCTTTTATTTTAGGACATGTACTTATGTACAACACATGGGAACTTTGGGTATGTTTGCTTTTTATATTATCTTGCTTTCGCTTTTTCTTTTCTTCTTTAATGCATGAAAATCTGAGCTTGAATCTGTCTTGAGTAGTCCCTTAGGCCGTAGGAGTCATGAGAGAAGCCTTGGTAAGGAAATCACATTCCAAATAGAAAAGGGAATTCGAAACCCTAATGAACTTGTGCACGCATACGCACGTATGCATATGTAGGTGTTGACCATGCATGTGCACCTTGGACCATGCTTATGCATGCCGCCAAGCAAAAAAAACCCTAACCGACCTCTTTCACTATAAAATAGTTGTGGGAGGCTTCCAAACCTTCACAAAACGTGTCTTAAGCCCAGGAAACACTCTGTAAGGTCCCCAATGGCAGAATTCACTCCTTTAGAGGTCTTGGCGTGGATTAACAAGCTAAATCTCAACTTCAAAGATGCTCTCATCCCTCTCAGTCTCTCTTGTATTTCTTTCTTCCATCAAATCAAAGTTAATGAGCCTTTTCTGCGTGTAGCCACTGAGTTTTGGCTTCCTACTCGGCATGTTCAATTCAATGGTGTGGAATTATGCCCCACTCTTGAAGAATTTGGTGTGATTATGGGTGAGCATGACTTTAGTGTTGTCATTCTCTCTACCCTCAAGGAAGACCTCTTTGACTTAGCTCATCGACTCTTAGGGTTTTCACATATTAGATGAATGCTAGGATTTCTTTTGCATGTTTGGCTTTCTTCGCTTTATGGATAGATAAGTATGCTTGTTTAGGGATGAAGATGCCATGATTGTATGTTAGATGCATGCTAGTGTGTGTGTGAGTTTAGGATACAAGTGTTGAGATTGTTTTTAATACAATGATGGGAGGCCAACCTTAGGGTTGGGCGATCTTGGGTGCCTAACACCTTCCTAAGAGCGCACGTAAACTCCGAACCCATATCTCTTGTAGTAAGATTAAAAGTTCCTTCCTCGAAAGGACGCTATATATATGGTTCCTAGGCCATTGCAAAAACTAGGTGGCGACTCCATTAAAAACGACACCCCTTGCGTCCATAGTGGTGACTCCACTGGGATTGTGAGTTTAATTCCTATGTGTCCTATGTCTTAACCTTAATAAAGGCTTATTCAATATTTGTTTGCACACATATTCACATGGTTCTTTTGTCCCTTGACCTCGGTTGGTGATGAGTGGGAAGATGGAAGGCTCCATTCGGGCCCAAGTCTTTTGAAGTTCATCCCACCAACTCACAATGTGTGCCATTGCCTATGATGGGCTTTGAGTACGAAAATGGTTTACCACCAATCCACAAAGGTCCACTTAGGCCCTTGGTTGGAATCATGGCCCACCTAATTGTGAGTGACCTACTTATCTATCCCTTTAGCCTTAGGGAGCTTACCCACACTTAGAGAGATTCTAGATCCTATCAAAAGGAGGGTACCCTTTATATATCTCTTGTTTGTTCAATCGTATATCTTATGCTCACCTAATTCTAAAGGACAAATAAAAGATGTAAAAGTGGAAGGATGATCCTAAAGTTATGGCATACCTAAAAAAAAATGGGATAAAAGAAAAGAAGTTCTCACATGTAAGAGTCTTATCCCTAGATCCAAAGGTATGTCTTAACTTGAAAGGTTCATAAGACCATAGCCTTATTGCTATCATAAGCCCAAATCAAAAAGCCATTTTGAAAAAGAGCACTTTGGGCCTAAGATAACAAGTATGCTATGGACTTAGCATCCAAATCCTACAAAGTCAATATGAACTTCCTTAATCTTGGGTCTCTTTGTTGTTTGCCTAGGCCCAAAATGATGATAACTTCATGGACCTTGAGAGGAAGGCTATAATATATTCTAGTTAATGGGCTACTTCAAAAAAAAAAAAAAAAAAAAAAAAATGAAAGATGAATAATGAAATGAAAAAGGAAGAGCCCAAAGGTGATGAATATATTGTAAGCCTATGTTTAAGAAAAAAAGGTTGAAAATCTCTAAGTACACCTAAAAACATGAGGTAAAGTCCATAAGAAGAAAGGGAGTGATTTTGTAATTGGGCTTTCATTAAAATGGACTTAAAGATTTTCTAAGGATACCTAAAAACAAAAGAAACCTTTAATAGGGACATGGACTTAATAAAAATGGGACTTCTTTTCAGGCACCACTGCACCACCAAAGTCAAGAAAACACGTCCCCACTCCAATTTGGATTCGAGAAAAGCACAGAAGGCGTTTGGTCAAGATTAAGGACACACATCAAGAAGAAGAATTTCAAGTAGGGGACTCTTCTCAAGTAACAATGGCCGCTCTAATTAGTGATGAAATTGCACAAAAGATATTCAAGTCAATGGAAGAACAAAGTGATGCTCTCAAGAAAATGGGGAGTCGCCTCACTAAGCTAGAAGAGGCCAAGTTGAAGAAGCCAAACCCACGAGTAGAGGTTCTCGATGAGGAAGAAGGGGAAGATTTGGATGAAAGGGACAAAACTGATTATGAAAGGAACAAACAATTTGAGAAACTCACGGTGGAAACCATAGCTATAAGAGAGAAGATGGAGAAAATGCAACTAGCCTTTCATAAGGCCCAAGGGAAGGATGATTGTCTTTACAACAAGGGGGGCATAAGCTTCAATACTCCCATTGCACTACCTCTAAAGTTTAAGATTTCTGATGCGGAAAAGTTTGATGGAACTAGAGATCCAAAGCAACATGTTAGGAGGTACCTAAGCATTGCTGAAATGAAGGGGTTGGATGAGAAGCAAACCTTGCATGCTTTTCCTTTCTCACTCACGGGAGGTGCATTAAGATGGTACTATAGTTTGGATCCTAGTAAGACTAAGGTGTAGAATGAGCTAGTAGAGTTGTTTGTGGATCAATTCATCTTCAATACCATGATTGATGTGACTTTAAGAGACTTGGAGACTACTAAGCAAGGAGTAGGGGAAACATTCTCTGAATACATGACCAGGTGGAAGGGAAAGGCATCTAGGATGGTTAATAGGCTAAATGAGAAAGATCAAATCAACATGATTATCAAGAATTTGCTTCCGACATATAATAGTTGGCTCTTGTCATCGCCTATTAGTTCTTTTGGAGAGTTGTGTGATTATGGAACTAGGATAGAGGATGCCATCAATAATGGACAATTGGGGAAGGGTGAGAGCAAACCTCCAATCAAGAAGGCATATGAAGGAGGAGCAACTACCTCTTAAACTCCCAATCCCGTGAATGTAAGTGCCATCATACCTCAATAAACCTTAGCTTACCCAAACTTCACAAAGAAGGCCTGCCGAGAATTTTTTGACCAAGGAATGACCCTTGCCCAAGCATATGAGAATTTATCTTCCAAAGGATTCATCAAGCCTCTAGATCCCCCACCTATGCCTAATCTCATACCTCCTACTTGGAACCTCATTGAGTATTGTCACTTCCATAAGAAATCCGGCCATAAAACTGACAATTGCTTTTGCCTTAAACACGAGATACAAAACCTTATAGATAATGGAACTCTCCCAAATCCCAACATTATCACCAAGCCTAGCATTAAGAAGAACCCTTTGCCTGATTATCATAAAGCTCCCCCTCCATATTAGAATTGGGTGCAAATTGATGAGATTGAATGGGATTGTTTAAAGTTGATAGAGATCGTGGAAGTTAATACCGTAGAATTCCAAAGAATATGGGATGAAGAAGATGAGTTTTTGAAGAATGCTGTGGTTGTGTAGGGAATACTCCCCAAAGGAATGACCGAGCTAAAGAAAGGAGTCATAGAGGACAATGTGACCAATATTACTAGGAGTGGAAAACACTACAAACCATCCTTTTTAGGGAAGGATCACCTTGGTAGGGACATAGAAGAAGGGTCCAAGCCCACGGAACCTAAAGGGAAAGACGAAAAATAGGAAGAAGATCGAGTTTTAGCTTAATTAAAGAAGACTCAAGCTTATATATTGGTATAGGGCTTGCTTACTATTTCTCATGGGAGTTGAGGCCTCGTCCTATCCTATTCTCACCCTTTCCAATAAAGAACTTCCTCTTGAAGGAGCCACTCACACTAGACCTCTACAAATCACCGTCGAATGCATGGGCACCAAGGTCCCTATGGTGTTGATTGATATTGAATCCTTATTGAATGTATGTCCTTTTAGGACTGCCCTCACCATTGGATTAGATGTGGAAACAATCATACCCTTTCCTTTGACTGTTAGGGCATATAACAACACTTCAAGGAAGGTTATGGGTACTTTCAAGGCTCTTTGCAAGATTGGCCCAATAGAGGCAATTGTGGAATTTCATGTCATGGACATCACTCCTAATTACAACCTTCTCTTGGGGAGGGCATGTCTTCATCCTATTGGGGCTATTGCCTCTTCTCTACACCAAAAGATGAAGATCCCATAGAAGGGAGGAATTCCTGTAGTGCTCGGTGATGGTGAGATCCTAGTACTGGTTTGTGGACTTGAGGAAGAAGGAAGTGAGCTCCAAATGAGTGGCTTTGAGTTTGTGAACATGACTGATTATGGATTGAAGGATGAAAGGTATACTTGGGATTTGGTCCCATATTGTAGCCATGAAGTAATTGCAATGTTGAAGAACATGGTATATATGCCTGGTATGGGTCTTAGAAAAGAAGGAAGAGGGGTGGCTGAATTCCCTAATTTCAAGAATTAACTAACCAAGGAAGGTTTGGGATTCTTTGAAGGCTGTGACGGAATCAAGAAAAACCTTGGTACCCTTAATGGAAACTTTGTGAAGGAAGGAGGAGACTTCCCTTATTGTGGCTTTCCCAAACTTTGGGTAGGTAAGGATGGAAATGTGTATCCGGGTTGGGAGATATTCTTCAATGAGAAGCTCACCTTCAAGGAGAAGCCTACGGTAGTGACCAAGGAAGTTCAAGAAGAAGTCAACTGGATGGACTACGTGGATGCTAAAGCCATGGAGACTATGTTAAAGATTTGGGGGGGGGGGGGGCGTGTTCCCCTTCACCAACGAGCAGCCAAGTGATCCTTCCGCCTTCATCATGCCTATTATGGGGCAACTTCATAATTGGACTTAGGTTGGGTTTTCTGAAAATGTTAGAATGAAAATGTGTAACACAAGTCCTAATGTACTTTTCAACATTTTTAATAAGTTGAATTCTGATTTGGCTTATTTTGATGTGTCCCATAATATTGAAATTCTGCACTTAAATGATTCAAATGAATTTGAAAATGAAATTAATAAACAATTGGAAAAGAAAATTAAACCTATGGAACCAACTTTTGAAACTCTTAATTTGGGCAATGATGAGAATCCACGTCTAATTAAAAATGGCTTAACCTTAACCGAATTTCAAGAGGTGTTTGCATGGTCCTATAAAGATATGCTTGGTATTGATCTTGAGATAGCTCACCATCACATTAACACTCATGTTCACATGGTACCCGTTAAGTAGAAATTGAGGCGTATGAAAACCGAATGGCTTCTAAAGATCAAAGAAGAGGTTACCAAGCAATTGAAGGTAGGATTCATTAAACTCGTACATTAAGCCAAGTGGATAGCCAATGTTGTGCCTGTACCCAAGAAAGGCGGGAAGGTAAGAACGTGTGTGGATTTTAGGGATTTGAACAAAGCTTGCCCTAAAGATGACTTCCCTCTTCCTCATATAGATGTCTTCATGGATAATACCGCCAGTAGTGCCTTGATGTCCTTCATGGATGGTTTCTCAGGATACAACCAAATCAAGATGGCTCCTAGGGATATGACCAAGACTACTTTCACTATAGAATGGGGAATTTATTGTTACACTGTGATGCCATTTGGGCTCAAGAATGTAAGTGCGACCAACCAAAGAATGGCCACAGCCTTGTTACACAATATGATGCACAATAAGGTTGAAGTGTATGTTGATGATACGATTCTGAAATCCAAGGAAAGAGAGAGTCACTTCGTTAACTTGAGGAAGTTCTTCGAGAGGCTCAAGGAATATAGGCTAAGATTGAACCTGTAGAAATGCACCTTTGGAGTAACCACATGAAAGTTATTAGGCTTTTTGGTAAGTGATAGATGGATAGAAGTAGCCCCATCAAAGACCAAAGCCATATTAGAAATGCCCCCATCACAAAGTGAGAAGGAGATAAGATGATTTTTGGGTTGGTTGCAATACATTAGTCTATTCATTGCCAAACTCACTTCTACTTGTGAGCCCATCTTCAAGCTTTTAAGGAAGAATGAACCTCATGAATGGAATGACAAATGTCAGAAAGCTTTCGAGCTTATTAAGGAGTATCTCCTCTATCCACCTATCTTGGTACCCTCGATGCATGGAAAACCATTACTCCTTTACCCCTCTATCATAGAAGATGCAGTTGGAAGTATGCTTGCACAAGAAGACGATGATAAGAATGAGAAAGCCGTATACTATTTGAGCAAGAGGTTCCATGATTATGAGACCAGATACACTCCCATAGAAAAATCATGCTTTGCTCTCGTATGGGCTGTACAAAAGTTGAGACATATCATCCTACTTTTCCAGATATGGGTAGTAGCTCAGATGAATCCATTAAAGTACTTGTTTGAGAAACCATCTTTGAGTGGAAGACTATCAAGGTGGTTTATCCTATTAGCTGAATTCGATCTGAAGTATGCGGCTAGGAAAACCATCAAAGGGAGCATCGTATCAGATTTTTGTGCCGAGAACCTCGTGGAAGGAGAGGATGGAAGAGATGATTTCCCAGATGAGGATATTTTGGATATTGAGCTAGAAGCATGGAAAATGTATTTCGATGGAGCCGTAAACCAATATGGAAATGGGATAGGAGTACTCTTAATCACTCTTAAAAGATCTCACATACCCTTGGCGGTTAAGTTGAACTTCGAGGCAACCAATAACATGGCAGAGTATGAGGCTTGTATCGTCAAAATGGAAGCTCTCCAAGAATTAGGGGTAAAAGAGGCCGAGGTCTTTAGAGATTTGACTTTGGTCATAGCTCAAGCCCAAAGGTAGTGGAAAGTGAAGGAAGAGCACTTAAAACCTTATTAGCAGTATCTAGAGGATTTGACCAAAACTTTTGACAAGATTGAATACATGATTATCCCTAGAGCTCAGAATCAGTTTGCAAACGCCTTAGCTACTTTAGCTTCCATGGTTGAAATTGATGGAAAAATACATGTTTATATCGCATACAAAACTTACGCAGCAGAAAATTAACGAATCTACTTCATTCACAATTGATAACATATACTATGTAAGTGTCAGAATATAGAATCAAGAGAGTGTACCTTGGTGCGGTGAAATTCAAAACCAAAGATCAGAAGTTCTTGAGAACACTTTTAATCTTCACTCCAATTCCACTTGTGCCCAAGAAGTGTGGTCTCTCAATCAGTTTCTATGAATGTGTTCAAGGGAGAATTAGAGAGTGTCCAACACTCACATACAAACCATTTCATTCTCTCTTACTAAAATTCTGTATGTTTCTCTCCTTATAATTGATTATCTAATTGGGCTAGCCTTTTGGGCCTTTCCAATTGGGTTTTAGTATGTGGCTTGGAGTGGGACCAAAAGGGAACAAATAAGACACTAGTTTCAATGGGCCTTGGGTTTTTCTGTCTACTCTTGACAAGTCCAAAGTTATCATTAATTATATTTAATACCACTATATAAATATAATTGCACTCTAGGCCTTATTAATAAATTATATCCCAAGACTTTATTATACATGCAACCCCTTCATAAAATATTCGTAGTAACACAAAGTCATAAATGTAGATTGCCACTTTGTAAATTACTACATCTTAATCCTTGAGTACCCAATTTAATCCTTTAAGTTATTTATCATATATTTATGAAATCCAATTTCATAAATATATACTTTAGTAACTATTTACTAAAGTAGTTAGGCCTAACATTCTAAATAACAAACCTATTAAACTTATCTCAATGGAATATTTTATATCTCCATTAAGAGATTATGAATTCCATCTTGAGAATATATGTTCCATCAACACTAAATGTGGCTGCCCAACATACTGAGGTTTTGACCGTAACTTTAGATCTTACTCTTGATATATCAAAGCAACCTACACTTCATGATCAGGTCCATTATTCTTTCAGGATTAAGAGTTCATGTAAAAAGAAGTCGTGAGATTTATTATTCATTTGACAGTTTTTAGGAGAATAATAAATCTCATAGCGGTCCAGTTCAATATGTCTTAACTCTTAAAACATATCAACATATCAACTAGAAGTCTCCACTTCCATGATCAAGACAAATCATCTTAGTTGATATGTTATAGTCTTCGCAGATGAAATGCCCAATTTCATCACTGACTACGAACTACAATTCTGAGTTTACAAAGAACTTGTGACTTATATCTTCTGTGACTAAATCACATAAATTATATACTATGCATCTCATGGACTATATGATAATGTCCGAATATTCATGTTACCATTATTTTAGATAATAATAAAACAATTTTATCAATCACAATATTAAGTCATACATAATGTCATACATAATATCATACATAGCATCATACAATAGGATTTAAAGGCACTAATCCTAACAATCTCCCACTTGCCCTAAAGACTATTGTGCACTAATCTAACTCCCATTCACTCCAAATGTGATTCGAAAGTCCTTTGAGGCAAGGCTTTGGTAAAGGGATCTGCTAGATTATTTGCACTTTCTATCTTTGCTACTACTACATCTCCACGAGCAATGATGTCTCGAATGATGTGGTACTTTCTCTCAATGTGCTTTCCTTTCTTGTGATTCCTTGGATCTTTGGATTGTGCAACCGCTCCACTATTGTTGCAAAACAATGTGATAGGAACTTGCTCCATTCTCACAACACCAAGATTAGAAAGGAATTTCTTGAGCCAAACAACTTCCTTTGCCGCTTCACAAGCAGCAACATATTCAGCTTCCATGATGGAGTCAATAATACAAGATTGCTTAACACTCCTCCAACTTATGGCTCCACCTTTCAAGGTGAACACACAACTTGTAGTGGACTTTTTGAAATTGAGATCTGATTGAAAGTTTGAATCTGTATAGCCAATGAGAATTAAATCCTCACATCGGTAAACAAGCATATAATCTCTCGTTCTCTATAGATACTTGAGAATATGCTTTACAGCTTGCCAATGTTTTGGTCCTAGATTTGATTGATATCGGCTGACCATGCCAACTGAATAACAGATATCTGGTCTAGTACAAAGCATGGCATACATGAAACTTCCTACTGCATAAGCATAAGGAACTTGTCTAATCATATTTTCTTCCTCAAGAGTCTTAGGCCTTTGGTCATCAGACAGGGGAACTCCATGTCTGAAAGGAAGTAATCATTTCTTGGAGTTTTGCATGCTAAACCGTTCTAGAACCTTATCTATATATCCAGCTTGTGATAAGCCTAACATCTTATCCTTGCGATCTCGCCAAAGCTTGATCCCTAGAATAAAGTTAGCCTCACCCAAGTCCTTCATATCAAATTGGCTTGACAACCAAACCTTTATTGATGACATTACCCCTACATCATTTCCAATGAGTAGAATATCATCAACATAAAGAACTAGGAACATTACTACTTTACCTTGATGTCTTTTGTACACACATGGTTCATCAAGATTTTGTTTAAAACGAAATGACTTGATTGCTTGATCAAATCTGATGTTCCATGACCTAGATGCTTGCTTAAGTCCATAAATGGACATTTTCAACTTGCATACCATATGCTCTTGGTTCTTTGCTATGAAACCTTCCGGTTGCATCATATAGATTTCTTCTTCAAGATTGCCATTAAGAAATGCAGTCTTAACATCCATTTGCCAAATCTCATAATCATAATGAGTAGCAATGGATAAGAGAATTCTGATAGATTTAAGCATTGCTACTGGTGAAAAGGTTTCTTCATAATCAATACCTTCTTTTTGTGTATACCATTTCGCCACTAGCCTTGCTTCAAAGGTTTCAACCTTTCCATCTATCCCTCTCTTCCTCTTGTAAACCCATTTGCAACTAATAGGTTTAATACCATTAGGCACCTTTACAAGATCCCAAACTTGATTGGAATACATAGAATCTAATTCAGATTTCATAGCTTTGAGCCAATGTTGTGCATCTATATCATTCATTGCTTCTTCATAAGTGTAAGGATCAGTTTCGGCCTCTTCTGAGATAGCTTCATAAGTTTCTCTCAGACCTATAAATCTTATAGGTGGCCTTATGATCCTCCCACTACGACGAGGCACCTGTGTACTAAACATCTTATGAGTAGTATCTTGTGGAGTATCTAATACAACCACATCATCTCTAGTTTCATCCATTGGTTATTCAATTACAGGTTCATTCATTTTAGCCAAAACAACTCTACTTCTAGGAGTAAAATTATTCATATAGTCATTTTCCAAGAATTTAGCATTTGTACTAACAAAAACTTTGTTATCTTTACGACTATAGAATAAATAACCCCTAGTTTCTTTTGGATAACCCACAAGCAAACACACTTCTTGTAATACCCCATATACTTTTATTTGAGGTTATTATTAAGTTTTCTTTTAAATATAATTGTTGGGCCTTAGGTATTATTTTATTAGTAACTGCAGCCCGCTACCCCACTAAGCCCACATCTCTAATGCAAACTACAGGGTAGAGGAAGAGATAATCAGGGTTTTCATTAGAAGGGTTTCTTAGTAAAAGTGGTTGCCAAAGAAAATTTGAGAAGGAGAGAGAGAGGTGGTGTGACAAAAGAAGGAGGCAAAATTGTTTAGGGGCACAAGGTTTGGCTACAAAATCAAGGTGAAAACTCCATCTTAATATTACTATACTGTTTATAAACCTTGAGATATTTTTTTGGTTTTGGCAACATGGTAAGATTAAGTTATGTTAATTCGATTACAGTGGAAAGATGTTTATATATTAGTGTTATTCAAATAAAGATCTGATGGTTATACTCTTATGTTTATGGTGGTGTTGTAATTTATATTGGTTACCGTTGAATTTAAGGACTTTGGGTTAACAAGAGATGATATATATATTAGATTAAATTGCTAGTAGTCAGTACATGATTTCACTAGGTTGCCTACGGTTAGTATTTTAGAACAAAATCATGGAATTTCAAACCTTAAACATGAATATGGCATTAACGTTTAGGGTTATATATATTAGGATAGCTTTATCGTTTTTCATTGGTTAGATATCTATTAGGACGGCTTTGATATTTTTCTTTGGGGTTATACATATTAGATCCTAGTTGCCCACTGTGTGCATATTCTAGAACAAAGTCACATTATAGAGCCAAATTCACGTTGAGGTTTACTTTTCGTTTAGGACATACATTAAATCCTAAAGTTTTGGCCTTTGCCTATGAGTTTTGATAAATTCAAGGAAACATATTTTTGGGTAGAGATGCCTTGCATCAGTGTTATTATTTAATTCGGCAGAATATAATCCTAGTGAGTCAGTTTGTATAATACGGTAAGATTTATATTTTTTGTGGAGGATATTAAGTAAATTCCATGATTGATTATAGGTTCTATTTAAGAGTATTTTGAGACGATTTGGATGGTGTTTCAGCTGGACTTTCAGAGTGATTCAAGTGCTGTAAGTAATTATGCATAATATGCACAAGTTTTATTCTTTAGGTTCTTAGAAGTTAAAAGTTTTCAAAAGTTTTGTATTTCAAACTTATATTTTCTAAAGTTTGTCAAAAGTATTTTTATATCATTGAAAGAGAAATTTCGACTATTAAATAATGTTTTAAAGAGATACTTCGAATTTTAAATAAGTTTTGAATGTCCAAATCTCATTTAAAAGATGATTTCTAAACTAAACTATTTTTCATAAATAATTGAGTTTCAATGTAAGTTTTCTAAAAAGGTTCTTGTTCTTTAAGTTTGTTTAAAACCAAGTGATTTCAAGTCATATTCTTATTTTTCAAATGGTATTTAAGACGTTTCCTTTAGCAAATTGGGATTTCAAACTTATGCAAGAATTGTAAAAATATTTATATAAACTCTTCAGTTCTTATTCGTTCCCTAAGAGAGTCAAGCATCCTTTGATTTATGTTCAATTCGATATTGTAATATTTGCTATGCCTTTCTATTTGGAACAATTGTTAATGTTAAGAAAATTATTCTATTTTGTATATATTTTGTTTGGTGATTTGTGACTCAAAATGAATGTTTTTAGAATTGATCAGATTTATGTGTAAATCCGCTCACAGGATTGTATGTGAGAATATGTGTTGATCCCTCACCAGCAGGGGTTAGATGTTGGTATCCGCTCACAGGATTGTATGTGAGAATATGTGATGTGTATATGTGACATGTGCTCTGATCAATTATCTGTATGTGGTTTCATATGACTTTAATATTTGATTATATATGTATTAAGTGGTTCTCTATATGTGCGGAAAACTATATGTGATATTTTGAGTAAAATTGTGAAATCAAACTCGTGCTTTGCTTGACTCTATTCCGTGGTATATTGTGTATAATTGCTTACTAGATGTGTGGCTCACCCCATCAACTACTATTTTTCAGATTAAAGTGTAGTTGGGAATATAGAACCTTTGGATCGCTTTGTAAGGTGCAAGGTAGAGCGTGGAAGTTGTAGGCGATTTCAATATTACTTGAAGACTTATAGAATTTTAGTTACCTCTATTTTGTAATTCATGTTTTATACAGTGGAGATTATTTCCAATTTGTGGAGTTTAGATTTTTGTAAGAGGTTTTTAAGAGTATTGTTTCTTTGGAGTATTAATTTATTTTGGATTAATTATGCTTTTTGAGTTACGTAAGATCAGCAAGTTAGTCACGCATCTAAATTCATGTTCCATGGATTTGGGTCGTGATACTTCTGATTTTGGTTGCAACTTATCAGGCTTCTCTTTTAGCATATGTCCTAGACAACCCTAAATGTGGAGATATCTTATACTAGGCTTACGCCCATTCCCCAATTCCATGAGTGTTTTGGGAACAGATTTTGATGGAACTAAATTCAAAAGATGTATTGATGTATATAAGGCATACCCCCCCCAAAAGAAATTGGTAAAGTTGAGTAACTCATCATAGACCTAACCATTTCTAAAAGAGTCATATTCCTTCTTTTTGCTACACCATTTTGTTGGGGAATTCCAGGTGCAGTCAATTGGGACACAATCCCATTTTGAATTAAGTAATCATTAAAATCCCCAAAAAGGTATTCGCCACCACGATAAGATCGAATGGCCTTTATGCGTTTACCTAATTGATTCTCAACTTTAGCCCTAAACTCTTTGAATTTTTCAAAAGCTTCGGACTTCCGTTTCATTAGCTACACATAACCATATCTTGAGTAATCATCGGTAAAAGTGATGAAATACTCATAACCTCCTTTTGCTTGGGTTGACATAGGACCATATACATCCATATGAACTAATTCAAGCAACTCTTGGGCTTTTCTACCTTTTGCATTAAAAGGTTGTTTGGTCATTTTGCCTTCTAAACAAGATTCACAAACTGGAAATTCATCAAAGTCCAATGGCTCTAAGAGTCCATCTTTAATCAGTCTTTGAATTATGTTTGGATTAATATGACCCAAACGCAAGTGCCAAAGATATGCATCATTAGTAGAAGGAAACTTTCTCTTTAATGATTTTACATGAGAGTCATTATCTATTTTAGAATTATATAATTCATGCTTATTAGGAGTTAAAATATAAAGACCATCCACAATATTTCTAGAACAGATAAACACTTTATCCTTCTTTATTACAACATTGTCTTTTAGGATAACACAATATCCATGTTTACCTAAATAAGTTGCAGAAATTAAATTCCTACGAACATTAGGTACATACAAACAGTCTTCCAATATTAAAACCCTAGACTCAAAGTATAAATTAAACACTCCAATAGCTACAACTGAAATCCTACTCCCATCAGCCAAAGTAAGAAATAATTCCCCTTCATTAAGCTTTCTGGTCTCTTGGAACCCCTGTAAAGAATTGCAGATATGATTAGTACATCTTGAATCCACACATCAGGAATCCGTGGGATTTTGTACTAAACATTTTTCAAGGAGGAATGAACATTTCATACCTTTATTATTGGCAGCCCTGAATTTTGGACAATTCCTCTTCCAATGTCCTTTCTCATCACAATGGAAACACTTTCCTTTGATCTTCTTTCCTTTGTCGGCAACCCCTAAGACAATTTGTTTACCATCTTGCTTGGTGAAGTCCTTCTTCTTCTTCTTCTTCTTACCCTTGCCTTTTGACTTAGGTTGAGAAGTAGAAGCGTTAGCCATATTAGCATCAACACTAGATATACCAAGAATGCCTTCTTACGCTACCAATTCATTCATTAATTTAGACAATGAATAAATCTTTTTGTTCATATTATAATTGAGTCGGAATTCCTTGAATGATTCCGGTAGTGACTGGAGTATCATATCCACTTGGGATTCTCCATCAATATCGGAACCTAAAACCTTCAATGTATTCAGATTAGAAATCATTGTAAGACAATGCTCCCTGACTGAAGTGCCTTCCGTCATTTTGGTATTATAAATTTGCCTCATGGTTTCTTGCCTTGCAGAACGGCCTTACTCACCAAACATCTCCTTCAGACTTAGCATTATGTCTGAAGCTAGTTCTACGTCCTGCATTTGATGCTGTAAAACATTTGAGATAGATGCTAGGATGTAGCACTTGGCCATCTTAGTAGATTTCTGTCAACAATCATATCGCTGTTTTTCCTCAATAGGAGCATCTAATGAAGGAAAGCTAGGACATGGTTGAGTAAGTACATATTTGTGCTCTTCAACTGTAAGAACAATGTCCAAATTTCTTTTCCAGTCAACATAATTGGATCCAGTCAGTTGTTTTGATTAAGAATAGTAACAAGTGGGCTAAACGATGCCATGTTCAAATCTGAAAATAATAAACATGAATGTAATAAGTAAACTGGACATTATCAATTTAGCATATAAACATATAGTATGGAACCTTAATAAAACCATAATATAATATATGCAACGACAACCCAATCCCATGTTTAAAATTCCTCGGTAGCAAGTAAATTATAAACACTATGACTGATTAAGAACTATTCTCATTATTAGTGCTATCATGATAACTCTTATCAAACATAATAACATGCCGTATTTCCTTTATCCTCTAAGTAATAATGAAACAGCTCCGAGGGGAGGTTAACATTAAACTTAGTCTAGTGTACACCATTGCTTGAATTCTATGTGAGTCATTAAGTAACTCCACGGTAGCGTGGTCGTTCTTAATGTAAAAACACATATCATCCAGCATTAAGAAGTTTAATCTGTAGTACCATGAATTAAACACCCTCGGAAGGGAGCAAGGCATTTACGCCAAGGCAATGTGCTTAATCATACTACTATAAACCGACAATGGAGGCTGTGAGATCCAACCCTTGTATCTCTCTCTCACTAGATATTTTAAAATAAAGGTTTTTAATTAGTATACATGCATAATCTTATTACACATAGCCTTGCACTTTTAAACTTGAAAACATTTAGAAAAAATTCATAATTTTCATTCTTTTGAACGATCGAATGTGCCCCTCGATCGGTCGAGAAAATTAAAAAATTCAAACCTGACAATCTACCTGGCTCGATCGATCGAAAAAATAAAATTTGATCGATCGACTAGCAATTGAATATCAATCGAATCAAGCAGATTGGCCCCTTTTATACTCAATCGATCGAAAGTAATTTTCGACCAATCGAAACTCGTGAAACTCGAATTTTCAGAATTTTTCTAAGGCAGTTTTCAACGGTTTTTCATGAACAAACAACCATCATATGAATATGATAGACAGAGATTGATATCAAAACTGAATTCCATTGATGCTATAGCTTTAAAATTCAATTTAACATACTTAAATTCAAATTTAAATAACATCATAACATCAATATCAGTTTTCACTAAACCATAGTTTCAACAACCATGCAGAAACTTAAATGCAAAATCTTCTAACAACATGAAACTATTATCTTTAATTCCCAAAACTCACAAAATATGTTATATAGATTTGAAATTGAAGACCGCTCTGATACCATTTGATGGAAAAATACATGTTTGTATCGCATACAAAACATACACAGCGGAAAATTAACGGATCTACTTCATTCGCAATTAATAACATATACTATGTAAGTTTCAGAATATAGAATCAAGAGAGTGTACTTTGGTGCGGTGAAATTCAAAACCAAAGATTAAAAGTTCTTGAGAACACTTTTAATCTTCACTCCTATTCTACTTGTGCCCTAGAAGTGTATCAGTTTCTATGAATGTGTTCAAGGGAGAATTAGAGAGTTTCCAACACTCACATACAAACCATTTCATTCTCTCTTACTAAAATTCTGTATGTTTCTCTCCTTATAACTGATTATCTAATTGGGCTAGCCTTTTGGAACTTTCCAATTGGGCTTTAGTATGTGGCTTGGAGTGGGACCAAAAGGGAACAAATAAGACACTAGCTCCAATGGGCCTTGGGCTTTTCTGTCAACTCTTGACAAGTCCAAAGTTACCATTAATTATATTTAATACCACTATATAAATATAATTGCACTCTAGGCCTCATTAATAAATTATATTGCTGCGACTTAAATAATGCTCCCAAATGCAGGATTGTCGCGAAGTAATAACTCAGTAAGTCCGAGGTCTAATCCACAGAGAAAAGGGAATTGATTAGCAAACCACAAGAGAATAAAACTAAAATAATAAAGTTTATTTGAAAATATTTTTGATAGTTTAGTAAAGGTAATTTAAATTGAGAGAAAATAACAATATATTAAGGCACTAAGGTTTAGGGATCCACACACAACACATCTATTGGTAGTCTTAACAATATTTATTTTATAACGCAACTAAAATTCATACGAAGGATGATCTTAGTCGGATGATTTAACAATAAAAACTCAAGAATTAATTGTCTAAGGTAGTTTCATGCAATTGATTGATTTTAGGCAAAACAAAACTAGTGAATTAGTTCGCAGGAAATACTAAGCATTTAACGTGCCTGGAGTCTATGATAAATCAAAGGATTATACAGAACTAAAAACTTTTCTAGATGAGTAAAACAATAAAAAATATAAAATTGTTAAAACCAATAAATAATTGTTAAGAACATACCAATGAACGGTTGGGTTTCACCCTTTGCCTTAGCAAGGCTTCTAGCAAGCCATAACACAAATAAAATTCTAAAAACTGTAAAGAAACTTTAAGAAAACCTAAATTATGTTCTATAGCAGCTCCCCTCTGAATTTTGCCCTAAAGAGCCTTTAAATAGGTCGAGAAATCCTATTACAAGTTGAATTCCCGTTTGGAGGAAATCCCATGTTTTTAGGATTCACTTAACCGACATTTTTGGCACATTTAACTTCAGAATTAGGACTTTGGGTAAAGTACAAAGTTGTATCCCTTTAAGCTAGCTTTCCAGCACAACTTGAATCATCTCGATTGGACATCTGCACCAAAAGTTATGCTCCAAATACTAACTGGTGTGCAAGCTGGAATCTTAATCCGAATTGGACTTGGATTAGGTGCAAATTTCCTTTGATTCCTTGCTCCAATTGGACTTGAATTTAATTGGGTTGGCCTTCTTTGACTTCATCATGGCCCTTGTAAAATTAAAGTCCATTAGCTTTCATCTTTGCACAAATCCACTTATTTAATTTCATTATTCTACCAAAGACAAATTCACGCATTAAAATTTAATTAAGCACAAAATTGATTATTCAGCATTATTCCAAAATCAACTATAAAATGCATGAATTAACTCAAAATATTTATGATAATGCTTTCTAATAATGATATAAATATGAAAAATTAAGCTATTATCATATATCCCAAGACTTTATTGTACATGCAACCCCTTCATAAAATATTCGTAGTAATACAAAGTCTTAAATGTAGATTGCCACTTTGTAGATTACTACAGCTTAATTCTTGAGTACCCGGTTTAATCCTTTAAGTTATTCATCATATATTTATGAAATCCAATTTCATAAATATATACTTTAGTAACTACTTACTAAAGTGGTTAGGCCTAACACTTTGAATAACCGAACCCATTAAACTTATCTTAAGGGAATATTTTATATCTCCGTTAAGAGATTATGAATTCCATCTTGAGAATATATGTTCCATCAACACTAAATGTGGCTGCCCAACATACTGAGGTTTTGACCGTGACTTTAGATCTCACTCCTAATATATCAAAGCAACCTACATTTCATGATCAGGTCCATTATTCTCTCAGGATTAAAAGTTCATGTAAATAGAAGTCGTGAGATTTATTATTCAATTGACAGTCGTTAGGAGAATAATAAATCTCACAGCGGTCCAGTTCAATATGTCTTAACTCTTAAAACATATCAACATATCAACTCCACTTCCATGATCAAGACAAATCATCTTAGTTGAAATGTTATAGTCTTTGCAGATGAAATGCCCAATTTCATCATTGACTACGAACTAAAATTCTGAGTTTACAAAAAACTTGTGATTTATATTTTCTATGACTTTTCACATAAATCACATACTATGCATTTCATGGGCTATATGATAATGTCCGAATATTCATGTTACCATTATTTTAGATAATAATAAAACAACTTTATTAATCACAATATTAAGTCATACATAATGTTATACATAATGTTATACATAATGTCATACATAATATCATACATAACATCATATAATAGGATTTAAGGGCACTAATCCTAACAGAAATACTTGAAGGAGTATGGACACGACCCTTAGAGATTGAACAAAGTTATGGGATGGTACACGGCTATTATGAGTTTTAGTCGTGGGATAGGGCTTCTAGGCTAATCCTTGATTACCCCTCATCTCTCCGAAACTGGAAGCCAAATTTCTTTTTTATCTCTAGAAGTGGTTGGAGTTCGCCCTTGGTGAGGACTTGGACGAAGCCCTCAAGTTTTTTCGTAGTTAAGAGTTCCCGTGTTTGGTGCGTCTTTCTCTTCTTTTCAGTTGCTTTTCCTTTCTTTTATGAGTGACGATGATAGGTGACTTATTTGTATTCTTATTTTGCAGTTGCCCAACGTCCTCGTCTGAAGAAGAGGTACTAGCGTGGCGCTGAGAAAGTAAAGGCGTATCTTGAGTCAGTCAAGGATTTTGACGAACTCGTTTCTCCTCACTTTTTGTTTTTACACTTTTTGGGTTCAGAACTGTCTACTAAGGTTCAGAAAAATTTGGAAGTTGTGAGAAAGAGTATGTGTTTCTGCCTTTTTTTTTTTTTTTTTTTTTTCTTTATTTATTTTTTTTACTTTTGCCTCGTCCTTTCAGGAATGACGACTAGGTTTAGCAAGCAGAAATTAGCTGAGGCCCAAGAAAAGAAAGGCAAGGGTGGCACCGTCAGTGGTCTTTTATCCAAGAAAAAGGCTGGTGACGTTGTTAAGAAAGATCATGTGATAACGCCTTTTCCTACCCACTCGCTTGCCAAGCGCCTTGCTTTTCCCACTTCGTCATTGGAGATGATTGTCTTTAGTGGAGAGGAGATTAGGAAGAGGAAAAAGGCTGGTGGTAAATCTTTCCTTCCTACCTTCTGGGATGACGCTGACGCAGTAGCTTTGAAGGCCTTTTCTGTGGATGATTTGGGTCCTCTGATGGCGAAGTCATCTAGCGAGGTGATGTTGTCTCATATCCACAAGCTTGTGCAGGTAGGCTGTTTTTAGCTTCTTCTTTTTCTTAGTTTTGTTTCTGCTAAGGGAGAACTTCTTTGTAGGCTTTGGGGGAGTCTCTATTCGTCTCTGGGAAGCTCTTAGACTTAGAAAAGATGGTGCCCACGTTTGAGCCCTTGGTCAAGTCTTTATCTGCTGAGAATGAGACGCTAAAGAACAAGGTTGCTATTCTTACTACCGAGGCTAAAAATGACAAGGAGTGTGTGGCAACCTTGGAAAAAAGCCTACAAGTGGAGAAGGACTTCTGCAAGTTGAAGGACAAGCAGATTGGTAACCTGGAGCTAAAATTGCAGAACGTTGGGGCCACAGTGGTACAAGACTTCAAAGACTCTGACGAGTATTCTAATGACTTATGCAAGTACTACGTGGAGGGCTTCGATCTCCTCATGAAGTGGATGGCGAAGCATCATCATAGCTTGGACCTCTCTAGCTTGGATGTGGATGACGTCGAGAAGGAACTTATGTCTGATCGTCCCTTTGAGGCTACAACGGAGAATGTGACGGTGGAAGCCACAGACACTACTAAAGTGATGAAGGAGGCCCCTGTCCCTAATGAGCAGTAATCTTTTTTTTTCTTTTTAGTTTTTTATTTCTTTGCAAGGCAAGAACAATATTTCTCTTTGGGCCCGTTGTTTTGGGCAACTAAACAATTCCTTTGACGATGATAGATAGGTTCATGGATTTCCTGCTTTTAGCTATAGTTAACAACTTTTTTATGATTGGATAACATTTTATGACGATGTTAGTTGTGTTGAAATAACTTTTATGTTCAACTTGCATTTGAATAGCTTTTTCGTACTTAGCTTGTGTACGTACAGCTTTTTACCTTCAGCTGTGTTGGAATGATTTTTCATTGGGTCATACTTGGCTAACGATCCCTAGTTGTATTTGAACAGCTTAGCATTGAGTTATGTTTGTATGACGAGTTTAGTTGTGTTCGAATAACTTAACATTTTTTTGTAGCTATGTTTGAACAGCTTTTATTGAGTCATGTTTGAATGATGATCTTAGTTGTGTTTGAACAACTTAGTATTTTTTAGCTGTGTTTAAACAACTTTTTGCTGAGTCATGCTTGAATGACGATTTTAGTTATGTTTGAACATCTTGGAATGTTTTTTTTTTTTAGCTGTGTTTGAGCAGCTTTTTATTAAGTCATGCTTGAATGACAATTTTAGTTGTGTTTGAACAACTTAGTATTTTTAGCTGTGTTTGAACAACTTTTTATTGAGTCATGCTTGAATGACGATTTGGTGTGTTGAACAACTTAGTATTTTTAAATGTGTTTGAGCGACTTTTTATTGAAGTCATGCTTGAATGGCAATTTTAGTTGTTTTTGAACAACAGTATTTTAAGTGTTTCAGACATCTTTTTTATTGAGTCGTGTTGAATGACAATATTAGTTGTGTTTGAACAACTTAGTATTTAGCTGTGTTTGAACAACTTTTATTGAGTCATGCTTGAATGGCGATTTACAGTTTAATGTTTGAACAACGTGGCCTGTTGTGTTTGAACTGACTTTTTATTGAAGTCATGCTTGAATGGCAATTTTAGTTGTTTTTGAACAACTTAGTATTTTTAGCTGTGTTTGAACATCTTTTTATTGAGTCATGCTTGAATGACAATTTTAGTTGTGTTTGAACAACTTTGTATTTTTAGCTGTGTTTGAATAGCTTTTTATTAAGTCACGTTTGAATGACGATGTTGCGCTGTACTTGTGACTTAGAGTCGTGGTATTGGAGCGTCTTTTAGGTTAACCATTTTTTTGTTTTGTCTTGAATGTTAATTATATTGGTTGTGTTTGAATAACTCTGATTTAGTCGACTTTGGTAGTTGTGTGTCAACAACTTCGATGGCTATGACGTCGTTGGCTGTGCAAGAATAGCTTTCAATTTGAAATCTTAATGACGGAGGTCCTTGGGATATCTCCCAAGGATGACTCCTAAGCATTGTACATGTTTTGATAAATCATGGATAATCATTGATAAATACGCATGGATAATGCTTTCATGTATTATTGATCTTATGAATGACGAAAATAATGACTGTCATACATATTGATATGAAGATTAGGCAACTTGAAATGTAAAGCATTCCTTATTGGTAGTATTTCTTCAAGTGTTCTATGTTCCATGGTCGAGGCAGTTCCTAGCCGTCTAAAGACTTCAGGTAGTAGGAGCCTTCTCTGGAATGACGGATTACTTCATAGGGGCCTTCCCAGGCTGGTCCAGTTTTCCTTGGGATGGGTCCTTTGTTGCTTGCGATACCTTTCTAAGGACGAGGTCTCCTGTGTTGAACTTTCTTACCTTAACCTTTCTATTATAGTATCTTGCCATTGCTTCCTTGTGTTTGGCCATTCGCTTTATAGCTTCTTCTCTGACTTCATTAACTAGGTCCAGAATTCTGTTAAGCTCCTGCTGATTCTTCTTGTCTTCATATGTTTTGACTCAGAAGCTCGTCAGTCCTACTTCCACTGGTATGACGGCCTCAGTGCCAAATGTCAGTTTGAATGGTGTTTCTCCTATTGGAACTCTTATGGTCATCTTATATGCCCAAATGACATTTTGTAATTCTCCAGGCCATGCTCCCTTTGCCCCCTCAAGCCTAGTTTTGATAATTTTGAGCAAGCTTTTGTTCGTCACTTTTGTCTAGCCGTTGGCCTAAGGGTGTCTTGGAGAAGAGTAGTAATTCTTGACTCCTAAGTCTTGGCAAAATTTTCGAAACTTAGGGTTGTTAAACTGCTTTCCATTGTCTGATATTATGACATGTGGGACTCCAAACCTGCAGATTATGTTTTTCCACACAAAGCTTGTGATTTTAGCCTTTGTTATCGTCGTCACTGGCTCTGCTTCTACCCATTTTGTGAAGTAATCGATTGCAACGATCAGAAATTTGAGTTGCTTCTTCCCTAGAGGGAATGGACCCATAATATCAATTCCCCATTGGGCGAAGGGCCATGGTGAGGATATGGGCGTCATCGTCTCTCTTGGTCTCGTCTGGACATTTGCGAAGCGTTGACACTTGTTGCATGCTCTGACAATGTTGTATGCATCTTTCTGTAGGTTTGGCCAGTAATATCCTACTCTGAGCCCCTTTCCTGCCAAGGATCTTGCCCCAACGTGTATTCCACAGATTCCCTCGTGTATCTCGTGGAGCACATAATCTACTTCTTCTGAACTGGCGCATCTTAGATACGGGAGTGAATATCCTCGTCTATATAGCACATTGTCAATAATGATGAAGCGAGCTACTCTGATCTGTATCTTCCTTGCTTCCGTCTTATCTTCAGGAAGCTATCCTTCTTTCAAGTAACGGACGATAGGAGTCATCCACTCGTCTTGTTTTTTTATCTTTAGAACTTGTTCACCTTCTATGCTTGGCTGCCCCCTTATCTTTATACATAGTTCGGAAGTTGCATTGTAGTCGTCTGATGAGGCCAATCTTGCTAGGAAGTCAGCTTTTGCGTTTTTGGTTCTTGGGATTTGCACACAGTCTAGGCTGTCAAAGTGATGTGAGAGTCTTTTGACGATCTTTAAGTACTTCTGCATCCTTTCTTCTTTGGCTTTATAATCAACCTTCACTTGTCCGATTATTAGCTAAGAATCAGCTTGGATGATAAGGTTTTTTGCTCCTAGAGCCTTCGCTAGACTTAACCCTGTTAGCAATGCTTCGAATTCTGCCTCGTTATTTGTTGTTGGGAACTGCAATCTGACTGCATACTTCAATGTTTCTTTTTTTGGAGATATGAGCACTACTCCTGCTCCTCCTACTTTCCTCGTGGTAGACCCATCCGTTTGCACCGTCCATGTTTCCATAGAATGGTCTTTTTCCTTATAGGGGTAAGTGAACTCTGCAATAAAATCTGCTAACGCTTGGGCTTTGATTGCTGCTCGGGGCCAATATTCGATGACAAATTGGCCCAATTCAATTGCCCATTGAATGAGTCGTCTAGCTGCATCTATCTTATTCATCGTCTTTCTTATGGGTTGGTTTGTCATGACGACGATGAGGTGTGCTTGGAAATAAGGACGAAGCTTTCTGGAGGCAACCAATAATGCGAAAGCTATCTTTTCCATCCTTGGGTAACTTGCCTTTGCTCCTTGGAATGCCTGGCTGGTATAATAAACTAGCTTCTAGACGTTCCCTTCTTCTCTGATCAGTGCCGAACTTACTGCAGTGTTGGATACTGCTAGGTAGAGATACAGCTTCTCTCCCATTACTGAGGGACTTAACAGTGGTGGCTTCGTCAAGTACTCTTTCAATTTGGCAAAAGCTTCCTCGCATTCGTCAGTCCACTGAAAGGCCTTATTCAATACCTTGAAGAATGGCATGTACTTGTCCGTTGCCCTAGAGACGAATCTGTTCAGGGCTGTAATCTTTCATGTTAACCTCTGCACCTCTTTCACTGTTTTTGGTGACTTGACCTCAATTATTGCTTTTACTTTGTTTAAGTTTGCCTCTATACCTCGTTGGGAGACCATGAATCCCAAGAATTTCCCTAAAGCAACAGCAAAAACACACTTTGCAGGGTTTAATTTCATATTGTACTTACGTAGTGTGTTAAAGGTCTCCTTTTGGTTGTCCAAATGGTTGGCTTCGTCCTTGATTTTCACTAGTATATCATCCAAGTACACCTCCACATTCCTTCCAATCTGGTAAGAGAACATACCATTCACCAATCTTTAGTAGGTAGCTCCTGCGTTCTTCAGTTCAAAGGGCATAACTTTGTAGTAGTACAACCCTTGGTTGGTGACGAACGAGGTCTTCTCTTGATCTTCTTCATTCGTAAGAATCTAGTTGTATCTAGAAAATGCGTCCATGAAACACAATAGCTTGTGTCCAGCAGTTGAGTCTACCATCTGATCAATCCTTGGCAATGAGAAGCTATCTTTTGGGTAGGTCTTATTCAGGCCTGTGAAGTCGACACAAATTCTCCACTTGCCATTATTCTTCTTTACCATAACCACGTTTGCTAGCCAATCAAGATAAAATATCTCCCTAATGAAATAAGCTTCTAGTAGCTTCTTTGCTTCTTCAATCACAGCTTTGTTACGTTCTAGTGCAAGTATTCTCCACTTCTGTTGTACAGGTTTGCATTTTGGGTTGATGTTGAGACGATGCTATATGATATTCTTATTAATTCCGGGCATATCCTCGTGTTTTTAGGCGAAAACATCTTGGTTTGCCCTTAAGAAGGAAATCATCTTCTCTTTCTCTAACATTAGGAATGCTGTTTTGATCTTCAACACCTTCGTCTGATCTCCTGGGACGATCTCAACTTCTTGTGGTATTTCTGATGGTTCGAGAATGGCCTATAGTTCATTGATCACCTATGTGTGGTTCTCTCCGGATGCTAAGGCAGCTTGATAGCACTCTTTTGCCAGAACTTGGTCTCTTCTGATTTCTCCTACCCTATGGGTTGTTGGAAATTTCACCTTCAAGTAATATGTTAACATTGCTGCTCTTAGTCTGTTGAGTGCAGGTCTTCCCAAGATGATGTTGTATGTCGAAGGATAATCAACTATGAGGAAACCAATATTCTTGGTGACCTATGCTGGATAAGTTCCTGCAATTACAGTTAGGGTGACGATGCCTCTAGGGACGATTCTATCCCTTGTGAAGCTTACCAGAGGCGAGGTGAAAAGCTTGATCCTTTTCTTATCCAACTTCATCTGCTGAAACGTGGGCAAGTAGATGATATTTGCTGAGCTTTCGTTGTTAATGAGCACCCGGTGGATGTTGAATTCTTTTACTCTGAGCATGATTACCAGCAGATCGTCATAGGGTTGCCTGATACCGCGACTGTCTCTCTCTGAGAAAACAATATCAGGTTCATCATTCTTTGGCACCTTCATTGGAGGGAGCCGCGAATGGACGCTCTTTATTTCTCTCCCCTGTGCTTTTTTCAAGGACTTCAGCATTCCACCTATTGTTAGTCCTTCAGAGATCATCTTTATTTCTCCTGCAGGGGGTTTGCTATCCCTTACCTCCGGGGTCCTGTCCTGGTCGTCCTTCCGTTGGTATCTGTGGGGCTCCGTCTTCCTGACGTACTTCTGTAACTTCCCTTGTCAAATTAAAGTTTCCACCTGGTCTTTCAAATGCCTACACTCGTCGGTGCGATGCTCGTGATCTTGGTGGAACCTATAGTATTTGTTCTTGTCTCTCCTTTCTACTGGAGTGCTAATTGGCTTCGGCCATTGTAGGGAGGGATCGTCTCTTATCTGCATAAGGACCTGCTCAATTGGCATTATTAGAAGAGTGAAGTTAGTGAACCTGGGTTTGCAGTGTGGAAGTTCCTTCTTTTTCCCTATAGTCTGCCCATCATTTTGTGTCTCCTTCTTCTTGTCGCGATTATTACTTGTTCCTTTGTCTCTCTTCCTTTTTCCTTTCATTTCTTTTGCGAGCACCGCATCTTCTGCATTCATGTACTTTTGAGTTTTATAGAGCAACTCCGCGACTGTTTTTGGTGGACTTTTAGTGATTGAGAAGAAGAAATCTCCTAGCAGCAACCCTGCTTGGAAGGTTGTTAGGATAACTTGATCTTCAACTTCATATACTTGCAGCAGCTCCTTATTGAATCGGGTGACGTACTGTCATAATGATTCTCCTTCTGCTTGTTGAATGTTAAGAAGATGGCTAGTTGGCTTTTTGTGTCTTTGCCCTCCAATAAAATGACAAACAAAACCCTTGCTGAGTTGTTCAAAATCTGCAATACTTCCTGGAGGTATCTTGCTGAACCATACTCTGGCTGCTCCTTTCAGTGTTGTTGGGAATGCCCTACACATCAACTCATCTGGGGTCATTTGTAATAGCATCAGTGTCTTGAATGATTCGATGTGATCCAAGGGATCCTTGGAATTGTCATACAACTCCAACTGTGGGAGATGGAATTTTGGTGGGAGGGGACGGTTCAGTACTTCAGTAGTAAATGGTGAATCTGTCCTTCAAATCATCCCATCTAGATTCTCTCCGCCTTTATCCTTCATAGCACTTTTCAGTTCTTCTATCTCCTTCCTTATATTGCGAAGTTCATTCTCCATCTTGGTGGAATTTTTTCCTGAGGTCCTATCTCATCTATTGGCTTGAGAGTTTGACTCTTCTTCATTTGGGTTTTCACCTGTTCGCTGACGTTCTGCATTTTGGGATTCCATTGTCTTTTTCCGTTCTTCATTCTGGCGAGTCAGTACTTCCACATTGGCCAAAAGGGCTTGGATTTGTTGTTATTGCATAGCATCTGGTTGAGGTGTGTTCTCTGCTTCCATCTCGTACTCCAAGGAACTCTTTTGTCACTGGGAAAGATGGCTTGAATGATTAGCGTCCCCACAGATGGCGACAAACTGATGATGCAAAAAATCAACAGTTGTGCTCCTCGTCGTGGCGGATGGATGATGCTGTGAATGGGGTCATCTTTGTAGATAGAGAACTTGCAAAATGAACTAGGTGGAAGAGTAACACACCAGTGTGGCGTCAGCCAAACCGCCTCCGATGCTTAAGTTAGTAGGGGAGAAATATTTTTTAGAGAAATAGACTGAAGAGTAATTTCTGTAGAGTGTTTGTGTGTAATTGATCGTACCTTGGGTTTCTGGTGCTTTCTCTTTTATAGTTGAATGCCTAATCAATGGGCAATGAATCACTGTATTTATGCTCAATGGCTAGTGCGTTACAGAATCTTTTTTTGAAGTTCACAGCTTATTCTATGACTGTTGCTCTGTCCGTTATGTTTCGTTATCAATGATCGTGATAAATGTGTAATGTCTTCTCTGAGTAAATGACGATCTTCGCGTAGTGACGACCATAAATTTCTAACTCATCAGTTTCTATAGGGGATGTGGAACATTCCAATCTTTTATTAAATTCATAAGAAAAGATATGAGAATCATAAAGTACAGAAAAGTAAAATTTGGGGCATGTCAAGGTGGTCGGTCAGTCTTTGTTTCTTTTGATTGGACTCTCAGCTATGCAAACCCACTTCATGACAACCCTAAGTCATTTCTTATATCCTAAAGGCAGATGAAGCGATTGGGGCCTCTCATATGGCCATGTTTGGAAAAGGGGAAAGAAAGAAGGAGAGAAGATGTGAGAGAAAGGAAAATAAAAAGAGAGAGAAAAAAAAAGAAAAAAAAGTTCAAAGACAATATAAAGAGCCTCGATGGGTTGAAAACCGAAAGGCGATCCATGCAAAAGTTAAAGGAATCCTTCTAGGTCGAAGACCTAGGAAAAAATTAGGGATTGAGAGAAAAGATTCAATCATTTTAACTTAATGATATTAGAAGGTGCAAGGGAGAGGCTAAAGGGACTACTCAAGGCACTATTCAAGCACAGAGTTTCCAAGAACAACAGAATGGCATAAAGTTCCCACAAGTTTGTAATTTTAGTACATATCCCAAATAAAAGCACAAATGTAAAAGGTGTTCTTAAAATACATCCCAATGTCTCAAACCAAATGTAAGAGCAAGCATATGTGCTAAAAAGGGAAAAATAATAAAAGCAAAAAAAGAAAAAAGTATGATATGCTGTGTCTGTGTTTGTCTGTCTATCTGTCTACAAGATCACCGGAAGTGCCTCTTCCTCTATTAATGGCTTGGAGTCGACTTTGAACCTCCCGCACCATCACCACCACCACCATCATCCTCCTTCCCATCATCCCCACCTCTATACAGCTGCCAAGGGTACTCAATTAGCTCCAGCTTGAGGTTGCCTGCAAGCTAAACGAGCTCCTCATGCTCCTGAATAGTAGGCTGAATTATTGAAGGAAAGGTTGTTAGAACAAGTGTTAGGAAGCAAAAGTGGAAAAAGAAAAAGGAACAAGGATGAAAGAGAACTCACCACCCAGGTGCCTTCAGGGAAAGGGTAGCCCATGACATTTGTGTTGCGCCCAACAAGACGCTCTCGAGCAAAGCCATCAGGGCCATAAGCATAGACCGACAAAGGCAAGCGGGAAGGATCAATAATAGCACCGGCTGTAGGGCCCTCCTAACACAAGTGTGTCATTTGAGTGTTACTACATACTAGAGCAAGGAGAGAAGGCACGAGGCGAGTTCCACTAAACTCCCTCTAATCCGACTTATCTATGATTCGATCAGTAAAAGGAATGCCCGGCCCCCACTAGTTGTACTCCGCATCTGTCATGGAACAAGGAGCACGCATAAACACTAGAGGGTCTGCAGGAACCCGAGGTGCGTCCTCCCCCACTAGTAGGCAGCACACCTGCTTCTTCAAGTAGATCACCCTCAAGGGTCTGGGAGAGACTAGAACCAACTATGGCTGCTGCTGCTAGGCCTGGGTTTGCTACAGGGGCAACTCCAGCCCAAGGACTCCATATGATTTGTTACAACACATGAAGTTAGAAGGAGAACCTTAAAGAAGCATGCCGATAATGGAAAATAGAATATGATTCTAACTTACATCTTCGGGAGAGAGCCTATCTAGGTGAGCCGAAGCGAAGTGATCCTTCTCAAGTCTAACTCAACTCCCTTAGCAATGAGACCGTACTCCAAGGCCCAACACTAAAAAAATTGTAGTGTACAAGGTTAAAAAAAGAACAGTTTGTAAGATGACAGTTTACAAGATTACAGTGTGCAAAAATGACAGTGTACAAGATTCAGAAATGGTAGTTTGCAAGATGACAGTTTGCAAGAGGTTATGGTACAGTTTGCAAGGTTCAAATATGGTACAAGAGATAGATTGGTAGTTTTCAGGATAATAGTTTGCAAGATATGGGTATGTATGCAATTAGCAAGAATATAGTATATGGTCTTAACCTATATGGCATGTGGATGTATGACTTTAAGAATCAGAATGCATGAACTACAAGAGAAAAGAGAGAGAAACTAACCTCAAGAGCTTCCAAGGACCCACCAGCTGGCATAGTGTCCCTCGACTGAGAGTGTCTAAAGAGGAGTAAAGATAAGCCAAGCATATTGACCCCTAGTTGGCAGCCCAACCCCTCTCAAAGTCTCGAAAAAGGGCGAACCACCTTAAAGACACCGTCTGCCCACCGGTGGCGAATAGGTACGCCCCCACTAGGAAAAGTAGAAAGGCCTAAGCCATCCGAAGGCACTCCTCAACCGCCTCCTATAGACGATGCATAAAGTCCACCTTAAGATTAGTGTAGTGAATCATCTCAGTAGCATAACTCCTCCCCAGTAAGTCCGTACTCAACCGAACACCCGACTCGTCCTCTAGACTGATCGAGACTCTATCAAACCGCAAGCCAGTCATGCGGTGGAAGTCATAAATAGTGATGGTCATCTCCCGACCAACAATGTGGAAGGTATGGGTAGTGTCCCACCACCTCTCAACTAAGGTCTATGCCAATACAGCACTAGCAAACCTCTCAAGTATCAAACAGATAACGGGCTCAAAACCCGCAGCACGGACATAGCTCGAGTCTCCTTGTTCAGAACGAAGTACCATACCAAGACCTGGTTGGTACTTCCCCTACCAGAATATGGGGCTAGGACTTGCAAAAGAGAATGGGCTTAAAATCTTGATTAAATGAAGGAAGCGGTGAAAAACTGATATTGTATACATAATAGGATGAAATATGACATAAGACATACAATGGAGTGCCTAAGTGGTGAAGGATGATGTTAAAATGCCAAACATATGAGAAATTGGGTGAAAAAAGAGCTAAAATATTAAAATAGGGTTTCTGCCTAGCGCCATGCACACGTAGGAAGGACCCTGCGTATGCAGAATCCTGCATGCTTACGTAGAGAGAATTACGCGCAAACATGAACTGAAGAACAGATACACACATGCAAGAATAAGCCCGCGTATGCATGAATTCAAGTTGCACACGCAAGAACAAGTCTGCGTACGTAGGCCCGATTTTGCACACGCAAGAATGAACACAGAAGGTTGTTCTTCGATATTTTCCAAGTTTTCTCAACCATAACTTAACCTAAACATGTTCCTACCCCTCCTAGAGTGTCAGGTTTTCATCTAAACCCATCCCAAAGCAAAACCCAAGCATTTGTAGGCATAAAAATGGATTAAAACAGAAGATCAAAGGAAAACTTGAAAAGTGAGGAAAGTTTGAAAAACTTACTGATTCGGTCCTTGCACCCTCTGAAATGTATTGTTGAGATCTGTAGGTCAAAGAAAGGGTCGTTGTTAGCCTCACCGCTCCATTCCAGCGAGTGAGATGGAGAATGTCGATGGAGAGGACGTAGGAACTTTTGCTAGACTTAGGTGCCAATGAAGGAGATGAGAGAGTTTGAGAGAGAAGTTGAGGATGAAGAAGAAGATGAGAGTTAGATTGTGAGGGGAATGAGAGGGAGGGCAGAAGCTTTTGTAGGGAAAAAGAAAGAAGAGAAGTTGGAGAGTTTGAGAATGTGAAGAGATGAGGGTGATGAAGAAAATGAAAAGAAAAAAAATGGTTGGTAATCATTGGAGAAAAATGAATAGGCGGGAACACACCAGATGGCTAAACTAAGCGTAGTTTAGGCATTCCCACTAAACTACGTGTAGTTTAGCCAAAAAAAAAAAAAAAATTCAAAATCCCCACGGAGTTCCCAAGAGGCTGGAAGTGCAATGGAAAATTCAAAAATATATCTAAAAATGGCAAAAATATCCCAAAAGCATCAAGAGCATCACCTAGTGGATCAAAAGCATCAAAATCATTCCCCAGCGGATCGATACTATCAAAATATCCCCAGTGGGTCGAAAGCATCAAACATCCCTCAGTGGACTAGAAATCATCAAGAAAACTCCTCCGTGAGTCAAGATCATCAACTAAATCCCAAGTAAATCCGGTATCATAGACATACTCTCTCGTGGGTCCAAGGTACAGAAGTAGCTCCCTCGAGTGTTACAAAGTGAAATTTCCCTAGTAGAATTTGGTAAAACCCCCTCGAGGGTGGAATCAACATCAATCCTTAGTGATTTATGAGAAAGAAGAAGATAATCATTTCCCTAGTGGAAGGAAGTTCCCCAATGAACAACACGCCATCAGAAAGTCCCTAGTAAGCTACCTCCTCCTCAGTGAGCCATACACTATCCAGACTTTATAGTGAATTAGAATCATCACCCAAAGCACTCTTCAACAGAATCGTACTCCTCAGTGAGTCCTCCAACATCTCCAGTGGATCTTTCATCCAAAAATAGTCAAGCAAGTCAGAATATAGACCTTGTGCACATATCCTACAAGAATATGCAGGCAAAGATCTTATACAAGTCAGAGTGGTGCACATATCATCCAGGAATTGAATATGCAGGCATTGATCCCATGTAACACAGAATTCATGCACATATCCTACGGGAATTGAACATGCAGGCACGAAACCCCATACAAGTTAGAAAGTCAAAATGCAGATCTTGTGCACATATCCTACGGGAATTGAATATGCAGGCACAGATCCTATACAAGTCAGAAGTTGTGCACATATCCTTTGGGAGTTGAACATGAAGGCACACTATACAAATTTCATGCACATATCCTACGAGAATTGAACATGCAGGCACAGTAGAAGAGGTAGAAATAGGGATAGAGACCAAGGTCAATTCGAGGCAAGAGCCTTACCAGAATAGGTAGAGATGGAGATAGAGGATAAGTACCACCCGAAGAAGTTTAAGGCAAGAGCCCCAGATGGACACCACAGATATATATCCTTTTAAGCTCGTAAGAGAACTTTTGTTTGACTGTTTGAGCTTGTAAGAACACTTTTGTTTGTTTGTTTGTTTGAGCTTGTAAGAGCACCTTTGTTTTTCTTTTTAGTGACTCTAGGATAGCGAGTCACTCGCCGTTTGCTTGTAATTGTCAAAATAGGTTTTGAGATAGTGAACTTGTCATCACTTGTTTCCTGAGCAACAAAGGTGGGAATTCGGACATACAAAATCCCACGCAACTTTTTGGAGTTACACCCCACCCCATGTATGCATGATGTGTGTTGCGTGCGTGTGTTAGGCTCGAGTCGTACGTCGAAAAAAAATGATTTGTCTCTTATTCTTTTGATTCCATTAGCGAAGCTCACGAATCAAAAGAGGGGCATCTGTAGACACCACATTTTGTACCCCTCACGACTCGGGCCCCTGTTCCCCAATGATGCTAAATTCTAAGACCCAAGGTTGGTTTAGGGCCCAATCAGAAGTTAAATTGACTTGAAAAGTGTTAAAATGAAAAATATAACTTTTAATGAGCAAATAAATCAAAATTTGAAAAATAAGACCAAAGGAAACCCTCGCTATGCGCATGCAACTTTTTGCATGCGTACATAGGCTTGATCTTGCGCACGCATAGCGATTTCCAGAAATCTAAACAAGGCAAGTTTTCTGCATTTATGTTGAGGTTTGGAACGAATCCCACATCGTTTGGGGATCATTCCAAACCCCTTTTTTCACACTATAAGAAGCCTTACATGGTATATTTTCAAAACACACAGAAATCCCACGGGAAAACACTAAGATTCACTAGAAATAGTGAATCAAAAAAGGAGTTTTTCACAAAAAACCCTTAAGTCAATTTTCTTTTAATTGGGACATTTTCTGGCCTTGATCTTCAAGTTTAATATTACTAATCACTTTCTTATTGGTTTGTGAATAGATTTGACTGAAGGGAATGGTCAAAAATCAAGCTTGGAAAGCTTTTGTGTGAGGTATCTAGTCTAAACTTTTCTTTTTCCTTTCTTTCATTTTCTGCTTTTAAATATTTCTGTTTGCCTTTTTTGTTTGTTATAATATGTTTTAATATGCTTTTCTAGATTAGGTTTATGTTTTTGTATTCTTAAAATGCATGTTAGGGTGTTAGATTTAGTGTTTTGGGCTTGGTTGTGTTTTTAATGCTTTCTGGGCAAGAACCTACGTATGCATAATCTTGCCTGAGCACGTAGGCTTAATTATGCACACGTAAGCTTGTTCTTGCGTGCGCAAGCCGCTACCCCGAAACCTTAATTTTTGTTTTTGTTTGTTTTTGCTTTTGCTTTCACATGTTTGTTTCGTTTAACTTCTTTTCCATGTTTTTATGCTTCCAAAGTCTATGTTTCACATGTTTGTTTGCTTGTTTGCTATCACATGTTAGAATTAAGGTTTATCATGTGTCTACTTTGTTTCAATGCCATGATCATGCATACATATGCTCATGTATAACACCATAGGTGCTGAGTTGTCGCAAGGTAAGTGAAAGGTAAGTCATGCATTCAAAATGTTCATGCATTTGTGATATGGTCTTGCTTTGATGATCAAAATGAATATACTTATTTGATGTGTGATTTCATGTCTAAGAGTTTGGAATACATGTGATGATCTATGTTTGCTTGCCATGCTTACTTTGCTGCCTTGGTATGGTATGATGGAGTTTGTGATGGAGCATGCTTAGATGTATGATTAGGGTTTGTGATGTGATGAATTCCTTGATGCCATGATTAGATGAATGCTAGGGTCTTTGATGAAGTGATATGCATGACTAGATGTATGGTAGGCTTTGTTTGTGAGTACAATAGGTGTATGGTTAGGGATGTTTGATACCATGTTGGTTGTTAGATGTGTGATTAGTGTGTGTGTGTGTGTGTGAGTTAGATAACAATGATGATTATGCCTTTAATAGGGTTAAGACATAAGATACAATGATGGGAAGCCAACCTTAGGGTTGGGTGGTTTTGGGTGCCTAACATCTTCCCAAGATCATACCTTAAATCCGAACTCATTGTGGGCGCAAGGGAGAGTTGGGGTCAATTGGAGTCGCCACCTAGTTATATGGTCTAGAAACTATGAATATAGCGTCCTTACGAGGAAGGACCTTTCATCTTACTACCAGAGTTTGTGTTCAAAGTTTAGGTATGCTCTTGGGAAGGTGTTAGGCACCCAAGATTGCCCAACCCAAAGGTTGGCCTCCCATTATTGTGTCCTATGTCTTAACCCTATTAAAAACCATTTAAATACTTGTATTCTAGACTCTCACACACACATACACATACTAACATGCATCTAACAAAAAACATGGCATCTTTAACCCTAAAGAAACATACTTATCCATCTATCCAAACAAAAGATAGAGCCAAACAAAAGAAACCCTAATCATACATCTAACATGTGACAAACCTTATCTAAAACAAAACATGTTAGCAAGCCTATCATCAATTAAAAACAAATCAAACACAAAATGTTAACAAATTAGAAACCCTAACCATACATCTAAGAAAACCTAACACAAATACATGAGCATTACAAATGCATGACTTACCCTTTTACTTACCTTTCAGCAGCACAACACTTATGGCACCAATGCATGAACATGTGAATGAATGGCATTAAAATGAAGAAACCCTAAACTAAACCCTAATATAGACATGTGATAATAAACAAGCATGTTAAAAAGGTGAGCAATCATTTTATAAGGCTTAAAAACATGTGAAAAAGAGGCTATGCAAACAAACAAGTGAAAGCAGAAACAAAAAAAAATTAGGGTTTTTTGGGTAATGGCATCACGCACGCTAGAACAAGTCTGCGTAGGCAAGAGTTTAGCCTATGTGTGTAGGCTAGATCATGCGTACGCAGATCCTTACCTAGTAACCCTAATCAACACAGAAACAGAGCTAAAACTTAAAACGTAAAATCTAGCACCCTATCATGCTTAAAGACATAAAGAAACCTAAAACTATCCTAAACAAACATAACTAAACATAAACTAAAAAAAAAAGCAAATTAAAACAAAGATTAAGGCAGAAAAGAAAAAGAAAGGTTTTAAAGCATACCTAAAAGCAAAAGCTCCTAGGCTTGATTTTTTACCGTTCCCTCAGTCAAATCTATCACAATTCAATGAAAGAGTGATTAGTAATCTTAAACTCAAAAGGTTGGGACTAGAAAAGGTCCCAATCAAATAAAAAGAGACTTGAGGGTGTTTTGTGAAAAACTCCCTTTTGATTCACTATTTTCTAGTGAATCTTAGGTTTTTCTCGTGGGATTTCTGTGTGTTTTGAAAATGTACCATGTAAGGCTTTTTATAGTTGAAAAAATTGGGTTTGGAATGGGTTATAGATGATGTGGGATTCATTCCAAGCCTTAGCCATTATTGCAAAAAACTTGTCTTTCTTATGCTTCTGAAACCTTAGTTGCGTATGCAGGATCGTGCTTGTGTACACATGCAGTGGCTTGTGTATGCAGGCCACGACCCACGTACGCAAGCCGAGGGCTACTTTGGTTAATTTATTTCCAAAAATAGATTTTTGCTCATTTAAAAGGTTATATTTTCCATTTTAACACTCCTCAAGTCAACTTAATATCTAATTAGGCTCTAAACTGGCCTTGGGCCTTAGAGTTCAAGCATCATTGGGGAATGGGGGCCTAAGTTCTAAGGGGTAAAAAATGCGGTGTCTACAGATGTCCATTTTTTGATTCTTGAGCTTCGCTAATGGAATCAAAAGAATAAGAGACAAGACATTTTGTTTCGACGTATGGCTCGAGCCCAACCTACGCACACAACACACATCACGCATACATGGGGCGAGGTGCAACTTCGAAGAGCTGCGTGGGATTTGTATGTCCGAAGTCCCACCTTTATTGCTCGAGAAACAAGCAACGACAAGTTCACTATCCCAGAACCTGTTTTGCCACTTGCAAGCAAATGACAAGTGACTCACTATCTTAGAGTCACTAAAAAGAAAAAAGAAAACAAATAAGGGTGCTCTTACGAGCTAACCCAACAAACAACAAAAGGATATAGTCTCTATGGTGTCCATCCGGGGCTCTTGCCTCAAACTTCTCCGGGTGACTTGTTCCTCTTGTCCTCTTCACTTCTTTTTCTACCTTTTTTGGTGAGGCTCTTGCCCCGGGTTGGCCTTGGCCTCTTTCTCTATCACTATCTATAACTTTTTCTACTGTGCCTACATGTTCGATTCCCAGAGGATATGTGCACGAGTAGGATCCACTAAGGATGGTGAAGAACTCGCTGAGGAGTGGAGGTGTATGAGGAGGAATCTGCTGCCTCTCATGACTTGCTTGGGGATAAGAAACTCGCTGAGGATTAGGGGTCCACTAGGGAAAAATCTTCTACTTCGTTCATGGTTCCTAGAGGATTTTGAGGAAGAATCTTCTGCCTCCTTACTAGGATTTTTGTATGGGACTCATTGGGGAAGAATCTTTTGCTTCCTTACTGAGGATGATACATTTGGGGAAGAATCTTCTGCTTCCTTACTGGGGATTTACTTTAGATACTTGACATATTGAGGAAGAGACTTCTGCTTCCTCTATAGAGATGATGTTTGATAGGTTTGATCACTTGAGGAAGAATCTTCTGCTTCCTTCATTGGGGATACTTTGCTTGAGATGCTTGAAATATTGGGGAAGTGTCTTCTGCTTCCTCTATGGAGATGATGTTTGATATTCTTGACCTGTTGAGGAAGGTTCTTGAGGTGCTTGGACCACTGGGGTGGTTTTTGATGTGCTAGATCCACTAGGAACTTGTTTAGGATTGATTTTGGATGATGCTTTCTTAAAAATGTCGAAGAACTGCTTCTGTCTGTGTTCTTGCGTGCATGGGCTCAGACCTGCGTAGGCAGCTTGTATTCATGTATACGCAACTCTGTTCTTGCGTACACAAGTGTGTTCTTGAGGTTCAGTGTATGTAGGAATAGACCCGCGTACATGAGGTCTTGTCTGCTTGTGTGGGCTTTGACCCGCGTACGTGAGACACTGCTCTGCCTATTTTTACTCCCTTTTCAACTGTTTCACTTCCATATGCAATTCTAACACATTCTTGACATTTTTTTTTTTTTTTTTTTTTTTTTTTTTTGCAGCCATCAACTCCTTATGCTGGTAGAAGGAGCACCAATAAGGTGGTGGAGTGGTTCAACTTGCTCGCCCCCGAAACCAGAGGCTATGTCCGAATGGCAGGCTTTGAGCCTATCATTAGACTCATTCTGGAGAAGTTTGCAAGTGCTACCTTGGTGTAGTGCCTCATCGAGAGGTGGTGGGACACTACCCTCACCTTTCACATCGTCGAGAGGGAGATGACTGTGACTCCCTATGACTTTGACTCCCTATGACTTCTACCACATGACCGGTCTTGGCTTCGAGGGAGACATCATCAGTTTGAATGGCACGTCGGGTGTGCAGTTGGGAAACGACATGTTGGGGAGGAAGTACTCCACTGAGACCATCCGCTACTTCAACCTGGTGTCAAATTACATGTCCCTCCCATAAAGGACCACGGAGGAATGTGTCCGCATGGCTAGGGCTTTTCTTCTCCATTTGATGGGGGCCTACCTCTTTGCCAATGGTGGGAAAACGATGTCTTTGAGGTAGCTAACACTCTTCCAAGATTTTGGGGAGGCACGGAGGGCCAACTAGGGGCAAGCATGTCTTGCTTATCTTTACTTCACCCTCGACACTCTCAGCCGAGGCACTTTGTAGTAGCTTGTGGGGCCTTAAAAGCTCCTTGAGGTCAGCTCTCTTTTCACTCTTTCACCTTCACTTGTAGCTCGTAGTCTTGCAAACTGAATTGCCTTGAAAACTGTCATCTTGCATTTGTTATCTCGCATATGCCATCTTCCATACTGTTATCTTACATCTAACCCGTGGTTTATGCTTTTTTTTGTAGCAATGGGTGGTTAGGTATGGCCTTATAACTCCAGGCACCGACCTAGTTCTGAACAACTTCCACCAAGTGAGGGCCCACCTTGCTAGGTTGACTTTTGATGAGGTAAGTTCAGTAGTTCTAGTTTCTCACGCATCTTCATGCATTCTTCTTAGGATGTCTTTCTTCTAACATCATGTCTTTATAGGTTAACTGGACCCCATAGGCCAGCTAGCCCCTTCTTGCTTCTCGAGACTTGGAGCCTGTCGCTTTCATTGCTTCAGAGATAACCCGACCTTTTGAAGGAGCGGGCTTGAGGGTGCTATACTTGGCGGATAGGGTGAGGTGCCAGTTGGTGCGTATAATTGACCCATAGATTCCGAGGGACCCTCTTGATTTCATGCTTGCCCCACACTCCATGACCGATGCTGAGTACAACTCGTGGGGGAATGGTAGTTCTTACGCTGAACGGCTTCTTGAGGAGTTGGATTATGACGAGTTCAACATCACTCGTCTCATGCCTTTTGTTACTATTCAGGTATATGCTCAAACTCTTGTTCTTTTTTTCTTTTTTTCTTTGCTTATCATGACTTCTAATACGGGGAATTATAATAAGGAGGACCTGCTGCCGATAAGCCCATTGATCCTCCATACATCCCTTGGACGGTCTATGCCTATGGCTCAGATGGCTTTACTTAGGAGCGTGTCGTGCCTTGTAATCCTAATGTCATGGGCTATCCTTTCCCTTCCAACACTCAAGTAGTGAGTCCTTTCTTCCTTTTGTTCTTTCTTCTTTGCCATTTCTTTTATTGTTTCAGTCACTAATCCTTCTTCTTTCAAATTGCAGCCCACTATTTAAGAGCATGAGGAGTTGGTGTGGTTGGCCGGGAATCTCAAGTTGGAGGTAACCAACTACTCGAGGGATTTGTATGGTCCTAGAGGAGCGGCCCACCCGGGTGGTGATGACGATGATGATGATGGTGGTGGCGAGGAGGAGGACCTGGAGGTGACCCTTAGCTACCAACCAAGGAAAAGGTGGCACCGTTTTTTTTTTTTTTTTTTTTTTTCATTTCACTTGGCAAAATTTAAGATTAAGTTTGAGATAATGGATCGTATTAAGAACATCTTTTTACATTCATGCTTTTAATTGGAACTTAGCACTTAATTTACAAGTACAATGATAAATTGTATGTTTCTAGACAATCTTTGCTCCTTTGATGCTTGCAATCTTGCTTGGGATATGTCTTGAATGATTATTTAGGTCACAAGAACCCTAGGAATGCTTGGAAGTGGAAAAACTCTGCTCAAAACTGGGGAACATAGGCTTTTGCCAAGTGCCTTGCATACATGGAGATGAGCCTGCGTACGCAGCTTTGATTTTGCGTATGCAGGGTTGACTTTGCACATGTGGGCTGTGAATCAAAAAAACCCTAGCTGACTTACTTAGGTTTAAAAGTAGTCGTTTGGGTCTAAAACCCTCACCAACGCATTTCCAACCCAGAGAACACCTTTTTAAGGTCTCCGAATGGCAGAAACTCTCCTCTTAATGTCTCCACTTGGATTAGAAGGCTAGGTCTTGATTTCAAGGATTTTGTTGCTCCCTATGGCCTTTCTTGCACCTTCCCTTACCATCAAATTAGGGTGGATGAGCCTCTTCTCCATGCTGCTGCCAACTATTGGGCTCCTTCCCGGCATGTATTCCGCTTCAAAGGAATAGAACTATACTCTACTATTAAGGAATTTATCGCTATTATGGGTAAACCGGAGATTGATGATCTTATCTTTCCTACCATGGGTGGGGATCTTCCTTCCTTACTACCTTAGGTTAGTCTTTGACTACTTTTTCGGTTCGGGCCTTCCAAAGGGTGAGAGGCCACGATCATACTACCTTCATGCCCTTTGCTTATGTGCCCTTGCAAGGTATTTCTTGGTTCAACAGTCATATTGTGTGGACCTTTGGATGTGTATAGTGGCTTATGAGCTAAAGAAGGGAATTTTGGTGGGCTTGATCTTGGTGGAAACACTCAATGGTTTGGATGCCTTTTAAAAGAAGGAAGTAAGCTTCTTTGCGGGAAGTCCTCTTTTTCTTCAAGTATAATCCCCAACTTTTGCCTAGGTTCTCAACCTAGTGGGATTCCTCTAATTTTGCATGGATTACCTTTCGATTTTCAACCCATCGAGGCACCTTATATCATCTTTCATTATTTTTATTTTTTCTCACTCATGCTTTCCATTTTTTTCTTTTCTTCTTTTCTTCTCTCCCTTTTTTTTTCTTTACTTCCTCCTTTCTCTTCTTTTTTCAGATATGGCTACAAGAAAGGCTTCGGTTGCTTCATCCTCCTACTGTACCCCTCAGAACCAATCTTCCTAGGCATCTTAGGGATCGCTAGCTTCGAGATGTCTTGGTCTTTGAAGCATACATGGAGCTCATGGGCCGCCTCAAGGAGAATGGGTCATGGAATGGTGGCATATCTCAAGCATGGTTTATAGTTGCTGCAAGGACCATTGTGTGACTTTAGTTGGGCTTCGTTTCTGCTCTTACTACTCCACTTGTCGTATCTTAAGGCAATTTGGAGAGTATCAAGGAGCTCCTGGTGATGAGGGTGCCTTCCACATTACAGTGTTCACCAATAGGATCTTGAGTAGGATTACTGAAGCTTGGCCATGCCATAGGGTGACGAAAGACATCGTTCCTCCCAAATACATCTACTCCACTGCAAGTTACAAGCAATGGTTGAAGGATGACATGAAGTGGATTATGAAGGATGAGAAGGCTCACATGAAGACTAGCAAGAAGATAAGGAGGACTGAGTGACCACCTTGATGTGCCCAATGTTTTACTTTTCTACACTTTTATGATTCTTATGTTTTTGTTTTTGAATTTAATAAAGGATTGGAATGTTCCAAATCCCCTATGAAGGCAAACTTATTATCTTTTAATTTGAGCAATGAAAGAATTTCCCTTTTTACTATCTTTGCTTGTTGTCATCTCATTTATTTATTTTCTTTTTCCTTTGCCATGTAACTTTTGCCCATGACGTCCTTTAAGGAATTTTCGCCATGCCTATGGTCTTCTCCCCTAACTTTTGCCTAGACCGCCCTTTCTGGTTTTCAATCTAGCAAGGTTCTTTTGCCTTAACTTTTGACTAGGCCGCCTTTTCGGGTTTTCAACCTAGCAAACTTTTTTCTTTTTCTTTTAGATGTGGTATTTTCGGAGTCTATCAATGTTAATAGGGTGAAGCATCTCTTCCTCATTCAAATCTGTGATTCTTGTAGCACCTTTGAACATGATCTTCTTAATGATAAAAGGCCCAGACTACCTAGGATCAAAAGTCTCATCTCTAAGCACCTTTAGGACCAAGTCTCCCTCTTTAAGATTTCTCGAATTCACTTTTTTGTTGAATGCTCTAGCAACCCTTTTTTGGTATCCTTGTGCATGATATTGTGCCCTAGCTCTCTTCTCATCTATTAAAGCCAATTGTTCATATCTCGCATTAGCCCAATCCTCTTCTAGGACCTTAGTTTCTACCAATACCCTCAAAGATTGTATCTCCACCTCAATAGGAAGCACTGCCTCACTACCATAAATCAGAGAGTAAGGTGTTGCCCCAGTCAATGCTCGGATAGAAGTTCTATAACCCCATAGGGCAAATGCAAGCTTCTCAACCCAATCTTACCATCTTGGCTAGGATATTCTTCATATTCTTATTGGCTACTTCTACGGCCCCATTAGCTTGTGGTCGATATGGTGAAGACTTGTGATGCTCAATGTCGTATTCTTCCATGACCCTTCGGACTTCACCTTCAAAAGTGGGAACCATTATTGAAAATGATCTCTTGGGGCACCCCAAACCGACATATGATGTTGTTTTCCAAGAATTGAGCCACATGCTTAGCCTTCAACATGGAGTAGGAGGCTGCTTCCACCCATTTAGTGAAGTAGTCAATTGCTACTAGAATGTATTCATTTGAAGACTTGAGAGCTATCCTTCCAATCACATCTATGCCCCAAACCAAGAATGGCCATGGAGAAGTCATGCTATACAACTTGCTAGGTGGTACATGGTTCAATTTGGCATGTGTCTGACAATCATGGCAACTTTGCACATAGTCCAAACAATCGGTCACCATTATACTCTAGTAGTACCCCATCCTTAGGATATTTTTGGCTAACATCCTTCCATTCATGTGAGGGCCACAAATTCCTTGATGAATTTCTTCCATTACCCTCTCGTCTTTTTCTCTTTTCAAGTAACGAAGGTGTACACCATCATAGGACCTTCTATAGAGTTATCCCCCACAGATGTATTGGGTTACCATTATCCTAATGGAACGACATTCTCTCTTGTCGGCATTATCCAGATATGCCCCTAGTTCCAACAACTTCATGATGTCATAATACCACGGAACCTCCTCTTCCTCTATGGCCATTGCTGAAGCTTTGGTCATCCTTTTATGCACTTCCTCATAGCTTAGTTCAATTTCCAAGGGTAGTGTCCATACTCCCTCAGTTATTTCAACCATGGAGGCTAAAGTAGTTAAGGCATCCACAAATTGATTTCGAGCTCTAAAAATGATTGTGTCTTCAATTTTGGCAAAGGTCTTTGATAGACCAAGAATGTATTGACCCCTTGTGATGAATTAATCAATTAATTTAGCTGAGTTAATTAATTAATCCAATTAGCATGCAATATGCGTGGCAGCACAAACAAATCACCAACTAAGTTAATATGCAGCGGAAAAATAAAGTTGACACGATGATTTGTTTATGAATGGGGAAAACCTCTAAGGCAAAAATCCCACCGGGTGATTTTAAGGTCACCACTCCCGAGAATCCACTATTATCACAACAAGCGGTTACAAGTAAAGGAATCCTAGTACCTTATACCAACCTATAGTTAAACCCTTACCCTAATACCCAATTGGACTTGTTCTGTAGTGACAATCTCTCCTTTCAATGCATGACTCCCAGTACGTAACTAATCAATGATGCACGGATCCCAGTACGTGACTAACCACCAACTTGAGAAGGATGTTGGCTGCAAAGTTCTTCAGTTCATCAACACAATAAAGATCACGAAGCTCCTTGGTTACAAAATCCTACGGCGTACAAACGCAGTAGCTTCTTGAAAAGGAAGATGAACTAGGGCAAATTGTCTCCGGTCACAATATGCTTGTGAAAAACTTTTGCATTCAGTTTCATCAGTTATGATGGCCTTTAAAATAATCATTATATATGTTTAAGGTTGTGAGAAAAGAAAGCCTAAACAAATATACAAGGATTGGAGTGAAATCAAAACTAAAAATATGATTTTCGTAAATCTCGATAGATAGCTTATCTATCGAGCAGCTGTCGAGCATCGGGCTTACAAAGCCATTTAAACCTCGATAGATTCTATCTGTCGATCTAGCTGTCGAGATTTAAAATTCAGTACTTCTTCACTTGATTCTTGGACAGATTTGCGTGGCTTTAACACTTGGACTTGAACTCTTGTTCCTTGAAGTATTAAACACATCCTAGATCTACCCAATTACAAGTGAAGTATGTTTTGTAAAAGGATTAGCCAATTCTACATTGACATATGTTCCTAACATGATTCACATATGTCTAGACAGTCTTGGTCAAATCCTCTAGGTATTGCTAATAAGGCTTCAAGTGTTCTTCCTTCACTTTCTACAACTTTTGTGTTTGGGCTACAATTAAAGTTGAATCCCGAAAGACTTCGGCTTCTTTTACTCTCAATTCCGAAGAGCTTCTATTCTGGCAATGCAAGCCTCATATTCAGCCATGTTATTAGTCGCATCAAAGTTCAATTTGATTGCCAAAGGTATGTGAGATCCCTCGAGGTGATCAAGAGTATTCCTATCCCATTCCCATATTGATTTACGGCTCTGTCAAAGTACATCTTCCATGTCCCTAACTCAACATCCAAAATGTCTTCATCCGGAAAATCATTTATCATCTTCCCCTTTTATGGGATTCTCGGCACAAAAATCTGACACGATGCTTCCCTTGATAGTTTTCCTAGCCACATACTTCAAATCGAATTCTGCCAATAAGATCAACCATCTTGACAATCTTCCACTCAAAGCGGGCTTCTCAAAGAGGTACTTCAATGGATCCATTCTTACTACAACCCATATTTGGAAGGGCAAAAAGATATGTCTCAATTTCTGTGTGGCTGAGACAAGTGCGAAGCATGACTTTTCTATAGGAGTGTACCTAGTCTCGTAATCATGGAATCTCCTGCTCAAGTAATATATGGCTCTTTCATTCTTCTCATCATCTTCCTGTGCAAGCATACTTCCAACCACATCCCCTATGATGGAAAGGTATAGGAGTAAGGGTTTTCCACGTTGTAGAGGCACTAGAATAGGTGGGTGGAGGAGATATTCCTTAATAAGTTCAAAGGCTTTTTGGCACTCATCGTTCCATGTGTGTGGTTCGTTCTTCCTTAGGAGTTTAAAGATGGGCTCATAAGTGGAGGTGAGCTTGGCAATGAATCGACTAATGTATTGTAGTCAACCCAAGAAACCCTTAATCTCTTTCTCACTTTTGGGTGGACGCATCTCCAATATGGCTTTGATCTTGGACGAGTCAACCTCTATCCCTCTATCGCTCACTAGGAATCCTAACTATTTTCCAGTGATTACTCCAAATGTGCACTTTTGTAGGTTCAACCTTAATCTATATTCTTTAATCTTCTCGAAGAACTTCCTCAAGTTTGTGGTGTGGCTTCCTTTATCATTGGATTTTACTATCATATCATCGATATACACCTCTACCTCATTATGCATCATATCATGTAGCAAGGCCGTAACCATCCTTTGATAAGTTGTCCCAGCATTTTTTGAGTCCAAACGGCAATACCGTGTAGCAATGGATTCCCCATTTGGTGGTGAAAGTGGTTTTGGTCATATCTTTAGGAGTCATCTTGATTTGCTTGTATCCCAAAAAACCATCCATGAAGGACATCAAGGTGCTTCCTACCATGTTATCTACTAAGACATCAATGTGAGGGAAGGGAAAGTCATCCTTAGGGCATGCCTTGTTCAAGTCTCTAAAATCCACACATATCTTCACCTTCCCATCCTTCTTAGGTACAGGCACGACATTGGCTATCCATTCGGCTTGGTTTTCGGGTTTGATGAACCCTACCTTTAGTTGCTTAGTGACTTCTTCTTTGATCTTTAAAAGCCAGTCGGTCCTCATTCTTCTCAATTTTTGCTTGACAGGCACCATGTGGTCATGGGAATCAATGTGATGTTGAGCTATCTCGGGGTCGATTCCAGGCATATCTTCATAGGACCATGCAAACACCTCTTAAAATTCCATGAGGAGTTATTGAAGATCTTCATTTTCTTTTTCATTTAGAGTTGAACCAGTTTCAAGAGTTGGTTCAATTTTCTTTTCCAATTGTTTATTAATTTCATTTTCAAATTTATTTGAATCATTTAAGTGCAGAATTTCAATGTTATGGGACACATCAAAGTAAGCCGAATTAGAATTCATCTTATTGAAAATATTGAAAAGTACATTGGAACTTACATTACAAAAAATTTTCCCCATGTTCTTAGAAAATCCAACCCAAGTCCAATTATTAATGGGCCCTATAGGAGGCATGACGAATTATTTTTTCTTCCTCTCTTAAGGCTTGCCGTTTCTTCTCTTCTTCCTTTTTAGCCCGTCTTCTTTCTTTTAGGGTTCCCATGCGTGCATAGCTTCGGTCATGTCGTATAGATCTCTGCCCTCGTCGAAGAAGTCTTTTCTTGCCTCGTCAAGGAACCAATCACCGTCATCCCCACTCCAGCAGTTAATCATCTCATCATCTCCTTCCTCTTCTTTGTCCCTTACAAGGTATTGGTCGTCATCTGAAGAAGGGTTCACGTTGCGCTCAAGTATGAAATGAGCTGGGGTGATTTGGGTTGTCCCTACCTATGAAGTCCATTCTAGCCAATCGTGATCCTCCCATGATCCCATGTCTCCTGATTCGGAAAAGTCTTTGACATGACCCCTCTTGAAAGTCCATGGTCCCTAAGCATCCTTCGGTTGTGGCTTGAAGTTGTGTAGAGTTAAGTGGACTTTCCCTTCTGCCATCACGCGATCGATGCCTTCTTGAGTCAGCCCCCTTAGTTCATGCTTAGCCTTGCATTTCTCAGCTTCCTCTTTCTCAATTTCAGAAAGGTGACCTATTATCTTCTAGAGGACCTCAGCTTGTGCCTCTACACACTCGAGCATCTTTTGCATGAAGACCTTCTCACTTGCAGCTTCCATCCGTCCCTCTCAATAAGCCTTCAACTTGGATACCTCACCTTCCATTGGACTTGGATTAGAGTGATGATTAAAAATAATCCCCATTTTCATTAAGTCCAAGTCCCAATTAGAGATTTCTTTTTAACTTTAGGTATTCTTACAAAATTCTTAAGTTCATTTTAATGAAGGCCTAATTGCAATATCACTCTCTTTCCTCTCATGGATCCTTGCCCCTTGTTTCATTGGGCTTTGGTCCATTTACAACAAGCTCTCATCTTACTCTCGTGGGCTTTCATTAGAATGTACTTAAGAATTTTCAACCCTTTGTCTCAAACTTGGGCTTACAATGCATTCATCACCTTTGGGCTTTTCATTTCTTTATTATTTCATCATTTTTTCCTTGAAATAGTTCTCTAGCTAGAATAATTTTTAGCCTTCCTTTCAAAGTCTATGAAATTCTCATCATTTTGGGCCTAGGCATACAACAAAGAGACCCAAGATTAGGGAGTTTCATTTTGGCTTTGAAGGATATTGGATACAAAGTCCATAGCATACTTGTTACCTTAGGCCCAAAGTCCTCTTTTTCGAAAGGGTTTTTTCCACTTGGACCTACGATAGCAATTAGGCTATAGTCTTATGAACCTTTCAAATTAAAATATACCTTTGGATTAAGGGACAAGCCTCTTATATGTGAGAACTTCTTTTCTTTTGTCCCACAGCATCTTAGGGTATACCATAACATTAGGGTCATCCCTTTCATTTTCATATCTTTTATTTGTCCTTTAGGATTAGGTGAACACATGATAAATGGTTGAACAAACAAGAGATATATAAATGGTACCCTTCATGGTAGGATCTACAATCTCTCTAGTATGGGTAGGCTCCTTGAAGTTATAGGGATAGATAAGTAGGTCACTCACAACTAGGTGGGCTATGATTTCAACCGAGGGCCTAAGTGGACCCCATAGTGGATTGGTAATAAACCTTTAATGTACTCAAGGGCAATTATAGGATGGCACTGATTGTGAGTTGGCGGGATGAACTTCCGAAAATTTAGGCCCAAATGGATCCTTCAATCTTCCCACTCATCACTAACCAAGGTTAAGGGACAAAAGAACAAGTGATGTGTGTGCAAAACAAGTATTGAAACAATTTTTATTAAAGTTAAGACATGGTGATAGGCCAAGAATGTATTGACCCCTTGTGATGAATTAATTGATTAATTAGCCAAGTTTATTAATTAATCAAATTAACATGCAAGATGCGTGGTAGCATAAACAAATCACCAATTAAACTAAATATGCAGCGGAAAATAAATTGACACGGTGATTTGTTTACGAATGGGGAAAACCTACACGACAAAAACCCCACTGGGTCACCACTCCCGAGAATCCAATATTATCAAAAACAAAGGATTACAAGTAAAGGAATCCCAATAACTTATACCAACCTATAGTTGAACCCTTACCCCAATACCAAATTGGACTTGTTCTGTAGTGACAATCTCTCATTTTCAATGCACAACTCCCAGTACGTGACTAACCAATAGATGCGCGGATCCCAGTACGCGACTTAATCACCAACTTAAGAAAGATGTTGGCTGCAAAGTTCTTCAGTTTATCACATGATGAAGATCAAGAAGCTCATTGGTCATAAAACCCTAAGGTGTACAAACACAGCAGCTTTTTCAATAGAAAGATGGACAAAACCCTAGGGCAAGTTCTGTCTCTGGTCACAATTTGCATGAACAAAACTTTGCTTCACACTTGTGCAACTTGTGTAATCTTTGACGGCCCTCAAAATAATCCTTATATATGTTTAGGGTTGTGAGAAAAGAAAGCCTAAACATGTACTCACAGATTGGATGAAAAATCAGCTTGAAAAACTGATTTTCATAAACCTCAACAAATAGGGTATCTATCGAGCTAGTTGTCGAGCTTCGGGCTTTACAGCTTTTTTAAACCTCGATAGATGCTAGCTGTCGAGCTAGTTGTCAAGCTTTAAAATCCTACACTTTCTCACTTGATTCTTGGACAGACTTGCATGGTTTTAATACTTGAACTTGAAACCTTGTTTCTTGAAGCATTAAACACATCCTTGATCTACCCAATTACAAGTAAAGTGCGTTTTGTTAAAGGATTATCCAATTACATAAAATATTGACATATGTTCCTAACATCATGTTAGGACATATGTGATTCAATGTTAGGAACATATGTCATTATTTTTTGTAATTGGCTAATCTTTTAACAAAACACACTTTACTTGTAATTGAGCAAATCTAGGATGTGTTTAATGCTTCAAGAAACAAGGTTTCAAGTTCAAGTGTTAAAGTCATGCAAGTTTGTCCAAGAATCAAGTGAGAAAGTGTAGGATTTTAAAGATCGACTTTAAAGATCGACAACTAGCTCAACAGCTAGCATCTATCGAGGTTTAAAAAGCTGTGAAGCCCGAAGCTTAACAGCTAGCTCGATAGATACCGTATCTGTCGAGGTTTATGAAAATTAGTTTTTCAAGCTGATTTTGATGGAAAAATACATGTTTGTATTGCATACTAAACATTTGCAGTGGAAAATTAACGGATCTACTTCATTCGCAATAGATAACATGTGCTATGTAAGTTTTAGAATTTAAGATCAAGAGAGTGTACCTTGGTGCGGTGAAATTCAAAACCGAAGATCAAAAGTTCTTGAGAACACTTTTAATCTTCACTCCAATTCCACTTGATGCCCAAGATCTGTGGTCCCTCAATCAGTTATACGTATATGTTCAAAAAAAATGAAAGAGTGTCCAACACTCACATACATACCATTACTTACCAAAATCTGTATGTTTCTCTCCTTATAACTGATTATCTAATTGGGCTAGCCTTTTGGGCCTTTCCAATTGGGTTTTAGTATGTGGCTTGGAGTGGGACCAAAAGGAAACAAATAAGACACTAGCTCCAATGGGCCTTGGACTTTTCTGTCAACTCTTGACAAGTCTAAAGTTACCATTAATTATATTTAATACCACTGTATAAATATAATTACACTCTAGGCCTTATTAATAAATTATATTCCAAGACCTTATTGTACATGCAACCCCTTCATAAAATATTTGTAGTAACACAAAGTCATGAATGTAGACTGCCACTTTGTGAATTACTACATCTTAATCCTTGAGTACCCGGTTTAATCCTTTAAATTATTCATCATATATTTATGAAATCCAATTTCATAAGTATATACTTTAGTAACTATTTACTAAAGTAGTTAGACCTAACATTCTGAATAACAAACCCATTAAACTTATTTCAAGGGAATATTTTGTATCTCCATTAAGAGACTATGAATTCCATCTTGAGAATATATGTTCTATCAACACTAAATGTGGCTGCCAAACATACTGAGGTTTTGACCGTTACTTTAGATCTCACTCTTGATATATCAAAGCAACCTACACTTCATGATCAGGTCCATTATTCTCTCAGGATTAAGAGTTCATGTGAATATAAGTCGTGAGATTTATTATTTAATTGACAGTCGTTAGGAGAATAATAAATCTCATTGCGGTCCAGTTCAATATGTCTTAACTCTTAAAACATATCAACATATCAACTAGAAGTCACCACTTTCATGATCAAGACAAATCATCTTATTTGAAATGTTATAGTCTTCGCAGATGAAACGCTTAATTTCATCACCGACTACAAACTAAATTCTGAATTTACAAAGAACTTGTGATTTATATCTTCTGTGACTTTTCACATAAATCACATACTATGCATCTCATGGAATATATGATAATGTCTGAATATTCATGTTACCATTATTTCAGATTATAATAAAACAACTTTATTAATTACAATATTAAGTCATACATCATGTTATACAACTACAACAAGTAAACTCTTAACTCAAAATCTTCCAATACTAAAACTCTTGACTCAAAACATAAATTAAAAACACCAATAGCTACAACTGGAATCCTGCTCCCATCAGCCAAAGTAAGAAACAATTCTCCTTCATTAAGTTTTCTGGTCTCTTGGAACACTTGCAAAGAATTGCAGATATGATTAGTACAACCTGAATCCACACACCAGGAATCCGTGGGATTTTGTACCAAACATATTTCAAGGAGGAATGAACTATTCATACCCTTATTATTGGCAGCCTTAAACTTTGGACAATTCCTCTTCCAATGTCCTTTCTCACCACAATGGAAACATTTTCCTTTGAGCTTCTTTCCTTTGTCAGCAATCCTTATGGCAATTTGTTTACCCTCTTGCTTGGTGAAGTCCTTCTTCTTCTTCTTCTTACCCTTGCCTTCGACTTAGGTTGAGAAGTAGAAGCTTCAACCATATTAGCATCAACATTAGAAGTGCCTGTTGGAAAAATACATGTTTGTATCGCATACAAAACATACGCAGCGGAAAAATTAACGAATCTACTTCATTCACAATTGATAACATGTACTATGTAAGTTTCAGAATTTGAGAACAAGAAAGCGTACCTTGGTGTGGTGAAATTCAAAACCGAAAATCAGAAGTTCTTAGGAAGACTTTTAATCTTCACTCCAATTCCACTTAATGCCCAAGATGTGTGGTCTCTCAATCAGTTTCCAATGAGAGAATAAAGAGTGTCTAACACTCACATACTAAGTATTTCATTCCTTAGGAGAACTTTCTTATAAAAGACTTTAATGAAAAACTCTTATGAAAAAGCCTTAATGAAATTCTGTATGTTTCTCTCCTTATATACAACTGATTATCTAATTGGGCTAGCCTTTTAGGCAATTCCAATTAGGCTCTAGTATGTGGCTTGGAGTGGGACCAAAAGGGACCAATAAGACACTAGCTCTAATGGGCCTTGGGCTTTTCTGTCAACTCTTGACAAGTCCAAAGTTACCATTAATTATATTCAATACCACTATAAGAATATTATTGCACTCTAGGCCTTATAAATAAATTATATCCCAAGACTTTATTATACATGCAACCCCTTCATTAAAATATTCGTAGTAATACAAAGTCATGAATGTAGACTGCCACTTTGAAGATTACTACATCTTAATCCTTGAGTACCCAGTTTAATCCTTTATGTTATTTAATATATATTTATGAAATCCAATTTCACAAATATATATACTTTAATAACTCCTTACTAAAGTGGTTGGGCCCAACACTCTAAATAACTAAACCTATTAAACTTATCTCAAGGGAATATTTTATATCTCCGTTAAGAGACTATGAATTCCATATTGAGAATATATGTTCCATCACAACTAAATGCGGCTGCCCAACATACTAAGGTTTTGATCGTGACTCATAGATCTCACTCCTGATATATCAAAGCAACCTACATCTCATGATCAGGTCCATTATTCTTTCAGGATTTAGAATTCATGTAAATAGAAGTCGTGAGATTTATTATTCATTTGACAGTCGTTAGGAGAATAATAAATCTCACAGCAGTCCAGTTCAATATGTCTTAACTCTTAAAACATATCAACATACCAACTAGAAGTCTCCACTTCCATGATCAAGACAAATCATCGTTGTTGATATGTTACAGTCTTCGCAGATGAAACGCCCAATTTCATCACCGACTACGAACTAAAATTCTGAGTTTACAAAGAACTTGTGATTTATATCTTCTGTGACTAAATCACATAAATCACATACTATGCATCTTATGGACTAAGATAATGTTCCATTAGTTCATTTATAGATAGTCTCATATAATTAAACAATTTAATTATTTATGACATGTCAATAAATTGAATTTTAGGGCATAAATCCCAAAAGTACCAAGGATGCCTTCCACTGCTACCAATTTATTCATTAATTCAGACAATGTATAAATCTTTTTGTTCATATTATAATTGAGTTTGAATTCCTTGAATGATTTTGGTAGTGACTAGAGTATCATATCCACTTGGGATTCTCCATTAATGTCGACACCTAAAACTTACAATGTATTCAGATTAGAGATCATTGTAAGACAATGCTCCCTAACTGAACTGCCTTCAGCCATTTTGGTATTATAAATTTGCCTCATGGTTTCTTGCCTTGCAGAACGGCCTTGCTCACCAAACATCTCCTTCAGACTTAGCATAATGTCTGAAGCTAGTTCTACATCCTGCATTTGATGCTGTAGAACATTTGAGATAGATGTTAAGATGTAGCACTTGGCCATCTCATTAGATTTCTGCCAACAATCATATCGCTGTTTTTCCTCAAGAGGAGCATCTAATGAAGGAAAGTTAGGACATGGTTTAGTAAGCACATATTTGTGCTTTTCAGCAGTGAGAACTATGTCCAAATTCCTTTTCCAGTCAACATAGTTGGATCTAGTCAGTTTGTTTTGATTAAGAATAGTAACAAGTGGGCTAAATGATGCTATGTTCAAATCTGAAAATAATAAACATGAATATAATAAGTAAACTAGACATTATCAATTTAGCATATGAACATATAGTATGGAACCTTAATAAAACCATAATATAATATATGCAATGATAACCCAATCTCATATTCAATATCCCTTAGCATAGAGTGAATATTAAATACTATGATTGATTGAGAACTATTCTCATTATTAGTGCTATCATGATAACTCTTATTAAACACTAATAATATGTCATTATTCATTTGGCCTCTAAATAATAATAGTAAGAACTCAGTATAGAGGATACTATAGTATTTAGTCTAGTGTATACCATTGTCTAGAATCATGTGTAGCCACATTTCATCCCCTTCACAGGCTTATTTTGTAGTACCATGATACAAACCACCCTTTGCATGGAATGCAAAGCTCAAAGCTAAGACAAGGTGTTTGATCAAACCACTATAACCAAGTAATTCAATCCTGTAGTACCATGAAATAAATACTCTCCGCATGGAATGCTAAGCTCAAAGCAAAGACAAAATATATATTTCACACTACTATGAACCAACAATGGAGGCCGTGAGATCCAACCCTTGTATCTCTCTCCCACTAGATGTTTTAGAATAAAGGTTTTTAAGTTATAAAATATGCATAATCTAATTACACAGAGCGTTGCATCTTATACATAAAAAACATTGAAAAAATTCAAAAATTCCCGATTCTCGATCGATTCTCGATAGCTTCTCAATTGATCGAGCATCTGAAGTTCCAGTCTCGATTGATCGAACATGTATCTCAATCGATTGAGAAAAGTTCTGGATGCTCGATCGCTTCTCGATCGATCGAGCTTCGCGAATTTTAAATTTCCAGAAAAATACATGTTTGTATTGCATACTAAACATACGCAGCGAAAAATTAACGGATCTACTTCATTCATAATAGATAACATGTTCTATGTAAGTTTCAGAATTTAATAACAAGAGAGTGTACCTTGATGCAGTGAAATTCAAAACCAAAGATCAGAAGTTCTTGAGAACACTTTTAATCTTCACTCCAATTCCACTTGATGCCCAATATGTGTGGTCTCTCAATCAGTTATATGTATATGTTCAAAAAAAATGAAAATGTGTCCAACACTCACATACATACCATTTTATGTACTTACCAAAATCTGTATGTTTCTCTCCTTATAACTGATTATCTAATTGGGCTAGCCTTTTGGGCCTTTCCAATTGGGCTTTAGTGTGTGGTTTGGAGTGGGACCAAAAGGGAACAAATAAGACACTAGCTCCAATGGGCCTTGGGCTTTTCTGTCAACTCTTGACAAGTCCAAAGTTACCATTAATTATATTTAATACCACTATATAAATATAATTGCACTCTAGACCTTATTAATAAATTATATCTCAAGACTTTATTGTACATGCAACCCCTTCATAAAATATTCATAGTAACACAAAGTCATGAATGTAGACTACCACTTTGTGAATTACTACATCTTAATCCTTGAGTACCCTGTTTAATCCTTTAAGTTATTCATCATATATTTATGAAATCCAATTTCATAAATATATACTTTAGTAACTATTTACTAAAGTAGTTAGGCCTAATATTCTGAATAACAAACTCATTAAACTTATCTCAAGGGAATATTTTGTATCTCCATTAAGAGACTATGAATTCTATCTTGAGAATATATGTTCCATCAACACTAAATGTGGCTGCCCAACATACTAAGGTTTTGATCGTTACTTTAGATCTCACTCCTGATATATCAAAGTAACCTACACTTCATGATCAGGTCCATTATTCTGTCAGGATTAAGAGTTCATGTGAATATAAGTCATGAGATTTATTATTCAATTGACAGTTGTTAGGAGAATGATAAATCTCACTGCGGTCCAGTTCAATATGTCTTAACTCTTAAAACATATCAACATATCAACTAGAAGTCACCACTTTCATGATCAAGACAAATCATCTTAGTTGAAATGTTATACTCTTCGCAGATGAAACGCCCAATTTCATCACCGACTACGAACTAAATTCTGAGTTTACAAAGAATTTGTGATTTATATCTTCTGTGACTTTTCACATAAATCACATACTATACATCTCTTGGACTATATGACAATGTTCGAATATTCATGTTACCATTATTTCAAATTACAATAAAACAACTTTATTAATTACAATATTAAGTCATACATCATGTTATACATAATGTCATACATAATATCATACATAGCATCATACAATAGGATTCAAGTGCACTAATCCTAACAGATTTTTCATCCAATCCGTGAGTATATATTTAGGCTTTCTTTTCTCACAACCCAAAACATATATAAGGCTTATTTTAAAGGCCGTCACATAAGAGAATACAAGGAGAACACATGAAAAAGGTGACCGATGCCTTATTCTCTCTAAAAGAAGCTACTGCGTCTTTTGCACCTTAGGGTTTTGTAACCAAGTGCTTCTTGATCTTCATTGTTGATGAAGTGAAGAACTTTGCAGTCAACAATCTTTTTCAAGTTGGTATGTTAGTCACGTATTGGGAGCCGTGCATCATTGGTTAGTCACGTACTGGGATCCATGCAAAAGGGTGGCGTTCATATATTGAAGAGTTCAGAGGTTCTGAAGCGGTAGAAGGTTTCTACTGTAAGTTCATCTACGAGGATTGTAAAGTCTATGGACAAAGGTTTTGTACTAAATCTGAAACTTCTCTTTACTATGGTGGATTGCTTTTCGAGAAGGTTTCCCCCCAAGTTTTTTACTGTGAAACTAGTTTGTTTCATTAGTTTTCTTGGGTCATCATATCTTGTCTTATTTATTTTTCCACTGTGCATGATTTTGACATGATATTCATGTTTGTTGATTTTAACAAGGTTTATTCATAATTAATCTAATAACAACTTGGGTTTAAAACTCGTTAATTCTATCAACCGGGGTCTAAATTTCCCAACAAGTGGTATTAGAGCGGGTACACCATGATTGGATTAATTTCCTGAGTGTGATCCTTGACCCCCGTTGTCATGGATCATGGATAATCTCTTTTGATTCCTCCTTTATTTGATGGAACTAATTATGCGTACTGGAAAGTTTGTATGAAAGTTTTTTTGCAGGCTTTAAGTGAACATGTATGGCAAGCTGTTGAAGTTGGCTAGATTAAGCAAAAAGAAGCACCGGTGGATTGGGATGAAGCTACAATCAAAGCGGAAAATTTCAATAGTTGGGCCTTGAATACTCTGTTTTGTGGGGTGACCAATGAGGAATTCAAGAAAATATCATCCACAGAAGTTGCCAAGGAAGCATGGACCATTCTTGAGACCACCTATGAAGGTACCAAGGTAGTAAAGACTGTGAAGCTTCAAAGACTCACTAGTAGTTTTGAAGAAATAAGGATGGAAGAGGATGAGACCTTTGATGAGTTTTATGCTAAACTCAAGGATATTGTGAATTTTGCCTTCAACCATGGAGAATCTATAGCAGAATCCAAAATTGTTAAGAAAATCCTTAGGTCCTTACTTGAAAGATTCCATGCCAAGATCACTATCATTGAAGAAGTGAAGGACATTGATCAAATTCCTTTGACTAAGCTTGTAGGGAACTTTCAAACCTATGAGATGGGATTAGGTTTAATGGGAAAATGTGGAAAGAGTAGAATCTTGGATCTTAAGGGTATAGAGGAAGAGATTGAGGACTCTGAAGATGAAGATGAAAGTGAAGATGAAGATGAAGATGATGATGAGGATAAGGATGAGGATCTAACCTTCATAACTGATGAGATTATCAAGCTTCTTCAATTTAAGAAAAAGGGTAAAGGCAAACCTCCTAGGAAATCTAAATTCTCAAGGAAGGGCAAGAATAAGAAACCCCTCATCAAATGCCATGAGTGCAAAGGTTTTGGTCATATGAGGATAGAGTACCCAAACTAACTTATGAAGGAAAAGACCAAGGAATCAAAAGATAAAGGGTTGGTTGCTACTTGGAGTGATATTGATGTTTGTTTGTTTTAACAAGGTTTATTCATAATTAATCTAATTAACAACTTGGGTTTAAAACTTGTTAATTCTATCAACTAGGGTCTAAATTTCCCAACACATCAAATCACATATGTCCTAACAATCTCCCCCTTTGGCAATCCGTGACGAAACCACAACAAACAAATGAACATATGAGAGAAGTCATAAATCACTCTACTCATACTCACTTGTTGAATACAATAAAATATATCCTAACACAAACTTTTGAAAAACTTTGCAAGAAGAGAGTTTATGGCAAGAAGACTTTGACAACCTGTATTTTTGAAACACTTTAAACAAAACTCATCATGGCATCTTAGTGTGAAACAGAAATATAAGATTGTATACAAGATATAAGAAACAAGTGTATAATGAAAGAAAAGAAACAACACATGGAGAGATAGGTGAAATAACATACATCAATATATATATATATATATATAAACCAAATATAAGTACAATGTATGTCAAATGGTCACAAGACCAATGTACAAAATATAATGTATCTAAAATAGAAAGAAAAGAAAAGATACAAGAATCCTCACTACATCCCTCAAAGAATATGAACACTCCCCCTAATAAAAATCCCCTATACTAACCCTTCCCCTATGAGTATGACTACTCTCATCTAAACTACTCTCTCTTTTTGTCACGACTGACAAAGGGTAAGTATATCAAGTAGACATCTTGTCATCACTGGGTGAGCGAGCATCCTCATCCTTATCATCATCATCGTTGGAGTCATCGTCATCATCCTCGGATGCCTCGAGAGAAGGAGAGGGAGACACCATGAAGCCACCAAGGTGAGCTTGCCGTCTGGCAATACGGCCGACACAGGTGTTCACCTGACACAACTCATCACTGAGTGTGTCAAGGCGAGCATCCATGCTCTGTAGCTACGCCATGATCGCCTCGAGGGTCACACCACCCGTTAAGGAAGAAGGTGCAGATGTGGAAGGAGTAGAAGAAGTGGGAGGAGCTACCGTCTGTGTCTAGGGCCGCTGCGGTCTGAGCTGGGCCTCGCTCCATCGAACGGTAGCAGCGTCTGTGGCACCCATCACGGAAAAATAAGGAGAAACGGGAAAGGGAATGGAAAAATGGCGAAGAATCCACATGATAGCCGAAGAAAAAATGAGCTTATCACGGGTCCCCGTATCCCTATAGACATCTATGAGGGATAGGATAAAGTGAGAAGGAAAGTCAATAGATATCCTCTAAGAGGGATAACAAAAATCAAGCACGAGGCTCTATAATAGAGTTATAATGAGACAAAAGATGAAGAACGAATGTCATCACCATGTTAAGGAACCTCGAACCTTTTGCAAAGCCCGAGCAAGGGGTGTTTTGAGGGTCACCCCAAGATGAAGGTGTCTTACAAAAGAGAGACGAGAGTTCGTCTTTGGACACTATCCTCAGACGCTCACAACCAGGGTAGTCAAGATGCGCTACCCTAGGGACGTGTAGTACCTCGAAGACAATCTTCGGAGTAACTACAATGCGTGTACCTCGAATGCGAAAGAAGAAATGAGGTATAGAAGTATCAATTCTGTGCATATTAGAGTAAAATTCATGTATGATCACGGAAGGACAAGTGACCGGGATGCCACAAAGTGACTCCCAACCTCTACAGTGAATGACAGTGGGTAGGTCAGTGTCAGGAAAGTCTGACAGAACAACGTGGAGTTCCGAATGAATGCCTCATCTACAAAAGATTTTCGAGAAGTCCTTTTGGGCTTCATCATCACAGAACCGAACAAAATAAGGAGTAGGGTCAAAGGAAGAAGATGCCCCAAAAAGCAGAGGGTTCTAGGACGGAGTAGATTTGCGTTTAGGTGCCATAGAAACATACTAACGCAGGAAAGAGAGAGAGAGAGAGAGAGAATCAGAAAAGCACCAACAATAGAATATCAAAATTTTAAGTATTGAAGGTACGTATGCATGAAAATGCATGAGCATGTGACATGCAAAAGAAAATGCATCATAGGCTCAGCCTAATCCAAACCTACCAGCACACAACATATCAACAAAGTAAACACACATCTAAATGCATGAAACATTGTTATAATGCAAGTGTGATGCAATGCATGAGGTTTTAAACTCATTTAAGCAACACGCATCCCAAAAATTTCACAACAACTTCATCAATTTTGAAAAACCCCAAAATTTTTCAAAAACACAAGTGATTAAAGACAAGAAAGGGCCGAAAAACACGTGGACTGAAGGTTTTGAGAGAGAATAGTTTGTTTGGGAGGTGAAAAGGCTTAAAACAATCGAGAGAGATCGAGGAGAAGTGAGGAAAAATCGCGTAGAAGCCATATATAGAAACTTCATAAATCTCAACAGATCAAGATGTGTCGAGAGGTGTCGAGATTTAAAACGCGTGTTTTAGCTGTTGAAGAGCTGTCTAGGATCTATCGAGAGGTGTCCACAATGAAGGAAGCTCGATGGATCGAAATAACTATCAAGGAGCTATCGAGCAACTAGAAGGTTTCTCAATGGATCAAACTAGCTATCGAGAGGTATCGAGAATGTGATAAAAAGCAACTGAAGAGTCTCGATAGATAGCCTACTTGTCGAGAGGTGTTAAGCAGCTGTCGAGATTACATAAAAACAGTTTTTCAAGAAGAGAAAAACACATATATGAATGCAATCAAGCATGCTATACAACCAATGATCCAAACAACATTTTAAGCTCTTAAAATCATCTCTCAACAAGAAAAATGTTAAGCACATAGATCCAAAACACACACACACACACACACTAAACACGTCTAACCAATTTTATATTTCGAAAACAAGTTAAGATAGTTTAGTGAGTATACATTTACACAAGTATTTCTTGTGATGGCCAAATCACATTGTACCTACACATGTACCAAGAGTAGCAAAGAATATTTCGTGTTGTGTGTGAAAAACATCGCAAGATTGCATAAAAGGCTACATGTTATGACGATTTGAGATATGAGAAAACCACTTTAACTCACACATAATCATAGCTGTTTGATGGGGACTATCACCTTCGAGGTACATCCTATAACTCCCATATCTCCTAGAAGACACGCTTGCAATCATATATAAAGCATTTTGATTTTTTTTGCTTTTTATTTTTCTTTGCATATTTTTCTTGTAAGCAAACCATGCATGGCATATAAGAGATAGAAAAGAAATACCCAACTATGTTAAGCATTTGACATTCCACTTTTGCTATGCCGAAGCATACAAATGTCATTTCATGATTGGCGGGCAACAGTGGTGAGATGGTTATTTATGCCTTTCTCTTAGGATTTTCTAGTCATTTCCGTCAAAAAGAGTGATACGAGTGTTAAGTACAAAAGATTACTTAATCTTACTCATCACGAACACGAGCCACAAATCTCACTTGCTTAGTTGTACATAGAGATGCTCATCTAAGCTACAAAAGATACAGAGTTTAGAAAACTTTGTTTCAATGGCCATCCAAGGTACACAAGTACCAATGTACACATACACACATTGTTTTTGTATTTTTCTGATTTTTCAATTTTTTTTATTTTTATAGAAAAAAAAAATAAACCAAAACTTAAAAGAAAAAAAAAAAGAAAAAAAGTTAAACAAAGCAATGCATAAAACTAGATGCAAATGCATGAGGAAGAAAGAGGAGAAGGAGAGATCAATCCATGGAGATGACACCAATGTTTTGGTGAAGGAATTCAAATCGTTTGCTATTAAGAGGTTTGGTAAACAAATCAGCCTTCTGATCATCAGTGTGAATAAACTCAAGAGTAAGAGTACAATCTTCGACAAGCTCCCTAATGAAATGATGTCGAATCTCTACGTGTTTAGTTCGAGAATGTTGAACCAGATTCTTAGAGATGTTGATGGCACTGGTATTGTCATAGTAGATAGTAAGATGCTCTTGACAAATACCGTAATCATGGAGGAGTTTTTGCATCTATAGAAGTTGGGTGCAACAGCTGCCGGCAGCGATGTACTCAACTTCTGCAGTGGATAATGAGATGGAATTCTGCTTTTTGCTCATCCAGGAGACAAGATTATTACCCACATAAAAACAACCCCCTGATACCACTTAATAGGCCAAGAATGTATTGACCCCTTGTGATAAATTAATTAATTAATTAGCCAAGTTTATTAATTAATCAAATTAACATGCAAGATGCATGGTAACACAAAAAAATCACCAATTAAACTAAATATGCAGCGAAAAATAAATTGACATGGTGATTTGTTTACAAATGGGGAAAACCTACACGGCAAAAACCCCACAGGGTGATTTTAAGGTCACCACTCCCGAGAATCCACTATTATCAAAACAAGCAGTTACAAGTAAAGGAATCTCAGTAGCTTATACCAACCTACAGTTGAATCCTTACCCCAATACCCAATTAGACTTGTTCTATAGTGACAATCTCTCCTTTTCAATGCACGGCTCCCAGTACGTGACTAACCAATAGATGCGCGGATCCCAGTACGCGACTTAATCACCAACTTGAGAAAGATGTTGGCTGCAAAGTTCTTCAGTTCATCACAAGATGAAGATCAAGAAGCTCATTGGTCACAAAACCTTAAGGTGTACAAACATAGTAGCTTCTTCAATAGAAAGATGAACTAGGGCATATTCTGTCTCCGGTCACAATTTGCATGAACAAAACTTTGCTTCACACTTATGCAACTTGTGTAACCTTTGACGGCCCTCAAAATAATCCTTATATATGTTTAGGGTTATGAGAAAAGAAAGCTTAAACATGTACTCACGGATTGGATGAAAAATCAGCTTGAAAAACTAATTTTCATAAACCTCAAAAGATAGGGTATCTATCGAGCTAGCTGTCAAGCTTCGGGCTTCACAACTTTTTAAAGCTCGATAGATGCTAGCTGTCGAGCTAGCTGTTGAGCTTTACAATCCTGCACTTTCTCACTTAATTCTTGGACAGACTTGCATGGCTTTAACACTTGAACTTGAAACCTTATTTCTTGAAGCATTAAACACATCCTAGATCTACCCAATTACAAGTAAAGTGCGTTTTGTCAAAGGATTAGCCAATTACATAAAATATTAACATATGTTCTTAACATCAAATCACATATGTCCTAACACATAGGACACATAAGAATTAAACTCACCATTCCCAATGGAGTTGCCATTGTGGGCGTAAGGGAGAGTTGGGGTCAATTGGAGTCGCCACCTAGTTATATGGTCTAGGAACCATGAATATAGCATCCTTACGAGGAAGGACCTTTGATCTTACTACCAGAGTTTGGGTTCAGAGTTTAGGTACGCTCTTAGGAAGGTGTTATTAGGATTAGTGCCCTTAAATCTTATTGTAAGATGCCATGTATGATATTATGTATGACATTATATGTTAAATGATGTATGACTTAATATTGTGTTTAATAAAGTTGTTTTATTATTATCTAAAATAATAGTAACATGAATATTCGGACATTATCATATAGTCCATGAGATGCATTGTATGTGATTTAGTCACAGAAGATATAAGTCACAAGTTCTTTGTAAACTCAGAATTGTAGTTCGTAGTCGATGATGAAATTGGGCATTTCATCTGCAAAGACTATAACATATCAACTAAGATGATTTGTCTTGATCACATTTAGTGTTGATGGAACATATATTCTCATGATGGAGAGAACCATATAGAATTTTGTAAAAACTAATAACAAGTTACATGAAATGGTTTGTATGTGAGTGTAGAACACTCTTGTATTCTCTCTTGAAAACATTTATAGAAACTGATTGAGAGACCACACATCTTGGGCATCAAATGGAATAGGAGTGAAGATTAAAAGTATTCCCAAGTACTCTTTATCTTTGGTTTTGAATTTCACCGCATCAAGGTACACTCTCTTGTTCATATATTCTGAAATTTACATAGTACATCTTATCAATTGCGAATGAAGTAGATCCGTTAATTTTCCGATGCGTACATGCATATTTCCATCAAATGGTATCAGAGCGGTCTTCAATTTCGAATTTGTATAACATGTTTTGTGAGTTTTGGAATTAGAGATAATAGTTTCATGTTGTTAGAAGATTATGCATTTAATTTTCTACATGGTTGTTGAAACTATATTTTGATAAAAACTGATATTGATGTTATGATGTTGTTTAAATTTGAATTTAAGTATGTTGAATTGAACTTTAAGGCTATAGCATCAATGTAATTCATTTTTGATATCATTCTCTATCTATCATGTTCATATGATGGTTGTTTGTTAAAAAAAAACCGTAGAAAACTGCCTTAGAAAATTTCTGGAAATTCGAGTTTCACGAGTTTCGATTAGTCGAAAATCACTTTCGATCGATCGAGTGAAATAGTGACTAGTCTTTTTTAATTGATTGATATTTGATTGCTAGTTGATCGATCAAATTTTCCTTTCGATCGATCGAAAGGCGATCGAGTATCAATCAAACAAGGCAGATGGTCAATTTCGAATTTTTTAATTTTTTCAATCGATCAAGGGGCACATTCAATCGATCGAAAGAAGGAAATTCAAAATTTTTCTAAGTGTTTTCACATGTATAAAGAGTAAGGCTATGTGTAATTAGATTATGCATGTTTTAAATTTAAAAACCTTTATTTTAAAACATCTAGTGGGAGAGAGATACAAGGGTTGGATCTCACGGCCTCCATTATCGGTTCAAAGTAGTGTGGGTAAGCACATCGTCTTGGCGTATATGCCTCGCGATCCTAAAGGAGGGTGTTTACTTCATAGTACTACAAGATTGAACTTACCCGTTTAAAATAGTGTGGACAAGCACCTCGTCTTGGCGTATATGCCTCGCGATCCCAAAGAAAGGTGTTTTATTCCATGGTACTACAAGTTTAAACACTATAAAGGAGATGAAATGTGGCTACACATGATTCTAGATAATGGTATACACTAGACTAAGTGTAATGTTAACCTCCCAAAGGAGCTATGTCATTATTACTTAGAGGCTAAAGATAATACAGTATGTTATTAGTGTTTGATAAGAGTTATCATGATAGCACTAATAATGAGAATAGTTCTCAATCAATTAATGTGTTTATAATAAACTTGCTACCAAGGAATTATAGACATGGATTGGGTTGTCGTTGCATATATTATATTATGGTTTTATTAAGGTTCCATACTATATGTTTATATGCTAAATAGATAATGTCCAGTTTACTTATTATATTCATGTTTATTATGCTATAGCCCACTTGTAACCATTCTTAATTAAAACAAATTGACTGGATCCAACTATGTTGACTAGAAAAGAAATTTGGACATTATTCTTACTGCTGAAGAGCACAAATATGTGCTTAATAAACCATGTCCTAGCTTTCCTTCATTAGATGCTTGTCCTGAGGAAATACGGCGATATGATCGTTGGCAGAAATCTAATGAGATGATCAAGTGCTACATCCTAGCATTTATCTCAAATCTTCTACAGCATCAAATGCAGGATGTAGAACTAGCTTAAGATATTATGCTAAGTCTGAAGGAGATGTTTAGTGAGCAAGGCCGTTCTGCAAGGCAAGAGACCATAAGGCAAATTTATAATACCAAAATGGTTGAAGGCAGTTCAGTGAGAGAGCATTGTCTTACAATGATCTCTAATTTGAATACATTGGAAGTTTTAGGTGCTGATATTGATGGAGAATCCCAAGTGGATATGATACTCCAGTTACTACCAGAATCATTCAAGGAATTCAAATTTAACTATAATATGAACAAAAAGATTTATACATTGTCTGAATTAATGAATGAGTTGGTAGCGGCAGAAGGCATCCTTGGTACTTCTAATGTTGAAGCCAATATTGGTGAAGCTTCTACTTCTCAACCTAAGTCAAAAGGCAAGGGTAAGAAGAAGAAGAAGAAGAAGGACTTCACCAAGTAAGAGGGTAAACAAATTGCCTTAGGGGTTGCCGACAAAGGAAAGAAGATCAAAGGAAAATGTTTCTATTGTGGTGAGAAAGGACATTGGAAGAGGAATTGTCCAAAATTCAGAGCTACCAATAATAAGGGCATGAATAGTTCATTCCTCCTGAAATATGTTTAGTAAAAAATCCCACAAATTCCTGGTATGTGGATTCAGGCTGTACTAATCATATTTGCAATTCATTGCAAGGGTTCCAGGAGACCAGAAAGCTTAATGAAAAGGAATTGTTTCTTACTTTGGCTGATGGGAGCAGGATTCCGGTTGTAGCTGTTGGTGTTTATAATTTATGTTTTGAGTCTAGGGTTTTAATATTGGAAGACTGTCTGTATGTACCTAATGTTTGTAGTAATTTAATTTCTGCAACTTATTTAGGTAAACATGGATATTGTGTTATCTTGAAAGACAATGTTGTAATAAAGAAGGGTAAAGTATTTATCTGTTCTGGTAATATTGTTGATGGACTTTGTATTTTAACTCCTGATAAGCATGAATTATATAATTCTAAGTTAGATAATAACTCTCATGTGAAATCATTAAAGAGAAAGTTTCCTTCTACTAATGATGCATATCTTTGGCACTTGCATTTGGGTCATATTAATTCAAATAGAATTCAAAGACTGATCAAAGATGGTCTTTTAGAGTCATTGGACTTTGATGAATTTTCAGTTTGTGAATCTTGTTTGGAAGGTAAAATGACCAAACAACCTTTTAATGCAAAAGGTAGAAGAGCTCAAGAGTTGCTTGAATTAGTTCATACTGATGAATGTGGTCCTATGTCAACCCAAGAAAAAGGAGGTTATGAGTACTTCATCTCCTTTACCGATGACTACTCAAGATATGGTTATGTGTATCTAATGAGACGGAAGTCCAAAGCCTTTGAAAAGTTCAAAGAGTTTAGAGTTGAAGTTGAGAATCAATTGGGTAAACACATAAAAGCCATTCGATCTGATCGTAGTGGCGAATACCTTCTTGGGGATTTCAAGGATTACTTAACTCAAAATGGGATTTTATCCCAATTGACTGCACCCAGAATTCCCTAATAGAATGGTGTAGCAGAAAGAAGGAATATGACTCTTTTGGAAATGGTTAGTTCCATGATGAGTTACTCAACTTTACCAATTTCTTTTTGGGGATATGCACTAAAAACTGCAATGCATATTTTAAATTTAGTTCCATCAAAATCTGTTCCCAACACACCTAAGGAATTGTGGAGTGGGCGCAAGCCTAGTATGAAATATCTTCACATTTGGGGATGTCCAGCACATGTGTTGAAAGGAAAGCCTGATAAGTTAGAAGCTAAAACAGAAGTATGCATGTTTTTAGGTTATTCAAAGGAAACCAATGGCTATTTATTCTATAATCATAAGGATAACAAAGTGTTTGTTAGCACCCATGCCAAATTTTTGGAAGATGATTATGTGAATAATTTTAATCCTAGAAGTAAAGTTGTTTTGGCTGAAATGAATGAACCTGTAAATGAACAACCAATGAATGAAACTAGGGATGATGTGGCTGTATTAGATACACCACAAGATATTACTCAAGAGATGTCTAGTACACAGGTGCCTCGTCGTAGTGGGAGAATTGTTTGGCCTCCTATAAGATTCATAGGTTTAGGAGAAACTTATGAAGCTATCTCAGAAGAGGCTGAATCGGATCCTTACACTTATGATGAAGCAATAAATGATATAGATGCACGTCATTGGGTCCAAGCTATGAAATCTGAATTAGATTCAATTTATTCCAATCAAGTTTGGGATATTGTAAAGGCGCCTAACGACATTAAACCTGTTGGTTGTAAATGGGTTTACAAGAGGAAGAGAGGTATAGATGGAAAGGTTGAAACCTTTAAAGCAAGGCTAGTGGCGTAAGGGTATACTCAAAAAGAAAGTATTGATTATGAGGAAACCTTTTCACTAGTAGCAATGCTTAAATCTATCAGAATTCTCTTATCCATTGCTACTCATTATGATTATGAGATTTGGCAAATGGATGTCAAGACTGCATTTCTCAATGGCAATCTTGAAGAAGAAATCTATATGATGCAACCGGAAGGTTTCATAGTAAAGAACCAAGAGTATATGGTATGCAAGTTGTAAATGTCCATTTGTGGACTTAAGCAAGCATCTAGGTCATGGAACATTAGATTTGATCAAGCAATCAAGTCATTTGGTTTTGAACAAAATCTTGATGAACCGTGTGTGTACAAAAGACATCAAGATAAAGTAGTAATGTTCCTAGTGCTTTATGTTGATGATATTCTACTCATTGGAAATGATGTAGGGGTAATGTCATCGGTAAAGGTTTGGTTGTCAAGCCAATTTGATATGAAGGACTTGGGTGAGGCTAACTTTATTCTAAGGATTAAGCTTTGGCGAGATCGCAAGAATAAGATGTTAGGCTTATCACAAGCTGGATATATAGATAAGGTTCTAGAACGATTTAGCATGCAAAACTCCAGGAAAGGATAACTTCCTTTCAAACATGGAGTTCCTCTATCTGATGACCAAAGGCCTAAGACTTAAGAGGAAGTAGATATGATGAGACAAGTTTCTTATGCTTCTGCAGTGGGAAGTCTCATGTATGCCATTCTTTGTACTAGATCAGATATCTGCTATTCAGTTGGCATGGTCAGCCGATATCAATTAAATCCAGGACCAAAACATTGGCAAGCTGTAAAGCATATTCTCAAGTATCTACGGAGAATGAGAGATTATATGCTTGTTTACCGTTGTGAGGATTTGATTACCATTGGCTATACAAATTCAGACTTTCAATCGGATCTAGATTTCAGAAAGTCCACATCAGGATGTGTTTTCACCTTGGGAGGTGGAGCCATAACTTGGAGGAGTGTTAAGAAATCTTGTATTGCGGACTCCACCATGGAAGCAGAATATGTTGTTTCTTGTGAAGTAGCAAAAAAAGCTGAATGGCTCAAGAAATTCCTTTTTGACCTTGGTGTAGTGAGAATGGAGCAAGCTCCCATTACTTTGTTTTGCGACAATAGTGGAGCAGTTGCACAATCAAAAGATCCAAGAAATGAAAGCACATTGAGAGAAAGTACCACATCATTCGAGACATTGTTGCTCGTGGAGATGTGGTGGTAGCAAAGATTGAAAGTGCAAATAATCTAGCAAATCCATTTACGAAAGCCTTTCCTCAAAGGACTTTCGAGTCACATTTGAAGGGAATGGGAGTTAGATTAGTGCACAATAGTTTTTAGGGCAAGTGGAAGATTGTTAGGATAAGTGTCCTTAAATCCTATTGTAAGATGCCATGTATGATATTATGTATGACATTATATGTTAAATGATGTATGATTTAATATTGTGTTTAATAATTTTTTTTTATTATTATCTAAAATAATGGTAACATGAATATTCGGACATTATCATATAGTTCATGAGATGCATTGTATGTGATTTATGTGATTTAGTCACAAAAGATACAAGTCACAAGTTCTTTGTAAACTCAGAATTGTAGTTCGTAGTCGGTGATGAAATTGAGCATTTCACATGCAAAGACTATAAGATATCAACTAAGATGATTTGTCTTGATCATGGAAGTAGAGACTTCTAGTTGATATGTTGATATGTTTTAAGAGTTAAGACATATTGAACTAGACCGCTATGAGATTTATTATTCTCCAAACGACTGTCAATTGAATAATAAATCTTACAACTTCTATCTACATGAACTCTTAATTCTGAGAGAATAATGGACCTGATCATGAAGGGTAGGTTGCTTTGATATATCAAGAGTGAGATCTAATGTAATGGTCAAAACTTCAGTATGTTGGGCAGCCACATTTAGTGTTTATGGAACATATATTCTCAAGATGGAATTCATAATCTCTTAATGGAGATACAAAATATTCCCTTGAGATAAGTTTAACGGGTTTGTTTTTCAGATATGAATGCAATCAAGCATGTTATACAACCAATGATCCAAACAACATTTTAAGCTCTTAAAATCATCTCTCAACAAGAAAAATGTTAAGCACAAAGATCCAAAACACACACACACACACAACACGTCTAACCAATTTTATATTTCAAAAACAAATTAAGATAGTTTAGTAAGTATACATTTACACAAGTATTCCTTGTGATGGCCAAATCACATTGTACCTGCACATGTATCAAGAGTAGTAAAGAATATTGCTTGTTGTGTGTGAAAAACATCGTAAGATTGCATAAGAGGCTACATGTTATGAGGATTTGAGATATGAGAAAACCACTTTAACTAATACACAATCATAACTGTTTGATGGGGACTATCACCTTCGAGGTACATCCTATAACTCCCACATCTCCTAGAAGACATGCTTGCAATCATATGTAAAGCATTTTGATTCTTTTTGCTTTTTATTTTTCTTTGCATATTTTTCTTGTAAGCAAACCACGCATGGGTATATAAGAGACAGAAAAGAAATACCTAATTATGTTAAGTATTTGAAATTCCACTTTTGCTATGCCGAAACATACAAATGTCTTTTCATGATTGGCGAGCAATAGTGGTGAGATGGTTATTTATGCCTTTCTCTTAGGATTTTCTAGTCATTCCCGTCAAAAAGAGTGATACGAGTGTTAAGTACAAGAGATTACTTAATCTTACTTATCACAAACACGAGCCACAAAGCTCACTTGCTTAGTTGTGCACAGAGATGCTCATCTAAGCTACAAAAGATACAGAGTTTAGAAAATTTTGTTTCAATGGCCATTCAAGGTACACAAGTACCAATGTACACATACACACATTGTTTTTGTATTTTTGTGATTTTTCAAAAAAAATTTATTTTTATAGGAAAAAAAAATACCAAAAATGAAAAGAAAAAAAAAAAAAGTTAAACAAAGCAATGCATAAAACTAGATGCAAATGCATGAGGAAGAAGGAGGAGAAGGAGAGATCAATCCATGGAGATGACACCAATGTTTTGGCGAACGAATTCAAATCGTTTGCTGTTAAGAGATTTGGTAAACAAATCAGCCTTCTGATCATCAGTGTGAATAAACTCAAGAGTAAGAGTACCATCTTCGACAAGTTCCCTAATGAAGTGATGTCGAATCTTTATGTGTTTAGTTCGAGAATGTTGAACCGGATTCTTAGAGATGTTGATGGCACTGGTATTGTCATAGTAGATAGTAAGATGCTCTTGACAAATACTATAATCATGGAGGAGTTTTTGCATCCATAGAAGTTGGGTGCAACAGCTACTAGTAGCGATGTACTCAGCTTCTGCAGTGGATAATGAGATGGAATTCTGCTTTTTGCTCATCCAGGAGACAAGATTATTACCCACATAGAAATAACCCCTGACACCACTTGATACCACTTGATAGGCCAAGAATGTATTGACCCCTTGTGATAAATTAATTAATTAATTAGTCAAGTTTATTAATTAATCAAATTAACATGCAAGATGCGTGGTAGCACAAACAAATCACCAATTAAACTAAATATGCAGCAGAAAATAAATTGACACGGTGATTTGTTTACGAATGGAGAAAACCTACACGGCAAAAACCCCACAGGGTGATTTTAAGGTCATTACTCCCGAGAATCCACTATTATCAAAACAAGCGGTTACAGGTAAAGAAATCCCAGTACCTTATACCAACCTACAGTTGAACCCTTACCCCAATACCCAATTGGACTTATTCTGTAGTGACAATTTTTCCTTTTCAATGCACGATTCCCAGTACGTGACTAACCAATAGATGTGCGGATCCCAGTACGCGACTTAATCACCAACTTGAGAAAGATGTTGGCTGCAAAATTCTTCAGTTCATCACATGATGAAGATCCAGAAGCTCATTGGTCACAAAACCCTAAGGTGTACAAACACAGTAGCTTCTTCAATAGAAAGATGAACTAGGGCAAATTCTGTCTCCGGTCACAATTTGCATGAACAAAACTTTGCTTCACACTTATGCAACTTGTGTAACCTTTAACGGCCCTCAAAATAATCCTTATATATGTTGAGGGTTGTGAGAAAAGAAAGCCTAAACATGTACTCACGGATTGGATGAAAAATCAGCTTGAAAAACTAATTTTCATAAACCTCGATAGATTGGGTATCTATCGAGCTAGCTGTTGAGCTTCGGGCTTCACAGCTTTTTAAAGCTCAATAGATGCTAGCTGTTGAGTTTTAAAATCCTGCACTTTCTCACTTGATTCTTGGACAGACTTGCATGGTTTTAACACTTGAACTTGAAACCTTGTTTCTTGAAGCATTAAACACATCCTAGATCTACCCAGTTACAAGTAAAGTGTGTTTTGTCAAAGGATTAGCCAATTACATTAAATATTAACGTATGTTCCTAACATCAAATCACATATGTCCTAACACATAGGACACATAGGACACATAGGAATTAAACTCACCATCCCCAGTGGAGTTGCCATTGTGGGCGTAAGGGAGAGTTGGGGTCAATTGGAGTCGCCACCTAGTTATATGGTCTAGGAACCATGAATATAGCATCCTTACGAGGAAGGACCTTTGATCTCACTACTAGAGTTTGGGTTCAGAGTTTAGGTACGCTCTTGGGAAGGTGTTGTTAGGATTGGTGCCCTTAAATCCTATTGTAAGATGCCATGTATGATATTATGTATGACATTATATGTTAAATGATGTATGACTTAATATTGAGTTTAATAAAATTGTTTTATTATTATCTAAAATAATGGTAACATGAATATTCGAACATTATCATATAGTCCATGAGATGAATTGTATGGGATTTATGTGATTTAGTCACAGAAGATATAAGTCACAAGTTCTTTGTAAATTCAGAATTATAGTTCGTAGTCGGTGATGAAATTGGGCATTTCATCTGTAAAGACTATAACATATCAACTAAGATGATTTGTCTTGATCATGGAACTGGAGACTTCTAGTTGATATGTTGATATGTTTTAAGAGTTAAGACATATTGAACTAGACCACTTTGAGATTTATTATTCTCCTAACGACTGTCAATTGAATAATAAATCTCACGACTTCTATCTACATGAACTCTTAATCCTGAGAGAATAATGGACTTGATTATGAAGTGTAGGTTGCTTTGATATATCAGGAGTGAGATCTAATGTAATGGTCAAGATGTAATTCATAATCTCTTAGTGGAGATACAAAATATTCCCTTGAGATAATTTTAATGGGTTTGTTATTCAGAGAGTTAGGCCTAACCACTTTAGTAAGACTAAAGTATATATTTATGAAATTAGATTTCATAAATATATGGTGAATAACTTAAAAGGATTAAATTGGGTACTCAAGGATTAAGATGTAGTAATTCACAAAGTGGCAGTCTTCATTCATGACTTTATGTTACTACGAATATTTTATGAAGGGGTTGCATGTACAATAAAGTCTTGGGATATAATTTATTAATGAGGCCTAGAGTGCAATTATATTTATATAGTGGTATTGAATATAATTAATGGTAACTTTGGACTTGTCAAGAGTTGATAGAAAAGCCCAAGGTCCATTGGAGCTAGTATCTTATTTGTTCCCTTTTAGTCCCACTCCAAGCCACTTACTAAAGCCCAATTGGAAAGGCCCAAAAGGCTAGCCCAATTAGATAATCAGTTATAAGGAGCGAAACATACAGAATTTTGTAACAACTAATAACAAGTTACATGAATTGGTTTATACGTGAGTGTAGGACACTCTTGTATTCTTTCTTGAACACATTCATAGAAACTGATTGAGAGACCACACATCTTGGGCATCAAGTGGAATTGAAGTGAAGATTAAAAATATTCCCAAGTAATCTTCATCTTTGGTTTTGAATTTTATTGCATCAAGGTACACTCTCTTCTTCATATATTTTGAAATTTACATAGTACATGTTATCAATTGCGAATGAAGTAGATCCGTTAATTTTCCGCTGCATACATGCATATTTCCATCAGGTGTTAGGCACCCAAAATTGCCCAACCCTAAGGTTGGCCTCCCATCATTGTGTCCTATGTCTTAACCCCATTAAAACCCATTTAAAATACTTGTATTCTAGACTCTCACACACACTAACATGCATCTAACAAACAACATGGAATCTTTAACCCTAAACAAACATACTCATCCATCTATCCAAACAAAAGAGAGCCAAACATCTAACATGTGACAAACCCTATCTAAAACAAAACATGGCAGCAAGCTTATCATCGAACAAAACATATCAAACACAAAATGTTAACATATTAGAAACCCTAACCATACATCTAAGAAAACCTAACACAAATGCATGAGCATTACTAATGCATGACTTACACTTTTACTTACCTCTCAGCAGCACAACACCTATGGCATCAATACATGAACATGTGAATGAATGGCATTAAAATGAAGAAACCCTAGAATAAACCCTAATCTAGACATGTGATAACAAACAAGCATATTAAAAAGGTGAGTAATAATTTTATGAGGCTTAAAAACATGTGAAAAGGAGGCTATACAGACAAACAAGTGAAGGCAGAAACAAAACAAACAAAAATTAGGGTTTTCTAGGTAACAGCATCACGCACGCTAGAACAGGTCTGCATACACATGAGTTCAGCCTGTAAGGCACTTCCCACCATGTTATCCACCAAGCAACGAAGTCTTCCTTCTTCAAGCAACGAAGGTGTATACCATTGTAGGACCTTCTATAGAGTTGTCCTCCACATAGGATGTATTGCATTGCCATCATCCTAATGGAACGACGTTCTCTCTTGTCGGCACCATCCAGATATGCCCCTAGCTCCAAGATCTTCAGGATGTCATAGTACCACGAAACTTCTTCTTCCTCTAAGGTCATTACTAAAGCTTCGGTCTTCCCTTTGTGCACTTCCTCATAATTTTGCCCAATTTCCAAGGGTTATGTCCATACTCCCTCGGGAATTTCAGCCATAGAGGCTAAGGTAGCTAAAGCATCCGCAAATTTATTTTAAGCTCTAGGGATGATTGTGTACTCAATCTTGTGAAAGGTCTTGGTCAAGTCCTCCAAGTATTGTTGATAATGCTTCAAGTGTTCCTCCTTCATCTTCCACAACTTTTGTGCTTAGGCTATAACTAAAGTTGAATCTCCAAATACTTTGGCCTCTTTTACCTTCAATTCTTCAAGAGCTTCCATTCTGGCAATACAAGCCTCATACTCAGCCATGTTATTAGTCGCTTCAAAGTTCAACTTGATTGCCAAAGGTATGTGAGATCCCTCGAGAGTGATTCAGAGTATTCCTATCCCATTCCCATATTGGTTTATAGCTTCATCAAAGTACATCTTCCATGTCCCTAACTCAACATCCAAAATGTCCTCATCTTGAAAGTCTTCATTACCATTTTCCCCCTCTAAAGGAATCTCGGCACAGAATCCGACATAACGCTTCCTTTGATAGTTTTTCTAGCCACATACTTCAAATTGAATTCTGCTAATAAGATCAACTATCTTGACAATCTTCCACTCAAAGTAGGCTTCTCAAAGAGATACTTCAATGGGTCCATTCTTGCTACCACCCATATTTAGAAAGGTAAGATGATATGTCTCAACTTCTGTACAGCCTAAACAAGTGCAAAGCATGACTTTTCTATGGAAGTGTACCTAGTCTCATAATCATGGAACCTCTTGCTCAAGTAGTATATGGCCCTCTCATTCTTGTCATCGTCTTCTTGTGTAAGCATACTTCCAACTGCATCCCCTATGATAGAGAGGTATAGGAGTAAGGGTTTTCCATGTTGTGGAGGCACTAGGATAGGTGGGTGGAGGAGATATTCCTTGATAAATTCAAAGGACTATTGGCACTCATCATTCCATATATGTGGTTCATTCTTCCTTAGGAGTTTAAAGATGGGCTCTCAAGTGGAGGTGAGCTTGGCAATGAATCGACTAATGTATTGTAATTGACCTAAGAAACCCCTTTATCTCTTTCTCACTTCTGGGTGGAGGCATCTCCAATATGGCTTTGATCTTGGATGGCTCAACTTCTATTCCTCTATCACTTACTAGGAAACCAACAATTTTCCGGCAGTTACTCCGAAGGTACACTTTTGGGGGTTCAATCTTAGCCTATAATCTTTAGTTCTCTCAAAGAACTTCCTCAAGTTTATGATGTGGCTTTCTCTATCCTTGGATTTCACTATCATATCATCGACCTACACCTCCACCTCATTATGCATCATATCATGTAACAAGGCTGTAGCCATATTTTGGTAAGTTGCCCCAGCATTCTTGAGGCCAAACGACATCACCATGTAATAGTAGATTCCCCATTCAGTAGTAAAAGTAATTTTGGTTATATTATTGGGAGCCATTTGATTTGGTTGTATCTCAAGAAACCATCCATGAAAGACATCAAGACATTTCCCGCCATGTTATCCACCAAGACATCAATGTGAGGGAGAGGAAAGTCATCCTTAGGGCATGCCTTGTTCAAGTCTCTAAAATCCACACACATCCTTACCTTCCCATCCTTTTTAGGTATGGGCATGATATTGTCTATCCATTCGGCTTGGTGTACGGGTTTGATGAACCCTACCTTTAATTGCTTAGCGACTTCCTCCTAGATTTTTAAGAGCCATTCGGTCCTCATTTTTCTTAACTTTTGTTTGACGGGTTGCATGTGCAAGTTAGATTTGAGCTTATATAGGAAAGTAAAATAAGTTATCTAACAGTACATCTACATGAGAAAACTTGACAAGATGCTAGCTTGGACATGACACTTGGACAAGAAAAAAGAAAATGATGGTAGGACATGAAAAAGACACACATTTAAACAAGAAGAATAAAGAAATGATGTAAGAAACACAGGGTATACGTGGAAAACCCTAGAGAAGGGATGAAAACCATGGTTTGAGCAAGAATGTAATGTTCTTGCTCTGCTCATATTGTATTATGTGTGAAAAGAGATTTCTTACAACAAGGTTGTTCCTCTCTCCTACCAACTCTCTACTCTCTTTTCTCAATCTCCCCTTAGGTTCTTGGGTTCTTGCCCTCCAAATACAGTTGAATGTTCCTTTATTAATCTAAGGAATATAGCTGAGTACAAGGACAGGTGTCAATTCATCAGTTCTCTACTTTGAACCTTTGCACAACTATAATGTTATTTGTTGACTAGAGGATAGGAATTGCGCCAACGCGGCACTGGGACCCGTTGGTAGGTGACCTTACCACTGCTTAGGAAACAAGTCTTGGATATTGAAAGGGACATCAGGAGCACTATGATTGATACACGTGTCTCTAATGTGGTCCAACATGCATTCAACAAATAAGGGGTGTCTTCATAGCTTCTGATCTTAGAAAGTCATTATCCCCCTCTTTTTGAGTGCTTGAGTACCATGTCAGGTGCAAATCTTACTTCTTTCCCAAGGCAGTCATGCCTTTAGCATGGACCAAGACAAAATCCCATAGCCAATGCTTCCTCTTCCTTTGCTCACAGCCATTCCATGTGTAAGGTCCAGATTCAACCACTTATGCATTCTCCCATGCCTTAGTGGTGTTATGTACATTAGCCTCCTGACTGTCAATGGCAAAAGCCTTTGACAGTCACGTTGATTTAGGCATTAACACTCTAGTAATCATGTCTTGTGATGTTTGAACATAGACATGTAGTGCACAGGGGTGTTTCAAGCCGTTTTGGCGCCTTTTCGTTTCTTGCGTTTTTGCAGACAGGCATTACTCCTCATAAATGCCATGTTTCTTCACTTAACTGTAGTTGAGGATTTAAATAGGGAATCTTTCTTCCTCAATCTTCATTCCCTTTGTCTCTTTCTAATTCTCTCAAAGATCCTTAACTTCCACAAGCAAAAATGTCGAACCCCTCATTTGTTGGTTCTAACTCTCTGAAGCACTCTTTGGGCTCCTCTGGGAGTGCTTCTAGTGACCACCTTCCTTCTCCACCACCAAGCCCCATGCATCCCCTTCTCCCTTTTCCTATTCACCTTCTGCCTTCTTAGGTCTTCATTCCTGAAAAGGTCGCTCCCTTTAACTGGAGCGATGAAGAACAAGAAGAAGAAGACTTGGAAGAACTTCGGCTAAAGGCTAAAGAGGATGTTGAGGATGTAGCAACTACTACATTTATGGATGCCCCCATCAGGCGCAAGAAAAGGCGAAGGCCCTCTTAATCAGGTTCGGAGTCTGGTGCTTCAGAGCTTTCTGCCTCTGAAGGGTCAGACTCCTCTGACAGTTCCTCTGACGACTCCTCCAACTCAGGGGATGATGAAGGCAAGGAAGAGGAGATGGATTATCAGGCTCCAGTTTATCCCTGAGAGGACTCTGGGGATGACTCAGAAGCCTATGCGCTTCAATCTCCTTGAGTTGCCCGCCATCATACCTGCAGTTCTTTTTTTTTTTCTTTTTTCTTTTTTCATGTTTATTTTGTTTAGCCATCTATTGGCTTAAGTTGTAAAAACTTTATCTTTCTTTATTTTGTTATAATTTTGTGTTTCTTTTTGTTTTTAGTAAAGAGGTGATAGGCCATAAGGGCCAAACCATGTAAATCCCTCATTTCAATTTTGTAAAACTTTAACACAAAATATATAAATGAAAGGAAAAGTTTTTATTGTACGTTTGTTGTTTTCTTTTATGTTGCACATTATGTTTATCTTATCACATATAAAATTCCTACACAAAACATACAAGGGTAAACATGTCAGTTAACAAAATGTAAAATACAGCAAATTAAATCATACATGTTGGTGAAGGGTCACGCCTTTACATTTTGTCTGTGAAGGCGGTTTTCTTAATTTCAGCACCATCAATTGCCATCTCTTGTCAGAAATTCAATTTTCTCCTTATGTTGACACATGTTAATTTTGAAAATATGTCTCACTTTTGAACCATCCTCTTTTGGAGGGAAAAATTTTTTGACTCCTCAAAGTATAAAAGGAAAAGAAAGATATTTACCTTCCTTATTTTTCTCTTTTCCCTTATCTTCTTCTTCTCCTTCTTCAACTCGAAACCTAGAAATCTTTTTAAACACCAAATCATGGGTGTAAAACGTGGCTTGAGATCTGGTTCTACTAAATTTGCAGAACCTTCCCCTTTGAAAAGTAGCAAACTCCTTCTAAGAGGAGATGAAAATCCTTCCATAAAAGAACAGTAGATTATCCTTCCTTTCTTCGAAGACTATCTGTTTGATAAAAGTCTTGATTGGGACTCAGCCCCTTACTCTGAAGATCCTCCCTACACGGCATGTGGGGAACCCGATAATCTTCTGACCATGGATCTGGAATTAAAGCATATTCCTAGTCTTGGCACTTGTAGAGGGGACTTTGCTCCCACTGTAGATGTGGTCTTTAAATCTCACACTTTTGTTTCTAGAGGTTGGAGAAGCTAGTGTCGAAGAGTGTTGACTCATCCTCCCTTCATGGACATCCTTCAGAGAGTGAAACTTGTGGAGACTACTACTTATACATTCTTTACAGGATGTCAAGAAATCTCTCAATCTCTAGAAGATGTCTATGAGATATTGAGACTTCCCTTGTTTGGAGATGGTGAAGTAGTTAACATCCCTATATCTCTTGATGAGTCTAAAGCTGTAAAGTTCCTTGAAGATGCAGTGAAGAAAACTTTAAAGAAACCAGTCTTGAAGGTAGAAAGGAAAAGGAAAGCCCCTAGTAAGGAAGTACCATAAGATACTAGTGTTGGCGGAGACAAAGGTTCCAGGGCCAACTTCAGGGGATGGATCAGATACTTTTGGAGAGAGTATGCTGATGGCATGGATGAAGAAGCCAATGGAGACTCCCTAAAGGAAGGCACCGACTTGGTTGTTGAAGAAGTAGCTCTAGCTCTTATGAACTTGAAGCCTTTATTGCCTTTTTACTTTCTTTCCATTTGTTTGAGGGATATCCCCATAAGAAGATTCTGAGTAGACATTTTCCTTTAGCCGTTAAACTAGCCAAAGGAAAATCCTTTTCCATTACTCCTTGTTTCCTAGGAACTTTGTATTCTCACTTGGATCATTTTACCATTGACTTACAACACTCATAGGGTAGATTTCAAGTTGAAACCTTTGTACCCGTTGCTTTTTTGTAAATATGGTTGTTGGAACACTTTAGGAACTATGCCCTTATCGCTAAGGTGTTAAACTCTTATAAAACCAATTTGTCATCACCCCAAGGCCTGTCACGCTCTTGGCGTTGGAACAAGGTGGCAGTGTCTTCAAATAGTTTCCTTAGTAAAGTGTTGGATGACCTTACTGATTGGACAGCCAAACCCTATTCTGCCTTGAAGGGTGGACTTTCCCACTGTTCACTTCCTTAGAAAGCATTTCTGTTTCTCGTTATAGAGACACCCCCTAGTCTGAGGAAGAACTCTCTTTTGTTGCTTGTGCTTTTCCTTCTCATCTTCAGGCACACTTTCAAGATTAGTACGAAACTCAAACCTATAATCCCCATAAGTTTGCCCGCCAATTTGGTTTTGACTAGGGCATACTAGGATATCTCTCTACCTTAGCCTTACCCGCTGTAGTGGCCTCTTTGGCCTTTAAAAGAGAGAATCTTATCAAGATATTGGTATCAAGCCCTAAAATCCCCTTTACTTCCCCCACCAGAGCTAGACTACCCTCTCTTCGGTTTAAGTCATGGTGGTCTAACATTAGAGGACGTGTTAGGAATTTTGGGGAAAGTGGTGCCCAACGAGTGGACGTCCCACCTATTTTTTACGGAGATTTGACTTTGAAGCCCTTTCCAAAAGCCAAACCTTCAAGCCCTAAGAGAAAGAAGAATGCAAAAACCCCTTCTAGCAAGAAGCCCAAGGTACACTCTTTTCTCTACAGTGGCTAACTCTTGTAACCTCTTCTTACAACCCATGGCACAAGTAACTTTTCTTTATTTCTCCATTTTTTACCTTTGACAGGTTACAGGCTTTGTTTCTCAATCTCAACCCAAAGCAAAGATCACTTCTTCAACCCGAGAGGTTTCTGTACAAGAAATGACTTCTAATGAAGAAATAGAGTCTAACACTAAAAGGGAGGATTCAAATCAGGTGTATGCCGAAAATCCTCAAGAGAAAGAAGATTTAACAGAAGCTACTTCCAAGGAACAAGAAGGTGAAAGCACCCGAGAGAATCTGATCCATTGCTCTCATTGGTTTCTCCCAATTTGAGAGCAATCTGCTCTCAATTGCTTTCCAAATATCCCGAAACCATAAGGGATACCAGCAAATGGACCTTTTCACTTAGGGGCTTTCTCTTACAGCAAATTAAGTATATCATATCCCAACTACAGTTAAAGGGTAAAAAGGATTTTCTAGCTCTTCCCCTTAACAATTTCCTTTTCACACTAAGTGAGGCTAAGAGCCAAAGTGTCAATGTCGGCTGGTTTAAGAGCCGTGTTACTACATTGAGGGACTTAAAGAAGGCAAGACCCTCTATTCATGCTTCCTTGTCCTCACTTCATGAATTGAGAGTTAAAGAGAACTCATGCATCAACAAAGTAAAGGAAATAGAATCATCCTTACAGGTACGTGTCACTTCAATCACCCAACTCCAGGAATCTATCAACAGACTTCAGGTGGAATTTACATCCTAACAAGAAGTAGTTCTGCCCTTCAAGCTCAATTAGAAGGTGTCACCACAGAACGAAATTCTTTGAAGAAAGAAATTGAGAAGTTGGAAGGCGAGATAGGAGCTCTGAGCGATCCATACTTCTCCCTTGAAATTTTAGTTTTTTCACAAACATTATCTAATTTTCAAGTTGTAATAATTTATGGTCTTTTAAGGCCATGGGGTTGTATTACAAACTTTACTATGCTCTATTCTGATAAGCTATTTAGACTTTGCATGCATATTATGAACAATACATATGAAATAACTGAATATCAGTATTTGTTTATAATAGTATGAGTTTTGTAAAACACAATATTGGTTTGACATGATGGCCACAAAAGATATTTTTACAAGCTTATGCATGATACTTCTTAAGGTGAGCTCCGCTAATAGGGCTATGAACCTTTATACCTACTTGATCCTTTAGCCAATAATGTCCAGTTGGATGTTCTTTTTCTACTATGTATGGTCCTTCCCATTTTGGAGAAAACTTGTGTTTAATAGCTCCAGCTACTCCTCGTACGTGCGGGGCAATTTTCCAAACAAGTTCTCTCACTTGAAACTTTCTTTCTCTAACTTGGCCTTCATGTCTAGCCTTCATTTTAGCTTGGTAAAGGTGGTTATGAGAGGCAGCATTATCACGCATTTCTTCCACGACTTCCAAAGTGTCTTCTCTAGGTATCCCTGCAATCTCTGCCAATTTCACTACTGGCCTTACTAAATCTATTGGGATAACAGCCTCTGTGCCATAGACTAGAGAAAATGGTGAAGCTCCTATAGCTTGTGACTTGGCTGTTCTATGAGCCCACAAAGCTGTAGGAAGTTCCTTCTTCCATCCCTTTCCATTTTCCTTAGCCATTTTCCCAATATTTTTAGTAGTCTTTTGTTAGAGGCCTCAGCTTGATCATTTCCTTTAGGATAATAAGTTGTCGATGTCGTGTGAGAAATGGAGTACCATTCTGTTAAACGGCGCACATCCTTGTTCAAAAATGATGTGCCATTGTCAGAAATAATTTTGTTGGGCACCCTAAAATGACATATTATATTCTCCCTCAAGAAATTAGCCATTGAGCTACCTGTTGCCTTCTTCATAGCCACAACCTCTACCCACTTGATGAATAGCTCAATGGCTACCAGTATCCATGTACATCCTTCAGAGGGGGGGTTTATAGGTCCTATAAAATTCAGCCCCTAGCTATGGAATGGATATAGAGCCACAGTTGGATGAAGATGTTGATGGCTAGTATGTATTTCATCCCCTTGCTTTTGGCATTCTTAACATTTTTTGGCAAAGTTTTGAGCATCCCTTTGCATTGTGGGCCGGTAATATCCTTAAGGTAAAGCCATTTACCATAGCTTTCTCCCACCTAGGTGTCCTGCTAGCTCTCCTTTATGCAAGTTTGAAAGAACGCCATTGACTTCTTTAGTGGGGATACATACCATCCACCTTCCTTGAAAACTTCTCTTGTATAACTTCTCATCTACCACTTTAAACCTGGTCACGTATTTTTTCAACTTTTCTCTTTGTACCCGATCAACAGGTAATACACCTTGTAAAAGGTATCTCAAGTATAGAACCTACCAATCATCTCCCAGCAGTTCGCCATTAAGCACCTCTGCTTGATCTGGAGGAATAATAGAATAAGTTATTTGCTCTTCCTTAGCATCATTGGCCATTTATGGTCAAAAGATCCCTAGCCTTTATAGTCTTCTATACAGGCTGACATCTAGATTTACACCACAAATGTCATAATGCAACCTATGCAACAATGTCAGTCCTTCCTGCCTCGAGACACACTTCATCAGCAAACCCTCTGCTCCCCTGAAAAACAAATCCCCATTGATCCTGAGGAAGTCTTTCATATTCGCTGGTAACTCCGACTCAACGTACTTCCCTTGAATCATTGCTTTCAACTAGGGTTTTCACCAATCTTGAGGGAAACATAGCTCATCCTGGGTCAACCCAGGTTGCTTCTCTACTCGAAGTGTCATTTTCTCTTTCTTCAGCACAGACTTAGTGGCTAGGGTAGCCAGGGAGTCAACGAGCTTGTTCTTATTCCTATTAACCACCTTGTATTCTATGGAAGTAAAGTGTTCCATAATCCCCTGTACTGTAGCTCTGTAAGTAGCCAAACTAGGATTCTTTACTCCATAAATTCCTTCAACCTGCCTTATTACCAACTTAGAATCATCAAATTATCTTCAATCTTTTTATGCCTAGCCTTTTGGCGGCCTTCAGTCCCACCAACAAGGCCTCATACTCTGCTTCATTATTAGAGCAAGGAAAATGTAATTTATAGGCAAACATATGTTCCTCCCCTGGTGACTTTAAGACTACTCCTATCCCTCCCCCTTGAAATGTAGATGACCCATCGAAATACATTGGCCACTCCTGCTCCTTTGTCACCAGAATTTCCTGTTGGGGAGGTGAAAAATCACTTGTCCTAAGGAAATTAGCCAACAGATCAGCTACTGCCTGGCCTTTGATGGCGGTCAGTCTGATCATTTGATATTAAGGCACGACATTAGGATGGCCCACTCCATTCTCCTTGACAACTAAGGGCGTGTCAAGAGATACTTCACAAGATTGCTCTTGGTCACCAATTGCATACGATGCCCTAAAAAGTAATGATTGAACTTTGACACAGCAAAGGCTAAAGATAAACATACTTTTTCAATAGTTGAGTATCTTAACTCTGGTCCTTTCATAAGCCTACTAATATAGTATACTGGCTTCTCTACCCCTGCCTGATCCTGAGCTAATAATGCTCCCAAGGATTGCTCCGTGTTGGCTATGTACAACAGAGATGGTTTTTCAAGTATAGGGGCCACTATTGTGTAAGGATCCACCAATATTATCTAGATTTTCTTGAATGCTTTTTGACACTGATCACACCGTACAAAAGCTACTCCCTTCTTTGTCTGCTCCATAAGAGGCTTCAAGATATCAGCTAGACCTGGGATGAATCTTCTTAAGTAAGAAACTTTTCCCACAAAACTTCTCAACTCCTTCAAAGTTATAGGGGGATTGAGGGCAATTATTGCTTTGGCCTTTGTAGGGTCCAAATCAATCCCTCTGTGGTGAACAAGAAATCCTAAAAACTTCCCTGAAGATACCCCAAAGGCACACTTGGAAGGGTTTATCCTCAAGTTGTGCTCCCTGCATCTTCCAAAGACTTGCCTCAAATGCAACAAATGCTCAAAAGGATTCTTTGCCTTCACCACAAAATCATCAATGTAATCTTCCACTTGTTTATGACGCATATCACCAAAGATCAAAGTCATAGTTCTTTGGTAGGTAGTACCTGCATTCTTCAATCCAAAATGCATCACCTTATAAAAATAGTTCCCAAAAGGTGTCCTAAAGGCAGTTTTCGGGGCATCTACTAGGTCCATAAAGATCTTATTATACCCGCTATAACCATCCATAAAGGAGAAACATTCATGACCAGCTGCTGCATCTACCAGAATATCAACATTAGGAAGTGGGAATTCATCCTTTGGATGAGCTTTATTGAGATCCCAAAAATCCACACAAATTCTTATCTGACCGCCTTTCTTCTTCACAGGAATTATGTTGGCTAACCAACTTAGGCATTCAATCTCTTCAATGAATCCCGCCTTTAAAAGCTTCTGCACTTCAAGCTTTATCTTTTCTTCCACATCCAAACAGTATTTCCTTGGTAGCTGCTTCATAGATTTAGCATTAGGATCCACCTTTAACTTGTGCGTTATTAGTCTCGGGCTCAGGCCTGGCATTTCTTGGTAGCTCCAAGCAAAAACATCCTTGTATTCTATCAACAAGGCTACCAACTATCTTCTTTCCTCTTCAAACAAACTCCTGCTAATCTTTACCAGTCATTCACCTTCTTTTCCATCATTTAGATCGACCTCAACAAGTTCTTCTTGTAAATTCTTAACAACGTCATTCATGCACTCAGGGGCCTCTTTCACCGACTTCTCAACTACATGAACTTCCTCTGGCTGTTGGTCGGATTAAGGGAATTAGGCTCACCATTCTCTTCACCCCCTTCCTTTAACTGTCACAACTCATATATCACCCGGCCATTAGGCACAATGACTCTTCTTATCTTGGAAGGCCTTTCTAGCTCTACGACCTCACCATCACCTTCCTCTTCCACTTGCAAAAGCAGTAGGATTAAAAGGAAGAATCCTATTCTCACCCTCAGGCTCATACTCTTGATATAAAGCTGCTTCAGTAAAATGAAGTTTTGCTTTATCAAAAGGCATCTTAGTGGCCTTAATAACTACTTACTTATTCCTCCAAACGGCCTTCACACATTGATGATATGTGGAAGCCACAGCTTTATATGCCTTCAGCCATGGACGGCCTAAGATGATGTGATATGATGTACTCCCTTCCATTACATGCATGAGAGTGGGCGCCCGAATTGGACCAACCGTAAGATCCACAGACATATGCCCAAGGATATTTTGCTGTAAGGCTCCTATTCTTTCTACCTGCAGTGGTTCTAGAATAATTCTCTCTCTCAAAATACCCAAGGTATCAAATGTTGGGAGATGTAGGATATTGGTGGATGCACTAGTGTCTATCAATGCCTTTTTGATTTGAGATGCTCCCAAATAGGCAATGACATATAAAGGTTTGTCGCCATCAACCACTCGATTGACTAGATCTTTATTAGAAAAGGTGACTGAATCCTTTGCTTCCTGATATGCCACTTGCATCAAACTTCCTTCAACAACTACCAATTAGTGATTCCTTTCCATTACCCTAGTCAAATCTTGGGCTGTCTCTCTTCTAGCCATTGGCCTAAGACCTATTCCTTCAAGAAAGGAGTGTATCTTATCTTTCTATTGAATTCTTGTTACCATTTCTTTATTTACCAAATGCGGAGGTGCTAAGCTGCTGCTAGCTATGTTCTCTGCTTCCTCTTCCATAGGATCCTCACGACCTATGAAGAAAGTCATTGCCACCTTTGGTCTACGCATCCTTGGGTCAGCTCTCTTCCCAGCTTTGATAACCAAATCCCCCTTGGCTACCCTATCATGAAAGATATTCCTTAAAGCATAACAATCCATAGTATGGTGATCACACCTCTTGTGATACTTACAGTAAAGTAAGCTTCGGTTTTCCTCTTCTATAGGTTCATGTTTGCACTCAAGCAACACCACTACGCCATCTTTCAACCAAGCTTCTAGGATGCTATACAACTCTTCAGTAGACACGGTGAAAGAAGGGGGAATACTACCTCTCTCCCTCTTCTTACCTTTGACTACTTTCTTGGGTTCCTCTACCACAACAACTTCTACCTTTTTGTTTTCTCTCCTCTAGGGCTGTCTAGGCATACTCACAACTTGTGAAGTCGAACCCTTTGAAGGCTTTGATAGACATACTTGTCCTTCTTGCAGCTTCTGCAAGCCTTGTAAAACTAGAGATTTGCAAGTTTTCAAGATAAAGTTGGTATTCATACAGCATACCTGCGATAGAAACATCTACTAGCCTTTCCTCCTCCACAAGGTCATAGCACAGCAAAGAAAGGTCTCTGAATCTGCGAATATACTCCAACAACACTTCAAACACCATTTGCTTTTCATATTGCAAATCTGATAGCGTGAGCTTTTCTTCTAAAGCAAAAAACTTTTTCATGAACTACATTGCTAAGTCATTCCAACTCAGAACGGTGCAAGACTAGTGTACCAAGTAAAGGCACGGCCTTCTAAAGATTTAGAGAACTCCCTGAGCCTCAACTCATGATCATTGGAGTGAGCCGTTAGCGCATCCACATACCGCCTAATGTGCTCTCTAGCATTCCCTATCATGCCATCATGCTTGGGAAAGATAGGAGGAGTGTAGTTAGCATAATAAGGTCTTCCAGCAATCTCTTCAGAATAAGGAAGTCTGGTATCAACATAAACAATACTCTCCAACTGTTAGGATTAGTGTCCTTAAATCTTATTGTATGATGCTATGTATGACTTAATGTTGTGATTAATAAAGTTGCTTTATTATTGTCTAAAATAATGGTAACATGAATATTTGGACATTATCATATAGTCCATGAGATGCATAGTATGTGATTTATGTGAAAAGTCACAGAAGATATAAGTCACAAGTTCTTTGTAAACTCAGAATAGTAGTTCGTAATCGGTGATGAAATTGGGCATTTCATCTGTAAAGACTATAACATATTAACTAAGATGATTTGTCTTGATCATGGAAGTGAAAACTTCTAGTTGATGTGTTGATATGTTTTAAGAGTTAAAACATATTGAACTGGACCGCTGTGAAGTTTATTATTCTCCTAACGACTGTCAAATGAATAATAAATCTCACGACTTATATTTACACGAACTCTTAATCCTGAGAGAATAATGGACCTGATCATGAAGTGTATGTTGAGCTGATATATCAGGAGTGAGATCTAAAGTAACGGTCAAAACCTCAGTATGCTGGGCAGCCACATTTAATATTGATGGAACATATATTCTCAAGATGGAATTCATAGTCTCTTAACGAAGATACAAAATATTCCTTTGAGATAAGTTTAATGGGTTTGTTATTCAGAATGTTAGGCCTAACTACTTTAGTAAATAATTACTAAAGTATATATTTATGAAATTGGATTTCATAAATATATGATGAATAACTTAAAGGATTAAACCGAGTACTCAAGGATTAAGATGTAGTAATTTACAAAGTGGCAGTCTACATTAATGACTTTGTATTACTCTGAATATTTTATGAAGGGGTTGCATGTATAATAAAGTCTTGGGATATAATTTATTAATAAGGCCTAGAGTGCAATTATATTTATATAGTGGTATTAAATATAATTAATGGTAACTTTGAACTTGTCAAGAGTTGACAGAAAAGCCCAAGGCCCATTGAAGCTAGTGTCTTATTTGTTCCCTTTTGGTCCCACTCCAAACCACATACTAAAGTCCAATTGGAAAGGCCCAATGGCTAGCCCAATTAGATAATCAGTTATAAGGAGAGAAACATACAGATTTTTGTAAGAACATGAAATGGTATGTATGTGAGTGTTAGATACTCTTTCATTCTCCCTTGAACAAATTCATATAAACTGATTGAGAGACCACACATCTTGGGCACAAGTGGAATTGGAGTGAAGATTAAAAGTGTTCTCAAGTACTTCTGATCTTTGGTTTTGAATTTTACCACACTAAGGTACACTCTCTTGATTCTATATTCTGTAACTTACATAATGCATATTATCAATTGCGAATGAAATAGATCCGTTAATTTTCCGCTGCGTACATTCATATTTCCATCACCAACTTCTTAGCTTCTTACAAAATGGTAGATATGTCTTCTTTGGTCAGGTAAGGAGATCCCTGAGGACCTTGACCACCTTGAGGGGCTTAAGGTATGGCTATCTCTTGATGTAGGGACTGGAATTCTACCCACATAGCAGCCTGAGAACGCTGAAGGTCTTCAATAACAGCCATGATATTCCTGTTCTTGGGGTGACCAGCCTCACTAGAGGACTCTATGCCTTCAGAATGCATAGATACGTGATCTACACTTGGTTCTGACTGATGATTTTCACCTACACTAGTCAGTATCCCAGTAGCTTTCTTCCTAGGAGGCATGGAGCAAGTAATAGCAAATGGAGGTATATAACCCAACCAAAACACACTTAAAAAGGTAATAACCAAAGATTCCCTAGTAGAGTCGCCAAAAATGTACGTGCCAGTTAGATTTGAGCTTATATAGGGAAGTAAAATAAGTTATCTAACAGTACATCTACATGAGAAAGCTTGATAAGATGCTAGCTTTGACATGACACTTGGACAAGAGAAAGAAAGTGATGGTAGGACATGAAAAAGACGCACATTTAAACAAGAAGAAGAAAGTAATGATGTAAGAAACATAAGGTATACGTGGAAAACCCTAGAGAAGGGATGAAAAACCACAGTTTGAGCAAGAATGTAATGTTCTTGCTTTGCTCAGAACGGTGCCAAAAACTTGTGAAATTTTAAAGTACTCGCAAGTATACGAACCGTACCAAAGTATAGTTTGACAAAAACGAGGTCGAACCCACAGGGACTTGAATGAACGTAGGAAAATTAATCAAATCTTAACCAAATTAATCCTAATCTAGTTTAATAAAAAATGGTTGTTTGCAATTAAATATACTAAGTAAATAATTAAACTAAGGAAAGATATAATATAAAGCAGTAAAGAGATGTAAACAATTTAGAGACAGGAATTAATGTTTTGGAATCTGCCTTGTAAATCATATTAGCATATATTTATGATCATTAATTTTTCCTAACTACTGCAAGATAATCTAGAAATCAATCTTGCTATCATGGAAAATATTCTCATTAAAATCCTTGTTTTAAAAATCAAAGGCATGTTCTTCTTCGCTTCTTAAGTATAAAATCAAATCATCAATTGTATCCGTTGACAAACAAATCACAAGAGACATCCAATTTTATAATGAAGAAATAATAAACCAAGCATTCAATTAATTAAGACAAATCCTAAATAATGAGAAAAACATGATTGAACTCATATCTAGAATCCCATCTTAGTCAATTGATATGAAGCAAGAACAATTTAAATCATTAAAGAACAACTATTATGGGGAAAAATTAAATCACATAAATATTACTGATAATCCTTAAAAAGGTTTCATCCTCAACCCTAATTATAAATTTAGCTATTCATGGTAATTAAAATAAAACACAAGAATAAAATACTAAACATTAAACTAGACAAATAAAATAGAGAAAGAAATAGTCACAATGCTATCATGGAGAAAAGCTACAGAGAAGCCATATGCGGCACTGCTTCTTGCTCCAATTTTATGTTTTGCATCTTAGCCCTAGCACTAGCCTCCCTATATTTTGCCCTAAAGAGCCTTTAAATAGGTCAAGGAATCCTATTACAAGTTAAATTCCCGTTTGGAGAAAATCCCAGATTTTTAGGCTTCACTTAGCCGACAATTTTGGCCCATTTAATTTCAAAATTAGGACTTTTGGTAAACTACAAAGTTGTAGCCCTATAAGTTACATTTCCATTCCAACTTGAATCATCTTGATTGGATGTCTGATCCAAACGTTATCCCAAAAATACTAACTGATGTGCAGGCTGGAATCCTAATTTGAATTGGACTTGGATTTGGTGCAAATTTCCTTTGATTCCTTGCTCCAATTGGACTTAAATTTAATTTGGTTGGCCTTTTTTAACTTCATCATGGCCCTTTTAAAAGTAAAGTCCATTAGCTTTCTTCTTTGCACAAATCTACTTATTTAATTCCATTCTCCTACAAAAGACAAATTTACGCAATAAAATTCAATTAAGCACAAAATTGATTATTCAGCATTATTCCAAAACCAAATATAAAATGTATGAATTAACTCAAAATAAATATGATAATGCTTTCTAACAATGATATAAATATGCAAAATTAAGCTATTATCAATGCACATCAAATGGATGAAAAACCAAGGTTTGAGCAAGAATGTAATGTTCTTGCTCTGCTCAGATTGTATTATGTGTGAAAAGAGATTGATTTCTTACAACAAGGTTGTTCCTTTCTCCTACCAACTCTCTACTCTCTTTTCTCAATCTCCCCTTAGGTTCTTGGGTTCTTGCCCTCCAAATACAGCTGCATGTTCCACTTATAATTTGAGGAATATGGCTAAGCACAAGGACAGGTGTCAAGTCCTCATTTCTCTACTTTGGACCTTTGCATAGCTATGATGTTATCTGCTTACTAGAGGATAGGAATTGTGCCAATGCGGCACTGGGACCCATGGGTAGGTGACCTTGCCACTGCTTGGGAAACAAATCCTGGATATTGAAAGGGACATCAAGAGCACTATGATTGATACACGTGTCTTTGATGTGGTCCAACTTGCACTCAACCAATAAGGGGTGTCCTCATAGCTTCTGATTTTAGAAAGTCACTATCTCCCTTTTTATGAGTGCTTGAGTACCATGTCAGGTGCAAATCTTACTTCCTTCCCAAGGTAGTCACGCCTTTAGCACGGACCAAGACAAAATCCCTTAGCCAATGCTTCCTCTTCCTTTGCTCACAACCATTCCACGTGTAAGGTCCAGATTCAACCATTTATGCATTCTCCCATGCCTTAGTGGTGTTATGTACACAGGTACCATATGATCATGAGTATTAATGTGATGTTGAGCTATCTCGAGGTCAATTCTGGGCATATCTTCATAGGACCATGCAAACACCTCTTGAAATTCAGTGAGGAGCTCTTGAAAATCTTTTCTTTCTTTTTCATTTAGAGTTAAGCCAATTTTAATTAAGCGCGGATTCTCATTATTGCCTAAATTAATAGTTTCAAGAATTGGTTCCATAGGTTCAATTTTCTTTTCCAATTGTTTATTAATTTTATTTTCAAATTCATTTGAATCATTTAAGTGCAGAATTTCAATGTTATGGGACACATGAAAGTAAGCCAAGTCAGAATTCATCTTATTGAAAATATTGAAAAGTACATTGGAACTTGCATTACAAAAATTTTTCCCCATGTTTTCATAAAACCCAACCCAAGTCCAATTATTAATAGGCCCCACAGTGGACGTGATGAATTTGGAAGGATCACTTGGCTCTTCATTGGTGATGGCGAACACGTCCCTACTCGTCTTCATCATGGTCTTCATTACTTCAGCATCCATGTAGTTCACCTAATCGACCTTTTCTTGTATCTCTTTGATTACCACGGTAGACTTCTCCTTAAAGGTGAGCTTTTCATTAAAGAACATTTCTCAACCCAGATACACCTTCCCATTCTTATCTACCTAAGGTTCGGGGAAGCCACAATAAGGGAAGTTTTCCCCTTCCTTCATGAAGTTCCTATTGAGAGTGCCAAGGATACTCTTGATTCCGTCGCAGCCTTCAAAGAATCCTAAACCTTCCCTAGTTACTTGAGTCTTGACATTGGGGAACTCGACTACCCATTTTCCTTCTTTTCCAAGGCCCACACTAGGCATGTATCCCATGTTCTTCATCATTGCAATCACCTCATGGGTACATTATGGGAACAAGTCGGTAGCATACCTTTCATCCTCCAACCCATAGTCAGCCATGTTTACAAACTCAAAGCCACTCATTTGAAGTTCACTTCCTCCTTCCTCAAGTCCACAAATTGGTGCTAGAATTTCACCATCTCCAAGCACTACAACAATTTCTCTTTTTCATGGCATCTTCATCTTTTGGTGCAGTGAGGAGGGGATTGCCCCATTAGGGTGAAGCAAGCTCTTCCCATGAGAAGGTTGTAATTTAGGGTGATGTTCATGACATGAAACTCCACAATGGTTTCTATTGGCCCAGTCTTGCAAGGAGCCTTGAAAGTACCCATGGCCTTTTTGAAGTGTTGTCATATGCCCTTACAGTCAAGAGAGAAAGGACGATAGTCTCCATATCTAGGCCAATAGTGAGGGCAGTCCCAAAAGGACAAACATTCAAAGCAGACCCATTGTCAATAAGTACCATTAGGACCTTGGCACCCATGCATTCAACAGTGATTTGTAAGGGTCTAGTGTGAGTAGCTCCTTCGAGAGGGAGATTTTCATCGGAAAAGGCAGGAAGGGGTGTGAGGAACCCTCGATTCCTATGAGAAACAAAACTTCTTGTGGTGTAGTTTCTATAGGTACTTTTTTCCCATTCAAGGCATCCAAGAGAGCCTTACGATGCTTTTGAGAGGCCATAAGTAAGCCCCACACGGACACATAAGCTTGGGTCTTCTTCAATTGCATTAAGACCTTATCTTCTTCTCTATCTTCTTTTCCTTTAGGTTCTGTGGGCTTGGACCCTTCCCCTAAATCTCTACCAGGATGATCATTTTCCAAAAAAGATGGTTTATAGTGCTTCCCACTCCTAGTGATATTTGCTACATTGTCCTTCAAGACCCTTTTCTTTAATTCCGTCACTCCTTTGGGAAGTATTCCCCACACCACTACCGCTTCCTTTAATACTTCATCTTCTTCATCCTATATTCCTTGAACTTCCACAGCATTGATATTGACATTTGTAGTCTCTATCAATTTTGAGCAATCTCATTCAATCTCATCTATTTGCACCCAATTTTTTTATGGAGGAGGAGCCCTATGGTAATCGGGCAAATGGTTCTTTCTAATATTGGGTTTGGGGATAATGTTGGGACTTGGGAGGGTTCCATTGTCTATGAGGTCTTGTATCTTGTGTTTGAGGCGGAAGCAATTGTCAGTTTTGTGGCTATATTTTTTGTGGTAGTGGCAATATTCATTTAGGTTCCAAATGGGAGGTATGGGATTAGGCATGGGTGTAAGGTCTAAAAGTTTGATGAATCCTTTGGAGGATAGATTTTCATATGCTTGGGTAAAGGTCATTCCTAGGTCGGAGAATTCTTGGCGAGCTTTCTTTGGGTAGGCTAGTGTTTGTTGGGGTATGATGGTGCTCACATTTACGGGATTGGGTGCTTTAGTGGTGGTTGCTCCCCCTCCATATATTTTCTTGGTCGGAGGCTTACTTTCACCTTTCTCTAATTGCCCATTGTTAATAACATCTTCAATTCTTATTACACAATCACATAGTTCTCCAAATGAGCTAATAGGTGATGACAAAAGCCTACTATTATAAATTGGAAGCAAGTTCTTGATGATCATGTTGATTTGGTTCTTCTCATTCGGCCTATTGACCATTCTAGGCACCTTGGTCTTCTATCTAGTCATATATTCGGAAAATGTCTCCCCTACAACTTATTTGGTAGTCTCTAAATCCCTTAGAGTCACATCAATCATGGTGTTGAAGATGAATTAGTCCACAAACAACTCCACTAGTTCATTCCACACCTTAGTTTTGCTTGGACCAAGGCTATAGTACCACCTTGATGCATCTCCCATGAATGAGGGGAAATGCATGCAAAGTTTGCTTCTCATCTAGCTCCTTCATTTCAACGATGCTTAGGTATCTTCTTACATGTTTCTTCGGATCTCCAGTCCCATTAAACTTTTCCGCATCAGAAATCTTCGCAATAGGAGCCTTTGAACTCACTCCCTCCATGTTATAGAGGTAATCATCCATCCCTTATGCCTTGCGGAAGGTGAGTTGCATTTTCTTCTTCTTTTTCCCTCGTAGCTATGGTTTCCGCAGTGAGCTTCTCAAATTGCTTGTTCCTTTCATATTCCACTTTGTCCTTTTCATCCCATTCTTCCTCTTCTTCCTCATCGTCATCGTCATTGATTTCCACATGTGAAGGCTTCTTGAGCTTGGATTCCTCCAACCTAGTGAGACGCCCTCCCATTTTCTTAAGGGCCTCTCCATGTTCATCCAGAGCCTTAAGGATCTTTTGTGCCATTGAGTCTTCCACGGAGGTAGTCATTGTTTCTTCTTGATGTGTGTCCTCAATCTTGATCAAGCTCTTTCCTTTCTCTTGAATCCAAATGGGAGTGGGGACGTGTTTTCTTAACTTTGATGGTGCAATGATGCCTGAAAAGAAGCCGCATTTTCATTAAGTCCATGTCCCAGTTAAAGGTTTTTTTATTTTTTTATTTTTTTATTTTTATCCTTTTAGATGTCGTTGGAAAATTTTTAAGTTCATTTTAATGAAGGCCCAATTATAATATCACTCATTTCCCTCTCATGGATTTTTGCCCCTTGTTTCATTGGGCTTCAGTCCATTTACAGTCAAGCTCTCATCTTACTCTCATGGGCTTTCATTAGAATGCACTTAGAAATTTTCAACCCTTTATGTTAATCATGGGCTTACAATGTATTCATCGCCTTTGGACTTTTCATCATTTCATTTTTTTTTTTTTTAAATAGCCCTTTAGCAAGAATATATCGTAGCCTTCCTCACAAAATCCATGAAGTTCTCATCATTTTGGGCCTAGGTATACAATAAGGAGGCCTAAGATTAGGGAAGTTCATATTGGCTTTGTAGGAATTTGGATGCTAAGTCCATAGCATATTTGTTACCTTAGGCCCAAAGTCCTCTTTTTCAAAAGGGCTTTTTCCACTTAGGCCTATGATAGGAATTAGGCTATGGTCTTATGAACCATCCAAGTTAAAATATACCTTTGGGTTTAGGGACAAGCCTCTTATATGTAAGGACTTCTTTTCTTTTATCCCAAAACATCTTAGGGTATACCATAACTTTAGGGCCATCCCTTCCATTTTCACGTCTTTTATTTGTTCCTTAGAATTAGGTGAACACATGATATACAGTTGAACAAACAAGAGATATAAAGGGTATCATTTGTGATAGGGTCTAGGAGCTCTCTAGTGTGGGTAGGCTCCTTAAGGCTAAAGGGATAGATAAGTAGGTCACTCACAACTAGATAGGCTATGATTCCAACCGAGGGCCTAAGTGAACTCCATAGTGGATTGGTAGTAAACCTTTAACATACTCAAAGCCCATTTTAGGCGATGGCACCGATTGTGAGTTGGTGGGATGAACTCTAGAAGATTTGGGCTTGAATGGAGCCTTCCATCTTCCCACTCATCACCAACCGAGGTTAAGGGACAAAAGAAACCAAGTGATGTGTGTGCAAACAAGTATTGAAATAGTTTTTATCAAGGTTAAGAAATAAGACACATAAGAATTAAACTCACTATCCCTAGTGGAGTCGCCACTATGGATACAAGGGGTGTTGGAGTCGCCACCTAGTTTTTGCAATGGTCTAGGAACTATATATATAGCGTCCTCTCAAGGAAGGACCATTGATCTTACTACCAAAGATATGGGTTCGGATTTTAGGTACGTTCTTGGGTAGGTGTTAGGCAACCAAGACTGCCCAACCCTAAGGTTGGCCTCCTATTATTGTGTCTTACATCTTAAACTCAGTAAAATTACGTTCAATACTTATGTCCTAAACTCACACATACACTAGCATACATCTAAGCATACAATCATGGCATCATTCATCCTAAAACACATACATGTCTACCCTTAAACAAAAGAGAGCCAAACCCATATGCACATGAAAAACCCTAGCATGTGAAACCCTATCATACCATTCATCTCAAACAAGGCAGCAATAAATCATGGCAGCAAAGCGTAAGCATTAACCTGGCAGCAAGCAAATCATATCATGGATCAAAAACATGGCATCAACTTTGTACACGTATATCAAGGGAGGATTAAATACAACATGCATGTTCATGTGAATGCATGACTTACCTTGCAGCAACTCAGCACCTATGGCATCATGTATGGACATGTGAATGCATGTTCATGGTATTTAAACAAGACATAAACATAAAACCCTAATCTAAACATATTAAAGATAAGAAAGCATATGAAACAGAGACTCAGATACATATAAAAAAATATGAGGAACAAACAAACAAAACAAAGCAGAAACCTGAATTAGGGTTTCTGGGCAAATGCCTGCATACGTAGATAGAGGCTTGCGTATGCAGGCCAAATCCCACGTACGTAGGATTTGACCTGCGTACGCATGCTCATGTGATGTGTGCGCAGGGTTGTTCAGAAACCCTAACCCAGAAGCAAACTAAACAGAAAAACAGAGCAGAAGCAAAGCAAGACAGAAAACGTAAAACTAGCAACCTAGCATGCTTGAAACATAAAGAAAAATATAAAACTAACCTAGGCAAACATATAAACATAAAACAAGACAAAGAAAACAAGATTAAAACTGAAAAGAAAAACAGAAAAGAAAAAGGAATCAAGAATGAATACCATAAAGCAAAAAAGCTCTTAGGCTTTATTTTTTACCATTCCTCTTAGTCAAATTTATCACAGTTAATAAACACGTGATTAGAAACTTTCAACTCAAAGGATTGGAGCTAGAAAAGGTCCCAATCAAATAAAAATGACTTAAGGGTATTTTTTGAAAAAATCCCTTTTAATTTACTATTTTCTAGCGAATCTTAGGTTTTCCTTTAGGATTTTTTGTGTCTCTTAAAAATGTACAATGTAAGGCTTTATATAGTGGAATAAATGGAGTTTGGAACGGCTCTTAGACGATGTGGGATTCATTCCAAACATCAGCCATTATTACAGAAAACTTGCATTTTTTATGTTTTTGAAACCCTAGCTACGTACGTAGAAGTATGCCTGCGTACGCATGCTTTGGCCTACGTACGCAAGCCGCTACCCACGTACGTGGGCTGAGGGCCATTTTGGTCATTTATTTCCAAAAATAGATTTTTGCTCATTTAAAAGGTTATATTTTCCATTTTAATACTCCTCAAGTCAATTTGATATTTGATTGGGTTCTAAATTGGCCTTGGGCCTTTGAGTTTAGGCATCATTAAGGAACGGGGGCCCGAGTCTTAAGGGGTACAAAATGCGGTGTCTACAAGAAGGGTCATACTATCGAGCAATGCCATGTGTTGAAAAACCATTTGGAGCAACTTGTGAAGGCAGGGCATTTGAAAGAGTTTGTTGTCAGACAAGGAGGTGGAAACGTAGGACAGGGATCAGGAAGCCAGAGCAATACACTTCCCCTACCCTTGGGAATCATTCAGGTTATCTATGCAACCTCCATTGGTGTGAATGTCAGCCGTTGGAGGGGAGTGTGGCAAGCCCGCCTTGATCAGAGGCGACAGACCGACCCCAGAAGAGGCTCAAGCTGAATAGAGATCTGATCACTTTCAATGAAGATGACCTGGAGAAAACATCACAGCCGCATAACTATGCTCTGGTTGTGACTTCGCAAATTGGAGGATTCCTAATGAACAGAATGATGATAGACCAAGGGAGTAGCGCTGAGATCATGTATCTAGATCTGTACAAGGTATTAGGATTAAAGCTCGAGGATTTGACCAAGTATGACACACCCTTAGTAAGGTTCAACATGAAGGTAGTGGTGCCCAAGGGGTAGATAAAGCTCCCGGTTGTGACCGAGGGAAAGGAGGTTATGGTAAATTTCATAGTAGTTAACACCTTTTCGCGATACACGACGATCTTGGGTCAGCCCTGGATTCATGCCATGAGGGCAGTACCATCCACGTTGCATCAGAAGGTCAAATTCACTCTTCTATTTTTTTTTGGGAAAAAGTTAATAATTTGAATCCATTATAATTTGAGATTACTATATTTTCCAATCACAAAAAAACCTAAGGGTGTGATGAATATTATGCGTTAACAGGTGAAGGTTAATAATTAATGGTAACCACTTAATAATCACAAAATACCTAGAGGTGTGATGAGTATTATGGGTTTGTGGGTGAAATAATTTTTTCATCACACCTCTAGGTATTTTGTGATATTAAGTGGTTACCATTAATTATTAACCTTCACCTGCTAATACATAATACTCATTACACCCCTAGGTTTTTTTGTAATTAGAAAATGTAGTAATCCCAAATTATAATTGATGCAAATTATTGACTTTTTCCCAAAAAAATAGAAGAGCCTCGCACGCATGCTCAGAGGCTTGTATTTGTATTACATATTTGAAATAAAATTGCCGCTATTTACAAACTGGTAAGATGATATACACAAATCACACAAAAAATGTCCGCAAGTATATTCTAATTTGAATCTTTGAAACAATTAAGTAGCTAAAGTGCTAAAGCCGTAAAATAAATTACTTACCCCTTTAGAAGACTAATACCCTTAATAATACTTCTAAGAAACTAAATATTAAGTAAGTTTTCATAAATTCCAAAAAAATAATAAATAAATAAAGTTAGTTTTCAGATACATAATCAGCCAAAAACTCAAAGCCACAACCTCAAAAAGGCCAATGATCATTACAAAAAATTTCCGAAACAAACCTAACTGAAGAATAGGGAAAACAAATTTCATAAAAAAATGACATGAAAAGAAAGCACCAAAGATGTACAACTTGAATTTATATAAAGTCAATATTATACAAATAAAAAAAAAGAAATAAAAAAAAGAAACACCCCTTCCCAAAAAAAATTATAATAATACAATGAAGCTAGTCAAATGGGTCATGTCCCTCCCTAATCTAAATATACTCAAATGGTATTGTGGGGACTAAATACGCCGCAAGCTATTTGTCTTATTTGGGGAGCCAAACCCGCAAGGTTTTGTTCTCAGTACCGAATGTGGAAGTTCAGGATTTTCACCTCAGGCCAAGGGCTTTGCCTTGTAGCCATTTTGGCTTAACACCTTTGTCCCACATCGGCAAGAGATCCGCCCCACTCATGCCTTATAAGCCCTTGGAGCAAGCATGAGTGTACCATTACTACGCATGCGTGGTAGTGGTACACTCATGCTTGCTCCAAGGGCTTATAAGGCATGAGTGGGGCGCATCTCTTGCCGATGTGGGACAAAGGTGTTAAGCCAAAATGGCTACAAGGCAAAGCCCTTGGCTTGAGGTGAAAATCCTGAACTTCCATACTCGATACTGAGAATAAAACCTTGCGGGCTTGGCTCCCTAAAGAGGACAAATAGCTTACGGCAGATTTAGTCTCCACAGGTATTCTTCTCACTTCTATTGCTTCTCTATCTCTTTGATTATAACCATCTTTTAAAATATATATATATATATATATATTAGAAAAACAATTATAAATTGAAAAATACACAACCTACAAATAATAATTTCAAAAATGTTAAATGAAACTACCTGTTTGGAAAGAAAGATGATGATGAAGTGAGGAAAAAAATTGTGGAAATCAAATGAATTGTGGAAATAAACTGGAAAAGAGACTTGAGAAAGAGATAAAAGAAGAAGAGATAAAAAAAAAAGGTTAGGATTAGTAAAAAAAACTACGAAAACAAAAATACACAAACTAATAAATAAATAATTTCAACATTGTTAAAGGAAACAAACCTTTCTGAAATTAGATATGATAATGAAGTGAGCAAAAAATTGATGAAATCTAGAAGTCTATGGAAAGAACCTGAAAAGAGACGTGAAATATATAAATAGAGATAGTATGTGCTTATATAATGAGAGAGATAAAGAAGAAGAGACATTTTTTTTATAATAAAAAAAAAGTGAGATTTGGAAGTGGTGAACGTGGGAATTGTTTGAAACTAAAATTGTTTAGTTTGAATTTGTAGGAGTGGGAGAGCAGTTTATCTAAAATCAAGGATTTTGAAGCTAAAAACTTGAGTCCTACTTTAAAGGTGAGAAAAAAAGGGATATGGATGGGAAGTTATAGTAATAGTTTTCTGATAGGAGTGTTTTTTTCCTTTAAATTCAAAATAAATAAGAAGATATTAAAAAAAAAAAAAAACAAACAAACAAACAAGTGTGAGATCATGGAGTAAGAAAAGCAAATTCTATAAATAAATAAATAAAATAATCCATAAATGCCTATTTTAGGATCAATGGGGTCAAGACACTTAAATAATTCATGAGTATCACCATCAGTAGACAAATATCTTAGGCCATTATCAAGATCCAACCCAGGCACAAGATAATAAAATTGGACATAATCCAATACCCCTAACTCCGCACAATAATTCTTAACCTCTGGTATAGAAAAGCAATCCGAATCCACATTATCATAAACTTTCACCTTGCCACCTATATATTTCCTCTTCTTAACCGAGTGCTGCAATACTCCATTGTAGTGAAGAACTAATGTAAAATTATGACCAATCATCTTCCCTCTGAAAGTTTAAAATAAAAAAAGTCAGCACACAAAGATAGTGCAATACTCCATTTTAGCCGACAAAGACAGTGACAAATTCAGTGTTAAATAACCCCACACACACCATTAGCCCAACAGAAAAATAAATTGCTGACATCTAAATACCCCACACAGCTAACAATTCCTTCAAGTGGGGACCAAATTGTTTCGAAACAATAAAATTGCATGTGAAGAAGTTCAGCAAACAGACAAAAAAAAAAATATTATATAAAGTAAATTATCCCAATGCATTTAATCTCACCTATCAGTCAACAAAGTCCAACACAAACAAACAAAATGCAAAAAAAAAAAATACTCTTCAACATAAAAAGTCACCAGCTTTATATAAAGCACAACTCATTGTTTTGCTACTACATATACCCAAAAAAAAACACACTAAAACTATTCTTGTGCTTATTCTTTGTTGGGTGAAGGTATTTATGAGAGAAGTGTTGGTTGGGGTGCAACGTAGATGACCCATTTATGTACAGATTAGTTTAGTTTAGTCATTAAGCTGCAAAAATATACCTACAAAGTGGTTGGGAAAGAAGCGGTTTACACGGCGAGGAGGAGCTACGGTAAGGCAAGGCGTCAAGGCAGAGCAGGGGCGGTTTACACGGCGAGCAGGGGCGGCAAGGCGAACTCAGTCGCCGGTGAACTCAGTCTATCTCTCTCTCAAACCGGCTCACTCTCACTCTCTATCTCTCTCTCTCTCTCTCTCTCTCATAGTTAGGGATTGGAACTTCTCACAAAACGTTTTGTTTTGATTCAATGAAGGGGAACGAATTTTGTTTTGATTCAGTGAAGGGGAACGACGTCATCGTTCCCCTTATTGTTTTTTTTTTTTTTTTTTTTTCGAATTAAAAAAAAAAAAAAAAAAACACATGAAAACGGCGTCGTTTTGGTGTGTTTAACGCCAGCACTAACAGACCTTTAACAGAGCCTTGAATTGAAAAAAATTGAAAGTTAGAGAACTGAATTGACAAAACTGAAAGTTAAAGGACTGAAATGAAAAAAAGTGAAAGTTAGAGGGTCAGTTTTGCATTTTTGCCTAAATAAAAATTTAAAACGTTTAACTAAGAGAGTGGTTCTATTTTATCCCAAAAAAAAAAAAGTGTGGTCTTATTTTGTAGACAATGTTTTAGTAGGAGTTAAAAATGTATTTTTACCTAATTGTCCTTTAATTTTGTCTCTACTTGAATCTAGGAGTGTTGGGGTATTTTGAAACCAAAAAAATGCTCGATCCAAACAGGAGAAACGACCAAAATGGCCAAATACCACTATTTTTTAAAATATTTTACAGTTTACCACTGTTTGTAAAATATTTAGTAATCTACTACTTTTTTGAAACTTGATTTTGTGGAAATCGAGTTTTTATGGTACTACCAAAAAAAAATTTTGAAATTTTTTGATGTAATAAACTCGAATACCATGGAAAACTCGATTTCCACAAAATCAAGTTTCAAAAAAGTGGTAGATTGCTAAATATTTCACAAACAGTAATAGATCCATACATATTTTTTTAAATAGTGGTATAAGACCATTTTAACCAAGAAGAGATTCTTTAAATAGTAATATAGATGCTTTTATCTTGGCTAAAATGATAATAGTGTTCACCGATCATCACAACTCCATAGCCACTTAGGCAGTTACGTCAGAAGCTGATCAGGTGTGCAGTACAGGTGGTGTTTTGGTGTACATCCACGTTGAAAGTAATGCATGTAAAACCTATAGGTTTATCCATGATAGCTACACATGCCTCCATTGCATGCTATACGTATATGCCCAAAGTTTCCTTCTCCTTTAGCCTGCAACTGTCACTGCCCTCTTTTCAACGCGTGTCATTCAGAGTCTTTCTCTCCCCGCCCCTCTACTTTTGTTATGGTTAAGTTTCACTTTACTCTCCACAACCAAACCTTCAGCTTCAAACCCATAATGAAAGTTCTAGGTGTCTCTCTACTGCTCACAGATTGTCCATGAGATCGATCATGCCACAATTATAAGTATCACTGGACATAGAGCCCTGAATCAGGTGAACATTTTGACTCTAAAAATGCAAAAAAAAAAAAAAAAAAAAAAAAATTAGTGTTCTTTTTACTTCTCAGCCTATCTAATTATCAAGATAACAAAGGGCTTCAAGTTTTTTTCTTTTTTCTAAATGGGTTTTTAAATTTCTCTTTCTTCTTTTTTTCCATGTATCAAACGTATTAAAATTAGATCAAGTGATTAAATTCACAATTTTTTATAATTAGTAATTTATCATAATTAAAGCAGAAGGTCAGGTAACAGTTCAAACCATATTTTCACAGGTTAGGCTCCAATTAGTAAATGGAAATTTAGGCCTATATGTGAGAGAAGTGTCAGATTAAATGACTAAATTTACCGGTGCGTAAGGTTTTGGAACAATAGATAATTTATCACAACAAGAAGTTGTAAACATTTTGTGATTATTACCTAATTTAGGTAATTAGGTACCAATTTTTTTTCTTTGATCCTCATTTCCTAGTCTATTAATTAAGTACTTTCACATGTTAATTTACAGTTGAGTTGGAGGATGGAAGACCCAAGTGAGGAGTGGGAGATTGAAGAATATTCATGTGAAGATAATGGAGGCAAGATGAGTTGGTTGTTGAACAATGGTCTGAGACTGGGAAAGAAGGTTTTGATAACTGGTATTGTAGTTTCATCCACACCATTGGTTATTCCTCCACTTTTGGCTATTTCAGCAATTGGGTTTGTTGTTTCAATCCCTGCTGGCCTCCTCTTGGCAAGCTATGCTTGCTCTGAGAGATTCATGACAAAGTTGCTCCCAGGACCTGCACTCCCTTCTCATCTGCTAGATTTTGGACTAGCATCTGATGATGAAGAAGTAGAAGAGGAAGGTGAGGGCTGTGAAGGAGATATTGGTATGGAAAAAGAGGAAGAAGAACAAATGGAGGAAACAAAGAGAGGGGTTGAGATGAGAATTGAATTAGGACTGAGAGAAGGAAAATTCACCAAAGAGAATAATTTTGGTGTAAAGAAGGATGAGCAAGGACTTATAGAAGATGTAGATGATATTTTAGAGGAAAATGGTTATGAGGAAGATGGTGGTGAATGTTTGGATGAAGAGGAAGAAACCCCATTGGAAAAGATGATTAAGGCCAAACATTTAGGACCGAGAGAAGATGAAAAGGAAGAACCTGTGATAGAAGAGAATGATGAACAGCCAGTTGATGGGGCTGAAAAAGGGCTTGTGGTTGTAATTGAAGATGTTGGTGACTGTTTGGGAGAAAAGGAGGAAACCCCATTGGAAGAGATGATTGAGGTCAAACCTTTAGGACTGAGAGAAGATGGAAAGGAAGAGCCTGTAATAGAAGAGAAGAGGAACGAACAGCCAGTGGATGAGGGTACCAAAGGAGTTTTGGTTGTAATTGAGGAATATGAGGAAAGTGGAAACAGTATTGAAGGATTGGAGACGCCATTTGAGGTGGCAACTGTTGTAGTTTTAGAAGAAATTGGTAGTAATGAAAGAGTAAATAATATTGAAGCGGTGGAAGAGGACAAGCAGTATGTAGAGGAAAGGCAAGGAGGTACAGAGGAGGGAGAACAGAAAATTGTTAAAAATGCTGAAGTGATGCAAATACCAAATGAAGATAAGAATGTTCATAGCATGGTGGAGATGGATGGAAACTTGGAAGAATTGAGAGAGGAGGAAGTTCCAAAAGTTGGAGAGAAGATGCTTGAAACAAGATACATGGAAATTATAGATGCTGTCCCAAAAGAGGCGCAAGCAATTGAAAAGAAGAGAGAAGGAAAAACTGTTATTAATAACGAACAAGCAGAAAAGCCAATAGTGGAAATTAGTGAAACAATAAATGTGCTTATTGGCCCAAAGGGGATGACTCTAGTGGAAGAAATGAGAGAAGAGGAGGATGTTGATTACAATAAAGAAGCAGATGTATCAATGGGAGATGGAAATGTGGAGCAGAAATTTGTGTTAGACAAGGGAGCTACATTGCAAGGAGGAGGAGTAGATAATTATCTTGCTGGTGATGCGAATCAGGATTTGCAATTGAACAATGAAAAGGAAATTGTGATTTCCTCAAATGCAGATGTAAGAGAGATTGCTGATGAAAGTGGACTCGATTTGTTAGATGAAAAAAATGAAGCTGGTAAGCAGTATGCTTATGTAGTTCATGGGACACCCAAAGGTACTTATCACTGTTTTTGGTCAAATTTATTGTCATACTACCAATTAAAAGTCATCAATAAAATTTACACATTGCACACTAGATAACTTCATAATGTAGTTTATCTGAATGCGTGTATTATAAGTTCAACTCTGAATCCCCTAATATAAAATTGACCAATGCAACTGCAGAATCTTTAAGTTACACTGGCAGTGAAGATATAAAATCTTTGGAGCATCAAGATCCAGCTGCAGTGGATGAGTCTAGTCATAAAGGAATTTCGTCGGAGAAAGACATCACTGTTCCTTCTAATGAGGTCAGGGCCTAATTTATATTCCTTTCAAATAAACCTTCTCACAGGGTTATCACCTGAATGACGAAAAAATGAAACTAGGTCCTTGCTTCTCATGGACAGCTGGGGCCTAATGCTCATGTTGTTATTTGTGTTTTAATTCTATTTGGAGAGATGTGCATGGAGATTTTTATTTATCAAATATTTGTCTGTATCATTCACTCAATTTAACTTACTTTTTCTGTTTGATTGCATGCTTCTTCTTCTTCTTCTTGTTTTATTTTATTTTTTTTATTTTGTTTTTATAATAAGGCATTTATTGTAGGTTTAGTGGAAAAGAATAAGGTCTGTTAGACTGACTACTAAAATATCTTTTCAGTTTCAATAATTTATTTTTTATATTGGCTAAAAAACATACATGTTTCTCAATTTCTGTGTTTGTTTGTGGAGTTCACTAGCTTTGTTGGTTTTACCCAAGTTTGACCTCTAGCGCATCCAAGTTCAGCCAAACCACGTTTGAAAAGCCTAATACTTTATTTGATTTCATCCTTCTTAGCAATTTGAAAGTGAGATTGGCAGGAAATTTTTAACCTGTTTGATTATATTAACAAATAATTTGAGAAAGAACTGAATGAGTTAAAATGCACTCACATGAAACTATGATTTGTTTTTCCACTTTTAGGGATCTTGGATAACACTAGTCACAGCTCTACTTTATCATGTTATCTATCAGTGTACCTTTGTAGTATGAGATCCACTTCATCACAATGTCTAACCACATGTAATCTTCTTAAATATAAGGGAAATAGATTTCATTAAATCAATAAATCTTCCCACAGTTTTATTAAGATTATTAAGAGGCTTGGATCTTCTTATGGAAATCTTGCAATGGTAATACTATTTTGACTTATCTCATGATGGTTAAATCCTGCTGATTCTATTAGTGCTCTACTGTTCTCTCTCTCTCTCTCTCACTCTAAATTGTATTGGTGGATCAAAATAGAACCAGATAAATTTATATTTTTACTACTTGTTAACATTTGGAAATAAGTAGACACTTCACATTCTCCATTGTTATTCCTGTAATGAGGCATTTGGATTGGATCTGAGTTCACACCTGGACTAGAGAGCTGTCTCAATTGCAGCAAACTAGTTAACTTGTATTTTAAATATTGACTATAGAGCATTTGAAGAGAGTAATATTTTCTTTTTTAAGCTTTTGTGTACTGGATAACGTCACTTAGTAAAATGTTTTTTCTCTGGAGGTTTATTTTTCTTTCCAAGATTGCCTTGTGTCAAAATACCGACATGTTAATCACTAGCATTTTGCCAAGAGAAAATATGAGGTGGGGGGGGAATCCAATTTTTCTTCTCATGAGCACTAGATTGATCTCTTCTTTCTGTTGACACAATTATTCCATTTGGACATTTTTAATTTTCTTAGTTCTATTTAAGTCTATTTCCTCACACTTCCGTAAATACTTCAGTTGTGGATTACTTTCACAACAGCCTTATATGGCTAGGTTTATAAGATTTAAGATTTAAGAGAATTATTGATGTTGACAACCTAGGCTTCCCACTTAGATTAGTCCCACTGTAGACCTTAGGCTTCATCACCAAACAAATGAAATGCAAACTTTGCAAATAATCTTAAAAATATTAATCATAGTCTAAATATAAAAGAAATCATCTGGAGCTTTATATACAGCTTCTAGGAATCACAATGATAAAGATAAACTCTCCTAATACGAATCCTAAACAATCTCAAATACTAATTCGATAATCTTAAACAATCTCAAATACTAATCAAATGCTAAAGATAAACCCAAGTAAAGATAACACAAATGATAAAGATAATATCCACAGATGTGCTGTAGTGTGGTGTTCACACCAATTCCCCTAGGTGGGAGAAACTCGACCCCATCGAGTAAAGCTCACAAGGATTAAGTGACATCAAAGGAGCCTCCATCATCAATCCACAAACTCACAGGGTCAGCATGGTGCCTCCGTTAACGCTCGTAGGTGCGAATGATAGGAGGTAGAGATGAGGTGGTAGCATGTGTATCCAAGTAAGCCTCCAAAAGAGCGGGATCAAGCTATTGCAACTCTTCTGTGGTGATCCATGTACAATCAGACTCAGGTTGTCCTCACCAATGAACCAAGAAGCGCTAAACTGTTCCATCCCTAGTGAAAAGAGATTGCTCATCCAAAATAACATCAATAATATCTTTATGTTCCTTTTGAAAAAAAGATGATGCAAGGCTAGGGATAGGGTTAGCCAATGAAGAAGAGTGAGGATCATCAAAAGGGTCATGGGGATTAACTGTTGGACCTTTAAAAGCAAGTAAATCAGCAATATTAAAAGTAGAACTAATGCCATAATTTGAAGGTATATCAATGACATAAGCATTAGATCCAAGTTTCTTTAATACCTTGAATGGGCTAGCACTGTGGGCCTACAATTTCTTAGCAGTTTCAAAAGGATGCCGTTCAAGCCTGATACGGATCATAACATAATCACCTACATGAAAATTTAAATGACATTGATGTAAATCAGCTTGAGTTTTATAATTAAGATTACTAGCATGAATTTGTTTGTTGATCTCTTTATGTAGCTCATGCATGTGACTAGCAAACTTTACTACAGACGCAGAAACCCTATCATGTGAGGACATTGGGAAAAGGACTAAAGATCTCCTAGGCTTATAACCATGAACAACTTCAAAGGAACTCATACCTATGGACCTATTGACTGAGTTATTGTATGCAAATTGGGCTACAAGAAGTATAGATTCCCAACTCATACCATTCTCACCTATGAGACACCTCAGAAGATTTCCTAGACTCCTATTCACAACCTCAATTTGACCATCAGTTTAGGGATGGTATGCTGTGGAGAATTTTAGCTTTGTCCCCATCATGTGCCAAAGGGTCTTTCAAAAATAGCTCATGAATTTAACATCCCCATTTGACACAATTGTTTTAGGTAACCCATACACCTAACATTCTCATCAAAGAAAATCTTGGCTACTTTGGATACATCAGAAGTCTTAGAGCATGGAAGAAAGTGGACCATCTTAAAGAACCAATCTACCACTACAAGGATGGAGTCATACTTCCTAAGGGTACAAAGGAGACCTAGTACAAAGTCCATGCTAATATCCTCCCAAGGACGATGTGGAATTGGTAGAGGAGTGTAAAGGCCAGTATTTTGCTTGCATTGCTTAGCCGATTGAAATTGACTAATTATCTTGGCAACATCCCTCATAAGACTTGGCCAATAGAACTACCTCTCTACCTCTTCAATTGTCTTATCACATCTAAAATGTCCTGAAAGTACTCCCGCGTGCACTTCCCATACCAAAAAGTCTCAAAATGATGTGTGGGAGATACAAAGCTTATTGGCTTTAAACAAGTAGCCATCTTGGAGGATAAAATCATCCACAACTTAAAGATGCTCAGTCCTTAGTGTAGTGTACACTTCTCCCAAATCTAGGCAAGATTCATACTACCATTTCAACTTTTCAAACCTTATGACTTTTGAGAAAGTGAGGTGACTTGACGACTCAAAGTATCAGCTACCTTATTCTCAACACCAGATTTATGTCTCAAAACAAAAGAAAATCTTTGCAAATACTCAAGCCAAGGAACATGTCGAGCATTTAATTTCTTTTAGGAATTGATGTGGCGGAGGGCATCACGATCAGAATAAATTACAAACTCATAGGGGGTCAAATAATGGCTCCAATATCTCAAAGCTTGTAGCACAACATAGAGTTCTTTGTCATATATTGAATACTTCTTCTCAGCCTCATTTAATTTCTCACTAAAGTAAGCTATCAAGTGCCAATCTTAGCTAAGTACTCCTCCTATGCCTATATCAGATGCATCACATTCCACTTCAAAGACCTTTTCAAAGTCTGGTAGGTGTATCATTGGTGCTTCTGTCATCTTCTTGTTGATTTCCTTAAATGCTTTAATAATAGCATTTGACCCATTGGAACTCGCCTTGCTTCATACAATCAGTGATTGGTGCCATGATTGTAATAAATCCACGTATGAAGCGGCGATAGAGAGTTGCAAGCCCATGAAAATTGCGAACCTCATGAATGTTCTTTGGGCTCGGGCCAATCCACTATGGCTTTGACCTTCTGTGGGTCAGTAGAAACTCCGTTAGATGAGACCACAAAACCTAAGAAAATTACACTATCAGTGAAGAAAGAGCATTTCTTGAGGTTGGCATACAAGTTTTATTTCCTCAAAGTGGAACAAACTTGTTAGAGGTGGTCCAAATGTTGCTTCTTTGATTCCCTATAAATGAGAATGTCATCAAAGTACACTACCACAAATTTACCCATGAAAGGCCTCAAGACTTGTGTCATCACTCTCATAGAAGTACTAGGAGCATTTGATAAACCAAATGGCATAACAAGCCACTTACATAGGCCATCCTTTGTCTTAAAGGCAGTCTTCCATTCATCACCTGAACGAATCCTAATCTGATGGTATCCACTTTTCAAATCAATCTTTGAAAAGATTGTAGCTCTTGATATCATATCAAACATATCGTCTAACCTAGGGATAGGAAAACGATACTTCACAGTAATCTTATTTATTGCGTGACCATCCACGCTCATTCTCCAAGGTCCACCTTTCTTTGGGGTCAAAAGTGCAGGGATTGCACATGGGCTTAAGCTCTCATGCACAAATCCCTTTTGTAAGAGCTCATCCACTTTTCTAGCCATCTCATCATGTTGAGGATGAATCATTCTATAGTGGGGCAAATTTGGAAGTGCTACTCTTGGGACGAGATCTATGGCGTGTTAAATATCACACGTGGGGGCAACTGATTTGGGAGCTCCTTAGGGAAAACATTTTGAAACTCTTGAAGCACTGATCTTACTTTTTTTTCTTGGTTCTTCAAAGTTATCTAGTGCAGCTTCCTTAACAACCAAAGCAAAGATGATTGAGTTTTGATTGATAGCTCTTTCAAGTTCTTTTGGATTGATGACGTTCATACTTTGCTTTTGGGCTCTTCTTTAGTCTTACTTGCACTAGTAAACTTAGAATGGACTGGGTTAATTTTAATCATCTTTCCATTGTGCATGAAGGAACATGAGTTTGAGTAACCATTAAGAGCAACATCTAAATCATAGAGCCATGGTCATCCCAAAATTATGTGTCCTACATCCATTGGAATCACATTGCACGAAATCTAAAGCCTTGTATGAAAGGATGTGAATAGGAACAAGACACCTTTCCTTGATGGAGATGGATGAATCATCTACCCAAGATACCTTATAGGGTTTAGAATGGGCAACTAACTTCAAACCTAAGTGAGAGACAAGTTTTGAAGAGACTGCATTAATGCAACTTCCACTATTAATTATAACCTTGCAATCTTTGGTTCCACACTTGACAATAGTTTGGAAGATAGTATTTCTTTTCCAATCATCACTTTATTTGGATTGTGCTAGAGTACACCTAACAACACTCGCTACCGGAGTATCAAGGCTACACTTACTGAGGTCATCAAAAAGTGGTCGGGCCCTATTGCATCCTAAATGGGTGGACTCATCCTCTCCTATTTCTACAATGTCATCAATGTTAGGCTCATAGACTTCTTCTTCAACTTCTTCCTCTTCATCCAATCCTTCAATCAACAAAGTCTTATTAGGACATTGGGTAGCCATATGACCAAAGCCTTCACACTTAAAACACTAGATTCTAGAATTGGGCTTGAATGTCTCCCTAACTAGACCTTTCCCTTTGTCTTCTGGGCACAAGGGCCTATTATTGGGGTTGGGTCTATTTTGAGGACCTTGTTAGTATTTACCTTGAGGGTTGTCATCTATGCGCAAGGGCCTATTGTTAAGGTAAGGTCTATTTTGGGCTCCTTGGAAATACCTACCTTGGGAGCCTTCTAAGTTGCTGTGAGGCAACATATGATTGTCAAATCTCCTTCCACCATGGGACCTAGGGACCAACTCCAAATCTTGCACTAAGGTATAAGCATCATCAAGAGTTGAGATCTGTCAGGCCACCATTTCTCTTTGAAGATCATAATTGAGACATTTCCTAAACCTACTCAAAGTAATTGGCTCATCTTCGCCCGTATTGCTACATATCCTGTACTCTTCAAACTGCTCTATGTACTCAGTAGCAAACCTATTGTCTTGCCTCAAATCATGTCATTGATCCAACAAATTGCCTTAATGAGACATAGGGAAGTACTTTTCATTGAGCTTTGCCTTCATTTATTCTCAAAGAGTTATAGGTGGTTGGAAGGTCTTAAGAAGGTGATTTACGACAATATCCCAATGGAGTTTTGCTCTCTTTCCACAAGTTTCATTTTGGCAAATCTAACCTTTCTATCCTTAGACAATTCATACCACTCAAAAAAATGTTCCATCACTTGCACCCAATCATTGTAGACTTGAGGGTTCCTAACACCATCAAAGGTAGGGGCCTCTACTTTGATATGCTTAGCTGACTTGTCCTCATTGTTTCTATGGTCTTGCCTATTAAAAGGGCCTTGTCTATAATTATTATTTCTTCCATTATAGGCATTATCCTCTTCATACCCAGCTTCTAAGCGACCTAGATGGACATTAATTTCTTCAAGGGTTTTTCTCAATTCATCTTGGGGAGGTAGATTGGGATTCAGAACTAGATTGTGAATTGGAATTAGACTTGTCTTCAAAACTAGTTACTAGATGGCCACCATGCAAATGCATGCAACAGAGATCAACAAAGTAATTCTAGCAAGTGGATATTAAGGATAATACTCAAGTTAAATTATGTGTGAAGAAAAGTCATGAATTCCACAAGTTGTTGCATTCAAGCAATACTAGCTTCAACAAGAATTAAATAAAAATGGACCTATGTGTCACAATGTGATTAGGCTAGTTCAAACTACTAATATTAAGATTTAATTACCTTAAAGGACCTTTTTTTTTTAATTTTAATTAAAATTTTTTTTTCTAAAATAATAGGCTGAAAGAAAATAAACTAGCAAAGTCATGTGAAAGTAGTAGAACAAAGGCTGTCGCACTTTACTGAAGGTAAAGTTGAGGCACATAAGAGACATATTGATATTAATTTGAAAGTGCAACTTATAGCTTGTTTGGATAGAGGGGAGTAGAGAAGAGGGAGAGAAAGTAAGTTAAATTACCTTGTTTAGATGTTTTTTATGGGAGGAGAGGGAAGGATTTGGAGAGGTTTGGAGGGGTTCTAACTACTTCTAACTCTTCATTTTTAATTTCCCAAAATTGGAGAGATTTGGAGGGAGAGTAGAGCATAGAAATGCTTGACCAAATGAATTATTAAATTTACTCTTACCATTTACAAATTATGAAAAGACTAATTATTCCCCTCTCCCTTACTTAATTTTAAAAACATCCAAACAAGGTGAAGGATAACCATTCCCTTTTACTCTCCTCTTCCTCCAAACTTCCAAACATAGCATTAATTCAGTAGATAGGAAAGTCCACACCTTGATTGGGCTGACTTAGTGATCTGGGCCTCACTAGACAACGGGTCGTAATATCAATTTGAAAGTGCAACTTAATTCAGTAGATAAGAAAGTCCACACCTTAATTGGGCTGACATAGTGACCTGGGCTTCACTAGACAACGGGTCATGCAGCTGAAACAATAAATATGTAAAAAAAAAACTGCCAACTACATTCCTAAATTTTAGTTTTTCAAAAAGAAAACTACCAATTATTCAGGATCTTCAAATTTAAGATAACTGTCAATTACTATCTTTTTTTTTTTTTTTTTCTGTTCAGAGAATGTCAATTACTATCTTAACTGCTAGAAACAAAAAAGCCCCAAAAAAAGAGCCCACCCTCTCGACAGAAACACGAATTCAATGAATAGCGTACTCTCCCAGTTCCACACGTTTGTTTTGTTTATAACTACAAGCCAATCCCAAAACTTGACCACTACGACATGCTACTGTACATGGCAGAGTCCTCCTAGATGCACCATCTTGATTAACTTTCAAAATTGAACCACTTGAAGAATATTGCTAACCAAATCAAAGTCAGTAGGTATTCTATATAAAAAATAATTCTTTTTTTAATTATAGATATATATATATATTTATATATATATATATATATATATATATATTTGGTACTTTGTTTGCGCACAAGAACAGTACTACGGTAAGGATAGTGGAAGCTTTTACAACCTAGATTCTTATATCAGGAGCCCGGTCATTCACATTGAAAATGACATATGCTGTATGTGTGGAAAAATTAGCATAAAAGCCCAAAACTCCCCATACATCTGGACTTGTAAAAACCAACTATTACAAAAAAATTTGCAATAGTGCTACAATGCAATTCTAAAGGTTGAATTGCACTGTAGCTCAATTCTATAAAAAAAAAAAAAAAAAAAAACTAATATTTTATTCACTTACTTTATCAATCTCTCTCACTCTCTCTCTCTCTCTCTCACCGGGTTTTTGGGTTTTGGGATATATTATTTTATTGTGTAGAAATATTATTTTAAGGTATTGTATCGTAAAATAAAAGTTGGGATGCTGAGAGTATTGTAAAATGGTATGGTATAATTGATAAAGTAATTATTTAGGATGATTAAATAAGATGAGATAGAATTTTGAGATGTGAATGCTCTTAGGTTTGGAGTATTCTATTAAAAACCTTTTAAATTCAAATTTTAAGGTTTTAATGCTATTCAAAAAGCTGGACACATTATGCTTTTAAGTCACAAATAGAGAAATGTTTGTGTGTGTGCATGACTATGTGTCAAGAACGTTGGCCTCACAAATATTTTCTTGCATTCATAGATTATTGACACTGCCTTTGATTGGTTGATTGCAAATGGTTCAAAGGTACGATGAAAATGGGCTAATTTTTATATACATTGATGCTTTTATAATTTTTAAGGTTGAAGACTTATTTTTCACAGATTTATTTTGTATTTTCAACATTCTTTGAACTTATTATTTCACATTTTATATTTCCTTTAATTGGTTGAGTTTTCCTTTCATGATGTTGGCTGGTAGGAAATTTAATTTTCATTATGGAATTTCCCATATGCTTTCCATTAAATTTTTGTTTTTTTTTTTTGTTTTTTTTCATTTCATGTACATGAATTGTTATATTTGATATGGTGATATTTTGTTAAATGAGGATTATATTTTGAACATTCATTTCCATGAAACATAATTGATGTTTTCAGGAAATGCCTTGATTTCCACTAATGAATGGAAAATTATGACACTAAATCCTCCTAAAAAAATTCTCCTATACCTCTATGTTTAAGTAGAGACAAACAAATCACCTCTATGTTTAAGTAGAGACAAACAAATCCTAAGGACAATCTCGTAAAAATACAACTTTAATTCCCACTAAAACATGGCCTAAAAAATAGGGTCACTCTCATATTGATTTTCAATTAATTTATTCCACCTATAAATTAGATTTTCAAAATAAAAATTATATATATATATATAATAAAAACACAAGTTTTTTTTTTCTACAAAATAGGACCACTAAAAAAGAGCATCATCATTCGTGCAAAGTGCGTGTAATGAGGCAAGTTTTTTATTATTATTTTTAAATACAATAATGAAATGACTACAAGTTAAACTACTGAGAACAAAAAAATACAAACCAAAACTAAAGAATACTAGAACCAGAGGAAACTAAAAAGAGAGAAGAAACTTCAAAACAGTCACGAAGCTTCGCTGGAGTCATTGGCGGGGAGGCGGCATGGGCTCATTGGTGTTCATTGTTTGGGGCACTCACAGGTGGAGATCGGAGCTCGCAAGTTAGATTGCAGCGGTGGAATCTCATGTTTTGTGAAGCGGCATGGCGAGATCAATGATGGCAGAGTGTCGACGATGGTGGATCTCGACAACGCTGTTCCTGTAGTGAAATCAGCAGCTGCTTGTTTACTTTCAGGCGCTCTCGTTCTTGATCTGACGGGTTGGGGTTTTGGTTATCATGGATCTGATTTATTATTATTATTTTTTTCTCTGTTGTGGTTGGAATGGTGGTTCTAGAGTCAGGCATGGATTGGAGTCACATGCTTGGGAGGAGTAGTGGGATTCTCTGTTGGTTGCTGGGAATTTGTTTTGGGATGAAAAATTCATGCGGGTAAAGTGGGTATATAGTACGGACCGGTTCTGGTCTGTTCAGGATCTCGTGGGGTAAGATCCTGAATAATGTCATATCTGGTTGGTTTGTTTTCTGACGGTTGATTTGGGTTAGGTTAGCATTGGTAAGATGAATGTCAGATTTGGTTTTGGGTTGATGAAAATTGGACGATCGGTTTTTGCTCTGATACCAAAGTTAGGCTTCCCATCTAAGGATCATCTGTAACTTTATATATAGTTTCTAAGAATCACAATGATAAAGATAAACTCTCCTAATAAAAATCATAAACAATCTCAAATACTAATTCAATAATCCTAAATAATCTCAAATACTAATCAAATGCTAAAGATAAACCTAAGTAAAGATAACACAAATGATAAAGATAATCTCCACATATGTGCTAAAGTGTGATGTCTGCACCAATTATTTTTGGAGAGGTTTATACCAATGAGCTATTTTAATACTAAGGTTCGCTTAGTTAGATATTACCTTCCACCCCCATTTTCATTTTTGGTTGTCATGCTTCTTGGCATAACTAGCCTTTTGGCCTGTTGGCACACCACCTCCTTTGTGTTTGTTTTCTAGGACTTGATCCCTCTTATATACAATTAGCCAAAAAAAAAAAAATCCTTCTTTCACATTTAAAGCAATGTATATATGTTTCAAGGCCATTGAATTTCATGATTTATGTTATCCATAGCAAAACATGATCTAACCTAGTATCAAGTATGGCACGCATGATAGAGCAAGGAAGATTAGGTTTAGGGAACAAATTACTGAAAACCAAGGTGTTTTAAGCATCCAGATCCCTGTTAATGTCAAGTTACAGATGTTGAGACAGACTAAAATGTTCATAAAGTATGTGTTGAAAGTTTTAGAATGTCACCTCATATTTGAAAGAAATTTAAGAACAAAAGATGAATTTTCACTCTTCTTAGGGGCATTTCTCATCTCTTTGATACAGAGAGCAACTAATAGGTTGTGGTAGGGACATGGGATCGGTGACCGGTATTGGCCTATTGTTGTTAGGATGGGCCCAACCTAGAAGCAATAGTATAAAGACATAGGATTGCTACTCGAAGGTGGCCTACTATTATTGGATTAGGCTCGGCCTAGTATCAACAAGTAGGCCGGGGATGACCGAAAGGGTAACAGTCAATATTCGGTTCGGTCTTCGAACGTTGTTAGTGCCTTGGGGGAATCCGCTGCCGAACGCTATTTGGCGTCAGGTACAAGTTTCAAGAGAATTCTCAGAATTGACCAATTTACTAGGGATTTTGAGCAGAAGTGGGGGCTACGTGAGAAAAGATGGAAAGGTAATCATTTGAGTCCCCACTAAGAGGAGACTATAAAAGGGGAGGGATGATCTTCAAGAGAGGGGGTGGTTGGTAAAAACTGGGGTGTGAAAAACAGGAGTGAAAGGGAGAGGATAAATACCAGGGAGAGAGGGAATTAAGCACGAGAGGTACAAGGGTTACACGGTTGGGCTGTCAAGGTAGCATTTGAAGCTTACCATAGTAGGAGTTTAGGGATACTCACTAACAAATAAATTAGGAGCCCAATCCCTGCACACGAGGTACCACTGGGTTTGGGTACCACAGTTGCTGAATCAAGTAAAGGTTTTGAATAGTTATTAGCAGGTGAAGACCCTATTATTTTGTTTCAGGGACCTAAGACAAAAGAGAGATGAATTTTTTCACTATCTAGCCTAGCTTTTGGAATGGATGGTAGAACAAGAACTAGAACAACAATGAAAAGATCTCTAATCCTAATGACACGTTACGAATTTCTCTCTTTGTACATTAAATTCCTTTTCACATGTGTTTACTTTGGATGGAACAGCTAGACATGTACATTAAATTCCTTTTTGTTGGAAAACACAGTTTTGCATCTCATACAAAACAAGCAACGGAAGTTAAAGGATTTACTTCATTCATGTGAGATAACATAGAATATCTAGATCTTTAGAAACAAAGAATAGGAAGGCATACCTTTATGCAATGAAATTCAAAAACAAAAGAAGATTGAACTTGGGAAGATCTTCAATCTTTACCCCAATTCCACATATGCCCAAGATGTACGGTATCTCAATCAGTTTTGTACGCATTTGTCTAAGAGAAGTTAAAGAGAAAAATGTTTTCATCTCTTTTTAATCATACGTTCACATTCATCTGTCAAGGCAATTACTTTATTTAATAACTCTTATTAAATAAACAACTGATTATCTAATTGGGCTAGCCTTTTGGGCCAACCCAATGGGGCTTTAGTGTGTGGTTTGGAATAGGACCAAAGGGACAAATAAAGTTCTAGCTCCAATGGGCTTTGGGCTTATATGTCAACTCTTGACAAGCCCAAAGTTACCATTAATTATATTTAATACCACTATATAAATATAATTGCACTCTAAGCTTTATTAATAAAATTAAATCCCAAAACTTTATTATCTAAACAATTAACCACTTTATGAAAATATTCATAGTAATACAATGTCATAATATATAACTGTCACTTTGAAAATTACTACCTCTTGATTCTTGAGTACCCAGTTTAATCCTTTAAGTTATTCATATATTTATGAAATCAAATTTCATAAAATATCAACTTTAGTAACTCTTTACTAAAGTGGTTAGGTCTAACACTCTGAATAACCAAACCCATTAAACTTATCTCAAGGGAATATTTTATATCTCTATAAAGAGACTATGAATTGAGAATATGTGTTCCTTTAGCACTACGTGTGGCTGCCCAATATACTGAGATTTTGAACGTTAGATTAGATCTTACTCCTAAAATATCAAAGCAACCTACATTTAATGTTTGAGTTCACTATTTTCTCAGAATTGAGAGTTTATGTAAATGAAAGTCGTGTGATTTATTATTAAGTTGACAGTCGTTAATTCAATAATTAATCTCACAGCGGTACAGTTTAATATATCTTATACACTTAAAACATATTAACATATTAACTAGAAGTCTCCACTTGCATGATCAAGACAAATCATCTTAGTTGACACGTTATGGTCTTTGCAGATGAAATACCTAATTTGATCACCGACTACGAACTAAGGATTTGAGTTTATAAAGAACTTGTTATTCATATATTCAGTGACTAAATCACATATTATGCATGTCAAGGACTATATGATAATGTTTAAATATTCATGTTACCATTATTTTAGATAATAAAACAACTTTATTATTTATAACATAATGTCATACATAGCATCATACAACAGGATTTTAGGGTACTAATCTTAACAATCTTCCACTTGCCTTTAAAGACTATTGTGCACCAATCTAACTCCCATTCCCTCTAGATGTGTCTTAAAAGCCCTTTGGGGCAAGGCTTTGGTAAAGGGATATGCTAGATTATTTGTACCATCGATCTTTGCTACTATTACATCTCCTCGAGCCACAATGTATCAAATAATATGATACTTTCTTTCTATAAGCTTTCCTTCCTTATGGTTCTTTGGATCCTTGGATTGTGTAATTACTCCACTATTGTCACAGAACAATATGATTGGAACTTACTCCATTCTCACAATACCAAGACCAGAAATGAATTTCTTAAGCCAAACAACTTCCTTTGCTGCTTCACAAGCAGCATCATATCTTTCCTAGTTTCATCCATTGATTGTTCAATTACAGGTTCGGTCATTTCAGCTGAGACAACTCTACTTCTAGGAGTAAAATTATTCACATAATCATTTACCAAAAATTTGGCATTTGTACTAACAAACACTTTGTTATTAGTATGACCATAGAATAAATAACCCCTAGTTTATTTTGGATAGCCTACAAATAAACATACTTCTGACTTTGGTTTCAACTTATTTGGCTTCCCTTTTATCACATGTGTTGGACAACCCCAAATGTGAAGGTTTTTCATACTAGGCTTATGCCCACACCATAATTCCATAGGTGTTTTGGGAATAGATTTTGATGGAACTAAGTTTAGAATGTGCATTGCTGTACCTAAGGCATACGCCTAAAAAGAAATAGGCAAAGTTGAATAACTCATCATGGACCTTACCATTTCTTAAAGAGTTCTATTCCTTCTTTTTTCTACACCATTTTGTTAGGGAGTTCCAGGTGCAGTCAATTGGGATATAATCTTATTTTTAGTTAAGTAATCCTTGAAATTCCTAAGAAGGTATTCACCATCACAATCAGATCGAATAGCCTTTATGTGTTTACCCAATTGATTTTCCACTTCAGCCTTAAACTCTTTAAACTTTTCAAAGGTTTTGGACTTCCGTTTCATTAGGTACACAATCAAATCTAGAGTAATCATCAATGAAAGTAATGAAATACTCATAGCCTCCTTTAGCTTGGGTTGACATAGGATCACATACATCTGAATGCACTAGTTCTAGCAAATCATTAGCTCTATTTGCTTTTGCATTAAAAGGTCTTTTTGTCATTTTACCTTCCAAGCAGGATTTGCAGACTAGGAATTCATTAAAATCTAATGGTTCTATTATGCCCATCTTTCACCAGTCTTCGGATCCTGTTTGAATTAATATGACCCAAATGCAAATGCCAAAGATACGCTTCACTAGTAGAAGGAAACTTTCTATTTAATGATTCTACATGTGAGAAAGCCAATTATCGCATGTTTTTAGAGGCCATACTTGACCCATCCAATCCCTTAAACTAATTCAGAATTTTACAATTCATGCTTATCAAGAGTTATAATATAAAGACCATCTACAATATTGCTAGAACAGATAAACACTTTATCCTTCTTAATTACAACATTGTCTTTCAAGATAACACAATATTCATGACTACCTAAATAAGTTGCAGAAATCAAAATCCTACGAACATTAGGTACATATAAACAGTTTTCTAATATTAAAAACCTAGAACCAAAGCATAAATTAAACACTCCAAATGCAACTGGAATTTTTCTCCCATCAACCAAAGTAAGGAACATTTCTCCTTCATTCAGCCTTCTGGTCCCCTGGAACCCCTGCAAAACATTGTAGATATGATTAGTACATCCTCAATCCACATACCTGGAATTTGTGGGATTTTGTACTAAACAAGTTTCAAGAAGGAATGATTTGATCATACCTTTGTTCTTGGCAGCTAAGAATTTTGGACAGTTCCTCTTCCAATGACCTTTCTCACCATAATGGAAACATTTTCCTTTTGTATAGTCCTTTGTTTTCTTCTTTCCCTTATTGGAAACTCTTGAGGCAACTTGTTTACTTTCTTGTTTGGTGAAGTCCTTCTTCTTCCTACCACTCTTGCCCTTCGACTTAGGCTTAGAAGAAGATGCTTCAACCATATTAGTATCAACATTGGCATTACAAGGATGCCTTCCGCTGCCACCAATTCATTCATCATTTTAGACAAAGTATAAATTTTTTTTGTTTATATTATAATTAAGTCTGAATTCTTTGAACGATTTAGGCAGAGATTGGAGTATCATATCCACTTAGGATTCTCCATCAATGTTGGCACCTAAAACCTCCAGTGTATTTAGGTAAGAGATCATCTTAAGACAATGCTCTCTAATTGGAGTCCCTTGAACCATCTTGGTATTTAGAAGAATCCTCATAGTATCTTGCCTAGCAGAACGGTCTTGCTCACCAAACATCTCCTTCAGACTTGACATTATGTTTGAAGCTAGTTCCACATCCTGCATTTGATGCTGTAGAACATTAGAAATAGATGCTAGGATATAACATTTAGCTATCTCATTAGATTTCTGCCAATGATCATATCGCTACCTCTCCTTAGAAGGAGCATCTAATGCAGGTAAGTCTGGACATGGTTCACTAAGCATAAATTTGTGCTCTTCAGCAACAAGAACAATGTCTAAATTTCTTTTCTAGTCAACATAGTTAGAACTAGTCAGCTTGTTTTGGTTAAGAATAGAAACAAGTGGGCTAAAAGATGTCATGATTAAATCTGAAAATAATAAACATGAATACAATAAGTAAACAGGACATTATCAATATAGCATATAAGCACATAGTATGGAACCTTAACAAAACCACAATATATAAATATGCAATGACAACTCAATCTCATATTTAAAATTCCTTGGTAGCAAGTAAATAATAAATATTATGATTGATTGAGAACTATTCTCATTACTAGTGCTATCTTGATAACTCTTACCAAACACTAATAATACGTTGCTTTCCTCTTAGCCTCTAAGTAATAATGACATAGCTTCGTAGGGAGGTTAACATTAAACTTAGTCTAATGTATGCCATTGCCTAGACTTTATGTGAGTCACTAAGTAACTCCATGGTAGCGTGGTCGTTCTCAATGTAAAAAGACATATCATCCATCATTAAGAAGTTTAATCTCTAGTACCATGAATTGAACACTCTCCGTAGGGAGCAAGGCATATACGCCAAGGCGAGGTGCCTAATCACACTACTATAAACCGATAATGGAGGCTGTGAGATTCAACCCTTGAATCTCTCTCCTACTATAATTTTTAAAAGAAAAATGTTTTTATTTAGAATTATGTGTAATCTCATCACACACAGCCTTGCACTTTATGAAAATTTAAGTTCTGGAATTTTCTAAGACATTCAGTATTTTCAATCGGTCGAGGCTTTTACTCGATCGATCGAAGAAGTGAATAAATTCATCATAAAATCTCTGCTTGATTCGATCGATTCTCGATTCTTGTTCAATCAATCGAAAAGAGCGTTTGATCAATCAAAAGGAATTCTCGATCGATCATGACTTACAAAACTAAATTTTTTGCAGAATTTTCTGGTAACTGTTCTTAACATTTGAAGCGTTTTCTTGATATTCAAAAGATGTCAAGAACATATCATTTAATCATAATAAATGCTCATATCATGGAGAAGTAATACAACAATTCAAGTAGTTGTAATCTATACAAAAATAAATCATCGAAAAGATATGAGAATAAAATTGTTCAAAGTTTCAATACCCATCAGTTTTTATCTCTTTAAACCCAATGAAATATATAAACAGAGTCCAATTCTACTACAAACACTAAAAACACGGTTCAAAACAAAAAAACTTAAACCGTGGCCTCAACTATTGAAGCAACCATTAATGTATCTCATACATTAATCACAGCACATGGGTCCATTGAACAAAAACGTTATGCAGAAAAGTTCTGTAGAAATGTTACTGCAGAATACTAAAACATCAAGAAAACTACTTTCTTTGACTCTAAAACTCACTCAACATGTTACACAAACATGAAATTGAAGTTTGCTTGATACCAATTGTTGGAAAACACATTTTTGCATCTCATACAAAATAACTAGCGGAAGTTAAAGGGTCTACTTCATTCATGTGAGATAACATAGAATATCTAAATCTTTAGAAACAAAGAATAGGAAGACGTACCTTGATGCAGTGAAATTCAAAAACAAAAGAAGATTGAACTTGGGAAGACTTTCAATCTTCACCCCAATTTCACATATGCCCAAAATGTGTGGTCTCTCAATCAGTTCTATACGCACTTGTCTAAGAGAACTTAGAGAGAAAACTGTTTTCATCTCTTTTAATCGTACGTTCATATTTATCTGTCAAGGCAGTTACTTTATTTAATAACTTTTATCAAATAAACTACTGATTATTTAATTGAGTTAGCCTTTTGGGCTAGCCCAATTAGGCTTTAGTGTGTGGCTTGGGATGAGACCAAATTGACAAATAAAGCTCTAGCTCCAATGGGCTTCCGGCTTATCTGTCAACTCTTGACAAGCTTAAAGTTACCATTAATTATATTTAATACCACTATATAATTATAATTGCACTCTAGGCTTTATTAATAAAATTAAATTCCAAGACTTTACTATCTAAACAATTAATTCATTCATGAAAATATTCATAGTGATACAAAGTTATAATATATAACTATAATTTTGAAAATTACTACCTCTTGATCCTTGAGTACCCAATTTAATCCTTCATGTTATTCATATATTTATGAAATCAAATTTTATAAAATATAAACTTTAGTAACTCTTTACTAAAGTGGTTAGGCCTAACACTCTGAATAACCAAACTCATTAAACTTATCTTAAGAGAATATTTTATATCTCTATAAAGAGACTATAAATTCCATCTTGAGAATATGTGTTCTTTTAGCAATACGTGTGGCTACCCAACATACTGAGATTTTGACCGTTAGATTAGATCTCACTCCTGATATATCAAAGTAACCTACAATTTCATGATCGTGTTCACTATTCTCTTAGGATTGAGAGTTCATGTAAATGAAAGTCGTAAGATTTATTATTCAGTTGACAGTCGTTAATAGAATAATTAATCTCATAGCGGTCCAGTTCAATATATCTTATACACTTAAGACATATTAACATATCAACTAGAGGTCTCAATTTTCATGATCAAGATAAACTATCTTAGTTGACACGTTATAGTCTTCGCAAATGAAATGCCCAATTTCATCATCGACTACGAACTAAGGTTCTGAATTACAAATAACTTGTAATTGATATCTTTTGTGATTAAATCACATACTATGCATCTCAAGGACTATATGATAATGTCCGAATATTCATGTTACCATTATTTTAGATAATAAAACAACTTTATTATTTATAACATAATGGCATACATAATGTCATACATAGCATCATACAATAGGATTTTAGGGCACTAATCCAAATACTTTTCACATGTACTCGCTTTGGATGGAACAGCTATACAGGCACACACTGCCAATAGATTTTGTTGAGAATGAACTTAATGAAGCTGAACTGCTTGTATGCAGGAACCACTTTATTTTTATCTTTAGTCATTTTATATAAACCTTATTTGAAATTGACATGGTCTTCCTACATGTAGTGGCTCTGTGATCTCTGTCACCCCTCGTATCATCAAGGTTTGCGATTTTAGGAACTATGTTACCAAATCCTATCAATAGACATTGAAGTGTGAACGTATCTCTCAGAAACAACAAATAAGGCACTTTCTACTATAAGTAATCAAGGAATACATTGACTAGAAATGAGTTGACTGAACAAAGTAGTATCAGTTTCTTTTTTCCTCATTTGATCTAATTATGGTTAGCCAGGCTTAATTGTCCCCGGTGCATATTTCCCATGAGAGGTTCTTTCTAGTTCATGTGTGTGTGAGACTAACAAGAATGGTTGAATGCAATTCCCTTGGCTATTAGAGTACCTGGCCAGGATAGTGCAGGGTTTTTGTCCAATAAGATTGTATTTATTTGTGAAAATTCAGGACAAGTTATGGATTTTGATAGGTCAAGAATGTATTGACCCATTGTGATGAATTAATTGATTAATTAGCAAAGTTTATTAATTAATCAAATTAACATGCAAGATGCGTGGTAGCACAAACAAATCACAAATTAAACTAAATATGCAGCAGAAAATAAATTGACACGGTGATTTATTTATGAATGAGAAAAACCTACACGGCAAAAATCCCACTAGGTGATTTTAAAGTCACCACTCCCGAGAATCCACTATTATCAAAACAAGCGGTTACAAGTAAAAGAATTCAATACCTTATACCAACCTACAGTTGAACCTTTACCCTAATACCCAATTGGACTTGTTCTGTAGTAACAATCTCTCATTTTCAATGCACGGCTCCTAGTACATGACTAACCAATTGCGCGGATCCCAGTACGCGACTTAATCACCAATTTAAGAAAGATGTTGGCTGCAAAGTTTTTCAGTTCATCACATGATGAAGATCAAGAAGCTCCTTGGTCACAAAACCCTACGATGTACAAACACAGCAGTTTCTTCAAGAGATAGATGAACTATGACATATGTCTCCGGTTCACAATATGCTTATGAAGAACTTCTTCATTAAGTTGCATTTGCTGTGATGGCCCTTAAAACAATCCTTATATATGTTTAGGGTTGTGAGAAAAGAAAGCCAAAACACATACTCATGGATTGGAGTGAAATCAGCTCTGAAAAACTGAATTTCATAAACCTCGACATATAGGGTATCTATCGAGCTAGCTGTCGAGCTTCAGGCTTCACAGCTTTTTAAACCTCGATAGATGCTAGCTATCGAGCTAGCTGTCGAGTTTTAAAATCCTGCACTTTTTCACTTGATTCTTGGACAACTTGCATGGCTTTAACACTTGAACTTGAAACCTTGTTTCTTAAAGCATTAAACACATCCTAGATCTACCCAATTACAAGTAAAATGCGTTTTGTCAAAGGATTAGCCAATTATATAAAATAGTGACATATGTTCCTAACATTGAATCACATATGTCCTAACAGATTCGCATCTTTACTTCAAGGTATTCTTATGCTGATTACTTGTGCTACTGTAGATATTGTTCAATGAGGAGAAGATATGGGAAAAAATTGACGCGATGAGAGCTATAGTAGGATACAAGGCCACGCCCCAAAAGATGTGCATAGAGGAACTAAAAGCTCTCTACATCTTCACTGGAGTAGAGCCACCTGCCTTGTTCAAGGAGCCCTTTGATCTTGTAGAAGTCAATGAAAAGCTTCAGCTTCTCATGTCCATAGTTGGAGTCAAGTAGATGGTGGTTCACTTGATGTTTCATGGTATGGCTCAGAAGATGTACTGCTTGCCATTTCCACATATTAAAATTTTAGATCAGGGAAGAGCCCATAATATGGCCTCATGTTGCTTTGGCAAATTAAACAATCTATGCTTAGTGTGCATGTTGCTTGATTATAAGTGTTGATAAGATGAAGATGCCGACTACTAGACCAATCTGAGTTGCTCATTAGTGATAGACATTAATGAAAGTGTTGGAAAAACATGGTTTGTATCTCATACAAAACATACGCAACGGAAAATTAATGGATCTACTTTATTTGTAATTGATAACATGTACTATGTAAATTTCAGAATTTAAGAACAAGAGAGCGTACCTTGAAGCGGTGAATTTCAAAACAAAGATCAGAAGCACTTGGAAACACTTTTAATCTTCACTCCAATTCCACTAATGCCCAAGAAGTGTGGTTTTTCAATCAGTTCAAGGGAAAATAAGAGAGTGGCTTTTTCGCTCACACAAACACACAATTTCACAATAATGTCTCTCATAAAATTCTGTATGTTTCTTCCTTTGTATCAAACTGATTATCTAGGCTAGCCTTTTGGGCCTTTCCAATTGGGGTTAAGTGTGTGGCTTGGAGTGAGACCAAAAGGGACCAATAAGACACTAGTTCCAATGAGCCTTGAACTTTTCTGTCAACTCTTGACAAGTCCAAAGTTACCATTAATTATATTTAATACCACTATATAAATATAATTACACTTTAGGCCTTATTTATAAATTATATCCCAAGACTTTATTGTACATGCAACCCCTTCATAAAATATTCGTAGTAATACAAAGTCATAAATGTAGACTGCCACTTTGAAGATTACTACATTTTAATTCCTTGAGTATCCGATTTAATCCTTTAAGTTATTCATCATATATTTATGAAATCCAATTCCATAAATATATACTTTAGTAACTCCTTACTAAAGTGGTTAAGCCTAACACTCTTTATAACCAAATCCATTAAACTTATCTCAAGGGAATATTTTTTATCTCCGTTAAGAGTGTAAAGTTGTGATTTACAACTATGTTTTAGTGTTGGCTTATTCCATGACAAAAAGTGTTGTAATTGCTTTAATTTATTTCCTTGTATTTTGTGAGATTTTATTGTATTGGATTTAGTATTAAGTTGGTGAAGACTCAAGCTTAATTGAAGATTAAGTGGATTTTGCGAGAAGCTCGCGAGAAGCTAACCCACGATGTAGCCACGTGAGAAGCACATGACTGGAAGCTAAAGAGTCATGCCAAGCTGTCAGTTTCACGAGTGTCTCGCGAGTAAGGCCTTCCCGCGAGGTAGTCACGAAACATTCTGCCTGGAGGATTTTTAAGTGTGACTTTCTTACCCTTCACCCATGCTATATATACCCTCATTACCCATTAATGTAAAGGAGACCATTCAGAGAGAAAAACCATAGATAGGTTTTCTACAACATACACACCCATCTTTTAGAGAGAGAGCTACTCATCTTTAGTGAGAAATCATTCTAGCTTCTTCTCCTTCCCTCTCCCATTGTCATACCTTGAGAGAAGATTTGTACCCAAACACAACCCACACCTATTCAGAGTGTAGAGAGTGTTTTGGAGCTTGGGAAGTTTTGGGGATTTGCCAAAAGATGCCGGTGAGCCTGGGCGGATACAATCGGGCATATTGCGAGATCCCGAAAGCTAGACAAGACACGGTTTCGAGAAACCTTGTTGGAGTAGGAACTTGGAAGGCTTAGATATATTGGGTAGATTAGGCTTGGAGGGTCTCTTGCTATTCGTGTATCCCAACTTATTGTCTAATAGATCGATTTACCGCTTGGAGGGCGGCGGAGAGGTTTTCGCCGAGTTCTTCAGTTTCCTCTTCGATAACACATTCGCGTGTTATCTTATATTTGCATTCTTCTTCCCTTACTCTTGTACTTTACTTTTATTGTTTGTTGTTCATGTTTATGCACTAGAATAGTTATCGGTTTATTGCGCCTCATTTACTCTTGTTCCGCACTTAGATAAGTTAGAATAAAAGCAATCTAGCCGTAATCTTTTAATTGGGAGTCTAAACAATCTCTTGTGTTTTAACACATAATCGAGCTTTCAAAGAGATTATGAATTCCATCTTGAGAATATATGTTCCATCAATACTAAATGTGACTGCTCAACATAATGAAGTTTTGATCGTGACTTTAGATCTCACTCCTGATATATCAAAGTAACCTACACCTCATAATCAGGTCCATTATTCTTTCAGGATTAAGAGTTCATGTAAATATAAGTCGTGAGATTTATTATTCATTTAACAGTCGTTATGAGAATAATGAATCTCATAGCGGTCTAGTTCAATATGTCTTAACTCTTAAAACATATCAACATACCAATTAGAAGTCTCCACTTCCATGGTCAAGACAAATCATCTTAGTTGATATGTTATTGTCACGCCCCCAACCCCAAAGGGTCTAAAGCATGAGAAAGACGTCTCAAAGTACCTGTAGATTTTTCCTTTTTGGCAAATCAAACTATAGGAGATCTTTCTTTTCCAAAGGATAAGAATACACAACCATACTAAAATCTCCACATTACAAGTTAGAGCTATATAACACATTTACGAACAATAACTAAAAATCATGTGCCTCCACATAATACATGAATATATTACAAAACTCTGATTAAATTACACAAAGTCACAATCTTATCAAGAATAAGGACCTTAATATCGAGTCTAGGCTTACCACGCCAAGGGCTAACAAACCTCAAGTGATCAACTTCCAATAGAATTAATTAAGGTCTCGTTGAACATAGCAAAATCAAGTCACCAACCATTTACAGCAAAAGTCTCCAAATTTAACATAGCACTCTAATCATCACCAAAGAAGTAAGCTCCATACCCAAGGTATAACTAATAAATTTGAAAAACTAATAGAAGGTGGGATGATCTAACGCCCAGTAGGTAGCATAATTAATGGGGGTAGGGGAAATGCAAGTTTCATCTTCAATAATAATAATATGATATGACAAGAATGATTGAATATTGAAACACAAAGTTTCTCTAAGTAGATACCTTGAAACTATATACTATAATCTGTGAGCACTAACAATATAATTTCCAAAGCCGTAATATCTAACATAAGGTAAATTATCACAAATATACCACACTACCATATAAACTGGTCAGGGGATCCACCCATTCACAACTGGCATGATATTGTTCTCTCTGGTATGTAGACTTTTGGCCCTATGGACAGCAGCCTCACTCATACCCTCAAGGTTTTTCTCTGCCCCCATGGGTAGCAGAGAGAGCTTGTCAAATAGGACCTCTTTTGCTTGTGGTCTTTTGGCTCCATGGACAGCAGCCTCACCCACACACAATTAAGGAACCTCTTCCCCCCATGGGCAGTAGGGAAGAACGCGTTATCTAAAGTGAAAGGGCACTGACTTGGATCTGATTCCATTGTCACGAAAACTACGGAAACCAAATCGTGATCACCGGGAAATCACAAATGGCATGGTGTTAAAACCACATAAAGCTCACAAGTTAAATGAACTTTGAAACACAGTTTATATCCAAGTAGTTTCAGAAAAACCTTAAATAATCTAACTTCTACAAAGTTTGTAAGGTTTTCAACTTCATTCTTTTCAAGAGATTTTCTATCAATTTCCCACATAACAAGACAAGATAAGCATCTTTAAATTTTCGAAAATACGATAAAATCCATGACTTCCTTATCAAAGATTAAATAAAAGATGCTAATTTTTCATGTCAAAAATTCATGCATTTCCCTAAATGCAATACCAAATATGATGCATTTTCATATATATATATATATATAAATATATATATATTTATATATTAAAGTTACGACACAATAGTTTTTAGAAAAATATAGTTTCCACAGGTAGTTTCCAAAAGCGTGTCTAACCAAAAACAACATTTATGCAATATGGTTATTTTTCAAAAATTTCATTAAAAAGCTACTTACCTTGTAACCCGCAAAAAGCCTAATTCTCCAAGCTCCAAAGGAGATTAGCTAGAACCTCAACAATATCAAGCAAACCTAACACAATAAGCATAAAGCTTAAAATTGTATTCAGCTACAATTTAGGAATTGCCAAATAAATACTTAATTAGGCAAGCCTAGTATTTAACCTCATCAATAATAATATATTCCACTTCCAAAGTTTCTCAACAAATTGATTCACAAGGCATAAACTCCAATTTATAAAGTTAACCCATTTAATATCATCTCCAATATTATGACTAGCTTCCATAAAATTTACACTACATCAATAACAGACCTATGAAAGCAAAATCAAAATATTCTCAAAGACTAGAAATTTAGAACTTCAACTAACTCCAAATAAACCCAATAGCAATGGAAAAATTGGATTTACCAACCATCACATGTTATAACTCAAAAACCCCCAAATTTTCCACCATACATAAACCTTAGGTAGTCATCATTAGCACAAACCATAAACCCACTCATCAAATAATTCCACCAATACAAAACCCATACATATAAACACATAAATATTACTTCCAATGCTCATAAATCACATGGGTATCATTATTAAAGTTTAGATAAAAATAATCTCAAGCAAAAGCATATAGACCCACCAAAAAGATTAGAAACTTTTACCTCAAATAAAAGATGAAAATGCTTAAAGGATCCTAAGGATTTTCCAGTGACATTATTGACTAACCACTTGAACTTGAAAAGGAGAACAAAATCTCACTTTATTGACTAGAGTATGAGCCAAAGCAACAACCTAAGTGTAGGCGAGAAAGAATAACTTTGTAAAGAACTAACCAAAGACAATGTCTTTTATCAAATTCCTATGAGAAGAGTGTTGATAGAAATCTCCGAGTCACCTTCAAAGATAGAGCTAGGAATACCAATCTCATGGATAAAGTGAATGGCTCTTCTAGCTGCAATAGTCTCCGAGAGAACCACACTAGCTGCAGTAGTTTCCAAGAGAACCATAGATGGAGGCATAGGAATCTTTCCAGATAATGCCACCATGATTTCTCTCTTGGAATCCTTGGAATTTCGAACCACCATCCCCCATGCTCGCTTCATTTAAATCTTCAAACATAGCACAATCAAAATTAATCTTCCAAGTACAGGGATCTGGAGGTCTCCAAACAGCTTGCTGTGGCCAAGCTTTTACCTGAAATGTATACCGAAGCCTTTGACATTCTTGAATATGATTACGAGCTATTACTGGAATTTTCTCAATGGGCAAGACCGGTTCATTTGCCTTAGGATTTTCTTAAGGGCAAGACCGGTTCATTTTCCTGAGCTTTATTTCGCCGATGCCAGATTAACCAATAAACCATAGCAAATAGCTCCAAACTGATAGGAGAGCTGTTAACTAGTCTGAGTAAATCTGTAAAAGATGTTATGGAATAAAACATAGGATTTAAGAAGCCAAGAGTTTGATGCCAAACCGACCGAATCTTCTCACAAAACCATAGAGCATAGAGGGTAGATTCAGGCTCTTTTTGGCAGTGACTACAGATGGACGTTGTAACAATTTTTCTCTTCATCAAATTCTTCATGGTAGACAAAAATCAGAGCATGCTCTCTACAGAAAGGACTTGGCCTTATTAGGGATTTTCAAACGCCACAAACCAGTCCAAAAATGTCTAGAACTCTCAGGCTTAGAGACTGAAGTAGCTGTAATCTGTCTTTACTGAGTAGACACCATTGTTAGAACTCGGCCAAGAGAGACAATCAACTTAGGGAGAAAAACACAGAGGGATAGACTTTATTCTATGCGCTTTAAAAGGAAGGAAAACCTGGTCTATAAGATAGAAATTCCAACACTTTGAGTCAGCATCAATCAAATCTGCCACATTACTATCCTCATGCAGAAAAAGAGACGGGAGAAACCACCTTACCACCAGTATCCCTAGAAAGTCTATTTGTTTGAAAAGTGCTTTGAGACTCTGAAATAATGTCTGGCAAATTTTTTTTAAGCCTATTTGCATAAACCTTAGACACCAATTTTTATAAAATGTTGCAGAGGCCGAAAATCAAAGACACTCATCAGGATTTTTACTTTGGGATTAGAGTAATATAAGTTTGGTTGATACTAGGAGGAATTTTACCAAAGCTTAAAACAAATAGGACTGCCTAAGAAACATCATCACCAATACTACTCCAGTATTATTGATAGAATAGAGGAGGCATGCCATCTGGCCCTAGAGCTTTCAAGGGGGTCATTTTTTTTAAAGCTTAGTTGAATTCCTATTTAGAAAAATTCCCGATCAAGAGCAGATTCATCTTGGCTGTAATTACCCGTGGAGTGGCTTCCAAAATTTAATATAATGCCCTGGATTGGACGTGCTAAACAACTGCAGGTAAAAATCAACAAACCAGCTAGCAATTTGATTTTCCTCTTCACACCATGAGCCGTCAGAATTCCTTGACTTTTTTTTATCTCATTTCTTCTAAATCTTTGAGAAGCTCATCTATGAAAATACCAAGTGTTTTGATCACTATCCTTTAATCAATGAATCTTCAACCTTTGCTACTAGAGTAGTTCTTCTTGAGTTAACAACACCCTCATTACCTCCTTATTAAAAAGAACTCTATTAGTACTACCCCCTCCGAAACCCAAAGCCTTAGCTTCCCCCAACTGCCTCCTTTTAATAATTAAACTACGTGAGATATTGCGAAAAGAGTTTCAGCTCCAGCCCTTGAGTTTTGAAAGGGCTCGGATTTGTGTGAAAACACACGAGCTTGTTTAGACCGTAAATTTAAATAATGGCTAGATTGCTTTTACTCTTACTTAATCAAAGTGTGGAACAAGAGTAAATGTGCGCAATGAACCGATACTACTCTAGTGTATAAATATGAACAACAAACAATAAATGTAAAGCACAAGAGTAAGGGAAGAGTGATGCAAACACAAGATAACACCAAGATATGTTATTGAAGAGGAAACCGAAGAACTCGACGAAAAACCTCTCTGCGACCCTCAAAGTCAAAATCGATCTACTAGAGAATGTTGGAGTACACGAATAACAAAAGATTCACCAAGCCTAGTCTACCCTATATACTTGAGCCCTCCAAGCTCTTGCTACCAACAAACTTCTCGGAGTCATGTCTTCTCTAGCTTTTCGGATCCCGCAATATCGTCCGATTGCATCCGCCAAACCTCACCGACTTCTTTTGGCAAATTCCCAAAGCTTCCCAAGCTCCAAAACACTCTTTACACTCTGAAAAGGTGTGGGTTGTGTTTGGGTACAAATCTCCTCTCAAGGTATAACAATGGGAGAGGGAAGGAGAAGAGGCTACAATGATTGCTCACTAAGGATGAGTAGCTCTCTCTTTATAAGATGAGTGTGTTGTGTTGTAGAAAACCTATCTAGGGTTTTTTTCTCTGAATAGCCTCTTTTACTTTTGTGGGTAATGAGGGTATATATTATGGGTGAAGGGTAAGAAAGTCACACTTAAAATCTTCCAAGCAGAAAGTTTCACGAGTACCTCGTGAGATGTCCTGTCTCGCAAAGCACTCACGAAATGCAGCCTGACACTTGACTCTTCAACTTCCAACATGTGCTCCTCACGTGTCCTTTTCGTGGGAACCTTTACTCGCGAACTTCTTGTGAGCTAGTCGCGAAATTGCAGTGATCTTCATTGCATGCTTGATTCTTCACCAACTTAATACTAAACCCAATACAATAAAATCCCACAAAATACAAGGAAATAAATTAATGCAATTACAACACTTTTTGTCATGGAATAAAGTCAACATAAAACATAGTTGTAAATCACAACTTTACAAGTTTAGTTTGGCAATTCTTAAGATTCTTCTCAATCACTACAATAGGCGAGGACCCACTATGAGCTTTTTATTAGAATTGAGCTTCCATTAATTGGACTTTTGGATTCACAAAATGGTTTGGATGAGACTTAGTTAATATACCTGGAGGGCCTATTAATATGTTGTGGTCAAATTTAGTATTGGGCCTTGGTACATCTTGTTTTATTGAGCTTATACCATAGTCTGAAGCTTGATCTATGATGGATGGATATTTACTGTATATAATATAAGTCTATGTTCCCTCTCCACTCCCAATGTTAGACAAAACCTTAGATCTCATACCTTTAGAGATTAGGGAGGCTTGCCCCATTGAAAGTCGTCTTGTAAGGAGGAACATGGAGAGTAAGATCTTCCTAGACTATGTGCAGAGTGTGCAAGTGCGTGTCTATTACTATTCATAATCTATTAAGATTTGCTCAAACCTTATGGACTTACAGATTATCTATGTTTTAGTATCTAGCATGTGTATGCCTTTAATTCTTACATGTGGTATCAAAGCTAGTTTATGTTAAGGCTAGAATTGGATTATAATAATAATAATAATAATAATAATAATAATATTTATTATTATTATTATTATTATTTTGGAAATATATTGCCTTTTGGTTTATAAATATAAACCCTTTCATTGCTGGAGAACCTTTTCTATGATTTGCCCAAGAAATCAAACATCTTCATAGGAAAGGGATAGGTAAATTCAAGAAGAGCACAAGCCTCCTCTATGCTCACATGCTCATTCGGAAAGGGCTCATCTCCAAATCTGATGCCCAAGATGGCAGTCCAATCAAGCAGGAGGATGGCATACTCCCTACAGCTCAAATGAAATGTACCAATCTTTGCGTGGAACCAAAGCAAAGCCAAAACTAACCCGTGCCTCATAGCGTAAACCAGGATGTTGATGAAGGCCTCAAAACCCTGGTCTATCAGAAAGATTCGATAGCGCCTATGGGTCTCTCTATCCCACAACAGGCCACAGAACTTGGACCATTGACCTTCCTCGGTCCTTATATTCAAATAATGAAGAGAATCTATTGTTAGTACAAATATACATGAATGTACAAGCTGATAAAGCAAAAGAAGCATATCGTGCCCTTTTAGGCCTAAGCAGAAGGCTGCATCTTCAAATCATGCTATAAGTAGGTTTCGTCAATGCTATCATCCACCTCACCAGTATAGGCATCAACCTGAGCTTGACCTGGCGGATATGTCGAGCGGTAAGAATGATGCCTGAGAGCGCAAGGCTCTAGCATAGTTGCGTCATCGGCCACTAGCCTCCAAGTCAAAATATAGATCATCATCAGAATCTCCATCATCGTCTGGATCGACCGCCTATGAAGAGCCAACTCTAGAAGTTGTAAGTGATTGAGATGGCGCTCTAGCTGTCTCGAATGAGCCTTTGCTCCAAGTACTTATCCCTATGCTAACAGCACCCCTAGGCGTGATATCATCTCTACCCTTATCATAGTATCTCTGAAGAGAACTGGAGACTTGCTCGCTGGCTGAAATAGTGCCCTCATCACTGTTGGACGAATCTCCTCTAAATAGAGTAGGCCTTGATGTGGGAGCCTTCCTGCGGACTTTGCTGGATCTCTGTGTCTGAGCCATAACTTGCAAGAAAATATTTGTAGTCAGTCATCAAAGTCCAGATTAAATGGTGATGCAAACAAACAGGTAAGTATGCTAAACCTTACTACCATAATGCACATCATGCATGATCATACCAAGCATATCTTTTGCTAAAGCTTTTTCTAAGAAATATTCGATTTTGATCTTCTATTACTTTCTAGGATTTGATTCAACTATACTTGTGGATTTTCCTCAACTCCTACCTCTCCATTTTCATATCATTGAGAGGTTGATAGCCCAAACACTTACCACACCCTTTCAGAGTGTTTAGTGAGGTTTTGGTGCTGTTGGAAAGCATTGGAAGAAGCCAGGCTTTGGCGGATGCAATCGGGCGTATTATGGGATCCGGAGAGCTAGACAAGACACGGTTCCGAGAAGTCTTGTTGGAGTAGGAGCTTGGAGGGCTTAGGTGCATCGGATAGATTAGGCTTGGAGGGTTTTTTGCTAACCCATGTATCCCAACTGATTGGAGGGTGGCGGAGAGGTTTTACGCCGAGTATTTCGGTTTTCTCTTCGATAACACATCGGCGTGTTATCTTGTGTTTGCATTCTTTTTCCCTACTTTTTTAACTTTCATATTACTACTGTGTTATATTGAATATGGCTTAGAGTAGTTTATTTGTTTATCCGCTCGCATTTACTCTATTCCGCACTTAGTATAAATTAGAGTAAAATCTATCGAGCCGTAATTTTTAATTTGGGGGTCTAAACAGCTCTTGTGTTTTAACACATTTTCGAGCTTTCAAATTCTATGAGGGTTTGATTTGACCATGCTCGTTTAACCCGGTCCTTGAGCATTTTGTGACTTTGTTTTCCATGCTCTCCTTCTTAGAATTATCTTACGGCAGTCCATAATTCTTTCCAAGATTTGATTCGAATGTGATCGTTTAATCCAGGTACTCTTCTTCGGAAAGAGGAGTTTCAGTTAGTGTTCCAAGGATAGGGGAGCTCTTTACAAAGACTAAGATTAAAATTTTTTTTCCAGAATCAAAGAAAGAATAAAATAATACAATCAAGAACCTCAGAACAATGTGCTTACCTATTCCTATACAGTCAATGAACTCAATGAAATACTGAAGACATGGCTAAACAAGAAGGAAGTCATATGATGTTAGCTCTAGTAAGTTACATTTGAGAATTCAATAATCGATTTATTCAATTTCAAAACAAAACTCAATTAAGAAAGAAAAAGGAAGAAGACGATTCGCCGCTTCGGAGAATAGGCTGATTTAGAAATAGCGTAAGTGATGTTGGAGATCAACTTCTAACATCAAAGTTAAATAAACAATGCCCATCCCATGTCTCGTTGGTCAACAACCAACCACAACTCTATTTGTATCTTTTCAGGATTTGATTCGGTTATCTTACCATTTAATCCTATGAGGGTTTGATTCGACCGTGCTCATTTAAACTGAGGCTTGAGTATTTTGCGACTTTGTTTGCCATGCTCGCCTTTTCGATAGTTACTGGACTGCAGTTCCTAACTCTCCCCCAGAACTTGATTCAACCGTGATTGTTTAGTTTTGTTTCCAAGAATTACCCGATGACGGCAAAAAATTATCATCTCTAGGATTTTATTTGGCCATAATCGTTTAATCCTACTTCTCTCTCTTTCGAGATTTGATTCGGCCGTGATCGTTTATTCCTATCTTTCCTATATTTTAAAACCCTTCTCATTTTGAGATATTCGTCTTAAAATAAAAAAATTTATCATCATGTTTTAAAATACTTCCAACCCTTATTCGTTTTAGCATGCATAGCATTAATTATGTTTGCCCAGCATTTTGCATAGTTTTCATGATTTCACCTATGTTTTCATAGCATCCTGCATTTTTGTCCTCATCTACGTAGACATTTATGTTTCCCAACCTAGATGTTATCCATATGTGTGGGTACACGTAAACATGATTATACATAGATGTTTTATGCTATATATGAATGTACATTTATGTGCATGCATGTATGCACATGTGAAAGCATATAAGTATATTTATGTCTGCAAGCCTACCTACGCATTTGAACCAAAAATATTTTTTAACAACATCATAGCATAATTGAAAAATAAAAATAAAAATAAAAATAATAAAACAAATTCAAGCATTATTTCCTATATTTTTCGCTACTAAAATATTTGTAGGAAGATAATGAAAAGGGAAAAGAAGGCACACCTACCTCAAAATGCAGAATCGATGTCCGAAGCAAAAAGCTGAAGCCTCAACGGTCCAAGCGCATCAAAATTCAGTCAGCAGCCCGCAACTAGACCCGCTAAGCTGAGATTAGTTTGGAGAAGAGGTTTTTCTTGAGAGAGTGAGAAGAGAATGACAAAAAATAGGGTGGAGGAGGCAATTTAAAGCCGTCCGTACGGACATGCTGCCTGGCGTGCACTAAGTACAAGCTAGGGCTGACTGATGTGCTCTATGTGCAGGCCGGGCGACGATGACCAGGGGTTGACTGTCCCCAAAAATAAAAAAGTTGGAAAGCTTTCTCAATGCCAAGAATACTAGTTTGGGGAATAAAAAACCATAAATTGAAAGAAGAGACTAGGTATCATATCAAGACTGTACAAGTGGCCACCAACCTCTGAAGAGTACTTGTTTCCTGGCTCAACTGAGATACTTGACACGGTCACAAGAAGTCCCTCTAGAGAAAACTAGACTCACAACAGATAGCCCAGTCCATCAATGTAAGACCAGTCTCGACCCATTAGCAGGGCAAATTTCACATGAAATTCGAGGGCAATAAAATGCCAAATCAGGTTCTTTATCCAACATCTCTCTTTGCGATTGAGATCTTAGATAAAAAAGAGGCAGTTATTAATACCGTATTTTGTTTACCCTCGATTTACATGCCAAACCTCAAAAGTTCCAAAAGAAAAATTTTATTTTCTCACTTGGGGATCGTGGGAACATCTAGATCATCATGGTTCAACTTGTTAAGGCATTGGAGCACTCAAAGTGTCATTTCATATCAAAATAACAAAAATTTCCCTTGTCAACCTAGGGTTAACCAAATGTCAAAATTGGTCAAGACTCCACCAAAACGGCATCTTTCATTGTTTTACATCAAAACCAAGATTATTGGATATTTTTATCAAGTTTGACCAAATTTGACCTAAAGTTGACTCCTAGCGGTGATCGAAAACCTAATTTTGATCTAACTGTCATAACGGGTTGGAACCAATTCCATTTGTGAAAAATATTGAATTCCCTTTCAAATGATTGCTCATGGATTGAAATTGGAGTTAAAAAGGTTGAGATATCTTGAAAATCGTGTTGGGCGTCAGCTCGCTTCCTAATGCCAGAACTTTTGATCCAACCGTCCGATTTTCAAAACCTCAAGTGTTATGGAAACTAGACATTTGTATCTTTCCAGTGCCACTAAGATCAGGTCAATAAATGTTTCGAAAGGCCTTCAAATGAATCATCGAGATCAAAACTAAAAAGCTGGAGAAAAGGCCAAGATTGCTGACATCAACAAAATTAATATTTAATTTTTGGGCACAGAATTGAAAAAAAAGAAAAGAAAGATTTTTGGGCACTTAGAGCAATTTCTTGGAGCATTTCTCTTTCTATCTTCTCCTAAATTCTCTCCTAAACACACAAAAATAAATTCTTGATTCTCTCATATCCCACATGATGATGCAAAGAAAATCAGTAGGCTAAATGCTCTGGGCTTCAATGAACTAGTGATTGTTTGGGAGGCCTGAAAAGGAAAAGACACAAGATCAAAGGTGACCGGGATGAACCGGCCAAGAACCCTCTGATGCTTAAGTTAGTTTTTCTTTCTCTGGAACGTTAGAATTCCAACCTTATTAGGAATAGTGAGAAGTTACTTCCATTTGATGTGGATGAGTGCTTATATAGTGTGCTTTGGAGTGGTTACTTGTCTCGTAACTTCCCCTATATTTGAGGAAGTTAGAAGGTTCAGGATTAAGTACCTACTTAGTAGGAAGTTATAGCGATGAAGCAGGATCTCATTCATGTTTCAAAATAGTAACACGTGGTTCAATTCACTAGCTTTTGTAGATAAATCTTTTTGGAACTTTCCCAAGTGTTGGGGGTCGTCCAGGCGCTTTCCTGATGAATGACCCTCATGCCCATGGACGACCATCCTACTAGGGATGACCATCCTTGTCTTCTAGACCTAGACGACTCTCATGGACGAATTGGAGTTGGTTCAATTTTCAATTTTTAGTTCACCATCAGTTGTCCCCTTGTCCAAGGGTCGTTTAGAGCATTGTAGAATCTACTATTGTTCTTTGGACATGTCTTTATGTCAGTGGTTAGATGTCGTGCCACGTGTCATGACCTCATTGGTGATTGGTCTCGTCAATTTACCTTTTCGAGGAATATGCCACGTGTCATTCTCTGGTTTGTTGTGTCGTTTCAGATGCCAAATTTCATTGCCTATAAATAGTGGAATTCCTCTCCTACCCTTCACATTTCCTAAATTTTCTGCCTTGACATTCGTCGTCTAGTGCCTCGTCTCGAAGTATTTCCGCGACTTTAGTCCTCCTTCGTCTAGAGCCAAGTATTCTCTCCATCCTCATTCTTAGGTTTTCCTTCAAATTTCAAGATGTCTGAGATTGTCGTTTCTTCATCTAGTAATAGTGTTGACAAGGCTATAGACGAGTACCATGACACTACTAGTTATAGTGGCTCCAGTAGTAGTAGTAGTAGTAATAGTAACAGTAGTAGTGGGGGGAACACCACGGATGAGCAATACACGTCTGGTGTTCCTAGGGTTCCTTTAGAGGTTTTTTAAGAACAGCTTAGGACGAGGGTAGCGTTTGGGTCTTGGGTTGGTACCTCGACGAGTTTTCCTTCGTCCACTCCTTTAGACGAGGTTGAGATAGTATATAGTTGTGTTGTTGGAGTCCATTCTAAGACGGATAAAAAGAGACTTACCTCCCTTAGGAGTTGGTACCAAATTCCAGACGACCTTAACCCTAGGTTAGCTGTTCGTGGGGAATGGTGTTGTCAACTCCGTTTTGGCATAGGTGTTTATGAAGCTTACCTTTTAGGGGTACTTAGGTTACCCCTTAATGCCTTTGCTAGGGAGTTACTCACCAGGTTAGGTTTAGGAATATCTTAGTTTAACCCTAACGCGTGGAGGCTAGTCGTCTCTATGCAAGTTTTGTGGAGGGAGGTGTTTGAAGGGGATTGTCCTCTCACTGTGGACGAGTTCCTCTACTGCTACATGCCCCTAGAGATTAACCAGTCCCTTGGCTTTTATCAATTCACAGCTAGGGGAAAATATTGTAGACTAATAAAATCACTTGTAACATTTGATAGGAACTGGAAGACGGAGTCTTTCTTCGTCTCTGGTTTTTGGGCTGGACACCCTGTTGAGGTTGGCAGAGATTCATTTGCCCCCTACACTGGAGAGTTAGGGAAACTTCATCCTGAAGGTATGTTTTTTATTTTTATTTTTTTATTATATATATATATTTATATATTCTGTGTTTTTATCTTTTGCTTATAGTCGTCTAAACCCTTTTCTCTTTCTTTTTTTTTTTTTAGCTGTTAGACGACTGTCTTTAGGTAGGTTTTATCTTGACCACGTCTAGAGAGCTTGTCTATACGCTGACAGGAGTTTCCATTCATTGATCACCCTTCAACGTCTTGCAGCGTAGTGACTTGGTCCTGAGCCATCTCCTGAAGCTATAGCCCATGAACTAACAACTCGTAGACGTGAGTTTTTACTTAAAAGAATTTATTTTAATATCATCTTTTAAATGATTCTAACATTTTTCTTTTCAGGGATGGCAAGCAACTATGAAAGAGAACAAGGGAAAGGAGGTAGTAGACGAGGTAACCAGGCCAGAGGCTCAATCTCAGCCTCGTTCTTCTGTTGGAGATAAAAGGAAAAGCTTATCCAAGACGCTGGATTTGGGAAACCTTCCTAGTCATCGAGGAAATAAGAAGGTGAAGCATGGGTCGTCCAAGCCTGGGGTTGCCAAGTCTGGCTTTCCTATTCCTCCTACATCTCAGTCGTCCATCCAAGTCCATGATATAGACTCGTTTGTGCCCGTTGAAGTCACCCCGTCCAAGACCGCTACACCTACCTTGTCTTAGCCTTCTCAAAGGGTTCCTATGAATCTCGTTGAAAATGAAGATTTGGCTTGGGAATAGTTTCAGAAGGCTGTGACTAATGAGGACATGGTTGCATGCTATGACATGTCCTTGAAGGAATTTGAACATTTTGCTGTTCATGATCTCTTCAAGGTATGTGATTTCACTCTTGCCTCATCTTGTCACTTTACATTTTTCTCGTCTAACAAGTCTTTTTTATTTTTTTAATTTTATGCTATGTCAAAGTTCATCGCAGTGTCTAGGCAGGCCACAGAGATGGACAAGATGAGGATTCAGGAGGTTAAAGACGACTGGAGGGGCTGGGCTGAAGTGGCAGCCAAGGCTACAGACGAGGCCAAAGAATTGTAAAACCTCATCGAAGAGCTCAAGGTTGACATCGTCAAAAAGGACACTTGAGCGCACTTCTTAAGAAAGCTAAAGAGGACGCTGTTGTGGAGTTCAGAGCTTTGAAACAGTTTACTGACCTTTTGGATGCAAACTATGCTGCTGGCTTCGAAGATTTTCATATGGACGCTGAGGAATGCTTCCCTGAAGTTGACTTAAGTTCCATCAAGCTCAATATTGGTGCTGCAAGCTCTCTCCTTCAAACAAGCTCTAAAGATGTCAACATTGAGGACGATGCCACTACCCAGCCTGCTTAGGACGGTCCTACTTCTGGAAATAACCCTCAGTGAAAGACATTTGAAATATTATCTTGTCATTGTCCTTTCCTTCCCTTCTTTTTTATGTATGAGGTTCGTTGTTTTGGACCATTTAAATTTATCTAAGTACATTTGTCTCGTCTATAATCTTTGTGACAAGCTTTCAAACAATTGCCTTCTAGGCTTTACTTTATAAGGGTTTTTGGACGGTGGTCGTCTACCCTTTTTCTAAACTTTTATAAATGTTTATTTCCATCACTTTTTATAGAAAATTGAACATGTTATTGTATGGAAAAATTTCTCTTTATTTACATCATCCATGTCATGCTGGTTTTTAAGTGTGGTTCATCCACCCATGAAAGCATTTTAGCTCGTCCATGTTAAGAATTTCCTCATGTTCTACATTTTCATCATCCTTTAAATTTTACAAGTATAACTCGTCTTATGAATGGCATTGCTTTTGCCAGCTTTACTCGTCTAGAGATTTGAATTAGCTGGTTCTACTTTTCGTCCATGAGCTGGACAATTTATACTTGTCTTTATGCAAGACATTTCTAGCTTTTACCCGTCCAAAAGTTGGATCGTGTTAGCTGTTTATATTTATCCATGGATTTGAATATTCTCGTGCACGTATTTTCTCGTCCATTGGATGAATAAGCTTTAGGCTTTTTCCTTGCCCATTAATTAGACGAACATGCCTTGATCTTATTTTTCTCTTTATTTATCCTCAGTTTAAGGAAAGCTTATAGACATTACATCTTTGTGTCCAGAGTTTTTACTCATCTTGGGCCTTTAGCTTTCTTGTGGATGAAGTTATGTAAATTAGAAATTCATATATCATATATATTGGGAATCCAAACCATATATACATAATATAAGCGTTGTCCACAAGCATGGCACATGCTTAGAAGCTAGTGCCTTTTAGGGAATTAAAAATTCTCACTTACAAACAAGTTTCTAAGTCCATGACTTCGTCCATAGTCCATAAACAGTGCACGGTTTATAAACTGATGCACCTTTAGGGAATTGAAGCACAACATATATTACTTATAACAAACACAAGTAAATGCAAGTAATAGAAATCAACACAACTTCAGTTTGTCTAGGGTTACCACAATGTCTAGGATGATACTCATCTAGGTTGATATCTTATTGATAATATCTCCTTAAATGCTCAACATTCTAGGGTTGCTCTAGCTTTCTTCCGTCCAGGGCTTCCAAGTAATATGATCCTTGTCTCTTGGAATTAATAACCCTGTAGGGTCCTTCCCAATTAGGTCCCAGTTTCCCATAGGCTGGGTTTCTGGTTGCCAAAGAGACCCTTTTTAAGACAAGGTCCCCAATGTTGAAGCGCCTGGGTTTCACCATTGCATCATATTTTCTAGCCATGAGGTTTTTATACCTCGTTGTCCTTTGCTTCGCATTCATCCTTACCTTGTCTATCAGATCAAGGTTGAGACGTTGTTCTTCGTTGTCCTCGTCTTGATACTTCATCACCCTATAGTTCGCCATGTGCATTTCTGCAGGTATAACTACTTCGCTTCCATAGGCTAATTTGAAAGGAGTTTCCCCTGTGGGGGTCCTCACAGTTGTCCTATAAGCCTATAAAACTCCTGGTAGCTTGCCTAGCCATACTCTCTTTGCCCCTTCAAGCCAAGTCTTGATGATTTTTAACAAAGATCGGTTGCTACTTCTGCTTGTCCATTTGCTTGTGGGTGGGAGGGTGACGAATAATGATTCTTAATTCCAAATTGCTCACAAAAGTCTCTGAAAGGTGTGTTGTGCTGTCCATTTTCTGACACTAGTACCTAGGTACCCTAAACCTGCACGCAATGTTCTTCCAAACGAAGTTTTTGATGTTTTGCTGTGTGATCTTTGCTAGGGGTTCGGCTTCCACCCACTTAGTGAAGTAATCGATCCCTACTACTAAAAACTTCATCTGCCTGGTTCCAATTGGAAAGGGACCCAAGATATCCAATCCCCATTGTGCAAAGGGCCATGGGGCCATTATCGAGGTGAGATACTCCGACGGTTGTCTAGGGATTTTGCTGAAGCGTTGACATTGGTCACACACCTTGACATAAGCCTTAGCATCTGCTTGAATAGTTGGCCAGTAGAAACCTGCACGGATGACTCTTTGGACTAGTGCTCTTGCTCCTGAGTGGTTCCCACATGCTCCTTCATGAACTTCCCTCCACACATAGTTTGACTCATCCGAAGCTAAGCATCTTAAGTAAGGCTGAGAGAAGCCTCTTTTGTATAATACTTCGTCTATGAGGACATACTTTGTAGCTTTGATCCTCAATTTTCTAGCCTCGTCCTTACCTTCTGGAAGCCTTCCATCTTTGAGGTAAATCACTATTGGAGTCATCCAATTTTCTTCTCCTTCAATTTGATGTACTTCTGTAAGATCTATGCTTGGCATATATTGGACTCTGTCATACTCTACCATGGCCCCTTTGCTGAAGCTGCTTTCGCCAAAGCATCTGCTTCCATGTTTTCCTCCCTTGGGACTTGAACAAAGTGGCGTCTTTGAACTTTTTTACAAGCCGCTTCACCTTATCAAGATACCTTTTCATATGACCTTCCTTAGTTTCATATATTCCATTCACTTGATTTATGATCAACTGAGAATCTCCTTAGACAACTATTGACTCTGCCCCCAAGGACTTAGCCAATTCCAACCCTTTAAGGAGTGCTTCATACTCAGCTTCATTGTTGGTAGTTTGATATTGTAGACGAGATGCATATTTTAACTTGTCCCCTTTAGGGGATTTTAGCACAACTCCAATTCTTCCTGCATATAATGTGGATGAACCATCCATATAGATGACCGACTTCTGAGCTCTATCTTCCTCATCTAACCCTCCATGGTTAGGTGTGAATTCTGCAATAAAATATGCCAATGCTTGAGATTTTATCACACTTCTTGGTTGGTATCTGACATCAAACTCACTAAGTTCTACGGCCCATTGGATTAGTTGTCATCCAACTTGTTCATTGCCTTCTTAAGTGGATGATCTATCAAGACGTTGATGACATGAGCTTGAAAATAATGTCGTAACTTCCTAGAAGATGTGACCAAAGCAAAGGCTAACTTTTCCATCATGGGATATTGTCCTTCTACTCCTTTTAACACTCGGCTTGTATAATAAACAGGCTTCTGTATTCTCCCTTCTTCCCTAATTAATGCTGAGCTCACTGCATGTGGAGACACTGCCAGATACAAGTATAATTCTTCACCTGGTATAGACGGGCTTAGTAAAGGAGCTGTTGTGAGGTAGGTCTTGAGGTATTGGAAGGCCTTTTGACACTCATCCGTCCATTTAAATGCCTTCTTAAGAACCTTAAAAAATGGTAAACACTTGCCAGTAGCTTTTGAGACGAACCTGTTAAGGGTAGCAACTCGCCCAGTGAGAGATTGGACTTCTTTGATATTCCTTGGAGGCTCCATATCTAGTACCGCTTGAATCTTATTAGGATTTGCTTCAATTCCCCTATGTGAAACCATGAACCCAAGAAATTTTCATGACAAAACTCCAAAAGCACACTTGCTCGGATTCAGCTTCATGTCATATCGTCTAAGCGTATCGAAGGTCTCTTGAAGGTCGTCCAGATGCTTTTCCTCATCCAAGCTCTTAACCAGCATATCATCCACATAAACTTCCACATTTCGTCCAATCTGTGGATGAAACATATGGTTAACCAGCCTTTGATAAGTTGCCCTCGTGTTTTTTAAACTGAAGGGCATCACCTTGTAGCAAAACAGGCCTTGACTGGTAATAAAGGATGTCTTCTCTTGATCCACCTCGTCCATCCTTATTTGATTGTAACCTAAGAAGGCGTCTATGAAACTTAGCAATTTATGACCCGCAGTTGAGTCCACCAGCTGGTTAATGCGTGGTAACGGATAGCTATCCTTGGGGCAAGCCTTGTTCAAATCAGTGAAGTCCACACACATCCTCCATTTGCTATTATCCTTCTTCACCATCACCACATTAGCCAACCAGTCCGGGTAATAAACTTCCTAGATAAATTTTGCCGTGGTCAATTTTTGGAATTCTTCTTTAATGGCATTATCTCGTTCAAGAGTAAACGCTCTTTTCTTTTAACGTACGGTCTTGGAGGAAGGATACAAGTTTAGACGATGGGTAATGACACTTGTGTGAATACCTGGCATGTTCTCATGGCTCCATGCGAACACATTAATGCTCTTCTTTAAAAACTGGACAAGGTCTTGCTTCATCTTCTTTTCCATGCTTACTCCAATTCTTGTAAACTTTTCAGGGTTATTCTCATCCAAAGGAATGTCTTCCAGTACTTCGGTGGGCTCTGCAACAACCCTTCTCTCTTCAATGCTCATTGTCTACATGTGTTCGTCCATAGCCAACATGGCTAAATAACACCCTCTTACTGTTTACTGATCTCCTTGCACTTGCCCTATCCTGTACTCTATAGGGAATTAGATTGATAGGTGGTAGGTAGATGTTACTGCCTTCCAACCGTTCAAAGTTGGCCTTCCAATGATGGCGTTTTAAGAAGACAAACAATCCAGCACGAGGAAATTCACTTCCTTGGTTATTTTCTGTGAGTATGATCCCACCACCACAAGTAATGTAATGGTGCCTACAGGTTGCACTTTCATTCCTCCAAATCCCACCAAGGGCGAACATACTAGACGAAGTTGATCTCGTCTGATCCTCATTTGTTGGAAGGCGGGGTAATACAAGATGTTTGCTGAACTTCCATTATCCACCAGCACCCTTCTAGTTGTATAATCTGCGATGAGTAAAGTGATGATGATTGCATCGTCATGTGGGTGATGGATTCTTTCAGCATCCTCGTCCGTGAACGTAATGGCTGGCTTGTCTGTTCCTCTCGTCCTTGGTGAACGTCCAGAGAGTTGGACATTTTGTACCACCTTGAGATACGTCTTTCTTGACTTGGAAGACTGCCCTGTTGAAGTACCTCCTATAATAACCCATATTTCTCCAAGTGGGGGCCGTGATGACTTTTCTACCTTTCCTTTCAACTTCTCGTCTTTATGATCTCTTTCAACGAAATGTCTCAAATTTCCTTGTCTGATAAGATTCTCTATCTACTGCTTTAAATCATAGCACTCGTCTGTGTCATGCCCATGGTCTCTATGGAAGCAACAATATTTGTTTTTGTTGCACTTATTGGGATCTCCCTTCATCTTCTCTGGCCACTTCAAGGATGGGTTGTCCTTGATTTGCATAAGGACTTGATCAAGTGGAACATTCAAGGGTGTGTAGTACTGACTCCTTCTTGAGGACGAACCTGCCATCCTATTATCTCAATCCTTCTTTATTCCTGTTCAGGCCTTCTTTGGATGAGGGCCCTGTTCTGGATGACGCGGGAGATCTGCTTCCATTCGCTCGGCTTTCTTCCTCTTCTTGGCTATGATTGCATCCTCTGCATTCATGAAGGTTTGGGCTAAATGGATGAGTTCAGCCATGGTTTGAGGCTCTTGCTCATAGAGTTTATGGATGAATAAATCAGAATTAATTCCATTATGGAAGGCTACCAATAACAACTTGTCGTCCATCTCATCTACCGTTAAGGCTTCCCTGTTGAAATGAGTAATGAAGGACTGCAAGCTTTCATTTTTCCCTTATTCTATAGTTAATAGGCTGGACGAGGAGCGCTTATACCTCTGCCTTTCAATAAAATTGTTGACAAACAATTTACTCAATTCTTCGAAAGAACTCATAGTGTTTGGAGGTATCTTGTTGAACCACACTTGTGCTGGCCCTTTAAGGGTGGTAGGGAAGGCCTTACACATAATCTCGTCTAGAACCCTTTGAAGGTGCATCGTAGTCTTGAAGGTTGCGCTATGATCACACGGGTCACACGTTCCATCATATGAGTCCAAGGAAGGCATCTTGAACATAGAAGGTAGGGGATGACTGTTAATGGAAGCCATGAAAGGAGAATCAGTTTGATGAACTAAATCATCTATGGGATTCGCCCTTCTAATGTTCTCCCTCATCTAGTCCATGGCCTTCCTCATTTGATCCATCTACCTTTCCAAGTGTGGCACTCTTTGTGAAGCGGTACCCCTTGATTGGTTCTTATGCTTAACGTTTTCTCATTCTTTAACTTCTTGACTCTGGGCTTGTCTTTCTACATATCTTTCATGATGTTGTCTCCTTAGAGTAATTTCCTTGGTCAACTCTTGATTCTAATGGGTTAATTCTGCCACAACGGCTGCCATGGATTGCACTTGTTATATGGAAGGCGGTTGCATGACAGGTGCTGACTGGCGATCGCGGTTAGGATGACTAGAAGCGTTCCCACTTTCCTGGTGGGCTGGACTAGTGGCCATTGATCTTGTTCGGTGCCAACTGATGGTGCAAAGAAAATCAGTAGGATGAATGCTCTGGGCTTTAATGAACTAGTGATTGTTTGGGAGGCCTGAAAAGGAAAAGACACAAGATCAAAGGTGACCGGGATGAATCGGCCAAGAACCCTTCGATGCTTAAGTTAGTTTTTCTTTCTCTGGAACATTAGAATTCCAACCTTATTGGGAATAGTGAGAACTTACTTCCATTTGATGTGGATGAGTGCTTATATAGTGTGCTTTGGAGTGGTTACTTGTCTCGTAACTTCCCCTATATTTGAGGAAGTTAGAAGGTTTAGGATTAACTTCCACAACTGCTATAGGAGTTAGAATGTTCAATCTTATCTTCTACAACTGTCATTGGAAGATAAGTACTCAGTAGGAAGTTATAGCGATGAACCAGGATCTCGCTCATGTTTCAAAATAGTAACACGTGGTTCAATTCACTAGCTTTTGTAGATAAATCTTTCTGGAACTTTCCCAAGTGTTGGGGGTCGTCCAGGCGCTTTCCTGATGGACGACCCTCATGCCTATGGACGACCGTCCTACTAGGGATGACCATTCTTGTCTTCTTGACCTGGACGACTCTCATGGACAAATTGAAGTTGGTTTAATTTTCAATTTTCAGTTCACCATCACCATAAATCTAGAGGTAGTGTTCTTGCTTCCATTTCCTTCTCCTTGGTCCATCTTCCTTGGTTTTAAGGTTTGGAGGGTGTAGATGTAGCTTTTTAGCTACAATCTACACCCATTTAGTCCCTAGCTATTTATTGCTTTCTTTTAAATTCCTAGCATGTTTTATTGCTTTATTTAAATGCCTAGCTTGTTTTATTGCTTTTTTCTTTCTTTCTTTCTAGCATGCTTGAGTGCTATGCTTGAGTGCCTTTTAGCTTTAAAGAAATTGTTTAGGCTTTCTTCTTGTGTTTTGTGTTGAGGGTAGGATGTGGATCTTGATCTATTGGTCAAGGCCCACACCCAAACACCCTAGTTCAATAAAGGGTTTGGATTAAAGTCTTATTTGCATGTTTGTGATTGTTTGGCCTTTTGAGATGTTTTTACTTGCTTTCTCTCTTAGATCCATCTCTTTGTGATGCCATATTTGGATGTTCCATGCTTAGATCCATGCTTGTATGCCTAGATCTAACTTCTTACATCTTCGCCATGCTTCACATGCTTTATTTTTCATTTTTAGAATGTGTTTGTTTGCCTTTTGTGCTTTTCTTGTCTTGTTTGGTTGCATCTTCTCCCTTTTGTGGCTTGTTCGGGTGCAGCTGCGTGGGTGAGATCATATCTTGATGATGTTGGCATGCTTGTTTCTTGCCTTTCTTTCTTGTCTAGCCTTGCATGCTGGAGCTTCTCATGCTAGCCTTGTATGTGCATTTTGACATGATTAGCTCTTATCCTTGTTGTGGATAATGTATTTTGTCTGCCTTGATTTGTGTGCTAGACCCCGAAAATTCTAAAAATATCACTTTTTCACTGAGAGACCATGGAAATATCTAGATTGTCATGGTTCAACTCGTTCAGGCATCGGAGCACTCAAAGTACCATTTTAGGTCAAAATGACCAAAATGCCCCTAGTTAGCCCAGGGTTGACCAAATGTCAAAATTGTTCAAAACCACACAAATTTTTTTTTCCCATGTTTTTACATCAAACTTGAGGTTATCAAAGATTTTTGTTAACTTTGGCCAAGTTTGACCAGAGATTGACTCCCTAGAGCGACCGAAAACCCAATTTTGATCTGACCGTCAAAACGGCTCAGAACCAACACTATTGTGAAGAATATTGAATTCCCTTTCCAATGAGTGCTCATGGGTTGAAATCAGAGTTAACATAGTTGAGATATCTTGAAAGCCGTTCTAGGCACGTCAGCTCACTTCCTAAGGCCATAACTTTTTATCCAAGCGTCTAATTTTTGAAATGTCAAGTGTTATGGAAACTATACATCCATACCTTTCTAATGGTATAAAGATCAGGTCAATTAGAGTAAGGAAAGGCCTTGAAATGATCAATCAAAGTGAGAACTAGGAAACTAGAGGAAAAGACAAAATTGCTGACGTCAGCAAAAAGTACCCATCATGTACTAAATGCACGCCAAGCATGGATGACATGCTATAAGTGCACACTAGTAGCAGAACAGTTACCCAAAAAAAAAAAAAAACCCCCCAGCTCCCAGAATTGAAACAAACGAAAATCTAGAGGGTGACCTGATATGGTATCCACACATATTTTTGTGGTTCCCGCGGTACCCTGGTGAAAAAGTTATATTTTTGGAATTTTCAGGGTCCGATACACAAATAGAGGGTGGAAAAAATATGGTATCCACACATGTTTGAGCTTCTCTTGTTAGCCTTGTATGTGCCTCATAACATGATTAGCCTTTATCCTAATGTGAGAACATGCTTTGCCTCTTTGTACATTTAGGCCTTGCTTGCTTTGTGCCATCTAGTGTGGTCTTCGGGCTTTGTTTGCATCCTTTACATTTTAGTTTACATGTTCATGCATGTGTCTTTGCTTGCCTGTTTGTGTCATCAAGTATAGTTCCTACCTATGATTTTGTGAAGGTTCACACCCGTTTTTGCACACCAAATCCCGGGTCCCTTTTAGGAACTTTACTTGATGGCACATGTATCATCTGTACTCCAATATAATGGACCTATTGACACGAACTCCAAACCCACATTTGTCCCTCGAGGACACCCTATCTTTGCCTGTTTGTTTGATAACATTTTTGCTTTCTTTTTCCCATGCTTTCTTTCCTTACTTGTTTGTTAGCATGTCTCCTTTCCTTTGCTTGCTAGCCTTGTTTGCCTACTTTGTGTTTTTCTTCTCTTTCTGTTATTTCTCTACTTGTTTGCAGGCTGTGTTTTCTTTGTTTGTTGCATGTACGCACGAAGGCACAACTTCTGAATGGGAGCAAAAGGGCAAAGATTAGTAGATTAGGATGCTTAGCCTCTACATGGGGTCCACACTCTCTCTTAGCCTTTTCCTTTAGAACCATGTCTACAGCTTTCTTAGATTAGGGGTTCATTTTCTTGTACCTTGCTTGGGCCATACCCTCTGGTGTGGCAATGACTAATTTCCTTTTCTTCATTGTGTGTTTGCATTGTGCATGTGTGTGTATATATATATATATATATATATATATTTCTGCTGTTATAAAAAAGGTAGTCATGTACTTTGGATGATAGACATGTGTGGTTAGGAGGGCAACCACTTCCTAACCATGGGTGCTCTTAACCTTGGAGTGTGGATATGCATTCAAGGCTTGTGCTGTAGATGAATATTCACGCTACATTGTTTGCATGACCACCGCATGTGATTGCCTTCCTCCATGTTAGCTATTGACATTGGTTTCCCCGTGTATGCGACATGCATCATGTGTTTAAAACTTCGGTGAGCCTTGACTTGCCTTAGTATGAACATATTAAAGCATGACGTATACACAGGTATGAAACCCTACTAGTGCCCCATAGTGCACCAAATGTGAAACTCTGTTGAATTTTAGCCGTGAAAATGTGGCATATTCTTGCTATATTCTCACAGCGAAAGCTTGGTGAGAATAGCGTTTTGTGTGCTATGATGCACTTGACTCGAAATGTTGCCAGATTTCCACCACGACAATAAGGCAAAATGCTGCCAAATTTTCGTCGTGGAAGTTTGACAATAATTTCAAATGTGCTAGCAAAACACCGATAAAGGCCACAATCATTTTCCAAATCAAATCAAACCTTAAAGCCCAATTCTTTTAAGGACTTTCTCTAAACAGGTGTTGTGGGGTGCTTAACACCTTCCCCACACATAACCAAACTTTCGAACTCAAGAATCAAGATTTTTTACCATCCATATTAGATTAGGAAAAATGACATTTTTTTTTTAGTTTAGGACTAGTAATAAAATCAAATAGAGTCAGGTGACGAATCACACCTTAGAAAAAACCCAATGATTGGTGGTGACTTCACTACCTTTGTTAATAATTGATTACATATGACTCAATTTAGTCACACACCAGATGTTACTCTTTTTTACCCTCTTCATAGCCCCCGAGACCGTGCAAGGCCGCCCCTCCAAGGGTGGGAGGCGCGCGCGTCGCCACAATGGGTGGTCGACCGCCACAAGGCATCGACCGATTGGCGACTCCACTAGGGATACTTAGAGAGTTTAGCCTTTAGAACTTTTGGTTTACTCTTAATATTTGGTCATTGGCTTTCAAAAGTATTGAAATTGGCATTAATGGCTTTCATTTTGAATAATTTTTGCACTATATCTAATAAACTATTTTTAAAAAAAAAGTGTTTTCAAAATCATTTTTTAAAAATTTGTTTACAAAACCGACTTTGAGGTAATTTTTGTGCATGTGTAAGCTTTCCTGCTTTTGTAATAATGCTTTACAACTTTCCTTCACATGTGCAAACCTAGGGTAGTAAGATTTAATTTCCGCTACACTTTATCTGTATATATATCTGTTGTGCTTGGTGGAAAGTCTTTCCCCTTTCATTTCAAAATGCATAACATACCACTCATAAAAGGCCAATGCCTAACCTGTATACCTTAGATAGTTACTAGACGCCGAATTGTAGGTACTTCTGGGTCTATGGGTGGATAGGAGTTACATAAAAGGCCCCCTTGATCCGCTCTACTCTAGGTTCTTTTCATTCTACTTTCACAACATTTGTGACCAACCCCTAGGGAAGAGCAACTAAGTTTCTCGTGCATTAGATCAAATCCAAACCCCTAAGGGTTTCCAACCCTACAAGGGCATGCATACATATACTAATGGTTCCCTTATTTAAATGTGTATAGATAAAATTGGTGGCAAAACTCCGCATCAAGGAGGCCATTGCCAAAAGTCCAAGATCTCTTTCAAGTTTTGTAAAAATGGAAATCCTTTGTATCTGCCTTAGGGCGTTACAAAAAAGTCAAGTTTTGTAAAAAAATTCTTTTGATCTAATGAAAAAGAGAGATTCATTCTTTCCCATTTATTTTCAAATGTGATGTGAAAATTCTAGTGGCTTGCCAAGAATTTGCATTAATTCCACATCATTGTAGAAACCCACCTTAATAAAAAAAACCCAACCAAGGTTCCAGCCAATTTTTGAAAATGATAGGTGCATTTTGAAATACATGAGAACCTAAACTATCTTTGTTTTTGTTTTCGTGTTTCCACCTTGTTGTAATTTCAAATTTACCCCCATGTCTTCCTATCCCATTCTTTTGCTCTTCCAAGAATTATAGAGAGAAAAAATTGCTCAAAGGAAACTGCCAGGGCTAACACCACATTGTGATCCCATTATCACTAGATCTCGTGCTAGAGAGATGTCTACTAGTGATACTCTAGCTACTGAAGTGGGTGCTGTCGAGTTTTCTCAGATGAAAGAGCAAACGGCAAAAGTGATGCGTATGATGCGATAGCTAGTTGTAGGAGGTGGGCGTACCATATTTGGCCCAACCCTAGAAGGGCAAAATCCTATGCTTCCACTAACCTATGAGACACCACAGATTAACCAAAACAATGATCTGACCGTACCACCAACTGGCTTACAAGGAGGTGTCGATGCCTCGCGGTGGTCAACCACCCATTACGGCGATGCTTTTGCGCACTTAAAGTGTGGCTTATTCGGGAGCTTGGATGCTTGTGAAATGAAGGTTAAAAACCTCTGGTGTGTGACTTGAATGAGTCAATTTTAACCTATTATTACCAAAGGTAAGTGAAGTTGCCACCAATCATTGGGTTTTTTCTAAGGTGTGATTGGTCACCTGACTCTATTTGATTTTATTACCAATCCTAGGCTAAGAAAAAGGTTGTTTTTTCTAATCTAACACGGACGGGTAAAAAATCTTGATTCTTGAGTTTGGAAGTTTGGTTACGTGCAGGGAAGGTGTTAGGCACCTCACAACGCTTGTCCGAAGATAGTCCTTTATTTGATAAAATCTTAATTTTCGGACATTGGCAATTAAAAACAAGCAATTGGCATTAGCTTTCGAGGCTTTTAACGAATTGGGCTTTGAGGTTTGATTTTGGAAGGGGTGTGGTCTTGATCAATGCTTTGCTAGCATATTTTGAATTATTGCTGAATTTCCACGACGAAAATTCGGCAGCATTTTGATTTATTTCCGTGGTGAAAATCCGGCAGCATTTCACCTCTGGTGCATCATAGCACACAAAACACTATTCTCACTAAGCTTTTGCTGTGAGAATATGGCAATAAAGGTACCCAATTTTCACGGCGAAAATCCAGTAGAGTTTTTCGTTTGGTGCGCTATGGCACATTGACAGGGTTTCATGCATGTGAAGACAGCACATATCAATAAGTTCATACTAAGGCAATCTGAAGCTTTCCAAAGTATTGAACACATTGATGTGTGTTGCATACATGGGAAAACCAATGTCACTAGCTGATATGGATCGAGACAATCATACCGCGATGATCACGCACACAATATGGCATGAATATGCACTAATAGCAAAAGCCTTTAGTGCACACAATTATGAAAGGGTCACTCTCCTAACCATGGGAGTCCATCAGACAAAGTGCAAAATCATCCATAAACAAGCATATATATATATATATATATATATATATATACACACACACACGTACATACATCATGCATAGTGTAAGCACACAGAACAAGAAAATAAAGCAGACATCGCCAACGTTCGAAGGGTATGGTCAAGCAAGGTACATCCAAGTGTGTACATGCAAAAACAAAAGAAACACCAAGCAAATAGACAAGCCACAAAAAAGACAAACCAACAAAAGGTAGCACATAAAATGGCAAACAACAAAGGAAAGCACACAAAGGGGCAAACAGAAGAAAGCACATAAATGGGCAAACAAGCATGTTATCAAACAAGCAAGCAATAAAAAGAGTGTCCTAGGAGGACAAATGTGGGTTTCGATTGGTGTCCATAGTTCCATTATATTGGAGTATGGACGACACGCGTGCCATCAAGCAAAGTTCTTAAAAGGGACTCAGGATCTCATGTACAAAAGACGGGTGTGAAATCGCACGAGAATGTAAGTAGGGACTAAGCTTGTTGACATAAACAAGAAGACAAAGACACATGCATGAACATATAAACAAACGTGCAAAGTTGCAAACAAGCAAAGAAAGCCAAACAAGATGGTGCAAAGCAAGCACAAAGAAAGCAAAGCTTGTTATCACACAAAGGGGAAGGGTAAGCATGTTATAAGCCATACAAAGGGGCTAACATGAGAAAGCCTAACATGCAAGGCTAGCAAAGGAGAGAAAGGTAAGTGGCAAGCAAACTAAACATCACAAAAATGTGTCCTTACAAACATGGTTCCATCCAAACAAGCCACCAAAAGGGGAAGGATGCAACCAAACCAAAGCAAGTGGCCCCAAAGACCAATAAGCAACAAACCCACAAAGGGAAAACAAACAAGAACATGGTAAAAAAGCCTAGATCTAAGAAAACAAGCGCGGATCTAAAGCAAAAAAGCATGGAAAGGGCAAACAAAGCACAAACATGCATAAAGGAAATAATCCAAATCCTTTGTTGTAGGCCTAGTTTTATGGATATGTACCTAGATCACAAGATCTAGATCCATATCCTACCTAATGATGATCCACAAGAAGTAATCTTCATCCACAAGGGTCGTCCAAGACCAATGATATCTAGGGCAGCCTTCAGAATGGAGAAAAGAGGAATGTGCACCACAAACATGAAAGAAGGACGTCCAAGGGTATTACTAGTCGTCCAAAGAGGTATTAGTCATCCATACCATGAGAGGGTGTGGATGATCAATAAACACTTAGTGAAATTTTGAGTACTTTCTATTGATTATAAATGGTTACACCACGATCCTTATCTTGGAATGTGGGATGAATTTTCCGAAATTCGCTCCACACTCCCCATTAAGTCCACACATCTCCCATTATGTTAGTGGAATCTAACAAGTAGACCCACTCCAAACTCTCTATAAAAAGGACCTAACCTTACTAGCCTAAGGTAAGTTTTACTATTCATCCACTTACTATACTTGAGTTCTAGAGAAAAAATTGACTTAACTATCAAAGGGTCCTTGGCTGGTTCACCCCAGTCACCTTTGATAGTCACTTTCTTTCTCTTCAGGTCATCCAACTGCCGTTGAAGCCCAGAGCATTCAGCCTACTGATTTTCAAGCATCATTAGTTGGCATTGTCTGTGGGGAGTTCTAAGTGTTAACCACTTTGCTTTCTAAGACAAAAGGTTGCATGGTCCGGGCTAGGTCGATGGCCACAAGTCCAGAACACCTAGAGAGTGGAAATGCTTCCAATCATCCAAACCGCACACCAGCATCGCCACTAGCATTCGTCCAACAGCAGTTGCAGTCCTTGGCAGCCGCAATGGTGGACTTGACACAACAAAACCAAGAATTAACTAGGGTGGTCAATAGAAAGAAGCAACATTAACACCAACATGTAGAGTAACCTAAGCATAACTCAGAAGACAGAGGGGTGGAGAACGTCACTGAAGGAGGAGATCAGTCCAGAGGCACCGTCACTCGAAAGGTGCCAAACTTGGAGAAAGGGATGGATCAGATGAAGAAAGCCATGGAAGAGATAAGAGACTCCATGAGGAGGATGAATCATGTGGATGATTTCGTCCACAGAACTGACTCTCCCTTTACTGCGTCCATCATGAGTCATCCTTTACCCTTCAAGTTCAAAATGCCTAGCTTGGACTCATATGATGGAACGCGATATCCTTGTGATCACATCGCCATGTTCAAAATGATAATGCAACTCCAAGGCGTTCCAGATGAGATCATGTGCAGGGCCTTCCCTACCACATTGAAAGGTCTAGCCAGGGTATGGTTTGGCAAGCTACTACCAAACACTATAACATCGTTCCAGGAGTTAAGTAAGTTATTCGTCAACAACTTCGTCGGAGGCCAAAGACACAAAAGTTCCTCATCCAGCCTGTTGAACATAGAGCAAGGAGAGAATGAGATTCTACGAACTTTCATCTGCCGTTTTAATAGGGAAGCCATGTTGGTAGATGTGATGGACGACAAAATCCTTTTGACGGCCTTCTACAATGGAGTTACTTCAGATTTATTCAATCACAATATGTATGACCAAGAGCCACAGATGATGGCTGAGCTAATACACTCAGCCCAAAGCTTTATGAATGCTGAAGATGCTATCATTGCCAAATGGAAGAAAAAGGCAGAATGAGCAGAGGCTAGATACATGCATCATCCTGAACAAGGCCCTCACCCAAAAAAGGCCAAGGTAGGAGAAAAGAGAGACCGAGATGCCACGAAGGCAGGATCATCATCAGGATGATATTTCAACTACATGCCTTTGAATGCTTCACTTGAGCAAGTGTTGATGTAAATCAAGGACACTTTGTTCTTGAAATGGCCAAAAATGCTGAAAGGAGATCCTAGTAAGTGGAATAAGAGCAAGTACTGTCATTTTCACTGAGACCATTGGCACAACACTAACGAATCTTATGATCTAAAGCAACAAATTGAAGTCCTTATCAAACAAGGGATGTTGAAGAACTTTATTGGAGGAGAGCACAAGGATGAAAGACCACCACTAAAAGGCAATGTAGAAGAGCCAGTCCGTCCACCACTTGGAGAAATAAGGGTTATTGTTGGTGGAACATCAGCTGCCAGCTCGTCCAAATCCAAGAAGACCTACCTTCGAGTGGTTCAAAACGTTCAACTTACTAGTCGTCCACTAAGAGTACAAAGGATGGATAAACCAACTATAACCTTCACTGATGAAGATGTAAGAAGGCTGTACCATCCTCATGATGATGTAATTGTCATCACTTTAACGATTGCAAATTACACTACAAGAAGAGTACTAGTAGATAATGGGAGCTCAGTAGATATCCTTTACTACTTGGCCTTTCAGTAGATGAAGAAAATAAAGAGTTGCTCCATCCAACCAATGTCCCCCTGATTGGATTTGGAGGGATGAAGGTCCTATCAGTAGGCAGTATCTTCCTACTAGTTGTGGTTAGGTCTTATTCGTAACAAATTACCAAAGAAGTGAACTTTCTTGTCATTGACCGCTCATCCTCATACAACGCCATCATAGGACGACCAACCTTGAATAGTTGGAAACCTGCAACATCCACCTATCACATATACGTTAAGTTCCCGACAAAGTATGGCATTGGAAAGGTCCAAGGTGATCAGTTAGCAGTTAGAGTATGTTATCTAGCCATGTTGCATATGGATGAGCAATTGCCAATGATGAACATCAAGGAAAGAAGGATGGTCATTGAGCCAATTGAAGTACTAGAAGATGTTCCTTTGGACGAATCTAACTCGGAGAAGTTCACAAGGATCAGAACAAGTATGGAGAGGAAGATGAAGCAAGACCTTGTCCAATTCCTCAAGAAGAGCAAGGATGTGTTTGCTTAGAGCCATGAAGACATGCCTAGGATTGACACAAGCATGATAACTCATCGTCTAAATGTTTCCTCGTCCTATAAGCCCGTTCCTCAGAAGAGAAGAGCATTCACCCCAGAGCGAGACAACGCCATTAAGGAAGAAGTCTAGAAGTTATTAACAGCGGAGTTCATCCAAGAAGTCTACTACCTTGATTGGCTAGCAAATGTAGTGATGGTAAAAAAGGCTAATGGCAAATGAAGGATGTGCGTGGACTTCATAGATTTGAACAAAGCATGCCCTAAGGATAGTTATCCCCTTCCATGCATTGACTAGTTGGTAGACTCAACAGTTGGACATCAAATTCTAAGCTTCATGGATGCATTTTCAGGATATAACCAGATAAAGATGGACGAGGAAGACCAAGAGAAGACAACCTTTGTTACAAGCCAAGGTTTGTTTTGCTACAAAGTAATGCCTTTTGGTTTGAAAAATGTAAGGGCTACCTACCAAAGACTAGTCAATCAGATGTTTCGTCCATAAATAGGGCGAAATGTTGAAGTATACGTGGATGACATGTTGGTCAAAAGCGCAAAGGAGACACTACACCTGAACGACCTCCAGGAGACTTTCGACACGCTTAGATGATACAACATGAAGCTAAACCTAAGCAAGTGTGCCTTCGGAGTTTCATTGGGGAAGTTCCTTGGGTTCATGGTCTCATAGAGGGGGATTAAAGCAAACCCTGACAAGATTCTAGCAATACTAAGCATGAACTGTTTCCTTTTAGAAATATTTTCTCTTTATAAACTTGGAAATGAAAAGGATGGGATAGGAAAGAGATGGGGGTACAACCTCTTTCAGCCTATCTCAACCTATGTAGCCGGGCTGACGTGGCATGGCCGAACACTCAGGCTAGGCATTCTTAGAGATACCGTGAAAGAAAGATAATGTCTTTGGGGAATCCGCCCGTCGAGCAATAACTGGTGTTAGGCACAAGTTACTTGGAAGTCATGTTAGCAATGAGTGATGGCCCCATTCGGTCAGGGGTATAGGGCAAAGGGACCCATTGACATGGGAAAAATCACCTCATCATGACGACCCCACTAAGGGAGAGGCAAGAATTGGGTGGGGGGAGGGGGAAATTTTGGGAAGTGAAACATAAGAATGGTAAGGAAAAACACAACTCGGGGATTAAGAGATCTTGTTTAGATTTTAGGGTAGAGGCTCGGCCATAAAGTCGTAACCTTAGTAGGGCCAGGATCAAGTGAGTTTAGGGTTAGAAACGATAGTTGAGCTCCCTCAGTAGCCTTTAGAGTCATTTCTTGGATCTCCCATTGTAGGATAGGCCTAACCCAGAGTACAAGTAAATTGGGGATCTAAGCCCAAAAGCCCAAGGTTGTTGGGAAAGGACTACCAAAATTGGCACTATTTATGAGGATCTCTTACTACGCTGAAGGTCTAAAGGTGGTGAAGGTATCTACCAAATAGAGGATCAACATGCAAACGAAGGGTCGGTAGGGTCTGGTAGGAACCGTTCTAGGGCCTCTTCTCGGGCTTTCAAGTTGGTGGAGCAAGAGCATAGGATAGAGTGCCACGACCTAGACAAGTATAAGACTCAGATGGACTCGCATGCAGCATCATCCTGGGGGAGAGAATAGTGTCTTACATACCTGAGGTCTCGTACCATAGTGATCGGGACCGCGAGATGGAAAGCCTGTGGAGGCAGATTAGAGAATTAGAGCTTAAAGTGAGGGGTAAGCGATGAAGAAGGTATCTTGAGGAATCGTCCCTTGAGAACGACTCCACAAGCAGGAACATTGGGGGTTCATCTCACCAGGGCCATTCTTGGCTGTCGAGGGATAGGTCAATATGTCAATAGGCCGAGATATGGTGTCATGAAGGAGGGAAAGGCATGGACACCCCAGCGTTGTTATAGATGCCATGAGACAAGCGCTTAGGAGAGTAGCCTAGTCACCTTCTCCAAGGAAATAGAGCGTACCGATATGCCGGGACATTTTACCCACCCACTATTCACTTGTTATGATGGCAAAACTGACCCTGTGGAGCATGTATACCATTTCTCTCAACTCACGGCTCTTTATTCTCCGAATGATGGGCTTTTGTGCAAAGTTTTTCCCTTCAGCCTTGGAGTTACAGCAATAAGATGGTTCAACGGCCTGAGGAACGGCTTCATCCACAACTTTTGGGAGGTAATCCAAGTATTCGGGGAACGCTTTATCACATGTAGCTGAGTCCATTAGCCCATTGATGCTCTGTTATCTATGAAGATGGGAAGTAGGGAGACCCTTTGATCCTATGCTGACCGATTTGGGAGTTGTATAACGAGATTAGAGGAAGCAATGAGCAGGTGGCTGCAAGCACTTTTAGACTGGGGCTTCCTTAGAAATCTGAGTTGAGAGACTCATTAACTATGAAGCCTCCTGAGAACATGCACCAGTTGATAAGATGAATATAGGAGTATAAGAGGTTAGAGGACGATAGATTATAGAGTAAAGGGAAAGTCCCTACTACATCCCAGTACCAAAGGGAGCACCGACCTAAGGGCTTTCAACAAAGACCTAGAGGAGACGTAGGGGGCAGACCCCCTTTAGCTGAGCTGAAGGAGTGAATGTGGAGTTTATGGAGCCAGTACATAAGATTTTGGAAAGGATCTAGCACGAAACTTATTTCCACTAGCCTGGTAAGATGGGTAGAGATTCGACTAGAAGAAACCAGAATTTGTACTATACCTATCATTGGGACAAGGAGCACACCACAGAGTAGTGCTGGACATTCAAAGATTACTTTGAATAGCTTATCAAAGTGGCACATTTGAGGGAATATGTGGTCATACAAGGTGGGGGTACAACGGGTTAGGCATCAGGAAGCCAAGGACGGATAATACCACCCCCATTGACATCATCGAGGTTATACATGCCGCGTCAATCGGGGTTAGTGCCAACTATTGAAAGGGAATTCTCAACATTACCCCTATGAGGTACAGGGAGTAGCAAAGCATCCTGGGAAGAAGCCTAGGTTAAGCAAAGGGTAGATAGCCTTTAACGATGATGATCTAAATGGAACCACCCAACCACATGACAACACACTAGTTGTAACCCTTAGGATCAGGGGATTCCTTGTCAAAAGGGTTATGATCGATTAGGGCAGTGGGGTGGAGATAATGTACCTCAATATGTTTAAGGGTTTAGGCTTGAAAGCCGATGATCTCACGAAGTACGAAACCCCGTTAGTGGGATTTGATGGGAAGATGGTAATGTCTAAGGGGCAGATCAAGCTCCCTGTGGTGAATTTCATAATGGTAAATGCTTTCTCGCTATACACGGTAATCTTGGTACGACCATGGATCCATACCATCGGAGCTGTACCATCGACATTGCACCTGAAGGTGAAGTTCCCTACTGAACATGGAATTGTAACAATAAGAGGTGACCAAAATGCAGCTCGGCAATGCTTGGTGGCCACAATCAATCATGAGATCAAGCAGAAGGAGCAAGTAGAATCAGATCCATTATAGCAATCACAGTACCCTGAGGGGCCTGGTGAGGTTGGCAATGAAGAGGAGTTGGTTGTGGTCCGTATCTTACCTTATGAGGATAGGCACTTTTGAGTAGGGAAGACCCTTCCAAATGAGGATCGCGTAATGGTATTGTTGTCATTGGTTCATAATTTAGGTATCTTTGCATAGAGCCCATATGTTGTCCCCGGGGTGGACTCGGAGTTCATAGTGCATAGATTGAACGTGGACCCCTTGTATCCCCTTATGAAGCAAAAGCTGAGACGGTTTGGCAAGCCTTACGTGGAAGCTGTGAAGGAGGAAATGAAAAAGCTAAAGCAAGTAAGGACCATAGAAAAAGTGTTCTTTCCAGATTGGTTGGCTAACATGGTGGTAGTGAAGAAGAAGAATGGGAAATGGAGGGTTTGTGTTAACTTTACCAATCTAAACAACGCATACCCTAAAGACCCTTTTCCTGTCCCTAAGATAGACCAGCTGATGGACGCCATGTACGACCATCTGAGGATAAGCTTTTTGGACACTTTCTAGGGATATCACTAGATTGCCCTAATTCTCGAGGATTAAGAAAAAACATCTTTCATCTCCCCTGAAGGTAACTACTACTACACGGTCATGCCCTTTGGTTTGAAGAACACCAAGGCAACACATCAGTGGATGGTCACTCGAATGTTCAGACAACAGATCAGTAAAATGGTGGAGGTGTACATTGATGACATGGTGGTCAAAAGTAAGAGGTCGGAGAAGCATGTGCCAGATTTAGTCTAGGTATTCGAGATATTGACGCACCATAGATTGCACCTCAATGCCACTAAGTGTGCATTTGGAGTAGGATCTGGGAAATTCCTCGACTACATGATAACATGTCAAGGCATTGAGGTTAATCCCAACCAAATCAATGCAATTTAACAGCTCAGTCTGCCGAGAAACCCAAAGAAAGTATAGAAGCTTATGGGAATGATAACAGCCCTGAATCAGTTTGTGTCCAAGTCGGTTGACAGATGTCACCCATTCTTCTAGTTGCTAATGAAATGGAAGGGGTTTAGTGGATAGAGGAGTGTGATAGTACCTTCTGTGGGCGTGAGCGTCCACGACGAGTCGTCCTCGCGGTTGGGTAAGTACGCCTTGGCCTAGGGTGGACCATGGCAGAGAAATGGAGTCGCCACCTAGATTAAGTCTAGGAACCATAAGTATAGCACCCTTCGTGGAAGCTGATCTATTACCAGAGCACGTGTCCATAGCTTAGGTATGGGGATGGGAAGGTGTTAGGCACCCAACCCTACCTAACTCGTAGGTCGGCTTCCACTCATTGTCTTCCAAGTCTTAATCTGATTAAAGGTAAGTTTTATATGTCATTCTAACTCAACACACACTCTAGCATACATCAATCATCCCAAACCTAAACATTCATCTATCATGGCATCGAGCATGGCATATCCAAGCATGTTATGACATCTAAATATCAAAGGCATGGCATCCAATCCAAACATATTCATGATATCCAATAAACCCATTCTGAACTAATGTATGTTCATGTGAATGCATGACTTACCTCATTTACCTCGCTACATCACAACACCTATGCATAAATGCATGTTCACATTTTATGCATGTTTATGGTACATAAGCAATCTAAAAACCCAAATAAGCATCAAAGTGTTAAAACAAGCAAACTAAAACAAAGGAGAGAAGAAACGAATTAAAGAACCAAAAACTAGGTTAAAACAAAGGCTAAACATGTAAATAAAACAAAATGGAAACAAAATAGAAAGGGATTAAGGTCTTTGGGCAGGAGTATGCATGCGCAAACATAATGCATGCATGCACAGCCCAACTGTATGCGTACACATACTACGAGTATGCATACCCATACAAGTAGCATGCGCACGCATACACGCCCTAAGAATCCCAACCCAAAAAACTACAAAACAAAAACACAAAAAACAAAGAAACTAACAACCTAACATCCTCATAATGTAGCACAAAATAAACCTAGGCTAAACAAACTTACAATAAACACACGAACATATATAAAAACATAAAGAAACAAAGAAAATCAAAGAAAGTGAAAAGCCAAAGTTAGAAACTTTACCTCAACACTAGAACTCTCTAAAGCTTGATTTTGATTGTCCCTTCAGTCAATCTATTCACAACCAAATTAAAGATGAGTTAGTAAACTTAACACTCAAAGACCAAGACCAGAAAAGGTCCCAACAAAATAATTTTACCTTAAGGATGTTTGGTGCAAAACTCCCTCTTTAATTCACTATTTCCTTGTGAATCTTATGTGTTTTTACCACCAGAATTTGTCCTCTTGAAAATGTACTATTCCTTTCATAGTCAAAAAATAGAGGTTTGGGGCGGCTCCTAGATGATGTGGGATTCGTTCCAAACCAAGTTTGAATGCAAAAAACCTTTCATTTCATAGTTTCCTCTCATTCTCTCATCCCTCCCTATCTAACTTTCTCTCTCTCTCTCAAGCTCCTTCATTCTCTCTAATGGCACCCAAGCCCAAAACCAAGAAAACTTCTTACGTAATTTCCAACGGAGTTTTCAACCTCACGCATTGGGATGGAGCCACAAGGCTGACTGAGTCTCCTCCACTAATCTACAGGCCACAAAACCATCTTTTAGGGGGTGCATGGGCTAGATTGGTAAGTTTTCCAAAATTTTCTCATTTTCAAGTTTTGCTCTAATCTTCCATTTTCATCTATTTTTGGACTTGTACAAGCTTGGGTTTTGTTGTGGGATGGGTCTAGATGAAAACCTAATGTCCTAGGAGGGGTAGGAACATGCTTAGGATGAGTTTTGATAAATAGTAGGATGAGACTATCGATGAACTCTCTCTATTTGTATTAGTGCGTGCGTAGCCAGTGTTCTTGCTGTGAGAGACCACAAAAGTTCCTCTCAAAAAAAGAGAGAGATTTTTGAGTGCTTTTTCAAGACACCTCTCTTTTTGGGTAAGCGGTGTGGAGTCGCCACTTATTTTTTATACAAAAAAAATAAGAAAAAAAATCTAAATACAAAATACATGACTAAATTGTTTCATTCTCATTGTTTAAATAAAAAAAAGAATACATGCTTGATAAATTAAGTATTGCATGGCTTTGGGTCCTAGTTACAAACTACCAAATAATTACATGGCTTTTTGTCCTAGTTACAATCTACCCAAAAATAAATAAAAATAAAGATAGAGCCTAGGTCTGCCTATCCAAAGACACTAAATTCAGAAGCTAGGTTACGGAATGGGAAGGTGTTAGGCACCCATTCTGCCCAGACAGAGTCTGGTCTTCTAGACTCTCGTGACCAATGTACCCTTTTTATGCATGACATGAATGATATGTTGCACACATGAACAAAACTAATCAAAATTGACTCACATGAATGTATTTTATGAATATGCCCTCTTCTTTGTTTAAAAAGAATTGGATTTGTGTTGTGATAAAAAATTGAATTGGGTTTAGAAAAGAAATCAGATATGTTTTTGAGAACTAAAAAAAAACCGGTTTATTAATGAAAGAAAAATCAGATCTGTTTTTGAGAACTAAAAAATTAGTTTTTTTATGAAAGAAAAATCAGATCTGTTTTGTGATATATAAAAAAAAATTAAATTTGTATATTAAAAAAAATTAGATCTGTTTTTATGTGTAAACAACATTAAGAAATAGATTTTTTTTAAGAAGAGGGCTTTATTCATGAAATAAATTTATGCAACATGCACTAAACAAACAAACAAAACCACTCATGAACCTTTTTTTTATTTCAAAATCTGTTATATTAAAAAAAAAAAAAAAAATTAGATCTACATCTAAAGAAAATGTAGATCGGTTTTTTTAAATAAGAAAATTTCAGATTTGTATCTAAGGAAGATACAAATCAGTTTTTGTTTAAAAAATTCATATCTGCATCTAATGAAGATGCAATTCAGTTTTTTTTATTTTTTTTTATTTGAGAAAAATTCAGTTTTTTATTTGAGAAAGATTGTGAAAAATTCAAATCTGCATCTAAGAAATATACAAATCAGTTTTTTGATTTGAGAAAAATTCAGATCTGCATCTAAGGAAGATGCAAATCAGTTTTTTGATTTGAGAAAAATTCAGATCTGCATCTAATGAAGATGCAAATAAGTTTTTTGATTTGAGAAAAATTCAGATCTGCATCTAAGGAAGATGCAAATTAGTTTTTGATTAAGAAAAATTCAGATCTGCATCTAAGGAAGATGTAGATCAGTTTTTGATTTAAAAAAGATGTAGATAACATGCAGATTTTTGAAATTAAAAATAGATCATGACAATAATAAAAAGAATCAAGAACATATTTCAACAAAATAAATCAACAATTCATGATATGAATATTTAAAACAACTAATAAGAAACAACCTCTTACATGGAGCACTCTTCTTCTTGAGGGGATATTTTAGGGTTCAAAGAAATTTATGCAATTATCTTTGAAACCTAAAATCCCTAGCTTAAGAGAGAATATCAAAAAAGGGGAATCAGAAATATGAGAAGTTTGAGAGTGTGAGAAAGTGTCTCTCTGAGAGCGTAAATGAGTCTCTTGAATTTTGAGATCCAGTCTCTATTTATAGAGGTTGGAATGCTTAAAAAATAAGCAAAGATGATTAGAATGCGAATCGGGATGTGTCCTTTTGCGAAAAAGTCGAAAAGGATGTGTTTTATTGTCACCCGAAGAGTGTTGGGCAAAAATACTTATAGGTGCCATTCGGCACTCCAAAAGTGCTGAATGGCACTCTTGGATGCCAAACACACTTCCGTGTTCGGGTGCGTTTTGGACTCCTATTTTAGGTTTTCTTGAGCTAGACCTCGCACTTAGACGTGTTTTCAATCCATATTTTAAGATTTTTATCTCTTTTCTGGATAATTCAGGTCTTTTCAGCAACAATTATCTTGTAGATAAATATTCTAAAATAAATCTTGATAAAGTTTAGATTATCCACAATTTTATTGTTATCCAACTATCCCCTTTATTTCATGCAAGCAATCCTATTTTTGACACTAATAATCAACCAATCACAAAATTATTTAATTAATTTTAATTGTTTAGCCAATCAGAATTAATTTAAATTAATCATGCATGGTTGATTCTACCTAGACATAATGCATGCTGACCGTGCAAACTTGATTATGCGATATCTTTCGATCCAACGGTCCGATTTGGAAACCAGGCATACCGTCGTGACCATTAGAACCTCAAGATCATTTTTATGATATGCAATGAACAAATTAATGCATGTAATGCAATCATGATTTTATTAGGTACATGGATGGTCATTCTTGTCATTCTCCTTGATTAAATCATGGGTGCAAAATCGAGTGTCTACACATGCGTGCACATACTCTCTTCATGCGTACACATCTGTGTTTAACAGTTCATATGGATGCATGCCTTAACATGCGCACGTATGCAGAGACCCTGCGTACACATACGTGGGCCCTGCGTGCGCATGTAGGCACTCAGAAACCTCATTTTTTAATTGTCTTGACCCTTTTTCACCTATTTTCTTATCCAACTGTGATTCTCATGCTCTCTTTTCATATTTTTGTAGGTCTTGCCCCCTTTCACGGGTAGGGATAGTACTAGCCACATTTCTTCTTGGTATAGGGCCTTGATGGAAGACACAAAGGCCTTAGTACGCGCAGCTGGCTTCGAGCATATCATTTGCCTGCTTCTAGAGAGTTCCACCAGTAGCATCCTGGTGTAGACACTGGCTAAGAGGTGGTGGGACACTACTCATACCTTTCACATTGCTGATCGGGAGATGACAGTGACTCCCTATGACTTCCACCGGATGACCGGTCTTTAGTGTGATGGGTCCCTCATTAATCTGAAGGGTAAGTCAAGTACTCAGTTGAGCATAGACCTACTGGGGCATAGCTACTTGAGTGAGAGCATTTGCTATTTCGACTTGGAGGTGAACTACAAGCCCTATTCCCAAGCTACGCTTGATGATCGTGCTTGGATGGCTAAGGCATTCTTGTTGTATATACTGGGGGTGTATCTCTTCGCCAATGGTGGGCAAATGGTTTCCTTGAGGTTATTGGCTCTCTTCCGTGACTTTGGGTAAGCTTAGGAGGCGAACTAGGGCCAGGCTTGTCTTGCGTACTTGTACTTATCCTTGGACACACTCAATCGGGGGACTCTATGGCAATTGGTGGGGCCTTGGAAGCTCCTTGAGGTTAAACCCTCTTCCTTTTCTTATGTAGCTTTACAAGTATGTACTTTCTACTCTTACAAATGGTATTTATTCTCATGTTATCTAGACTTGCAAACTTCATTCCGTGCCCTTGCAAACTGTGTCTATCTTTTACCTTGCAAACTGTCATCTTGCAAACTGTCATTTCTCTTGCAAACTATAAAGTTGCAAACTGTACTGTATCTTTCAAACTATAATCTTGCAAATTGTTTCTTCTCTTATCATGCAAACTGTCATTTATCTTGCAAACTATCATCTTGCAAACTGTGTTGTATCTTACAAACAGTTTCTTCTCTTATCTTGCAAACTGTCATTTCTCTTGCAAACTATCATCTTGCAAACTATTTCTTCTCTTATCTTGCAAACTATCATCTTGTAAACGATTTCTTGTCTTATCTTGCAGCGTTGGGCCATGAACTACGATCTCATTACTTGTGAAGCAGAGGTGGATTTGAGGAGCTTCTCTTCAATTCGGGCTCATCTCAAAAGCCTTTCTTCTAAGGATGTAAGTAGAAAAATCTTCTTCCTTTTACTATCTTTGTATGTTCCACAAGGTTTTTCTTCTAACCATATATGCTTCTGCAGATTTCTTGGAGTCCTTGCGTAGGTGCTCTTCTTGCCGCAGATCCGGACTTGGAGGTGGCTGCCATCATGTCTTCTGGGGTTACCCAACCCTTGGAAGGGGCCGGTCTGAGGGTCCTTTACTTAGCCAAGACGGTTTCTTGTCAACTAGTGGGTGAGGACACGCCATAGGTTCCGATGTATCCTCTCCCTTCATGCTTGCCCCACTCTCCATGACAGATGCTAAATACTAGTTGTAGAGGAATGGCATACCTTACGCCCAATAGCTCTTGGGCAATCTTGACTATGATGAGTTCAGTGAGACTCATCTTATGCCTTCCTTTCCCATTGGAGTATTTATCTTCTCTTTTTCCTTTTTCCTTTCTCTTTACCTTACTTATGTCGCATGTGGTTATATTCAAATATGCTGATCATGTCAGGATATGGCTAGTGCTGCCACGCGTGGCCCTGTTGACCCTCCCCAATTGTCTTGTTCGGTCTATACCTATGGCCCTGATGGCTTTGCTTAGGAGCGTCTTATGGGACATAACCCGTATGTCATGGACTACCCTTTTCCTCAGGGTACACGAGCGGTGAGTCCTCTTTATCCTTGTCCTTTGTACTTTCCATCTGCACCATTTGGGCTTGTCCTAACACTGTCTTCTTTTCAAGTTAGAGGTGACCGAGTATTCTAGGTAGATCTACAAGCCTAGAGGGTATGCCTACCCGGGTGATGATGATGATGATGGCAATGGCGATGACCCTAAGACGACTCTGAGCAACTGACCGAGGAAGAGGCATTACCAATGATGCTCCTACAATTCAGATACACACAGACAGACATACTTTTTCCAGCCATTATCTTTCACACTTCAGATTTTATTTGAGACATTGGGTTATATTTAAGAATATCTTTTACATTTCTATTTTTATTTAAGGACATATACTTATTTACAACTTATGGGTATCTTGGAAATGTATGCATATTATCTAGCTTTTCTTTTCTTCTTCGATGTGCGAAAAGCTGAGCTTGAATCTGCCTTGAGTAGTTCTTTAGGCCATAGGAGTCATGAGAAAAGTCTTGGTAAGGAAATCTCATCCCAAATAGGGAATCCGAAACCTTAATGAACCAGCGCACGCATGCACGCGTGTGCGTACGCAGGCGTTGACCATGCGTGCGCATCTTAGACCATGCGTGCGCATGCTACCAAACAGATAAAAATAACCCTAGCCGACTTTCTTTACTATAAAACAGTTGTGGGAGGCTTCCAAACCTTCACAAAATGTTTTTTAAGCCCAAGAAACATTCTGTAAGGTCCCAATGACAGAATTCACTCCTTTAGAGATCTTGACGTGGATAAATGAGCTTAATCTCAACTTCAAAGATGCTTTTATCCCTCTTGGGCTTTCTTGTATTTATTTATTCCATCAAATCAAAGTGAATGAGCCTCTTCTGTGTGCAGCCACTGAGTTTTGGATACCTACTCGACATGTTTTTCAATTCAATAGTGTGCAATTATGCTCCACTCTCGAAGAATTTGGTGCGATCATGGGCGAGCACGACTTCGGTGCTATCATTCTTCCTACTCTTGAGGAAGATCTTTCTGACCTAGCTCATGAACTTTTGGGGTTTCCTCTAGTTATGGCCAAAAGGTGGTGTAAGTCCAACAAATTGAATGCCCTTATGGTTTTCAAGTATTTCTCCAAGATGGATGTCCCTTTGGCTAGAGTAAAACGTTCTTATCATCTCAACATTTTTTGTCTTTGCATTCTTGCAAGGTTCTTTTTGGTGCACAAGATACCTCACGTAGATTCAAGAATCCTTCACGTGGTCAAGAATTTAGGGAATGGGAGCCCCATATCCTTATCTTGGCAGAAACTCTCAATGGCTTGGATGCTGTTCATAGGGAGGAAGCAATATTTTTTTGTGGGGAGTCCTCTTCTTCTTCAGGTGTGATCACTAATTTTGCCTAGGTTGTCAACCTAAAAGGATTCCTCTAATTTTTGTTTGGATTTCCTTTCGGTTTTCAAACCATAGAGGCTCCTTATATCGTTTTTGAATATTTCTCTCTCCTTTATCCACTCAACACTCATGCTTTTTTGTTCATTAGATTTGGCTGTATGAGAAGCTCAGATTGTTTTACCCTCCCACTATTGCTCCTAGTCAGTATCAACCAAAGCATTATCGTGACCATAATCCTAAAGAGAAAGAGATGAACCCCGTTAATCTTACTGGACTCTTGTAGCATGTTACTTCCTCGAATGTCCAATGGGTGGTACAATGGTTGTGCATCAAGGCCATGTCTAGCTGTGATTCCAAGGAAAATTATGTACCTTTGGTTGGGCTTCGCCACTGTTCTTACTATCCAACCTGTCGCATTGCAAGACAGTTTGGTGACCGTCAAGGGGTTTCTTGTGGCAATGGTTCTTTCCATTCCCTAGCATTTACTAAGAGAATCTTGGGCAGAATCCATGAGACTTGGTCGTGAAAGGCAATGAATAGGGACATCCACTTCCCTCAGTTTCTTCGTCCAACTTGGTTATCCACTATTATGAGAGTAGTCCATCGGGAGGAGAAAGATCACAAGAAATCCAACAAAAGGAAGATGACTGAATGACTACCTTGATATGCCCCAAATTTTACTTTTTTGCACTTTATGATTCCATGTCTTTTTATTTGAGTTAATAAAGGATTGGAATGTTCCAAATCCCCTATAAAACAATTTATCATCTTTTAATTTGAGCAATAAGAGAATCAACCATTATATTATCTTTGCTTATTGTCCTTTCTTTTCTTTCTTTTTCTTTTCTTTTTTCTGTGCCATGTAATATTTTCCCATGATGTCCTTGTGGAAATTTTCGCCATGTCCATGGTCTTTTCCCCTATACTTTACCTAGATCACCCTTTTGGGTTTTTTGCCCTAACTTTTCCCTAGGCTGCCCTTTCAGGTTTTCAACCTAGCAGGCTTTTTTTCTTTTAAAGCTTTGTATTTCCAGAGCCTATCCATGTTGATTAGGAAAAGCATCTCCTCTTCATCCAAATATGTAATTCTTGTATCGCATCCTAACATGATCTTATTAATAATAAAAGGTCCAGAACATCTCGCCTTCATATTTCCTCTTGGATCAAATGTTTCATCTTTAAGCACCTTTAGGACTAGATCGCCTTCCTTGAGGTTTCTATGTTTCACCTTCTTGTTAAACGCTTTAGCAATCCTCTTTTGGTAACCCTGTATGTGATATTGAGCTTTCATCCTCTTCTCATCTATCAAGGTTAACTGTTCATATCTTTCTCTCATCCAGTCCTTTTCTAGGACTTTGGTCTCCACTAATGCTCTTAAAGACTGTATCTCGATCTCAATGGGAAGCACCGCTTCACTCCTATAAACCAAAGAGTAAGGGGTTGCCCCAGTTGATGCATGGATAGAATTCCTATAACCCCATAAGGTAGATGGAAGCTTCTCGGCCCAATCCTTGTATGTCACTACCATCTTTGCTAGGATATTCTTGACGTTCTTGTTGGCTGCTTCTACGGCCCCATTAGTCTGCGGTCTGTGTGGTGAAGACTTATGATGTTCAATGATGTACAATTCCATGATCCTTTGGACCTTTCCCTCAAAGTGGGAATCGTTGTCAAGGATGATCACTTACGGTACTCCAAACCGATAAATGATGTTATTCTCTATGAATCGGGCTGCATGCTTGGCTATTAATATGGAGTAGGAAGCTACCTCTACCTACTTGGTGAAGTAGTCAATTGCCACTAGGATATACTCATGCCCGTTCGAAGCCTTAGGAGCTATTCTTCCAATCACATCTATACCCAAGACTAAGAAGGCCATGGAGAGGTCATACTGTATAGTTCACTAGGTGGTACATGGTTTAAGTTTGCATGTTTTTGGTTGTCGTGGCAACTCTTCACGAAGCCCACAAAGTCGGTTTCCATTGTATTCCAATAATATCCCATCTTTAGGATCTTTTTCGCTAACATTCTCTTATTCATGTGAGGACCACAAATCCCTTGATGAACTTCCTGATGGAAATATGCATGTATGCAGTGGAAAATTAACGGATCTACTTCATTTGCAATTGATAACATGTACTATGTAAGTTTCAGAATTTAAGAACATGAGAGTGTACCTTGAAGCAGTGAAATTCAAAACCAAAGATCAGAAGCACTTGAGAACACTTTTAATCTTCACTCCAATTCCACTTGATGCCCAAGATGTGTGGTCTCTCAATCAGTTATATGTGTATGTTCTAGAGAGAATGAAAGAGTGTCTAACACTCACATACAAACCATTTCATGTTCCTAACCCAAAATTCTGTATGTCTCTCTCCTTATAACTAATTATTTAATTGGGCTAGCCTTTTGGGCTCTTCCAATTAGGCTTTAGTAAGTGGCTTGGAGTGGGACCAAAAGGGAACAAATAAGACTCTAGCTCCAATGGGCCTTGGACTTTTTTGTCAACTCTTGACAAGTCCAAAGTTACCATTAATTATATTTAATACCACTATATAAATATAATTGCACTCTAGGTCTTATTAATAAATTATACCCCAAGAATTTATTGTACATGCAACCCCTTCATAAAATATTCATAGTAATACAAAGTCATGAATAAAAACTGACACTTTGTAAATCACTACATCTTAATCATTGAGTACCCGGTTTAATCATTTTAAATTATTCATCATATATTTATGAAAACTAATTTCATAAATATATACTTTAGTAATTTCTTACCAAAATGGTGAGGCCTAACTCTCTGAATAACTGAACCCATTAAACTTATCACAATGGAATATTTTATATCTCCGCTAAGAGATTATGAATTCCATCTTGAGAATATATGTTCCATCAACACTAAATGTGGCTGCCCAACATACTGAGGTTTTAACCGTTACTTTAGATCTCACTCCTGATATATCAAAGCAACCTACACTTTATGATCAGGTCCATTATTCTCTCAGGATTAAGAGTTCATGTAAATAGAAGTCATGAGATTTATTATTCAATTGACAGTTGTTAGGAGAATAATAAATCTCACAGCGGTCCAGTTCAATATGTCTTAACTCTTAAAACATATCAACATATCAACTAGAAGTCTCCACTTTCATGATCAAGGCAAATCATCTTAGTTAATATGTTATAGTCTTCGCAGATGAAACGTCCAATTTCATCACCGACTACGAACTACAATTCTGAGTTTACAAAAAACTTGTGATTTATATCTTCTATGACTTTTCATATAAATCACATACCATGCATCTCATGGACTATATGATAATGTCCGAATATTCATGTTATCATTATTTTAGATAATAATAAAACAACTTTATTAAACACAATATTAAGTCATACATAATGTCATACTTAATATCATACATAGCATCATACAATAAGATTTAAGGGCACTAATCCTAACAATCTCCCACTTGCCCTAAAGACTATTGTGCACTAATCTAACTCCCTTTCCCTCCAAATGTAACTCGAAAGTCCTTTGAGGCAAGGCTTTGGTGAAAGGATCTGCTAGATTATTTGCACTTTCAATCTTTGCTACTACTACATCTCCACGAGCAACGATGTCTCGAATGATGTGGTATTTTCTCTCAATGTTCTTTCATTTCTTGTGATTCCTTGGATCTTTTGATTGTGCAACTGCTCCACTATTGTCACAAAACAAAGTAATGGGAGCTTGCTCCATTCTCACTACACCAAGGTCAGAAAGGAATTTCTTGAGCCAAACAGCTTTTTTTGCCGCTTCACAAGCAGCAACATATTCTGCTTCCATGGTGGAGTCTGCAATACAAGATTGTTTAACACTCCTCCATGTAATGGCTCCACCTCCCAAGGTGAATACACATCCTGATGTGGACTATCTGAAATCTAGATCCGACTGAAAGTCTGAATCTGTATAGCCAATGGGAATTAAATCCTCACAATGGTAAACAAGCATATAATCTTTCGTTCTTCGTAGATACTTGAGAATATGCTTTACAGCTTGCCAATGTTGTGGTCCTAGATTTGATTGATATCGGCTGACCATGCCAACTGAATAACAAATATCTGGTCTAGTACAAAGCATGGCATACATGAGACTTCCCACTGCAGAAGCATAAGGAACTTGTCTCATCATATCTACTTACTCTTGAGTCTTAGGCCTTTGGTCATCAGACAGAGGAACTCCATATCTGAAAGGAAGCAATCCTTTCTTGGACTTTTGCATGCTAAACCGTTCTAGAACTTTATCTATATATCCAGCTTGTGATAAGCCTGACATCTTATTCTTACAATCTCGCCAAAGCTTGATCCCTAGAATAAAGTTAGCCTCACCCAAGTCCTTCATATCAAATTGGCTTGACAACCAAACCTTTACTAATTACATTACCCCTACATCATTTCCAATGAGTAGAATGTCATCAACATAAAGCACTAGGAACATTACTACTTTGTCTTGATGTCTTTTGTACACACATGGTTCATCAAGATTTTGTTCAAAATCAAATAACTTGATTGCTTGATCAAATCTGATGTTCCATGACCTAGATGCTTGCTTAAGTCCATAAATGGACCTTTTCAACTTGCATACCATATACTCTTGGTTCTTTGCTATGAAACCTTCCGGTTGCAACATATAGATTTCTTCTTCAAGATTACCATTGAGAAATGCAGTCTTGACATCCATTTACCAAATCTCATAATCATAATGAACAACAATGGATAAGAGAATTCTGATAGATTTAAGCATTGCTATTGGTGAAAAGGTTTCCTCATAATCAATACCTTCCTTTTTAGTATACCCTTTCGCCACTAGCCTTGCTTTAAAGGTTTCAACCTTTCCATTTATCCCTCTCTTACTCTTGTAAACCCATTTGAAACCAACAGGTTTAATGCCGTTAGGCACCTTTGCAAGATCCCAAACATGATTGGAATACATTCAATCTAATTCAGATTTCATAACTTGGACCCAATGATGTGCATCTATATCATTCATTGCCTCTTCACAAGTGTAGGGATCCAATTTAGCCTCTTCTGAGATAGCTTCATAAGTTTCTCCCAAACCTATAAATCTGATAGGAGGCCGAACAATTCTCCCACTACGACGAGGCACCTGTGTACTAGACATCTCATTAGTAGTATCTTGTGGTGTATCTAATACAGCCATATCATCCCTAGTTTCATCCATTGGTTGTTCAATTACAGGTTCATTCATTTCAGCCAATACAACTCTACTTCTAGGAGTATAATCATTCATATAGTCATTTTTCAAGAATTCGGCATTTGTGCTAACAAATACTTTATTATCTTTATAACTATAGAATAAACCTCCAACAATTCCTCTTGGATACCCTACAAGGAAAACCACTTCTGTTTTAGGCTGTAACTTGTCAGACTTTCCTTTCAACACATGTGCTGGGCAACCCCAAATATGGAGATGTCTCATAGGTTTACGCCTAATCCACAATTCTACAGGTGTTTTAGGAACAGACTTCGACGGTACTAAATTCAGAAGATACATTACAGTATTTAAGGCATATCCCCAAAAAGAGATAGGTAGAGTTGAATAACTCATCATAGACCTAACCATATCTAAAAGAGTCCTATTCCTTCTTTCAGCTACACCATTTTGTTGTGGAGTTCTAGGTGCAGTCAATTGAGATACAATCCCATTTTCAGTTAAGTAATCCTTGAAAACCCCAATAAGGTATTCGCCATCTCGATCAGATCGAATGGCCTTTATGCGTTTACCCAATTGATTCTCAACTTCAACCCTAAACTCTTTGAACTTTTCAAAGGCTTCGGACTTCCGTTTCATTAGGTACACATAACCAAATCTAGAGTAATCATTAGTGAATGTAATGAAATACTCATAGCCACCTCTTGCCTGGATTGACATAGGACCACATACATCTGAATGTACTAATTCTAGCAAATCTTGGGCTCTCCTACCTTTTGCGTTAAAAGGTCGTTTGGTCATTTTACCTTCCAAACAAGATTCACAAACTGGAAATTCATCAAAGTCCATGGGCTCTAAGAGACCATCTTTAATCAGTCTTTGAATCCTATTTGAATTAATATGACCTAAACGTAAATGCCAAAGATATGCATCACTAGTAGTAGGAAACTTTCTATTTAATGATTTTACACGAGAGTCATTATCTAATTCAGAATTATATAATTCATGCTTATTAGGAGTTAAAATATAAAAACCATCAACAATATTACCAGAACAGATAAACACTTTACCCTTCTTTATTACAACATTGTCTTTAAGGATAACACAATATCCACGTTTACCTAAATAAGTTGCAAAAATTAAATTCCTACGAACATTAGGTACATATAGACAGTCTTCAAATATTAAAACTCTAGACTCAAAACATAAATTATAAACACCAACAGCTACAACCGGAATCCTGCTCCCATTAACCAAAGTAAGAAACAATTCTCCTTCATTAAGCTTTCTGGTCTCCTGGAACCCCTGCAAAGAATTGCGGATATGATTAGTACAACCTGAATCCACATACCAAGAATCTGTGGGATTTTGTACTAAACATATTTCAAGAAGGAATGTACTTTTCATACCCTTATCATTGGTAGCCTTGAATTTTGGACAATTCCTCTTCCAATGTCCTTTCTCACCACAATGGAAACATTTTTCTTTGATCTTCTTTCCTTTGTCGGCAACCCCTAAGGCAATTTGTTTACCCTCTTGCTTGGTGAAGTCCTTCTTCTTCTTCTTCTTACCCTTGCCTTTCGACTTAGATTGAGAATTAGAAGCTTCACCAATATTGGCTTCAACATTAGAAGTACCAAGGATGCCTTCTGCCACTACCAACTCATTCATTAATTCAGACAATGTATAAATCTTTTTATTCATATTATAGTTAAGTTTGAATTTCTTGAATGATTCTGGTAGTGACTGGAGTATCATATCCAGTTGGGATTCTCCATCAATATTGGCACCTAAAACCTCCAATGTATTTAGATTAGAGATTATTGTAAGACAATGCTCCCTTACTGAACTACCTTAAGCCATTTTGGTATTTTGAGATAGATGCTAGGATGTAGCACTTGGCCATCTCATTAGATTTTTGCCAACAATCATATCGTTGTTTTTCCTCAAGAGTAGCATCTAATGAAGGAAAGCTAGGACATGGTTTAGTAAGCACATATTTGTGCTCTTCAACAGTGAGAACTATGTCCAAATTTCTTTTCCAGTCAATATAGTTGGATCCAGTCAATTTGTTTTGATTAAGAATGGTTACAAGTGGGCTAAATGATGCCATGTTCAAATATGAAAATAATAAACATGAATATAATAAGTAAACTGGACATTATCAATTTAGCATATAAACATATAGTATGGAACCTTAATAAAATCATAATATAATATATGCAACGACAACCTAATACCATACTCAATATCCCTCAGCATAGAGTGAGCATTAAATACTATGATTGATTGAGAACTATTCTCATTATTAGTGCTATCATGATAACTCTTATCAAACACTAATAATATGCCGTTATATATTTGGCCTCTAAATAATGATAGTAAGAACTCAGCATAGAGGATACTATAATATTTAGTCTAATGTATACCATTGTCTAGAATCATGTGTAGCCACATTTCATCCCTTTAATAGGCTTATTTTGTAGTACCATGATACAAAACACCCTCCACATGGAATGCAAAGCTCGAAGCTAAGACAAGGTGTTTGATCAAACCACTATAAACCAAGAAATTCAATCTTGTAGGACCATGAAATAAATACTCTCCGCATGCAATGCTAAGTTGGAGGCAAAGACAAAGTATATATTTCACACTACTATGAACCAACAATGGAGGCCGTGAGATCCAACCCTTTTATCTCTCTCCCACTAGATGTTTTAAAAGAAAGGTTTTTAATTTTTTAGTTATAAACATGTGTAATCTAATCACACACAGCCTTGCACTTTAAACATTTGAAAACACATAAAAAAAAATTCAAAATTCCCTTCAGTGGCATTTTCGCGAGTATCTCGCGACTAAGCTCTTCCCGCGAAAGTGAAATAGTGAAAACACAAAATTCAGACAGAAACTCTTGCTACTGTCTCGCGACTATTTCGCTAGTAAAGCTTACCCGCGAAAAGTTTTTGTGAATCAAAGGCATTTTTCGCGAGTAACTTCGCAGGAAGCTAACCCGCAAAAAACCCATGTTTTCAGTTTTTGAAGGGAAACTTTGAACAGTTTTTCGACGGTTTTCATGAATATATAAACATCATATGAACATGATAGATAGAATTTGATATCAAAACTAAATTCCATTGATGCTATAGCCTTAAAGTTCAATTTAACATACTTAAATTCAAATTTAAACAACATCATAAAATCAATATCAGCTTTCATCAAATCATAGTTTCAATAACCATGCAGAAAATTAAATACCTATATAATCTTCTAATATCATGAAACTATTATCTCTAATTCCAAAACTCACAAAGCATGTTATACAGATTCAAAATAAAGACCGCTTTGATACCATTTGATAGAAATATGCATGTATGCAGCGAAAAATTAATGGATCTACTTTATTCGTAATTGATAACATGTACTATGTAAGTTTCAGAATTTAAGAACAAGAGAGTGTACCTTAAAGCGGTGAAATTCAAAACCAAAGATCCGAAGCACTTGAGAACACTTTTAATCTTCACTTCAATTCCACTTGATCCCCAAGATGTGTGGTCTCTCAATCAGTTATATGTGTATGTTCTAAAGAGAATGAAAGAGTGTCTAACACTCACATACAAACCATTTCATGTTCCTAACCCAAATTTCTATACGTTTCTCTCCTTATAACTGATTATCTAATTGGGCTAGCCTTTTGGGCTCTTCTAAATGGGCTTTAGTAAGTGGCTTGGAGTGGGACCAAAAAGGAACAAATAAGACTCTAGCTCCAATGGGCCTTGGGCTTTTCTCTCAACTCTTGACAAGTCCAAAGTTACCATTAATTATATTTAATACCACTATATAAATATAATTGCACTCTAGGCCTTATTAATAAATTTTATCCCAAGACTTTATTGTACATGCAACCCCTTCATAAATAAAGACTGCCACTTTGTAAATCACTACATCTTAATCCTTGAGTACCCGGTTTAATCCTTTTAAGTTATTCATCATATATTTTTGAAAACTAATTTCATAAATATATACTTTAGTAATTTCTTACCAAAATGGTTAGGCCTAACTCTCTGAATAACTGAACCCATTAAACTTATCTCAAGGGAATATTTTATATCTCCGCTAAGAGATTATGAATTCCATCTTGAGAATATATGTTCCATCAACACTAAATGTGGCTGCCCAACATACTGAGATTTTGACCGTTACTTTAGATCTCACTCCTGATATATCAAAGCAACCTACATTTCATGATCGGGTCCATTATTCTCTCAGGATTAAGAGTTCATGTAAATAGAAGTCGTGAGATTTTTTATTCCATTGACAGTCGTTAGGAGAATAATAAATCTCATAGCGGTCCAGTTCAATATGTCTTAACTCTTAAAACATATCAACATATCAACTAGAAATCTCCACTTCCATGATCAAGACAAATCATCTTAGTTAATATGTTATAGTCTTCGCAGATGAAACGCCCAATTTCATCACCAACTACGAACTACAATTCTAAGTTTTCAAAGAACTTGTGATTTATATCTTCTGTGACTTTTCACATAAATCACATACTATGCATCTCATGGACTGTATGATAATGTCCGAATATTCATGTTACCATTATTTTAGATAATAATAAAACAACTTTATTAAACATAATAATAAGTCATACATAATGTCATACTTAATATTATACAATAGGATTTAAGGGCACTAATCCTAACATTTCCTCCATGACTCTTTTGGCTTTTTCTTTCTTTAGACAATGAATGTGTACACCATCATAGGACCTCCTATAGAGCTGACCTGTATATAAGATGTATTGCATTGCCATTATCCTAACGGAGCAACATTTTTTCTTATCGGCACCGTCAGGATAAATTCCCAATTCTAGAAATTTCATGATGTTGTAATACCAAGAGACTCCTTTTTCTTCTACAGCCAAGATTGACAACTCTTCTTTCTCTTCATGTACCAAGTGATAACTTTGCTTGATTTCCAAAGGTTGGGTCCATACTTCTACGGGTATTTCAACCATGGAGGCTAAAGTAGCTAAAGCATCAGCAAACTGATTTTGAGCTCTAGGGATGATCGTATATTCAATCTTGTCAAAATTATTTGTTAACTCCTCCAAGTATTATTGGTAAGGCTTTATGTGCTCTTCTTTCATCTTCCACAATTTTTGCGCTTAGGCTATGACTAAGGTTGAATCTCCAAAGACTTTGGCTTCTTTTACCCCTAACTCTCGGAGGGCTTCCATCCCGATGATACAAGCCTCATATTCTGCCAAGTTGTTGGTTGCTTCGAAATTCAACTTGACAACCAAAGGTACATGAGATCCATCAGGGGTGATCATGAGTACTCTTATCCCATTTCCATATTGGTTCACGGCTCCATCGAAATACATCTTCCATGCCCCTAGTTTGATGTCCAAAATATCCTCATCTGGGAAATCCTTTCTACCATCTTTTCCTTCTATGGAGTTCTTGGCACAAAAGTCTGACATAACACTTCCTTTGATGGTCTTTCTAGTCACATACTTCAAGTCAAATTCTGCCAATAGGATCAACCATCTTGATAACCTTCCACTCAGGGCAGGCTTCTCAAAAGATATTTCAATGGGTCCATCTTAGCAACTATCCATATCGGGAAAGGTAGGATAATGTGCCTTAGTTTTCGTACGGCCCATATGAAAGCGAAGCATGACTTTTCTATAGGCATGTATCTAGTCTCGTAATCATGGACTCTTGCTCAAATAGCACACGGCTCTCTCATTCTTATCATCATCTTCTTGTGCTAACATGCTCCCTACTACATCCTTTATGATTAAGAGGTAAAGGAGTAAAGGCTTCCTAGGTTTTGGGGGTACCAAGATAGGTGAATGGAGAAGGTACTCCTTGATAAGTTCAAAGGCTTCATGACATTTATCATTCCATGTATAGGGTTCATTCTTCCTAAAAAATTTAAAGATAGGTTCACAAGTGGAAGTGAGTTTCATAATGAATCGGCTAATGTACTGCAAACGGCCAAAGATTCCTTTTATCTCCTTCTCGCTCTTGGGTGGAGACATGTCCAATATGGCTTTGATCTTTGATGGGTCAACCTTTATCCCCTTATCACTCACTAGGAAGCCTAGTAATTTTCCTACAGTTACTCCAAAGGTGCATTTTTATGGGTTTAGTCTCAGTCTATACTTCTTGATCCTTTCAAATAATTTTCTCAAGTTTGTTATGTGGCCTTCTCTATCCTTGGACTTTATGATCATATCATCAATATATACCTCTACTTCGTTGTGCATCATGTCATGTAGCAAGGCAATAGGCATTCTTTGGTAGGTTGCTGCTGTGTTCTTGAGCCCAAATGGCATTACTGTGTAACAATAGATCCCTTATTCAGTGGTTAAGGTAGTCTTGGTCATGTCCTTAGGAGCCATCTTGATTTGGTTACATCCTAAAAAATCATCCATGAAGGACATCAAGGCATTGCCGGTGGTGTTATCCATTAAGATATCTATGTGAGGCAAAGGGAAGTCATCCTTAGGACAAGCCTTGTTTAAATCTCTGAAGTCCACACAAATTCTCACTTTTCTATCTGTCTTAGGTACAGGCACAACATTGACTATCCATTCGGCTTGGTGCACGGGTTTGATGAACCCTAATTTCAATTGCTTGGTGACTTCCTCCTTGATCTTAAGGAGCCACTCAGTCCTCACGCGTCTTAATTTCTGCTTAACGGGCAACATATGAGAATGAGTATCAATGTGATGTTGTACTATCTCGGGATCAATGCCAGGCATATCTTCATAAGACCATGCAAACTCTTCTTGGAACTCTGTGAGAAGTTCTTTAAGATTTTTCCTTTCTTGCTTACTTAGAGTTAAGCCAATTTTAATTAAGTGTGGATTCTCATCATTGCCCAAATTAAGAGTTTCAAAAATTGGTTCCATAGGTTCAATTTTCTTTTCCAATTATTTATTAATTTCATTTTCAAATTCATTGGAGTCATTTAAGTGAAGAATTTCAATATTATGGGACACATCAAAATTAGCCAAATTAGAATTCATCTTATTAAAAATGTTGAAAAGTACATTGGAAATTGTATTACAAGATATCTTTTCCATGATATTAGAAAACCCAACCCAAGTCCAATTGCTAAGTTACCCAACTGTAAGCATGATGAATACAGATAGATCACTTGATTCCTTGGTGGTGATGGCAAGCACGTCCCCCTGCCCCCATTTTCAGCAAAGCTCTCATTGCTTCAACATCCATGTAGTCCACCCATTTGACCTCTTCTTAAACTTCCTTAATCACCACAGCAGGCTTATCCTTGAAATTGAGCTTCTCTTTAAAGAATATCTCTCAGTCGGGATTCACTTTTCCATCCTTATCTACCTAAAACTCGAGAAAACTACAAAAGGGAAAATCTCCCCCTTCCTTCATAAAGTTCCCATTGGGAGTACCAAGGTCTTTCTTGATTTCATCGCAGCCCTCAAAGAACCCCAAACCTTCCTTGGTCAGTTGAGTCTTGAAATCGGGGAATTCAGCCACCCCTTTTCCTTCTTTTCCAAGACCCATACTAGGCATGTAACCCATTTTCTTCTTCATTGCAATCACCTCATGACTATAATAAGGGAGTAAATTGGTAGCATATCTTTCATCATTCAATCCATAATCAACCATATTTACAAAATCAAAGCCACTCATTTGAAGCTCACTTTCCCCTTCTTCGAGTCCACAAACAGGTGCTAGGATCTCACCATCGCCAAGCACCACAGCAATTCCTCCCTTCCATGGGATCTTCATCTTTTAGTGCAAAGTAGAAGGAATAGCTCCAATGGGATGAAGTCACGCTCTTCCCAAGAGAAAGTTGTAATTAGGAGTGATGTCCATCACATGAAATTCCACAATTTTTTCCAACAGACCAATTTTGCAAGGAGCTTTGAAAGTGCCAATAACCTTCCTCGAGGTGTTGTCATATGCCCTAACAATCAAAGGGGAAGGGATCATTGTTTCCAAGTCTAAACTGACCTTGAGAGCGATCCTAAACAGGAATACATTCAATGTGGATCCATTGTGAATAAGCACCATTGGAACCTTGGCACCCATGCACTCGATAGTGATTTGTAAAGGCCTAGTATGAATGGCTCCTTTAGGAGGAAGTTCTTCATCGAAAAGGTAAGGAAAGGGTGAGATGAGGCCTCAACTCCCTTGAGAGATAGAACCTCTTGAGGTGTAGTCTCTTTAGGCACTTATTTTCTATTCAAAGCATCTAAGAGTGCATTGCGGTGCTTGTGAAAGGCCATTAGCAAGCCCCAAACGGACATATGAGCTTGAGTTTTCTTCAATTGGGTAAAGACCCTATCCTCCCCCTATCCTCCTCTTTCTTTTCTTCCTTCCCATTGAGTCCAACGGGTTTTGATCCTTCCTTCATATTCCTTATGGGATGATCCGTCTCCAAAAAGGATGGTTTCTAATGCTTCCTACTTCTAGTTTTGTTTTCTATATCGTCCTCTAGGACCCTCTTCCTTAGCTCGGACATTCATTTAGGAAGTATCCCCTACACCACCACCACGTTCTTTAAAATCTTATCCTTTTCATCCCATATTCCTTGAATTTCCACCGCGTTGACCTCCATAGTCTCTATCAATTAGAAGCAATCCCAATCAATTTCTGCCACTTGCACCCAATTCTGATATGGGGGAAGAGCTCAGTGATAATCGGGTAAGGGGTTCTTCCTAATGTTTGGTTTAGTGATGATGTTTGAATTTGGTAAGGTTCCATTGTCTATCAAGTCTTGTATCTCATGCTTGAGGCGAAAGCAATTGTCAGTCTTATGGCCAAATTTCTGATGAAAGTGACAATGTTCATTGAGGTTCTAAGTAGAAGATACATGATTAGGCATTGGTGTTGGATCCAAGGGTTTAAGAAATCTTTTGGAAGTGAGGTTCTCATATGCCTGGTCAAGGGTCATTCCTAAGTTGGAAAACTCTCGACGGGCTTTCTTTGTGAAGCTTGGATAAGCTAGAGGTTGTTGAGGTATGATGGCACTTACATTCACGAGATTGGGTGCCTTAGAAGTGGTTGCTCCTCCCGCATTTTTCTGATGGAAATATGAATGTACGCAGCGAAAAATTAACGGATCTACTTCATTCGCAATTGATAACATGTGCTATGTAAGTTTCAGAATATAAGAACAAGAGAGTGTACCTTGATGCGGTGAAATTCAAAACCAAAGATGAAAAGTACTTGGGAACACTTTTAATCTTCACTCCAATTCCACTTGATGTCTAAGAAGTGTGGTCTCTCAATTAGTTATATATGTATGTTCAAGAGAGAATGAATGAGTGTTCAACACTCACATACATACCATTTCATGTACTTACCAAAATTCTGTATGTCTCTCTCCTTATAACTGATTATCTAATTGGGCTAGCCTTTGGGCCTTTCCAATTGGGCTTAGGTATGTGGCTTGGAGTGGGACCAAAAGGGAACAAATAAGACACTAGCTCCAATGGGCCTTGAGCTTTTCTGTCAACTCTTGACAAGTCCAAAGTTACCATTAATTATATTTAATACTACTATATAAATATAATTGCACTCTAGGCCATATTAATAAATTATATCCCAAGACAAATCATACATGCAACCCCTTCATAAAATATTCGTAGTAATACAAAGTCATGAATGTAGACTGCTACTTTGTAAATTACTACATCTTAATCCTTGAGTACCCAGTTTAATCCTTTAAGTTATTCATCATATATTTATGAAATCCAATTTCATAAATATATACTTTAGTAACTATTTACTAAAGTAGTTAGGCCTAACATTTTGAATAACAAACCCATTAAACTTATCTCAAGGGAATATTTTGTATTTTCGTTAAGAGACTATGAATTCCATCTTGAGAATATATGTTCCATCAACACTAAATGTGGCTGTCCAACATACTGAGGTTTTGACTGTTACTTTAGATCTCACTCTTGATATATCAAAGTAACATGCACTTCATGATCAGGTTCATTATTCTCTCAGGACTAAGAGTTCATGTAAATATAAGTCGTGAGATTTATTATTCATTTGATAGTCGTTAGGAGAATAATAAATCTCACAGTGGTCCAGTTCAATATGTCTTAACTCTTAAAACATATCAACACATCAACAAGAAGTCTCCACTTCCATGATCAAGACAAATCATCTTAGTTGATATGTTATAGTCTTCACAGATGAAACGCCCAATTTCATCACTGACTACGAACTAAAATTTTGAGTTTACAAAGAACTTGTGATTTATATCTTCTATGACTTTTCACATAAATCACATACTATCTCATGGACTATAGGATAATGTCCAAATATTCATATTACCATCATTTTAGATAATATTAAAGAAACTTTATTAATTACAACATTAAGTCATATATAATGTCATACATAATAACATATGTAGCATCATACAATAGGATTTTAGGGCACTAATCCTAACATTGTCTTCTTCATTGGAAGCTTGTTCTCCCTTTTCTCCAATTGTCCATTATTGATGGTATCCTCGATCCTAGTCCCAAAATCACCTAATTCTTTAAAAGAACTAATAGGGAATGAAAAAAACCTACTATTGTATGCTAAAAGCAAGTTCTTAATAATCATGTTGATTTGGTCCGCCTCATTTGGCCTATTAACTATCTTGGATGGTTTCCCTTTCCACCTTGTCATGTATTCATAGAAAGTCTCCCCTACTCCTTGCTTAGTGGTCTTCAAATCTCTTAAAGTTACATCAATCATGGTGTTGAAAATGAATTGATCCACAAACAGTTCCACTAGCTCATTCCACACTTTTGTTTCTCATCCAACCCCTTCATTTCAGCAATGCTTATGTATTTCCTAACATGTTGCTTAGGATCCCTAGTCCCATTAAATTTTTCCGTGTCGGAAACCTTGAACATGGAAGGCAATGCGATAGGAGCTTTGGAGCTCAATCCACCCATGTTGTAAATGATGGAAATATACATGTACGCAACGGAAAAATTAATGGATCTATTTCATTCGTAATTGATAACATGCACTATGTGAATTTCGGAATACAAGAACAAGAAAGTGTACCTTGGTGTGATGAATTTCAAAACAAAGATTGTAAGCACTTAGGAATACTTTTAATCTTCACTCCAATTCCACTAACGCCCAAGATGTGTGGTCTCTCAATCAGTTATATGAAATGTTCAAGAGAGAATTCAAGAGTGTCCAACACTCACATACACCATTTCATGTAAGTTGTTCATTTTAAAATTCTGTATGTTTCTCTCCTTATAACTGATTATCTAATTGGGCTAGCCTTTTGGGCCTTTCCAATTGGGCTCTAGTATGTGGCTTGGAGTGGGACCAAAAGGGACCAATAAAACACTAGATCCAATGGGCCTGGGGCTTTTCTGTCAACTCTTGACAAGTCCAAAGTTACCATTAACTATATTTAATACCACTATATAAATATAGTTGCACTCTAGGCCTTATCTACAAATTATATCCCAAGACTTTATTATACATACAACCCCTTCATAAAATATTTGTAGTAATACAAAGTTATGAATGTAGACTGCCACTTTGTAAATTACTACATCTTAATCCTTGAGTACCCGGTTTAATCCTATTAAGTTATTCATCATATATTTATGAAATCCAATTTCATAAATATTTACATTAGTAATTTCTTACCAAAGTGGTTAGGCCTAACTCTCTGAATAACAAACCCATTAGACTTATCTCAAGGGAATATTTTGTATCTCCGTTAAGAGACTATGAATTCCATCTTGAGAATATATGTTCCATCAACACTAAATGTGGCTGTCCAACATATTGAGGTTTTGACCATTACTTTAGATCTCACTCCTGATATATCAAAGCAATCTACACCTCATGATCAGGTCCATTATTCTCTCAAGATTAAGAGTTCATGCAAATATAAGTCGTGAGATTTATTATTCATTTAACAGTAGTTAAAAGAATAATAAATTTCACAGCGGTCCAGTTCAATATGTCTTAACTCTTAAAACATATCAACATATCAACTAGAAGTCTCCACTTCCATGATCAAGAGAAATCATCTTAGTTGATATGTTATAGTCGTCATAGATGAAACGTCCAATTTCATCACCGACTACGAACTACAATTCTGAGTTTACAAAGAACTTGTGACTTATATCTTCTGTGACTAAATCACATAAATCACATACTATGCATCTCATGGACTATATGATAATGTCCGAATATTCATGTTACCATTATTTCAGATAATAATAATATAACTTTATTAAACACAATATTAAGTCATACATAATGTTATACTTAATATTATACATAGCATCATAAAATAGGATTTAAGGGCACAACAATCTCCCATTTTCCCTAAAGTCTATTGTGCACTAATCTAACTCTCATTCCTTCTAAATGTGACTCAAAAGTCCTTTGAGGCAAAGCTTTGGTAAACGGATCTGCTAGATTATTTGCACTTTCAATCTTTGCTACCACCACATCTCTACAAGCTACAATATCTCGAATGATGTGGTATTTCCTCTCAATGTACTTTCCTTTCTTATGATTCCTTGGATCTTTAGATTTTGCAACTGCTCCACTATTATCACAAAACAATATGATTGGAACTTGCTCCATTCTCACTACACCAAGGTCAGAAAGGAATTTCTTGAGCCATACAGCTTCTTTTGCTGCCTCACAAGTAGCAAAGTACTCAGCTTCCATGGTGGAGTCCGCAATACAAGATTGCTTAATACTCCTCCAACTTATGGCTCCACCTCACAAGGTGAAAACACATCCTGAAGTGGATTTTCTGAAATCTAGATCCGATTGAAAGTCTGTACCTGTATAGCCAATAAATATCAAATCCTCACTTCGGTAAACAAGCGTATAATCTCTCGTTCTCTGTAGATACTTGAGAATATGCTTTACAGCTTGCCAATGTTTTGGTCTTGGATTTGATTGATATCGGCTGACCATGCCAACTGAATAACAAATATCTGGTCTAGTATAAAACATGGCATACATGAGACTTCTTACTGCTGAAGCATATGGAACTTGTTTCATCAAATCTTCTTCTTCTTAAGTCTTAGGCCTTTGTTCATCAGATAGAGAAACTCCATGTCTGAAAGGAAGTAATCCTTTCTTGGAGTTTTGTATGCTAAACCATTCTAGAACCTTATCTATAGATCCAGCTTGTGCTAAGCCTAACATCTTATTCTTGCGATCTTGCCAAAGCTTGATCCCAAGAATAAAGTTAGCCTCACCCAAGTCCTTCATATCAAATTGGCTTGACAACCAAACCTTTACTGATGACATCACTCCTACATCATTTCCAATGAGTAGAATATCATCAATATAAAGCACTAGGAACATTACTACTATATCTTTATGTCTTTTGTACACACATGGTTCATCAAGATTTTGTTCAAAACCAAATGTCTTGATTGCTTGATCAAATCTGATGTTCCATGACCTAGATGCTTGCTTAAGTCCATAAATGGACCTTTTTAACTTGCATACCATATGCTCTTGGTTCTTTGCTATGAAACCTTCCGGTTGCATCATATAGATTTCCTCTTCAAGATTGCCATTGAGAAATGCAGTCTTGACATCCATTTTCCAAATCTCATAATCATAATGAGCAGCAATGGATAAGAGAATTCTGATAGATTTAAGCATTGCTACTGGTGAAAAGGTTTGCTCATAATCAATACCTTCTTTTTTAGTATACAATTTCGCCACTAGCCTTACTTTAAAGGTTTCAACCTTTCCATCTATCCCTCTCTTCCTCTTGTAAACCCATTTACAACCAACAGGTTTAATACCCTTAGGCGCCTCTACAAGATCCCAAACTTGATTGGAATACATGGAATCTAATTCAGATTTCATAGCTTAGACCCAATGATGTGCATCTATATCATTCATTGCCTCTTCATAAGTGTAGGGATCCGATTCAGCCTCTTCTGAAATAGCTTCATAAGTTTCTCCCAAACCTATGAATCTTATAGGAGGCCGAACAATTCTCCCACTATGACGAGGCACCTATGTAATAGACATCTCATGAATAGTATCTTGTGGTGTATCTAATACATCCACATCATCCCTAGTTTCATCCATTGGTTGTTCATTTACAGGTTCATTCATTACAGCCAAAACAACTTTATTTCTTGGATTAAAATTATTCACATAATCATCTTCCAAAAACTTGGCATGAGTGCTAACAAACACTTTGTTATATTTATGATTATAGAATAAATAACCCTTTGTTTCTTTTGAATACCCTAAAAACATGCATACCTCAGTTTTAGCTTCCAATTTATCAGACTTCCTTTTCAACACATGTGCTGGACATCTCCAAATATGGAGATATTTCATGCTAGGCTTACGCCCACTCCACAATTCCTTAGGTGTGTTAGGAACAGATTTTGATGGAACTAAATTCAAAATATGTATTGCAGTTTTTAGTGCATATCCCCAAAAGGAAATAGGTAAAGTTGAATAACTCATCATGGACCTAACCATTTCCAAAATAGTCCTATTCCTTCTTTCTGCTACACCATTCTGTTGGGGAGTTCCAGGTGCAGCCAATTGGGATACAATCCCATTTTGAGTTAAGTAATCCTTGAAATCCCCAAGAAGGTATTCGCCACCACGATCAGATCGAATGACCTTTATGCGTTTTCCCAATTGATTCTCAACTTCAGCCCTAAACTCTTTGAAATTTTCAAAGGCTTCGGACTTCCGTGACATTAGGTACACATAACCATATCTTGAGTAATCATCGGTAAAAGTGATGAAATACTCATAGCCTCATTTTGCTTAGGTTGACATAGGACCATATACATTAGAATGTACTAGCTCTAGCAAATCTTAGGCTCTTCTACCTTTTGCCTTAAAAGGTCGTTTGGTCATTTTGTCTTGCAAACAAGATTCACAAACTGGAAATTCATCAAAGTCCATGGGCTCTAAGAGTCCATCTTTTCTCAGTCTTTGAATCCTATTTGAATTAATATGACCCAAACGCAAGTGTCAAAAATATGCATCACTAGTAGAATGAAACTTTCTCTTTAATGATTTTACATGAGAGCCATTATCTAATTCAGAATTATATAATTTATGCTTATCAAGAGTTAAAATATAAAGACCATTCACAATATTGCCAAAACAGATAAACACTTTATCCTTCTTTATTACAACATTGTCTTTTAGGATAACACAATATCCATGTTTACTTAAGTAAGTAGCAGAAATTAAATTCCTACGAACATTAGTTACATACAAACAGTCTTGTAATATTATAACTTTAAATTCAAAACATAGATTATACACTCCAATAGTTACAACTGGAATTCTGCTCCCATAAGCCAAAGTAAGAAACAACTCCCCTTCTTTAAGCTTTCTGGTCTCCTGGAACCCCTGCAAGGAATTGCAGATATGATTAGTACAACCTAAATCCACACACCAGGAATCTGTGGGATTCTGTACCAAACATATTTCAAAAAGGAATGTATTATTCATACCCTTATTCTTGGCAGCCTTAAAAATTGGACAATTCCTCTTCCAATGTCCTTTCTCACCACAATGGAAACATTTTCCTTTGAGCTTCTTTCCTTTGTTAGCAATCCCTAAAGCAATTTGTTTACCTTCTTGCTTGGTGAAGTCCTTCTTCTTCTTCTTCTTACTATTGCCTTTCGACTTAAGTTGAGAAGTAGAAGCTTCACCAATATTGGCTTCAACATTAGAAACACCAAGGATGCCTTTCGCCACTACCAACTCATTCATTAATTCAGATAATGTATAAATCTTTTTGTTCATATTATAGTTAAGTTTGAATTCCTTGAATGATTCTGGTAGTGACTGGAGTATCATATCCACTTGGGATTCTCCATCAATATCAGCACCTAAAACTTCCAATGTATTTAGATTAGAGATCATTGTAAGACAATGCTCCCTTACTGGACTACCTTCAGCCATTTTGGTATTATAAATTTGACTTATGGTCTCTTGCCTTGCAAAACAGCCTTGCTCACCAAACATCTCCTTCAGACTTAGCATAATGTCCGAAGCTAGTTCTACATCCTACATTTGATGCTGTAGAACATTTGAGATAGATGCTAGGATGTAGCACTTAGCCATCTCATTAGATTTCTGCCAACGATCATATCGTTGTTTTTCCTCAGGAGGAGCATCTAATGAAGGAAAGCTAGGACATGGTTTAGTAAGCACATATTTGTGCTCTTCAGCAGTGAGAACTATGTCCAAATTTCTTTTCCAGTTAACATAGTTAGATCCAGTCAGTTTGTTTTGATTATGAATAGTAACAAGTGGACTAAATGATGCCATGTTCAAATCTGAAAACAATAAACATGAATATAATAAGTAAACTGGACATTATCAATTTAGTATATAAACATATAGTATGGAACCTTAATAAAACCATAAAATAATATATGCAACGACAACTCAATCCATTAGTGCTATCATGATAACTCTTATCAAACACTAATAATATGCCGTATTACCTTTGGCCTCTAATTAATAATGACATAGCTCCTTTAGGAGGTTAACATTATACTTAGTCTAGTGTACACCATTATCTAGAATCATGTGTAGCCACATTTCATCTCTTTTATAGTGTTTAAACTTGTAGTACCATGGAACAAAACACCCTCCTTTGGGATCGCGAGGCATATACACCATGACGAGGTGCTTACCCACACTACTATGAACCGATAATGGAGGCCGTGAGATCCAACCCTTGTATCTCTCTCCCACTAGATGTTTTAAAGGAAAGGTTTTTAATTTTAAATCATGCATAATCTAATTACACATAGTCTTACTCCTTTTACATGTGAAAACACTTAGAAAAAATTCTGATTTTCTTTCTTTCGATTGATCGAATGTGCCCCTTGATCGATCGAAAATCAATCTAATTAAAAAGTCTGATCACTGTTTCACTCGATCAATCGAAAGGGATTTTCGATTGATCGAAACTCATGAAACTCGAATTTCCAGAAATTTTCCAAGGCAGTTTTCTACGGTTTTTCTTAAACAAACAACTAACATACGAACATGATAGTCAGAGAATGATATCAAAACTGAAATTCATTGATGCTATAGCCTTAAAGATCAATTTAACATACTTAAATTCAAATTTAAACAACATCATAACATCAATATCAGTTTTTATCAAATCATAGTTTCAATAACCATGCAGAAAATTAAATGCATAATCTTTAAACAATATGAAACTATAATCTCTAATTCCAAAATTCACAAAACATGTTATACAATTCGAAATTGAAGACTGCTCTGATACCATTTGATGGAAATATACATGTACGCAGCGGAAAAATTAACGGATCTACTTCATTCGTAATTTGATAATATGCACTATGTAAATTTCAGAATACAAGAACAAGATAGTGTACCTTGGTGTGGTGAATTTCAAAACAAAGATTGTAAGCACTTGGGAATACTTTTAATCTTCACTCTAATTCCACTAACGCCCAAGATGTGTGGTCTCTCAATCAGTTATATGAAATGTTCAAGAGAGAATTAAAGAGTGTCCAACACTCACATACACCATTTCATGTAAGTTGTTTGTTTTAAAATTCTGTATATTTCTCTCCTTATAACTAATTATCTAATTGGGCTAGCCTTTTGGGCCTTTCTAATTGGGCTCTAGTACGTGACTTGGAGTGGGACCAAAAGGGACCAATAAGACACTAGCTCCAATGGGCCTTAGGCTTTTCTGTCAACTCTTGACAAGTCCAAAGTTACCATTAACTATATTTAATACCACTATATAAATATAGTTGCACTCTAGGCCTTATCTATAAATTATATCCCAATACTTTATTATACATACAACCCCTTCATAAAATATTCGTAGTAATACAAAGTCATGAATGTAGACTGCCACTTTGTAAATTACTACATTTTAATCCTTGAGTACCCGGTTTAATCCTATTAATTTATTCATCATATATTTATGAAATCCAATTTCATAAATATATACTTTAGTAATTTCTTACTAAAGTGGTTAAGCCTAACTCTCTGAATTACAAACTCATTAAACTTATCTCAAGGGAATATTTTGTATCTCCGTTAAGAGACTATGAATTCCATCTTGAGAATATATGTTCTATCAACACTAAATGTGGCTGCCCAACATACTAAGGTTTTGACCGTTACTTTAGATCTCACTCCTGATATATCAAAGCAACCTACACCTCATGATCAGGTCCATTATTCTCTCATGATTAAGAGTTCATGCAAATATAAGTCGTGAGATTTATTATTCATTTGACAGTCGTTCGGAGATTAATAAATCTCACAGCGGTCCAGTTCAATATGTCTTAACTCTTAAAACATATCAACTAGAAGTCTCCACTTCCATGATCAAGAGAAATCATCTTAGTTGATATGTTATAGTCTTCGCAGATGAAACGCCCAATTTCATCACTGACTACGAACTACAATTTTGAGTTTACAAAGAACTTATGACTTATATCTTTTGTGACTAAATCACATCAATCACATACTATGCATCTCATTGACTATATGATAATGTCTGAATATTCATGTTACCATTATTTCATATAATAATAAAACAACTTTATTAAACATAATATTAAGTCATACATAATGCCATACATAATGTCATACTTAATATTATACATAGCATCATACAATAGGATTTAAGGGCACTAATCCTAACAGTAGAGACAATAATCCACCCCTTGAGCCTTACAAAATTCTAGTTGCCTCTTTTCCAATTTCTCCTTCATGGCTACAGTATCCATATTGAGCTTCTCAAATTGCTTATTCCTTTCATAATCAGCCTTATCCTTTTCATCCCATTCTTCTCTTTCATGTTCGTCATGTATCTCCACATGCACGAGTTCCTTTAGCTTACCCTCCTCTAGTTTGGAGAGATGAATCCCTATCTTCCTAAGGGCTTTAGCTTGCTTTTCTATAGTCTTGTATAACTTTTACGCAAGAGCCTTGTCAATTGGAGTGGTCATTTCTTCTCAAGGTATCTCTTCTTGAAGTATCTTTTCTTGAGGTGTGATCTCAATCTTAATCAAATGCCTTCCTTTACTTTCTCAAACCCAAGTTGAAATGGGGACGTGCTTACTTGATCTTGGTGGCGCATTGGTGCCTAAAAAGAAGTCCCATATTTATTAAGCCCATGTTCCAATTAAAAGTTTCTTTTATTTAGATGTTCTTAGAAAGTCTTTAAGCCCAATTATAAGAATCACTCCCTTTTCCTCTCATGAGCCTTGCCCCTTGTTTCCTTGGGCTTAGTCCATTTACAATAAAGCTCTAAATCTTATACTCATGGGCTTTCATTAAAATGTGCTTAGAGATTTTCAACCATTTGTCTTAAACATGGGCTAACAATGTATTCATCACCTTTAGGCTCTTCTTTGATTTCATTCATTTTGTCTTCTTCTTCTTTTTTTTTTTTTTTTTTTTTTGAAGTAGCCCTCTAAATAGAATATAATGTGGTCTTCCTCTCAAAACCCATGAATCTCTCATCATTTTGAGCCTTTACATGCAACAAAGAGGACCAAGATTAGGGAGATTCATATTGACTTTGTAGGATTTTGGATGCTAGGTCCATTGCATATTTGTTACCTTAGGCCCAAGGTTCTCCTTTTCAAAAGGCTGTTGATTTTGGGCTTATGATAGCAACTAGGCTATGATCCTATGAACCTTTCAAGTTAAGACATACCTTTTGATTTTGGGGTAAGCCTCTTATATGTGAGAACTCCTTTTTCTTTTCATCCCAATATCTTAAGGTATGCCATAACTTTTAGGCCATCCTTTAAAATTTTACATCTTTTATCTATCCTTTAGAATTAGGTGAACACAAGATATATGTTTGAACAAGCAAGAGATATAAAGGGTACCCTCTTTCGATAGGATCTAGGATCTCTCTAAATGTGGGTAAGCTCCTTAAAGCTAAAGGGATAGATCAATAGGTCACTCACAACTAGGTGGGCCATGATTCCAACCTTAGGCCTAAATGGACCGTAATGGATTGGTGGCAAACTATTAACGTACTTAAAGCCCATTATAGGCGATGACGCGGACTGTGAGTTGGTGGGATGAACTTCGGAAGATTTTGGCCTAAATGGAGCCTCCACCTTCCCACTCATCACCAACCATGGCAAAGGGATAAAAGAACCGCGTGAAAGTGTGTGAAAACAATATTAATCAAGCCTTTATCAAGATTAAGAAATGGAAAAAATTGTAATCAAACTCTCTATCCCTAGTGGAGCCACCACTGTGGGCGCAAGCACACGCAATGGGTTGTCCTCGCAGTTGGGTAAGTATTCCTTGGCCTAGGGTGGACCATGGCGGAGAAATGAAATCGCCACCTAGATTAGGTCTAGGAACCATAAGTATAGTGCCTATCGTGGAAGGACTGATCTTTTACCAGAGCACGTGTCCATAGTTTAGGTATGGGGATGGGAAGGTGTTAGACACCTGTTGATACCGTATTTTGTCCACCCTCGATTTGCGTGCCAAACCCCCGAAAATCCAAAAATATTATTTTCTCTCTACGAGGTCATGAGAACATCTAGAACGACGTGGCGTAACCCGTTCAGGCACCAAAGTACTCGAAGTGACTTTTTTCGCTAAAATGACCAAAATGCCCTTGGTCAGCCCTAGGTTTAACCGAAGGTTAAACATGGTCTGAACTCTCACAAAATGACATTTTTCACATTTCTGCTTCAAACCTGAGCTTCTCAGAGATTTTTAGCAACTTTGATTGAGTTTGACCAAGTTTAACCTTAATTTTGATATTGGGTGGGTCCAAAAACCCTAATTTTGATTCGACTACTAGAACGGGTTGAAACAAATTCCATTGCAAATATTATCAAATTCTCGTTCCAACGACTATTCATGGGTCAAAATCGGAGTTAAAACGGCCGAGATATCACGAAAACTAGAATGACGCACCAATTAATGCACCGTAAACTTCCGAGAGCCATAACTTTTGATCTGACTGTTGGATTCCATACCTTTTTAGAAACTAAAAATCAAGATCAATCCAAAGGAGTCAAGATTAGCCCGATTAGAGGAGGATTGAGGTTGGCCGCCATTGAAAGGCCGCTGCCTCGATTTTCGCACCTGAGGCTATAAATAGCCCCAGATAGGGAGGACACACATTTTTTTTGAAATTTTCCTTCTACCCAGCTGCTCTCTACGTTTTTTCTCTCTTCCAAACACCAAAAAACACCCAAAAACAGTCCAAAAAACACATCAAAGTCTCTTGATTCTTCCTTTTTCACCAAAAACAAAAGGTATTGCTTTTGCACTCAATCTTCCTTTCCTTGGTTCTACACTTTGGATTTGGGGTTTAGGGGTATGGATGTAGGTTTTTAGCTATCATCCACACCCCTAACCTTCCAAATCTTTTTCCTAGCATGTTCGTGCTTTTTTTGCCATGATAATATGCTTTATTGTTTTCTTTTACATGTTTCTTGCTTTACCTTGTTTCTAGCATGTTCTTAACTTATATTCATGTTCTTTTATGCTTGCTCACATGCTTATATTTTTAGATCTACATGCTTAGGGTTTTTATGCCATGTTTTGTGCTTAGATATGTCCTTACATGCTTATATGTTTAGATCTACATGCTTAGGGTTTTATACCATGTTTCCTTTTTTTTGTTCCTCTTTTTGCTTTTTTTTTGATGTTAGGGTTATGTGCTCATGTGCTTGATACCATGTCTATGGTTATGCTTTGCTCGGATCTATGTGCTCGTATGCTTTTTGCCACATTTTATGCTTAGATCCACATCTGTACATGCTTATATGCTTGGATTCATGTTCTTCCATGTTTATGTGCTAGCTTTCACATGTTCACACATGCGTCGCCATTCCTATGCCTAGATCTATATTTTTTACATGCTTGCGTGCTCGGATCTAGGTTTTCACATGCTTATATGATCGGATCTATGTTCCTACATGCTCGTGTGTTTAGATTTATGCTCTGCTTGCTTTATGCCATCTTCCATGTGCTTGTGTTCGCCATGCCATGTTTGTGTGATTAGACCTAGGCTATGTTTGTCTTGCCATGTGCTATTGTAGCCCTTTTGTCGCTTTACCTTTCTTTCTTGTGTTTTGGCCACGTGGTTAGGACCCGATCTAGACCCTGTGGTCTTTGTCATCGTCCATATACCTTGGCCCATATCAAAGGGTTTGGATCACTCATTTGCATGTCTATGCTTGCTTGCTTCTATGCTTTATCTTCCGTGCTAGCCTCTCTAGTTCTAGGCTTTGCTATGCTTGACGCCCTTAGCGGGTTATGGTTGTGTGGTTACATCTGACGCCCATGAGGCATTGTCTGGATGTAACCACTTGGGAGGCATCTCCGTGATGCTGGTTGCTTCGTGCATACCTCTCCCTTTTCTGTTCCGTGTGATGATCTGCTTACCATGCTTGTTTATGCCACCCATTGGATTTCTATGCATCTTTACACGCTTACTTACATGTTCATGCATGAGTCTTGTTTGCTAGTGTGTCGTCCATGCTTCAACACAATGAAGTCATGGACATTTGATTCAAACCTAAATTTGTCCCTTGCGGACACCCCCTTTTGTGTGTTTTCCTTGCTTGTTTACCCTTATTGTTTTTTGGTTAGCTTTCTTACTTTTGTCACATGTTGTGCTTGCCATATTTGGCTTGCTTGTTTGCTTTGCGACCTTGTGCTTTTATCTACGCTTTTTCCTTCCATTGCTTGTTTGTTGGTTTTCTTATCTCTGCCTTTGCATGTACACATATGGGGCGAGGACACATTGAGCTAGGGCATGATCTCCTAGGCGCAAGCAAAAAGGGCAAGGACGCGAGCACGTGGTCGAGCCAAGCGACTGTAGTCAATGGGTTTAGGAGCTTAGCCTTTTCCCTTTGGTTATGTACTCTTTAAACCCCTTCCTTCCTCCTCACTTTCTCCCTTAAATGGTTCCTATTAGGCATATCATACTTTGTACCATTCGTCCTCATCTCTAGAGTATGGTGACCCCTGTTTATTTTCCTGTACTTATATTTTGGGCCATGCTCTAGAGATGTAGGCATTTACTTTCCTGCTCTATGTGCTAACATTGTGCATGGTTCATGTATATATATACCTGCTTGCCCCTTCTCGGTGTGATTATCATGATCTGTGTCACCTAAGTCTAGTAATGCCTAATTTCCACCGCGAAAGTAAGGTGACCTCTCGCCGGATTTTCGCAATGGAAATCTAGCACTTTGCTCGAATGCCTTAGGAAAGCATAGATTAGGACCACCCCCTTTCAAAACCAATCCTCAAAGCCCCCATACATGCAAAGCCCCGAAAGCCAAAGCCAAAGCCAAAATCATGTTTTTATTGCCAATCTCCAAAAATTAAGCTTTTATCAAAACAAAGACTGTCCTTAGGACAGGCGTTGTGGGGTGCCTAACACCTTCCCTACACGTAACCAAACTTCCGAACCTAAGAATCAAGATTTTTTGCCATCCGCATTAGAATAGGAAAAATGACCTTTTCCTTAACTTAGGATTGGTAATAAAATCAACTAGAAACAGGTGACCAATCAAACCTTAGAAAAACCCAATGATTGGTGGCGACTCCACTCACCTTTAGTAATCACCTAAAATTTGGCCCAGATTCTCGCCATAAAACCAAAGGTAGACCTACCTTCCTTCACTGAGAGAGAGAGCACCCGAAGCTTCGCGAACCATACACATTCACATCGAGAGGGGCCTTCAACAGGCCCTGCGCACTCGCGAACTGTCGCCACGGCGGGTGTTTGAATGAAGGCCCACGGCGGCAGAAGTTTTCTTTCCGCCACCAAAGATCAAGGCCAGGCGTCGATAGACTGGCGACTCCACTGGGGATTGATGATAGTTTAGCCTTTAGATCTTTTGATAGAGCCATAATCTTTGGACATTGGCTTTTAAAAACATAGAAATTGGCATTGGCCTCCGAGGCTTTCCTTTTGTAAAAGGCTTCTACAATATCTTAGTAGACCATTTTCAAAAGAGCAAAAATATTTTTTTTCCAAAAATCCTTTTTCAAGAAGGAAGGCTTTAAGGTATTTTCATATGGGGCTTTACAGCTTTCCTTCACATGCTTTACCGCTTTCCTTCACATGCAAACATAGGGTAGTAAAATTTAATTTCCGCTTCACCTTTATCTGCTTTCCATATATTTATGCTTTGAAAAAGTCTTTCCCCTTCATTAAGAATTGCATGACATATACACCCTTTCGAGCCGAACCTGGGCTTCGCACTACTGGCGTAGTGTCACCTCTTTTGGGGATTTCATCACCCCATCTGTAGGTGTATGGACCCCAACACATCGGTAGTGTTACCTATAGTTAGATTCGGGGCTGATGTTGTAGGCACTTTTAGGTCCATGGGTGGACAGGAGTAGCTGAAAAGGCCCCTTCGATCCTTCCTACCCCATAACTTCCATAAAGGGAAGGGTATGGCGATTGAGTACCGTAGGACAGGAACCACCTACTAGTTAAGCCTTTGCATACAGTTGGCCTAGTTATGTCAAGCCCGAGAGGACTAGATCAAGCCAGAGCCCATCAGGACTAGGAAAAACCTAAAGAGTGAACATCCAAGCCTAAGAAAGGATACCCTTCTAGGGCTAGATGTCAAGGGAAAGTGTCTTGTAACAGGTGCCCCCGTTTTGCTTGCGCCAAAGAAATTGTGCTTTACTCTAGGTTCCTTCTATCTTACTTGCATAGCATTCATGATTAAACCCCTAGGAAAAGCAACCCTGTTGCTCATACATGTTAGATCATACCCTATCCCTAAAGGTTTACAACCCTACAAGGGCACTCATGCATACACTAATTAGTTATGTCACATAATTGTGCAAAGATAAAATTTGTGGCAAGTAATCGAAACTCCGTTCAGGGGGAGATGCTGCTGAAAAACTGTTAGAAAGCCAAAGGTCCAAGAGGTCCAAGTAGCCTAGGTTGTCAAGATGTCTAAATTGCCAAGAAGACCTAGATGTCAAGAATCCAAGGACTCCTCCAAAAGATCCAAATTGCCAAAAAACCCCATGATGTCCAAATTGGCAAGAGATCCAAATTTGCAAGATGTTAAAATAGCCAAGAAGGTCCTAGATGTCAAGAATCCAAGGGCTCCCCCAAGGGATCCAAAGGTCCAAGAGATCCATGTTGTCCAAGTGTCCAAGAGCTGCCCCGAGAATCCACATTATCAGAAGCTGAGCTTTCTCCTCGCAGTCACATTTCTTGTATTATAAAAGGCCCATTAATAAAGCCGTCAAACCCAGCATTGTAAAAGAAAAGTTTGTACAAGCATTTAATCAAAGGAAAGGTCATTCCTGCATTGCTAAGCGCGTCATAAAAGTTTCAGTTACTTACCTATCTTGTGCATTAATCTTGCATCATAGTAGAAACTCACCATGATAAATACCCGATTTAGGGTGCAAAGCCACATTTTTTTGAAAATGGTAGGTGCATGTTAAATGGCAAGAGCATAAATTAACTTGATTTTGGTGTTGTGTTTCCACTTTGTCAAACACACCCCGTTTCTTTCACTTCTTACTATTTCTCAGGATCAAAAGATTGCTAAAAGGAAACAGTCTAAGCTACCACCACATCGTGATCCCATCATCACTAGGTCTCATGCAAGAGAGATGTCTACCAGTGGTACTTTTCCTCATGAGGAAACTATTCAGGAAGTCACTCTTCTAAAAGAACAAATGTTAGAACTGATGTGCATGGTGCAACAGCTAGTTGTAGGAGGAGGAAAAAACTCTTCCGGTCATAGCCAAGGAGGTCCCTATACTGAGAATGAAAATCAGCCTCCACCAATACAGGAACAAGGTCACAATGTACTGCCCCAGTGCAATGACCAAGAAACAGATCCTTCTAAGGACAAGAACCCCAAATCTGGGTATGGCCAAGTCAAGAGCCAAGTGGAAACTCTGGCTGAGAAGCTTCGTATCATAGAGAGCTCTAGCGTCCATGGAAGCGTTGACCTAGACAGTCTGATCAACTTCCCTCAGGTCATTATTCCTCCTAAGTTCAAGGTGCCAGAGTTTGTCAAGTATGAATGTACAGGAGATCCTTGCACCCATTTGCGCATGTTCTGTAAGAAGATGGCTCCTTATGGGGATAATCACCCTCTGCTCTGCCAGATTTTCCCTAATAGTTTGACCGGCCCCACGTCGACATGGTATGTGAGATTAGAAAAGACTTCTAGCTGGAGGGAAATGGCCAACTCTTTCTTAGAGTACTACCAGTTCAACACTGAGATAGCTCCCGACCGCACAGTTCTTCAGAGGACAGAAAAGAAAAGTGGGGAATCTTTCCATGAGTATGCCTAGAGGTGGCGTGAGCTAGCCGCACAAATGCAACCCCCCATGATGGAGAATGAGATGATCAAATGGTTCATTGATAACCTCAAGCCTCCTTACTATGAGAAGATGATCAACGCCCAAGTCACTCATTTCTCTAGCCTCATCCCTATTGGGGAGCGCATTGATGAGGGTATTAGGAACAAGAAGATTATGGATGCCGAGTCTCTGAGTTCCATGGTTGAACAGCAAGTCAAGAGAATGACTGGTCACAAGACCAAGGAAGCCGATGTTCATATGGTTGACAATGCATTAAAAAGGCCTAGGGGCATTGCTCCTACCTATGCTCCCCCAACCGCTAGGCCTTATTAGCAATAGAATTAGTCTGCTCAAGCACCTAACAGAGCCTTTAATCAGAAAGGGAGGCCAGAACCGCCTCGTCCTTTTAGGAGGGAGAACCGGAAGTACACTCCGTTACCTATGCCCATGGCAAATCTCTATGCTTAACTACTGGAAAGGAAGCTAGTGACACCAATGTTTTCAAGACCCAGGGAAGGCCCACCATCGCCTAACTTTGACTCGTCCAAGAAGTGCGAACACCATTTTGGGGTCGGAGGGCATACCCTTGAAGAATGTTACCACTTGAAGGACCGTGTCTAAGATCTCATAGACAACAAGCTGATACAGTTCGATAATGCAGCCACTCCAAACATCATCATAAACCCTTTACCTCCCTATCAGGAAGGGAATGTGAATGCCATCATCACAGTGGAAGAAAGGGTTCCGGATTTCTCCTCACCATCATTCCCGTGGAAGGCTATGCTCCAAGCCTTGGTCCAAAAGGGGTACCTTGATCTTAAAGGCGTGGGAACCTCAGGATTTGATTGGGGAATCTGCTCATCCTGTGATAGTGAAGATAGCCACGCCCTGTTTGACTATAAAATGCTCCGAGCACAAGTGCAGAGTTTAGCCGAGCGCAGTATAATTTGGATTGAAAGAGAAATAGTGCAAAGAGATGACTGTATGGTAGCCATCTTATGTCCTCTACCTACCTAGTCAGAAGCCAGCTGCAATGCTATATCAGTTGGGTCATGAAAGGATTGGGATGAGTATTTACTGAAACACCTTGGCCAAGTTGCTTCGGCACCTTCCTTTTCAGTAGTTATTGAGGAGATCGTAGAATCACCCGTGGATTCATGGTCATCAGATTCAGAGAAAAGGCAAACCCGTCGGCCATAGAGGGATTCACTCCTCTAGTTCTTGCCTTGCCTACAGTTATAGGGCTAGCTTCATCATTAGTTTAGGAGGGAACCACTGTCGTTCCCGCTATCCGAGGTTTCGATCCTCTTATTTTGCCAGGGCCTGCCTCGGGAATCTCCTGGGTATCCAACTCAAAGGCCCTTGAGGCCATGCTGCCAAGTCTGGTGGTCATTAATCCAAAGATGTTCTTTATAGCACCCAATTTGCAAACTCAAGAGGGTGTTATCATTCGTATGCCGAAGTCGTTCCCTTATGAAAATAGTCACCGTGTTCCCTAGAAATATGATGTGTCCTTGATCTCCACTCGAACTGGAAAAAAAGAGGTTTGCTTCAATATCTCTTCAGGTCTATCTGGGCTTACTAGGAGTGGCCGTAGCTAGACCTTCGAAGAGTTGTAAAAGAGGAGGAAAGAGATTGGCAAGGGTACCGTTAAACCTGCTAGGAACAGAGTCACCACAGAAGAAGCCAAGGAGTTCTTAAAAGTTATTAGAAACTCAGAGTATAGTGTGATTCAGCAGCTAAACAAGTCACCAGCTCAGATCTCCATCTTGGTGTTATTGCTATCCTCTGAGGTCCACCGCAATGCTCTCGTGAAAGTCTTGAAAGAGACACGTGTTCCTACAAGTGCTACAGAATCCGCCTTTGAAGGCATGGTCTCAACAGTGTTGGCCACCAACTAGATTTCCTTCACGGATGATGAACTACCACCAGAAGGTAGAGACCACACTTTGCCCATGCACATTATAGTAAAGTGTAAGGATATGATTATCGCCAGAGTACTGATAGACAATGGGTCAGCCCTGAATGTTTGCCCGATGTCCACTTTGGAGCGTTTGAATATGGATACCCCTCGTATCCACCCTACCACCATGATCATTAGAGCTTTTGATGGCACTCTCAAGGAGGTTCAAGGCAAGATTGAGCTAGCCATTGGAGTTGGCCCTATGTTCTTCACAGTTAATTTCCAGGTCATTAAGGTGGACTCCCCTTATAATATGCTCTTAGGGAGGCCTTGGCTCGGGTGCGGTTGTACACTTCATCGAAGACTCAAGTTCCCATCCGAAGATTTGATGGTCACTATTATGGCTGAAGAACCCCTGACTTTCTTCAAGGAGACTTTTGTCCCCTACATAGGTGCTAATGCCTTTCCGGAGGCGACCTTTCACAGTTTCGAGCTAGGCTCCATAATTTCTAGAGCTCCAGAACTCGAGTCAGTATGGCCCTCTACTACTTTAATGGCCACTAAAGAGATGCTCAAATTTGGCCATCAGTTAGGCCAGGGCCTCGGTGCCATAGGACATGGGAAGGCTTCTTTGATTGAGCTCCTTGATAACAAAGGAGGTTTCAGTCTAGGCTACAACCCCTTCGATGAAGAACTCTTCTAGGCTTCCAAAGGAAAGAAGAGGAACTGCATTGGCCAAGCGATGTCTATTCCCCACATCAGGGTCACTTTTTCAGCTTCAGTCGAGGTCATTAGATCAGAAGTAGCATAGGAATCATGTGAGGAAGAATCAAATCTGGCTTGTCTCATCCATCTTTGTCCAGAGGAATTTTCAATGAATGACATCATATCCCCAGGGGATGATCTGATTGCTACTATCATGCCTTATGTGCCAGGCAAGGCAGTAGGCCATTGGACCGCCAAGCCCTCCTTTGTGGTTGCACCGACTGAGTAAGCAGTATTTCATTATCGTGTGGTTGGGTCCTCCAATTGTCCGAAAGAGTTGGAATAGCATATCTAGTTTGTTTTGCATGTTTATTTCCTGTTTCCTGCATTCCTTGTTTGCATTTTCCAGTTCATTTTCCAAAACAAAGAAAAATGTTTCCTTTTTATCATTATCAAGCATGAACTTTGTTTTCCCCTATCCATAATCCACTAATGAAATTATCCAGCATATTATTCAGGAAATCCTTGCATTTATCTCTTTACTTGCTTTCTTATGAATATGTGTGTGCAAATTGTCTTATGTTTCCTTGTATATGTTCTGTTTTATAAGATCTATTCTAATTCCTAAGCGGGTACATCGTCCTATTGCTATAGCGAGGATATTGATGACATGAATGAAACAACAGAGTTGGAACATGACATTGAAGGATTAGGGAAATTTTGAGTCTGCCTCGTGCTATTTTGGAAGCTCAAAACAGAGAGAGCGAAGGGTTCAAGCCCAACATAAAAGAGACAGAAATGGTTAACCTAGCCAACGAAGAATGAGCTCATAGCGCTAGTCAAGGAATTTAGAGAGATCTTTGATTGGTCCTACCAAGATATGCCTGGGTTATATACTAAGATTGTCGTGCACAGGATTCCAGTTAAACCTGAGTGCCCTCCAGTGCGGCAAGCCCTTTGAAGAATGAAATCTAAGATCATTTTGAAGATCAAAGAAGATGTAGAAAATCAGTTGAAAGTCGGTTTTCTTACTGCAATAGCCTACTTAGATTGGGTTACCAACATCGTTCCCGTGCCTAAGAAAGATGGGAAAATGCGTATGTACGTTGATTATAGGGATTTGAACCGGGCCAGCCCCATGGATAATTTTCTGTTGCCACACATCGATGCCCTGGTCAATAATACTGCTACCAATAGGTTCTTCTCCTTCATGGACAGATTCTTAGGTTACAACCAGATCAAGATGGCCGAGGAGGACAAAGCCAAGACATCATTCACCACTCATTAGGGAACTTATGCATATGATGTCATGCCATTCGGCTTAAAGTATGCCAGTGCTACTTATCAGCGAGCCATGGTGACCTTGTTCCATGATATGATGCACAAAGAAATTGAAGTCTATGTAGACGACATGATTGCCAAATCCCGTACTGCCAGGAATCATTTAGTGGATTTGAGAAAGCTGTTCAAGCACCTTATCAAGTACAGGTTGAGGCTAAACCCTAACAAGTGCGTCTTTGGAGCTAGTTCAGGGAAATTACTCAGCTTCATAATCAGCCAAAGAGGAATCGAAGTGGACCTAGCAAAAGTACAAGCCATCTGGGATATGCCGACACCGCAAATTGAGAAACAAATTCGCAGCTTCTTAGGCAAAGTCAATTATATAGCTCGCTTCATAACACAGTTGACTGCCACATGTGATCCATTTTTTAAGCTCTTGAAGAAAGACGCCAAGATAGAATGGACAGACGAGTGCTAAGCGACCTTTGATAAGATCAAGTAGTATTTGTTGAATCCTCTTATTCTGGTTCCCCCGACGCCGAGATATCCATTGATCCTCTACCTAGCGGTACAAGAAACCTCCAAAGGTTGCATGTTAGGCCAAGCAGCTGAGCCCGACCAGAAAGAAAGGGCGATTTACTACTTGAGCAAGAAGTTCACTAGTTACGAGATCAACTACGTCGCCATTAAGAAGACGTGTTGCGCCCTAGCGTAGGCATCACGAAAGTTGCGGTAGTATATGCTCTATTTCACCACACGGCTCATTTCCCGCATGGATCCCATTAAGTACATCTTTGAAAAGCCAACTCTCACAGGAAATATCTCCCGTTGGCAAATGTTGCTCTCTGAGTTTGACATTGTGTTTGTAACAAGAAAGGCCATCAAGGGCCAGGCCATAGCCAATTACCTAGCGGACCAGCCTCTGAATGATCCAGAACTTTTAGAATCCCTCTTCCTTGATGAGGATGTCATGGCACTAGAGCCAGAACCAGACAATGTGGAGCCATGGCGTTGGAAGCTTTATTTCGATGAAGCCGCCAATTCTATCGGGAATGGAGTGGGAGCAGTCTTAGCTTCCCCCAAGGGCCAGCAAATCCTTGTTTCAGTTAAGCTGAATTTCGGTTGCACCAACAATGTCACAAAATACGAAGCGTGCATAGTCGACCTACAAGTGGCCCTAGAGTTTGGCGCCTATGACTTATGCGTCTTTGGAGATTCCTTGTTGATCATCTCCTAAATTGAAGGAAAATGGCAAGCCTGAGACACCAAGTTGATTCCATATCAAAAATGTGTCAACCGCTTGATCTCGAAGTTCCAAAACATCATATTCGCCTATTTGCCCCGAGCTCACAATTAGTTTACAGATGCCCTAACTATACTGGCTAGCATGGTTAAGTATCAGAAGGAGATGATATGTGGCAATGGCGCATAAAAGTCCGTGGCGTCCCAACCTATTGCATGAACATCGAAGAATGCATAAGTGTCGAAGTCGAAGCTGATGGAAAGCCATGGTATCATGATATCAAGGCTTAAATTAAGGATAGTGAATACCCGCCCAATGCAACAGACAGTGAAAAGAAGTTTATTCGGCGCATGGCCTGCCAATTTTTCTTGAGTGGAGAAGTACTGTACAAAAGGAACCACGATTCTACCTTGCTTTGATGCATAGACGCCTCTGAGGCTAATCACTTGATGGAAGAGATGCATGAGGGTTTACTTGGAGCCCATGCCAGTGGACCCCTGTTGGCCCGCAATATTATGAGAGCTCGCTACTGCTGGCTCACCTTAGAAAATGATTGCATTAAGCACGTGAGGACATGCCATCGTTGCCAAGCCTATCAAGACAGTAAGAATGCTCATCTGCAGCCATTGCACTCTTTAGCAGCACCATGGCCCTTCTCAGCTTGGGGTATGGATGTCATCGGACCCGTGATTTCAAAAGCTTCAAACGGCCATGAGTACATCTTGGTGGCCATCGATTATTTTACAAAGTGGGTGGAAGCCGCTTTGTACAAAAGCATCACTCAAGCCGTGGTAGCCCGGTTCCTGAAACACAACATCATTTGCCGCTACGGCGTGCCAGGAGAACTTATTATAGATAATGGGACAAACCTAAATGGGAAAATGATCCAGTAGCTCTGCCAACAGTTCAAGATCAAGCACAAAAATTTAGTTCCCTATCGCCCTCAGATGAATGTCGTAGTGGAAGCTTCTAACAAGAACATAAAGAAAATCTTGCCCTTTGCTTTGTGCGCATAGCGCACTTCTGTTCGTACGTCCATGGGTGCGACCCCATATTCACTGGTGTATGGCATGGAGGCAGTTTTCCCCGTCGAGGTAGAGATCCAATCTCTCAGGATTTTGTCTCAAACAGAGCTATTAGAAACTGAATGGGCTCATGCCCAATATGAACAACTGAACATGATAGATGAGAAGCGCATGACCGCAATGTGCCATGGATAGTTGTACCAATACCGCGCTGAGCGAGCATTTAACAAGAAAGTTAGACCCAGAGTCTTTGAAGAAAGCAATCTAGTCTTGAAGAAGCGCAACCAGGCCATGCCTGACTAAAGAGGAAAGTTTACCTCGACTTACAAGGGACCATATGTGGTAAAGAAGGCCTTTTCTGGAAGAGCCTTTATTCTAGCTGACCTGGACAGGCATGACTTCAATATGCCCACCAATTCTAATGCCGTCATACGATACTTTGCATGAAAGAGCCTCGCAGTGCACCTCATTTTTATGTCAAAAAAACAAAAACAAAAAAAATATATATGTGTGCAAAAAGGTAGATTGAAAACCCGAAAAGGCGGTCTATACGAAAGGAGAGCCAAAAGAAAGAGTGCGAGAAAAATGCAAAAGGTAGATTGAAAACCTGAAAAGGCGGTCCACACAAAAGAAGAGCCAAAAGAAAGAGTGTGAGAGAAAATGCAAAAGGTAGATTGAAAACTTGAAAGGGCAGTCTACACAAAAGGAGAGCCAAAAGAAAGAGTGCGAGAGAAAATGCAAAAGGTAGATTGAAAACCTAAAAGGGCAGTCTACGCAAAAGAAAGAGTGTGAAAAAGCCTGCTAGACTGAAAACCCAAAAGGACGGTCTAGGAAATATTTAAGGAAATCAAAAAGTCAGTTGAACTACGTGATGACCTGATCCTTCCTCGTGGAGGTACGTAGGCAGCCATCTTGGTTCGGTCACATCTTAAGAGAAAAATCAATCACTTGCGCTTGCTTGAATTTCTGATCAAGATAAGAAGATTAAAGGGATCCAACATCCAAGTTGAGATATGAAGACACCTTCGAGATCGCTTTCTGTCTACAATACTGCCACGGCCCGGTAGTTTGCTTAAGATGTTCTGGTTTATGCCAATGGGAAATGTACCTCAATGGGAAAATGAAAAGATCCGTTCAGAACAAGATGTATCCTTGGAAAAATAAGATATTGATATGCACGAATTTTACATTTATCACATATTTGTATTATCTTGCATTTCAAAGCATTTGCCTGCATATTCATTAACGTGCCTGTATTGTGCCATTCTGTTTCTTTCATGCATTCTGATGTCGAGACAAAACATCTCATCTCATATATATCTTTTCTGAATATCATCATGAACATCTCTCTACACCATCACTCTGTTTCTAAGCATGCCTAACAGACTAGACTATGCTTTAAGAACTCAAAACAAAAAGCAGAAGGCCTTACGCAATTGCCTAGCAAATTACGAAAGACCTTTCCATACATGGTGGAATACTAACTACCTAGCTCATGTGCAGAAACAAAGTAAACAAAAAAGATATTCGCATATCAAACATGGCCCAGGCGATCGGACACGGCCTGGCATAGCCTCCTAAAGCTAATGTGAAGAATCGGGTCATCCTGAGCATGAGTGCGAAGCAGTCCGGTTGCATCAAAGCCCAGGTCTCTGGCTACCTCTCTAAGTTTGTCATGTGAGTGCCGAAGATGGACTAACTCCCTCGCCATCATGGGATCAGAAGTAGAGCTCTATCTCTTTGTCTCTAGCAAAGCCTGCAAGGTGCCCACCTCTGTAGTAGCAACTCTCAGGGCCTCCTCTCTCTCGGTTAGCTTAGTCTGAAGGCGACGGAAAGCCCGCTTTGACTCGCTAGGCTCGTCACTCTCTCTCCCGTACTCCATGTCCAAAGCAGAATGAATATAAGTCTTCTCCTGTAGTAACTCCAGTGCTAAATCATTAGCTCAGCTGCTAGTCGCAGCCCTACCAGCCTCTAATGTGGCCCTCTCCTCATCCCAAGTGTGATATAGAGTGGCAAATCTCTGAATAAGAGCCACAAGCTTGTCCTCCAAACCCACAACCCAGGATCTCAACTGCGCACACTTTACCTCTATGCCTGGAGGTGCTGGCCCCCTCTGATCAAGCTCTGCCCTGAGAGCTGCAAGTTCACGCTCCTGCACGCTGCTCATCTCCTCGATATCCTCCATGAGCGCATCAACTAGCTCTCTACTGTAATCTTTATCTCTGATAGCCTCTCTCAAGCATTCCCTCAAGTCTGCAAGGGCCCTCTCAACTTTGATCTTGAACTCTAGAGTATAATCTCTCAGAATATTAGCCAGGAGTGGCATATCAGTCGAAACTGGTGACGACAAATCAAACACAAAGACGGGATCCTGCATGTCTCGCCATACCCTAAACTCATCAGAGAACCACTCCTGATCATCCCTAGAATAGAGGGGTAAGTCTATACTCGATCTGCGGGCCTCCCAAAACTTCGAGGCACGCCCTACTACTGCTATGTCAATGTCCACCAGCCTATACTCATAGGTGATAGTAGAAAGATCACTGAGTCAGGGAATGTGCTGAATGCCCCCAAACTGCCTCATGGCCATACCGGGGAAATACCCTGTGCACCCCCATATGCCCACCAAGGGAATACCGAGCAAGCCGACACAATGGGTCTGCCCTTGCCACCTGGTAATACCCCACTTGACCCTCCAGGTCCAGTCAGTGGGGCTCAAGCTACACAGATATCTTAGCCAGCCATCAATATCAGCGAAAAAAGGAAGATCGAGGAATACAGTAGACCGAACTCTATTCTTACGCACAAAGCCCATAGGCTGGTCCCTTGCGATGACGCTCAAGTGACTATAGAACCACAATTGGAACATATGGACATAACAGCCCAGTCTACCCTTACAAGTTTCCCGACACAAGGACAAAGACCTAATAGTCTCGAAAAGTAAAGCAAGAATAAAAGAGGTGCCATGAGGTAGAGCACTCATTAGAGGAAGAACGGAAAAACTGATAGCTCCAATGTTTTTCTCTTCCATGAAAAACTATTTTGTGCACTTCTCGACAGCTTCTCGATACCTCTCAACAGCTAAGCTATCTATCGAGCCTTTTGATCTTCTTTTCTCGACAGCTGTTATTGCAATTTCAATCCATCGAAGTTTTTGAGAATTTGTCTCGATAGTTTCTCGACATCTTCTCGATCCATCGAGGAAGTTTCTGTATGCTCGATAGCTTCTCGATCTATTGAGGTCACTTTGCTGTGGACATCTCTCGATAACTCCTCGACAGCTCCATCTGTCGAAAATTAAAGCTCGATACCTCTCGATCCATCGAGCTTCACATTTTTCTATATATATCCTCAGTGCGATTTTTCTTTCATTTTCTCTGATCTCTCTCGATAGAAACTCACTTCTCACTATCCCAAACACCTCACACTCAACCTCTTCACTTTCCCCACTTGATATTCAGCCCAAATCAAGTTTTCTTCATCTGGTATGATCTTATTTCTCTCTTGTATCATGCATTTCATTCATTTTGACCTAAGTTTTGGGTTTTTGAAAATTTTTTAGGGTTTTTCAAAATTGATGAGGTTTTTACAAAAATTTTTGGTTGGGTTTTGCTTAAATGATCATGTATGCTCATGCATTGCATCATATTTGCATTTTCACAATGGTTCATGCATTTTAGATGTGTGTTCTATATATTGAAATAATGTGTGCTGATAGGTTTGGATTGGGTTGAGCCCAATTTTTCATGCATACATACCATTCCTTTCCTTCATATTTATATTAACTGTGTTTGGTACTTTTCTGCGTTTCTCTCTCTCTCTCTCTCGGTTAGTTGCTCTATGGCACCTAAACATAAGTCTACTCCATCCCGGAACCTTCTTCGTTCTGGGGCATCTTTTTCTTCTTCCCCTGTTGATTCTACCCCCTCTCACGTTCAGCTCTGTGATGAGAAGGCCCGTATGGACTTCTCAGAGAACTTTTCATGACGCGGCATTCATTTGGAACGCCAAATCGTCCAATCAGATTTTTCTGATATTGACCTTCCCACTGTCATCTATAGTAGGGGTTGGGAGTCACAATGTGGCATCCCGGTCACTTGTCCCTCTGTGATCATACAGGAGTTTTACTCCAACATGCACGAATTTGATTATTCTGTACCTTATTTTTTCACTCGCGTTCGGGGTACGCACATTGTAGTCACTCTGGATCTTATATCCGAAGTGCTACACATACCGAGGGTAGCGTATCCTAACTACCTCAACTGTGATCATCTTAGGACTGTGTCCAAAGACGAACTTTCATCTCTCTTATGTGAAACACCTTCATCTTGGGATAACCGTCAAAACACCCCTTACTCGGGCTTTGCAAAAGGTCCGAGATTCCTTAACATGGTGATGACATTTGTTCTCCATCCCTTGTCTCACTATAACTCCATTACAAATCCTCGTGCTCGATTTTTGTTATCCTTACTTGAGGGACTCACTATTGACTTTCCCTCTCACTTCATACTCTCCTTTATAGATGTTTATAAGGATTCGGCGACCCGTGATAAGCTCATTTTCCCTTCGGCTATCATGCGAATTCTCCGCCATATGTCTATCTCTTATCCTGAGTCTATACACTTCTCTGTCAGATATGACATAGACGCAACGACTGTTCAACGGAGCTTCGACCAAAGTGGCCACGGACCGAGACGGTGACTCCTCCAGCATCTTCCGCTCCTTCTTCTTCTGCAAGTGGTGTGACCCTCGAGACGGTCATGGCGCAGCTTCAATGCATGGATGCTCGCCTTGACACACTCAGTGATGAGTTGTGTCAGGTGAACACCCGTGTCGATCATATTGCATGACGACAAGCTCGCCTTGGTGGCTTCGAGGAGTCTCCCTCTCCTTCTCCAAAGGCATCTGAGGACGAGGACGATGATGATGAGGATGAGGATGAGGATGCTAGCTCTTCTGGTGACGAAGAGATGACTGCTTGAGTTACTTGCCCTTTGACATGCATGACAAAAAGGGTGAGTAGTTTTGGGTATGAGAGTAGTCATGTTCTTAGGAGGAGAGTTAGTATAGGAAATACTTTTGTTAGGGGGAGTGTTTTCTTTTTAAGGGATGTAATGAGGACTTTTTGTATCTATTATTTTCTTTACTTTTTAGATATATTGTTCTTACTTTGTGATAGCAAACCTTGTATTCATTTTGTTATATATATTGAGGTTGTTATTACATTCTTTCACCTATCTCTTCATATGTTGTTTCTTTTCTCTTTATGCATATGCTTCTTATTAATTGTATGCAATCTTTTATATTTCTATTTCACACTAAGATGCCGTGATGAGTTTTGTTTAAAGCATTTTAGAAATACAGGTTGTCAAAGTCTTTCTTTCCATGAACTCTCTTCTTGCAAAGTTTTTCAAGAATTTGTGTTAGGATTAGATTTTATTGTATTCAACAAGTGAGTATGAATTGAGTGATTTATGACTTCTCTCATATGTTCATTTGTTTATTGTGGTTTTGTCACGGATTGCCAAATGGGGAGATTGTTAGGACATATGTGAATCATGTTAGGAACATATGTCATTTAGAATTGGCTAATCCTTTGACAAAATGCACTTTACCTGTAATTGGGTAGATCTAGGATGTGTTTAATACTTCAAGAAACAAGAGTTCAAGTCCAAGTGTTCAAGCCATGCAAATTTGTCCAAGAATCAAGTGAAGAAGTACTGGATTTTAAAGCTCAACAGATGGTATCTATCGAGGTTTAAAAGGCAGCTTTTGCCTAATGCTGACAGCTGCTCGATAGATAACCTATCTATCGAGATTTACGAAAATCAGTTTTTCAAATCTGATTTCACACCAATCCGTGTATATTTGTTTAGGCTTTCTTTTCTCATAACCCTAAACATATATAAGGATTATTTTAAGGGCAGTCACAGTTGATGAAAATGGATGCAACCTAATGCAAAAGTCTTTCACAAGCATATTGTGACCGGAGACATATGCCCTAGTTCATCTTTCTCTTGAAGAAGCTGCTGCGTTTGTACGCCGTAGGGTTTTGTAACCAAGGAGCTTCATGATCTTCATCGTGTTGATGAACTGAAGAACTTTGCAGCCAACATCCTTCTCAAGTTGGTGGTTAGTCACGTACTTGGATCCGTGCATCGATTGGTTAGTCACGTACTAGGAGCCGTGCATTGAAAATGAGAGATTGTCACTACAGAACAAGTCCAATTGGGTATTGGGGCAAAGGTTCAACTGTAGGTTGGTATAAAGTACTGGAATTCCTTTACTTGTAACAGCTTGTTTTGATAAAAGTGGATTCTCGGGAGTGGTGACCTTAAATTCACCCAATGGGGTTTTGCCTCGATGGTTTTCCCCATTCATAAACAAATCGCCGTGTCAACTTTATTTTCCGCTGCATATTAACTTAGTTGGTGATTTGTTTGTGCTACCACGCGTATTGCATGTTAATTAAATTAATTATTTAACTTGACTAATTAATTGGTTAATTTATCAGAAATGGTCAATACATTCTTGGCCTATCACAAAGTTTGAAGCTCTACCTAGCCCGCCCACCAATTATTTCTAGTCCTGAGCCCCGCAAAGACTTGTACATGTATTTGGCCGTGTCCGAGAACACAGTGAGCGCTGTACTAATAAGGGTTCAGGATAATATGCAGAAACCAGTGTACTCTGTCAGCAAAACCCCGTTATTTACTACTAGAGAAGATTACTTTAGCATTGGTGCACACCACAAGGAAACTGCTGCACTACTTCCAAGCCCACACAGTGTATGTATTGACTGGGCATCCCCTATAGTCCTTATGAAGGAGGTCGAACTTTACGGGAAGGGCAAGTGTCCTTTGATGTTAGGTACAAACCGAGGAACGCAATCAAAGGGCAAGTGTTAGCTGATTTCGGGGCCGAGTTTATGCCAACAGTCGGAGATGCGCACAAGGTTTGCCAAGTGTTGGTTCAGGCATGGAAGGTGTATGTGGATGGGGGGTCTAATGCTCGGGGCTCTAGTATAGGAGTGGTGTTAGAGTCACCAAAAGGTATAAGAGTAGAACATTCGCTCAGATTGGGCTTCCAGGCCTCGAATAATGAAGCCGAGAATGAAGCGATGTTGGCCAAACTCCAAGCAGTGGTGAAGGTAGGAGCTATAGATCTGGAAGAGACCCAAGAATGGTAGATTACTTGAAACCAGTTCGTTCATTGCGAGCACAGTTTGGGTCGGTGAAGGTGACCCAGATCTCTAGGGGGTAAAACAGCCACGTAGACTCCCTGGCCACTATAGCTTCATCTGTGGGGAATTCTATACCCTAGATCATTTCAGTGAAGTCATTGGAATCCCCAAGCATCAACAATCAAGAGCATTGTCAAGTCGTGACCACAGCTGTCACGTCGAGTTTGATCAACCCCATCATTTCATTTATCTTGAGCAGAACCCTACCCAATGAACAGAAGGATGCTGAGAAGATAAGGAAGAAATCTGCCTGATTTTGGTTGTCGGCCAAGAAGTTGTACTGAAGATCATTCGGTGGGCCCTATTTGTTATACGTACACCTCGAGGATGTGGATAGACTTCTTACCGAGTTGCACAAGGGCTTATGTGGGAGTCACACAGGTGATCAATCTTTGGCCCACCAAGAAATTACCTTGGGGTATTAGTGGCTGAATATGCAGAAGAATGCCGCAGAGTATGTCAAGAAATACGATTAGTGTCAGAGGCACAGAACAATCATCCATCAGCCAGGAGGGTGATGGAAATATGCAAGTACGCAGCAGAAAATTAACGGATCTACTTCATTCTCAATTGATAACATACACTATGTAAATTTTAGAATACAAGAACAAGAGAGTGTACCTTGGTGTGGTGAATTTCAAAACAAAGATTGTAAGCACTTGGGAATACTTCTAATCTTCACTCCAATTCCACTAACGCCCAAGATGTGTGGTCTCTCAATCAGTTATATGAAACGTTCAAGAGAGAATTCAAGAGTGTCCAATACTCACATACACCATTTCATGTAAGTTGTTCTATTATAAAATTCTGTATGTTTCTCTCCTTATAACTGATTATCTAATTGAGCTAGCCTTTTGGGCCTTTCCAATTGGGCTTTAGTATGTGGCTTGGAGTGGGACCAAAAGGGACCAATAAGACACTAGCTCCAATAGGCCTTGGGCTTTTCTGTCAACTCTTGACAAGTCCAAAGTTACCATTAACTATATTTAATACCACTATATAAATATAGTTGCACTCTAGGCCTTATCTATAAATTATGTCCCAAGACTTTATTGTACATGCAACCCCTTCATAAAATATTCGTAGTAACACAAAGTCATGAATGTAGACTGCCACTTTGTAGATTACTACATCTTAATCCTTGAGTACCCGATTTAATCCTTTTAAGTTATTCACCATATATTTATGAAATCCAATTTCATAAATATATACTTTAGTCTAACTAAAGTGGTTAGGCCTAACTCTCTGAATAACAAACCCATTAAACTTATCTCAAGGAAATATTTTGTATTTTCATTAAGAGACTATGAATTCCATCTTGAGAATATATGTTCCATCAACACTAAATGTGACTGCCCAACATACTGAGATTTTGACCGTTACTTTAGATCTCACTCCTGATATATCAAAGCAACCTACACGTCATGATCAGGTCCATTATTCTCTTAGGATTAAGAGTTCATGCAAATATAAGTCGTGAGATTTATTATTCAATTGACAGTCGTTAGGATAATAATAAATCTCACAGCGGCCTAGTTCAATATGTCTTAACTCTTAAAACATATCAACATATCAACTAGAAGTCTCCACTTCCATGATCAAGACAAATCATCGTAATTGATATGTTATAATCTTCGCAGATGAAACGCCCAATTTCATCACCGTGTACGAACTACAATTCTGAGTTTACAAAGAACTTGTGACTTATATCTTCTGTGACTAAATCACATACTATGCATCTCATGGACTATATGATAATGTCCGAATATTCATGTTACCATTATTTCAGATAATAATGAAACAACTTTATTAAACACAATATTAAGTTATACATAATGTCATACTTAATATTATACATAGCATCATACAATAGAATTTAAGGGCACTAATCCTAACAGAGGGATCCTCAACCCGGTCTCCAGCCCATGGCTTTTTGCACAATGGGGGCTAGATATTGTAGGCCCCTTCCCCAGAGCTACAAGAAACAAGAGATTTATGATAGTGGCGACTGACTATTTCTCCAAGTGGGTGGAGGCAGAAGCTTTGGCAAACATCCTCGACGTCGATGCAAATAAGTTTGTATGGAAGAACATTGTGACTCGCTTTAGGGTACTAGAGGCTTTAATCTTAGATAATAGGTTGCAATTTGATAGTAAGGCCTTCAAGAAGTATTGTGGCGACCTTAGGGATCAAAAACGGGTATTCTACATCGGCTTACCCCCAAAGCAATGGACAAGCTGAAGCCACCAACAATACTATTGTTAACAGGTCGAGTAAATGGTTAGAAAGTGCCAGGGGAAAGTGGGCCCAGGAGCTGCCCAACGTGCTATAGTCCTACTGAACTACCCCTAGGAGATCTACTAGAGAGACCCATTTTTCCATGACCTACAGGGCTAAGGCAGTGACACCTATAGAGACCAGCCTACCTAGCATGAGGACTATGGGTTTCTCACCGAGTGAGAATGACATGATTATGATCGAGCAACTAGATCTTTTGGAAGAAATCAGAGAGATTGCATCCATTCGGTTGGCCGACTACCAGTAGAAGCTGTCTAGGGGGTACAACAAAAACATGAAGCCAAGAGAGTTCATTGTGGGAGACCTCGTACTATGAAAAGTTCTGGGGAGCATGAAGGAGTCAAGTTTGGAAAAGCTGGGCTGCTACCTAGGTCGTGGAATGTGAGCAATCTCAAGAAGTATTTCTATTAACTTTCATGTGATCTTAATGCACTTAACAACTCACTATATGAAAATTATTAGAAGTTTGATCATTCATATCCCACTATGTATTAGCATATTTCTTATTATGTTGAAAGATATGAAATCAGTCCCACGAAAGAAGATAAAAGATATGAGTTCATTAAGGACAGAAGCCTAGCCTCGTCCTGACCCTGGTCACCAACTAGGTGGAAACCTCACTAAGGACAAAAACCTAGCCTCAGCCTGACCCTAGTCACCAACTAGGTGGAAACCTAACAAAGGATAAAAGGCTAGCCTCGGCCTGACCCTAGTTACTGACTAGGTGAAAACCTAAATAAAGACAAAAATCCAGCCTCGGCTTAACCTCGGTTACTGACCAGACGGAAACCTTGAGAAAATTCACTAAGGATAGAAGCCTAGCCTTGGCCTGACCCCAGTCACCGACTAGGTGGAATCCTAACTAAGGATAGAAACCAGGCCTCAGCTTGACCTTAGTCACCGACCAGGTGGAAACTGATGGAAATATGCATGTACGCAGCGAAAAATTAACGGATCTATTTCATTCGCAATTGATAACATGCACTATGTAAGTTTTAGAATATAAGAACAAGAGAGTGTACCTTGGTTCGGTGAAATTCAAAACCAAAGATGAAAAGTATTTAGGAATATTTTTAATCTTCACTCTAATTCCACTTGATTCCTAAGATGTGTGGTCTCTCAATCAGTTATATGTGTATATTCAAGAGAGAATGAAAGAGTATCTAATACTCACATACATTCCATTTCATGTAACTTACAAAAATCTGTATGTTTCTCTCCTTATAACTGATTATCTAATTGGGCTAGCCATTGGGCCTTTCCAATTAGGCTTTAGTATGTGGTTTGGAGTGGGACCAAAAGGGAACAAATAAAACACTAGCTCCAATGGGCCTTGGGCTTTTCTGTCAACTCTTGACAAGTCCAAAGTTACCATTAATTATATTTAAACCACTATATAAATATAATTGCACTCTAGGCCTTATTAATAAATTATACCCCAAGACTTTATTATACATGCAACCCCTTCATAAAATATTCGTAGTAATACAAAGTCATTAATTTAGACTGCCACTTTGTAGATTATTACATCTTAATCTTTGACTACTCGGTTTAATCCTCTAAGTCATTCATCATATATTTATGAAATCCAATTTCATAAATATATACTTTAGTAACTATTTACTAAAGTAGTTAGGCCTAACATTCTGAATAATAAACCCATTAAACTTATCTCAAGGGAATATTTTAGATCTTCGTTAAGAGATTATGAATTCCATCTTGAGAATATATGTTCCATCAACACTAAATGTGGTTGCCCAACATACTAAGGTTTTGACCGTTACTTTAGATCTCACTCCTGATATATCAAAGCAACCTACACTTCATGATCATGTCTATTATTCTCTCAAGATTAAGAGTTCATGTAAATAGAAGTCGTGAAATTTATTATTCATTTGACAGTTTTTAGAAGAATAATAAATCTCACAGCGGTCCAGTTCAATATGTCCTAACTTTTAAAACATATCAACATATCAACTAGAAGTCTCCACTTCCATGAACAAGACAAATCATCTTAGTTAATATGTTATAGTCTTCGCAGATGAAACGCCCAGTTTCATTACCGACTACGAACTACAATTCTGAGTTTACAAAGAACTTGTGATTTATATCTTCTGTGACTTTTCACATAAATCAAATACTATGCATCTCATGGACTATATGATAATGTCTGAATATTCATGTTACCATTATTTTAAATAATAATAAAACATCTTTAACAATAACAATATTAAGTCATACATCATGTCATACATAACATCATACATAGCATCATACAAATAGGATTTAAGGGCACTAATCCTAACAGAAACCTTGAGAAAATTCCCTAGGGACAGAAGCCTAGCCTCGGCTTGACCCTGGTCACCGACTAGGTGAAATCCTAACTAAAGGATAAAAGCTTAACCTCAGCCAGACCCCGGTTACCAACTTGGTGGAAAACTAAATAAATAAAAGAAAAGGAGAAATAGCAAAAGAATTTAAGTAGCAAACTCTGAGCAAACATATCGTCTAATCTACTTCAATTGGGGCTATGTTACTTAAGGGCTGAACGCCGAGCAAACACACTTGGTATTTTTTCTTATCAATAACTAAATTTTATGCCCTTCAAGGGCCGAATGCCATGCAAATGTACTTCAATAATCAATGGTTATGCCAGTTAGGCCTATCAGTCTCCTTCCTTTTTCCTTTTATTAAACAATTAAGTGTCAAGCCATCAGGATAAAAAAAAAAAAAGGTAAAATTCTATGCAACAAACAGGAACTTAGCCATGCAAATTCAAAGGACATGAAAATGAGCCAAAAGGAAAATTGTTCTATTAATAACTTAAATAAGTACAAAAAAGGGAAAAACTACTACAAAATACAATAAGCCCCACATAAGGGCCTGGCCTTTACACGGATATTGGGGGAGTGGACTCAGGGGTTGCTTGGGCAGCTGGAGCTACCAGGAGCCAAGCAACCAAAGGAGGATTCGGGTTCTCTATAATGATGACATTGGCGCCAGCAATATGAGCCTCTATCTCCTCCAAGATCTCTTGAAGGCTAGGGCTGTCTCCCTCTTCCCAAGCCTTCTCCTTTTGTATGGGGAAGTTTCGGGCAGGGGAATAGAATCAAGAAGAGCCACCCACCCCTCCTTAAATCTTGCCAGTCTAGCCTCCTTGATAACTCTGGCTGTGGAATGCTCAGCATCGTCAAAACTGATGTCATAGTAAGCCTACTTGGCCTCCTCCAGTTTCTTCTGTATGGCCCCGAGTTTCGTGTCCCTGGCTATGACGACGCTCAGCACTTGAGCAAGCTTAGTATCAAATTCTTCCAACTTCACCTTTAAAACCTCCAACCTGCAATCTGTGGACTCCCGTGCCCTCTTGGCGGAGGTGAGTTTCTTCTTTGCCTGGGTGACCTCTCAAGTTTTCTTTTAGAGGGTAGACTCAGCGATCTGTTTGAAGGCCTTTTCGCCGTCCACCTCTTAGATGGCTTTCTTTTGGAGGGTGCACTCTAGGCCTTATAGGTGCCATTCGGCACTTTGAAAGTGCCGATCGGCACTCCAAAAATGCCGAATGGCACTCTTGGATGCCAATCACGCTTTCATGTTCGAGTGCGTTTTAGACTCCTTTTTTAGGTTTTCTTGAGCCGGGCCTTGCACTTAGACATGTTTTCAATCCATATTCTAAGATTTATCTCTTTTCTGGATAATTCAGGTCTTTTCAGCAACAATTATCCTGTAGATAAATATTCTAAAATAAATCTTGATAAATTTTAGATTATCCAAAATTTTATTGTTATTTAATTATCCCCTTTTATTCACATGCAAGCAAAATTCTATTTTAGACACTAATTATCAACCAATCACAAAATTATTTAATTAATTTTAACTGTTTAACCAATCAGAATTAATTTAAATTAATCATGCATGGTCGACTCTACCTAAATACAATGCATGCTGACCGTCCAAACTTGATCATGCGATATCTTTTAATCCGACGGTCCGATTTGGAAACCAGGCATACTGTCACGACCGTTAGAATCTCAAGATCATTTTTATGATATGCAATGGATAAGTTAATACATGTAATGCAATCATGATTTTTGGGTACACGGATAGTCATTCCAGTCATTCTCCTTGATTAAATCATGGGTGCAAAATCGAGTGTCTACAGAATGCCCCTCATTGATAGAGCTTGGAAAGCGAATGTCAATGCAAAGACACTGATTTTGGCAGCCATGATTTAATTGAGGTTGAATTTTCAAAGATTACCTAGCCCTCAAACCTAAAACTTTGGAACATAGAACTAGTGTCTTGCCTTTGACAAAAAAAATGAAAATTCTTGACCTAGCTGGTAGCTGATGAACTTTGAAATGATTCTTGATAATTGCTATGACCAAGAGACTTTTCAATCCTGATCTTGAATGAATGGTAATTGAGGTGACCAAGAGGCTTTTCAATCCTAATCTTGAATGAATGGTAATTGAGGCGACCAAGAGGCTTTTCAATCCTGATCTTGAATTGTGGCAACCAAGGGGCTTTTCAACCTCGATCTTGACAAAAGGGAACCAAGGGGCTTTTCAACCTTAGAACCGTAGCTATGATGACCAAGGGGCTTTTCAACCTTGAAACTGGAGTTGTGGCGACCAAGGGGCTTTTCAACCTCGATCTTGATGAAAGGTAACCAAGGGGCTTTTCAACCTCAAAACCGGAACTGTGGCGACCAAGGGGCTTTTCAACCTCGATCTTGATGAAAGGGAACCAAGGGGCTTTTCAACCTTGGAACCAGAGCTGTGGCGACCAAGGGGCTTTTCAACCTCAATCTGAGATGTGGCAGCCAAGGGGCTTTTCAACCTCGAAATCGGAGCTGTGGCGACCAAGGGGCTTTTCAACCTCGATCTTAATGAAAGGTAACCAAGGGGCCTTTCAACCTTGATCTTGAAGAAAGGTAACCAAGGGGTTTTTCAACCTTGGAACTGAAGCTATGACGACCAAGGGGCTTTTAAATCTTGATCTTGATGAAAGGTAACCAAGGGGCTTTTCAACCTTGATCTTGAAGAAAGGTAACCAAGGGGCTTTTCAACCTCAATCTTGATGAAAGGTAACCAAGGGGCTTTTCAACCTCGGAACAAGAACTGTTGAAACGTCGATCAAAGGGCTTTTCAACTTTGACCTGGCTACTAGAATGTCGATCAAAGGGCTTTTCAACTTTGATCTGACTGCTGGAATGTCGATCAATGGGCTTTTCAACTTTAATCTGGCTGTCCCCTGCAAAAAGTCAAGATTTGGGATTTGTCTTTAAATGATGAGGGCTTTGTGGACCCACTGTTTTTGAGATGTGTGATTTCCATTGGTTCCTTTTTTATTTGAATTATTTTACATTAGCATGAAAACCTTGATGGATTTTTGTGGTTCCTTGTAAAAGAATTTTATTTTTTGAAACTCAAAATTTGAAACTTGGAATTTGGAACTTGAAATTTGAAATTTGAAATTTGAAACTTAAATTTTGAAAATTTAAAGTTTGGAATTTTGAGACTTGAAATTTTGAAGCTTAAAACTTGAGATCTTGAATTTTGAAACATGGAATTTTGAACATGAGATTTTGAAATAAGAGATTTTAAAAGATTTGAAACTTGAAATTTGCAACTTGTAATTTTGAAACTTGAAATTTTGAATTGAAAATTTGGAAATTGGGAATGAAAATTTTGAATTTAAAATTTGGGATTTGAAAATTTTAGACTTTGAACTTGAATCTTTTATCCTTAATCTGCTCCAAGAATTTTTTCTTTCTTCTTTTCCTGATTTGATTTTTGATTTTTTTTTTCAGAAGAAGAAAAGAAAATAAAAGAAAGTAAAAAGAAAAAGAAAAAAAAAATTGGGGGAGTTAACTCAGCTGAAACTTTTAATGTGGAGGTTGAATTTTGGCCCCCCATTTGTCTTGTCTCTCTCTTTTCTTCCTTTTTGCTTCATCCTTCATCACCTTTCTTCCACCATTAACACTATTCATTTTTTTCTTCCACTTGATTTTTTCTTCTTCACCTCACCATTTCTTCTCTAAAAAAAATACTTTTCTAAGCTTCTCAACCTTCCTTCACTCATCTCCTTCAATATTTCTTTAGATCCTTTTGTTCTTGAGCATTTTTGCCACACACCCACTTTTGGTGAAACCCATTTTCAAACCCATCTTTTCTTTGCATCAAAATGTCTTCTTCTTCCAATGGACCCTCTTTTCTTACTTTTCATGGCAAGAAATATGATCCATCATTTGAATGGAATGATGAGGAGGGGCTCCTTCCAGACCCCAAGACCCATGCTCCATATTCTCACATGGACATCAAGGTGAGTTTTTCTTTGGTTTCTTTGTTCAGAAAAATGTTGTTTCATGCTTCATTGAAAGTTTGATGGTGAGAGATTATTATTTTATTGTGTGATTTTATTGGAATTTGGAGCATTATGTGTTTGATCATGTTGTAATGTTGGATTTGGAACATTTTTGAAGTGTTGTATTTTTGGTCATGGTGTAATGTTGGGGGCTTATGGAATTTTGGCAATGTTGGTAATTTGTAATGTTGTTGGATGAATTTTGGCTTGGATTTTGGGGGCATTGGCATTGTGAAAAATTTGCGTTGTAAGCTTGGATGAATTTATTCATGATGTATGTGGGAAATTTTGTTGGTGTGTAAATTTTATTTTATGAACATGGCAAAAATTTTGTGGGTATGGAAAATTTTTGTGGATATGGAAGAATTTTAGGGGCATGAAATTTTGGCTATGGATAAATTTTGTTGGGTATGTGAGGTTGGATCATGGAAAAATTTTGTGGTTATAATTTTGGATATGTGGGAATTTTTTTTTTTTTTTTTTTTGTGGGTATGAATATGGAAAATTTTGTGGGTATGGAAAATTTTTGTGGATATGGAAGAATTTCAGGGGCATGAAATTTTGGCTATGGATAAATTTTGTTGGGTATGTGAGGTTGGGTCATGGAAAAATTTTGTGGTTACAATTTTGGATATGTGGGAATTTTTTTTTTTTTTTTTTTTTTTTTGTTGTGCATGGACATGTAAGAATTTTTTATGGCTACTTTGGACATGTAGGAATATTTTTGATGGCTATGGTTATGGGAAATTTTTGGTAGTTGTGTTTGGACATGTGAAAAATTTTGGTGGGGCATCGATGATTTATTTTTTTTTATTTTTTTTTGTGGGACATTGATTTCTTTGGTAGGGACTTTTTGTTGGCAAGGAATGGGATTTTGGCATGGAATGAGTGATTTTATCTCTTTTGTTAGCATGTAATTTTTGGCATGGAATGATGGGCTAAATTTTTGTGTTGCAGAACCTCAAGAGTCGAGGTAGTCTCCAAATGTTGAAGAGCGTATGGGAAGCATTGTCTCCTGACATCAAAAATATCATCAATGATGCAGGCTTTGGTACTTTCTTTGAAGCTTTATTAAATCAGGAGACTCAAGAATACAAGGACCTCCAATTACTTCTTGCCTTGTCAAAGCACTTCTGGGACACCACATGTACCTTCCATTTTTCGGGCATTGGTGAGGTAATGTTGACACCTTATGACTTTTTCGTCATCACCGGCTTGAAGTTGGGTGGTGAGAGAATCCATGTCAATGACTCCCTTACTGCAAATGAAATCAAGAAACTTCTAGGTGTAGTGCCTTCCAAAATAAGGAGTAAAAATGTTCCTTTGTCGTGGCTATGTGAGAACATTACAAAATGTGATACTGTGGCAAGGAGTACCCGCATGTTCATGCTTCTTTTCACTGGGACTTTTTTGTGCCCAGATTTAGGCAGTATAGTGAATCTGCGTTATTTATGGAGCTTGAGAAACATTGAGCAAATCAAGAATTATGACTGGGGTGGTATGGCTTATGCTACCCTTTTGCATTTCATGACTCAGCTTTCTAGAGTAGCCTTTCAAGCTTGGGTGGTGCTCCATTTGTATGGCAGGTGAGGTTTGAAATTTTGGTTATGTGTGAATTTTGGAAAGTCATTTTGGCTATGTATGGTAATGGTGTTGTGAATTTTTTTTCAAGTCTGGATGTATGAATACTTTAGAGTTGGCCCTAAAATTTGAGAGGAGGTTAATGACATTTTTCATAGATTTCTCCGTTGGTTGCCTAAACACCGTTTATCAATGCCCTTCAGGCGCTCTTTGGAAATTTAGCGTTTAGTGATTGACAATTTGACTGCTGATGATGTGAGTCCTTTCCCCCTTTTTTTTGTGGGATCTTTGGTGCTTAGTGGTGGTTTGGTCATTTTCTCATTCTGGGTTCTTTGGTGATTTTTCAAATGTGTTTAAATCCTTGGGTTGGATGTGAGGAGTATGCGGAGTGTGAGCGAGCTTTGGAGCTGAATAGACATCAGGTATTGTTTGAGTGTGGGCATGGAAGGTATTGGTATCTTGGTGATCGGGTGTTTCCCCAAGTTCAACATGTGTACCCTCCTACAATAATTCTGGTTCCTCCTTGTCCTTCTATCTGGTTGGCTGATTTTCTAACTAATTAAGAGATTGCTCGAGCTTGTGTTGTCCTTGTGGTTTCAGGAGTAGAAGGGAATTATTCTGAATTTATTTGAACTCATCTGCAAGGTTTCCTGGCCGGCATATCGATATTTCTCTTCCCTTCTGAAGTCAAATTTTCATCTTGCATATTCCTTTTCCATATTTCTACTTGGTGACAACATTTGCATGTTGGACTTTCAGGCTCCATCTTCTAAAGGAGAGGACGAGGGAGAGGGAGAAGAAGAAGAAATTCCTTCCCCTCACCAAGCTAGTAGCTCTTCTAGTTCTTTCATGAAGACTTATCCCCATTTTTCGGCATGGCAATATGAAGTGATGAATCTTGATGGAACATATAGTTCCATGCCTTTGAATAGGCCAGAGCACACACCAAACGTCCCTTGGCCTGATCCAATGTGTTCTTGAATTTTTTAGTTCCTTGTCTTTATCTCTTCTTGGCTTACTAAATGGCTCCTGATCTTGGTAGATTTATGCTTCAGGTTGATGTTGATCTTGTGGAGGAAAGTATACAAATGATTGGAGGTTTGCAACTATTAGCTCATACTCAGTCTTCCTGATATGTGATCAATGAGGCAAGCTGGGTATGCAATGATACTTTCCAAGTGGCTTTTGCTTGGATTTTTCTTGATAAATAACACTTGATTTTGCTAACTTTTCAGGTGAGTCGAATGGAAGCGGCTGATTCCACTAAAAGAACTTTGGAGGATGGGATTAGAAACCTTGAACTTGAGAATCGTCAGTATGATCCTCGATTTTATGCAAGTCAAGAGGGAAATACTAAAGGTGGATCCTCTAGAGGTGGGTCGAGGAGGCCTTCTCACAGGCGAACCCGGAGTCCCAATGATGTTTGATTTGTATTTTAAATTTTTCCTGCAAAATAAAAGGAAGTGTTCCTTAAACAATCTTGTGTTAACTTGCATGTTTAACTCTTTGTCCTTGGAATTACCCTTGAATCATGTAGAAACTTTAACTGAGACAAGTTTAGAATTCACCTGATGAGATCTTGTAGTACCAATTTAAACTTATCTTGATTGGCTTTGATGGAATCTGCACTTACTTGAATGAGGTGGAGCCGAATGCCCCTAGTTTAAAAATGAATGCATGATTTTTTGGAAATCTTAGAATCTTGATGATTTGATTTTTATGAAAAGACGAATGCCCCTAGTTTGAGACATGTGTTCATGAGTTTGGAAAAATCTTGATTTGGTCAATTTTTGAAAATAATGATGCAAGTGATGATTTTTGAAAACAAATAAGTTAGGCATGTCTAAATGCCCCAGTTTAAAAAATAAAAATAAAAAAAAAAAAAATCTTTTAGAGTGTTTAACGGTGCTAAAAAAAATGGTTGAAAACGCAAAATTGCATGAAATTGCATGAATGAGTGATGGCGGAGCTGAGTGCCACTCGGCACTAGAGGAGTGCCGTTTGGCACTTTGAAATTGCCGATCGGCACTTTTAGAGTGCCGAATGGCACTTGGCCACGCCATGATGCTTACGCCATGGTGGGCCCACTCCTCACACTTTTTGGACCTGTGTTTTGCATTTTCGTGTTTTTTGAAAATATTTTCTTCGTTTATAATCATGAAACACTTTCCTACTCAACTACAAACTCTTTGAAACCTATTTAAACTTGATTAAGCATTGATGAAGTTTACATTAGTGGTTTTTCCTACAACAAATCTCTGCATCAAGGTTAGCAAAAACACAATAATCACAAGCAAAAGTCATCCATGGCTAGCAATCAAAAATTTTCTCATTCAACAATTCATGATATCAACAGATGAGTTCGTAGCTTTGATTTCAGTACCAAGACCAATTTTACAGCCTACAAACTAGAGGGAATTAAGGCTCTGAGGAATGTCAAAATCAAGTGGGATTTCCTTCGTGCTGTGGTGAAATTCTAGGATCCCGAAGATCACATGTTCCGGTTTAAGACTGCTGAACTCTGTCCCACAATAGAAGAGTTTTCCGCTATCCTTAGCTATGATCCAAGCAAAAAATCTGTAGCAGTTTCTTGTGATCCCAGGCATAAGGAATCTTTATCTGATCGGCCTTCCTACTTCCATCACTATTAGTATGGTTGAAGGACATATGGTGAATCTTCATGCAATTGTTTCGAGACTGATTAACAAACACACTTATGGAGTGACCGATAATATGCAGAAAAATTTTGGCTTGGCCCTATGCTTTGTGGGAGAATTTTTACTTTGCTCTGGAAGGCACGGTTTTACGGATGCTCGAGCCATAAGTGTTGTGAGTCAAATCAAGGATGGTGATAATCTTGTTTCTTTGATCTTGGCAGAAACTCTTGTAGGACTGGATGTTGTATTTCATGGTGGAGAATCTCAAAACTTCCTTGAGAGTCCCTTGACTTTGCAGATATGGCTGATGAAGCGACTGGATATGATTGCCAGGCCTACAACTGGTAATTATGGTCCTAGTAGGTTTCTTAGCAGGACCGTCATTAAAACTGAGTGCCAAACTAAGAGTGATGGGGTGAAATTCTTGAACAAGAAATCTAGTGCTTCAATCTGATGGGATTGTAATTGGTGGAAGTGCCCACCTCCTCTACTGTGATCTCTAGGATCAGATCACATCTTTATTGTTGGATTGCGGAGGGCTACCTTCTATAAGGTGGATAGACTCTTGAGGAAATTTCAATATGAGCAAGGAATGTCTGGTGGAAAAAGAAGAACACCTTTCACTCCTATGGACACCAATCCTACTTCTATAAGGAACATGCTGTTGGGCTTGGAGATGGATGACCAAGTGGACCAGTCTTTCGTCAAGGTTCACTTTCACAGGATGACTACAAAATACTCTAACTAGTTAGTGGACAAGATTGCTGAAAAAGAAGCTGAGATGGTTGCTATGAGAAAGCAGTTTCTCAGAGATAACCGGGAAAGACACAATGATGACTACTATGACTTCAAAAGAAGAGACAAGGGTAATGAAGTACCTAGCACAGAAGAAATCAATGATCCACTAAAGAAGAAAAGACTGAAGACAGAATGACTTTCTTATTCTTGGCTTTAAACATGTTTATTTTAAAGTTGATGTAAAACTCTTATGTTTAGGAATTATTTAGGACATGCAGGTTAAGGATTTTGTTTGAGGTGTAGGTTTTTGGGGTTTGGTTTTTTGGATTTTGTGTAATGACATGATTTAATGGAATGGTTGAATTTTGGAAAATTTTGTTCAATGGGCAAATGGTGGTTTTGGGAAATTGTGACCGGACCAATGCATGGTTGCCTACGTACCTCCTTTGTAGAAGGATCAGGTCATCATGTAGTTCATTAATTTTTTATTTGCCTTAATTTTTGCCTAGGCCGTCCTTTCGAGTTTTCAACCTAGCAGACTCTCTCACTCTTTTTTTTTTCACTCTCCTTTTGCATAGGTTGCCCTTTCGGATTTTCAACCTACCTCTTCTTCTTTTTTTCTTTTTTTTATCAAGCCTAGGAAAAAAAATTACATCATTTACAACCACTTCAGACGTAGTGTAATGAGATTACCACCTTAGACGTGGTATTTCTTCAATTGATCCATGTTAGTTGGCTCAGTGAAAGGGTTTGCATCTAAATCCATTAACCTTACTCCCCCTGGAGTATATCTGCTTGATAATGTATGGGCCTGCCTAATTTTGCTTGAACTTCCCGTTTCCATCTTGAACCGGGGCTCGGATCTCTTTCAACACTAAATCCCCCAACTTCAAATCTCTGGTTCTTACTTTCTTGTCAAAAGCTTTCCTAAGCCTCCTTTGGTAACCTTGAATATGATACAAGGCTTTGAGTCTCTTTTCATCTAGCATGCATAACTGGTTATACCTGTTTTTCAACCAATCTGCTTCAAGGATTTCACTTTTCAATACTGTCCTTAGTGAGCGGACACTCATTTCAATGGGAAGATGCTTCCATCCCATACACCAATGAATAAGGAGTGGCTCCTGTGGTAAATCGACTTGATGTTCTATACCCCCAGAGTGCATAAGGTAATTGCAAGTGCCAATCCTTGTAGTTCTTCGGGATTTTCTTCAAGATTCGCCCTATATTTTTATTAGCAGCCTCAACTACTCCATTAGTTTGAGGACGGTAAGGTGAAGACTTGTGGTGCTGAATATTGAACTATCGTAGCAACTTCTCTATTTCCCCCTTGAAAAGCAGCCCATTGTCAGAGATAATTTCATGTGGTACTCCATATCTACAGATGATATTGGTCTGAATGAATTGAGCAACTTTCTTTGAATTCAGAACCTTGTATGAGGCAACTTCTACCTATTTGGTGAAATAGTCAATAGCAACAAGTATAAATTCATGGCCATTAGATGTCGTTGGGTGAATCTTCCCAATGATGTTTATCCCCATGTAGAGAATGGCCAGGGCGATGTCATGGTGTGTAATGGCATGGGTGGCATGTGCTTCAGATCTCCATGGACTTGGCATTGATGGCATTTTCAAACATGAGCCACATAGTCGGCTTTTATAGTAGTCCAGTTATAGCCCTGTCTCATTATCTTCCTTGATAGCATGTGTGCATTCATATGTGGCCCATAGCTTGACTCATGAATATCTTCAATTATTTGCTATGCTTCCTTGGCGGTTACACAAAGGAGATGAATTCCATCATATGATCTTCTGTAAAGCCTTTCACCATAAGTAATGTAATTAGTAAACAACCTTCGGATGGTTAATTGATCGTTCTTGTCTGTAGACTTTGGGTATGTCCCATCCTTGAGGTATTGTAGGATGTCTGAATACCATTCACCTTCTCCATTCTTTTCCTCATCCTTTTCTATTGTCATGCAATAGGCTGGTTCTTCTTTCTATTCCACCACTATTGGTCTGGCTTCATCTTCTTTTGGCCCATCCATCATGGATGCCATGGTTTCTAAAGCATCTGCAATCTGATTTTGCGTTATTGGCATATATTGATATTAGATCTTGCAGTATTTTGAGGCCCACTTCTGAAGACATTCATGATAAGGCATCATCCTTTCTTCTTTGATCTTCCATTTATTCTAAATCTGGGTGATTATCAAAGCTGAGTCACCATACACCTCCAACTCTTTCACCCTTAGGCCTAGGGCTGCTTGTAACCCCATGATGCAAGCTTCATATTCAGTAGCATTATTAGTGGCAGGAAAGTTGAGTATGCCAGAAAATGGGATGTGTGTCCCTTTTGGAGAGATTAAGAGAACTCCAATTCCACTTCCGTTTTGATTTGTTGCTCCATCGAAGTACATCTTCCATGATTCTACTTTAATCCCCATGATATCTTTATCTAGAAAGTCTCCTTGGATTTCTTTAGCTTCTTCTGGTGAACAATCGGCTTAATGATCAGCAATTGCTCTACCCTTCACAGATTTCTGAGTCACATATTTAATGTCAAATTCTGGCAGAAGCAACACCCATTTAGCTGTCTTCCCATCTTACACAGGTTTTTCCATTAAGTACTTCATAGGATCCATTCTTGCAATCAACAAGACCTTGTAGGCAAGCATATAATGTCTGAGTTTGTGGGTTACCCATACAAGTGCTACACATGTCTTCTCAAGTGGTGAATACTTTTCTTCATAAGGCAACATCTTCTTACTAATGTAGTAAATTGCATTCTCTTTTCTAGTCTCCTTTAGGTATTGAGCAAGTAGAGCCCCCATTACTGTATCTGTAGTGGTGAGATACAATAACAATGGTTTTTCAGGTATCGGTAGGACGAGTATTGGTGGCTTCATCGAATAATTCTTGATCTTTTCAAAGGCTTCTTGGCATTGTTCATTCCACACTGTAGGAACTTCCTTCTTGAGTAGTCGGAAGATTGGTTCACATGTCATGGTGAGCTGAGTTATGAACCTGCTAATGTATTGTATCCTCCCGAGAAATCCTCAAATCTCCTTCTCAGTTCTTGGAGGCTTTATCTCTACAATGGCCTTGATTTTGTTGGGATCGACTTCTATTCCCCTCTGGCTTACAATAAACCCCAATAGCTTTCCGGATGTGACCCCGAAAGTGCACTTCTTTGGATTCAACCACAACTTGTAGAACTGGATTCTTTCAAAGAACTTCCTCAAAGCTGGTATATGCTCTTCATGGTCTTTGGACTTGACTATCATATCATCAACATAAACCTCTACTTCTTTGTGGATCAAATCATGCAACAAAGTGGTGGCTGCACGTTGGTAAGTAGTACCAGCATTTTTAAGGCCTAATGGCATAACCTTGTAGCAATATGTCCCCCATGATGTGATAAAGGAGGTTTTCTCCATATCTTCTAGAGCCATCTTAATCTGATTATTACTTGAAAATCCATCCATAAACGATAGCAAAGCATGACCCGCTGTATTGTCAACCAGGATATTAATGTGAGGCAAAGGAAAGTCATCTTTTGGATTGGCCTTATTCAGATCTCAAAATTCTACACACATTCTGACCTTCCCATCCTTCTTTGGTACTGGAACCACATTAACTAACCACTTTGGATAGTTGACCACCCTTAGGAATCCTGCATTGTACTGTTTCTCAACCTCTTCCTTGATCTTGAGAGTCCACTCTGGCTTCATTCTTCTCAACTTCTGATTGACCAGCTTCATGGTTGAATATGTTGGAATGCAATGCTGTACTATATCTGTATCAATCCCAGGCATGTCTTCGTATGACCACGCAAAAACCTCTTTGAACTCTGTCAGCAGTGCCACTAATGCATCTTTCTCAAAAATGGTTAGGGTATTGCCCACTTGTATCATTTTGGGCTCATCATCAATTCCCAAATTAATGGGTTAGGTTTCTTCTTTTATGGGTTCTAGATGTCCTTGTTTTAATTCCTTATTATAAAGAGTTTCTTTACCAATTTCAGAAATAAAAACATTCAAAGCCAAAAAATAAGCAGAATTAGCAATCATATTATAAGGAAAAGAGTTCTTAACAGACTCAACAGACTCAACAGACTTAACTAAATCAGACTCAACTGGAATACTATCACAAACAGACTTAACAAGAATAAATATACTAGCAGAAATAGACTCAATAGGGATAGAAACAATGTTTTTGGCAAGGGTGACTGGCTCAACGGTCTTGATCTTCTTGGCAAGAGTGACTGACTTGATGGTCTTGATCTTCTTTACGAAGTCCTCCATGGGGTAGGCGGCTCCCTCCCATGCCCAATTCTTCAATTCATTTATGGCTTTAGTGATGGCAGGCATCTCCTAGTGAGTTCCTTCTTCCCTCAGCATCAGTACCGGGGGGTCTTCATCCATATAGTCCATGCCTTCATCATCAATCTCCATATCTGTGGGCTTGTCAGTCTTCAAATGTGGGGGTTTAAAGTGTCTCCCCTCTTGTGATATGGGCAATTTTTGTTAGGTCATTTAGATCGGTGTCTTGGGGTTTGAAGTGTCTCCCCTCATTAGTGGATGTTGGGCCATTTGATTGCGATTCGAAGTGTCTCCCCCCATTTGTAGGTATTGGGTTGCTTGATTGGGGTTTGAAATGTCTCCCCTCATTTGTGGATGTTGGGCCATTTGATTGCGGTTCGAAGTGTCTCCCACCATTTGTAGGTATTGGGTTGCTTGATTGGGGTTTGAAGTGTATCCCTTCATATGTTGGTGCTTGGTAATTTGATTGGGGTTTAAAGTGTCTCCCCCCATTTGTGGATGCTAGGTGATTTGATTGGGGTTTGAAGTGTCTTGTAGGTCAAATATGGGATCGTGATGTTGCAGTAGCACAGTGTCTTCTATGCTCACGAGCTTCAGTACCGTAATGGGAGTGATGGGCTTGGAACTGGAGTTACTGGCTTGAGTGTCGACCTTAGGTTCTCTTTGCAACCTTACTTCGGATCTTGACCAAATTCTCCCCTAATGACAAGCTTGGTCGGGTTAATCAAAGCTAGGTCCCCATCCACATCAATCAATCAACCAAACAAACACACACAACATGCAATGCAATTTTAACATTGACCAGCCTAAGGGTAGGTTCTAAGTCATTACGTTGTAAGGTGGGTTTGTTGTTTCATTATTTCCCATAGCTAGAATGTTACACCTCTCAACTTGTAATGTAATGAACATTGCATTGGTCCAAACGGCATGGTCTGTCCTTTACAATCAACGGGAAATGATCCAGTGACTTTAGGCTACGGGTTGGTGAGTTCGCCACTGGGTACTCGAATCTAATAAAGACTGGTGATCCATGGTTACTACCACCACATGTTGTTGAAAGGGGTGAATACATATTGTTGTTTGGATGAAAAACACTATGACAGTTAGGGAAAGCTTTTTGATGGAAAAATACATGTTTGTATCGCATACAAAACATATGCAGCGGAAAATTCACGGATCTACTTCATTCGCAATTGATAACATGTACTATGTAAATTTCAGAATTCAAGAATAAGAGAGTGTACCTTGGTGTGGTGAATTTCAAAACCAAAGATCAGAAGTTCTTGAGAACACTTTTAATCTTCACTCCAATTCCACTTGTGCCCAAGAAGTGTGGTCTCTCAATCAGTTTCTATGAATTTTTCAAGAGAGAATTAGAAAGTGTCCAACACTCACATACATAACATTTCATGTGCTTACCAAAAAATTCTATATGTTTCTCTACTTATAACTAATTATCTAATTGGGCTAGCCTTTTGGGCCTTTCCAATTGGGCTTTAGTACGAGGCTTGGAGTAGGACCAAAAGGGAACAAATAAGACACTAGCTCCAATGGGCCTTGAGCTTTTCTGTCAACTCTTGACAAGTCCAAAGTTACCATTAATTATATTTAATACCACTGTATAAATATAATTGCACTCTAGGCCTTATTAATAAATTATATCCCAAGACTTTATTATACATGCAACCCTTTCATAAAATATTCGTAGTAACACAAAGTCATAAATGTAGACTGCCACTTTGTAAATTACTACATCTTAATCCTTGAGTACCCAGTTTAATCTTTTAAGTTATTCATCATATATTTATGAAATCCAATTTCATAAATATATACTTTAGTAATTATTTACTAAAGTAGTTAGGCCTAACATTCTGAATAACAAACCTATTAAACTTATCTCAAGAGAATATTTTATATCTCCTTTAAGAGATTATGAATTCCATCTTGAGAATATATGTTCCATCAACACTAAATGTGGCTACCCAACATATTGAGGTTTTGACCGTAACTTTAGATCTCACTCCTGATATATCAAAGCAACCTACACTTCATGATCAGGTCCATTATTGTCTCAGGATTAAGAGTTCATGTAAAAAGAAGTCGTGAGATTTATTATTCATTTGACAGTCTTTAGGAGAATAATAAATCTCACAGCGGTCCAGTTCAATATGTCTTAACTCTTAAAATATATCAACACATCAACTAGAAGTCTTCACTTCCATGATCAAGACAAATCATCTTAGTTGATATGTTATAGTCTTCGCAGATGAAATGCCCAATTTCATCACCGACTACGAACTAAAATTCTAAGTTTACAAAGAACTTGTGATTTATATCTTCTGTGACTTTTCACATAAATCACATACTATGCATCTCATGGACTATATGATAATGTCTAAATATTCATTTTACCATTATTTTAGATAATAATAAAATAATTTTATTAATCACAACATTAAGTCATACATAATGTCATACATAATAACATACATAGCATCATACAATAGGATTTTAGGGCACTAATCCTAACACTTTTAACAAACAATACACACAACAATATATCATACAACAAAGTATCATACAACATCTCAACAACCATAAATAAACAAAAAAAAAAAAAAACAACAACAATATCATGCAAGACCATGCAAAAACAAAGGTACATATTCGGCCACTTAAGTCTAACACAAAGCTTAGCCCTTGACATCCCCAGCGGAGTCGCCACTGTGAGAGACCGCAAAAGTGCCTCTAAAAAAAAAAAGAGATTTTTTAGTGCTTTGAAAGACACTTCTCTTTTTGGGTAAGTGGTGTGGAGTCACCACTTATTTTTTATACAAAAAAATAAATAAATACAAAAATACATGACTGAATTGTTTCATTTCATTGATGGAGTAAAAAAATACATATTTGAAAAATTGAAAATTAGATGGCTTTTTGTCCTAGTTACAATCTACCAAATAATTACATCGCTTTTTGTCCTAGTTACAAACTACCAAAATAAAGCAAAGATAAGACCTAGGTCTACCTATCCAAAAACACTAAAATCGAAGGCTAGGTTACGGAATGGGAAGGCGTTAGGCACCCATTCCGACCAGACAGAGTCTGGTCTCCTAGACTCTTGTGACCAATGTATATGCATGACATGAATGATATGTTGCACACATGAACAAAACAAATCAAAATTGACTCACATGAATTTATTTTATGAATATGCCATCTTCTATGTTTAAAAAGAATCGGATCTATGTTGTGATAAAAAAATTGAATTGGGTTTAGAAAAAAAAAATTAGATCTTTTTTTGAGAACTAAAAAAAATTGGTTTATTGATGAAAGAAAAATTAGATCTGTTTTTGAGAACTAAAAAATTAGTTTTTTGATGAAAGAAAAATCAGATATGTTTTTGAGAACTAAAAAATTAGTTTTTTGATGAAAGAAAAATCAGATCTGTTTTGTGATATATATATATATATATAAAATCATATTTGTATATTAAAAAAAAATCAAATCTGTTTTTATATGTGTAAACAACATTAAGAAAAAGATTTTTTTAAGAAGAGGACTTTATTCATGAAATAAATCTATGCTACATGCACTAAACAAACAAACAAAACCACTCATGACCCTTTTTTTTAATTTCAAAATCTGCTATATTAAAAAAAAAAATCAGATCAACATCTAAAGAAAACGTAGATTAGTTTTTTAAATAAGAAAAATTCAGATTTGTATCTAAGGAAGATACAAATCAGTTTTTATTTAAAAAATTCAAATCTGCATCTAATGAAGATGCAAGTCATTTTTTTTTTTTTTTTTTTTATATTTGAGAAAAATTCAGATCTGCATCTAAGGAAGATGCAGATCAGTTTTTGATTTGAGAAAGATTAAGAAAAATTCAGATATGCATCTAAGGAAGATGCAAATCAGTTTTTTGATTTGAGAAAAATTCATATCTGCATTTAAGGAAGATGCAAATCAGTTTTTTATTAAGAAAAATTCAGATCTACATCTAAGGAAGATGAAGATCAGTTTTTTTATTAAGAAAAATTCATATCTACATCTAAGGAAGATGCATATCAGTTTTTGATTTAAAAAAGATGTAGATAACATGCAGATTTTTGAAATTAAAAATAGATCATGACAATAATAAAAACAATTAAGAACGTATTTTAACAAAATAAATCAACAATTCATGATATGAATATTTAAAACAACTAAACTGAAAAAAAAAAAATATATATATATATATATATATATAAACATGCATCATCACAATAAGAGAAACATAAGAAAAAGGGTTAATAAGAAACAACCTCTTGCATTAAGCACTCTTCTTCTTGAGAGGATATTTTAGGGCTCAAAAAAATTTATGCAATTGTCTTCGAAACCTAAAAACCCTTGCTTACAAAAAAGAAATTCTTAAGACTAAAGCCTCCAGAACCTCTTTAACGTAAGAGAGAGAATTTCAGAAAGAGGGGGTCAAAAATATGAGAAATTTGAGAGTTTGAAAAAGTGTCTCTCTGAAAGCGTAAAAGAGTGTGTAGAATTTTGAGATCCAGTCTCTATTTATAGAGGCTGGAATGCTTAAAAAATAAGCAAAGACAATTAGAATGTGAATCGGGGCGCGTCAATCTGCAAAAAAGTCGAAAATGATGTGTTTTATCGTCACCCAAAGAGCGTTAGGCCAAAGCCCTTATAGGTGCCATTCGGCATTTCGAAAGTGCTGTTCGACACTCCAAAAGTGCTGAATGGCATTCTTGGATGCCAATTACGCTTTCGTGTTCGGGTGCGTTTTAGACTCATTTTTTAGGTTTTCTTGAGTCGGGCCTTGCACTTAGACGTGTTTTCAATCCGTATTCTAAGATTTTTATCTCTTTTCTGGATAATTTGGGTCTTTTCAGCAACAATTATCTTGTAAATAAATATTCTAAAATAAATCTTGATAAAATTCAGATTATCCACAATTTTATTGTTATCCAATTATCCCCTTTATTCCCATGCAAGCAATCCTATTTTAGATACTAATTATCAACCAATCACAAAATTATTTAATTAATTTTAATTGTTTAACCAATCAGAATTAATTTAAATTAATCATGTGTGGTCGACTCTACCTAAACACAATGCATGCTGACCATGCAAACTTGATCATATGATATCTTTCGATCCGACGATCTGATTTGGAAATCAGGCATACTGTCACGACCGTTAGAATCTCAAGATCATTTTTATGATATGCAATGAACAAGTTAATGCATGTAATGCAATCATGATTTTTGGGTACACGAATGCTTATTCTAGTCATTCTTCTTGATTAAATCATGGGTGCAAAATCGAGTGTTTACAAAACCCTAACCTAGAAACATAAGAACGTAGCAGAACAAAATCATAAAATAAGAACCTAACATGCTTAAAGTGATAAAACAAAGAAAACCTAAACTAAGCAAGAATATTATAACATAAACAAACAACAGAAACAAAAGAAAAACAGAATTCAAAGAAGCCAAGGAGGCTAGAAAAGCTAGAACCTTTACCTCCAAAACAAAGACTCCTTAGCTTGATTTTGACTGTTCCCATCAGCCAATCTATTCACAATCAAATAAAAAGTGATTAGTAAACTTGAAACTCGAAAATCAAGACTAGAAAATGCTTCAATCAGAAGAATATTGACTTGAGGATATTTTGTGAAAAACTCCCTCTTTGATTCACTATTTCTAGTGAATCTTGTGTTTTTCCTTAGGATTTTTTGTGTTGTGAAAAGGTACCATGTATGGCTTTTTATAGTTGGAAAATAAGGGTTTGGAACGACTCCCAAACAATGTCCGATTCGTTCCAAAACCAAACTTTAATGTAGAAAAACATTTCTTTCATAGTTTCTGAAACCCTAGCACGTGCACACATGTTTGGAGCATGCATGCGCAAACGTGTATGTGTACGCATGCCCTAAGGTTTTCGTGGCCTTTCTTTTCCAAAAATAGCTTATTTAGTTCATAAAAAAGTTATATTTTTCCAAAAACACCTTTCTCAAGTCAATTTCAATCTAATCGGGTCCTAAACCAACCTAGGGCTTTAGAATTCCAGCATCATTGGGGAACAGGGGCCCAAGTCGTAAAGGGTACAAAATGCGGTGTCTACAGATGGTATTAGGAGCAAGAAGATAGTCAATCTTGATGCTTTGCATTTCATGATAGAACAGTAGGTGGAGAAGGCATCTACCCATAAGGGTAAAGAAGCCGATATCCATATGATTGCTAAGACGCCTGATCGGCCAAGGGATTCTACTTCTACTTATGCAAGTCTGATTATTCAGTCATTTCCGCCATAGGATCAGCTAGCTCAAGCACCTCACATAGAATTTAACTAGAGGGGAAGACCAGATCAACCTAATATCCTAGGAAAGAGCCGCGGAAGTTTCATTTATTGTCGATGCCCATGTTGCAGCTTTATCCTTATCTACTAGAAAAGAAGTTGGTTACTCCTTTTTTCCCCAAACTAAGGAACGATCCTCTTCCACCCAGTTTCAATCCGTCTAAGAAGTGTGAACTCCATTTTAGGGCAAAAGGGCATTCCTTGGAGGAGTGTATACCATTGAAAGTTAGGGTCCAAGACCTAACAACAAGTTGTTGCAATTTGAAGACCCTTCAAGGCTGAACATTGTCACTAAAGTTTTCGAGTTCCTTTTCCTATTTGGAGTGTGTTTTCTACACCAATACCTTTCTCATGATTCCTATGGCCTAAGGGATTGCTTAAGACAGATTTGCACTCAAAAATTCATTCAAAACAAAAAAGAAAAACAAGATAATATAAAGTGCACACATATCTAAATCTCCTATGAGTTGTAAATAAGTACATGTCCTAAAATAAAAGTAGAAATATAAAGATGTTCTTAAAAATAACTCAATGTCTCAAATAAAGTAAAAGTGCAGAAGACACATGCTAAAAAGAAGAAAAAAATAGAAAATGTGTGTGTGTGTGTGTGTGTGTGTCTGCAGGGATCACCACCGGTAATGCCTCTTCCTTGGCCGAGAACTCAGGGTCGCCTCTGGACCATCATTATCATCATCATCATCATCAAGCTAAGCATACCTACGAGGCCCATAAATCTGCCTGGAATACTCAGTCACCTCCAACTTGAGGTTCCTAAAAAGCCAGACTAGCTCCTCATGCTCTGCTATAGTGGGCTAAATTTGAAAAAGGGACAATGATTAGGACAAGCCTAAGGAATGCAAAAAAGAAAGTGCAAAGGATAAGGATAAAGAAAACTCATAACTCGTGTGCCCTGCGAGAAGGGATAACCCATGACATTCGGTTTACGCCCCATAGGACACTCCCGAGTAAACCCATTAGGACTGTAAGTGTAGACCGACCAAGGCAAGAGGGGAGGGTTAACTAGGTCACCAATAGCTAGACTAGCTGCACCCTGAAATGATCACCACATTTGAATATCACCACACGCAAGATATGCAGGATAAAGAGAAGGAAAAGATAGAAGAGATGAAGTACATACCCTGATGGGAAAAGGAGATATAAGGCGATCCTTACTAAAATCCTTATAATCCAGATCACCTAGGAGCCACTCAACATAGGCAATGCTACCCCTCTATAGCTGGTACTCAGCATTAATCATCAAGAGTGGGGCAAGCATGAATGCAAGAGGATCCATGGGCACCTGAGGTGCATCCTCACCCACTAGCTGGCAAGAGACTCACTCAACCAGGTATAGAACCCTCAAGCCAACACCCTCTAAGGGTTGAGAGGTCCCAAAAGAGATGATGGCAACCGCCTCTAGGTCCGGGTCATCAATGGGAGGAATCCCCGCCCAAGGTCCCCAAATAACTTGCAAAGACATTTATGATTAGAAAAAGACTTTGAAACATGCAATGATAACTAACACAAGAGGAATCCTTTTTACTCACCGAGTCGAAGGAAAGACTGTTAAGATGAGCCCAAACTAAAGAAAAGATCCTCAGGTCCACATCTACACCACGAGATACAAGGCCCAATGCTGCAAGAAAAAAACATGGATACAGTTTGCAAGAAAACTGCACAAATACATGTTGAAGATGATAATTTGAAAGAAAAGAACATGGATACAGTTTGCAAGATCATAGTGTGCAAGATCATAGTGTGTAAGATAAAGAACACGGGTACAGTTTGCAAGATGATAGTTTGCAAGATAAAAAAGCATAGTATAGTCTGCAAGATGATGGTTTGCAAGATAAAAAAGCATATAGGTATAGTCTGCAAGATGATGGTTTGCAAGAAAGTAAGATACAATTACAAGAGCATGAAATGTAGTTCATAAACCTAGATGACATATGAAACAAATACAGTTTGCAAGAGTATAAAGTACAATTTGTAGAACTACATGAGAAAAAGAAAAGTCTAACCTCAAGGAACTTTTAAGGCCCCTTCAGCTGACGTAGAGTCCCTCGACTTAGAGTATCCAATACCAAGTAGAGGTAGACAAGGCAAGCATGGCCCCAGTTTGCCTCTTGAGCTTGGTCAAAGTCGCAGGAGAGAGCGAGCCACCTCAGAGACATTATCTAACCTCCATTGGCAAAAATATATGCCCCCAGCAGATATAGCAATATTGCCCTAGCCATTTGGGCACCATCATTAAGAATCGCCTGAAAAAAAGGCTTGTAGTCCCCTCCAGATCAAAGTAACAGAAGTGCTCAGTAGTGTAGGCACGCCTTAGCAGGTCTATGCCAAGTTGAATGCCCGACTAACCCTCCAAATTGATGATGGGCCCATGAGATCTCAAACTGGTCATCTGATGGAAGTCGTGAGGAGTCACGATCATCTCCCTCCTAGCAATATGGAAGGTGTGAGTAGTGTCCCACCACCTCTCAACTAGTGCCTGCACCAATATGCCATTGGCTGCACTCTTAGGAAGTAGACGCATGATTAGCCCGAAGCCAGTCGTGTTCACCAAAGCCTTTGTCTCAGCCGTTAGGATCTGATACCATGCAAATAGATGATCGACACTACCCCTACTCGAGTAAGGTTGTAAATCCTATAGAAGATCAAAACAGGAGCATAAGAATCATTTTGGACAAAAAAAAGTGAAAGAAAATCAAACAGGGCAAAAAGTTATGATTCTGGACATCAACGTGCGTACACATGGCATATGTATGCGTACTTAAACTGAGGCATGCGTCCATATGAACTTATGAACATGAATGCGTAAGCATGCAGCTTGGCCACGTATGCATAAAGCCTGGCCATGCACACATGCATGATGCATGCATACTCATAAATGCAAACAGAATGAGTTCTTCGACAATTTTGGCCTACCATTGATCAAAACTCATCCTAAACATGTTCCTGCCACCCTAGGACATCAAGTTTTCATCTAATCCCATCTCACAACAAAACCCAAGCATTTACAAGTCTAAAAATGGATTAAAATAGAAGATCAAAGAAAATTTTGAAAATAAGAAAAGTTTGAAAAAATTAACAATCGGATCTGTGCATTCTCTAAAAGATGAATATGTGGCCTGTAGAGCAATGGTGGGGACTTAGTTAGCCTTGTGGCTCCAGCCCAACGAGTGAGGTTGAAAACTTCACCAGTGATCACGTAGGAGGTCTTCCTGGTCTTGGGTGCCATTGGAGAAGATGTGAGAGTTTGAGAAAGAGGAAAATTTTCTTATTCTGAGAGGGATGAAGAAATGAGGGAGATGCAGCAGCTTTTGTAGAGAAATAGAGGAAGTTGAAGAGTTTGTAGAGAAAATGAAAAGATGAAGAAGATGAAGAAAAATAAACTGTTGGTAATCGTAGAGGAAATGAAGACGTGGGAAAGACATCCAGTGGCTAAACTACATGTAGTTTTGGCCTCCACTAAACTACGTGTAGTTTAGTAAAAAAATTTTTTTTTTCTTTTTTAAAATATCACATTGGACTCCCAGAAGGTGGAAATGCAAGAAAGAAATTCAAAATCATCCCCAATGGGTCATGAAATATTAGAAGTTATAAAGATGCACTGAAATGACAACAGTAGGTTGAAAGGCATAAAAATCCTAAGAAGATTCCCCAGTGGATTAGAAATACCAAGATCCTCCCTAATGGATTAGAAATCACTAAGGAAACTCCCTCATGAATTAAAACCATCAGCAAACTCCCTAGTGAGTCCTGTAAAGAAGAGTTTTCCCAGTAGATCAAAATCATCATAGACTTCCCCATAATTCTCCCCAATAAGTTGAGGATTACCAAGAAAGCTCCCTCACGAGTCAGAATCACCAATACAAACTCCCCAGTGTGTCATTCTCTCAAATGGATCATACATCATTAGAGACTTCCTCATAAGTCAAAAGCTACCCAAAAAACTCCCTCGTAAATCAAAATCACCAAGAAAACCTCCATGCATGTTGGGAAGCCCCTCGGGTGAGCTTTCCATCCAAGATCACCACCATACATGTGCACATATCCTTTGGGAATTGAATATGCAAGCACAAAACCCCAAGAAAAGTCAGAAAAGAAGAACACAGAACTTGAGTACATATCATTCTTGAAATTGAACATGTACACCAGGATTGAGGCACTAGCCACCTAGAATAGAAGAGTTTGAGATAAAGGCAAGAGCCATCCAAAAATTGAAGAGATTGAGATAGAGACAGAAATCAACCAAAGGCAAGAGCCACCCAGAGAAGTTTGAGGCAAGAGCCCTAAATGGACACCACAGATATGTATCCTTTTAGCTCATAAGAGCACCTTGTTTGTTTGGTTGATGGTTGAGGCCGTTGGCCATGTTTGTTTTTCTTTTTTTAGTGACTTTAGGATAGTGAGTTACTCGCCTTTTCCTTGCAATTGGCAAACTAGGTTCTTGGATAGTGAACCTATCGTTACTCTTTTCCTAAGTAACACTTGTGGGACTTTGGACTTTCGAATCTCACACAACTCTACAGAGTTGCACCCCACCCCATGTATGCATGTTGTTTACTGTGTGTGTGGGTTGGGCTCGAGCCATACAACAAATTGTTTTGTCTCTTATTCTTTTTATTCTTTTGGCAGAGTTCACAAAAAAAAAAGAGGGGCATCTGTAGACACTGCATTTTGTACCCCTTATAACTCGGGCCCCTGTTCCCTAATGATGGTAGTACTCTAAAGCCTAATGTTGGTTTAGGGCCCAATCAGATGAAAATTGACTTAAGGAAAGTATTTGTGGAAAATATAACTTATTTTTGGAAGAATAAAACTATTTTGGAAAAAAGAGGCTGCAGGATACCCTAAGTGTGTGCACGCATACACGCGTATGCGTACGCACACTCAAGTTATGCGTACACATGCTTATTACATGCACACACATGCACAGGCATGCGTACGTAGCTAGGATTCCAAAAACTATGTAAGGAAAACTTTTTTGCATTAAAACTTTGTTTGGAATGAATCTCACATTGTTTTGGTGCCGCCCTAAACCCCTATTGTTTTACTATATAAGGCACTTTTTCAAAGGAGGACAAAAATAGTGGTAAAACACACATGATTCATTAGAAAAAAGTGAATCAAAGAGGGAGTTTTTCACAAAACATCCTCAAGTCAAATTTTGTTTGATTGTGACCTTTTTCTGGTCTTGATCTACAAGTTCTAAGTTTACAAACTCATTCTAATTTGGTTGTGCATAGATTGACAGAGGGGAACGGTCAAAATCAAGCTCTAAAGAGTTCTAGTGTTGAGGTAAAGGTTCTATCTTTGTCTCTTCACCTTTTCTTTGTTTCTTTTTTTTTTGTATATATGTTGTTTATGTGTTTATAACATGTCTGTGTAGTCTAGGTTTATTTTGTGTTAGTGTTATAAGCATGTTAGGTTGTTAGTTCTTTGATTCGGCATAATTTCCTTTCTGTGTTCTAGGCGTGAATGTGTGCGCATGCTGTGTGCATGCGTACTCATACTTATGATGTGCATACACATACAATTAGGCTGCACACATGCATGCCCTATTTATGCGCACGCATAGCTGTGCCTAGAAACCCTAAATTCTTCCCTGTTTGTTCTACCTTTGTTTTTCTTTACATATTTTAGTCTCTGTTTTACTTGGTTTATCTATCTTTAATATTCTGTTCCTCTACTTTTGTTTTGCTTCATTTGTTTTATCTCTTTGATGTTTATTAGGTTTTTATATTGTTTGAATACCATGAACATGCATTGATGCATAGGTGTTGTGATGTAGTAAGGTAAGTGAGGTAAGTCATGCATAATCACATGAACATGCATTTATTTTGTTTGATGAGTATGATATGGTCAAAGAACATGAATATACTTGGTTGAATCCCATGTTTTTTATGTTTAGATATCTTGACATGCTTGTTTGAATCTGCCTTGTGATGTTTCTGACCTTGGGAATGTATGCTTAATGCCATGATAGATGAATGATAGACTTAGGTTGATTATGCCATGATTGTTTGCTTTTAGATGCATGTCAGAGTGTGTGTGAGATAGAATAACATGTTAAATATTCCTTTAATGAGATTCAGATTTAGAACATAATGAGTGGAAGCCGACCCACAGGTCGGGTGGGGTTAGGTGCCTAACACCTTCCCATCCCTCTACCTAAACTCCGGACACGTGCTCTAGTAGAGATCAATCCTTCCATGAAGGGTGCTATATTTATGGTTTCTAGACCTAAACTAGGTGGCGACTCCATTTACACCCTCCGCCATGGTCCACCCTAGACCATGGCATACTCATCCAAGGAGGACGACCCGTTACAAGCGCTTGAGCCCATAGGGATGTGCTTACTTTGTCTCGATGATGCAATGGTGCCTAAAAAGAAGTCTCATTCTTATTAAGTCCATGTCCCAAAAAGCTTCTCTTATTTAGATGTTCTTAGAAAAGTCTTTAAGTCCATTTTAATGAAAGCCCAATTACAAAGTCACTCCCTTCCCTCTCTTGAGCCTTGCCCTTTGTTTCATAGGGCTTAGTCCATTTACAATAATGCATTCATCTTACACTCATAGGCTTTTATTAGAATGTGCTTATAGATTCTCAACCCTTTGTCTTAAACATGGGCCAACAATGTATTTATAACCTTTGAGCTTTTCATCTTTCATTAATTATCAATTCTCTTTTTTTGAAGTAGCCTTCTAGCTAGAACACATTGTGACCTTCCTCTTAAGGCCCATGAATCTCATATCATTTTAGCCTTTACATATAACAAGGAGGCCCAAAACTAAAAAGGATCTTGGATGCTACGTCCATAGCAAACTTTTTACCTTAGGCCCAAGGCTTTCTTTTTCAAAAAGGCCTTAATTTGGACTTATGATAGCAAATAGGCTATATTCCTTTGAACTTCGAGATAAGCCTTTTATATGTGAGAACTTCTTTTCTTTTCATCCCAAGGTCTTAGGGTATGCCATAACTTTTGGGTCATCCTCTCAATTTTACATCTTTTTTTTGTCCTTTAGAATTAGGTGAACACAAGATATATGGTGGAACAAACAGGAGATATAAGGGTACCCACTTTTGATAGGATCTAGGATCTCTCTATGTGTGGGTAAGCTCCTTAAAGCTAAAAGGATAGATCAATAGGTCACTCACAACTAGGTGGGTCATGATTCCAACCTTGGGCCTAAATGGACCCCATATGGATTTGTGGCAAACTTGTAATGTACTCAAAGCCCATCATAGGCAATGGCACGGATTGTGAATTAGTGGGATGAACTTCGGAAAGTCTTGGCCCTAAATGGAGCCTTCACTTTCCCGCTCATCACCAACCATGGCAAAGGGATAAAACAACCAAGTGAAAGTGTATGCAAAACAATATTTAAAAAACCTTTATTAGGATTAGGAGATGGAACACATTGGAGTCAAACTTTTCTATCCCCAGTGGAGTTGACATTGTGGGCACAAGCACCCGCAACAAGTTGGAAGGGTTTTCCAATCATGGGAAATACACATTGGCCTAGGGTGGACCATGGTGGAGGGTGTAAATGAAGTCACCACCTAGATTAAGTCTAGAAACCATAAATAAAGAGTCCTTGTGGAATAACTAATCTTTTCCAAAGCATGTGTCTGGAGTTTAGGTATGGGGATGGGAAAGTGTTAGGCACCCAACCCTACCCGACCCGTGGGTTGGCCTCCAGTCATTGTATTCTAAATCTTAATCTCATTAAAGAGTTTTCTAACATGTTATTTTAAACTCACACACACTCTTATATGCATCTAAAACAATCAACATGGCATATCATCCCCAAACCTATCATTCATCTATCATGGCACTAAACAAAAACCACTAAAGGCAGCAGTATCACAAGGCATATTAAACGAGCACACCTAGGCATTCAAGCATTAAACCAAAACTCATGATATTCAACCAAGCATATTAAACAACTCATACTCAAACACTCAAATGCATGTTCATGTGATTTATGCATGACTTACCTCACTTACCTCACTGCATCACAACACCTATGCATCAATGGACGTTCATATTCATATGCATGTTCATGGCATTTAACCAACAAAACCTTAATCATATTCCTAAACAATAAAAAAATAAAAATAAAACATGCTAAAGCACAGACCCAAGACTTAAACATATGAAAAAGTAGGCTAAACAAAGACTAAATATGTGAAAGAAAGCAAGTAAAATAACAAAGAAAAAGTGAATCTAGGTTTCTAGACACGAGTGTGTTAGGATCAGTGCCCTAAAATCCTATTGTATGCTATGTATGACATTATGTTCTATGTAATAAACTTGTTTTATTATTATCTAAAATAATGGTAACATGAATGTTTGGACATTATCATATAGTCCTTAAGATGCATAGTATGTGATTTAGTCATAGAAGATATAAATCACAAGTTCTTTGTAAACTTAAAATCTTAGTTCGTAGTTGGTGATAAAATTAGGCATTTCATTTGCGAAGACTATAACATGTCAATTAAGATGATTTGCCTTGATCATGGAAGTGGAGACTTCTAGTTGATATGTTAATATGTTTTAAGTGTATAAAACATATTGAACTAGACCGCTATGAGATTTATTATTCTATCAACAACTGTCAAATGAATAATAAATCTCATGACTTCTCATTTACATAAACTCTCAATCCTGAGGGAATAGTGAACCCGATCTTGAAATGTATGTTGTTTTAATATATCAGGAGTGAGATCTAGACAAACGGTCAAAACTTCAGTATGTTGGGCAACCACACGTAATGTTGAAGGAACACATATTCTCAAGATGGAATTCATAGTCTCTTTATAGAGATATAAAATATTCCCTTGAGATAAGTTTAATGGGTTTGGTTATTCAAAGTGTTAGGCCTAACCACTTTAGTAAAGAGTAACTAAAGTTTATATTTTATGAAATTAGATTTTATAAAATATATATATGAATAACTTAAAGGATTAAACCGGGTACTCAATGATCAAGAGGTAGTAATTTTCAAAGTGACAGTTACACATTATGACTTTGTATTACTACGAATATTTTCATGAAGGGGTTAAATATTTATTAAAGTTTTGGGATATAATTTATTAATAAGGCCTAGAATGCAATTATATTTATATAGTGGTATTAAATATAATTAATGGTAACTTTGAGCTTGTCAAGAGTTGACAGATAAGTCCAAAGCCTATTGGACCTAGAGCTTTATTTGTCCATTTTGGTCCCATTCCAAGCCACACACTTAAGCCCAATTGGGTTGGCCCAAAAGGCTAATCAGTTATTTATTTAATAAGAGTTATGTAATAAAGTAACTGCTAAGTGTAGAATGAAACGTATGATTAAAAGAGAGAAAGATTCAAAGTCTTTTCTTAAGAGATACTTGGTTATTCTCTTGAACAAATACGTATAGAACTAATTGAGAGACCACACATCTTGGGCACATTGTAGAATTGGAGTGAAGATTGAAAGTCTTCCCAAGTTCAATCTTCATTTGTTTTGAATTTCGCCACCCCAAGGTACGCCTTCTTATTCTTTGTTTCTAAATTCAGATGTTGCATGTTATCTCTCATGAATGAAGTAGATCCGTTTATACTTTGCTGCGTGTTTTTGTATGAGATACAAAACTATATTTTTCCTTATGTTTTCCCAACAAATGGTATCAGAGTGGTCTTCAATCTCATGTTTGTATAACATGTTAAGTGAGTTTTAGAATCAAAGAAAACTGTTTCATGGTTTTGAAAATTTTGCAGTAATTTTTCTGCATAATTTAGTTTTAGAACTATTGTTTGATAAAACTGATATTCATGTTATGATGTTGTTTAAGTTTGATTTTAACCATGCTATACTGAACTTTAAGACTATAGCATCAATGAAATTCAATTTTGATCTCAATCTTATTCTGATTTGATCAAGGGACTATGTTTTGTTCAAGTGAAATGTCAAAAACGGTTACCAGAAAAATATGAAAAAATTCAGTTTCACGAGTCTCGACCGATCGAGAATTCCCTTTGATCAATCGAACAAGAATCGAGAATCGATCAAGTCATCTAGAGACTTCGTGGTGAATTTCTTCAATTTTTCGATCGATCGAGAATTCCTTTTGATCGAGTCATCCAAATACTTCGAAATGGATTTATTAAATATTTCAATCAATCGAGAGATACCTTCGACTGATTGAACATACTGTTTTTAAAATTTCACTAAATGTTAAAACATAGATGAAGCGCAAAGCTATGTGTGATGAGATTACACATGTTTTCCAAATAAAACCATTATTTTAAAATTTCTAGTGGGAGAGAGATTCAAGGGTTGAACCTCACAGCCTCCATTGTCGGTTTATAGTAGTGTGATTAAGCACCTTGCCTTGGCGTATATGCCTTGCTCCCAACGGAGGGTGTTTAATTCATGGTACTGCAGATTAAACTTCTTAAAGATGGATGGTATGTATTTTTACATTAAGAACGACCACGCTACCGTGGAGTTAGTTGATGACTCACATAGATTTTAGGCAATGGTGTACACTAGATTAAGTTTAATGTTAACCTCCCTACGGAGCTATGTCATTATTACTTAGAGGCTAAAGGGAAAGTGGCATATTATGAGTGTTTGATAAGATTTATCATGACAGCACTAATAATGAGAATAGTTCTCAGTTAGTCATAGTGTTTATAATTTACTTGCTACCAAGGAATTTTAAACATGGGATTAGGTTGTCGTTGCATATTTTATATTATGGTTTTATTAAGGTTCCATACTATATGTTTATATGCTAAATTGATAATGTCCAGTTTACTTATTATATTCAAGTTTATTGTTTTCAGATTTAAGCATGGCATCCTTTAGCCCACTTGTTACTTAATCAAAACAATCTGACTGGATCCAACTATGTTGACTGGAAAAGAAACTTAGACATTGTTCTTACTACTGAAGAGCACAAATTTGTGCTTTAATCAACCATGTCCAAACTTTCCTTCATTAGATGCTCCTTTTGAGGAAAAACAACGATATGATCGTTGGCAAAAATCTATTGAGATGGCTAAGTGCTATATCCTAGCATCTATTTCAAATGTTCTGCAGCATCAAATGTAGGATGTGGAACTAGCTCTAGACATTATGTTAAGTTTGAAGGAGATGTTTGGTGAGCAAGGTCGTTCAGCTAAGCAAGACACTATGAGGCTTATCCTAAATACCAAAATGGCTCAAGGGACTCTAGTAAAAGAGCATTGTCTTAAGATGATCTCTTATTTGAATACATTGGAGGTTTTAGGTGCCGACATTGATGGAGAATCCCAAGCGAATATGATACTTCAATCCTTGCCAGAATCATTCAAAGAATTCAGAAATAATTATAATATGAACTGTTAGGACGTATGTGTTTCACATGTTAGGAACATATGTTACTATTTTATATAATTGACTAATCTTTTGACAAAACACACTTTACTTGTAATTGGGTAGATCTAGGATGTGTTTAATGCTTCAAGAAACAAGGTTTCAAGTTCAAGTGTTAAAGCCATGCAAGTCTATCCAAGAATCAAGTGTGAAAAGTGCTAGTCATTAAAGCTCGACAGCTAGCTCGACAACTAGCATCTATCGAGAACTTAGAGCTGTTTGAATCCCGTGGCTCGACAGCACCTCGACAAATAAGGTATCCGTTGAGGTTTATGAAACTCAGATTTTCAAGTCTGTTTTCATCCAATCCGTGATTCTATTTTTGGGCTTTCTTTTCTCACAACCCTAGACATATATAAGAATTATTTTAAGGGCCGTCAAAGGTAACACAAGTTGCACAAGTGTTAAGCAAAGTTTTGTTCAAGCAAATTGTGACCGGAAACAGAATTTGCCCTAGTTCATCTTTCTTGTGAAGAAACTGCTGTGTTTGTACACTGTAGGGTTTTGTGACCAAGAAGCTTCTTGATCTTTATCGTGTGATGAACTGAAGAACTTTGCAGCCAACAACCTTCTCTAGTTGGTGATTGAAGTCGCGTACTGGGATCAGCGCAATTGGTTAGTCACATACTAGGAGCCGTGCATTGAAAGAGAGAGATTGTCACTACAGAATAAGTCCAATTGGGTATTGGGGTAAGGGTTCAACTGTAGGTTGGTATAAGGTATTGGGCCGTGTAGGTTTTCCCCATTCATAAAAAAATCACCGTGTCAATTTATTTTCCGTTGCATACTTAGTTTAATTGGTGATTTGTTTGTGCTACCATGCATATTGCATGTTAATTTGATTAATTAATAAACTTGGCTAATTTATCAATTAATTCATCACAAGGGGTCAATACATTCTTGGCCTATCATGAACAAAAAGATTTACACCTTGTCTGAATTAATGAATGAATTAGTGGCAGCGGAAGGCATCCTTGGGACAACCAGTGTTGATACTAATATGGTTAAAGCTTCCTCTTCGAAGCCTAAGTTGAAAGGCATTGGTGGTAAGAAGAAGAAGGAATTCACCAAACAAGATGGTAAATAGCTTGCCTTAGGAATTGCCAATAAGGGAAAGAAAAAGGTAAATGACTACACCAAAGGAAAATGTTTCCATTGTGGTGAGAAAGGTCATTGGAAGAGGAATTGTCCGAAATTCATAGTTGGCAAGAATAAAGGTGTGATGAGATCATTTCTTCTTGAAATTTGTTTGGTACATAATCCCATGGATTCCTGGTGTATGGATTTAGGTTGTACTAATCATATCTGCAATACTTTGCAGGGATTCCAAGAGACCAGAAGGCTGAATGAAGGGGAATTGTTTCATACTTTGGCTGATGGGAGCAAAATTCCAGTTGAAACTGTTGGAGTTTTTAGTTTATGCTTCGATTCTAGGGTTTTAATATTGGAAGACTGCTTATATGTACCTAATGTTCATAGGAATTTAATTTCTGTAACTTATTTAGGTAGACATGGATATTGTGTTATCTTGAAAAACAATGTTGTAATAAAGAAGGATAAAGTGTTTATCTGTTTTGGCAATATTGTTGATGATCTTTATATTATAACTCCTGATAAGCATAAATTGTACAATTCTAAATTAGATAATAATTCACATGTAAAATCATTAAAGAGAAAATTTCCTTCTACTAGTGATGCATATCTTTGGCATTTACGTTTGGGTCATATTAATTCAAACAGGATCCAAAGACTGGTGAAAGATGGACTTTTAGAACCATTAGATTTTAATGAATTCCCAGTCTGCGAATCCTACTTGAAAGGTAAAATGACGAAAAGGCCTTTTAATGCAAAAGGATATAGAACCAAAGATTTGCTAGAACTAGTACATTCAGATGTGTGTGGTCCAATGTCCATCCAAGCAGGAGGTGGCTATGAGTACTTCATTACTCTCACTGATGATTACTCTAGATTTGGTTATGTGTACCTAATGAAACGGAAGTCTGAAGCTTTTGAAAATTTCAAAGAGTTTAGGGCTGAAGTTGAGAATCAATTAGGTAAACACATAAAGGTCATTCGATCTGATCGTGGTGGTAAATACCTTCTTGGGGATTTCAAGGATTACTTAACTGAAAATGGGATTATATCCCAGTTGACTGCACTTGGAACACCACAACAAAATGGTGCAGCAGAAAGGAGGAATAGGACTTTTTTAGATATGGTTAGATCCATGTTGAGTTATTCAACTCTGCCAATTTCTTTTTAGGGTATGCCTTAGGTACAGCAATGCATCTTTTAAATTTAGTTCCATCAAAATCTGTTCCCAAAACACCCATGGAATTGTGGAGTGGGCGCAAGCCTAGTATGAGATACCTCCACATTTGGGGTTGTCCAGCACATGTGCTAAAAGGAAAGCCTGATAAATTGGAACCAAAGTCAGAAGTATGTTTGCTTGTGGGTTATCCAAAAGAAACTAGGGGTTATTTGTTCTATAGTCGTAATGATAACAAAGTGTTTGTTAGTACAAATGCCAAATTTTTGGAATATGACTATATGAATAATTTTATTCCTAAAAGTAGAGTTGTCTTAGCTGAAATGAATGAACCTGTAATTGAACAATTAATGGATGAAACTAGGAATGATGTGGTTGTATTAAATACACTATAAGATATTACTCATGAGATGACTAGTACACAAGAGCCTCGTCATAGTGGGAGGATTATTAAGCCACCTGTAAGATTTATAAGTCTTGGAGAAACTTATGAAGCTATCTCAGAAGAGGCTGAATCTAATCCTTACACTTATGAAGAGGCAATGATAAATATAGATGCACATCATTAGGTCAAAGCTATGAAATCTGAATTGGATTCTATGTATTCCAATCAAGTTTGGGATCTTGTAAAGGCGCCTAATGGCATTAAACCTGTTAAATATAAATGGGTTTACAACAAGAAGAGAGGGATAGATGGAAAGGTTGAAACCTTTAAGGCAAAAGTAGTGGCGAAAGGGTATACACAAAAGGAGGGTATTGATTATGAAGAAACTTTTTCGCCAGTAGCCGTGCTTAAATCTATAAGAATTCTCTTATCCATTGCTGCTCATTATGATTATGAAATTTGGCAAATGGATGTCAAGACTGCTTTTCTAAATGGCAATCTTGAAGAAGAAATTTATATGATGCAACAAGAATGTTTCATAGCAAAGAACCAAGAGCATATGGTATGCAAGTTGAAAAGGTCCATTTATGGAACATCAAATTTGATCAAACAATCAAGTCATTTGGTTTTAAACAAAATCTTGATAAACCATGTGTGTATAAGAGACATCAAGATAAAGTAGTAATTTTCCTAGTGCTTTATGTTGATGATATTCTACTCATTAGAAATGATATAAGGGTAATGTCATCAGTAAAGATTTGGTTGTTAAGCCAATTTGATATGAAGGACTTGGGCAAAACTAACTATATTCTAGGGATCAAGCTTCGGCGAGATCGAAAGAATAGAATGTTAGGCTTGTCACAAGCTGGATATATAGATAAGATTCTAGCAAGGTTTAGCGTGCAAAACTCCAAGAAACGATTACTTCCTTTCAGACATGGAGTTCCTCTTTCTAATGACCAAAGGCCTAAGACTCTTGAAGAGGAAAAGACAATGAGACAAGTTCCTTATGCTTCATCAGTGGGAAGTCTCATGTATGCCATGCTATGTACTAGGCCAGATATCTGTTATTCAGTTGGCATAATCAGCCGATATCAATCAAATCCAAGACCAAAACATTGGGAAGCTGTAAAGTATGTTTTCAAGTATCTAAGGAGAACAAGAGACTATATGCTAGTTTATCGATGTGAGGATTTGATACCTATTGGTTACACAAATTCTGATTTTCAGTTAGATCTTGATTTCAGAAAGTCCACTTTAGGTTGTGTGTTCACGTTACGAAGTTGAGCCTTAAGTTGGAGGAGTGTTAAGCAATCTTGTATTGCCGACTCCACCATAGAAGCTGAATATGTTGCTGCTTATGAAGTAGCAAAAGAAGGTGTTTGGCTCAAGAAATTCCTTTATGATCTTGGTGTCATAAGAATAGAGCAAGTTCCAATCACTTTGTTCTGTGACAATAGTGGAGCAGTTGCATAATTCAAAAATCCAAGGAATCATAAGAAAGGAAAGCACATATAAAGAAAGTATCATATTATTCGAGACATTGTGGCTCGAGGAGATGTGGTAGCAGCAAAGATTGATAGTGCAAATAATCTGGCAGATCCCTTTACCAAAACTTTGCTCCAGAAGACTTTTGAGTCACACTTGGAGGGAATAAGAGTTAGATTAGTGCGCAATAGTCTTTAAGGGTAAGTGGGAGATTGTTAGGATTAGATCCCGAAAATCCTATTGTATGCCATGTATGATATTATGTTCTATGTAATAAACTTGTTTTATTATTATCTAAAATAATGGTAGCATGAATATTTAGACATTATCATATAGTCCTTGAGATGCATAGTATGTGATTTATGTGATTTAGTCACAGAAGATATAAATCATAAGTTCTTTGTAAACTCAAAATCTTAGTTCATAGTCGGTGATGAAATTGGGCATTTCATCTGCAAAGACTATAACATGTCAATTAAGATGATTTGTTTTGGACATGGAAGTAGAGACTTCTAATTGATATGGTAACATGTTTTAAGTGTATAAAACATATTGAATTAGACCACTATGAGATTTATTATTCTATCAATAACTGTCAAATGAATTATAAATCTCACGACTTCTCATTTACATAAACTCTCAATCCTGAGGGAATAGTGAATCCAATCTTGAAATGTAGGTTGTTTTAATATATCAGGAATGAGATCCAAACAAACGGTCAAAACTTCAGTATGTTGGGCAATCACACGTAATGTTGAAGGAACACATATTCTCAAGATGGAATTCATAGTCTCTTTATAGAGATATAAAATATTCCCTTAAGATAAGTTTAATAGGTTTTGTTATTCAGAGTGTTAAGTCTAACCACTTTAGTAAAGAGTTACTAAAGTTTATATTTTATGAAATTAGATTTCATAAAATATATATGAATAACTTAAAGGATTAAACCGGGTACTCAAGGATCAAGAGGTAGTAATTTTCAAAGTGACAGTTATACATTATGACATTGTATTACTACGAATATTTTCATGAAGAGGTTAAATGTTTAATAAAGTCTTGAAATATAATTTATTGATAAGGCCTAGAGTACAATTATATTTATATAGTGGTATTAAATATAATTAATGGCAACTTTGGGCTTGTCAAGAGTTGACAGATAAATCCAAAGCCTATTGGACCTAGAGCTTTATTTGTCCCTTTTGGTCCCACTCCAAGCCACACACTTAAACCCAATTGGGTTGGCCCAAAAGGCTAATCAGTTATTTATTTAATAAGAGTTATTAAATAAAGTAACTACTAAGTGCAGAATGAAACGTATGATAATATAGAGAAAGATTCAGAGTCTTTTCTTAAGAGACACTTGGTTATTCTCTTGAACAAATATGTATAGAACTAATTGAGAGACCATACATCTTGGGCACATTGCGGAATTGGAGTGAAGATTGAAAGTCTTCCCAAGTTCGATCTTCATTTGTTTTGAATTTCGCCGCCCTAAGGTATGCCTTCTTATTCTTTGTTTCTAAATTCAGATGTTGCATGTTATCTCTCATGAATGAAGTAGATTTGTTTATACTCCGCTGCATGTTTTTGTATGAGATACAAAACTATATTTGTGTATATGTTTTCCCAACAGAGTTTGTGTGTGCATACATAAGGTATGTGTGCACATCCCAGTTGTATGTGTACACATGCATAAGGCATGCGCACACATACACGCCTAGAAACTCAAACCCAGCAATCAAAACAGAAAATAAAGCAAAACGAGAAATCTAACCACCTATCATGCTTCTAATACGAACACAACACAAACCTAAGCTAACACAAACAGAACAAGGCAATAAAGCATATAAATAAACAAAAAAAAAAAAAAAAAAATCAAAGAAAGTGAAGAGCCAAAGTTTGAACCTTTACCTTAATACAAGAACTCTCTAGAGTTTGATTTAACCGTTCCCCTTAGTCAATCTAATCAACAACAAAACCATAAGGTTAGTAAGCTTTAGAACTCAAAGGCCAAGACCAAAATAGGTCCCAACCAAGCAAAACTTGACTTGAGGATGTTTTGTGTGAAAAACTCCCTTTTCGATTTACTATTTTTTTGTGAATCTTGTGTCTTTTTCGTCCTCCTTGAAAAAGTGCATTTTATGGCTTTTTATAGTGATAAAATAAGGGTGTAGGGCGACTCTCAAACGATGTTTGATTCGCTCTACACAAATTTATGTCCAAAAAGCTCTCATTTCATAGTTTCTAGAACCCTAGATGTATGCTTGGAGTATGCGTGCACATACTCGTGTATGTGTACACAAACTTAAGGTTTCCTATAGCCTTTCTTTTCCAAAAGTAAGTTTATTCTTCCATAAATAATTCCTCAAGTCAAGATTTCACAAAATTGGGCCCTAAATCAATCTGGGGCCTCAAAGTGATGTCGTCGTTGGGGAACAGAGGCCCGAATCGTAAGGGGTACAAAATGAGTTGTCTACACTTGTGTATGCAACATGCATCATGTGTTCGATACTTTCGACATGCCTTAGTTTAAGCATATTGATGCATGTTGTAGACACAAAAAAAAACCTAACCAGTGCGCCGTAGCGCACCAAACACGAAACTCTGCTGGATTTTCGCCATGAAAATGTAGCATCTTCTTGCCATTTTCTCACCGCGAAAGCTTAGTGAGAATAGTGTTTTGTGTGCTACGACACACTTGATCGAAAATGCTGCCAGATTTTCATAATGGAAATTTGGTAACAATTCCAATGTGCTAGCAAAGTATTGATAAATGCCACACATCATTCCCAAATCAAACATCAAAGCCCAATTTATTTAAAGCCTCAAAAGCTAATGCCAATAGCTTGTTTTATTTGCCAATGACCGAAGATTAAGAATTTACTAAAACAAAGGACTGTCTCATGGTAAGCATTGTGGGGTGCCTAACACCTTCCCTATACGTAACCAGACTTCCAAATCCAAGAATCAAGATTTTTTACTATCTATTTAGATTAGGAAAAATGACATTTTCTTAATTTATGATCGGTAATAAAATCAAATAGAGTTAAGTGACTAATTACATCTAGAAAAACCAAATAATTGGTGGCGACTTCACAATCTCTAGTCTGTCACAAAGGTTCACAGTGCCCATGCAATGCTGTGGAGGGCAGGGTGCACAGGCAAGTGCGTCGCCGTTTAGGGTGGTCAAATAATGTGACACTCATTACAATCTCTAGCGTTTGGGTAGGAGGAGGTAAGATTGTTTTAAGAGAGGTGCTATGTCCACAATATTTTCACAATATTTTTATAACAAATCATAAGTGGTTAGTTATTATTGATTTAAACTTGAACCTAACACTAAGATTACTTTTTTACCCTAACAATAACAACCAGTAACAATCTGCCACTTACAATTTGTTGTAAAAATATTATGAAAATGTTATTGACATATCATTTCTCCTTAAAAGTGGCATTTTTACTTTTTTTTCTTATAGTTGGCTAATGATAGTGTTATTTTTCATCGGTGGCATTATGTTATTGGAGCATTGCAGGAATTGCATATTTGGCAATTGCAGGGGAGACATGGACATAGTCATGGTCCTCTCCCTCGCACTCTCAGCTATATATATGACGCAGAAAACAGTGTTGAAAGGATGTGCATTGTTCATTCCCCGCAATCTCCGCACAAAAAGATCGCTCCAAATTTTATTGTTTCTTTACGAGTTTTCGGGAAAGTAAGAAACAGATATTTTCATTCAGAGTAACCTATATTTATTTATCATATAAATAAATAAAATAAATAAATGAGTGGATGAATGAGGATAACCCCGCCATCGCTACTCTCTCTCACCATTGACTCAGCCCTTCACAACCTCTCCCACTTCTCCGATCTCTCTCCTCTCCCTGATCACATCCTTTGCGATCTCTTCAAGGTACTCCCTCTCCACATGGTCTATGTGTATTTTTTGATTTTTTATAGAGTCGAATGAGTTAAATTGGTTGTTTATGGATTTGGGGTTCTTGATGCCATGGTTAGATCTCTTCATATTGCTAGCTGCTGATAGAATTCATTGCCGTTCTGTTGAGACAATTGAGCCTAGGATCAATGGGTGCTTTGAGATTTATGGGTATGCTTTCATTTTTAAATCTAGATTGAGGCAGATAGTCAAATGAGTTTCATACAGATCGTCCGAGCAATATAAATTTTCATTCCCAAAATTAATTGCAAGTGTTTTCAATTTTTTTTAACCTTTTATTTTACCATCAACTTCTTCTTCCTGGGTTTCTATCTCTCTCGTTTTGTTAATCTATGGAAAAGGTTTTGTATTGTGATTTACTATGGCAGAATTTCATTTGATAAAAACAACTACTTTTGCCACAACTGTCCACGTGACAGACTTTGAGTGGTGGTTTCATGTGAAAGTGACAGACAGCCAATTAGAATCTGCCATGCAGGATAGTTTAGGTAAGAGTTACTCATGTAAGAAATCGTGTTTCCGATAGTTTAGGTAAGATTTACTATGGCTTTTTATGTGGTATTGGAGTTACTCATGTAAGAAACTGTGTTTCCTACGATTTTAGTGCACCACTTACACATCATTAGACTGTCTAATGACATAAACATATTCAACATCAAATTTATCATTACAGGTTATCATACCTGTTTTGTAGTCTTATCCAGGTAGTGGAAACTGGGAGTTGGTTTTATCATTTATGGGCAGCATAAATACAGGCAGACTTGTGCTAAACCACATACATTATCATATCCAAATTATTTTATGATTAAATGCTTGAATCAAAATTGCTTTCATCTTTGTGGGTTTTTCTAATGATATGTGTCTGGTACTTTGGCTTATAAGTTTAACTTTGAATTCCCTTCAATAAACTGTTAAAAGATTTTCTGATGTATAATTGCTTTGTGATGCTTTTTGAATTGTTGAATCCCCCCCCCCCCCCCCCCCCTTTTTCTTACTGTCATAATTGCACTGAGGACTGTAGGGTTGTGACTTGTGATTTCTGATCCTGTATCCACCATTCTCTTATGTTTTAACCCATGTGCTGTACTTATGGATTACCTCTTGTTGAAGAAACTGCTAAGGACACTATAGTATTTTGAGTTGTTTTTGAATTGTATATTTTTTTAATTGAATATAATGCAGAGCCATTATTGAACTTTTTATTTTTTTTCTCAAATATTTGCTTTCCTTTTGTGAAACTATTTGGCTTTGGTTTTATGAGAAGTATGGGATATAAAGTTGCAAAAAGAAGTGAGGGAGTAACAGTATGTTGGTTTATCCCAGTGCTTTCCCTATATCTTCCATACCATACTAATTACTGGTCCTTTTTCACTGTGAAATATTAACTATTTTTATTTTCAACATTAGTTGGAAATGGAGGATGGAACTGAAAAATAAACTTGTTATTTGAAAGACCAATTGTAATCATTTGTTACTTGTCAATGAGCTCTAGCTCAAATGGCACCGCTTCCCCGTGTCAGAGCAAGGTGGAGATTGAGGTTGTGGGTTCAAGACCTACTGGGTGCATGTGTAATTTTAAATAAGAAAATTTATTTGGTAGTTATTTGCAACTCTTTGGCTTTTTGGCTAAGATCAAGTGTAACCCTTCCAACTTTGTTTTGCATGCCCAAATTTATTACTTCAAATCAAAAGGTTTTGTTGACGGTTTAACTCATATCAAATACTGTTCTTTTTAATAAATGAACTCATTATAAATTCAATTTCTTTTAGTTTCAAACAATTTTGTGATCTTTTGAACTTACTATTAGGTCTTGGAAACCTCCTGTAGATCCAATTGTGGGCGCCTTCTTTAAATGTAAAAATACAAGAACATATTCTTTTTAGACTAAAGTACGTTTTTGACCCCCTTAAAGTTTGGGGTGGTTTTCATTTTGGCCCTTTACGTTATGAGATTTTCATTTTGGCCCTTCGCCCTTCATGTTTGACTTTTTTTTCATAATGGCCATGCAGTCCATTTCTGTTGGTAATATGAGTTTAGACACAATTTGAAATCGATTGATTTGGGCACTCAAAATCCATGGTGGACTTTACCCAAATCCAAAGCAATACCCTTTCCAACATTTAAGCTTAGGATTAGAATTTGAGACATTGGCTTGAGTATGGATTATCCAAATCCACCTATCCAAATGAGCCATTAAAGAATTATTGATTTATTAAATAAAAAAAATAAAAAAAAAAAAGGTACACAGGCGTGCAGCACTTCTTGTGATCAAATTGGGGTGTTTCACCTCCTATTTACAGATGATACGTTGATCTTTGGTGACATATACCTAGAGCAACTTCATATTTAAAATGTGTGCTATTCTGTTTTGAGGCAATTTTTGGATCATAAATAAATTTGGGAAAATTTGAACTTGTGTCGTTTGGTAATGTAGTAGATGTGGAAGCTTTGGCTTAGATCCTTTGATGAAAAATTTCCAATCTATCGTTGAAATACTTAGGGTTGCCTCTAGGTTCTAGTATTAAAAAACTAGAGAAATTTTGAACCCTTTGTTGGAAAAGATGGAACACTGATTAGTGGGGCGGAGGAAGCTTTATCTTTCAAAAGGAGGTAGGCTTACTTAAATAAAGAGCACGCTTCATATTTTCTCTCATTTTCCTATTCCTACTTCTGTGGCTATGTGGATTGAAAAGATGCAAGGAGATTTTCTATTGGGGGGTTTAGGAGATGAATTAAGTACCATCTTGTCAATTGGAAGAAGATTTGCAAACCGGGAGGTTTGGGCATAAGGATTTTGGTATCTCTTAGCCAAGTTCTATTAGGGAATCAGCTTCGGAGAAGATGCTCTTTGGAGGAACGTAGTGGCTTAAAAATATGTGGTGTGGCTGGTGCCCCGATAGTTGGTAGTGGTCCTTATGGCATTTGTCTCTAGAATAATATTAGAAAGGGTTGGGGGTAAAATGTCTAATTTCATTAACTTTGAGGTTTTTAATGGTGCTAATGCTTGCTTTTGGCATGACTAGTAGTGTTGGGATGGGATCCTATAAAAGATACCTTCCTAGATTTATACAAAATTGCTTTAAATGAGATCGCTGGTTTGGCAGACTATGTGTTGGAATGCTAATCATCTCTAGGATGCCACGTTTATTAGAGCTATAGGATTGGCAGATGGATGTTTTAACAGATTTCCTTAATCTCATTTACTCCATAAAGGTTAATAGAAATGCTGAAGATCAAACAAATTGGAGGTTAACAAGAAGCAGATCATTTGAGGTAAAATGACTAAAATCCATCTATAGAGAGCTGTGTACAGGACAGGTGAAATCTCTTCCATGGAAAGGTATTTGGAGTGTCGAAGCTCCCAGTAAAGTAGTTTTCTTTACCTTGACAGTGGCTGTAGGGAAAATCCTGACATAAGAGAACTTATGAAAAGGAATATAATTGTTGTGGAATGGTGTTGTATGTGGAAGAAGGATGGAGAATCAATTGATCATTTGCTTTTACAATGCAATATTCGTAGAGAGTTCTGGTCTCTGGTGTTATGTTTATTTGGGGTGCAGTGGGTCATGATTACAAGGATAGTTGATATGTTGTCTCATTGGACGGGGCGGTTTGCTAGACATGGGAATAGTGATGTTAGAATTATGGTTAAATGATAAAATTCACCATTTCCTAATAGCTTAAGCTTTTGGGACGATCGTTAATTTATCAAGTGATGTTTGGAATGTGATCCCTTTGTGCTTAATGTGGACCATCTAGAAAGAAGGCAATTGTTTGATGTTTGAAGGAGTTGAATGAACCATGATGGATTTTAAGATGATTTTTATTTTATGTGCCTTGTATGATTTGATGGCTACATTTGGCGGTCATTCTTTCTCTTATTTACTCGTGTTCCTATATTTTTGTATTTTCTAGTTGTTTATCTTTGAGTACACAACCTGTGTACTTGATTGTAATCTTTCTTTAATCAATTTTTAAAACCTAATATATATATATATATATATATCTTGTATCCCTTGGGCCATACTCAGTCACCTCGTTTGCCGATCTCCCCTTTTTTGTTATTGTGTGTGTGTGTGGATATATCGGTGATTATCTATTCATTTTGGTTTACTCAAGTACTGACTTGATGTTTGTATCAGTTTCCCTTGGCCCAATTTGGATGGTCTGCTATCTCATTTATTTGTTTTTAGTCAGATAAAGATAAAACATCATTTTAAACACTTTTGTAACGTAATGGAAAACAATGCATTTGGAGGAATATTAATGCTAAAAACATAGGGCTCAGACTCAGGCTGTAATAGGGTAAGGTATTTGGGTAGGTTTAGGTTCAACTGCTAACAGGAAAGAGAAAAAAAAAGGGGAAATTTAAAACCTTAAAACTTATTTGAGCAAGTTGAAGTTTTTCTAACCTAATTGTATTGCAAGAAACCATTTTTTTTCTAGAGAGTAGGAAATGGTTTGTGGCAGGACTTGTGGAAGTATTTAACCAATGAGATATTGGGCTGAGACTTGGGTTTGATTCTTTTTTTTTTATCACAAAGTAACAAGTCAAAAAATTTGAGCCTATTATAGGCTAGTATACCAGTTACATGGCAAGATCATTATTCAAACCAGAGAGAATGTGGCAAGAAGTTTGAGATTTCAGCAATATCTTATATGAAAGCTATGTACAATGCAAAACTAGTGCGGATGACCATTTTTATTTATGTTATCAAAGCTATTGAAATGGCTCATTTGTTTGGAGCAAATATTTGGTTTGAAAAAAAAAAAAGAGACACTTGTTGACAACCCCAATTAATTAAAAACAAAGTTTTTCAATTAATTTTTTTGCTGCTACTAACTCCTGTCCCTGCGGTTATAGTTTTGGTTTAGTTTTTAAATTATTATTATTTTGTTTTGTTTTTTTCTTTCTCAAAACACAAGCTTTCTACTTCTTTTGTACGGCCTCCAAACTTCTTCGCATGTTTCTTCCTTTCTGTTAACTGTTTTTGTCATTAAGTGATAAATCTGGTATTGTGATGTACTTTTATGTCCAGAAAGAAGAGGAATTTCTTGTGACTACTCACTGCCGTCCTTGCTGTAAAATATTTTCAGTACATCAGCACCTGCAGGACTTTTCTGTCTCCTGGTTAATTTCACCTGCTGTACTGCTTTCCTGTTTAAGTTTTCTGATAAGCCAGATTTGCCACTCTTCTACCTGTTATGGCGTTTGATACAGATGTGTTAGTTATTCTCTGATATATTTCCATGTTATTGCACAATATAGAGTTTATTTTTCCACATAATGGAACCTGTCAGGCTATTAAATTTGACACATGATGATCTATAGTGTAGTTATGGTCCTGGTTTCTAGCCTGAGATATGAGTATATGGAACTTCTTTTGCACATTGTGTCTATGTCTTGATTGTTTAGCTCATATGCAGTATCATATGTGGCCCTCACCTTCGTCTCTGATATTTTGTTGGGTAATTGTCAAAATCCTTATAGTACTTTTATGATGGGCAGAGAACGTTGCAAGCTGGAAAACTGAATGAAAAAGTCTTGAAGCTTTTTTTGGCAACTGGCAATGATGAAGTCCTTTCATTCATTGATGGTCTAAAAATCCAACATATCCACACCCCTGTACTTCCTACAAGTAAGTCAGCATATTATTCCATACTCTTTACTAAATTTTGAGCTGAAAAACTATTCTGACCTATAATTATCTCTTGGCAGGATGTTCTGAAAAATTTTAAGTTAGTTTTTGAATTGTGTGCGCGCACTTAAAAGTTTGTTAGCCTAAACATCAGCTGCTCTGAGGACTGAGGAGGCCAAAAAGATTATAGTTTTGGATTATTGTTTGGTTATAACCCTTGAAGGATGTCTCAAGAAAATATCATGGACAATGAGGTTGACATTGTGATTGGAGCACTTCACTCTGACCTGACGACATTCATGAATGAGTGGAGACCTGTTTTCTCCCGGTTCCACCTGATAATTGTCAAAGACCCTGATCTCTCGGGAGAGATCCAAATACCAGAAGGCTTTAACGTTGATGTTTACACTAGGTCTGACATAGATCGAGTTGTGGGTTCATCTACTTCCGTTCTCTTTTCGGGTTACTCGTGCAGGTATTTTGGTTATCTTATGTCCAAGAAGAAATATGTCATTTCAATTGATGATGATTGCATTCCAGCTAAGGACAATGAAGGCTCTTCAGTAGATATTGTGGCCCAGCATATTACCAACCTCACAACTCCAGCCACCCCCTTCTTTTTCAATACACTCTATGATCCTTACCGGCAAGGAGCAGATTTTGTTCGTGGTTATCCATTTAGCCTGAGGGAAGGAGTGACATGTGCATTGTCATGTGGGCTGTGGCTCAATCTAGCAGACTATGATGCACCAACACAAGCCCTCAAGCCAGAACTGAGGAATTCTCGATATGTGGATGCTGTTCTGACTGTGCCTGTAAGGGCTATGCTGCCTTTAAGTGGAATCAACATTGCTTTTGATCGTGAGCTGGTGGGGCCTGCTTTGATTCCCGCTTTGAAGTTGGCTGGGGAAGGAAAGTTTAGGTGGGAAACAATGGAAGATATATGGTCTGGAATGTGTGTTAAGGTTATATCTGATCACATGGGGCTTGGTGTGAAGAGTGGACTGCCTTATGTCTGGAGGAATGAAAGAGGTAATGCCATAGAAAGTTTGAAAAAGGAATGGGAAGGAGTAAAGCTGATGGAGGAAGTGGTGCCTTTCTTTCAGGCAGTCAGGTTGCCGCGATCTGCAGTTACAGCTGAGGATTGTGTGGTTGAATTGGCAAAAATTGTGAAGGAGAAGCTGGGACAGTCGTATCCAATGTTTGTTCGTGCTGCTGAAGCTATGGTAGAGTGGATCAAGGTCTGGAAAGCAGTTCGATCTGGCTGACTGTCCCCTGCAATTTAGGAACTAGTAATAATTAATTGATGATTATCGCACAAATTTGTTTCTCATTGATTTGTAGTTAACATTTTCATGTCTCCCTTTTTACTTAATCACAGCTGATAGAATGTCTTATAATATGTGGGGGAAGGAATTGATGCTATTTGACTGTTAAACATTTGATCTTTTGTTTGATTTGCGTTGTTAAACAGTATATTTATTTTAGTTCTTTGTCATGCGCTTTTATTACTGCCTTGTTGGAAAAGTAAAATGCAGAGTTTACTACTATTGCTACTATTAAGAGCATTCACATTAGTGTAGCTATTTTAATATTTCAGCGAATACATAGCTAAAGACTCAAAACACTCATGCATTAGTCTCATTGAAATAGTACAAAAAACTTAGCGAGGATTAATGCCACGCTAGATGTGGCGAGACACTTTCCTCACCAAAGCCAAAAATTTATTTTTCTGCTTTCAACTCTCTCTCTCTCTCTCTCTCTCTCTCTCCTTTGTCTTCTCTCTTGGTCTCTCTCTCATACTTCAAATCAAACCTAAATGGCCGAGCTCGTCCTTGAACAAATCGAGTCGGAGTGGAAGACACCATAACTAGTGGTTGGGTTGTGATAATCTACGACAACTCTATGCGGCGACTCTATTTTCAGATTTGGGTCAAGTGGCTAGGTTGTGTTTGATCTTGGTTTGTGTTGCTTTTATGCTTTGATATGGTTGTCGGGGAATGTTTTTGCGACAATGGCATAAAATGTGAGAACAACCCAAATCTCCCATTGGGTTTTTTAGAAGTAATTATTTGTGGAGAGTATCAAACCCAAAATTATAATACTTAGTAAATAAAGGCTAATGATGCTTTAATAAGAGAGAAAACAAAATGCTAATAACTAAAATGCTAAAAAATGCATAAAATCACAACAGGTTCGAAATTTTGACCCATAGTCAACGAGAAAAGGATTTTGAGAAAGGTCATAAGGAAGAGAGGGAAGTTCCTCTATACCCATATTTCCACCCCCAAACTTCGGGGTTGTAAGAATCATTGCTGGCTAAATGAGCTATTACTCTAAAGTTTCAGCTGTTGTGGGTAAAACATGGTTGCCTCCTTTTGAATCTGATGGAGGCCTTTTGTATTGAGTTTGGGGGTGCTTTTAGTGACTGGTTTTTGGTCAATAAAAGAGGCTTTAAATCCAAAGGTATCAATCAAAGAGGTTGTGGTCAAATTTGCTTTGCTTGGATAAAAAGGTTGGTTTGCTTTTTGCATAATTTGGGAAATGAAGTGGCCTAATTTCATGAGATGATGTTTCCTGGGCATGGTAGGTCCTTGGAGGCTACATTTGGTTGCTCTAGCAGACAAGGCCAGCCACTTAGGGTCAGCTATGTGCTTTAGGCAAAAAAAAGTGTAGAGCAAAAAAGTTGGGCTACAGTCAACCAGAGCACAAAAGCTTATTTAGGGTGAAAATTTCAAGCACAAGACCTCTTCCATGAGCTTGAGGTACTACCAGTGTCCCTTATCTACTTGGTAGCATGCATAGGCTAGGCTCATGCAAAAGGTTCGAAAAAAAACCAACCCATAACCTCCAAACCACACTTCTTCAATTTCCCCGATATGTTATATGGGCTTGGGTCATGTTTAAAAGAATATGATGGTTTTTAGACCCCTTAAAACACAACTGAATTAACCTAGTTAATTAGCCAAGTTTTTACGTAGTCAAATTATTCAAATCTAGGTTAACACAATCAAACAATCATATCATGCAAGGCAGCAGAAATATAAATAAGACAATGATATGATTACCCAGGAAACCAAATGGTAAAAACCTGGGGAGGATTTAACCTAGCTATCCTCTAGGTAAACCTAAATCCACTATCTTGAAAGAATCGAAGTTCATATAATAAGATTTACAAACTCCCCGTTTGACTTCTTATTGCTACCCACCAGTAGAACTTACTGACACGACCACGTGCAAGCTCCAAGACCACGAACTCTTTTCTTGGATTCTCCAGTAAATACAAGCACCCCCGCTTGTGTATCTTTAAGCTCTTATGGCTGCAACTGAATGATCATCAAGCTCTTGAATCAATCTTCTTCTTGATAACCCTAAGTTTTGTGTAAAGGAAAGCTCCTCTAAGATCTCACAAGAGATTCACACAAAACAACAAAACAATAATAAGAGCAACCACTAAAACGTGGCTAGGGTTTGCCTTTTATACCTAGGGCAAAATATAAAACCCTATACGTTTTAAATCAATTAGGGCTGAGTTGGAATTCTGCAAAAAAATGCAATTTGCCTGATTTTCGATCGATCGAGCCTGTTCTTCGATCGATCGAGCCAGACCGAAAGTCACTAATACTTCTGCAGCCACTCGATTCCAACTTTACATAAATGACACAACTTTGAGCAAGTCTAAACAATATTAAACAACTTGTTTTGATCATGGTTTGCCAACAATACAAATTAGAGTTCTAATACATTAGTTCCTAAGTATCTAGAACCTAACAAACTCCCCATTTGGCAATCCGTGACAAAACACAACTTAAAAGCTCAAAGTTTACAAAGAACAGCCCTTTACAATAAAATGCTCATTCTAACAAATCCAATCCTAACTACTATCCATCAGTTGCAAGTGTAGACAGCAGCTTAATTGAATCAACCTGTATCTTTCCTGAAACACTAAACAAAATGCATAAATGCATGTGTGGAAAAGAATACAAGTAAATAAAATAAATTCTTGATTTCACAAAACACAAAATAAAGACATATATCAATGAATAACATCATAAACATACGTCAATAAGCAGTGAAACAAGAAACATATAAAACAAATGAATCTCCCCCTAACATGAATAGCCCAGAGCCAAAAAGTAAGAACAAAGTGAAGGACCTAGATACAAAGATCTAAAACACCTCAAGCTCCAAAGAAATAAAAATCTCCCCCTAAAATCAAAATCTCCTCTGCAAGTAATCTCAAAATACTACTCCCCCTTTTTGTGACGGAATGCCAAAGGGCAATCAAAATCCATCATCAAAAGGAGGTGGCGAAGGTGGTCGTCGAAAATGTGTCAACTCTGCACGCAATACACGAATCTCATCGAGCATGTCCATCAAAATCTATCCATGAGCCGCGACATTATCCAACGTACGTCGAATGTCTGGATCATCTGAAGTAGTCGGTGGAGGAACATCAGCATCAGCAGCAGCAGCAGCACCAGATGCCTCAGCCTAATTAGTACCTGTAGAAGTGGGAGGAGGTGGTACACCACTAGAAGGAACAACCCTAGGGTGCGAAGAACCAACTCTCAGATGAGTGGCCCTCTGCTTAAGAAAAGTGGCACCTATGGGAGCTACAACATGGACGGGCTCACCAGCAGGGAAGTCATCTAAACCGAGAAAAAAAAAATCCTATGAATGAAAATAGGATGGATAAGAGCATGAGCTACAGCAGAACTCCTATGAACTTCGTTCAAAGAACGAAGAAACAGATGAGGAAAACTGATAGGAGCATCAGTAACAAGAGCGTACAAAAATGTACATCGTTCAAGAGGAATGGTGTGGAGATGAGAAATAGGCCACAAAGAATGACACACTATCCTAAAGAAAAGATAGGTAGTCTCAATGAGCTCAGCAGAAGTGATCTGAGGATCAGAACCCCACTGGATAGAAGACCCAGTGATGTATGACATAACGTCATCTACTGGTGGAGACGCCTCATAGGGATAGACAGGCTCCCTAATGACCGGAACCCCAAGAGCTTCAGCCACTATCTTAGGGGTAATGGTGAGCTCAACACCTCGTATCCAACTCCTAACAAGAGTGTTAGAATCATAGATGTGGCAAGAGAGATTCGAGTAGAACTCTCTAATCAGGGCGGTTGGGGGAGGATGATCTATCTCTAACAGGGACAACCAGCCTCTAGATGCAAAGTTTGCCCTAATGGCCGGATCAACCTCATCTAACACAACAGAACGCTCAGCCCAAATCTTTCTTTTACAGTTCAGTTTCTCAAAGGCCTCTCTACTTTTGTCATTCCTTAACACCTCACTCCTAGAGGGAGACACAGAGGAAAGGGAGGGAGTCCTATTAGCTCTAGTCTTCCTAGGCATGGTGCTAGGATAAGGGCAAAGACACAAAGCAGAACCAAAAAGAAAAGAAAGAAAACCAAGGGCAGACTGCAAGTTAGCACAAAAAAAATATAGAAAAAAATCTATATGATGCATGAACAGTTAATTGTCATGATGCATGCTCTAATACAGTGAGAATAAGTTCAAGTTGAGTTTAAAGTCACAAAATTGGCTTGAGAATAGAGTTTCTAACAAAAACCCCAAAATTTGAAAAACCACTTGTTAAATTTTTATAAACAAAATGAGCAATTGGCCATCACACTAGTTAGGAAACAATTTATAATGATCAATTACAACAAAACAACAAGCCAATTTCATCAATTAAACCCAATTAGAACAAAATCCCCAATTCGGATCAATTTCAAGCCCTAGAAATTTCAAGTTCTCACAAACCACCAAATTGATCAAATTAATTATCATAGATCATGAATATAACATTATAGGAACAAAACCCATTGATCAAATTTAGAAAACAAGGCTTGAATCATCAAAAAACCCCAAAATATGCTAAGTTCGAAAATAACCCTTCAATGCATGGAAAAATGCATGTAAAACTGAAAATAAATGAAAAAGAGAGGGTAATATGGACATACCGGCTTGTGGAAAGAGAAACCTTTCAAGAAATTAGGAGAAAAGCGACAAAAAATTTCTATGGAGCCTTGCCGAGTCGGAGAGAGAGAGAAAAGTTTGAAAACTTTTGAAAAAGTGAGATTGAACAGGTCAAATCCGGTTTTTAAAAAACTTTTCATACGATTTTCGATTGATCGAAATTTTAGGTTAGATCGATTGAAACAGACAGAGGCTCACAATAATTTTTAATCGCAATTTCGATTGATCGAAAAACATCCTCGATCTATCGAAATTCTGGAAAAAAGAAAATTTTGAAAAACAAAGCAGATGTTGTGCAATAACTCCTCAAAGAGTTAAATTTTAAAAATAAAATGCATGAGTATGAGATGATATGCTTTTCAAAAACACAAGTTTTGAACCCAGTTATCCCAAAATTAAGATTTCTAATTCATTCTCCTTAAATTCTCAAGTAACAAATATGTTTTACATAAAACTCAAGGTATTTGCAAACTCGGTTGGTCAGAACAAAAACACACACAATAATATGTACAAAGTTTAGCAAAGAGTAACTTGTGTAGTGTGTGCAACTAGTAAAAGCTTGAGATACATGTGAGGTGATATGTGAATAGTGTGCAAACACAAAGTCTACAAAATTCATCACATAGAATGTGAAAGAGACTATCACCTAAAGAGTTACATCATATAACTCCCACATCTCCTAGATCATAAGCTTGCAATCATGTAAGTTTCTTGAATTTTGCCTCATAATATACACACCAATTTTATTTGTTCAGAAACTTATTAAATAGCCGGGATAATGTATACACCAATTTTATATATGATTTTGCATTAAGACCAATAATGTGCACACCAATTTTAGCATTTAAACTGAGGCTACACCTTATGTTCTTTTTGTGCATGTGCTACACTTTCTCGAGCACAAAATCTTATGATATGCACTAAGGTGTTCATGATTGGCTAGTGAACAGTGGTGAGATGGTTATTTATGCCTTTCTCAAAAGGATCAAGTCCGACAGTCAAATAACATGTGACTTCAAGATTAAGACAAAGTGATAAACACCAAAAACATCTTTCCCACACAACATGCACTACAAAGTTTCAACTAGTCAAGTGTAATAAATAAGCTCATCAAAGCTAAACAAGGTACAAAAGACATGTTATGTGAAAATAAATTGACCAACCTTGTTTTTCAAAAACCAAGAAAAATACTACAAAGCACAGTTTGTTTCCTTTTTCCATTCCTTCATTTAAAAAAAAAAAAAAAAAAAAAAAAAACAGTCCTAGAATGAAATGCATGAATGTTATGCAATGCAAGTCCTAGAGACAAAAAGGAAAAAAAAAAAAAATGGTCACAAAGAATATAGCAGTGAAGCACAAGGACCATGTCAGAAGGACTCAATTAGATTGAGCCTTTTGCATCCAAAACATTTTAGATGCAACTCGAGCATTGGAGTTCTTATTCACATGAGAGTGACTACCAACTCCAGGATTGGAATAAAAGTTTAAAGCCTTTACCAATTCACCAATAAGCACCATAGGATCTTGTGCTTGAGGCACAAGTACGTTTGGTTTGTTTGCTCTCTTAGCAGCTTGCAGCTTGTAACACTTTGGACGAATGTGTCCAGACTTTCCACAAAAGTGACAGACCCAAGCAGGCTTGTCATGTGTCTTATCCTTAGGTTTAGACTCTCTCAGATCAACCTTAATCTTCCTAGGAGGTGTAACATCTACAGGTTTAACCGAACCACTCACAGAGGGTTTAACAATTTGACTCATAGCCTCACTCACAGGGGGTTCAGAGGAAGATGAAGGAACAAAGATTGTGGAATGGGGAGCAGACACAGAGATGCTTTTTACAAAACCTAATCTAGTTTTGTCAGAAGTAGACTTTTGAACATTCAACATATGTTCAAGTTTGGAACTAGCAGACCTAGCAACAGATAAATCATGTTCCAAAGATTTAACTTTATCAAGCAACAACATGTTCTCAGACTTAACATTATTCAAAAGCTCAGTAGCATCAAACAAATTAACAAGCAAATTTTTCTTTTCAAGCTCAAGAGATGCAATTTTCTTCAAGCCAAGTTCAACATTCATAGCATCCTTTGTAGCAACTTTGCAAAGTTTATTATAGGCTTGTTGAAGATCTGCATCCTCAGAGAGTTCCCCATCATAAGGGATCTCTTCAGCAGATACACTTTCATTGACTACAGCAGTAGCAGTGAAAGCAATGAAGTTTCCATCCTCGTCACACCCAGACTCATCATCAGAAACTTCACTATCACTAAGGGTTATAGCCATAGCCTTACCCTTAGACTTCAAGTAAGTAGGACACTCAGATTTCATGTGACCATACCTTTGACATCCAAAACATTGAGGACCCATAGAATTATTTGAAGATTGACCTACTTTTTCTCTAGGTTTTTCAGTGTTGTTAACCTTAGTGGGATCATTCTTCCTAAAGTTTCTAGGTTCAGCAGTGTTCGTACCTCTTGCCCTTCTGTTACTATTCCTAAGAAAATTTCTAAAGTTCTTGGCAAGGTAAGCAATCTCTGTAGCAGAGAGCTCATAAGCAAATCCACCAACCTCAACATCATCAACTGACTTAAGAGCCATTGATTTGGATTTGCTAGTTTTGGGTAGGTCTAACTCATAAGATTGAAGTGGTCCTACAAGTTCATCAACAGGGATGGAGTCCACATCCTTGCTCTCAGTTATGGCAGTCACCTTGGGTCTAAAATCTTTAGTCAGAGATCTAAGTATCTTCCTAACTATTTTAGGTTGATCATAGATTTCACCCAAGTTATAAGCAGAATTAACAATATCATTAAGTTTAGCATAGAATTCATCAAAAGATTCATCATCAGACATCCTAATGCTTTCAAATCTAGAGGTTAATTGCTGTAATTTGTTGATTTTGACAGCCTTTGTGCCTTCATGCACAGTTTGGAGGATATTCCAAGCAGTATGAGCAACCTCAACATTAGAGATTCTCTTAAATTCCTCCATAGAAACAGCATTAAAGATGGCATTCATAGCCTTGCTATTGAACGCAGCTACTTCTTTTTGAGAAGTTTGCCACTCATTAACAGGAGTAGTGGGTTTCTCCCATCCGTACTCGACGGAGTTCCAGACTCTCTCATAAATTGATTTCAGGAATGCTTTCATCCTTACTTTCCAATAAGCATAATTATTCCCATCAAAGTGAGGAGGAATAACAAGAGAGTGTCCGTGTTCCATGACAACAGGGGTCAAGGATCAGCTCAAAGATCAAAAGATCTACAAGAAAAGAGCTACCCGCTCTGATACCACTTGATGGTTTTTAGACCCCTTAAAACACAATTGAATTAACCTAGTTAATTAGCCAAGTTGTTACTTAGTCAAATTATTCAAATCTAGGTTAACACAATCAAACAATCATATCATGCAAGGCAGCAGAAATATAAATAAGACAATGATATGATCACCCAGGAAACCAAACGGTAAAAACCTGGGGAGGATTTAACCTAGCTATCCTCTAGGTAAACTTGAATCCACTATCTTGAAAGAACCGAAGTTCATACAATAAGACTTACAAACTCCCCGTTTGACTTCTTATTGCTACCCACCAGTAGAACTTATTAACACAACTACGTGCAAGCTCCGAGACTATGAACTCCTTCTTTCTTGGATTCTCCAGTAAATACAAGCACCCTCGCTTGTGTATCTTTAAGCTTTTATGGCTGCAACTGAATGATCATCAAGCTCTTGAATCAATCTCCTTCTTGATAACCCTAAGTTTTGTGTAAAGGAAAGCTCCTCTAAGATCTCACAAGAGATTCACACAAAACAACAAAACAATAACAAGAGCAACCACTAAAACGTGGCTAGGGTTTGCCTTTTATACCTAGGGCAAAACCTTAAACCCTATACGTTTTAAATCAATTAGGGCTGAGTTGGAATTCTACAAAAAAACGCAATCTGCCCAATTTTCGATCGATCGAGCCTGTTCTTCGATCGATCGGGCCAGGCCGAAAGTCACTAATACTTCTACAGCCACTCGATTCCAACTTTAAATAAATGACACAACTTTGAGTAAGCCTAAACAATACTAAACAACTTGTTTTGATCATGGTTTGCCAATAATACAAATTAGAGTTCTAATACATTAGTTCCTAAGTATCTAGAACCTAACAGAATAAAATATAATACAATACATGAATTGAGCTCGTAAAATGTGTCGCGAAAATAGGTATTAACAATGGTTTATAAGTTTGATATGTGATTATGATTTCATTTGATTTGGTTTTATAGGTATGGATTGTTTGGCTTGATTTGGTGATCGATAATGTTGACTTCCGCTTGGTTTATAGGTTTGGATTTTTTGGCTAGGCTTGGCTTATGAGTCAGGTGATTAGGTTGTGTTTAGCTGTTCACTGTTGTTACTTTGCCATCGTTCGTTGCCTGTGATGGTATCGTTGGTGGTGATTAACAAAGACAGCTCTACTTGGGAGATTTTGAAGTCTTGGTTTATACTTTGGGAGAATTTGAAATTTGAGATGTGGGTGTGATGGTGAAGGCTGTGGGTGTTCTTGGAGCTAGCCATTGAAAATTAGATTCCCCTTTTTGGACCAAATTCCATGATCCATATGATCTTGGCAAGGGGGGACATGAACTTAGAAAGAGCACTAGAATTGCAGGTGGCCGAGTAGCTTAGGGTTTTTTTTTTTTTTTTTTTTTTTTTTTTTTCTCCTTCAATGATGGAAAAGATAGATAGCGATATGAGAGAAAAAAAATGAAAGCAATTTTACAAAATGAAGACAATAGACTCATTTGTCTCTACTCTCTAGAAGTATTGTTGCATAAGCTGGTAAAGTGAAGGAAAGAAAAAAGAAGAAATGTGCGAACTGGGAAGAAGGAAATAAATAACTGAAGAAGAAGAAAGAAAAATAGGAGAAGTATATTATATTATTATGGAGTGGAGATCTTTTTATGATCATGTGGTGTAGATTAAACTTTGGAAATTGAAATATTGGGTAAATAATTATATATATATATTTTTTAAAAATTAATTGAGATGAGAGTGACAGTTGTCACTTGGCAGTGAATAAAGAGAAAAATAAAAGAAAAGAAAAAAGTCAAAAAATTATTGAGGTTGATGCATCTGTGTGAAAAAAAAAAGTTAGCTAAATTAGAAAAAGTAGAGTTTTTTGGATTAATTCGGCTAAAAAATTGAGGAGGCTGATATAAATGCTTTAATAGTAGTAATTGTAATAGAATGCATCTTGGCTAAAACAAATGTTTTGGCTTGACAAGGTCTCTCTCTCTCTCGCTCTCAAATTTTTTATTTTCTTTTTTCATTTATATATATATATATATTTTATATGTTTAATTTTTTGGAATGTTCCTGAGGGACATGTAAACACTTAAAATTGGACCAATAGAGAGAAGTTTAGCACCATTTGTGTAAGTACATAGTATATAGCACATTAAGATATGATCCAAATTTTTAGGATACATTTGGTACACTGAATGAATACTACATTAAGAGTAGTAATATTTATCATTGGAAATAGAAGATATTGTAATAGAATAATTATTACCATCCATAAGTTTGGTTGTTAGATATATAAAGTTTGTAAAATAAAAAATGATGAATAAGAAATATTTATATTTTAGGAAATATAATAAATTTTAAGACCTATTATATGCACAAAGGAATAGCTATTACATCCATTTTAAAGAGGAATAACTATTCCTCAATTTAAAGAATACTTATTCATTTGTAATAACTAATCCATGTAATAAAGATACAACCAAATGATCGAATTACTATTACATATGAATAACTACTCCATTATAGGAGCTATTATACAGTACTAAACATACCCTTTTAGTTGAATGATTATACATAAAACTGGAGCCATATGGAGATTAGCGTGGTCAATGTGCAAGGATAGACATACAAATTGGGAAATGGTTTAAGTATTTTTAAAGTTTTTGTCGTTAGTTTGAAAAATGGGGGAAATGAGATCATACTAGTTAGGGTATGTTTGGTTCACTGAATGTAGATTACATTAGGAATAGTAATCTTTATTATTAGGAATAGAAAACATTGTAATGGAATAACTATTACTATTCATAAGTTTGGTTGTTACATATGGAAAGCTTGTAAATGATGATGTATAAGGAAACTTTATATTTTTGGAAATATATTAATTTTAAAACCTATTATATGCAATAAGGAATAGCTATTACATCAATTTTAAAGAGGAATAGCTACTTAAGGCATTTACGCTGCCCAACATTTAATAACCAAATTCGATTAGATTAGGCTAGAGTAGAATTTCTATCTTGTATTAAAAAAAAAAAAAAAAAGGATTCCATTTTCCAAGCTGCATTCTAGAAAATTTCTTTTCCAACGGACGCACCAATAAATGATTTATTAATATAAATACATTTTTGGATAAGAAATAAAGGATCACAAAGTGAAGAATTATTGTGGGTGTAATCTAATTCAGGATATTCAGCTAATAAAATCTTGCATATAAGAGATTCATGATTGAATCCGTGCCTACCCTACAAGAGAATTACTTTCATTGTATAGCTGGTATAGCCTATAAGCTTAATAGGCCTCCAATATATTTATAAAAAAAAAAAGAAAAGAAAAAAAAGAGAGGAAAGTATTGATTATTAAAAAATAAAAAAACTAGAAATTTGAGAAACATGAAAACACATCAATAATGGGGGAAATGAGCATTTGCCCTTAATTTACAAATTATGCAGCAAAATGCCCATGTTTTGAAACTATTTAGTAAAATGTCTATGTTATTTAAACTCAATTTGAACAAAATTTGAGTAATGTGTAAAACTTGATGTAGATACTGTATTTTGTCCGCCCTCGATTTGCGTGCCAAACCTCGAAAATTCCAAAAATATTATTTTTCTTCCATGGGGCCATGGAAACATCTAGATTAACATGGTGCAACCCGTTCGGGCATTAGAGCACTCAAAGTGCCATTTCAGGTCAAATTGACCAAAATCATCCTAAAACATTCTTAGGTTGACCAAAAGTTAAAGATGGTCAAAATCATCCAAAAACAAACATTTTTCATGTTTCTACATCAAACTCGAGTTACTCGGTGATTTTCGTCAACTTTGACCAAATTTGACCCGAAATTGACCCCTAGAAGCCCCAAAAATCCTAATTTTGATCTGATAGTCTGAACGGGTTGAGGCCAGCGTCATTGTGATGATCATTGAATTCATTTTCCAACGACTATTCATGGGTTGAAATTGGAGTTAAAATAGTTGAGATATCTTGAAAACTGTGCAAAGTGCATCAACTCCCTTCCTAAGGCTATAACTTTTGATCCAACCATCAACATTTCATTTTCTTTAGTGTTCTGGAAACTAGACATCCATATCTTTCTAGGGACACTAAGATCAGCTAAATTTGATTTTGGGAAGGCCTTCAAATATGCATCTGAAGCTGAACCAGAGAAGGAGCCGAGATTGTTGATGTCAGCATTGGACTCGGCGGCCACTAAAGGGCCGTAGGCCCCAACCGGCAGCCACTTAGAAGCTGAAGGGTCACAAAAGGCCTATAATTACCCCTAGATGCCCAGATTTCAAAAAAAAAAGAAAAAGAAAGGAAAAAAAAAGGTGATTTTGGGCATTTTGGAGCACTTTTCTGGGCAGATTCTCTCTCTCTTTTCCTCTCTAAATTATCTCCCAAACACATCCAAAAACCTTTGATTCCTCTCTTTTCTTAACAGTCTAGAGGTAGTGTTCTTGCACCCTTTTTCCTGTCCTTGGTCTTAGGACCTTGGATTTGAGGTTCTAAGGGTGTAGATGTAGCTTTTTAGCTACAATCTGCACCCTTTGCTTTATTGCTTTCCATAATATATCCTTGCTTTATCTTGCTTCCTAGTATGTTTTATAGCTTTCCTAGCATGTCTCCTTACTTTCTATCATGTTTTTATCACTTTAATGATATTAGCCTAGCCTTCTTGGGCTAGGATATGTTTAAATATTGTGTTTGTGCTTAGATCCATGTGCCTAGGTGCTTTTTGCCATGCTTATGCTCAGATCTACATATTTATGTGCTCTTTGCCATGCTTATTCTTAGATCTATATCTTTGTGTGCTCCGTGCCATGTTCATGTGTCTAGATCTACATGTTGGTTGCTATGCCATATGCTTTTATAGCCTTTTGTCTCTTGATGTACCTTTTTCTTGTGTTTTTGCCCTTTAGGTAGGGTGTAGATCTAGATCTTGTGGTCTAGGCCTACATCCATACACCTAGGTCTATATCAAATGTTTTGGATCATTTCCTTTATACATGTGTATGCTTGCTTGCTTCTATGCTCTATGTCCATGTTTGCCTTTCTAGATCTAGGCTTTGCCATGCTTTGTGCCCTCCATGGGCTTGTGCTTGTTGGTCATTGGGGCCACTTGCTTGTGTGGTTGCATCCATCCCTTTTGTGGCTTGTTTGGATATGACCACTTATGAGACACATCTTCATGATGTTGGTGTGCTTGGTACTCACCTTTCTTTACTCTGTACGATGTTATGCTTGCCTTGCTTGCTTTGTGCTGCCCGTTTGGCTTTCTTTGCTTCTTTGCATTTTTGCACGTTTGCCTACATGTTCATGCATGAGTCCTTGCTTGCTAGTGTCATCAAGACTAATCCCTACTATCTTGTGCGGTTTCACACTCGTCTTTGATACACAAGACCCCGAATCCCATATAGGAATTTTGCTTGATGGCACGTGTGTCGTCCATACTCCAATCTCATGGAACTATGTGTTGGGGTTTATGCCCTAAAAATTCAATTTATTGGCATGTCATAAATAATTAGATTGTTTAATTATGTGAGACTATATATAAATGAACTAATGGGACATTATCTTAGTCCATGAGATGCATAGTATGTGATTTATGTGAAAAGTCACAGAAGATATAAATCACAAGTTCTTTGTAAACTCAGAATTTTAGTTCGTAGTCGGTGATGAAATTGGGCATTTCATCTGCGAAGACTATAACATATCAACTAAGATGATTTTTCTTGATCATGGAAGTGGAGACTTCTAGTTGGTATGTTGATATATTTTAAGAGTTAAGACATATTGAACTGGACCGCTGTGATATTTATTATTCTCCTAACGACTGTCAAATGAATAATAAATCTCACGACTTCTATTTACATCAACTCTAAATCCTGAGAGAATAATGGACTTAATCATGAGATGTAGGTTGCTTTGATATATCAAGAGTGAGATCTATAAGTCACGGTCAAAACCTCAGTATGTTGGGCAGCCGCATTTAATGTTGATGGAACATATATTCTCAAGATGAAATTCATAATCTCTTAACGGAGATATAAAATATTCCCTTGAGATATTGATAAGGCTTAGAGTGCAATTATATTCTTATAGTAGTATTGAATATAATTAATGGTAACTTTGGACTTGTCAAGAGTTGACAGAAAAGCCCAAGGCCTATTGGAGTTAGAGTCTTATTTGTTCCCTTTTGGTCCCACTCTAAGCCATATACTAGAGCCCAATTGGAATGGCCCAAAAGACTAGCCCAATTAGATAATCAGTTGTATATAAGGAGAGAAACATACAGAATTTCATAAGTGCTTTTCATAAGGAAAAGATGAAGGTTTTCATAAGACTTTCATAGTGGTTTTTCATTAAGATCACATAAGGAATGAAATGATTTGTATGTGAGTGTTAGACACTCTCTTATTCTCTCATTGGAAACTGATTGAGAGACCACACATCTTGGGCATCAAGTGGAATTGGAGTGAAGATTAAAAGTATTCCCAAGTACTTCTAGATCTTGGTTTTGAATTTCACTGCACCAAGGTACGCTTTCTTGTTCTTAAATTCTGAAACTTACATAGTACATGTTATCAATTGTGAATGAAGTAGATCCGTTAATTTTCCGCTGCGTATGTTTTGTATGCGATACAAACATGTATTTTTCCAACACTATGGACACCCGATCCAAACCTACATTTGTCCTCCTAGGACACCCCTTTTGTTTGATAGCATGTTTGTTTGTCCTTGTTTGGCTTTCTTTGCTAAAGTGTCTCTTTGCATGCTCTCTATGCCTCTTTATTATCTCCTTTGCTTGTTTGCTGGCTGCTTTCTTCATTTGTTGTATGTACATGCATGGAGTGAGGGCAAGACCTCCTAGGCGCAAGCAACAAGGGCATGGATGTATGCAAGAAGACGCAAGCCTAAATAGGGCAATGTTCATTAGATTAGGAGGCCTAGCCTCCCCGAGTGGTTGCATTTTTCTCCTTCTCTCTTAGCCTCTTCTCTAAAGAATTGTATTAGGGTTCCCCTCTCCATGTGTAGACACCTCATTTTGTAACCCTTATGACTCGGGCCTCCGTTCTCCAATGATGTTGAAATTCTAAGACCTAAGGTTGGTTTAGGACCTAAGCAGATGCTAAATTGACTTGAAAAATGTTAAAATGAAAAATATAACTTTTAATAAGCAAATAAATCTATTTTTGGAAAAGAAAACCAAGGAAACCCTTAGCATGCGCACGCAGGAATCAATCTACGCACGCAGGCCTGATCTTACGCGTGCACGAAGGGTTCCAAAAACATAAAAAAGTCAAGTTTTTTGCATTAATGCTAAGGTTTGGAACGAATCCCACATTGTTTAGGAGTCGTTCCAAACCCCTATTTTCACAATATAAATAGATTTACATGGTATATTTTCAAAACACATAGGAATCCTAGGGGAAAACACTAAGATTCAATATAAATAGTGAATCAAAGAGGGAGTTTTACACAAAACATCCACAAGTCAATTTTCTTTTGATTGGGGCCTTTTTTGGCCTTGATCTTTGAGTTTAAGATCCCTTATCACTTTTGTTTTTAATTGTGAATAGATTTGAAGGAAAACAGTCAAAAATCAAGCTTGAAGAACTTTTTGTTTGAGGTATTAGTCTAAACTTTCTTTCTCTTTTCTTTTCTTTTTTTACTTGAATCTTTCTGTTAGTTTTAGTTTCTTTGTTGTTATATGTTTTAATATGTTTATATTTCTTAGGTTTATGTAGTCGTTTTGTTTTAAAGCATGTTAGGATGTTAGATTTAGTGTTTTGAAGTTCTGCTTTGTTTGCTGTGTTGCTAGGGTTTCTGGGCTAAAAACCACATGCGCATAATCTTTGCTGCATGCATAGGCTTGATTATGCGCACCATGATCCTGCCTAGAAACCCTAACCCTAATTTTTCTGATTTTGTTTCTGTTTTCATATGTAATGTTTCTGTTTTAGATCATTTTTCATATATTTATGGTTTTAAGCTTCTGTTTCACATGTTTAATTGTTTGTTTGCCTTTCACATCTTGGAATTAGGGTTTATCTTGTGTTTTCTTTGCTTTTATACCATGAACACGCATTCACATGTCCATGCATGAATGCCATAGGTGCTGAGGTGCAGCAATGTTAGTGAGGTAAGTCATGCATTCATATGAACACGCATGATGTATGTTTAATGATAGACTTGAACATGATTGTTTGGATGAGTTATGCTTAATCACATGTTTGCTTGGATCCTTTTACACTTGTGTTTTTGCCTTGATTTAATGTTCACATGTTGTTGCCTTGAATGATGTAATATGGTGTGATGAGAAGTATGCTAGATGAATGATAGGTTGACTTGGTTTGCTTTATTAGATGTATGCTAGGGTTTGTGATGTGGTGATAAGCATGATAGATGTATGGTTAGGGATGTTTGATGCCATGTTGATTGTTAGATGAATGCTAGTGTGTGTGTGAGTATAGATACAATGATGAATATGCCTTTAATAGGGTTAAGACATAAGATATAATGAGTGGAAGCCAAACTTGGGGTTGGGCGTTTTGGGTGCCTAACACCTTCCCAAGACCATACCTTCCTTTAGAGGACGCTATATACATGGTTCCTAGACCATTACAAAAACTAGGTGGCAACTCCCAACAATTCTATTGCGTCAATAGTGGCGACTCCACTGGGGATTGTAAGTTTAATTCCTATGTGTCCTATGTCTTAACCTTAATAAAGGCTTATTCAATACTTGTTTGCACACGCACTCACTTGGTTTGTTTGTCCCTTTGCCTCGGTTGGTGATGAGTGGGAAGATGGAAGGCTCCATTCGGGACAAAGTCTTTCGAAGTTCATCCCACCAACTCACAATCAGTGCCATTGCCTATAATGGGCTTTGAGTACGTTAGAGGTTTGCCACCAATCCAGAAAGGTCCATTTAGGCCATCGGTTGGAATCATGGCCCACCTAGTTGTGAGTGACCTACTTATCTATCCCTTTAGCCTTAAGGAGCTTACCCACACTTAGAAAGATCCTAGATCCAATCAAAAGAGGATACCCCTTTATATATCTCTTGTTTATTCAACCATATATCTTGTGATCACCTAATTCTAAAGGACAAATAAAAGATAGAAAAATGGAAAGATGACCTTAAAGTTATGGCATACCCTAAGACAATTGGGACAAAAGAAAAGAAGTTCTCACATATAAGAGGCTTACCCTTAAATCCAAAGGTATATATTAACTTGAAAGGTTCATTAGACCATAGCCTTATTGCTATCATAAGCCCAAATCAAAAAGCCCTTTTGAAAAAGAGGGCCTTGGGCCTAAGATAACAAGTATGCTATGGACTTAGCGTCCAAAATCCTACAAGGTCAATATGAATTTCCCTAATCTTGGGCCTCTTTGTTGTATGCCTAGGCCCAAAATGATGAGAATTTCATGGACCTTGAGAGGAAGGCTACAATATATTCTAGCTAAAGGGCTACTTAAAAAAAATGATGACAATGAAATGAAAGAGAAGGGCCCAAAGGTGATGAATATATTGTAAGCCATTGTTTGAGACAAAGGGTTGAAAATCTCTAAGTACATTCTAATGAAAGCCCATGAGAGTAAGAAGAGAGCATTGTTGTAAATGGACCAAAGCCCAATTAAACAATGGGCAAAGTTCATGAGAGGAAACGGAGTGACTTTGTAATTGGGTCTTCATTAAAATAAACTTAAAGACTTTCTAAGAACATCTAAAAATCTAAAAGGAACTTTTTAGTTGGGACATGGACTTAATGAAAATAGGACTTCTTTTCAGGCACCATTGCACCACCAAGGCCAAGAAAACACGCCCCCACTCCAATTTGGATTCAAGAAAAGCATGGAAGGCGTTTGGTCAAGATTGAAGACACGCATCAAAAGGAAGTGTTCCAGGTAGGGGAATCATCTCAAGCGACAATGGCCACTCCAATTAGCAATGAGGTCGCACAAAAGATATTCAAGGCAATGGAAGAACAAAGTGATGTTCTCAAAAAGATGGGAAGTAGCCTCACCAAGCTGGAAGAAGCCAAGTTGAAAAAGACCCCACGTGTAGAGGTTCTCGATGATGAAGAAGTGAAAGATTGGGATGAAAGGGACAAAGCTGATTATGAGAGGAACAAGCAATTCAAAATACTCATGGAAAAAGCCATAGCCATGAGAGAGAAGATGGAGAAAATGCAACTAGCCTTTCGCAAGGCCCAAGGGATGGATGATTGTCTCTATAACATGGGGGGCATAAGCTCCAAAACTCCTATTGCACTGCCTCCAAAGTTCAAAATTTCTGATGCTGAAAAGTTTGATGGAACTGGGGACAAGCAATACATTAGGAGGTACCTAAGCATTGCTGAAATGAAGGGGTTGGATGAGAAGCAAACTTTGCATGAATTTCCTCTCGCACTTACGTGAGGCGCATCACGACGGTACTATAGTTTGGATCCTAGCAAGACTAAGGTGTGGAATGAGCTAGTCGAGTTGTTTGTAGATCAATTCATCTTCAACACCATGATTGATGTGACCCTAAGGGATTTGGAGACCACTAAGCAAGGAGTGGAGGAAACATTTTTTGAATACATGACAAGGTGGAAGGGAAAGGCATCTAGGATGGTTAATAGGCCAAATGAGAAAGATCAAATCAACATGATTATCAAGAATTTGCTGCTGGCATATAATAGTAGGCTCTTGTCATTGCCTATTAGTTCTTTTGGGGAATTATGTGATTGTGGAACTAGGATAGAGGATGCCATCAACAATGGACAATTGGAGAAGGGTGAGAGCAAACTTCCAATCAAGAAGACATATGGAGGAGGAGCAGCTACCTCTAAAGCTCCCAATCCTGTGAATGTAAGTGCCATCATACCTCAACAAACCTTAGCTTACCCAAGCTTCACAAAGAAAGCCTGTCAAGAATTTTCCGACCTAGGAATGACCCTTTCCCAAGCATAAGAAAATTTGACTTCCAAAGGATTCATCAAATCTCTAGACCCCACACCTATGCCTAATCCTGTGCCTCCTACTTAGAACCTCAATGGATATTATCACTACCACTAGAAATTCGGCCATAAAATCGACATTTGCTTCCACCTCAAACACGAAATACAAGATCTCATAGACAATGGAACCCTCCCAAATCCCAGTATCATTACTAAGCCTAGGATTAGGAAGAACCCGTTGCTTGATTATCATAGAGCTCCTCCTTCGTATCAGAATTGGGTGTGAATAGATGAGATCAAATGGGATTGTTCAAAGTTGATAGAAACCATGGAGGTTAATGTCATGGAAGTCCAAGGAATATGGGATGAGGAAGATGGGATTTTAAAGAATGTAGTGGTTGTATGGGGGACACTTCCCAAAGGAATGACCGAGCTAAAGAAAAGAGTCATGGAGGACAATGTGGCCAACTTTACTAGGAGTGGGAAACACTACAAACCATCATTTTTGGAGAAGGATCATCCTGGTATGGACATAGAAGAAGGGTCCAAGCCCACAAAACCTAAAGAGAAAGAAGAGAAATAGGAAAAAGATCGAGTTTTGACTCAATTGAAGAAAATTCAAGCTCATGTATCAGTATCGGGCTTTCTTATGGCTTTTCACAAGCATCGTAGTGCTCTCTTAGATGCTTTGAATGGAAAGGAGGTGCCTATAGAAACTACACCACAAGAAGTACTATCTTTCATAGGAGTTGAGGCCCCATCTCATCCTCTTCTTGCCTTTTCTGATGAGGAACTTCCTCCCGAATGAGCCACTCATACTAGACCTTTGCAAATCACCATTGAATGCATAGGTGTCAAGGTTCCTATGGTGTTGATTGACAATGGATCTACATTGAATGTATGCCCTTTTAGGACCGCCCTTACCATTGGCCTAGATGTGGAGACTATCATACCCTCTCCTTTAACTATTAAGGCATATGACAATACTTCAAGGAAAGTTATAGGTACTTTCAAAGCTACTTACATGATTGGCCCAATAGAGACAATTGTGGAATTCCATGTCATGGACATCACTCCTAACTACAACCTTTTTTTAGGAAGGGCATGGCTTCATCCTATTGGGGCTATTCTATTTTCTCTACACCAAAAGATGAAGATCCCATGGATAGGAGGGGTTGCTGTAGTGCTCGGTGATAGTGAGATACTAGCACCGGTTTGTGGACTTCAGGAAGGAAGAAGTGAGCTCCAAATGAGTGGCTTTGAGTTTGTGAACATGGCTGATTATGGATTGAAGAATGAAAGGTATAATACAGATTTGGTCCCATATTGTAGCCATGAGGTGATTGCAATGATGAAGAACATGGGGTATATGCCTAGTATGGGTCTTGGGAAAAAAGGAAAAGGGGTGGCCAAATTCCCCAATTTCAAGACTCAACTAACCAAGGAAGGTTTAAGATTCTTTGATGGCTGTGACGGAATCAAGAAGAACCTTGGTACCCTTAATGGAAATTTTGTGAAAGAATGGGAAGAATTTCCTTTTTATGGCTTTCCCGAATTTTATGTAGGAAAGGATGGAAAAGTGTATCCCAGTTGGGAGATATTCTTCAACGATAAGCTCACCTTCAAGGAGAAGCCTATGATGGTGATCAAGGAAGTTCAAGAGGAAGTCAACTGGATGGACTACATGGATGCTAAAGCAATAGAAACTATGCTGAAGATGGAGGGGGACGTGTTCGCCATCACCAACGAGGAGCCAAGTGATCCTTCTACCTTCATTGTGCCTATTGTGGGGCAACTTTATAACTGGACTTGGGTTGGGTTTTCTGAAAATGTGGGAAAGAAAGTTTGTAATGCAAGTCCCAATGTACTTTTCAACATTTTTAATAAGATGAATTTTGATTTGGCTTATTTTGATGTGTCCCTTAATATTGAAATTTTGCACTTAAATGATTCTAATGAATTTGAAAATTAAATTAATAAACAATTGGAAAAGAAAATTAAACCTATGGAACCAACTTTTAAAACTCTTAATTTGGGCAATGATGAGAATCCACACTTAATTAAAATTGGCTCAACCCTAAATGAAAAAGAAAGAAAAGATCTCAAAGAGTTGCTCACAGAATTTCAAGAAGTGTTTGCATGGTTGTATGAAGATATGCCTAGTATTGATCCTGAGATAGCTCAACACCACATTGATACTCATGCTCACATGGTACCCATCAAGCGAAAATTGAGACGTATGAGAATCAAATGGCTTCTAAAGATCAAAGAAGAGGTGACCAAGCAATTGAAGGTAGGGTTCATCAAACCCATACACCAAGCCGAATGGATAGCCAATGTTGCGCCCGTACCTAAGAAAGATGGGAAGGTAGGAATGTGCATGGATTTTAAGGATTTGAACAAGGCTTGTCCTAAGGATGATTTCCCTCTTCCACACATAGATGTTTTAGTGGATAACACCGCTGGTAGTGCCTTGATGTCTTTCATGGATGGTTTCTCGGGATATAACCAAATCAAGATAACTCTTAGGGATATGACCAAGACTACCTTCAACACAGAATGAGGAATTTATTGTTACACTATGATGCCATTTGGGCTCAAGAATGCAGGTGTAGCTTATCAAAGAATAGCCACAACCTTGTTACATGATATGAAGCACAATGAGGTAGAAGTATATATTGATGATATGATTGTGAAATCTAAGGAGAGAGAGGGCCACATCATTAACTTGAGGAAGTTCTTAGAGAGAATCAAGGAGTATAGACTGAGATTGAACTCACAAAAATGGACCTTTGGGGTAACCGGGGGGAAGTTTTTGGGCTTCTTGGTGAGTGATAGAGGGATAGAAGTTGACCCATCAAAGATCAAAGCCATATTAGAAATGCTTCTACCCAAGAGCGAGAAAGAGATAAGGGGATTCTTGGGCCGATTACAATACATCAGCCGATTCATTGCCAAACTCACTTCCACTTGTGAGCCCATCTTTGAGCTCCTAAGGAAGAACGAACCTGATGAATGGAATGATATTTGTTAGAAAGCTTTTGAGCTTAATAAGGAATATCTCCTCCACCCACCTATCTTGGTAACCCCCGATGCATGGAAAACCATTACTCCTTTATCTCTATATCATAGAAGATGAGATTGGAAGTATGCTTGCACAAGAAGACGATGATAAGAATGAAAGAGCATATACTATTTGAGCAAAAGGTACCATGATTATGAAACTAGATACACACCCATAGAAAAATCACGCTTTGCTCTCGTATGGGCCATACAGAAGTTGAGACACATTATCCTACCTTTCCAGATATGGGTAGTAGCTAGAATGGATCCATTGAAATACTTTTTTGAGAAACCCGCTTTAAGTGGAAGACTATCGAGGTGGTTGATCCTATTAGCAGAATTTGATTTGAAGTATGTGGCAAGGAAAACTATCAAAGGGAATCTCGTATTAGATTTTTGGGCCGAGAACCTTATGGAAGGAGAGGATGGTAGAGAAGATTTTCAGGATGAGGATATTATAGATATTGAGCTAGGGGCATGGAAGATGTATTTCAATGGAGCTGTGAACCAATATGGAAATGGGATAAGAATAATCTTGATCACTCTCGAAGGATCTCACATACCCTTGGCAGTTAAGTTGAACTTCGAGGCAACTAATAACATGGCAGAATATGAGGCTTGTATCACCAGAATGGAAGCACTCCAAGAATTAGGGGTGAAAGAGGCCAAGGTCTTTGGAGATTCAACTTTGGTTATAGCTCAAGCACAAAGGTTGTGGAAAGTGAAGGAAGAGCACTTAAAGCCCTATCAGCAATGTCAGGACATATGTGATTCAATGTTAGGAACATATGTCACTATTTTATGTAATTGACTAATCCTTTGACAAAACGCACTTTACTTGTAATTGGGTAGATCTAGGATGTGTTTAATGCTTTGAGAAACAAGGTTTCAAGTTCAAGTGTTAAAGCCATGCAAGTCTGTCCAAGAATCAAGTGAAGAAGTGCTGTTCATTAAAGCTCGACAGCTAGTATCTATCGAGGTTAAAAGAGCCGTTTCAGCCCGAGGTTCAACAGCTGCTCTATAGATAGGGTATCTGTCGAGAGTTATATAAAACAGTTTTTTCAGTTTTGTTTTGACTCTAATCTGTGAGTACATGTTTAGGCTTTCTTTTCTCACAACCCTAAACACATATAAGGATTGTTTTAAGGGCCGTTACAGTTGATGAAACTTAATGCAAAAGTTTTTCACAAGCATATTGTGAACCAGAGACATATGCCCTAGTTCATCTTTCTCTTGAAGAGATTGCTGTATTTGTACACCGTAGGGTTTTGTGACCAAGCAATTTCATGATCTTCATTGTGTGATGAATTGAAGAACTTTGCAGCCAACATCCTTCTCAAGTTGGTAATCAAGTTGCGTACTGGGATCTGCGCAATTGGTTAGTCACGTACTGGGAGCCGTGCATTGAAAAGGAGAGATTGTCACTACAGAACAAGTCCAATTGGGTATTGGGATAAGGGTTCAATTGTAGATTGGTATAAGGTATTGGGATTCCTTTACTTGTAACCACTTGTTGTGATAATGCAATTGATTAGTCACGTACTGGGAGTCGTGCATTGAAAAGGAGAGATTGTCACTACAGAACAAGTCCAATTGGGTATTGGGGTAAGGGTTCAACTGTAGGTTGGTATAAGGTACTGGGATTCCTTTACTTGTAATCGCTTGTTGTGATAATAGTGGATTCTCGGGAGTGGTGACCTTAAATTCACCTGGTGGGGTTTTTGCCGTGTGGGTTTTCCCCATTCGTAAATAAATCACCGTGTCAATTTATTTTTCGCTGCATACTTAGTTTAATTGGTGATTTGTTTGTGCTACCACACATCTTGCATGTTAATTTGATTAATTAATAAACTTGGCTAATTAATAAATTAATTTATCACAAGGGGTTAATACGTTTTTGGCCTATCAAGCAATATTTAGAGGATTTGACCAAAACCTTTGACAGGATTGAATATACGGTCATCCCTAGAGCTTAGAATTAGTTTGCAGATGCCTTAGATATTTTAGCTTCCATGGTTGAAATACCCGAAGGAGTATGGGCACGACCCTTAGAGATTGAACAAAATTATAGGATGGTACACAAAGAGAAGGCCGAAGCTTCAGTCTTGGTTATTGAAGAGGAAGGGATTCCTTGGTGTTATGACATCATGAAATTCTTGGAGTTGGGGGTATATCCGGATGGTGCCGACAAGAGAAATTGTCTTTCAATTAGGATGATGGCGATGCAATAAATCTTATGTGGAGGTCAGCTCTGTAGGAGATCCTCTAATGGTATACATCTTTTTTGTCTAAATAAAAAAGAAGTCGAGAAGGACATGGAAGAAATCCATCAAGGGATTTTTGGTCCTCACATAAATGGGAAAATGTTAGCCAAGAAGATCTTGAGGATAGGGTACTATTGGAACACGATGGAGACAGATTGTGTAGACTTTGTGAAAAGTTGCCACGATTGCCAAACACATCGAATTTAAATCACGTGCCACCTAGTGAGATATACATCATGACCTCTCCATGGCCTTTCTCAGTCTAGGGCATAGATGTGATTGGAAGAATAGCCATTGATGATGCAAAAAATCAACAGTTGAGCTCCTCATTGTAGCGAATGGACGATGCTGTGAATGGGGTCGTCTCTATAGATGAGAAACTTGCAAAATGAACTAGGTGGAAGAGTAAAACGCCGGTGTGGCGTCAGCCAAACTGCCTCCGATGCTTAAGTCAGTAAGGGAGATAGATTCTAGAGAGAAAATGAGTAGAGAGTGATTTTGTAAAGTATTTGTGTGTAATTGATCATACCTTGGGTTTTTGGTGCTTTCTCTTTTATAGTTGAATGACTAGTCAATGGGCAATGAATCACTGTATTTATGCTCAACGGCTAGTGCGTTACAGAATCTTTGGCTGAAGTTCACAGCTCATTCTGTGACCATTGCTCTGTCCGTTATGTTTCATCATCAATGATCGTAATAAATGCATAACGTCTTCTCTGAGTAAATGACGATCTTCACGTAGTGACTACCATAAATTTCTGACTCATCAGTTGCCCCCTTGTTCGAATCGTCGTCTGTTAGACGAGATGAGAACAAATTCGTTTGACACTTCGTATTCCATGTATTGCGCATTTATGACGGTTTTGATGTTTGAGTAGTTGAATGCCATGTGTACGGCCAGGATGCGTTCGTCTTGCAGACATGTCTCGGTTTTCCCGCACATGTTTTGGCCACTTGTTTTGCATTTTTCCCTCCTCTTTCCTTTCTTCTATATTTTTTCCTTATTCAGTTTCCGTTCTAGGGTTTGTTTCTTCTAAGAGCTTTCTTTCTCTTCCTGCGTTTCCTGGTAAGTTCTTTGTGTTATTTCTTCTTTTCTGATTCTTCCATGGTAGATTATTCTGCTGTTAGAGTAATTTTTCCTTCGATATCTTTCTTCTTCGCTCATTTAGGTAGTTTACTTGAGTCCGTAGAGGGGGAGAGCCTTGAGAAGATTAGTTTCTTTGTAGGAGAGGACTGCTCGTATACCTCTATCCTTTTTTCGTTATTTCCTCTGGTTTCCCATTCTGCTGGGGTAGTTAGGTCGTTGAAAATGTCTGAGGTGAGGTATAGTGATCTGGAGATGGGGCTATCCTTGTTTGATGATCGCGTGGTCTCGTAGGCCACTTCTGTGTCTACCCCCTATAAAGCCTGGAACATCTCGTGTTCCCTTATGGGAAAGGATGAGCAGCGAATCAGGGATAGGTTTCAGTTCCCTGATTCTATGAAAATTAGGATCCCGAGTGATGAAAAGAGGGCTTATCACTCTTATGCTGATGAGGTTTGTTTTTACAAGGCCGATTTTGTTAGTGACCTTCATTTCCCTATTCATCCCTTAGTTAGGGAACTTTTTTCCTATTTGCATCTTGCTCTGGCGCAGTTAGTGCCTAACTTTTGGCGGATTCTCGTTTCTTGCATGGTGGTATGGATGTCCGCCAATGATGGTGATGTCATCAGGAGGGATGAATTCCTTCATTTTTATTGTTTGAGGAAATCTAAGGACTCCAGCTATTATGAGTTTAAGCCGTGGGATAGGGCTTCTAGGCTAATCCTTGATTACCCCTTGTCTCTCTGAAACTGGAAGCCAAATTTCTTTTTTATATCTGGAAGTGGTTGGGAGTTCGTCCCTAGTGAGGACTTGAACGAAGCCCCCAAGTTTTTTCGTAGTTGGGGAGTTCCCATGTCTGGTGCGTCTTTCTCGTCTTTTTAGTTGCTTTTCCCTTCTTTTATGAGTGACGATGATAGATGACTTATTTGTATTCTTGTTTTACAGTTGCCCAGTGTCCTCGTCTAAAGAAGAGGTACTAGCGTCACGCTGAGAAAGTAAAGGAGTATCTCGACTCTGTCAAGGATTTTGACAAACTCGTTTCTCCTCAGTCTTTGTTTTTACACTTTTTGGGTCTAGAACCGTTTACTAAGGTTCGGAAGAATTTGGAAGTTGTGAGAAAGAGTACGTGTTTCTGCCTTCTTCTAGGTTTAGCAAGCAGAAATTAGCTAAGGCACAAGAGAAGAAGGCCAAGGGTGGCATCGTCGTGGTCTTTTGTCCAAGAAAAAGGCTAGTGATGTTGTTAAAAAAGATCCTGTGATAACACCTTCTCCTACCCACTCGCCTGCCAAGCGCCCTGCTTCTCCCACTTCGTCAATTGAGATGATTATCTCTGGTGAAGAGGAGATTAGGAAGAAGAGAAAGGCTGGTGGTAAATCTTTCCTTCCTACCTTCTAGGATGATGCTGACGCAGTAGCTTTGAAGGCCCATGAAGCACTTTTTGTGGCTGATCTGGGTTCTCGGATGGTGAAGTCATCTAGCGAGGTGATGTCGTCCCATATCCACAAGCTTGTGCAGGTAGGCTGTTTTTAGCTTCTTCTATTTCTTTGTTTTGCTTCTGCTAAGGGAGAATTTCTTTGTAGGCTTTGGGGGAGTCTTTGTTTGTCTCTGGGAAGCTCTTGGACTTAGAGAAAAAGTGGCCATGTCTAAGCCCTTGGTTAAGTCTTTATTTGCTGAGAATGAGACGCTAAAGAACAAGGTTGCTATTCTTACTACTGAGGCTGAAGATGACAAGGAGCGTGTGGCAACCTTGGAGAAAAGCCTACAAGTGGAGAAGGACTTCTGCAAGTTGAAGGACAAGCAGATCGATGACCTGGAGCTGAAACTGCAGAACGTTGGGGCCACGACGGTACAAGACTTCAAAGACTCTGATGAGTATTCTGATGACTTGTGCAAATACTACGTGGAGGGCTTCGATCTCCTCGTGAAGTGGATGGTGAAGCATCATCCTGGCTTGGACTTCTCTGGCTTGGCTGTGGATGACGTCGAGAAGGAACTTATGTTTGATCGTCCTTTTGAGGCTACAGCGGAGGAAGCCACAGACGCTGCTGAAGTGATGAAGGAGGCCCCTGCAAACCCTGTCCCTGATGAGCAGTAATCTTTTATTTTTTTCTTTTCAATTTTTTATTTCTTTGCAAGGCAAGAACAATATTTCTCTTTGGGCCTGTTGTTTTGGGCAACTAAACAATTCCTTTGACGATGATAGATAGGTTCATGGATTTCCTGGTTTTAGTTGTAGTAAACAACTTTCTTATGCTTGGACAACCATTTATGACGACATTAGTTGTGTTGAGACAACTTTTATGTTCAAGCTTCCATTTGAATAGTTTTTTCATACGTAGCTTGTATACGAACAACTTTTTGCAGCCGGTAGTGTTGGAATGATTTTCATTGGAATCATACTTGGGCGTGATCCTAGGCTGTATTTGAACGACTTAGCATTGAGTCATGTTTGTATGATGGTTTAGTTGTGTTTGAACAACTAGTATTTTTAGTGTTTGAACAACTTTTTATTGAGTCATGTTTGAATAGCGATTTTAGTTAAATCATTTGAACAACTTAAAATGTTTTTAGTCGTCCTTGAATAGTTTTTATTGAGTCATGTTTGAATGATGATGTGGACATGTTTGAACAACAGCATTTTTAAGTGTTTGAACAACTTTTCTTTGAGTCATGTTTGAATAGCGATCTTGAATTTAAATGTTTGAACAACTTAGCATTTTTAGTGTTTGAGCGGCTTTCTTTAGTCATGTTTGAATGGCGATCTTGGTGTGTTTGAACAACTTAGTATTTTTAGCTATGTTTGAATAGCTTTTTCTTTGATCATGTTTGAATGGCGATCTTAGTTAATGTTTGAACAGCTTACTGTGCAACTTTGTTTGAACAACTTTTGAGTCATGTTTGAATAGCGATCTTAGATTAATGTTTGAACAACTTATTTATTTTAAATTTGTGTTTGAACAGCTTTTATTGAGTCATGTTTGAATAGCGATCTTGGAATGTTTATTAACAACATTTTTTTAGTGTTTTGAGCGGCTTTTAGTCATGTTGGAATGACGATTTTAGTTGTGTTTGAACAACTTGGTATTTTAGGCGTGTTTGAACAACTTTTTGGCGTATGCGTGTTTGAATGGCGATCTTAATTGTGTTTAAACAACTTAGCATTGTCGTGTTTGAACAACTTTTGCTGAGTCATGTTTGAATAGCGATCTTGAATTGTGTTTTAACAACTTAGTATTTTTAGCTATGTTTGAACAACTTTTTATTGAGTCATGTTTGAATACGATCTTAGTTAATGTTTGAACAACTAGCATTTTTAAGTGTTTGAGCGACTTTTTCTTTGAAGTCATGTTTGAATGATGATCTTAGTTGTGTTTGAATGGCGTCTTAGTTGTCTTTAACAGCTTAGCATTTTTAGGCGTGTTTTGAATGGCACTGAGTCATGTTTGAATGATCTTAGTTGTGTTTGAATGTGATCTTGGTGTGTTTGAACAACTTATCTTCGTGTTTGAGCGACTTTTCTTGAGAATCATGTTTGAATGACGATCTTAGATGTGTTCGAACAACTTAGCATTTTAGTTGTGTTTGAGCTGACTTTTTTTGTAGAGTCATGTTTGAATGACGATCTTAGTTGTGTTTAAACAACTTAGCATTTTTAAAATTTGTGTTTGAGCGACTTTTTCTTTGAGTCGTGTTTGAATGATCTTAGTTATGTTTTAACAGCAGTATTTTTAGCTATGCTTGAGCTGACTTTTATTGAGTCATGTTTGAATGATGATCTTGGTGTGTTTGAACAACGCATTTTTAGGCGTGTTTGAGCGGCTTTTCTTTGAGTCATGTTTGGTCGCGATCTTAGTTGTGTTTGAATGACCATCGGTTGTGTTTGAATAACTTGGCATTTTTTTAGGCGTGTTTGAGTGACTTTGTTCTGAGTTATGTTTGAATGACGATCTTAGTTGTGTTTGAACAACTTAGAATTTTTTAGCTGTGTTAGAATAGCTTTTTGCTGAGTCATGTTTGAATGATAATCTTAGTTGTGTTTGAACAACTTAGTATTTTTTAGCTGTGTTTGAACAGCTTTTTATTGAGTCATGTTTGAATGATGATGTTGTGCTGTACTCGTGACTTAAAGCCATGGTATTGTAGCGTCTTTAGGTTAACCATTTTTTATGTTTTGTCTATTCGTGAATGACGATCATATTGGTTGTGTTTAAACAACTCTGATTTAGTTGACTTTGGTGGCTGTGTGTGAACAACTTTTGATTTAGAATTTTAGTGATAGAGATCCTTGCGACGTATCCCAAGGATGACTCTTGAGTTTTGCACATATTTTCTTTGACAAATAACTCATGAATAATCATTGATAAATATGCATGGATAATGCTTTCATGTATTATTGATCTATGAATGACGAAAGTAATAACTGTCGTACATACTGATATGAAGATTAGGCAACTTGAAATGTAAAGCATTCCTTACTGGTAGTATTTCTTCAGGTGTTCTATGTTCCATGGTTGAGGCAATTCTTGGTCCTCTAGAGACTTCAGGTAGTAGGAGCCTTCTTTGTAATGACGGATTACTTCGTAGGGGCCTTTCCAGGCTGGTCTCAGTTTTCCTTGGGATGGGTCCTTTGTTGCTTGTGATACCTTTCTAAGGACAAGGTCTCCTGTGTTGAACCTTCTTACGTTGACCTTTCTGTTATAGTATCTGGCCATTATTTCCTTATGTTTGGCCATTCGCATCATTGCTTCTTCTCTGACTTCATCAATTAGGTCCAAGTTGCTGTTAAGCTCCTGCTGGTTCTTCTGGTCTTCATAAGTTTTGACTTGGAAGCTTGTCAGTCCGACTTCCACTGGTATGACGGCCTCAGTGCCAAATGTAAGCCTGAATGGTGTTTCTCCTGTTGGAACTCTTGTGGTCTTCTTATATGCCCAAAGGACATTTTGTAGTTCTTTCGGCCACGCCCCCTTTGTCCCCTAAAGCTTAGTTTTGATAATTTTGAGCAAGTTTCTGTTTGTTACTTCTGTTTGGCCGTTGGCCTGAGGGTGTCTTGGAAAAGAGTAGTGGTTTTTTACTCCTAAGTGTTGGCAAAATTTTCGAAACTTGGGGTTGTCAAATTGTTTTCCAAACAAAGCTTGTGACTTTAGCCTTTTTTATCTTTGTCACTGGCTCTGCTTCTACCCATTTTGTGAAGTAATCGATTGTGACAATTAGAAATCTGAGTTTCTTCTTCCCCCTAGAGGGAATGGACCCATAATATCAATTCCCCATTGGGCGAAGGGCCATAGTAAAGATATGGGTGTCATCTTCTCTCCTAGTCTCGTCTGTACGTGTCTTTCTATAGGGTTGGCCAGCAATATCCTGCTCTGAGCACCTTTCCTGCTAAGGATTTTGCCCTAGTGTGGTTTTCACAGATTCCTTCGTGTATCTCGCGGAGCACATAATCTGCTTCTTCTGAACTGGCGTATCTTAGATATGGGAGTGAATATCCTCGTCTGTACAGCACGTTGTTAATAATGACAAAGCGAGTTGCTCTGATCTGTATCTTCCTTGCTTCCATCTTATCTTCAGGGAGCCATCCTTCTTTCAAGTAACAGACGATGGGAGTCATCCACTCGTCTTGCTCTTTTATGTTCAGAACTTGCTCACCTTCTGTGCTTGGCTGCTCGTTTATCTCTACACATAGTTCGGAGGTCGCATTGTAATTGTCTGACGAGGCCAATCTTGCTAGAAAGTTAGCTTCTGCATTTTTGGCTAGAGGTATTTGCACAAAGTCTAGATTGTCAAAGTGCTGTGAGAGTCGTTGGATGATCTTCAAGTATTTCTGCATCCTTTCTTCTTTGGCTTCATAATCTCCCTTCACTTATCCAATTATTAGCTGAGAGTCAACTTGGACAATAAGGTTCTTTGCTCTTAAAGCCTTTGCTAGACTTAGCCCTGTTAACAATGCCTCATATTCTGCCTTGTTATTTGTTGCTGGGAACTACAATCTGACTGCATACTTCAATGTTTCTTTTTTTTGGAGATATGAGCACTACTCCTGCTCCTCCTACTTTCTTTGTGGCAAACCCATCTGTTTGAACCGTCCATGTTTCTATAGGAGGGTTTTCTTCCTTATAGGGGTAAGTGAATTCTGCAATAAAATCTGCTAGCACTTGGGCTTTGATTGCTGCTCGGGGCTGATATTCAATGTCAAATTGGCCCAATTCAATCGCCCATTGAATGAGTTGTTCTGCTACATCTATCTTGTTCATCGTCTTTCTTATGGGTTGGTTTGTCATAACGACGATGGGGTGTGCTTGGAAATAAGGACGGAGCATTCTGAAAGCGACCAATAATGCGAAATCTATTTTTTCCATCCTTGGATAACTTGCCTCTGCTCCTTAGAATGCCTGGCTGGTATAATAAACTGGCTTCTGGACGTTCCCTTCTTCTCTGATTAGTGCCGAACTTATTGTAGTATTGGATACTACTAAGTAGAGGAACAACTTCTCTCCCATCACCGAGGGGCTTAATAGAGGTGGCTTCATCAAGTACTCCTTTAACTTCGCAAGGACTTCCTCGCATTCGTCATTCCACTGAAAGGCTTTTTTCAATACCTTGAAGAATGGCATGCACTTTTCTATTGCTCTAAAGACGAATCTGTTTAGGGCTGCAACTTTTCCTGTCAAGCTCTGCACCTCCTTCACGATTTTTGGTGATTTGACCTCGATTATCGCTTTTACTTTGTCTGGATTTGACTCTATTCCTCGTTGGGACACCATGAATCCCAAGAATTTTCCTGAAGCAACAGCAAAAACACACTTTGTAGGGTTTAATTTCATGTTGCACTTACGTAGTGTGCTTTGAGATCGTCTAAGTAATTGGCTTCGTCCTGGTGAGAACATGCAGTTCACCAATCTTTGGTAGGTGGCTCCTGCATTCTTCAGCCCAAAGGGCATAACTTTGTAGCAGTACAACCCTTGGCTGATAACAAATGAGGTCTTCTCTTGATTGTCTTTGTCCATAAGAATCTGGTTGTATCTAGAAAATGCGTCCATGAAACTTAAGAGCTTGTGTCCAATAGTTGAGTCTACCAGCTAATCAATCCTCGGCAAGGGCAAGCTATCTTTTGGGCAGGCTTTGTTCAAGTTTGTGAAATCGACACACATTCTCCACTTGCCATTAATTTTCTTTACCATGACCACGTTTGCTAACCAATCTGGATAGAAGACCTCCCTAATGAAGTCGGCTTTTAACAGCTTCTCTACTTCTTCAGTTACAGCTTTATTGTGCTCTGGTGTGAATATTCTCTGCTCCTGCTGTACAGGTTTGCATTCTAGGTTGACGTTGAGATGATGCTATATGATATTCCTATCAATCTCGGCCATATCCTCGTGTTTCCAGGTGAAAACATCTTGGTTTACCCTTAAGAATGAGATCATTTTCTCTTTCTCTGAAGTTGGGAGTGCTGTTCCGATCTTCAATACCTTCGTAGAATTTCCTAGGATGATCTCAACTTCTTGTGGTGTTTCTAATGATTCGGGAATGGGTTCTAGTTCATTGATCACCCATGTATGGTTCTCTCCCGATGCTAGGGCAGCTTGATAGCACTCTCTTGCTAGAACTTAGTCTCCTTTGATTTCTCCTACTCCACGGGCTGTTGGAAATTTCACCTTCAAGTGATATATTGACGTCACTGCTCTTAGTTTGTTGAGTGCAGGTCTTCCCAAGATGATATTGTATGTTGAAGGGCAATCAACTATAAGGAAATCAATTTCCTTGGTGACTTGTGCTGGGTAAGTTCCTGCAATCATAGATAGAGTGACGGTGCCTCTAGGGATGATTCTATCCCCTGTGAAGCTTACTAGAGGTGAGGTGAAAGGCCTGATCCTTTTCTTATCCAGCTTCATCTGCTGAAACGCGAGCAAGTAAATGATATCTGCTAAGCTTCCATTATCAATGAGCACCCGGTGGATGTTGAATTCTTCTACTCTGGGCATGATCACCAGCGGATCGTCATAGGGTTGCCTAATACTGTGACTATCTCTCTCTAAGAAGACAATATCGGGCTTGTCATTCTTCGGCATCTTCATTGGAGGGAGCTGCGAATGGACACTGTTTATTTCTCTCCCCTATGCTTTTTTTAGGGACTTCAGCGTTTCGCCTACTGTTAGTCCTCCCGAGATCATCTTTATTTCTCCTGCAAGGGGTTTGCTATCCCTTACCTCTGGAGTTCTATCCTGGTCGTCCTTCTGTTGGAATCTGTGGGGCTCTGTCTTTCTGACGTACTTCTATAACTTCCCTTGTCGTATTCAAGTTTCCACCTGGTCTTTCAAATGCCTACACTCATCACTGTGATGCCCGTGATCCTGGTGGAACCTATAGTATTTGTTCTTGTCTCTCATTTCTATTGGAGTGCTAATTGGCTTTAGCCATTATAGGGAGGGATTGTCTCTTATCTGCATAAGGACCTACTCAATTGGCATTATTAGAGGAGTGAAGTTAGCGAATCTGGGTTTCTTGTCTAGAAGTTCCTTCTTTTTTCCTATAGTCTACCCAACATTTCGTGTCTCCTTCTTTTTATCGCGATTGCCGCTTGTTCCTTCGTCTTTCTTCCTTTTTCATTTCATTTCTTTTGCGAGCACTGCATCTTCTGCATTCATGTACTTATGAGCTTTACGTAGCAACTCCGCAATTGTTTTTGGTGGACTTTTAATGATTGAGAAGAAGAAATCTCCTGGAAGCAACCCTGCTTGGAAGGTTGTTAAGATGACTTGATCTTCAACTTCATCTACCTGCAGCAGCTCCTTATTAAATCGGGTGACGTACTGTCTTAGTGATTCTCCTTCTACTTGTTGAATGTTGAGAAGATGGCCAGTTGGCTTTTTGTGTCTTTGCTCCCCAATAAAATGAAGAACAAAACCCTTACTGAGTTGTTCAAAATCTGCAATAGTTCCTGGGGGTATCTTGCTGAACCATACCCTGGCTGCTCCTTTCAATGTTGTTGGTAATTCCCTACACATCACCTCGTCTGGGGTCATCTTTAATAGCATCAGCGTCTTGAATGATCTGATGTGATCCAAGGGATCCTTGGAACCGTCATATGAATCCAACTGTGGGAGACGGAATTTTGGTGGGAGAAGGTGATTCAGCACTTCGTTAGTGAATGGTGAGTCCGTCCTTCAAATCATCCCATCCAAATTCTCTCTGCCTTTATCCTTCATAGCACTTTTAGTTCGTCCATCTCTTTCCTCATGTTACAAAGCTCATTCTCCACCCTGGTGGAATCTTCTCCTGAAGTTCTGTCTCACCTGTTGGCTTGAGAGTTTGATTCTTCATCATTTTGGTTTTCACTTGTTCGTCGATGTTCTGCGTTTTGGGGTTCCATTGTCTTTCGCAATTCTTCATTTTGGCGAGTTAGCTCTTCCACATTAGCTAAGAGGGCTTGGATTTGTTGTTGTTGCACAGCATTTGAATGAGGTGTGGCCTTTGCTTCCATCTCGTACTCTGAGGAACTCTTTTGTCACTAGGAAAGATGGCTTGAATGATTAGCATTCCCACAGATGGCGCCAAACTGATATGCAAAAAATCAACAGTTGAGCTCCTTGTCATAGCGGATGGAAAATGCTGTGAATGGAGTCGTCTCTATAGATGAGAAACCTACAAAATGAACTAGGTGGAAGAGTAAAACGCTGGTGTGGCGTCAGCCAAACCACCTCCGATGCTTAAGTCAGTAGGGGAGAAAGATTCTAGAGAGAAAATGAGTAGAGAGTGATTTTGTAGAGTATTTGTATGTAATTGATCGTACCTTAGGTTTCTGGTGCTTTCTCTTTTATAGTTGAATGTCTAATCAATGGGCAATGAATCACTGTATTTATGCTCAACGGCTAGTGCGTTACAGAATCTTTGTCTGTAGTTCACAGCTCATTTTGTGACCGTTGCTCCGTCCGTTACGTTTCGTCATCAATGATTTTAATAAATGTGTAATGTCATCTCTGAGTAAATGACGATCTTCGCGTAGTGACAACCATAAATTTCTGACTCATCAGCCTCTAAGGCCACGAATGGACACAAATACATCCTAGTGGCAATTGAGTACTTTACCAAGTGGGTGGAAGCAGCCTCTTACTCCGTCTTAAAAGCCAAGCATGTGGCTTGATTCATAGAGAATAACATCATTTGTCGGTATGGAGTACCCCAAGAGATTATCTCCGATAATGGTTCCCACTTTGAGGGAGAGGTTAGAACAATCATGGAATTGTACAACATTGAGCATTATATGTCTTCACCATATTGACCACTGACCAATGGGGCTGTAGAAGTAGCCGATAACATTAAGAACATCCTATCCAAGATGGTAGTGACATACAAGGATTGGGCCGAAAAGCTCCCATTTTTCTTATGGGGTTACAAAACTTCTATCCATGTATCAACTGGGAAACCCCTTACTCTTTGGTCTATGGTAGCGAAGCGGTGCTTCCCATTGAAGTGGAGAGGTACAATCTTTGAGAGTACTAGTGGAAACCAAGATCCTAGAAGAAGATTGGGTGAAACAAAGATATGAGCAATTAGCTTTGTTAGATGAGAAGAGATCTAGGGCACAATACCATGCACAAGGATACCAAAAGAGGATTGTCAGAGAATTTAACAAAAAGGTAAGACCTAGAAACCTTAAAGAAGGGGACCTCGTCCTAAAAGTGCTTAGAGATGAAATTTTTTGATCTTAGAGGAAAGATGAAGCTAAGATGGTCTAAGCCTTTTATTATCAAGAAGATAATGCCAGGAGGTGCTACAAGAATTACAAATTTGGATGGGGAAGAGATGCTTCACCCAATCAACATTAATAGACTTTAGAGATACAACATTTCAAAAGAAAAGAAAAGAAAAAAGCCTGCTAAGTTGAAAACCCGAAAGGGTAGCCTAGGCAAAAATTAAGGCAAAAGGACCTCGCTAGGTTGAAAACCCGAAAGGTCGATCTAGGCTAAAGATAAGGGCAAAGACCATGGGCATAGCAAAAATTCCTCAAAGGATGTTATGGAAAAATATTACATGGCATGGAAAAAAGAAAAGAAAAAGAAAAAGAAAAATGATGACAATAAGCAAAGATAATAAATGGGTGGTTCTCTCATTGCTCAAATTAAAAGATGATAAACTGTTTCTGTAGGGGATTTAGGACATTCCAATCCTTTATTAAATTCATAGGAAGAGACATGAGAATCATAAAGTGCAGAAAAGTAAAATTTGGGGCATATCAAGATGGTCGATTAGTCTTTCTTTCTTTTGATTGGACTCTTTGTAAGCTTCCTTAGCTATGTGAACCCATTTCATGGTAGTCGCCAAGTCATTTCTTATATCCTTATGTTGGATAAAGCAATTGGAAACTCTTGTATGGCCATATCTGGAAAAGGAAAGAGAGAAGGAGAGAGGACGTGAGTGAAAGGAAAAGAAAGAGAGAGAGAGAGAAAAAAAAAAGACGATACAAGGAGCCTCGATGAGTTGAAAACCGAAAGGCGATCCATGCAAAAGTTAGAGGAATCCTGCTAGGTTGAAGGCCTAGGCAAAAATTAGGGATTGAGAAAAAATATTCACCCACTTTGACTTGATGGTATAGGAAAGATGCGAGGGAAACCAAAAGGAGTGAAAGCCTCTTTGGAACTTGAAGAGATGAAGGAAGGCAGGAAAAATCAAGTTTTCTCCTATTTTGAGTATGTTTTCTCCCAAAAGCTACTATTGTAAGTTTTACAACCTAAAAGAATACTCAAGGCACAGTTTAAGCACAAAATTTCCGAATAACAAAGTGATGGAAAAATACATGTTTGTATTGCATACTAAACATACGCAGTGGAAAATTAACGGATTTACTTCATTCGCAATAGATAACATGTACTATGTAAATTTTAGAAGGTAAGAACAAGAGAGTGTACCTTGATGCGGTGAAATTTAAAACCGAAGATCAGAAGTTCTTGAGAACACTTTTAATCTTCACTCCAATTCCCACATTGTAGATTACTACATCTTAATCCTTGAGTACCCAGTTAAATCCTTTAAGTTATTCATCATATATTTATGAAATCCAATTCCATAAATATATACTTTAGTAACTATTTACTAAAGTAGTTAGGTCTAACATTCTGAATAACAAACCCATTAAACTTATCTCAGAGGGAATATTTTGTATCTCCATTAAGAGACTATGAATTCCATCTTGAGAATATATGTTCCATCAACACTAAATGTGGCTGCCCAACATATTGAGATTTTGACCGTTACTTTAGATCTCACTCCTGATATATCAAAGCAACTTACACTTCATGATCAGGTCCATTATTCTCTCAGGATTAAGAGTTCATGTGAAAAGAAGTCGTGTGATTTATTATTCAATTGACAGTCATTAGGAGAATAATAAATCTCACAGCGGTCTAGTTCAATATGTCTTAACTCTTAAAACATATCAACATATCATCCAGAAGTCTCCACTTCCATGATCAAGACAAATCATCTTAGTTAATATGTTATAGTCTTCGTAGATGAAATGCCTAATTTCATCACTGACTACGAACTACAATTCTGAGTTTACGAAGAACTTGTGACTTATATATTCTGTGAGTAAATCACATAAATCACATACTATGCATCTCATGGACTATATGATAATGTCCGAATATTCATGTTACCATTATTTTAGATAATAATAAAACAACTTTATTAAACAGAATATTAAGTCATACATAATATCATACATAGCATCATACAATAGAATTTAAGGACACTAATCCTAACAATCTCTCACTTGCCCTAAAGATTATTGTGCATTAATCTAACTCCCATTCCCTCCAAATGTGACTCGAAAGTCCTTTGAGGCAAGACTTTGGTAAATGGATCTGCTAGATTATTTTTACTTTCAATCTTTGCTACCACCACATCTCCACGAGCAACAATATCTCGAATGATGTGGTACTTCCTCTCAATGTGCTTTCCTTTCTTGTGATTCCTTAGATCTTTAGATTGTGCAACTTCTCCACTATTGTCACAAAACAATGTAATTGGAACTTGCTCCATTCTCATTACACCAAGGTCAGAAAGGAATTTCTTGAGCCAGACAGCTTCTTTTGCTGCTTCAGAAGCAGTAACATACTCTGCCTCCATGGTGGAGTCTGCAATACAAGATTGCTTAATACTCCTCCAACATATGGCTCCACCTCCCAAGGTGAAAACACATCCTGATGTGGACTTTCTGAAATCTAGATCCGATTGAAAATCTAAATCTGTATAGCCAATGGGAATCAAATCCTCACAACAGTAAACAAGCATATAATCTCTCGTTCTCCATAGATACTTGAGAATATGCTTTACAGCTTGCCAATGTTTTGATCCTGGATTTTATTGATATCGACTGACCATGCCAATTGAATAACAGATATCTGGTCTTGTATAGAGCATGGCATACATGAGACTTCCCACTGTAGATGCATAAGGAATTTGTCTCATCATATCTACTTCCTCTTGAGTCTTAGGCCTTTGGTCATCAGATAAAGGAACTCCATGTCTAAAAGGAAGTAATCCTTTCTTGGAGTTTTGCATGCTAAACCGTTTTAGAACCTTATCTATATATCCAACTTGTGACAAGCCTAACATCTTATTCTTGCGATCTTGCCAAAGCTTGATCCCTAGAATAAAGTTAGCCTCACGCAAGTCCTTCATATCAAATTGGCTTGACAACCAAACCTTTACTGATGACATTACCCCTACATCATTTCCAATGAGTAGAATATCATCAACATAAAGCACTAGGAACATTACTACTTTATCTTGATGTCTTTTGTATACACATGGTTCATCAAGATTTTGTTTAAAACCAAATAACTTGATTGCTTGATCAAATCTGATGTTCCATGACCTAGATGCTTGCTTAAGTCCATAAATGGACCTTTTCAACTTCCATACCATATGCTCTTGGTTCTTAGCTCTGAAACCTTCCGGTTGCATCATATAGATTTTCTCTTCAAGATTGCCATTGAAAAATGCAGTCTTGACATCCATTTGCCAAATCTCATAATCATAATGAGCAGCAATGGATAAGAGAATTATGATAGATTTAAACATTGCTACTGGTGAAAATGTTTCCTCATAATCAATACATTCTTTTTTAGTATACCCTTTCACCACTAGCCTTGCTTTAAAGGTTTCAACCTTTCCATCTATCCCTCTCTTCCTCTTGTAAACCCATTTGCAACCAACAGGTTTAATACCGTTAGGCGCCTTTACAAGATCCCAAACTTGATTGGAATACATAAAATCTAATTCAGATTTCATAGCTTTGACCTAATGATGTGCATCTATATCATTTATTGCTTCATTATAAATGTAGGGATCCGATTCAGCCTCTTCTAAGATAGCTTCATAAGTTTCTCCCAAACCTATAAATCTTATAGGAGGCTGAACAATTCTCTCACTACGACGAGGCACCTGTGTACTAGACATCTCATCAATAGTATCTTGTGGTGTATCTAATACAGCCACATCATCCCTAGTTTCATTCATTGGTTGTTCATTTACAGGTTCATTCATTTCAGCCAACACAACTCTACTTCTAGGAGTATAATTATTCACATAGTCATTTTCCAAGAATTTGGCATTTGTGCTAACAAACACTTTGTTATCTTTATGACTATAGAATAAACTTCCAACAGTTCCTTTTGGATATCCTACAAATAAAACCACTTCTGTTTTAGGCTGTAACTTGTCAGACTTTCCTTTTAACACATGTGCTAGACAACCCCAAATATGGAGATGTCTCATACTAGGCTTACGCCCATTCCACAACTCTACAGGTGTTTTAGGAACAAACTTCGAAGGTACTAAATTCAGAAGATACATTGCAGTATTCAAGGCATATCCCCAAAAAGAAATTGGTAGAGTTGAATAACTCATCATGGACCTAACCATATCTAAAAGACTCCTATTCCTTCTTTCCGCTACACCATTTTGTTGTGGAGTTCCAGGTGCAGTCATTTGGGATACAATCCCATTTTCAGTTAAGCAATCCTTAAAATCCCCAAGAAGGTATTCGCCACCACGATCAGATCGAATGGCCTTTATGCGTTTACCCAATTGATTCTCAACTTCAGCCCTAAACTCTTAATACTTTTCAAAGGCTTCGGACTTCTGTTTCATTAGGTACACATAACCAAATCTAGAGTAATCATCAGTGAATGTAATGAAATACTCATAGCCACCTCTTGCCTGGTTTGACATAGGACCACATACATCTGAATGTACTAATTCTAGCAAATCTTGGGCTTTCCTACCTTTTGCATTAAAAGACCGTTTGGTCATTTTACCTTCCAAACAAGATTCACAAACTGGAAATTCATCAAAGTCCATGGGCTCTAAGAGACCATCTTTGATCAGTCTTTGAATCCTATTTGAATTAATATGACCTAAACGTAAATGCCAAAGATATGCATCACTAGTAGAAGGAAACTTTCTCTTTAATGATTTTACATGAGAGTTATTATCTAATTCAGAATTATATAATTCATGCTTATCAGGAGTTAAAATATAAAGACCATCAACAATATTGCCAGAACAGATAAACATTTTACCCTTCTTTATTACAACATTGTTTTTAAGGATAACACAATATCCATGTTTACCTAAATAAGTTGCAGAAATTAAATTCCTACAAACATTAGGTACATACAGACAGTCTTCCAATATTAAAACTCTAGACTCAAAACATAAATTATAAACACCAATAACTATAACCGGAATCCTGCTCCTATCAGCCAAAGTAAGAAACAATTCCCTTTCATTAAGCTTTTTGGTCTCCTGGAACCCCTGTAATGAATTGCAGATATAATTAGTACAGCCTGAATCCACACACCAGGAATCTGTGGGATTTTGTACTAAACATATTTCAAGGAGGAATGAACTATTCATACTCTTATTATTGGCAGCTCTAAATTTTGGACAATTCCTCTTCCAATGTCCTTTCTCACCATAATGGAAACATTTTCCTTTGATCTTCTTTCCTTTGTCGGCAACCCCTAAGGCAATTTGTTTACCCTTTTGCTTGGTGAAGTCCTTCTTCTTCTTCTTCTTACCCTTGCCTTTCGACTTAGGTTGAAAAGTAGAAGCTTCACCAATATTGGCTTCAACATTAGAAGTACCAAGGATGCCTTTTGCTGCTACCAACTCATTCATTAATTCAGACAATGTATAAATCTTTTTGTTCATATTATAGTTAAGTTTGAATTCCTTGAATAATTCTGGTAGTAACTGGAGTATCATATTCACTTGGGATTCTCCACAATATTAGCACCTAAAACCTCTAATGTATTCAGATTGGAGATCATTGTAAGACAATGCTCTCTCATTGAATTGCCTTAAGCCATTTTGGTATTATAAATTTGCCTCATGGTTTCTTGCCTTGCAGAACGGCCTTGCTCACCAAACATTTCCTTCAGACTTAGCATAATGTTTGAAGCTAGTTCTACATCATGCATTTGATGTTGTAGAACATTTGAGATAGATGCTAGGATGTAGCACTCGGCCATCTCATTAGATTTCTGCCAACAATCATATCGTTGTTTTTCCTCAGGTGGAGCATTTAATGAAGGAAAGTTGGGACATGGTTTAGGAAGCACATATTTGTGCTCTTCAACTGTGAGAACTATGTCCAAATTTTTTTTCCAGTCAACATAGTTGGATCTAGTCAGTTTGTTTTTATTAAGAATAGCAACAAGTGGGCTAAATGATGCCATGTTTAAATCTAAAAACTATAAACATGAATATAATAAGTAAAATGGATATTATCAATTTAGCATATAAACATATAGTGTGGAACCTTAATAAAACCATAATATAATATATGCAACGACAACCCAATCCCATACTCAATATCCCTCAGCATAGAGTGAACATTAAATACTATGATTGATTGAGAACTATTCTCATTATTAGTGCTATTATGATAACTCTTATCAAACACTAATAATATGCCGCTATATATTTGGCCTCTAAATAATGATAGTAAGAACTCAGCATAGAGGATACTATAATACTTAGTCTAGTGTATACCATTGTTTAGAATCATGTATAGCCACATTTCATCCCATTAACAGGCTTATTTTGTAGTACCATGATACAAAACACCCTCTGCATGGAATACAAAGCTCGAAGCTAAGACAAGGTTTTTGATCAAACCACTATAAACCAAGAAATTTAATCTTGTAGGACCATGAAATAAATACTCTCCTCATGGAATGCTAAGCTCGAGGCAAAGATAAAATATATATTTCACACTACTATGAACCAACAATGGAGGCCATGAGATCCAACCCTTGTATCTCTCTTCCACTAGATGTTTTAAAAGAAAGGTTTTTAATTTTTGAAACATGCATAATCTGATTACACATAGCCTTACTCTTTATACATGTGAAAACACTTAGAAAAAATTCTGAATTTCCTTCTTTCGATCGATCGAATGTGCCTCTTAATCGGTTAAAAAAATTAAAAAATTCGAACTTGACCATCTGCCTGGTTCGATCGATACTCGATCGCCTTTCAATCGATCGAAAAGCAAATTCGATCGATCGACTAGCAATCGAATATCAATCGATTAAAAAAGATTGGTCACTGTTTCACTCGATTGATTGAAAGTGATTTTCGACCGATCGAAACTCGTGAAACTCGAATTTCCAGAAATTTTCTAAGGCAGTTTTCTACGGTTTTTCTTGAACAAACAACCATCATATGAACATGATAGATAGAGAATGATATCAAAATGGAATTCCATTGATGCTATAGCCTTAAAGTTCAATTTAACATACTTAAATTCAAATTTAAACAACATCATAACATCAATATTAGTTTTTATCAAAACATAGTTTCAACAACCATGAAGAAAATTAAATGCATAATCTTCTAACAACATGAAACTATTATCTCTAATTCCAAAACTCACAAAACATGTTATACAGATTCGAAATTGAAGATCGCTCTGATACCATTTGATGGAAATATGCATGTACGCAGCGGAAAATTAACGGATCTACTTCATTCGCAATAGATAACATGTACTATGTAAATTTTAGAATGTAAGAACAAGAGAGTGTACCTTGATGCGGTGAAATTTAAAACCGAAGATCAGAAGTTCTTAAGAACACTTTTAATCTTCACTCCAATTCCACTTGTGCCCAAGATGTGTGGTCTCTCAATCAGTTTATATGAATTTGTTCAAGGGAGAATTTAAGAGTGTCCAACACTTACATACAAACCATTTCATGTGTCTTCAAAATTCTGTATGTTTCTCTCCTAATAACTGATTATCTAATTGGGCTAGCCTTTTAGGCCTTTCCAATTGGGCTTTAGTATGTGGCTTGGAGCGGGACCAAAAGGGAACAAATAAGACACTAGCTCTAATGGGCCTTTGGTTTTCTGTCAACTCTTAACAAGTCCAAAGTTACCATTAATTATATTTAATACCACTATATAAATATAATTGCACTTTAGGCCTTATTAATAAATTATATTCCAAAACTTTATTGTGTATGCAACCCCTTCATAAAATATTCATAGTAATACAAAGTCATTAATGTAGACTGCCACTTTGTAGATTACTACATCTTAATCCTTGAGTTCCCAGTTTAATCCTTTAAGTTATTCATCATATATTTATGAAATCCAATTCCATAAATATATACTTTAGTAACTATTTACTAAAGTAGTTAGGCCTAATATTCTGAATAACAAACCCATTAAACTTATCTCAAGGGAATATTTTGTATCTCCATTAAGAGACTATGAATTCCATCTTGAGAATATATGTTCCATCAACACTAAATATGGCTACCCAACATACTAAGGTTTTGACCGTTACTTTAGATCTCACTCCTGATATATCAAAGCAACCTACACTTCATGATCAAGTCCATTATTCTCTTAGGATTAAGAGTTCATGTGAATAGATGTCGTGAGATTTATTATTCAATTGACAGTCGTTAGGAGAATAATAAATCTCACAGCGGTCCAGTTCATTGTGTCTTTACTCTTAAAACATATCAACATATCTGATGATGCAAAAAAATCAGTAGGTTGAATGCTCTGGGCTTCAATGGGCTAGCAGTTGTCTGGAAGGCCTGAGAAGAAAGAAACACAAAATAAAAGGTGACTGGGGTGAACCGACCAAGAACCCTCCGATGCTTAAGTTAGTTTTCCCTCTAAAACTCAAGAATTCCAACTTTAGGAGTAGTGGAATCTTACTTTTATTTGATGTGGATGAGTCTTTATATGGTGAGCTTTTGGAGTGGTTACTTGTCTAGTAACTTCCCCAATATTTGTGGAAGTTAGAAGGTTCAGACTTAACTTTCTCAACTACTATAGAAGTTAGAATATTCAATCTTATCTTCTACAACTACCATTGGAAGTTAAATACTTAATAGCGATGAACAAGGATTTGATAGCACGTGGTCCGAGTTACAAGCTCTTGTGGATAAATCCATTTCTAGAAATTTATAAGTGTTGGGTGGTCGTCCAAGTCACTTCGTGAGCTGGACGACCTTTCTAGTCCTGGATGACCCCTCTGGGCCTAGACGACCCTTCCGGTCTTGAACGACCTTTCTGGTCCTGGATGACCCTTCCGGTCTTGGATGACCTTTTTGATCTTGGACGACCCTTTTGATATTGGACGACCCTTTTGGTATTGGATGACCTTTTTGGTCTTGGATGACCTTTATGGTCTTGGACGACCCTTCCGATCTTGGAAGACCTTTCTGGTCTTAGACGACCCTTCTGGTCTGGGACAACTTTTCTAGTCTTGGACGACCTTTCTGGTCTTGGATGACTCTATGGATGAACTAGAGATAGTCCGATTTTTAGTTCACCATCAGTTGCCCCTTTTGTTTAAGAGCTTGGTCACTGTAGCAAAATTTTTGTTCACTATTCATTTTTGACATGTGTCGATGTTTCATTGGTCAATTGGCATGCCATGTGGTGTCATTGTTGTGGTCGGTTTTTAACACCTCTAATTGTGCTTCGTGTTATGATCTCATTGACCAACCTATTATGTCGATTTGTTTACTGAGGAGATTGCTACGTGTCAGCTTCTGGTTGGTCCACGTCAACCCGTTAACCTTCCTTAGAGCCTATAAATAGGTACAATCTCTCTCTTGCCCTTTCATTTTTCTGATATTTTCCTCTGCCATCTCGTCCAGGAGCCTCGTCTAGTCATCCTCTTCCTTAGGTTTTCGTCAAGTACTTCTTTTTCTTCATCCTTAGGTTTGCCTTAGAAAATTCTGTATTTTTCCTATCATGTCTTCGTCTAGTGGTAGTACTGTGAAAGAGATAGACGAGTATCAGGACGAGTCCAATGGTAGTAGTAGCTTTAGTTCCCAAGACGAGCATTATTCTTCTAGGGTTCTTAGAGTTCCTTTGGAGGTCTTCCAGGAAGAGATGAGGTGAAGGGCAACTTCTAATTCTAAAGCTAGCTCGTCCAAGAGGGCTGAATCATCCAAGACTCCTTCTCAAGACGAGGAGGAGAATGTCATCTACAGTTGATTTGGGGTTGTAGTTTTTCTGATAGGTTATGGAAGACAGAATTTTTCTTCGTCTTTGGAAATTGGGCTGGGGACCCAATTGATGTAAGTAGAACTCCCTTCCCTCCTTTTAGCAGTGCTCTAGGTCGTCTTCGTCCTGAAGGTATATTTTCTTTGGAGTTTACTTCGTCTTTTCATTTGCTCTTTCCCTCGTCTAGAGCCCCACCATCCAACCTCATGCTGGGAAAAGGAAGGGTATCTCCAATGATGTGGACTTTGGAAACCTTCCTAGTCGTCAACATCTGAAGAAGGTCAGAACTTACAAGGCCCCTTCTAAGACCCCCTCGTTCAAGGCCCCCATATCCAAAGATGCGATGGCATACCTGGACGACCTGATTGTGAACTTGGTCCCTTCTAAAGTTCCTCCTTTAGCCGTCCAGACTGAACCTCTTCATCCTTTTGTTGGTAGACCTTCTCGCAAGACTCATCCTTCTACTCTTGTTGAGGCTCCTCCTACCTTGGTGTTGGACGAAGGCCATGCATTTTCTTTGTTGATTGATTTTTTTTTTTTTTTTTTTTTTTTTTTTTTTTAAAGAGAAAATTTCTAACTCTTCCTTGTCCATCCCTATGTCAGGCGATGGAAAAGTTTTAAGTTGCGTCCTAGTAGGCCAGGGAGTTGCGTGACGATGTTAAGGTTCTAGCCAAAAAGAACAAGGAGCTGGAGGATGAGCTTCGTCTTGAAGGAAAATGCCAAGAGTTATCCTCGTCCTTTGAGAAAGCAAAGGACGAGGCAATCGAAGCCTTCAAAACATCTAACGAGTTCACTAGGCGTCTGGACGAGCAATATGCTGCTGGCTACGAGGACTTTCACTTCGATGCTGAGGAAGCCTATCCTGAGATGGACTTTAATGTCTTCAAGGTTCCAACTGCTGCTGAGAGTTCTTTGCTTCAGACGAGCTCTGAGGATGTAAATATCATGGACGATGCCTCTGCTGAGAGTTTTTTTTTTTTTTTGGGGGGGGGGGGGGGCGGGGGGATTATTTTACGTTTTATCTAAGTACAATCTTCTCGTCCAAATGTATGGACGTATGACAACAGATACAACTGCCTTTATTGGCATGCACAATTTAAGGGTTTTTGGACGATGGTCGTCTACCCTTTTTATGTCTTTTGAATGAATATTTAATTCCATTTACATTCTTCATTTGGTGTTGAACATGTTATATGCTTTATGTATGAACGAATTTTCCCTTGTTTACATTGTTCATGTTATTTCTATGGTTTTAAGTTTGGTCCGTCCACTTATAAGACATTTTATCTCGTCTTAACTATATGAACGAATTTCCTTTGTTTACATCGTCCATGTTGTTTTTTATGGTCTTTAAGTGTGGTCCGTCCACTCATGAAGGCATTTAGCTCGTCCATGTTTAATTTTTTATGTTCAACACTTTTACCGTTCTTTAAATTTTACAAGTATAACTCGTTTATGAATGGTATTTCTTTTGCTAGCTTTATTCGTCCATAGATTTGACTTATAGCTTGCATTATCCCTCGTCCATAGGCTGGACGGTCCTTTACTCGTCTTTGGGCAAGACGTTGCCAGCATTTACTCGTCCAAAGATTGGACTGTTTGGCTGGTCAAATTCATCCATGGATTTTGAATATTTTTATGTGCACGTTTTTCCTCGTTCATTGATTAGACGAATATACCTTAGGTTTTACCTCGTCCATTGATTAGACGAATATACCTTAGGTTTATTTTTCTTTACTTTATCCTTATTTTAAGGAAAGCTTATAGACGTTACATCCTTGCGTCCAGAGATTTTACTCATCTTAGGCCTTTAGCCTTCTTGTGGATTAGTTTGAATGAAAACAACATGAAAATTAGAAGTTCACACATTATATACATTGGGAATCCAAGCTATATATACACAACATAAACATTGTCCACAAGCATGGCACATGCTGGACACTAATGCCTTTAAGGAATTGAAAACACTATGTACAAACGAACTAAGTTCATGACTTCGTCCATCACAAATTCGTCCATAGACAGCACAAAAGTTGGAAACTAATGCACTTTTTAGGGAATTAAAATATTAAAAACATGTAGTACTAGCAATAAACATAAATAAATATGAGGGAAGTAACACATAACTCCAACTTCGTCCATGATGATGCTTGTCTAGGCTGATCTTTCACTGACAGTATCTTCTTAGATGTTCAACATTTCAGGGGTGCTCTAGCTTCCGTCCATCCAGGGCTTCTAAGTAGTATGATCCTTGTCTTTTGCAATTGGTAACCCTGTAGGGTCTTTCCTAATTAAGCCCCAGTTTTCCATGAGCTGGGTTTCTGGTTGCCAAAGAGACCCTTTCTAGGACGAGGTCCCCAATGTTGAAATGCCTAGGTTTCACCATTGCATCGTATTTTCTAGCCATAAGATTTTTATATCTTGCTATCCTCTGCTCTACATCCATCCTTACTTCGTCTATTAGATCGAGGTTAAGACGAATTTGCTCTTCATTCTTCTCGTCTGCCCTCCTCGTCCTTGGTGGTCGTCTAGAGAGTTAGACGTTCTGCACCACCTTCAGGTATGTCTTTCTTGACTTGGAGGATTGCCATGTTAAAGTTCCTCCTACAATAACTCTAATTTCTCCAAGTGGGGGCCGTGATGGCTCTTCTACTTCTCCTTTCAACTTCTCGTCTTTATGATCTCGTCCAAGAAAATTCCTCAACTTTCCCTGCCTGATAAGATTCTCTATCTGCTACTTTAAGTCATAGCACTCATTCGTGTCGTGCCCGTGGTCCCTATGGAAGCGGCAATACTTGTTCTTATTGCACTTATTAAGATATCCCTTCATCTTCTTTGGCCACTTCAAGGATGGGTCATCCTTGATTTGCATAAGCACTTGATCAAGAGGAACATTCAAGGGCGCGTAGTGCTTACTCCTTCCTGAAGATGAACCTGCCTTCTTATTGTTTTTCTTCTCTCCCGTTCGGGCCTTCTTTGGACGAGGGCCTTGGTCAGGATGGCGTGGGAGATCAGCTTCCATTCACTCTGCTCTCTTCCTCTTCTTGGCAATAATCGCATCATCTGCATTCACGAACCTTTGGGCTGAATGGACGAGTTCAGCCAAGATTTGTGGTTCCTGATCATAAAGCTTATGGATGAATAAATCCAAACTAACTCCATTGTGGAAGGCTGCCAATAGCAACTTGTCATCCATCTCATCTATTGTTAGGGCTTCCTTATTGAAGTGAGTGATGAAGGACCGCAAGCTTTCATTTTCTCCTTATTCTATAGTCAATAGGCTGGACAAGGAGCATTTATGCCTTTGTCCTTTAATAAAGTTGTTGACAAACAACTTACTCAACTCCTCGAAAATACCAACAGTATTCGGAGGTATTTTACTGAACCACACTCATGCTGGCCCTTTAAGGGTGGTTGGGAAGGCCCTACATATTATCTCATCTAGAACTCCTTGAAGGTGCATTGTGGTCTTGAAAGTTGCTATGTGATCACATGGGTCGCGCATCATATGAGTCCAAGGAAGGTATCTTGATCTTAGAAGGCAGTGGACGACTATTGATGGAAGCCATGAAAGGGGAATTAATTCGATGAACTAAATCATCTATGTGATTTGTCCTTCTCATGTTCTCTCTCATCTCGTCCATGGCTTTCCTCATTTGATCCATCTCCTTCTCTAAGTGTGGTACCCTACGTGAAACGGTTCCCTTTGAGTGATTCTCGTGCTTAGTATTTTCTCCTCTATCTTCTTGACTCTAGGCTTGTCCTTCCACACATCCTTCAAGACGTTGTCTCCTTAGATTAATCTCCCTAGTCAACTCTTGATTCTGACGGGTTAAGTCTGCGATGGCGGCTGCCATGGACTGCATTTGTTGGATGGAAGGCGGTTGCATAACAGGTGCTGACTGGCGATCACGGTTGGGATGACTAGAAGCATTCACAATCTCCTGGTGGCCTGGACTAGTGGCCATTGATCTTGTCCGAATCATGCAGCCTTTTGTCAACGAAAGATGATTTGCAAAACGTAAATTTAATCTTTCCCACAGACGGCGCCAACTGATGATGCAAAGAAAATCAGTAGGCTGAATGCTCCGGGCTTCAATGGGCTAGTAGTTGTCTGGAAGGCCTGAAAAGAAACAAACACAAAATCAAAGGTGACCGGGGTGAACCAGCCAAGAATCCTCCGATGCTTAAGTTAGTTTTCCCTCTAAAACTCAAGAATTCCAACTTTAGGAGTAGTGGAAACTTACTTTTATTTGATGTGGATGAGTCTTTATATAGTGAGCTTTTGGAGTGGTTACTTGTTTAGTAACTTCCCCAATATTTGTGGAAGTTAGAAGGTTCAGACTTAACTTCCACAACTGCTATAGAAGTTAGAATATTCAATCTTATCTTCTACAACTGCCATTGGAAGTTAAATACTTAATAGCGATAAACAAGGATTTGGTAGCACGTGGTCCGAGTTACAAGCTCTTGTGGATAAATCCAAGTGTTAAGTGGTCGTCCAGGTCACTTCGTGTGCTGGACGACCTTTCTGGTCCTGGACGACCCCTTTGGTCCTGGACGACCCTTCTGGTCTTGGACGACCTTTCTGGTCTTGGACGACCCTTTTGGTCTTGGACGACCCTTTTGGTCTTGGATGACCCTTATGGTCTTGGACGACCCTTCCGGTCTTGGACGACCTTTCTGGTCTTGGACAACCTTTCTGGTCTTGGACGACCCTTCTGGTCTTGGACGACTTTTCTGGTCTTGGACAACCCTTTTGGTCTTAGACGACCCTTATGGTCTTGGACGACTTTTCTGGTCTTGACGACCCTTTTGGTCTTGGACGACCCTTCTGGTTTTGGACGACTTACCTGGTCTTGGACGACCTTTCTGGTCTTGGACGACTCTATGGACGAACTGGAGATAGTCCGATTTTTAGTTCACCATCAATATCAACTAGAAGTCTCCACTTCCATGATCAAGACAAATCATCTTAGTTAATATGTTATAGTCTTCGCAGATGAAATGCCCAATTTCATCACTGACTATGAACTACAATTCTGAGTTTAAAAAGAACTTGTGACTTATATTTTCTATGACTAAATCACATAAATCACATACTATGCATCTCATAGAATATATGATAATGTCCGAATATTCATGTTACCATTATTTTAGATAATAATAAAACAACTTTATTAAATAGAATATTAAGTCATACATAATATCATACATAATATCATACATAGCATCATACAATAAGATTTAAGGGCACTAATCCTAACACAAAGACCAAGAATATCATAATTGCGTAAAGTTTCCACAAGTTTGTAATTTAAGTACATATCCCAAATAAAGCATAAATGTAAAAGTTGTTCTTAAAATACAACCCAATGTCTCATATTAAATCCAAAGTGCAGGCATGTATGCTAAAAAAGAAACAAAAAGAGAAAGTATGCTATGCTATGCTGTGTCTGTGTTTGTCTATCTGTAGGGTCACCAAAAGCGCCTCTTCCTTGGCTGATAGCTTGGAGTCGACTCTAAACCTCCACCACCATTACTGCCATCATCATCACCACCACCACCATCATCATCATCATCACCGACATCCTCGCCACTGTACAGCTGCCGGGAATACTCAATCAACTTCAGCTTGAGGTTTCCTGCAAGCTAAACAAGCTGCTTGTGCTCCTGAACAGTGGGCTGAATTTTGAAGGAAAAGGTTGAGAGGTGCATGAAAGGAAAGAGAACAAGAATGAAAGAGAACTTACTGCCCATGTGCCATCAGGAAAATGGTACCCCGTGACATTTGTATTATGGCCAATGGGACATTTCCTAGCAAAGCCATCAGGGCCATAGGCATAGACCGACCAGGGCAAACAAGGAGGGTTAATGAGAGCACCAACAATAAGGCCAGCCTGACACAAGTGTTTTGCTTGAATGTTACTAATGTACAAGAATGCAGATGGTGACAAATTAAAGAAAAATGAGAAGAGCAAGAACACATACTGCAGCAATGAGGGAGGGCATAAGGTGAGTCCCACTAAACTCATCATAGTCTAGCTCATCTGTGACCTGATTTGTGAAGGGGATGCCCGGCCCCCACAGGTCGTACTCTGCATTCGTCATAGAGCGAGGAGCAAGCATGAACACTAGAGGATCCGTAGGAACTTAGGGTGTGTCCTCACCGGCCAGCTGGCAGCACACCCCTTTTGCCAAATAGATCACCCTTAACCTACCACCTTCAAGGAGTTGAGACAGCCTAGAAGCAACGATAGCAGCTGCCTCCAAGTTCGGGTCTGCCACAGGATCAGCAGTAGCCCAAGGACACCACATAATCTGTGAGAGCACATGGGGTTAGGAAGAGAATCCTAAGAAGCATGAAAACATTTTTGAAAACAATATATTCCTAACTTACATCATCAGGAGAGAGCCAATCGAGGTGGGCCCGAATCGAGGTGACACTCTTCAAGTCCACCGAAGTCCCCTGAACAATAAGACTGTACTCCACGGCCCAACGTTGAAAAGATGATAGTTTGCAAGTTGTTATGGCACTGTTTGCAAGATGGCAATTTGCAAGATTCAGATATGACAGTTTGCAAGATGTTATGGTATAGTTTGCAAGACACAAATATGGCAGGTTTACAAGGTAATAGTTTACAAGATATGGGTATGAATGTAGTCAACAAGAATATGGTACATAGTCTTAACCTAGATGGCATGTGGATATATGACCATAATGATGAGAATGCATGAGCTACAAGAGAAAAGGGAAAGAAATTAATCTTGAGGAGCTACATTGTCAAATTTTCAAATGTACCCCGTTTCTTGCCCATCCCATTCTTTTCCTTTCTAGGATTATAAAGAGAAAAGATTGCTCAAATGAAATAGTCCAAGTTACCGCCACATCGTGATCCTATCATCACTAGGTCTCGTGCTAAAGAGATGTCTACTAGTGGTCCTTCCCCCATCGAGGAAAACACTTATGAGATCGCTTTTTTTGTAAGAACAGATGGTAGAAATGATGCGCATGATGCAACAGCTAGTTGTAGGAGGGAGCCGAGATTCATCTGGTCCCACTCCGCAGGGCTCTGCGCCCTAGTCTGAAAATAAGGCCCGACCACCGCTAGATCTAAATCAAGGCCAAGCCACACCGTCATTCATCCACAAGGGGGTGACCAAGCATTGAATCCTCCTAAGGATAATACCTCAGAGTCTGGCTACAGTTAGGTCAAAAGTCAAGTGGAGATACTGACTGAGAAAATTCGTATCATAGAAGGCTTTGGTGCCCGAGGAAGTGTCAATTTGGACAGCTTGACCAATTTCCCTCAGATCATTATGCCTCCCAAGTTCAAGTCACCTGAGTTTGTCAAGTATGATGGCACTAGGGATCTTTGCGCTCATTTGTGCATGTTCTGTAGGAAGATGGCACCCTATGGAGACAATCATCCTTTGCTCTGCCAGATTTTCCCTAATAACTTGATTGGCCTTGCAGCCACATGGTATGTGATATTGGAAAATACCTCTAGCTAGAGAGAGATGGCCATTGCATTCTTGAAGTATTACCAGTTCAACACAGAGATAGCTCCTGACAGCATAGTTCTTCAGAGGACATAAAAAAGAAAAGTGGGGAATCTTTCCGCGAGTATGCCTAGAGGCGGCGCGAGTTGGCTGCGCAAGTACTTCTTCCCGTGATGGAAGATGAAATGATCAAGTGATTCATCGATAACCTCAAGCCTCCTTACTATGAGAAGATGATCAATGCCCAAGTCACTCACTTCGCAAGCCTGTTTCCTATTGGGGAGCATATTGATGAGGGTATTAAGAGCAAGAAAATAGTTGATCTTGAGGTTTTGAATTCTATGGTAGAAAAGCAGGTGAAAAAAGGCAACTAGCAGCAAAGGAAAGGAAGTCGATGTTCACATGTTCGACAAAATGCCTGAAGGACTAAGGGGTGTCACTTCTACTTATATAGCTTTGAACGCCTGGCCCTATCAACAACAGGTTTAGCCATCCCAGGCACCTTATCGAGCATTCAATCAGAGGGGGAGGCCCGATCAACCCCGATATCCCAAGGGGGAACCATGAAAATCCTCTCTGTTACCCTTGCCCATGGTAGAGCTTTATGCCGATTTGTTGGAGAAGAAGCTAGTGACTCCACTATTTGCAAAACCTAGAGATGGTCCTCCTCTGCCCAATTTTGACCCATCCAATAAATGTGAGCACCATTTTAGGGTCAAAGGGCACACCTTGGAAGAATGTGTGCATTTGAGACATCGAATCCAAGTTCTCATCAATAACAAGCTAATACAGTTTGATAACATGGCCGGGCTGAATGTCAGCAGCAATCTCTTGCCTCCTCATAAGGAAACGAATGTGAACACTATCTCTACTTACGAGAGCGCCTTTGTAAGTTTCCTCTAGGGATGAGGACGCTTGCACCTCCAACTACGGTCATTATCGAAGAGATTATAGAATCGTCTACGGATTCAGGAGTACCAGCTCCAAAGAAGGGACAAGCCATACTAGCCATTAAGGGTTTTGCTCCTTTGATCTTATCTTTGCTTAGATCGTTGAGCCATCTCCAGGATTTGTCCAGAAGGGAACCCTTGTAGTCCCTACCATTCGAGGTTTTGATCCTTTAGTTTTGCCATAGCCTATCTAAGGAATCTCTGGGGCTCTTGGCCCAAAGGGTTTAGAAGCTACTCTGCCTAGTCTAGTCATCATCGGTCCAAGGATTTTCTCCTTGGTGCCAAGTTTGCAGAATCAAAAAGGCTTGGTCAGTTGTATGCCGAAGTCGTTCCCTTACAAAGATAGCCATCGTGTCCCATGAAAGTACAATGTGACTTTGATCTCCACTCGAACTGGAAAGGAAGAGGTTTGCTCTTATGTCTCTTCAGGTCTATCTGGGCTTACTAGGAATGGTCAATGTTATACTCTTGAGGAACTAGAAAAGAGGAGGAAAGAGATTAGCAAGGGCATGGCCGAGCTAGTCAGGAATAAGGTCACCATTGAAGAAGTCGAGGAATTCTTGAAAACCATCTGTAAGTCCAATTATAATGTGATTTAGTAGTTGAACAAATCTCCCACTCAGATTTCTATCTTATCCCTGTTGTTATCTTTCGAGGTTCATCGTGAGACTTTATTGAAGGAAACACATGTTCCTACCGGTATTACAGATTCCTCATTCGAGGGTATGGTATCGTTGGTGTTGGCCACCAGCCAAGTCTCCTTTTCAGATGATGAGTTACCTCCAGAAGGAAGATATCATACTTTGGCCATGCGCATGGTGGTCAATTATGAATTATGTGTTGCTACAACTTTTGGACTACAAATGAATACCAATAAAGTGTATAAGTCTTGTAATGTTTTAGTCTCTAGGAAGGCATTAGAAGAAAATCCTATGTTATTGGATATGTTTGAGTTTGATGTGATTTTAGGAATAGATTGGTTATCTACTTTTTATGCTTCCATAGAGTGTTTTGGGAAGAAAATGGTATTTAGAATTTCTAGGGAGCCAGAATTCTTCTTTGAGGGAGATCGTGTGGTGAAACCACCTTTATTGGTTTCAGCTATATAGGCAAGACGATTGCTTAGGAAGGGTTGTAAAGGGTTCCTTGTTTGTGCTTTGAAGGGTGATAAAATAGAATTAAAAGTTGAAGACATCCTAGTAGTGAAAGAGTTTACAGATGTGTTCTTAGAGGACTTACCTAGATTACCCCCTGACAAGGAGATTGAGTTGACCTAGTTCCTGGTACTGGCCCAATTTTTAAAGCACCTTATAGAATGGCCCCTACATAGTTCAAAGAATTGAAGGAGCAATTGCAAGACTTGCTTGATAAAGGCTTTATTTGGTCTAGTGCTTCCCCTTGGGGTGCTCTGGTGTTGTTTGTTAAGAAGAAGGATGGCAATATGCGGTTGTGCATTGACTATAGAGAGTTGAATAAGGTAACCATAAGAAACAAATACCCTTTGCCATGAATTGATGGTTTCTTTGATCAGCTTCAAGGCGCTCAAGTCTTCTCTAAAATTGACTTGAGATTGGGTTATCATCAGTTGAGAGTTAAGAAGGATGACATATCAAAGACAGCTTTTCAAACTAGGTATGGTTGTTATGAGTTCTTAGTGATGCCTTTTGGTCTGAGTAATGCTCTAGCTGTTTTTATGGATTTCATGAATAGGTTATTTCATGAGTACTTGGATCAGTTTGTTATTGTTTTTATTGATGACATGTTAGTTTACTCTAAAAGCCAATAAGAGCATTAGGAACACTTGAGAATTGTTTTGCAAATTTTAAGAGACAAGAAGTTGTATGCTAAATTGAAGAAGTGTGAGTTCTGGTTGAATCAGGTGTTGTTCTTAGGCCACGTGATCTCTAGAGATGGAATTACAATGGACCCTAGTAAGATTGAAGTAGTAGTCATTTGGGCTAATCCTACTAATGTAAGCGAGGTCAGAAGTTTTTTTGGCCTTGCAAGTTACTATAGAATATTTGTGGAAGGATTTTCTAGTATTGCAACTCCTTTGACTTGATTAACTTGGAAAAATGCAAAGTTTGACTAGACAAACGAATGTGAAAGAAGTTTCCAAGAGTTGAAGCAACAGTTGGTTTCTACTCCAGTATTAAATATTCCATCTAATTCTGGTGGTTTTGTGATATACAGTGATGCATCTCGTAAGGGTCTTGGTTGTGTTCTAATGCAACATGGGAAGATGGTTGCTTATTCCTCTCGGCAACTAAAGAATTATGAATAGAATTATCTAACCCATGATTTGGAATTGGCAGTAGTGGTTTTTGCATTGAAGATTTGGAGGCATTACTTATATGGTGAGAGATGCGAAATATACACAGACCATAAAAGTTGAAGTACATATACACTCAGAGGGAATTAAATTTGAGGCAAAGGAGATGGCTAGAATTAATTAAGGATTATGATTGCTCTATAAATTACCATCCTGGTAAAGCCAATGTTGTGGTTGATGCACTTAGTCGAAAGTCATAAGGCTTCTCAGCTGCACTGTTAACTACTCGGAAGCATATTATTGTTGATCTTCAGAAACTTGAAGTAGACATAGTGACTGGGGACTCCCAATCTTACTTGGCAAGTTCAAGTGTACAGCCAACTCTAATTGATAAAATCAAAGCTGCTCAAAGTGGTGACCCTCAATTGTTGAAGATCATGGAACAAGTTTGTGGTGGAAGTATACTTGATTTTAATATCTCTAATGACAGTGTTTTGAGGTTTGGTAATAGACTTTGTTTGCCTAATGATTCATTGATTAAAAGAGAGATATTGGAGGAAGCTCATCGTTCGCCTTATACAATGCATCTAGGTAGTACCAAGATGTATCATGATCTTCGAGAAGGTTACTGGTGGAACAACATGAAAACAGAAATTGCTGAATTTGTGGAACAATGCTTGATTTGCTAGCAAGTCAAAGTGGAACATCAGAGTCCATCGGGGTTGTTGCAACCTCTGTCCATACCTGAAAGGAAGTGGGAGTATATCACCATGGACTTTGTGTATGGGTTACCAAGATCACCTAGGAATTATGATGCTATTTGGGTGGTGGTAGATAGGTTGACTAAATCTACCCACTTCATTCTGATTAGAATGAACTACTCTCTTGACAAACTGGCTGAACTTTATATTAATGAGATTGTGAGGTTGCATGGAGTGCTAGTTTTTATTGTATTAGATAGAGATTCGAGATTCACTTCAGGGTTATGGGATAGCTTGCAGAAAGCCTTGGGTACTAAGTTGAACTTCAATACTGCTTGTCACCCTCAAACAGATGGACAGTTCGAGAGGATTATCCAAACTTTAGAAGACATGTTGAGAGCATGTGCCTTGGATTTCAAAGGTAGTTAGAATGACCATTTGTCTTTAGTGGAGTTTTCTTATAACAATAGCTATCACTCAAGTATTAGGATGGCACCTTATGAGGCTTTGTATAGGAGAAAGTGTAGGTCCCCAGTTTGTTGGGATGAGATTGGAGAGAGGAGAATCTTGGATCTTGAGATTGTTCAAAAGACCTATGAAAAGATTGATGTAATTCGGGAAAAATTTTGTGCGGCTCGAAGTAGATAGAAGACTTATGCTAATCCATGAAGAAGAGAAGTGGAGTTTGAAATAGGAGACATGGTTTTCATTCGAGTGGCACCTATGAAAGGAGTTATGAGGTTTGGCAAGAAGGTTAAGTTAAGCCCTAGATATGTTGGGCCCTTTGAAATTTTGGAGAGAGTTGGTTCTGTTGCTTACTAGCTTTTTTTTACCTCCGGCTCTATCAAGGTTACATAGTGTTTTCCATGTATCCACGCTGAGAAGGTATGTCCCTGATCCTTCTCATATTCCAAGCTATGAGCCACTTCAAGCTCAAGAGAACTTGTCCTATGAGGAAGTTCCAATTCAGATTTTAGATCATTAAGAGCAAGTGCTACATAATAAGGCTATACATTTGGTCAAAGTATTATGGAGGAATCATTCCATAGAAGAAGCTTCATGGGAGCGTAAAGATGAAATGCAATCCATATATTCCCAGCTATTTCAAAATTGAGGTGTGTTTTGGATTTTCGAGGGCGAAAATTTTATAAGAGGGGGAGAATGTAACACTTGCCTCACTTAGATTTAATTAAATTTTTTTTTTTTTGATACAAGATAGAATTTCTACTCTAGCCTAATCTAAGTGTATATGTGTGTGAAGCTCTCCCCTGGAGACTTGAACCCTGGCCCTTGCCCCCCACACCCCACACCCCACAAGCATTTATACTTGTGGAGTGACCACCGCACCAAGGGTGCGCGGTGGTAGATTTAATTTAATTGCTTCTAGAGTGGTGTTGATGAATTATTTAATTTATTTTGAAGGTGATATCATTTTATATATTCATATTCTACAAAGAAAATAAATAAAAGAAGATGTAACGTGAAGAGTTTTTTTTTTGTGGATTATTCATATTTAACTTTTAGTCTCCTTATCAGTTAAGGAAAAGGATAAGAGATTAAAACCTATTTGGATTAGGAGTTTAAGTGTTATTAGAATTCTTTAGAGTTATAGCCTATCTAAACAACCTTAATTTGAGTTTAAGTGGGAATTAAAGTCTTGGAATCTTATTTAAGTTTTATGGGCTTCTTAAATGCTAAAGAGATAAGTTTTAGTGGGTTTTAAATTCCAGCCAAGGTAAGAAACAGTTTTAACGTGTAAAGCTGAAAAGTAAATTAGTGCTTCCTGCGTGAAAGGCAGAGAGAGACTATGAGATTACAAGAAACAAAATTCTGCATCTGTGTGGTCGTGCGGTCAGGTATATCTCTCTCTCAAAGATTCATGTAAATAACCTACGATGCTAGTGTAGTTTAACAGATTTGCTTTTATATCCCATATGAACTCATGAGTAGGTGTTAAGCCTTTAAAGGGATAGTTCTTGGAGATTCACGTAAATTTGAAGTAATGCTGGATTCTTGACTTTGTAATCTATATCATGGTTTCAAGTTTCTAAACTTTTATCAATATATGCTTCAGGTCACTAGGTCCTACGGGTAGGAATTACATGGCAAACCTATTGTATTCTTTCTATGTCTTATGAGTAGGAATCTCCTTGGATGCTATATAATTATTGTTTGCTCTTTGGAGCCAGTGTTGCCACTTTGAGGTTAGTGTTATTGTTCCCCATGGGAATCACCTACTGAGTGTTTAGCAGTTTATGTCTTTGTCTGGCTAATGTTCAATGTTTTCCATATCAAACTATTGTTTTATTGTTATTGGCCTTTATAAGTGGAAAAATGGTATATTACTATAATATATTGTTTCTACCTATATAGTATATTTTGGCCAATTAAAGTGGTTATCATTTTATTTATTAATTACAGTGTTATAGTTAAATGTTTTATTCCTGACATTTTTACAGAGTATATTATATTATTGTTAAAACTATTTGTAAATGTTTTTTAAAGCTTATATTTTGTCAATGATACTATTGTTTTGTTTTGAGAGACATCCTCATGTTATGTAGTCTCTTATTGAGCTTCTAGCTCACCCCCCCTTTCTCCCCCCTTTCTCCACCCTTTCAGATTAGAGCAGTGGAATATCTTTTGGTGGTAGATCATTGGAGCCATAGATTGAAGACTTCTTATGGAGCTATGTTAGTGAGGGGCTGTTTTATTATATTTTCTTAGGATAGTGAGTTTTGCATTTGCAAAACTCTTTAAGATTGTAATTGGAAAGAGTTTGATGGTTTGAAGTTTATTTGTAGATATTTAATTATGCTCTATTCCATTATATTATTGTTGATTATTTATAAGACAGGTTATGCATCTAAATTCTTGGTTTGGGTTTGGGGTGTTATAGAAAAGCTTGCCTTCACAAGAAAGATCTCACGTTAGCAGATGTTGCTAGCCAAGTTCAATATTGTGTTTATGGTGCAAAAGGCCATCAAGGGCCAAGCTATAGCCGATTACTAGCAGATCAGCCATTGAATGATCCAGATTTCCCAGAATTCTTCTTCCTAGCTGAAGATGTTTTGGCAATAAAGCTAGAACCTAGCAATATAGAGCCATGGCATTGGAAGCTTTATTTCAATGGAGCCGCCAATAGCACCGGAAATGGGGTGGGAGTAGTTTTAGTATCCCCGAAGGGCCAGCAAATCCCTATTTCAGTCAAGCTGAATTTTGACTGCACGAATAATGTCACAGAGTATAAGGCATGCATAGTGGGCTTACAAGTCGCCTTGGAGTTTGGCATATATGATCTAAGCATCTTCGGAGATTCCCTATTGATCATCTCCCAAATAGAGGGAAAGTGGCAAGCCTTGCCATAAGACACCAAGTTGATTCTATATCAGAAATGCGTCAGCCGCTTAATCCCAAAATTTCAGAAAATTACCTTTTCTTATCTCCCCCGAGCTCACAATCAGTTTGTAGATGCTTTAGCAACCTTGGCTAGCATGGTTAAGTTGACAGAAGGAGATGAGATACGATAATTGCGCATAGAGGACAGCGGCATGCCGGCCTACTGCATGAATATCAAAAAATGCTTAAACGTCGAAGTCGAAATTGATAGGAAGCCATGGTACCATGATATCAAGGCTTATATCAAAGATGGGGAATACCCATCTGAAGCCATAGACAATGAGAAGAAATTCATCAGGTGCATGGCGTACTAGTTTTTCTTTAGTGGAGAAGTCCTGTATAAGAGGAACCACGATACAACTTTGCTTCGATGCATAGATGCCCTTGAGGCTAACCATTTGATGCATGAGGGCCTACTTGGAGCCCATGCCAGTGGACCCTTGTTGGCCCGAAAAATTATGAGAGCTGGCTACTATTGGCTCACCATGGAAAGCGACTGCATCAAACATGTGAGGACGTGCCACCATTGCCAAGTCTATCAGAATAGGAAGAATGTTCCTCCTCAACCCCTGCACTCTCTAGCAACGCTATTCAGCGTGGGGAATGGATGTCATCGGACTCATGATTTCGAAAGCCTCGAATGGGCATAAGTATATCTTAGTGGCCATTGACTACTTCACCAAGTAGGTTGAGGCTGCCTCTTACAAAAGCGTCACCCAAGCTGTGGCAGCCCGGTTTTTGAAACAAAACATCATTTGCCGTTACGGCGTGCCAAGAGAGATCATTACAGATAATGGGAAGAATTTAAATGGGAAAATGATCGAGTTGCTTGGCCAACAGTTCAAGATTGAACATTGGAATTCGGCTCCTTACTGCCCTCAAATAAATGGCGCGGTGGAAGCAGCCAACAAAAACATAAAGAAGTTCTTAGTGAAGATGACAGACACCTATAAGGATTGGCACGAGTTCTTACCATTTGCCATGTGCACCTGTCGTACTTCTGTTCGTACTTCCACGGGTGCAACCTCGTACTCTTTGGTCTATGACATGGAGGCTATCCTCCTCGCAGAGATAGAGATCCCATCTCTCAAGATCTTATCACAAACAGAGCTATCAAAAGCTGAATGGGCCTATTCCCAATATGAGTAATTGAACATGATAGACGAGAAGCGCATGACCACAATGTGCCATGGACAGTTGTACTAGCACCACGTTGAGCTAGTATTTAACAAGAAGGTTAGACCCAGAGTCTTTGAAGAAGGCGAGCTAGTCTTGAAAAAGTGCAACCAAGCCATGCCTAATCATAGAGGAAAGTTTGCCCAGACGTACGAGGGCCCGTATGTGGTGAAGAAGGCCTTCTCCGGAGGAGCCTTGATCCTAGCCAACATGGATGGGCATGATTTCAATATGCCCACTAATTTTGATGCTGTCATACACTACTTTGCATGAGGGAGCCTCTAAGTGCAACCCCTTTTTTCGACATTCCTAGACCAAAAAAAAAAAAAAAAACAATAACCTAGAAAAAAGCAAAAAATACAAAAATATAAAAAGGTAGATTGTAAACCCGAAAGGGCAGTCTACGCAAAATGAGAGCAAAAGAAGTAGTGTGAGGGAGCCTGCTAGATTGAAAACTCGAAAGGACGGTCTAGGCAAAAATTAAGGCAATAAAAAATGTCAGTTGAACTACGTGATGACCTAATCCTTCCCAGTGTAGGTATGTAGGCAGCCAACTCTGGCCCGATCACATTTTAAAAGAAAAATCTGTCAGTTGAATTCGCTTGGGTTTGTGATTAAGATCAAGGAAGGAAAGGATGGACCCTCTTGGGTTAATCTATGTTTACAATGCACATGGCTCTCTGTGGTTTGTTCAAAGATTTTATGGCACACGTCAGCGGAAGGTTCACCCCAATAGGAATGGAAAAGATCCGTCTAGAACAAGATGTATCCTTTGGAGCCTGAGATATTGATATCCATAGACTTACATTTACAATTTTATTTGTATGATCTTGCATTTTCAAAGCATTTGCACACATATTCATTAAACATGCCTGTTTTGTGCCTTTCTAATCCTTTCATGCATTCGTCATTATGCTTCTAAACACAAATCTCATAAACATTAATATTTCCTGACGATCAATATATGCTTAAACATCTCTATTTCCACCTTCTTTCCATTTTTAAGCATGCCTTACAAACTAAACTATGCTTTAAAAACCCAAAAGTTGAAGGCCGTACGTAATCGCCTAGCAATTTGCGATGAACCTTTCCATGCATGGTGAAATACTAACTACATAGCTCATATGCAGAAATGAGAAGAAACATAAAAGACTCCTACAAGTCAAACATAGCCCAAACGGTATGACACTACCCTACATAGCACCCCAAAGCTGGTGAGAAGAATCGAATCATCCAAGTAATGGGTACGAAGCAACCCTGCAGCATCAAAGCCTAGCAATTTGCGATGAACCAGCTCCCTTTCCAAACTAGGACTCGAAATGCCAACTGTGGCTCCTCCTTCTCGGCTACCTCAGCTTGGAGACGACAAAATGCCAACTGTGGCTTGTTGGGCTCATCAGCTAAACCATGCTCAAGACTCAAAGTAAAGTAAATGTAGGATGTAGCCTACACTAGCTTCATGGCTAAATCATCAGCCCTATTACTCACCGCGGCACTGTTAGCCTCCATCATGGCTTTCTCCTCATCTATTGTTTGGCCCACGATAGTGAATCTCTGAGTAAGATCTGCCCGCTCACTCTCCAAGGTCATAACTCGAGATCTCAACTGAGTGCATTCAACCTCTGTGAGTGAAGGGGTCTGACCCCTCTGTGCGAACTCTATGCGAAGTGTGGCGAGCTCAGCCTTGTATGTCCTCCCTATCTCATCAAAGGCCTCCATAATGGCATCAAAGGCCTCCTAGCAGCAATCCTTGTCTCTGATAGCCTTTGTCAGGCACTCTCTTAAGTCCCTAGGGGTACTCTCAACTCTGATCTTAAACTCTAGTATGTGATCCCTCAATGAATCAGTTGGAAGGCGAGGGTCAAGTGGATCAGGAATCGATAGGTCAATAATGAAGCACGGATCCTTAGTGACTCTCCACTCCTTAAACTCGGCGGTAGACCACTCATAATCATCCCCGAGAAAAATGGGATGGTCAATAGTCGACTTGCGCTCCTTCGAGAAATTAGAAGCGATCTTTATAACGACTACATCAATACCTTAGAGTCCATACTCGCAAGTGATGATAGAAAGATTGCTGAGTTGAGGAACATGCTGAGTACCCCAAATTGCCTCATGGCCATACCTAGATAGTACCCTGTACAACCCCAGATGCCCATCAAAGGGATCCCAAGTAAACCAACACAGTGGGTCTAACCCTACCACCTAGTAACTCCCCATTTGACTCTCTATACCCAGTCAGTGAGACCCAAGACAAACAAATACCTCAACCAAGCAGTGGTATCCCTAGTAAAAGGAAGATCAAGGGCTATAGTGATCTTAACTCTATTCCTCCTTAAGAACCCCGCGGATTGAGCTCTAGATATCACACTTAAATGACTACAAAACCAAAGCTGCAACAAATGCACACAACAGCCAAGCCTACTAGAGGGAATAAAGGAAGTACTATGAGGCATGGTTTTTAAACCCAGACTAGACCGGCCGGTTCAATTGGGTAAACCATGAATTGGTCATGAAACCGTTTTTTTATATGCAAGAATTGGGCTTTTAATTGATCTGAGAGAATCGTGTGAACCGGGGTTCAACTAAAAAAACCAGTTGAACTGTAGGTTAGTTCAACTGAGTCAATTGATTGTGTTTAATTTGAAAAAAAATTGATAAATGGTGTTGCTAGGTGTTGAACTTGAGACTTACCCCCTTTTGAGCACTATAACTGACACCGTGACCAACAGACCAGAGAAGCTCCTTGTGAGCTAATATGAAGTGTTATTAGATATATAAGATTTACATTATTTATAGTTTCCAAACTTCCATACCACCTCTATCTCAATGTATTAAATATTATTAAATTTTTTTCATTGCTAAATTAACTTGTGATTTAAGAATAATACCTTTGCATAGGAATTAACTATTTATGAATTTATTTTTAAAAGTGATTTTTATTTAATAAATAATTTCTACTTAAAGGATTATAATACAATATTTATTCATGCTTATTTATGCTATATTGTTTTCTGTAGGGTTAAGGGCCCAAATTGTATATTGGGCCTTGGGCCTTGGCCATGAGCGTAATAATCTGAGAATAGATGAATGGTGGTGGATGGGCCAAGCTTATAATCATATAAGCGAGATATGAATGGGAGGGTGATCCGAGGAGGAATGTCCCTTCGGATAGGTAAGCACGGCTCACAATGTGTATCCTAAGGCTCAAGGTAACCTTCCATGAAGCCTTAGTGAATAGGGACGTGCATCTTGAGTGTACCAGAGGGATGGGAGCTAGGAAATGTCTAAAAGAGAGCTGCTACCTCCGCATTGAATGCTCTGCAGCTAACTTTTTGGCCTCATTTATGTGGAGAAGACCCCTGAACAGTGCTGCCTTGGCTACTGTAACTCACAAAAAGCCAAAGAGGGTGTCTGATTGGACAAGCACTCAAGTATTGACTTGGATGATCAACAAGTGTAGGGTCAAGATCATCAAGAGGGAGCTATATAATGTGAGAGACCCTCCATGAACAAGGGATCAGAAAAATAGAAAAAGAATACTGTATCAATCAAAGTTGTACTTGTACCCAACAGTTATTGATTTGTATGACAATATACCTCCTCGGGTAATGAATTCATTTAGCTTTATTTTCCTTGTTCTTGTTTGATCATTTTTCTAATCCATACTAGCCGTTGTCAAATTCATTAGGGCCTAGTTCTTCAACCCACTCTCTACAAATTTATTGTACTGGGCTCATTGGGCCAAGATCCCATACATCTCGGACTGAGCTGCAAAACGTGTCCCTATAATTGACGCCGTCTGTGGGAAGAGCTTGTGTGATAGTGAGTGCAATGGTCAACTATGGTAGGTTCAGGTCCGCACTAGGCAAAGTTTATAAGGTCCCAACGTGAAAATCCTTTTGTGAACCTCAAGTGCAAAAAGGATTAGGAGGGGAGTGTGCATACTGTCCGGGCCGGTAGAAGTCATTCTCGAGGGAACAGCCACCTCTCTCATGAGGACGATACTAGAGCCCTGCAACTGGAAGTCGACCAACTAAAGAGAATGCTGCGCCATGCACGGCGAAAGCGAGCCCCCTCCAACTCTGACAGATCTTCCTCTGATGGTGAGAATGATGGTAGTTATCAACGTAGATCAAGGACTCCTCCCAGTGAATCTTTCTCATATGAAGAGGAACACCACCATGAACGTAGATACAAAAGTCCAATTCGTAAAGGATTGGGAAATGATGCTATGAGCAAAGCGTTGAACCAGATTTCCAAGTCGCCCTTCACACGTAGGATTGAAAGGGCCACTCTTCCTCGGCATTTCCATCAGCCCATATTCACCATCTACAATGGATGAACGGACCCGGTGGAACATGTAAGCCATTTCAGTCAAAGAATGGTTGTCCATTCTAAGGACGAAGCCTTGATGTGCAAGGTGTTCTTATCCAGTCTGGGACTTCTGGCGATGAGATGGTTCGATGGCCTAAGGGCAGATTCCATAGGTTCCTTGAAGGAGCTCACCAGGGCTTTTGGCTCTCGTTTTATCACGTGTACCAAGGTCCCTCGGCCCATAGATTCCCTACTGTCCTTATCCATGCGAGAAAGGGAGACTCTGAAAACGTACTTGGACAGATACTGGGAAATGTTCAACGAGATTGATGGTGACTTTGATGACGTGGCCATTAGCACCTTCAAGGCTGGCCTCCTAGCTGAGCACGGTTTAAGGAAGTCTTTGACTGGCAAGCTTGTCACCAGTGTGCACCAACTCATGGAACGTATTGATAAGTACAAGAAGGCTGAGGAAGACCAGCAGCTGGGGAAAGGAAAGGATAAGGTTATCCCTCAGGAGAGGAGGGATATCAGGTCGGACAGATACAACAACAACCGGCCTCGGAGAGACTTTGCTGGGCAGTCAGGGTTCACCAATACTCAGGCGGTTAACACGGTGTTCCAGGAACCGATGCATCAAGTTCTGGAGAAGATTAAGAATGAGCCATTCTTCAAATGGCCAAATAAGATGGCAGGAAACTCTATGAGGCGTAATCAGAACCTCTATTGCCAATATCACCAGGACTAGGGGCATACTATAGAAGATTGTAGAAATTTGTGGGACCATTTGGACTAGCTGGTCCGAGAAGGAAAGTTGAAGCAGCTCTTGCATCATTCTAGTAGCCAGGGGAGCTAGACTAACTCAGAACCCCGGAGAGATGCTTCTTCAAGACCCCCTTTGGGCACGATAAATGTCATCTTTGCCACTCTAGGGAGGGTCGGTTCTTGCCCCTCCAGAGTGATGTCTGTGGCTCGACTACCCACCGAGGACACCAGTCCAAAGCTGAAGAGGGCTAAAATGAACATCCAGCCGGCGTTGAGCTTCTCGGATAAGGATAAGGTTGGAACCATACAACCCCATGATAATGCTTTGGTGGTCAAGCTTAGGATCGGCGGGTATGACGTGAAGAGGGTTATGGTAGACCAAGGTAGTGGTGCTGAGATCATGTACCCCGATTTGTACAAGGGGCTAAATTTTAGACCCGTGGACTTAACGACCTATGATTCTCCTTTGGTGAGTTTTGATGGGAAGGTTGTCATTCTGAGGGGCTAGATTAGACTACCCGTTCAAGCTGGTTCAGAAGTAGTAGAGGTGGACTTCATCGTGGTGGACGCTTATTCCCCCTACACGGCCATTATGGCCAGGCCCTAGCTCTATGCCCTAGGAGCCGTCTCTTCTACTCTGCACCAGAAGGTGAAATATCCATCGGGTGGCCAAATTGAAGAGATTATTGGAAGTTAATCCACGGCTAGGCAGTGCTTGGTGGCCCCAATCTCACATAAGCCCGAAGCTGAGTCCTCAGCCTCTACTGAAAGGGGCTTAATCCATCTGCCATCATTTAAATGTTAATCCATCTATCACCCCCAAGAAGCAGCCGCCTCAGTGGTTGTCCAAGGATCACTCTGATGCTGTTAGAGATGAAGTAACGAAGCTCAAGCAAGCAGGGGCTATCAAGGAGGTTTTCTACCCTGAGTGGCTGGCCAATACTGTGGTGGTGAAGAAGAAGAGTGAGAAATGGCAAGTGTGTGTGGATTTCATAGACCTAAATAGGGCTTGCTCAAAAGATCCCTTTTCTATGCCTAGGATAGACCAGCTAGTGGTCGCAATTGTAGGCCACCCTCGAATGAGCATCTTAGATGCCTTTCAAGGGTACCATTAGATACCACTAGCCCAGGATGATCAGGAAAAGACAACTTTCGTCACTCCCACCAGAAACTACCACTACAAAGTGATGCCATTTGGTTTGAAGAATGCAGGGTCTACCTATCAAAGGATGATGGCTAGAATGTTTGAACCACAGTTGGGCAAGAGCATTGAGGTCTATATAGACGACATGGTGGTAAATAGTAAGGTAGTGTCCGAGCACGTAGGAGATCTCAGGAACATTTTTGAGATTCTGAGGAAACACAAGTTGCACCTTAATACTTCCAAATGCTCTTTTGGGGTCGGGTCAGGGAAGTTTTTGGGGTACATGGTTACACACTGGGGAATTGAGGTCAACCCCGATCAAATTAAGGCAAATAACAGTTTACAACCACCTCGGAACCCCAAGGAAGTCCAAAAGCTAACTGGAATGACCGCTGCCTTGAACCGGTTTATCTCCCGGTCAGCGGATAGATGCAGATCGTTCTTCCTATTGATGAATAAGTGGAAGGGGATTTGAGTGGATCGAGGAGTGTGCCTTAGCCTTCCAACAACTCAAGGACTATCTCTCTCGACCACCTATCATGTCCAGTCCTGAGGTGGATGAGGTCCTGTTTGCTTATATTGCTGTGGCCCCTCACACTGTAAGCTTGGTCTTGATACGAGTTGATAGCGGCATACAAAGGCCAATTTATTATGTAAGCAAGTTACTACATGAGGCCGAGATACGTTAACTACCACTGGAGAAAGCTATTTTGGTAGTGGTACATGCCACACGCAAACTCCCCCATTACTTCCAAGCACACATAGTCATTGTCCTAAGCACACATAGTCATTGTCCTAACTCAGCTTCCGCTCAGAGCTCTGCTCTGAAGCGCCGATTACACGGGGAGGATTGTGAAATGGGCCACGATCCTAGGGGCTTTTGACATCAAATACATGCCTCGTACCTCTGTTAAAGGCCAAGTCCTCGCGGATCTGTAGCCGAGTTTGCTGAATCCCTATTGGAAGTAGAAGCTGAGAAGTGTGGCATGGATGGAAAATATGTTAGCATGATCTCCCAGCAAGGTCTCGTATCTTGGAAAGTATATGTTGATGGTGCAGCAAATCAGAGGGGGTCTATAGTGGGGCTAGTTTTAGTATCCCCCGAAAAGATTACCATTGAGAAATCGTTAAGGCTGGACTTCTCAACCACAAATAACGAAGCCGAATATGAGGCCTTACTGATGGGAACGGCCATGGTTCAAAGAATATGCGGCAAGGCAGTAGAGATGTTCTCGGACTCAAGATTGGTCGTTGGCCAAGTAAAATGAGAGTTTGAAGCGAGAGACGAAAGAATGCAAGGGTACTTGAGTTAGGTTAGACATTTGCAATCAGGGTTCGAATCTTTCGACCTATCACATATCCCTAAAAGTGGAAACGTACATGCCGATTCCCTTGCCACATTGGCAACCTCCTTGGCCCAAAGTTTGCCTCGGGTCATATTTGTCAAGGACCTGTACATGCCTGCTATGATGAGAAAAGACACGGTCCAAATCCATTAAGTCAGGGTGGGGCCGAGCTGGATGGACCCTATAGTCCTGTTCCTTAAGAAGGATATCCTGCCCGAAGAGAAATCAGAGGCTGATAAGATACGGAGAAAGGTTCCTCGGTTCTGGCTATCCGGGGACTAGAAATTGTACAAGCGCTCTTTTTCTGGGCCATATCTACTCTGCATACACCCTGAGGCGTCATAACTACTCCTCGAGAAGTTACATGAAAGAATTTGTGGAAGCCATACGGGAGGCAGATCTTTATCTAACTGAGCTATCACTCAGGGCTATTGGTGGCCGAACATGCAGAAAGAAGCTTAAGAGTATGTAAAGAAGTGTGATCAATGCCAAAGATGTGCGCCGAACATCCATAAACTGAGAGGAGTCCTTAATCCTCTGGCTAGCCCTTGCCCCTTCGTCCAGTGGGGCTTAGACATTGTAGGCCCTTTCCCTAAAGCAGCAGGAAATAAGAGATACTTAATAGTCGACACGGACTACTTCACTAAGTGGGTTGAAGCTAAGCCCTTGGCAAACATCCAAGACGTGAATGCCAAGAAATTTATTTGGAAAAACATTGTCACACGTTTTGGGGTCCTTCATACCCTCATCTCAGACAATGGCCTTTAGTTCGATAGCAAATCCTTCAGGAGATACTGTTGTGAACTGGGAATAACGAATAGGTATTCTACCCCATCTTATCCCCAAGGGAACGGACAAGCCGAAGATGTTAACAAAGTTATATTGAACGGACTCAAGAAGAGGTTGGATGATGTGAAAGGGAGATGGGTGGAAGAGTTGCCACACGTCCTTTGGACATATCAGACTACGCCTCGCAGGTTAACAGGAGAGACACCATTTTCAATGACATATAGGGCTGAGGCCATTATTCCTTTGGAAACTGGATTCCCAACACTGAGGACGAGTGCGTTCACTCTGAGCAACAATGACGAGCTATTGGGGAAAAGCCTAGACTTAATCGAGGAGCGAAGAGAAAATGTAATGGTTCAACTGGCATATTACCAACATAAGCTCAAGCAAAGTTATGATGTCAATGTGAAGCTGAGACCGTTAGCACCTAGAGACTTGGTGTTAAGAAAGGTTCTAGGTACTGCAAAGAACCCGGCATGAGGAAAGCTGGGACCAAACTAGGAGGGGCCATACCGCATCACCTCGGTGGCTAGTATATGTTCATATTTTCTCGAAGACCTAGATGAACATGTAATACCATGACCTTGGAATGTAAACAACCTGAAAATGTATTATTATTAATAAAGCTTTCCATTGACATATGCTTATCTATTGTGCAAATGCATCGAACTTCTCACTATGACATCTTTATAAGTGTTTAAATAGAACCTTAGTCATGCCTGAGTCCTCGGACCAGATGCTTTGGGGAAATTAACACTCTATGGCATCTTTATAAGTGTTTAAACAGAACCTTAGTCATGCCTGGCTCCTCAGACCAGATGCTTTTTGGAAATTAATACTCTATGACATCTTTATAAGTGATTAAACAGAACCTAAGTCATGCCTGAGTCCTCGGACCAGATGCTTTGGTTATAAGTGTTTAAACAGAACCTTAGTCATGCCTAAGTCCTTGGACTAGATGCTTTGGGGAAATTAACACTCTATGACATCATTGTAAGTGTTAAAACAGAACCTTAGTCATGCCTGGCTCCTTGGACCAGATGTTTTGGGGAAATTAACACTCTATGACATCTTTATAAGTGATTAAACATAACCTTAGTCATGCATGGCTCCTCGGACTAGATACTTTGGGGAAATTAACACTCTATGACATCTTTATAAGTGATTAAACAGAACCTTAGTCAAGCCTGAGCCCTCAGACCAGATGCTTTGGGAAAATTAACACTCTATGACATCTTTATAAGTGTTTAAACAGAACCTTAGTCATGCCTGGCTACTCAGACCATATGCTTTGGGGAAATTAACACTCTATGACATCTTTATAAGTATTAAATAGAACCTAAGTCATGTCTGGCTCCTCAGACCACATGCTTTGGCCAAATTAATACTTATTGGCATCTTTTCTAAGTGTTAAATAGAACCTAGTTATGTCAGGCTCCTCAGACCATATACTCTGGTAAAATTAACACTCAATGACATCTATCCATCCTTTCTAAGTGTTAAACAGCACCTAAGCTATGTCAGGCTCCTCGGATCGCATACTTTGGTAAAATTAACACTCTGTGATATCTGTTTGATTCTCACTAAGTGTCAAGACGAGCCCAAGATCATCACCAACTCCCTAGATTGGTAGCTCTGAGTAAATTATTGTCCTCAATTATTTATCTAAGTATTGAGCAGAGTGAAGAATATCTCTCCCTTTCTATTCTTCACAAAGTTTATTACTTATCCTTATTAGATTCAGCTTTCATTGTTGGTACTTAGTCAAATTACTTACATTCATAGCAGAACATTGTTATTAGTTTTTGTTAAAGCTAGAGTGGCAACAGTTCAAGTTTATTTGCAATAGTAATAAGCTTCAAAGCATATAAAGTAAAGGTGCAAGAGATAAGAAGAAAAGCCTTTTCATTAACTAAAGAGGAGAACACTATATTCAGTGATGGAGTGCCACTAACAAAAAAAAAAAAAAAAAAAAAAAAGCTACAAGAAAATCCTAAGCGCTAAGCCTTGGCCTTGGGAGTAGGAGAGTCTTCTTTCTGGCTCGACTGAGAGGTAGGTGATGGAAATATGCATGTGCGCAGTGGAAAATTAACGGATCTACTTCAGTCACAATTGATAACATGCACTATGTAAGTTTCAGAATTAAGAACAAGAGAGTGTACCTTGATGCGGTGAAATTCAAAACCGAAGATCAGAAGCCCTTGGGAACACTTCCAATCTGCACTCCAATTCCACTTGATGCCCAAGATGTGTGGTCTCTCAATCAGTTATGTGTTCTTAGAGAGAATGAAAAAGTGTCTCACCCTTACACACATACCAATTCATGTTCTTACAAATTCTGTATGTTTCTCTCCATATAACTGATTATCAATTGGGCTAGCCTTTTGGGCCTTTCCAATTGGGCTTTAATGTGTGCCTTGGAGTGGGACCAAAAGGGAACAAATAAGACTCTATCTCTAATGGGCCTTGGGCTTTTCTGTCAACTCTTGACAAGTCCAAAGTTACCATTAATCATATTTAATACCATTATATAAATATAATTGTACTCTAGGCCTTATTAATAAATTATATCCCAAGACTTATTGTACATGCAACCCCTTCATAAAATATTTGTAGTAACACAAAGTCATGAATGAAGACTGCCACTTTGTGAATTACTACATCTTAATCCTTGAGTACCCAGTTTAATCCTTTTAAGTTATTCACCATATATTTATAAAATCCAATTTCATAAATATATACTTTAGTCTTACTAAAGTGGTTAGGCCTAACTCTCTGAATAACAAACCCATTAAACTTATCTCAAGGGAATATTTTGTATCTCCGTTCAGAGACTATGAATTCCATCTTGAGAATATATGTTCCATCAACACTAAATGTGACTGCCTAACATACTGAGGTTTTGACCATTACATTAGATCTCACTCCTGATATATCAAAGCAACCTACACTTCATGATCAGGTCCATTATTCTCTTAGGATTAAGAGTTCATGTAGATAGAAGTCGTGAGATTTATTATTCAATTGACAGTCGTTAGGAGAATAATAAATCTCACAGCGGTCCAATTCAATATGTCTTAACTCTTAAAACATATCAACATATCAACTAGAAGTCTCCACTTCCATGATCAAGACAAATCATCTTAGTTGATATGTTATAGTCTTTGCAGATGAAATGCCTAATTTCATCACCGACTACGAACTACAATTCTGAGTTTACAAAGAACTTGTGACTTATATCTTATGTGACTAAATCACATAAATCACATACAATGCATCTCATGGACTATATGATAATGTCCGAATATTCATGTTACCATTATTTTAGATAATAATAAAACAACTTTATTAAACACAATATTAAGTCATACATAATGTCATACATAATATCATACATAACATTATACAATAAGATTTAAGGGCATCAATCCCAACAATCTCCCACTTGCCCTAAAGACTATTGTGCATTAATCTAACTCCCATTCCCTCCAAATGTGACTCGAAGGTCCTTTGAGGCAAGGCTTTGGTAAAGGGATCTGTTAGATTATTTGCACTTTCAATCCTTGCTACCACCACATCTCCACGAGTAACAATATCTCGAATGATGTAGCATTTCCTCTCAATGTGCTATCCTTTCTTGTGATTCCTTGGATCTTTAGATTGTGCAACTGCTCCACTATTGTCGCAAAACAAAGTAATGGGAGCTTGCTCCATTCTCACTACACCAAGGTCAAAAAGAAATTTCTTGAGCCATACAGCTTCTTTTGCTGCTTCACAAGCAGCAACATATTCTACTTCCATGGTGGAGTCCGCAATACAGGATTGCTTGACACTCCTCCATGTTATGGCTCCACCTTCCCAGGTGAAAACACATCCTAATGTGGAGTTTTTGAAATCTAGACTCGATTGAAAGTCTGAATTTGTATAGCCAAAGGGAATCAAATCCTCACTACGGTAAATAAGCATATAATCTCTCGTTCTCTGTAAATACTTGAGAATATGCTTTACAGCTTGCCAATATTGTGGTCCTGGATTTGATTGATATCGGCTGACCATGCCAACTAAATAACAGATATCTAGTTTAGTACAAAGCATGGCATACATGAGACTTCCTACTGCAGAAGTATAAGGAACTTGTCTCATCATATCTACTTCCTCTTGAGTCTTAGGCCTTTGGTCATCAGACAGAGGAACTCCATGTCTAAAAGGAAGTATTTCTTTCTTGGAGTTTTGCATGCTAAACCGTTCTAGAACCTTATCTATATATCCAGCTTGTGATAAACCTAACATCTTATTCTTGCAATCTCGCCAAAGCTTGATCTCTAGAATAAAGCTAGCCTCACCCAAGTCCTTCATATCAAATTGGCTTGACAACCAAACCTTTACTGATGACATTACCCCTACATCATTCCCAATGAGTAGAATGTCATCAACATAAAAAACTAGGAACATTACTACTTTATCTTGATGTCTTTTGTACACACATGGTTCATCAGGATTTTGTTCAAAACCAAATGATTTGATTGCTTGATCAAATCTAATGTTCCATGACTTAGATGCTTGCTTAGGTCCATAAATGGACCTTTTCAACTTGCATACCATATGCTCTTGGTTCTTTGCTATGAATCCTTCCGGTTGCATCATATAGATTTCCTCTTCAAGATTGCCCTTGAGAAATGCAGTCTTGACATCCATTTGTCAAATCTCATAATCATAATGAGCAGCAATGGATAAGAGAATTCTGATAAATTTAAGCATTGCTACTGGCGAAAAGGTTTCCCTCATAATCAATACCTTCTTTTTGAGTATACCCTTTCGCCACTAGCCTTGCTTTAAAGGTTTCAACCTTTCCATCTATCCCTCTCTTCCTCTTGTAAACTCATTTGCAACCAACAGGTTTAATGTCGTTAGGCGCCTTTACAAGATCCCAAACTTGATTGGAATACATGGAATCTAATTCAGATTTCATAGCTTGGACCCAATGATGTGCATCTATATCATTCATTGCTTCATCATAAGTGTAAGGATCCGATTCAGCCTCTTCTGAGATAGCTTCATAAGTTTCTCCCAAACCTATGAATCTTATAGGAGGCCGAACAATTCTCCCACTACGACGAGGCACTTGTGTACTAGACATCTCATGAGTAGTATCTTGTGGTGTATCTAATACAGCCACATCATCCCTAGTTTATTCCATTGGTTGTTCATTTACAGGTTCATTCATTTCAGCCAACACAACTTTACTTCTAGGATTAAAATTATTCACATAATCATCTTCCAAAAATTTGGCATGGGTACTAACAAACACTTTGTTATCCTTATGATTATAGAATAAATAACCTTTAGTTTCCTTTAAATACCCTAAAAATATGCATACTTCCGTTTTAGCTTCCAACTTATCAGACTTCCCTTTCAACACATGTGCTGGACATCCCCATATGTGGAAATATTTCACACTAGGCTTACGCCCACTCCACAATTCCATGGAATTAAATTTAAAATATGCATTGCAGTTTTTAGTGCATATCCCCAAAAAGAAACAGGCAAAGTTGAATAACTCATCATAGACCTAACCATTTCCAAAATAGTCCTATTCCTTCTTTCCACTACACCATTTTGTTGAGGAGTTCCAGGTGCAGTCAATTGGGATACAATCCCATTTTGAGTTAAGTAATCCTTGAAATCCCCAAGAATGTATTCACCACCTCGATCAGGTCGAATGGCCTTTATGTGTTTACCTAATTGCTTCTCAACTTCAGCCCTAAACTCTTTGAACTTTTCAAAGGCTTCGAACTTCCGTCTCATTAGGTACACATAACCATATCTTGAGTAATCATCGGTAAAAGTGATGAAGTACTCATAACCTCCTTTTGCTTGGGTTGACATAGGACTATATACATCAGAATGCACTAGCTCTAGCAAATCTTGGGCTCTTCTACCTTTTGCATTAAAAGGTCGTTTGGTCATTTTACCTTCCAAACAAGATTCACAAACTGGAAATTCATCAAAGTCCATGGGCTCTAAGAGCCCATCTTTGATTAGTCTTTGAATCCTATTTGAATTAATATGACCTAAATGCAAGTGCCAAAGATATGCATCACTAGTCGAACGAAACTTTCTCTTTAATGATTTCACATAAGAGTTATTATCTAATTCAGAATTATATAATTCATGCTTATCAAGAGTTAAAATATAAAGACCATCTACAATATTGCCAGAACAGATAAACACTTTATCCTTCTTTATTACAACATTGTCTTTTAGGATAACACAATATCCATATTTACCTAAGTAAGTAGCAGAAATTAAATTCCTACGAACATTAGGTACATACAAACAGTCTTCCAATATTAAAACTTTAGATTAAAAACATAAATTATAAACACCAACAGTTACAACCGGAATCCTGCTCCCATCAGCCAAAGTAAGAAACAACTCTCCTTCTTTAAGCTTTCTGGTCTCCTGAAACCCCTACAAGGAATTGCAGATATGATTAGTACAACTTGAATTCACACACCAGGAATCCATGGGATTCTGTACCAAACATATTTCAAGAAGGAATGAACTTTTCATACCTTTATTGGCAGCCTTGAATTTTGGACAATTCCTCTTCCAATGTCCTTTCTCACCACAATGGAAATATTTTCCTTTGAGCTTCTTTCCTTTGTCAGCAACTCCTAAGGCAATTTTTTTATCCTCTTGTTTAGTGAAGTCCTTCTTTTTCTTCTTCTTACCTTTGTCTTTCGACTTAGGTTGAGAAGTAGAAGCTTCACTAACATTGACTTCAACACTAGAAGTACCCATAATGCCTTCCATCGCTACCAACTCATTCATCAATTCAGACAATGAATAAATCTTTTTGTTCATATTATAATTAAGTCTGAATTCCTTGAATGATTCTGGTAGTGACTGGAGTATCATATCCACTTGGGATTCTCCATCAATATCGGCACATAAAACTTCTAGTGTATTCAGATTAGAGATCATTGTAAGACAATGCTCCCTTACTGAACTTCCTTCAGCCATCTTGGTATTGTAAATTTGCCTCATGGTTTCTTGCCTTGCAGAACGGCCTTGCTCACCAAACATCTCCTTCAGACTTAGCATAATGTCTGAAGTTAGTTCTACATCCTGCATTTGATGCTATAGAACATTTGAGATAGACGCTAGGATATAACACTTGGCCATCTCATTAGATTTCTGCCAACGATCATATCGTTGTTTTTCCTCAGGAGTAGCATCTAATGAAGGAAAGTTAGGACATGGTCGAGTAAGCACATATTTGTGCTCTTCAGTAGTAAGAACTATGTCCAAATTTCTTTTCCAGTCAACATAGTTGGATCCAGTCAGTTTGTTTTGATTAAGAATAGTTACAAGTGGGCTAAATGATGCCATGATAAATCTGAAATAATAAACATGAATATAATAAGTAAACTGGACATTATCAATTTAGCATATAATCATATAATATGGAACCTTAATAAAACCATAAAATAATATATGCAACGACAACCCAATCCATGTTCATAATTCCTTGGTAGCAAGTTTATTACAAACACATTAATTGATTGAGAACTATTCTCATTATTAGTGCTATCATGATAACTCTTATCAAACACTAATAATATGCCGTATTACCTTTGGCCTCTAAGTAATAATGACATAGCTCCTTTGGGAGGTTAACATTATACTTAGTCTAGTGTACACCATTATCTAGAATTATGTGTAGCCACATTTCATCTCCTTTATAGTGTTTAAACTTGTAGTACCATGGAACAAAACACCCTCCTTTGGGATCGCAAGGAATATACGCCAAGACGAGGTGCATGTCCATACTACTTTAAACGGGTAAGTTCAATTTTGTAGCTCTATGAAGTAAACACCCTCCTTTGGGATTGCGAGGCATATACGCTAAGACGAGGTGCTTACCCACACTACTATAAACCGATAATGGAGGCCGTGAGATCCAACCCTTGTATCTCTCTCCCACTAGATATTTTAAAGGAAAGGTTTTTAATTTTAAAACATGCATAATCTAATTACACATAACCTTGCACTTTAAACACTTGAAAACACATAGAAAGAATTCAAAATTCCCTTCAGTGGCATTTTCGCGAGTATCTCGCGACTTAGCTCTTCCCGCGAAAATGAAATAGTAAAAACACAAAATTTAGACAGAAACTTTTGCTACTGTCTCGCGACTATTTCGCTAGTAAAGCTTACCCGCGAAAAGTTTTTGTGAAAATACAAAATTTAGACAGAAACTCTCGCTACTGTCTCGCGACTAGTTTGCTAGTAAAGTTTACCCACAAAACAGTTTTTTTGTGAATCAATGTCATTTTTCATGAGTAACATCGCGGGAAGCTAACCCGTGAAAAACCCGTGTTTTCAGTTTTTGAAGGGAAACTCTAAATAATTTTTCAACGGTTTTCATGAACAAACAAACATCATATGAACATGATAGGTAGAATTTGATATCAAAACTGAATTCCATTGATGCTATAGCCTTAAATATCAATTCAACATACTTGAATTCAAAATTAAATAGCATCATAACATCAATATCAGTTTTTATCAAATCATAGTTACATCATATAGATGTCTTCTTCAAGATTGCTACTAAAAGAAGCTTTCTTGATATCCATTGCCATATTTCATCAAAATGAAATATAATGGATAGGAGAATCTAGATAGAGTCAAACTTGACTATTGATGAAAAAATCTTTTCATAATCGAACCATTTCTTTCTGAATAAATCTTTTCCCCACTAGTCTTGACTTTGAAGGTTTGCACCTTTCAAATCTATCAATCTCATTTTCATGTAGACCTATTTGAGAACAATAGGCTTAATGCCACTAGGCGCCTCTACAAGTTCTAGACTTTAAATAGAATCTAATTCTATTCACATAACCTTGATCCAGTAATCCATATTCATATCATCTATTGCCTTTACGTAGGACCGAGGATCAAATTCATATCCTTGTAGAATAACTACAAAAGTTTATTCCAAAAGTATGAATTTATTTGGTAATCCTCCCACTACGATATTGTACTAGTGTAATAGTTATCTACAGAATAAATGTCTTGTAGTGTATCTAATACAACCAGCTCATTTCCAAATGTATTTTATAGTTGTCTCACAACAAATTCTGACAATTTTCTTCTAGAACAATTCTTCGTTTCACTTTAAGATTATTCACATAGTCATCATCAAGAACTTTGTATTTGTACTTTACAAACACCTTGTCTTCTGTAGGACTACCAAAACAATCTTCTGCAATTCCTTTTGGATACCCATCATAAACACACATTTTTCTACTTTTTGATTTCAATATGTCAGACTTCCTTTCTAGCACAAGTGCAGGACATTTCCAAAAGTGGAAGTATCATATACTAGGTTTTCACCCAATCCACAATTTTACAAATGTCATAGGAACAAACTTTTGAAATCAAATTTAGAAAATGTGTAGTAATACATAGAGTATATCTCCAAAAGAAACAAGCAAATGGAAATACTTATCATGTGCTTTACTATTTCTAAGAGAGTCATATTCCTCCTTCATGTATGCACTAACTTAAAGAAGTCATTGAAACTAAATTCCTTTACAATAAAGGAGCCATAGATCGTATTATCCTCTAAATAGAATTCATAGACTGGGATTATAACAAAATAATGGTTCTAAAAGCTCATCTTTCACCAATCTTGAATATCATTTAGATTAATAAGATCTATACATGAATGCCAAAACTTACAATTACAAAGGATGAAAACTTTCTCTTTAAAAGTAAAACATGTAAATTTCCATCCAGAAAACAATCATGGATAATGCTTAGCTTTACCAAAACGAAAATACTTTCCTTTTGGTTATTCTTTTGAGTCTAATTTCCTTTTGGCAATTACTAGGGCAACTAACTTGTCCAACTGTTTGGTATTATAATTCCTCTTAGGATGTCTTCCGTTGCGTAGAACTCACTCATCAATTCAGGTAACATAAAAAGAATTTAGTTTCAAAACAATCTGAATTGATCAAATGATTCTAACAAGGACTTGTGGATCATATCCATATGAGATTAACATTTAATCTCTACATCCAAGAATTCCAATTCATTTAAAAAAAAAAAAAATTTCATAAAATGATTTAGAATTGGAACTCCTCAAGCCTTTCTTAGCACTCAATATGATTCATACCAAATATCTCATTTAGACTTCATATAAAGTCTAAGTCTAGTACTAACTCTTGCATCTTATGCTGTAGTACAATTGAAATATAAGCCAATGTAACATTTAAGCATTTCAATGGAGACTATGATCACATCATAAGCTATCTTCCATAAATGCATCATGTATAGGAAATTATGACAATGCTAAATCGAAAACATAAATATGTACTTCAGCTCCTTTAAGCACCATGTTCAAAATTATTTCTTAGTTAATGTGATTCAATTAAAATAGTAGCAAGAGGACAAAATTTATGACAACTTTATTTTAAGACTATGAACATAATTACAGGGGCATTATATTTTGCAACCACTACCATATAATATGGAACCCATAAAAACATATTATTTTAGGTGCAACGACAACCTAATCTCGCAATTAATATTCCTCATCATAGAGTGAATATCAACCACTATGATCAGCCGAGAATTATTCTCATTATTAATGCTATCATGGTAACTCTTACTAAACAAAAATAATTTGCCACTTTTTCCTTTAGCCTCTGAGTAATAATAGCAAGAACTCAGTATAGAGGATACTATCAAACTTAGTCTAGTGTACACCATTGCCTAGACCCATGTGTAGCCACATAACTCTACCTTTGTAAGGTTTAATCTTGTAGTACCATGATGCAAAACACCCTCCGCATGGAAAGCAAGGCTCGAGGCCAAGACGAGGTGCTTGCCCACACCACTATAAATTGGGAAGTTCAATCTTGTAGTACCATGAAATAAACATCCTCCGCATGGAATGCAAGGTTCGAGGCCAAGACGAGATGTTTACCCCATACCACTATGAACCGATAATGGAGGCTGTGAGATCCAACCTTTGTATCTCTCTTCCTCTAGAAATTTTAAAACGAGTGGATTGTCATGAAATCATTGTGATCTAATCACAATTTTAACCCTACACATTAAATGTGTTTAATTGTTTAAATTCAATGTGATGTAAGTAAGTCATGTCACAATAGCGTAACGAACATTCACGCAATCATAAAGAAGTTTAACCTTGTAATCCGTGAAGTAAATACCCTCCGCATTGAATGCAAGACTCAAAGTCAAGACAAGGTATTTATTCACATTACAACAAACTTAACAAAAGGGTTATTTCAGCATTCCCACTCGTTATTTGGGTTTTTCTTAAATAATTGTGATTCCATCACAACTAATAACCTTGCACTTGTTGAAGACTCTAATCTTATAAGAATCACTAACTAAAATGGAAGTCCTAAATTATTTAGGATTCCTTAAACACTAATGAATCAAAAATTAGTTATATAGAACTCTATCCTTAATTTACTAAATAAAGTATTCTAATCTCATTAGAAACTATATAACTTTAATTAGAATTTTAATCTCATTAAGAACCTCTAATTAAAATAAATTAAGGACTTTTAATCACAAAACAATTTAGGACTAAGAGTTCTATTTAACTAATCTTTGATCTCATTATGTCTTTTAGTTAGATAATGATTAATAAATGTCCTTCACTTTTAAGGACTATAAAATTAATCACAAAGCTTTGCTTTTTATACATGTGAAAAACAGGTGTCAGAATTTTTTGGCTACTCATACTGGCTACTCACGTGAGTAGCGAGTTTTGGCTACTAGTTTTGGCGACTCGCCCAATCGCGAGACTCCAGTTGCGAGTTCGTCCAGAAGCTCTCGTGACTCACTCGCGACTCATATCGCGACTCGCCAGTCGAGAAAAACGCCCAGAAACAGCCGTTTTTCTTTTAACCGTTTTTTACGTTTCCAATGAACTTCCATCAAAAACACTTTGGATCTTTTTTTAAAACGAAATTTTACAGATCAAACATTAGGGTTTTCAATATCAAAATCAAGAACCATAATAATGCTAAAAACCCTTGAAAACATAATCCTAATCTCATTAGGAATAAATTTCATAATCCTAGCATTAACAAACTGTTTGATCACAAAATATATATATATATATATTTATATATATATAAAGCAAGATTACCAACAGTACATGTTTACCATTGAAGAATGAAAAACATACAATCAAACATGTATGTTCAGACCAAAACAATCGCTACTTGCAATAAAATAATCAAGCTTTAATTAAAACATATGAACAAAAGCATGTTAACGGCAAAGTTAAATATGCCTATGGGTCCACGATATACATATATGAATTCCAAGAATTCAAATATTAAATCGTAAAGTTGCTCATATGATATCAAAAGGAAAAACCACCACGTCGCACGTACTTGTTATCCTTATATCAGATATCAACAAAACTAGCAAGCCAGACCCATTGCAAATCAACAACCATTGCCTTTATGAATCATGTCTCTAATCACAGCAGTTCCAAAACAAAATTATGCAGAAACTTTACTGCAGAAAATTAAATCATCAAGAAAACGGTTTTTCTTTGATTCTAAAACTCAATCACATGTTATACAAACATGATATTGAAGACCGCTCTGATACCAATTGTTGGTAAATCTGGTTTTGTATCTCATACAAAACACACAGCAGAAGCAACAAAAATGGATCAACTTCATTCATGAAAAATAACATGTAATCTTGAATTCTAGAATAAAGAATAGAAAGCGTATCTTGATGAAGTGAAATTCAAAACCAAGACTTGAGAATACATTTAATCTTCATCTCAATTCCACATGGTGCCCAAGAAATGTGGTCTATCAATCAGTCTTTTTGTACATTGATTCTCAAAGAAAAATCATTCTTCTTCTCCTTGTAGAGAAAAACTGTTTTCTTTTCTTTTCATCATACGTACATAGAAAACTACATTAGTAGTTTCTTTATTTAATAACACTTATTAAATGAAAACTGATTATCTAATTGGGTTAGCCTTTTGGGCCTACCCAATTGGGCTTTAGTTTATGGCTTGAGATGGGACCAAAGGGAACAAATAAAACTCTAACTCCAATAGGTCTTAGGCTTCTCTATCAACTCTTGACAAGTCCAAAATCATCATTAATTATATTTAATACCACTATAAGAATATAATTGCACTCTAGGCCTTATTAATAAATTATATCCCAAGACTTTATTATACATACAACCCCTTCATTAAAATATTTGTAGTAATACAAAGTCATGATTGTTGACTGCCATTTTGAAGATTGCTACATCTTAATCCTTGAGTACCCGATTTAATCTTTTATGTTATTCATCATATATTTATGAAATCCAATTTCATAAATATATACTTTAGTAACTCCTTGCTAAAGTGGTTGGGCCCAACACTCTGAATAACCAAACTTATTAAACTTATTTCAAGGGAATATTTTATATCTTCGTTAAGAGATTATGAATTCCATCTTAAGAATATATGTTCCATCAACACTAAATGCGGCTGCCCAACATACTGAGGTTTTGACCGTAACTTATAGATTCCACTCCTGATATATTAAAGCAACCTACATCTCATGATCAAGTCCATTATTCTCTCAGGATTTAGAGTTGATGTAAATAGAAGTCGTAAGATTTATTATTTATTTGACAGTCGTTAGGAGAATAATAAATCTCATAGCGGTCCAGTTCAATATGTCTTAATTCTTAAAACACATCAACATATCAATTAGAAGTCTTCACTTCCATGATCAAAACAAATCATCTTAGTTGATATGTTATAGTCTTCGTAGATGAAATGTGCAATTTCATCACCGACTACGAATTAAAATTCTGAGTTTACAAAGAACTTGTAATTTATATCTTCTGTGACTTTTCACATAAATCACATACTATGCATCTCATGGACTAAGATAATGTCTCATTAGTTCATTAATAGATAGTCTCATATAATTAAACAATCTAATTAATTATAACATCCCAACAAATTGGATTTTAGGGCATAAACCCCAACACCTCATTCATTTTCAAAAAGAGAGAGAGAGAGAGAGAGAGAGAGATCATCATCATCATCTTTTTTTTAAAAAATCAAGATTTCCAAAAATCATGCATCCATTTCTAAATTAAGGGCATTTGGCAATGCCTCATCCGCTAAAAAAAAAAATCAAGATTTCCAAAAATCATGCATCCATTTCTAAATTAGGAGCATTTGGCAATGCCTCATCCGCTAAAAAAAAAAAATCAAGATTTCCAAAAACATACTTCAAAGAGTAAACTAGGGGCATTTGGCTATGCCTCTTTCAGGTGAGATCACCCATGTGAAGACCTTCCAAGTAAGTTCAAAGTTTTAAGTAACAAGTACGCATCAGGTAAACTCTAAACTTTTCTGAATAAAGTACAATTTTATTTCAAATAAGTTCATACATGCTATACACTGTAGGATCAACAATAGCTCTCCAACCTTCAAGGGATCAACCTTATTTCTCCTAAAACTCATAGGATCAACAATAGTTCTCCTATACATTGTAGGATCGACAATAGCTCGCCTACCTTCAAGGGATCGACCTTAGTTCTCCTAAAACTCATAGGATCGATAATAGTTCCCCTATACATTGTAGGATCAACAATAGCTCACCTACCTTCAAGGGATCGACCTTAGTTCTCCTAAAACTCATAGGATCGACAATAGTTCTCCAATAACTTGTAGGATCGACAATAGCTCTCCTACCTTCAAGGTATTGACTTTAGTTTTTCCAAAATCGATAGGATTGACAGTAGTTCTCCTACTCTCCCCAGGATCGACATTAGTTCTCCTACCTCCAAGGGGTCAACCTTTGTTCTCTTAAAACTCATAGGATCGACAATAGTTCTCTTATACAATGAAGGATCGACAATAGCTCTCAAACCATCAAGGAATTGACCTTAGTTCTCCTAAAACTCATAGGATTGACAATAGCTCTCCTACCTATAAAAGATTGACTTTAGATTTTACAAAATCAATAAGATTGATAGTAGTTCTCCGACTCTCCCCAGGATCGACATTTGTTCTCCTACCTTCAAGGGATCGACCTTAGTACTTCTAAAACTCATAGGATTGACAATAGCTCTCCTACCTTCAAGGAATTGACCTAAGTTCTCCCGAGACTCATAGGATCTACATTTGCTCTCCCACCTTCGAAAGATTGACTTTAGTTTTTCCAAAATCAATAGGATTTACAGTAGTTCTCCCACTCTCCCCAGGATCAACATTAGTTCTTCTACCTTCAAGGGATCGATCTTAGTTCTCCTAAAACTCAAATTTTGGGTCAAAAAAGGTCACTCAAACACTTGCAAAATCCAATTTTCTCACAATCCTTCACATTAATGAAAATTTATTAAAAACAATGTAGATGATAATACAGAAACGGAGAACAACTATCCATTGCCCACGGATAAAACGCGTGAGGTAATGGAAGGGCCATTCATAATGGGGCATGTGATGAATAATGTTGAGGAAGCTGAGGCCAAAGGTAAGCAAGCAAGAGAGGACATGATAAGAAGGTTCTCTCCTGAGATTGTAGCAAATATTGTTACTAATCACATACAAGACATACTTCTGAAGACGAGTTAAACGAGTCATGGTTCTTTAAGTTAGAGATTGTTTGTTCTTTATTGCTTTTTCTGTTGAACTTGTTCAGTCTAGCAACTGAGCTTGTAATCAAGATGACTTGTGTAGATTGCTGAAGGAGTTGGTTAATGTAATGATTCAATCTGGTTTCTTGGGGAAATAAAAGTGAATGGATGGAATTTGACTTGGAAGGAAGAGGAAGGGGAAAATTGAAAAAGAGAGAATTTAAGAGAGAGTGAGAAATGCTATGACTTATTCCTCTAATAATGAATTGCTATGGATTACAAGTATTTATATAAGCTACTTGCAAGTCTAATAGGCTAAAATAATCAACTAATAACTTGCAACCTACTTGACTCAACTTCTTGAATACTTCTTGCAATTGTAATTAACTTAGTTCCACATTTTGCAATCTTGCAACTAACCTTGTGCACTTCTTGCAATCTTGTAACTAATCACCAAGACTTAATACTTGCAATGCTCACTTGGACCCATTACAGTTAAGTTGAGGCAGATACCAAGCCATTCCGAAGTAGATTGTGCATATTTTTTTTAGTGGCATAGCATTTTCTAAGCCGTTTCGTCATTGAATGCAGTTTCCGTACATAGGAATTTCTCAGGGAACAGATTTTGATCCTTGGTGCTTCAAATCCATGTGCCAAAATTAAAGCCCTTTGTGGGCACATATTTATTGTCTTCTCTATGTCTGATTCTCTGCACACCTGAAGGAGGACAAGGATTGTGTGGATTTAGATTTTAGATTAAAAAGACATTGCGTGTACTAAGACCCACGTTTGTTGTAATGAGTCGATCTGAATTATATAAGCAATTTTGGATGGTTATTAAGGTATTGTTCGGATAGCTATGAAGGTATTGTCTAAAAGGTAAATACTCTTACACATACCCTGTTATACACAAAGTTGTATGAAACAAACACTACCCTTGTCTAAATATGGCCAACTCGTTATGGATTGTGATAAATGGTATTAAAACCATTGTTATTAATACCGTTCCGTTCCGGCCGGAACGGCCGGAAAATTTCGTACCAGTCCTTAAACCGGTACGAATCACCCTCTTGTTCCACCTCGGACCAAATTTCGGTTCATTCCGGCCCGTTCCGGCCATTTCGGCCTGTTTCGGTGAATTTCGGCTGGTAGACATATTTCGGCCGGTACTAAATCTACTGATAAATGCAGAAAAATTTTACCTTTTCAAGTTTTAATAGCTATTACCTGAATAGAGCCACCCATCTCAGTTCATCTCACTTCGTCAGTAGCCTCAGCAACTTGGCCTTTTTCAGTTCTTCTTTTCTTCTGCACTTCGTCCTCTCCGTTTTCTTCTTTTCTTTCTACATTTTCTTAGTTGTCCGCCCATTTGTTTACTCAGTTACCCTCCACTTTTTTTCATTGAACTTTGTATTTTGGCATTTCTGTTCCAATTTTTTAGTTTTGTGAGCCACTCCACGTGACTAGCATTATAATAATACAATTCAAAAGGAGAGTTAATTGGTTGCAGGCTTTATGTCTTTCTATCCTCTGTGATTTTTTTTTTTGGGTCTAGTAAATATTATTTTTATTATATTTTCAAAAACTTGTTAGTTATTATAATAATAATTATTAATATTAAATATGGGCTTATAACTTTAAGATTCATGGTAATTTTTATAGGTTTGACCAAAAATATATATCAAAATGGTAAATATATATATTATGACAGTACTTCCGAAATAGTATACCGGTATTTATCGGTATTGACCGGTACCGAAATATTTCGTTTCAATGGACAAACCGAAACAGGGTCCGAAACGGTATTCATAACATTGATTAAAACCAACCTTATAACACCAACCAAAGAAACCATTAAAAATGAAGGTGTTGGCGTGGGCTGTCAGCCCTCAACTTCTTTAAAGGCTTGTAGTGTCAGGGTTCTAGTGGCAGTACTGCCACTCCTCTTATAACAATCGAATCCAGATTCCATACCAAATAATCACATCCTCCTGCAAATTTTGAATGAGTTTATTAAAGAGAAACCACTGAGCCAATGACATAACAAAATGCATCAATTGAGGAAAGACGGAAGGTTGATTTGCTCAAGTATTGGCCAGTGATTTGGCAGGTTCTTGAGCATTTATTGGCTTGGGGTAAAATAATTAAATAAACAATCAACTCTGTCATGAATGAAGAGATATCCCCACAAATAGGATGATATTGCCACAAACAGGCCTAGTGAATTTATCAAGTTAAATTTTTTGATTGATATAGAAACATGTTGTCATTACAAGGACTTGGACCTGCAACTGATATCCGGTATGTATAACTCAGTCAACCATGGCTCATTGAATTATTTTCCTATTTTGAATCATCCCATTCGGTTAATTGAAGGACTGCCCATTTCGAAGCAACCAAATAGTGAATACTAAAACTTAAGTTTACTGAAGATATGGAGCAAAAACTGTCATAACTTCCTTGTAAACAGGCTTCTTAAAATCTACTGCCTGCATAGAATGTAAAAAAAACCATGTAAGTAAACCAACAAGACCAAAATACCCAATCTAGCAGTTTTTAAACCAGTAAAAAAAAAAGTAATAAGGTACAGTCTACCCACAAGCTCAACTATTTGTTCCGGAGACATCCATGACCACTCGCCAAATTCAGCTTTCTCGGTCCCATCACCCAACAGATTGATTTCTTCATCCTTCCCAGTGAATTTAAGAAGAAACCTGAAAGGGTTTGCAAGTTTGACGAAGTTAAATACAAATTTACACTCACAGGCATGTACATCTATGGAGATAAATTTAATTCTATAATTACTTGTGTATCCAAATTACCATATTCTACGTGCCCCCAACCAAAAAAATCTAAAATTTTGTACCTTCAATTAGGTTATGTTAGGTTGAATGTATCCTATGGTTACAAGTTGACATTTGAATTTTCCTAGGTTTAATATACTAATCCTCAGTTTGATTAATTATCTAAACTGAATCTGACCTAATCTACTTCACCATATATACCGCATCTAACAATGTATGGCTGTATCATATGCTCACCACTTCTGTGCTTGACCCTTCCAGTCTGATCCCCACTGATGTTTAAGCTTTTCCCTGACTTCAGGTGGGAAGTCATATGTCAACCAATAAGGTACCTGCATGTGAAAGCCAACTCAAGCTTTAACTTATTGCTAACAATGGAATTGTAAGATTAAAATATCATGCATGAGTAGATAGACAACCATGGAGCATTAGTATTAAAAATACTGACAGACTTGTAGACGGGAAGGAATTAGCCAGTTATAGCATTAGTATTAAAAATACTGACAGATTTGTTTTTTACTTAAAGGGAAACCTCACAAAAATAAGAACCTCAATAATCCTAGATGCATGGCACTTCTGCCCCTCATAAAAACACACAGAGCAGAGTGGATATTGCAGAATGGTAGATCATCAAATCAATTCCAATTTCAAGTCTGGAAGCTCTTGGCACTTCTCTGATAAATACAAACTATTGTAATAAATCTTGGTTCTACGAAGTTAAGCATAAGGATATATCTGCAATCTTTTAGCTTCTGACTTTAGTTTTGTGTAACTTATGCGTCAAGGTAGGGTAAGATTTATCAGTTTTGAGTTCAGCAGCAAGTATGTTGACTTTGACAAAACATGGACACCAAGTTTGGTTGGCCATCATCTGTATTAGTTATGGATTTACATACTCTTAAAGAAATGAATGAAGAAAACATGGGAAAACAGCTACTTGATTGATGTGTGATGGCCAAGAACCCTAGTTGATGTTCAACTTGTCTCTCCTATAGTCCTATAATTACTTTCCTTTTTTCTTTCTATGCACTTTTAGGTGTATTCCAGCTCCAAATACAAACAAAAACTTGACATTTTAGTAATTTTTCAAAATTCTTGACCTAAGTCACCAAACCAATCATTATTATACACAGCTTAGTAAGATTGAAACGGGACAGAGGTGGTGATACCAAATATGATTTAGGAGTTTCTGGACAGCATTTGTTGTAGTGTTTAGGAAGACCTAGGGTTAGGGTTTGAAGTGGAAAAGGCTGGAAACAAAGGCTGGATTAACCAATTAAGGTTTACTTACAGAGTAACATGATGGGTGATGCTGAAATACACAACTAATCCTTAAGCCCTACTAATTGGAAATGGCTACATGAGTTCTCATTCGCCATTCAACTCTATCTAGGGTGCACAAACACCTACAGGATAGACGATTGAGTACACCTTGTCAAGATATAGCGTCTGTTTGGCTAGCTTATTTTTTGCCAACTTATTTTACTATTCAGCTTATTTTTGGTACTATTCATGGGTCTCACTGCACTTTTTGGTACTATTCATGGGTCCTATTGTACTATTTCAACTAACATTTACCTTTATCTACAGTACTTTCAGCAAAAAGTTTTCAATTTCAGCAAAATAAGCGAATCCCAAACAGACTCATAGTATCAAGTAGTAAAGATGCTAAACAGAAATATATCTCACTTTCCTTTTTAAATTTTAATAAAAAAGCAATTAAGTTCTCTGTGTTTCAGCCAAAGACAACCATGTCCTTTCACATGCTTGGTTGAGTATACAAGAGGAGAAGATTTTTCAGTTTTCCCCTTTTGTGGTGTATGTGTGTTGCGGGGGTTGGGGGGGGGGGGGGGGGGGTGTGTGAGGTATTGAAGGTTCTGAATTGAAGGAGATCAGTCATGCCAAAGCAGTCATAATCATGGTTTTAAAAACCGAACCGGTCATCGAACCGTTTTTAAAAAAATTTCCGGTTCAACCCCGGTTTTTATCCGGTTTTTGGGGTTTTAACCGGACCGGACTGGATCCGGTTCCCAGTTGACCCGGTCCGACCGGCCAGTCCGGTCCGGTCCAGTTTTAAAAATAGTGGTCATAATACCATACAGACAAGTTTTAAAAAAAGAAAAATTAAAGGAGGTTAACAAATCAGATACTTTGCCAGACAATGAATATTGGTTCAGGAATAGTTATGTCTTCCTATTTTAATTATCCTCCATCAAAGGTGATCAGTTTCTTAAAACCTAAGCATGAAAGACATTCAATTCAGATCTCCAAAGGAAAGCATCAACAGCTTTATTAAGCAATTTCTACTGCAGTCTGACACTTTCCCCAAGCAAAGTCTATAAGCATCCCAAAAAATGGTAATTTAAGTAAGAAATGTCCAAATTTCATACCTCTGCAATAACTTCTGCTGAACTAACTCCTGTCTCTTCTCTTAATTCCCTGATGGCTGCACTTCTAGGATCTTCACCCTCATTGACACCACCCTATTAAATTAAAATGTACAAAATACCAATAATAATCTCATATAAAAGAATTATATCATGAATAGAAGGAAATACAAGTTTAGTAAAAACTACTACAGATTTTAATTACTATAAGTTCTAGTTCAACAACCACAATCACAAATCATTAAATCTTAATAGTTAAAACTATGATGCTTTTCTCCCATCACATATTCAATGGAAGACGGAATGAGAAGTTTTAGTTTTGGTTTCATATATCCAAAATTACTATAAATAACTACAAACAGGTGCACTTCAATCCAGAAAAAACTTATGTATCGCCAGTTGTTAATAGACCCAGTGGCAAACGCCTTGAAGTGGTTGCTTAAATCAAGCAATAAATATTGGAGATATAGTCTCGAAAGATCATCACAGTACACGTAATGTCCCCAAATTTCCAATAATTGTGCATTTCTAAAATTTTAATACCAACCTAGCACTGAGTTCAAGAAACCAAAAGAACAGCTAACACTTAAAAATCAATAAACAAGTTTATAATTAATTATGAAAGAAAAATGATTAAACAAATACAGAATATGAGAAACAGTTTTGGAAATTTGCAGTTACAAAATGTAAAATAACAAACTAAATTGCATATGAAAAGCATTAGAAACTTCAAAAGTAGAAATTAGGTTGCTAAATACTAACACAAATCCTCCTAACAATCTCCAGCAAAAAAAAAAAAAAATCCTCCTAATAATCACGTCTAAATGTTCTTTCTCAAGCATAAAATTATATATTACTTTTATCGATTCAACAGTTCTGAATGGAGACCTAAGAGCAGAGCAGAAGCAACACTGAGGTGAAGGCCCATGCATGTGGATGAAATTTTGAATTTTTTTACACTTATGAAAAAATTACAAAAGCAGGTATGGCCCTTACATAAATGCAATTCCACAAAATTGAATGAATCAGTAATTACACCTTAAAAAATGATGAACTCATCAACTTTCTCTATGACCCCAATCAGTATACAGTTAAGACCATGTGGATGCTATTAACATTTTGGAAAGACTATGGTGATAACTATACGCTAGCTAGCTCCTGACATGAAGATGTCTGATACTCTTATTAAATTGCATTTTGGTACTGGAATAGACTTCATATTTGGCACTTGTTTAAAAAAAAAAAAATACAAATTGGTTATCTGGATCTGAAAGTAGTAGCAAATCTCAACATTTTCTATTGAATATGGTAAACTCTTTCTAACTTCTGCATTCCCCTTTTATGACTTTGAATCTTGTATCATCAGAACACCCTTCATTTCAATTCCCAGATTTCCTATTTCAATAATTCAGATAATATGATAGGAGGTACCCACATGGTGCAGGACAAAGAAATTATTAAGCACACGTACAAAGCTGCCATATGACTGCCCTCAATCATCATTCACAAGCTTCACATTCACTCCATAAATTAAAATATAGAAGTCCAAATGCCAGCCCCATATGCAGTATTTGCATTCAAATTAAAAAAAATGCCACAGTTGCATGCCCAGATCAGACTTTTTTTCCTTAACAAGTTACATGCTGAGATTAAAGTTTTTGAAAAAAAAAAAAAAGCTTTCTACATACAAAAACCATCATAGTGTACACTTAAAACATAGACTACCATAAATTTTACTTTATAGTTCAAAAAATTGGGGTTGGGACCTAAAATTGGGATTCCTTTTGTTAACATGATATCGACACACACATCGTATTTAGCATTCCTTCTTCCTTCGTTGTGCGTCATTATCATTGTATCACTCAACTCAAGTCACCAACTCCTCACACAAAAAGATTTGAAATAAAAACAATTCCAATCAGAATAAAATAAAACATGCTGATTGAGGAAACGTCATTCATCAACAAAGTCTTACAAAATTACTTTCTTTCCCGAAAACCCATTTCATCCATGAAAAAAAAAACTTGGAAAGATCATAAGTCCATGAAATAGAAGTGGGTACCTGTCTACAATTTCTCATTTTATTTTTATTATAATAAATAATCACAGCAAGCAAACACGGCAATTTAGTTTCAAAAGCAATCAAATTACAACACCTCAATATAAAACCCAAAAAGAAAAGAAAAAATTACCTGGGGCATTTGCCAAGCACTGGGTATATCCAACCTTGAGGCTGAAAAAATCTGCCACAACCCAAAAAACACAAAAGAAGAAGAAAAACTTGCAAGTCAATTCAACACATACAGATAAAAACCCATGTACAGAACAGAGAGAGAGAGAGATAGTAGACCTTTCTGGAAGGATTGATGAGACAAATACCAACGTTTCTCCTGTAACCTTGGGGAGGAGAATCCATGGATGATGATGATGACGTATAGGAAGAGGAATAGGAATAGGAGAGTGTATTAGATTTAGTTGTTGAAGAGTTTTGGTTATGAAAGGAGAGTGGCAGTGGCAGGGACTTGAATTTAGGGGAAGTAAAGATACAGAATCGGCAGCATAATAAAAATGCCATTTCATTTCAGGAGCCGTGCGCCCCCTCGCTTTCTAGCTCATCCCATTGCTGTCCTGTCAACAATGTGAAGTTCCTATTTTTACCCCCAAAAAAGACAAGGAAAAGTTAACTTTAAAATAAATTTTTATTATACTTTTAGAAATTTAGAAACATTTTAAAAAAAATTATTTGAATATAAAATAGTAATAATTTTTTCCCTAGTTTTTTTTATAATTATTATAACTTTTTTTAAAACAAACATTTTTCCCTCTCTTCATGTGTATGTGTTAAAAATATTTAGTATTTAAAAAAAAAAAAAAAAACTTTCTTTAAAACGGTTTATTAACAAATGCCTTAAGGTACCCGTTAACGAGACTCTAAAAATAATTTTTTTCCCCACTATATACTAGTATACTTACTTGATATAGATCATTTTTTATATTAAAAAAATGACAAAATTTAGCTACAACATTGGTTGTGACTTAAAGTTATAATTTTACTCAATATCATTAACATTGTTACATATTTCAAAAATCTAACCGTTGGATTGCATGTTCTCTATGCTCTTAATATACACGTCAAATTTTGTATTAATCGAATATTATTTACTCTATTATCTATAAGATTATATTTTATGCATAATTTTAAACTACAAAAACTTGTAATTTAAACAACTTATTGATACATAACTATTGATCTTTAATTTTCTAGAAATTTTACAAGCATGGAGGATATAAGAATAAAATGTAATCCAATAATAGATTTCAAAATTCACATCCAATAAAAAGATATTTAGTGAAATTATAACCTTAGCCTACAACTAATTTTGTAGTTAAACTTTATCTTTAAAAAAAAGTATATATCTAGAGGCTAGTTAAAAAATAAATAAATTAATTAAAGAAATTTTTCTGCTAATTTTCTACCATATTTGTGGGTGACAAGTTATGATTGGATCTACCATTAACACCATCAATCACAACAATTAAGAAACCAATCCACTGCCCAAGAGCCTTATAGCTCAACAAGACCTTAGTTCTCCTAAAACTCATAGGATCGACAATAGCTCTCCTACCTTCAAGGAATTGACCTTGGTTCTCCTAAAACTCATTGGATTGATAGTAGCTCTCCTTCCTTTAAAAGATTGACTTTAGGTTTTACAAACTCAATAGGATTGACAGTAGTTCTCCTACTCTCCCAGGATCAACATTAGTTCTACTACCTTCAAGGGATCGACCTTAGTTCTTCTAAAACTCATAGGATTGACAATAGCTCTCCTACCTTCAAGGAATTGACCTAAGTTCTCCCAAAACTCATATAATCGACAGTTTTTCTCATACCTTCAAAAGATTGACTTTAGTTTTTCCAAAATCAATAGGATTGACAGTAGCTCTCCTACTCTCCCTAGGAACGACATTAGTTCTCCTACCTTCAAGGGATTGACCTTAGTTCTCTTAAAACTCATAGGATCGATCACTACTAGAAGAAGGACTGACTCGCCTAACTGAAGAACTTTGGACCCGACCAGGGGTTTGAAATGAAGCCTGACTTAGTGTAAGGCCCCCGTGCCCAGTCTAAAATAAGGGCAAATCCCCATCCCCCAGCTGGACCTGGAGGAACTGGCATGTACTCTGTCTCATGTCTTCAAATGGTAGGATCCCTGCCTGGAATAAAGGGCACCGGAGGCATATGCATCCCATATCCCCTCATCTCACTGACCAGGATATGCCAATATACCCCTAAAGAAGGCCTGTCTCGGCAATAAGCTGGCTCCTATCTCTCTCTATGGCAACGGTCTGATTTTCTTGCTTTCTTTGCCATCACTCCCTCTCCCAAGCTAATACTCTAGCAATCTACTCCTGCATAACCCTCCCTAGTAACAGTAGCACTCTCAAGACCTCTCACTCGGGCCTACAGGGTCTCCATATACGATCTCAAACAGGCTTCTGAAGCCTGTGGAGCATGTGTAATGCCCTAAGTACTCTGCCCCCGCTCAACCATGAATGATAGGTCTGGCCAAGGACTCTAAAAACCAAGCAGCATATTCTGTATCTACTGTAAGGAAGCCCTCAAAGAAGCCTATCGCAAATGCGGGGTCGTCCAAGACTATCTCAGGGCAAGATATCTCAAGAGGTGGATCTTTGGGCATTCTAAAAATCAGCATGTCTTCCATTGCGTAGAACTCACTCATTAATTCAGATAATATAAAAAGAATTTATTTTCAAAACAATCTGAATTGATCAAATGATTCTAACAAGGACTTGTGGATCATATCCATATGAGATTAACATTTAATCTCTACATCCAAGAATTCCAATTCATTTTAAAAATAAAATATTTTCGTAAAATGACATAGAATTGGAACTCCTTAAGGTTTTCTTAGCACTCAATATGATTCATACCAAAACATCTCATTTAGACTTAATATAAAGTCTAAGTCTAGTACTAACTCTTGCATCTCATGTTGTAGCACAATTGAGATAGAAGCTAAAGAAACATTTTAACATTCCAATGGAGACTATGACCAAATCATAAGCTGTCTTCCATAAATGCATCATGTATAGGAAATTATGACAATGCTGAATCGAGAAATATATTTATATACTTCAGCTCCTTTAAGCACCATGTCCAAAATTATTTCTTAGTTAATGTGATTCATTTAAAATAGTAGCTAGAGAACAAAATTATGACAACTTTATTTTGAGACTATGAACATAATTACAGGGATATTATATTTTGCATCCATAACCATATAATATGGAACCCGAAAAACATATTATACTAGGTGCAACGACAACCTAATCCCGCAATTAATATTCCTCAGCATAGAGTGATTACCAACCACTATGATCAGGCGAGAATGATTCTCATTATTAATGCTATCATGGTAACTCTTACGAAACAAAAATAATTTGCCGCTTTTCCTTCAGCCTTTAAGTAATAATAGTAAGAACTCAGCATAGAGGATACTATCAAACTTAGTCTAGTGTACGCTATTGCCTAGACCCATGTGTAGCCACATAACTCTTCCTTTGTAAGGTTTAATCTTGTAGTACCATGATGCAAAACACCTTCAGCATGGAACGCAAGGCTCGAGACCAAGACGAGATGCTTGCCCACACCACTATAAACCGGGAAATTCAATCTTGTAGTACCATGAGATAAACACCCTCCGCATGGAATGCAAGGCTCGAGGCTAAGATGAGGAGCTTACCCCACACCACTATGAACCGACAATGGAGGCCTTGAGATCCAACCCTTGTATCTCTCTCCCACTAGAAATTTTAAAACAAGTGGATTGTATTGAAATCATTGTGATCTAATCACAATTTTAACCCTACACATCAAATGTGTTTAATTGTTTAAATTCAATGTGATGTAACTCAGTCACATCACTATAGAGTAACGAACATTCACACAATCATAAAGAAGTTTAACCTTGTAATCCGTGAAGAAAATACCCTCCGCATAGAATGCAAGTCTCGAAGTCAAGACAAGGTATCTATTCACATTACAATAAACTTAACAAAAGGGTTATTTCAACACTCCCACTCGTTATTTGGGTTTTTCTTTAAATAATTGTGATCCCATCACAACTAATAACCTTGTACTTGTTGAAAACTATAATTTTATTAGAATCACTAACTAAAATGGAAGTCCCAAACTATTTAGGATTCCTTAAACTCTAATGGATCAAAAATTAGTTATATAGAACTCTATCCTTAACTTATTAAATTAAGAATTCTAGTCTTATTAGAAAATATATACCTTTTAATTAAGCTTTAATCTCATTAAAACTTCTAATTAAAATAAATTAAGGACTTTCAATCATACAACAATTCTAATCTCATTAGAATGTTTCTTAAAAGACAAGCCCGAAACTATTTAGGACTAAGAGTTCTATTTAACCAATATCTTTGATCTCATTAGGTCTTTTAGTTAGAACCATATGTAATCTCATCACACATAGCGTTGCTCTTTCTTTATGTGAAAAACACTTAGAAAAAATTCTGAATTTCCGGTTCTCGATCGATCAAACGTGTATCTTGATCGATCGATACTCGATCGCTTCTCGATCGATCGAGCCTCTGAATTCCCTATTCTCGATCGATTGAACGTGTATCTCGATCGATCGAGAAACAATCTGGCTACTCGATTGCTGCTCGATCGCTTCTCGATCGATTGAGCTTTGTGAATTTTGAATTTCTAGAATTTTTCGAAGGCAGTTTTTTTAATCGTTTTTCATGATCAAACAACCATCATATGAACAAGATAGACAGAGATTGATGTCAAAACTAAATTCCATTGATGCTATAGCCTTAAAGTTCAATTTAACATACTAAATTCAAATTTAAACAACATCATAATATGAATATCAGTTTTCATCAAATCATAGTTTCAACAACCATGCAGAAAATTAAATATAAAATTTTCTAACGTTATGAAACTATTATCTCTAATTCCAAAAATCACAAAACATGTTATACAAATTCGAAATTGAAGACCGCTTTGATACCATTTGTTGGAAAAATACATGTTTGTATTGCATACAAAACATATGCAGCGGAAAATTGATGGATCTACTTCATTCGCAATTGATAACATGTACTATGTAAGTTTCAAAATTTAAGAACAAGAAAGCGTACCTTGGTGTGGTGAAATTCAAAACAAAAGATTAGAAGTACTTGGAAGCACTTTTAATCTTCACTCCAATTCCACTTGATGCCCAAGAAGTGTGGTCTCTCAATCAGTTTCCAAGGAGAGAATAGGAGAGTGTCCAACACTCTCATACAAAACCATTTCATTCTTTTATATAATCTTAATGAAAACCAATATAAAAGTCTTATGAAAACCTTAATGAAAACCAATATGAAAGTCTTATGAAAACCTTAATAAAATTCTGTATGTTTCTCTCCTTATATATATAACTAATTATCTAATTGGGCTAGCCTTTTGGGCCATTCCAATTGGGTTGTAGTATGTGGCTTGGAGTGAGACCAAAAGGGAACAAATAAGACTCTAGCTCCAATGGGCCTTGGGCTTTTCTGTCAACTCTTGACAAGTCCAAAGTTACCATTAATTATATTCAATACCACTATAAGAATATAATTGCACTATAGGCCTTATTAATAAATTATATCCCAAGACTTTATTATACATGCAACCCTTCATTAAAATATTCGTAGTAATACAAAGTCATGAATGTTGACTGCCACTTTGAAGATTACTACATCTTAATCCTTGAGTACCTGGTTTAATCCTTTATGTTACTCTGAATAACCAAACCCATTAAACTTATCTCAAATGAATATTTTATATCTCTGTTAAGAGATTATGAATTCCATCTTGAGAATATATGTTCCATCAACATTAAATGTGGCTGCCTAACATACTGAGGTTTTGATCATAACTTATAGATCTCACTCCTGATATATCGAAGCAACCCACACCTTATGATCAGGTCCATTATTCTCTTAGGATTTAGAGTTGATGTAAATAGAAGTCGTGAGATTTATTATTCATTGGACAGTCGTTAGGAGAATAACAAATCTCACAGCGGTCCAATTCAATATGTCTTAACTCTTAAAACATATCAACATACCAACTAGAAGTCTCCACTTCCATGATCAAGACAAATCATCTTAGTTGATATGTTATAGTCTTCGCAGATGAAACGCCCAATTACATCACCGACTACGAACTAAAATTTTGAGTTTACAAAGAACTTGTGATTTATATCTTCTATGAATTTTCACATAAATCACATACTATGCATCTCATGGACTAAGATAATGTCCCATTAGTTCATTTATAGATAGTCTCATATAATTAAACAATTTAATTATTTATGACATGCCAATTATTGGATTTTAGGGCATAAACCCCAACACGAAGCTCACAAACTTAGTTGGGACCAACTCCCTTCCAAATCTAAGGCCCAAGATGGCGGTCCAATCAAGGGGAAGGACTGCATACTCCCTGCACCTCAAGTGAAAAATGTCTGTCTCAGCATGAAATCACTGCACCAAAGCCTCAGCTAGCCCATGCCTTGTGGAACAAGGTGGAATACTAAGAAAGGTCTCAAACCTCTGCTCTATCAGGAAAGTGCGATAGCGCACATTAGTAGATGCATGAAACAAGTGGAGGGAAAATGAAGACCATGCCCCTCAGCTACGGACCCTCTCAGCACCTTGTGTTCGAGATCAAAGAAAAGCTGTCTGTCAGCACACGTAATATATGTACCGAACTAACAAATGGAAGGGAAAGAGGAACATACTTGACCCTTCCATGCCTAAGTGGAAGGATGCTTCTTCAATCATGTTGTAGATGAGTGTCTTGGATGCTATCATCTATCTCTAGAGTATAGGCCTCCGATCTAGCCTGACGAGTTGGAAACCTTAGTCTACGATTACTGCACCTAGAGGTGCTAAGGCCTAGCTTGGCCACATCATCGGCCTTCAAATCGGTATCCAATTCAAGCATCAGCTCATCCGTAAGCTCGTCACCCCATGAGCCTCCTCCCTCCTCGGTCCGAGGGAAATATGAAGAACCTCCACCCAAACCAATACGGGACTGAGATGAAGCACTAGCCATCTCTACTGAACACTAGTGCCTAGTACGATATGCTATGTGCATGCCCCCAGAAGGTGCAATATCATCACATCCTCGATCAAAGCGCCAATGGAGGGTCTGCACCACTTGCTCACTGGTCGAAATGGTATCTTCATCACTACTAGATGAAACCCCTCGGGATGAAGCAATAATGGGAGCCTTCACGCGATCCCCACTTGATCTCGGCCGCCGGGACATAATTTGCAAAAAAAAATTCAAAATTAATTAATAAGCCCAAATCAGACGGCAATGCAAGAAAACAAGTAAGTATATCTAACCCTACTGCCTAACACATATCATGCATGATCACACCAAAATGTCATGTTTTATTAAAATATCAAGGTTTTCAAAGTACCTCTCTTGGGATTCTAATTTGGCAGCGACCGTTTAATCCTACCTCTTTTATCTCAAAATATCAAGGTTTTCAAAATACCTCTTTTGGGATTCAGATTCAGCGGTGACCGTTTAATCCAAACTCTTCTAATCCTATCGAGAAAACTCCCCCGTGAGTAGGACTGACACATACTCGCCAATGAGTCATAAAAGAGAAGAAAAATTTTCCCAGTATGCTACACACCATCAAGAGACTTCCTCATAGGTCAAAAAATCACCAAGAGGGATCCCTCATGAGTTACCAACACACTCCTCAGTAAGTCATTCTCCTCGATACATCGCCAAGGACTTCCTCGTCAGTCCAAACTACCAAGATTGCTACCATACTTATGCACATATCCCGAGGGAATTGAATATGTAGGCATAAACCCTAGACACGTCAAGAAAGGAAGAATGCAAAGCTTGAGTACATATATTTTTTGGAATTGAACACGCACATCACATAGAGGCTAGAGCCTCGCCAGAGTAGGAGAGATTGTTATGGAGATATAAGTCAAATAGAGGCGAAAGCCTCGCTAGATTCGAATAGATTGAGATAGAGACAAATACTACCTAGAGGTGAAAGAAGTTCGAGGCAAGAGCCCCAAGTGGACACCATAGTTATATATCCTTTTAGCTCGTAAGAGCACCTTGTTTGTTTGGTTGATGGTTTAGGCCATTGGCTATGTTTGTTTTTCTTTTTAGTGACTCTAGGATAATGAGTCACTTCCCTCTTGCTTGCAAGTGGCAAAACAGGTTTTGGGATAGTGAATCTATCGTTGCATGTTTTTTGAGTAACAAAGGTGGAAATTTGGACATATGAATCCCATGCGACTTTGCTGAGTTGCACCCCGCCCCATGTATGCGTGTTGTTTGCCGTTTGCGTATGTTGGGCCCAAGCTGTACATTGAAACAAAATTTTTTGTCTCTTATTCTTTTGATTCCATTAGTGGAGCTTACAAATCAAAAGAGGGGCATCTATAGACACTGCATTTTGTACCCCTTACAACTGGGGCTCCTGTCCCCAATAATGTTGGAATTCTAAAGCTCAAGGTTGGTTTAAAGCTCGATCGGACATAAATTGACTTGAGGAAGTGTTTTTGGAAAAATGTAACTTATTTTTGGAAAAATATATCTATTTTTGGAAAATAAAGACCACGAAAACCCTAGGGCATGCGTACGCATACATGCATATGCGCATACATGCTCAGAATCTGCCTGCACATGCTAGGGTTCTAGAAACCAAAAAGGAAATGTTTTTTGCATTAAAACTTGGTTTGAAATGAATTCCAAATCGTCTAGGAGCTGCCCTAAACCCCTATTTTCGACTATATAAAGCCTAAAAAGGTAGATTTTCAAGAAAGAACGAATTCTGGTGGTAAAACACATAAGATTCACTAGAAAATAGTGAATGAAAGAGGGAGTTTTTCACAAAACATCCTCAAGTTAATATTGTTCTGATTGGGACCTATTCTAGTCTTGATCTTTGAGTTTCAAAGGTTTACTAACTAATTTTGGTTTGTTTTTTTACTAGATTGACTGAGGGGAACGGTTAAAATCAAGCTCTAAAGAGTTCTTGTGTTGAGGTAAAGGTTCTATCTTTGGCTCTTCATTTTCTCTTACTTTTCTTTGATTCCTTTGTTTGTTTATATGTTTTAAGGCTTTGACATATCTGTTGAGTTTAGGTTTTGCTTTGTTTTATGTCTAAAGCATGTTAGGTTGCTAGATTTTTGCCTTTGTGTTTCTGTTTTGCAAGTTTCTGGGTTTAGATTTTGGGGCGTGTATGCATACGCATGCTTACTGCATGTGTACGCATACTCGAAGTATGCGTACGCATACAACTGGGTTGCTCACGCATGCCCTATATATGCCCAGGCATACTCATGCCTAGAAACCCTAATTCCTGTATGGTGTTTCTGTTTTCTTTGTTTTATTCATATAATATACCTCAGTTTGTGTTGTTTTGTTTATCTTTAAGCCTCTACTTCTCTGTTTTGTTTTGCTTTGTTTCTTTACCTCTAAGATGTTAATTAGAGTTTTAATTTGTTGTTTACCATGAACATGCATATGAATATGAACATGCATTGATGCATAAGTGCTGTGGTGCAATGAGGTAAGTAAGGTAAGTCATGCACTCATATGAACATGCATCGATTTGAATATGATCTTGCTTTGGATGATGAATATGAATATGTTTGCTTGATTGCCTTTCCCTTAATAATGAGATGCCTTTAGCATGTTTGTTTGAATCTACCTTGTGATGTTTTTGCCCTTGGGTCATATATGTTTGTTCAATGCCATGATAGATGAATGCTAGGTTTTGGGATGAATATGCCATATTTGTGTGTCTTAGATGCATGCTAGGGTGTGTGTGAGTTAGGATAACGATATTAAATTAGCCTTTAATGGGATTAAGACGTGGAACACAATAAGTGGAAGTCGACCCTTGAGTTGGGTGGGGTTGGGTGCCTAACACCTTCCCATCCCCATACCTAAACTCCAAACACGTGCTCGAGTAGTAGATTAGTCCATCCATGAAAGGCACTAATATATGGTTCCTAGACCTAATCTAGGCGGCGACTCCATTTCTCTACCATGGTCCACCCTAGGCCAAGGCGTACTCACCCAATGCGAGGATGAAACCATATGCTGCACCTTTGAGCGTGTGGGCGCAAGCACCCACACTAGTGATGTTTGCTATATTGTCATCTAGGACCCTCTTTTTCAACTCAGACATTCCTTTGGGGAGATCCCCCATACGGCCACCGTGCTCTTTAAAATCTTATCCTCTTCATCCCATATTCCTTGGATTTCTACCATGTTGACTTCCACAACTTCCATCAATTTAGAGCAATCTTAATCAACCTCTTCCATTTGAATACAATTTTGGTAGGGAGGAGCTCGATGATAATCAGGTAAGGGATTCTTCCTAATGTTAGGCTTAGTGATGACATTTGGGTTCATAAAGGTCCCATTATCTATTAAATCTTGTATCTCATGTTTAAGGCAAAAGCAATTTTCGGTCTTATGGCCAGATTTCTGATGGAAGTGACAATATTCATTGAGATTCCAAGTAGGAGGTACAAGATTAGGCATCAGTGTAGGATCTAAAGGCTTCAAGAATCCTTTGGAAGTTAGGTTCTCATAGGCTTGGGCAATGGTCATTCCTAGGTCAGAAAACTCTCGGAGGGCTTTCTTTGTGAAGCTTGGCTAGGCTAAGGGTTGTTGAGGTATGATGGCACTCACACTCATAGGGTTGGGTGCTTTAGAAGTTGTTTCTCCTCCCCCATATGCCTTCTTAATTAGAGGCTTGTTCTCTCCTTTCTCCAATTGTCCATTATTGATGGCATCCTCGATCCTAGTCCCACAATCATGGAACTCTCTAAACGAACTAATAGGTGACGATAAAAGCCTACTATTGTATGCCGGAAGCAAGTTTTTGATTATCATGTTGATTTGATCCTTCTCATTTGGCCTTAACCATTTTGGATGCTTTCCCTTTCCACCTCGTCATGTATTTGGAGAAGGTCTCTTCACTTCCTTGCTTAGTGGTCTCTAAATCCCTCACACTCACATCGATCATGGTAATGAAAATGAATTGATTTACAAATAATTCCATTAGCTCATTCCACACCTTAGTTTTGCTTGGATCCAAGCAATAGTACCACATTGATGCACCTCCCGCGAGTGAAAGAGGGAATGCATGTAAAGTTTGCTTTTCATCTAAGTAGTTTAAGTAGTTTAGCTCTTGTTTAAGTAGTTTTACCTTGAGTTGATCCTTGACCCCTGTTGTCATGGAACCTGGTTACTCTCTTGTGATCCCTCCCCATTTCGATGGATATAACTATGCCTATTGGAAGGTAAGGATGAAAGCTTTCTTGAAATCTCTAGATGAGAGAGTATGGCTTTCTTTGGAAAATGGTTAGGAGAGACCTACCACTGCTGTGAGTGAATGGTCTACTACTAAAAAAGAAGCAGTAAGCTTTAATAACAAGGCTATGAATCCTATATTCAAATACCGTTTCTATGGAAGAATTCAAAAGGATTTATAATGTAGAGGTTGCTCACACTACCTGGAATATCCTGCAAACTGTGCATGAAGGCACTAAAGCAATAAAGATTAATAAACAACAATAGTTAACCTCTAGGCTTGAAAGCATTAGAATGGTAGATGATGAGACTTTTGATGAGTTCTATGCCAAACTGAATGACATAGTGAACTCAGCCTTTGATTTAGGTGAAGTATATGATCAACCAAAGATTGTTAGGAAGATTCTTAAATCCTTAACTGAGGACTTTAGACCTAAAGTCACTACCATAACTGAAAGCAAGGATGTTGATACTATTCCTGTAGATGAGCTTATCAGATCTCTTCAATTCTATGAGTCTGACTTACCCAAAACTAGCAAATCCAAATCTATGGCTCTAAAATTTGTTGATGATGTAGATGATTGTGGATTTGATGATAAAGTCTCTTCTATAGAGATTGCTTATCTTGCTTAGAACTTTATAAACTTTCTAAGAAACAATAATAGAAGGGCAAGAAATTGAAACAACGTTAACTCTAAGAATGTGAAGAATAATGAAACAACTAAGAATAATTCTTCCGTAAAATCAAAAGACAAAGTTGTTCAATCTTCTAACAATTCTTTACGCCAACAGTGTTTTAGTTGTCAAGGGTATGGTCACCTTAGGTCAGAATGTCCTACATATTTGAGATCTAAGGGAAAAGCTACAGTTGTTACCCTTAGTGATGATGAAGTTTTTGATCATGAGTCTAAAAGTGATCAAGATGGAAAAATCATGGCTTTCACTGCCACTGTGGTAGTAAGTGAGTCTGAAATTGTTAATGAGAACCCTTATGATGGGGAACTCTCTGATAATACTAACTTGCAAGAGGCTTATAACAAGCTTTGCAAGATTGCAGTAAAGGATGCTATGAATGTTGAGTTGGGTTTGAAAAAGATTAACACTCTTGAGCAAGAAAAGAAAAATTGTTTAATGCTAATGAACTCATAACCTTTGTTAAGATTGAGAACATGTCTTTGTTTGAGACAGCTAAAAGTTTAAAATTTGAATTATTTGTTGCTAGAGATCAACTTGATAGGACTTCAACTTCTAAATTGGATAACATGCTGAAGGTTCAAAAATCTATTTCTGATAAGACAGGGTTAGGGTTTGTTGAGAGTTTTTCTACTTCTGTTGTTCATCCTACTAACATGCCTGCTTCATCTATTCCTAAACCAGAAGTTAAGATGCCTAAGGAAGAGATTCTAGCTACTAGGAAGATTAGGGTAGATCATAGTAAGTCAAAACAATACTCGCCCAATCATCCTGGAAGTAAGAAACAATACAAACCCCAGTGGTTTTGTCACCTTTGTGTTAGGGCTGGGAAAACTTGCCCAAATTGTTTTAAGTTGTAAGCCACAAAGCAATCAACCAAACAAAAAGTGTCTGTGCCAAAAGCACAAGATCCTATGGCACTTATTCATGAATTGGTAAAAGCTATTAACCTTTTTGCCAATGTTGGAGTTGATCAACAATCTAATGTGTCTAGAAACTCCAACATTAAGTTTGCATCTAAGAGAGTATGGATGCAAAAGACTCAATCTTAGTGAGTCTATACGACATGGTCCTCTTGCTTTAATTCTTAATCCTTCTGACCAAAATGTTTTTAATTAGGATTTTTTTATTTATTTTTTGCACTACATTCATGCATTTCATTCTAGGTTGTTTAGGATGCTTTTAAGTTTTATTATTATTATTATTATTATTATTTTTTGGGTATTACACATCACCTAGTGTGTAATTGAGGTTGGCCTATGATATTTGCATTTCATGATTGTGTACCTTGTTTAGCTTTGATGAGCTATTTTCTACACTCTACTAGTTTGTGCTATGTAGTGCTTAATTGTGTAAGTTTTTTATAGTCTTTAAACACATGATCTTTATTTTGATGTCACATTCTTTTGATTGTAAGGGCTAAAAAATCCTAGGAGAAAGGCATAAATAACCATCTCACCACTATTACTCGCCAATCATGAACACTTGAGTGCAAATTATAAAAGCTGTGCTCGGTAAAGTGTAGCACTTGCATAGCAAGATTAAACAAGGTGTTGAAAAAGAATAAAAAATGTACCAAGGGTATTTTCTTTTCTATCTCCTATATGCCCATGCATGATATCTTTGATTGTGCTTAAATGAGAAATTCAAAAGAAAACAAAGTTTAGATTCTAAAGATTTAGGATTAAATGTTTAGATTCCTAATTTGTTTATGTTGGCAAACCGAAAACAAAAACATGTCTAGATTAGGTGTTAGACATTGCTCAAGATTGTATAAATCAAGTTTCAAGAACATTTAAGCTGCAGAAAGGAGAGTTCAATTTCAGTGAAGCTCGACCAATCGAAAATTAGATCCGACCGATTGAAAATTACAGTAAATCAGATTCTACATAATTTGAATCAAGCCCAAGCCCGTGGAAACGTTTAGGATTTTAAACCAACACTCCTAAGTATAAAAGGAAAACCCTAACTACATTTTGAAGACTCTTGGAAGACTTGAGAGTTACTCCAGTGAGAATTGAGAGGTTTTGTAACGTTATAACTCTAAAAGTGTCTACTAGAACAAGATTTACAATCAAGTGCTGGTGGAATCTAGTTGTTGCTACAAGATCAAAAACTGGTGATCTGAAACCTTTAAGGGGGATTTCAAAGTTATAAGCATGGGAGCTTGTGTGCTACAAATCCAAGAGAGAAGAGTTAGTGGAGTTAGAGCTTGCACATGGTCGTATTAACAAGTTCTACTAGTGATAGCAATAGATTTAGGGTTAAATCTTTTGTAAACTTCAATTCTTTCTAGTGGATCTTTTTACCTTGAGGATAGCTAGGTCAAATCCTCCTCAGGTTTTTACCTTGGGATGGTACATTTCATTAGTTTTCCTGGGTGATCATATCTGTGTGTTATTTTCTTTTCCGCTGTGCATGATTTATTGCTATTTAACCTAGATCTCATAATTAACCTAAGTAAACACTTGCCTAATATATTATGTTAAACAATCTATTTTAAGGGGTCTAAGCAAACAAACATTATCTATCTCCTAACATGTTGCTTAGGGTCTCTAATCCCATCAAAGTTTTCCGCATTAGAAATCTTGAACTTGGGAGACAATGCGATAGGAGTTTTGGAAGTCAATCCACCCATGTTGTAGAGACAGTCATCCATCCCTTGAGCCTTGCGAAAGGCTATTTGCATCTTCTCCATCTTTTCTTTCAAGGCCACAGTATCTGCGGTAAGCTTCTCAAATTGCTTATTCTGCTCATAATTGGCCTTATCTCTTTCATCCCATTCCTCTATTTCCTCTTCTTTGTTAATCTCTATATGCACGGGCTTCTTGATCTTGCTCTCTTCTAGCTTAGAGAGACGACCTCCCATTTTCTTGAGAGCCTCGTTTTGTTTTTCTATTGTTTCGTATATCTTATATGTGATCGAGTCATCAATTGGAGCAACCATTTCTTCTTGGGTACCTCTTCTTGAAATGTCTCTTCTTGGTGTGTGATCTCAACCTTAATCAAACACCTTCTGTTGCTTTCTTGGAACCAAGTTGGAGTGGGGACATGCTTTCTTGATTTTGTTGGTGCAATGATGCTTGAAAAGAAGTGTCTCAGTTTTATTAAGCCCATGTCCCAATTAAAAGCTTATTTTATTTAGATATTTTTAGGAAGTCTTTAAGTTCATTTTAATGAAGGTCCAATTACAAGATTACTCCCTTTCCTCCTATGAACCTTGCCCCTTATTTCACATGGGCTTGGTCCATTTACAATTAAGCTCTTAACTTCCTCTCACAGGCTTTCATTAGAATGTGCTTATAAATTTTCAACCTTTTGTCTCAAATATGGGCCAACAATGTATTCGTCACCTTTAGGCTTTTCTCTCTTTGTATTTGTTAACCTTTTTTTAGAAGTAGCTTTCTAGCTAGAATATATGGTGGCCTTCCTCTCAAAGCCCATGAATCTCTTATCATTTTAAGCCCTTACATGCAACAAAGAAGCCCAAGATTAGGGAGATTTATATTGACTTTGTAGGATGTTGGATGCTAGCTCCATATTATATTTGTTACCTTAGTCCCAAAGCTTTCTCTTTCAAAAGGCCTTTGGTTTTGGGCTTGTGATAGAAAATAGGCTATGAACCTATGAACCTTTCAAGTTAAGACATACTTTGGATTTAGGGACAAGCCTCTTATATGTGAGAACTCCTTTTCTCTTCGTCCCATTGTCTTAGGGTATGCGAAAACTTTTGGGTCATCCTTCAAATTTTATATATTTTATTTGTCCTTTAGAATTAAGTGAACACAAGATATATGGTGGAATAAACAAGAGATATAAAGGGTATCATTTTTTTATAGGATCCAAGATCTCTCTAAGTGTGGGTAAGCTCCTTAAAGCTAAAGGGATAGATCAATTGGTCACTCACAACTAGGTAGGCCACGATTCCAACCTTAGGCCTAAATGGACCGTAATGGATTGGTGGCAAACTATTAATGTACTCAAAGCCCATTATAGGAAATGGAACGAATTGTGAGTTGGTGGGATGAACTTCGGAAAGTCTTGCCTGAATGGAGCCTCCACTTTCCCACTCATCACCAATCATGGCAAAGGTACAAAAGAACCAAGTGAAAGTGTGTGTAAACAATATTAAACAAGCCTTTATCAAGATTAAGAAATGGAACATATTGGAATCATACTCTCTATCCCAGTGAAGTCGCCATTATGGGCGCAAGCGCTTGCGACGGGTCATCCTTACGATGTGTGTGAGTATGCCTATGGCCTAGGGTAGACCATGGTAGAGGGTGTAAATGGAGTCGCCACCTAATTTAGGTCTATGAACCATAAATATAGCACCCTTCGTGGAAGGACTGATCTTTACTAGAGCACGTACCCAACCCGACCCGACCCGTGGGTTAGCTTCCACTCATTGTGTTCCAAATCTTAATCTCATTAAAGGAAAATTTAATATGTTATTCTAACTTACACACACACACACATACTAGCATTCATCTAAGACACACAGCATGGCATAAACATCCCAAGCCTAATCATTCATCTATCATGGCATTAAGCATATATTCCCTATTGATGCCTCGCGGCTGCTCGACCACCCATCACAGTGACGCTCGCGTGCTTCTCCCTTCTTCTAGGAAGAGAGGGGGTGTAGGCATGCACATGCATACGAAGCTTGGAGCTTGGGTGCTGTGAAGGTGTGACGTACCCGGGGTGTGTGATTGGAATATGAGTCGATTTCAAGGAAATTACCAAGGATACGTGAAGTTGCCACCAATCATTGGGTTTTTCTAAGGTGTGATAGGTCACCTGACTATATTTGATTTTATTACCGATCCTGGGCTAAGAAAAAGGTCATTTTTTCTAATCTAATATGGATGGATAAAAAATCTTGATTCTTGAGTTTGGAAGTCTGGTTACATGGGGGGAAGGTGTTAAGCACCCCACAGCGCCTGTCCAAGGATAGTCCTTTGTTTTGGTAAAACCGTAATTTTTAGACATTGGCAATTGAAAACAAGCTATTAGCATTAGCTTACGGGGCTTTAAACATGTTGGACTTTGAGGTTTAATTTTGGAATAGGTATGGTCCCAGTCAATGCTTTCTCAGTGCATTTAGAATTGATGCCAAATTTTCATGACGAAAATCTAACAACATTTCGCCTTATTTTCGTGGTGGAAATCTGGCAGCGCTTCGCCTTAGGTGCATCATAGCACACAAAACTCTGTTCTCACCAAGCTTTTACTATGAGAATACGGCAACAGGGTGCCTCATTTTCATTAAAAAAATCTAGCAGAGTTTCGCGTTTGGTGCACTATGGCGCACCGGTAGGGTTTTATGTCTGTGTATATGACATGTATCGACAAGATCGTAATGAGACGAGCTGAAGCCCTTCAAAGTATCAAGCATGTTGATGCGTGTCGCATACATGGGGAAACCAGTGTCACTGGGTGACATGGATCGGGACAATCACACCGTGATGATTGCGCAGACAATATAGCATGAATATGCACCTACGGCAATCGCCTTGTGCACATACCCACACTACAAGGTCAAGAGCTCTCATGACTAGAGAGGGTCACTTATGTAGCCACAAGAGTCCATCATACAAAGTGCACAATCACCCATATACAAGTAGATATAGATATACATACATCATGCACAATGCAACCATACAGAGCAGGAAAGTAAATCAAACATTGCCAATGTTCCAAGGGTATGGCCCAGTAAGGTACAGGAAATGTAAAATAGACATAGGTCATACCTAGGAAACGCAGCCCAAGTTAGGAGTGGGAAAAGATAAAGGGTACAAGGAGATGGGGAACCCTAATACATGCTCTAGAAAAGAGGCTTAGAGAGGGAGATAGAAGGACATAATCACTCGGGGAGGCTAAGCCTCTAATCTACTGAACATTGCCCTTTTCGAGGCTTGCGTCTTCTTGCTCGCATCTTTGCCCTTTTTGCTTGCACCCAGGAGGTTGTGCCATCACTCCATGTGTCCTCGCTTCATCTATGTACATGCAAAGATAAAAGAAACAAGCCAGCAGACAAGCAAAGAAAGAAACAAGGGAAAAAGGAAGAGCATGAAAAGAACACATTAACAAAGAGAGCCAAACGGGGGCAAACAAAGCATGCTAGGCATTTGAAAGGGCAAACAAACATGTTATCATACAAAGAGGGTGTCCTAGTAGGATAAGTGTAGGTTTGGATTGAGTGTCCATAGTTCCATTAGATTGGAGTATGGACGACACACAGACTCATGCATGAACATGTAGGCAAGTGTGCAAAGATGCATAGAAGTAAAGAAAGCCAAACAGGGGGCACAAAGCAAGCAAGGCAAGCATATTAACATCATACAGAGTAGAGAAAGGTGTGTATCAAGCACACCAACACCACAGAGGTGTAACTCATAAGTGGTTACATACAAACAAGCCCTAGGAGGGACAGATGCAACCACACAAGCAAGTGGCCCTAAGGATCGACAAGCATAAGCCCACGGAGGGCGCAAAGCATGGCAAAGCCTAGATCTAGACAGGCAAACATAGGCATTAAGCATAGAAACAAGCAAGCAAACAAACATAGACATGCATAAAGGAAATGATCCAAACCCTTTGATACAGGCCTAGGTATGCGGATGTAGGCTTAGACCACGGGATCTAGATCTACACCCCACCAAAAAAGGCCAAAACACAAGAAAGAGAGACATCAAAGAACAAAAGGGCTATAGAAGCACATGGCATAGCAACCAACATATAGATCTAAGCACACAAACATGGCACGGAGCACATAAACATGTAGATCCAAGCAAAGGCAAAACACGGAGCCCGAAGAGACATAAATCTAAACATGGGCATGTATATCTAAGCAAAAGCATGGAATAGAAAGCATAGGCACGTAGATCTAAGTATAAACATGGCAAAGAACACATAGGCATGTAGATCTAAGCATAAACATTAAATTTAGACATATCCTAGCCCAAGATGGCTAAACCAACAACATCAAAGCAATAAATCATGGCATAAGCAAGAAAACATTCTAAAAAACCATAAAGCCAAGCTAGGAAGCATGAACATGCTAGGAAAAGAAAAAAAGCATATTATCGAACAAGAAAAAGCTAGAAAACAGTAATAAAGAAAATGGTGTGGATTGTAGCTAAAAAGCTACATCCACACCCCTAAACCTCAAATCCAACGCATGGAACCAAGGAGAGGAAGATTGGGTGCAAGAACACTACCTTGTGATTGTGGAGAAAAGAGAAGAATCAAAGGTGTTTGGTGGTGTTTGGATGTGTTTGGGAGAGAAATTAGAGAGAGGAGAGAGAGAATCTGCCTAGGAAACTACCCAAAATCTTCTTCTTTTTTTTAGAAAATGAGGGGCTGGGGGTATTTATGGACTTTGGCATGCTGCCCAAGGCTCGGCGCACCTTGTATGTGTGCCAGGGCAACCCAGCTTATGCTAGCAATTTTGTCTTTTTCCCGCTTTTTGGTTCTGACTTTAACTACATATTTGAAGGCCTTTATGACTTCAATTGAGCCGATATTGATGTCCCTGGAAAGCTCTGGATGTCTAGTTTCCAGAACACTAAAGAAATTGAAAATCCAACAATTGGATCAAAAGTTATGGCCTTGGGAAGCGTGCTGATGCACTTTTCACAGTTTTCTGGATATCTCTACCGTTTTAACTCTGATTTCAACCCATGAATAGTTTTTGGAAAGGGAATTTGATAATCTTTACAATGACACTGGCACAAAATATTTTTGATAGATGGATAAAAAATTAGGGTTTTTGGTGCCCCTAAGAGTCAACGTCGGGTCAAAGTTGGTTAAAATTGACAAAAATCTCTGAGTGAAAAATATTGTTTTAGGAGGACTTTGACCTCGTTTGACTTTCGGTCAACCTAGGGTTGACAAGGGTCATTTTGGTCAATTTGAATAGAAAAGGCATTTCGAGTGCTCTGATGCTTGAACGGGTTGCGCCACGTCGATCTAGATGTTTCTGTAGCCCCATGGAGAAAAGATAATATTTTTGAAATTTTCGAGGTCCGGCATGCAAATTGAGGGCGAAAAAAATACAGTATCTGTAGCTGCCCCTTTTTTATCTGATATCTCGAGTGCAATGATAGGTGTTGGATGAAAAGTGTAATTCTGCATTTTATTGCCCTAAAATTGCGTGTGAAAATTGTGCTATTCAGACTTTTGCTCTGCTCTTAAGGTCAGTGTCTATCTTCTCTTTATTTTCTACAAATATGTTAGTAACAAAGCAACTAGGAAAGCAAGCTAGAATTTATTTCATTTTTTGTTATTTTTGCATATATGTTTTATATATATATATATATATATATATATATATGCCATGTTGATGTTGAAAAATATATCTATTCACATGTTTAAGTAGCATAGGTGAACTCGCATATGTTGGATGCCATGAAAACACAGGAAAAACTATGAAAACCAAGAATACATTAAAAACTATGAATAATAAAAGGAAATTTTGAGAGATTGAAACATGATGACCATGCAAATTTGAAATAAAAGTAGTCTTGAAAATGTAGGATAAAGCGACCACTACCGCATTTGAATCCTGCTGAGATTAGAAAACCATTGTCGAATTAGAACCTCAGAATGATAGATAGGATTAGACAATCACTGCTGAATCTGAATCTAGCTCAAATTAGAAGACCACTGTTGAATTTGAACCTCGAAATGATAGATAGGATTAGACGACCACTGCCGAATTTGACTACTGCTGAGATTAGACGACCACTGCCGAATTTGAACCTCGAAATGATAGATAGAATTAGACGACCATTGGCGAATTTGAACCTCGAAGAAAGTGGTCTTTTGAAAAATTTGATTCTTTTGAGGCAAAAGAGATTGGATTAAATGGTAGCCGCCGAATTTGAATCCCAAGAGAGAGGTATTTTGAAAATTTTGGTACTTTTGAGGCAAAAGAGATAGGATTAAACAATCGCTGCTGAATTGGAATCACAAGAGAGAGGTATTTGGAAAATTTTGATAGTTTTGAGGTAAAAGAGATAGGATTAAATGATCGTTACCAAAATTGAATCCCAAGAGAGAGGTATTTTGAAAATTTTGATACTTTTGAGAAAACATGACATTTTGGTATGAACATGCATGATATGTGTTAGGCAGTAGGGTTAGGCATACTTACCTGTTTATTTACATTGCTATATGTTTTGGGCTTACTAATCATTCTTGAATTTGCTTCCGCAGATTATGTCTCAACGGGCTTATTGTTGGAGATCGCGAGAGGGCTCCTGCCATTGCTCCATCTGAAGCAGACTTGTCTAGCAGTGACAATGATACTATTTCAGCTAGTGTACAAGTTGTGTGAACCCTTCGGAGGTGCTTCGACCGAGGTGGTGATGACCTCACACCCCCTGGGGGCATACATATAGCACATCGCACTAGGAGTCGATGCTTAGTGGAGATAGCCAATGCCTCATCTCAGTCTCGCACTGGTTTAGGAGGTGGTTCTTCACAGTTCCCTCGGACTGAGGAGGGAAGAGGCCTAGGGGCATGGAGCCAGAGGATGAGCTCATGTTTGATATAGATACTGATTTAGAGGCTGATGATAGGGCTGGGCTAGGTCCAGGCGATTTGAGGTGCAGTAGTCACAAACCGAGGTTTTCACCTTGTTTGGCTGGGGCCAAGGCCTATACTGGAGAGGTTGATGATAGCATAGATGATACTCATCTTCAGCATTGTCTGAAGAGGCATCCTTCCACTTAGGCTCGGAAGAGTTAGGTACGTTCCTTTTTCTCTCCTACCTGTCAATTCTGGATATATAGATATGCACGCCAACTGGTAGCTTTTCTGATTTCGAGTGAAGGCTGTTGACAGATCTCATGGTACAATGAGACGGGTTTTTGATTGAGCAGGGCTTTGAGGACTTCTTGAGGATTCCATCCTATTCCATGAGGCATGCTATAGCGGAGACTTTGGTGCAGCGATTCCACGCAGAGACTGGCACCTTCCATCTGAGCTGTGGGGAGTATGTAGTCCTTCCCCTTGACTGGACGGCCATCTTGGGCCTTAGATTTTGTGGGTATTCGGTCTCGACTGAGTTTGTGAACTTCGATGTCGCAAGCAAGCTTCTGGGCATTCGCTATCCCCTTACCCGGGCAATGAGACGGTACTTTAGACCTATTGAGGAGCCTTAGATCTGCATGGACTGGATGAAGATGAACATACCTTGGGGGACAGAGCTGGATGACATCGCTCTCAGGCGGTTCTTCTTCTATTTCATCGGTAGTTGCCTATTTGGTAACAACCAGTCGATGCTGACTTATAGGCTGCTAGGAACCATGAGAGTAGTGTCAAATGTAAGGGCCTATGATTAGGGGTCCCTTTCTTATGGGTTCTTCATCACTTACCTGAGGCAGGCTTCGTGATAGGGCTTTAAAAGCCTTGTGGGTTGTTGGCAGGTTTTGACAAGGTGAGCATATGAGCACATCCCAACCCTGCGTCCACAGTATTCTAGCCTGTCTTCGATGATATACTCTTAGGCATACACCTGGTCCCTCTGTACGATCATTAGAGTTGTTTTAACACAGCCATCCACCATTGGCTCTGCGTTGGATTGTGTCACCTAGGGCGAGATACTCAACAACCCCTATGATGGGTGATTGTTAGATAGGCATGAGGTTACCCTTGCTATCGCTGAGTCGCGCGCATGGCACTGGTTCTGGGCTTTATCGAGCTGGGAGTTCATCATAGTTGAGAGGACCTACCATCAAGTTATGCCAGTTTTTAAAGTACCTAGGGACCCATCTTGTGAGCTTTCTTATTCTACGATGATTTTGGACGACCTTGACTATGGGACAAGTTCCTTCGAGGGCTTCGTCATGAAGGATACTAATTATATCACTTGGTTTCTACAGTCCTTAGCCAGACCTATCATCGATGATTGTCCTGTGGGTGGTGGCAGTGTGCTTGGTGGCATAGTATGCGCTCAACGGGCTTCAAAGGCCCACTTGAGGCTACATATAGATACGCTACAGGCTAGGGTGAGGGAGCTTGAGGGCGAGGTCGCCGCTAGAGATGGGTATGTGCAGGAAGAGATTGCTAGATCGTTAGCTCGAGAGAGATATCAATGGCAAAGAGAGAGGGAGGCCCATGCCGTTGCCATAAAGAGAGAGAGAGAGAGAGGCCAACTCCTGTTGAGATAGGCATGCTCCGTGGGTACATCGGCATTCTAATCGGCGAGATGTGGGGGTAGAGGATGCCTATACCTCCTGCACCTTATATTCTTAGTAGAGAACCTCCTATTCAATGACATGAGTCAAAGTATATGCTTGCTCCTCCAAGACCAGCCAGTAGTTGGGGATATGCCTCCTTGGATGATTGGGCATGTGGCCCTATACTAGATCTAGCACCATTTAAAGTTCCAAGATATGCCCCAGGTTCTTCGGCGGATCAAGCTAGTCCTTCTACAGGTCCTGTCGTGGGTGATGATGCCAATGACAGCAACGCTGGGCGCTTTGCTAATGACACCGTTACAGATGATGATTCCCCTTAGGCCAGTTATGTATGTTGTATCATTATGATGATGTACCCCCTGCGTGGGTATGTATATTTCTTTCTACCATTTCAGACATTGCTCCATGGTGGGCTAGATATGTATGTATTATATTGCCCTATAGTAGGCCTAAATTGTATATTGATATTGCCTCTTGGTAGGCTTCTGGACATGTATGATTGCCCCATCATGGTCCTGGACTATATTTTGATATTGCCTATTGGTAGGCTCCTGATGTATGTATGGACATTGCCTCTTGGTAGGCCTTACATGTGTGATTTTGGATTTCGCTTGTTGGTAGGCTCGAATGTATGATTCTAGTAGTGCTTTAGCATTAATGAGCCGATGGTACCACTGTTTTTATTCACGAATCGTTTCATTCACATTGTACCGTATTTTCATGGATTTACCGATAAAATTCGATGTTGATTAACCCACTGAGGGATATGGAAAAGGGAGAGACCGCATAAAATAAAACTGTCCCAGTGAAGGTTTTATATGGTTCTTATCATGAGAGGAAAGGTTCCTGGCAGGATGGACCAGTTCTTGAGCATATTGATTAGCAGAAAATGGACTAAACCACGCAAAATAACTTGCCCTAGTGTAGGGTTTTGCATGGTTCTAAAATGATCAATCGACTTGAAGTGGGATTAGAATCGCACTGGATGATATGAGTTTCTTGACAACCCTGATGATGATCATGGATTTCCCCAGCGGGATTTTGGACTCACCGTGCGACGGCATGCACTGCCTGACCCGGCAATCGACTGAACCGACCGATGCTTTGAAAAAGGTTCCATACATGACCTGATCATTGTGATCTTTATACCATGCTAGATGGATTGCTATTAGCAACTGGGACCGACTTTGGTACTATCCCACTATGTGTCTTGACGACTAGGGCTAAACCGATCCCTGAATCAGGTTTCAAATATGAGGTTTAGGATACTCCGAGATGCCAGACAAGAAGCGCAAAGATAAATTGCCCCAGTGTAAGCTTTGTGTGGTATCGGTTTTGTGAAAAATTCACTTGAGGGACTAGTTTACTGCTGAACCCGCCGCACACCACTATCAATGCAAAAACCGAGGGAATCTTCACACTAGAGTTGCCCAAAACCCTTCATCCTTTGGATTTAAGCTCAGAATATGTGTGGGCTTGTGCTAGGGGGTTGAAAAACCTTGGCATATGTCCCGAGGTGCGCCGCCTGGGGCCGGTGGCCATACAAGGTGCATCGACCTCGGGAAGCATGCGTAAAGGCTGACGCCTCCACAAACCTTCCATATTCTAGTTTGCGATTTTTGGGGTCTTCTCCTGCCCTTTTTCTTCACTGAAAACTCTTAGAAACACCATTTTTCTATGCTTTTCTACACTGATTTGGATTAGAACACTAGATTCTTTCAGATCTAAGCATGGACGTTCTTGGGCTCAAGACTTATGATACTGTGGTGGAGCTTGAGTGGGAGACTTTTCAAGAGAGGGAGCTCAAGAGATGGTGGATTTCATTCTCTTCCAAGGGTCGGGCTTACATCTAGTAGTTCCTCGGAGATGCCACTTCACTCTTTTGTACTTCTCTATATTGGCACTTACTGGAGGCCATCGTTTGTTGGGATCCCACTTTGAGGTGCATCACCATTGGGGATGTGGACTTGGTCCCTACTTTGGAAGAATATGATCGCTTTCTTTCTCTTCCTACCCCTATGAGTCGGGTTTATCGACCACCGACTCGATCTTGCTTTTGCAAGCGGTTGGTGGAGCTATTAGTCTTAAAGACACTTGTTTGTGGATGTTCTGACCCAATATGGGAGCGGTTTGGGAGGTAGCATCCCCTAAGATTTTCTGCTTCGTCGATTTGGCAAAGCTAAGTGCCTTGCTGCTTACCGAGGAGACTTTGTGGATTTAGAGGAGCATTGGACCTTTAATAGACCGCTAGGCCATCATGGTGGCTTTCTTTGGCTTAGTGCTATTCCCTTCTCAATCGAGTTCCATTAGCTTTGTAGTTCTACCGCTGGTGAGTACTTTGCCTCATAGCACTTCTTTTATTCCTTTTCTTCTATCTAAGACTATTCGATCTCTTTCTCCGTGTTGAGACTATTCGGTTTGTTCTCTAAGCCGTGAGATAGGTAGTGGTAGGCTTGGTTGTTGTGTGCAATTGTTGTAGTCATGGTTCTGTAGTCATCTGAGTGTGATATCTAGGGCACAACCCACTAGGTTTTTTAGGAAAAAATAGAGTTAAGATCATTGTTGCCCTTAATCTTCCTTTTATTGGGGACACCACTAATTGGTTGCGGTATCTGTTTGGCTTGGGTCCCATTAACTGGACATGGAAAGTCAAGTGAAGAGTTACTAAGTGGCAGGGTTGGACCTATTGTGTTGGTTTGCTTGGCATCCCTTTGGTGCGCATTTGGGGTTATATAGGGTATTTTCAAGGTATGACCTTAAGGCAATAAGGGGGTAATCAGCATGTCTCTTGACTTAGTGATCTTTCTATAATCATTTGTGATTATGGGCTCCTAGATATCGACACAGTCATCATAGATCGCGCTTTTGGATTTTTGCAGGAGCGCAGGTTGACTATCGACTATCCTACTTTTCCTAGGGACAATCATACGTGGTCCACTGCTAAGTTTAGAGAGTGAAGGGTCAGTAGGGACCTATGCTTCATTGTTGACTTATTGGTCCCAGATCCTCTTGATCCTCATCTCCCGGCTAATATATTGAGGGATTATGCACTAGAGTTTGAGGTCAGAGTTAAGAGTACTCTTAGGGACCTGAGAGAGTGCCTAAAAGAGTCTATCAGGGATAGGGATTGCTGCAAGGAGCTTCTTGATGCCACTATGGAGGATTATGATGAGATAGGGAAGACCTATGAGGCTGAGCTCGCCACCCTTAGAGTAGAGCTTGAGCAGAGTAGTCCAATCCCTTTAACCATAAAGGTGGAGTGTATTCAGTTGAGATCTCGAGTCATTAGCTTGGAGAGTGATCTGGCAGACCTTACTCAGAGACTTACTATTTTGGATTAGATGAAAGATGAGGAGAGGGCCATAGTGGAGGCTAGTCATGCTAAGGCGAACAGCAAAGCTGATGATTTAGCATTGAGGTTATTGGAGGCTAGGTCCTTCATCCATTCTACTTTGAGCTTGGAATATGGGTCGGCTGATGAGCCTAGTGAGCCATAGTTGGCTTTTCGTCGCCTTCAGGCTAAGGTAGCCGAAAAGGAGAAGGCATTGAAAGTTTCTACTACAGAGGTTGGCACCTTGTAGGCTTTACTTGATACAAAGAGGCAGGGTTGCACCTCGAGTCCTAGTATAGAGAGGGAGCTGGTTCATCTTCGACATTCATATATGTAGATACCGCATTTTGTACCCCTTATGACTCGGGCCCTCGTTCCCCAATGGTGCTCAAACTCTTAGGCCCAAGACCAGTTTAGAGCCTAATCAGATTTTAAGTTGACTTGAGGAGTGTTAAAATGGAAAATATAACCTTTTAAATGAGCAAAAATCTATTTTTGGAAAATTAAATGACCAAAGTCACCCTCAGCCTACGTACATGAGTCGCGGCCAGCATACGTGAGCTAAAGCATGCGTATGCAGGCACGTTCTTGCATATGCAACTAGGGTTTTAGAAGCATATGAAAGGTAAGTTTTCTGCAATAATGGTTGAGGTTTGGAACAAATCCCACATCGTCTGGGAGCCGTTCCAAACCCCATTTTTTCAACTATAAAAAGCCTTACATTGTACATTTTTAAAACACACAGACATAGAAATCCCACGGGAAAAATCGAAGATTCACTAGAAAATAGTGAATCAAAAGGGAGTTTTCACAAAACACCCTCTAAGAAAACTTTACATGCGTTCCCTCTCTCACTCACGGGAGGTGCATTGAGGTGGTACTATAGCCTTGATCTAAGCAAGACTAAGGTGTGGAATGAGCTAGTGGAGTTGTTTGTGGACCAATTCATCTTCAACACCATGATTGATGTAACTCTAAGGGATTTAGAGACTACCAAACAAGGGGTAGGGGAGACGTTTTCCGAATACATGACTAGATGGAAGAACAAGGCATCTAGAATGGTCAATAGGCCAAATGAGAAAGATCAAATCAACATGATTATCAAGAACTTGCTTCCGGTTTACAATAGTTGGCTTTTATCATCACCTATTAGCTCATTTGGAGAATTATGTGATTGTGGAACAAGAATTGAAGATGCTCTCAACAATGGACAATTGGAGAAAAGGGAAAGCAAGCCTTCAACTAAAAAGACGCATAGAAGGGGGACCATCACTAAAGCACCTAATCCCATAAATGTGAGTGCCATCATACCCCAACAAACACTTGCCTACCCAAAGAAATCTCACCGAGTGTTCTCCGACCTAGGAATGACCCTTACCCAAGCATATGGAAACCTATCCTCCAAAGGATTCATTAAGCCTTTAGACCCCACACCCATGCCTAATCTCATACCTCCCTCTTGGAATCTCAATGAATATTGCCTCTACCACAAAAAATCTAGCCACAAAATTGATAATTGCTTTCACCTCAAACATGACATGCAAGACCTCACAGACAATGGAACCCTCACAAATCCCAACATCATTACCAAACCCAACATTAGAAAGAACCCTCTGCCCGATTACCATAAAGATCTCCTTCCATATCAAAATTGGGTACAAATAGATGAAATTGAATGGGATTGCTCAAAGTTGATAGAAACTACAAATGTCAATATCAATGCCATGGAAGTCCAAGGAATATTAGATGAAGTCCTAAAGGAAGCAATAGCAATATGGGGAATACTCCCCAAAGGGGTGACAGAATTGAAGAAAAGAGTTTTGGAGGACAATGTGGCAAATATCACTAGGAGTGGGAAGCACTACAAGCCATCCTTTTTAGAAACGGAACATCCTAGTAGGGATCTAGGGGAAGGATCCAAGCCTACGAAACCTAGAGGAAAAGAAGAAGAAGATAGGGTCTTAATGCAATTGAAGAAGACCGAGGCTCATGTGTCCATATGGGGTTTGCTCATGGCCTCTCAAAAGCATCGTAACGCTCTCTTGGACACCTTGAATGGGAAAGAAGTGCCAATAGAAACTACACCACAAGAAGTATTGTCTCTCATGGGGTTGAAGGTTCCTCACACCCTTTCCGTGCTTTTTCCAATAAAGATCTCTGTCGCGAAGGATTTACCCACACTAGACCCTTGCAAATCACCATTGAATGCATAGGTGCCAGGGTTCCAATGGTTCTTATTGACAATGGATCCGCCTTGAATGTTTGTCCTTTTAGGACCGTCCTCACTGTTGGCCTAGACATGGAGACCATCATTCCTTCTCCCTTAATTGTAAGGGAATATGACAACACTTCAAGAAAGGTCATGGGTACCTTCAAGGCTCCTTGCAAGATTGGGCCAATGGAAACCGTGGTGGAGTTTTATGTCATAGACTTCACCCCAAATTACAACCTTCTCTTACGAAGGGCCTGGCTTCACCCTAATGGGGCAATCCATTCCTTACTACACCAAAAGATGAAGATCCTATGGAAATGAGGGATTGCCATAGTGCTTAAAGGTGGTGAGATCCTAGCACTGGTTTATGGACTTGAGGAAGGAGGGAGTGAGCTTTAAATGAATGGCTTTGAACATGGCCGAGTATGGGTTGAAGGATGAAAAGTATGCTATCGATTTATTCCAACATTGTAACCATAAGGTGATTGCAATGATGAAGAACATGGGATATATGCCTGGTATGGGCCTTGGAGGGTCTAGGATTCCTTGAAGGCTGTGACGGAATCAAGAAAAACCATGGCACTCTCAATGGGAATTTCGTGAAAGAAGGAGGAGACTTCCCTTATTGTGGCTTCCCTGAACCTTGGGTGGGAAAAGATGGAAGGGTGTATCAAGGCTGGGAGATGTTCTTCAATGAAAAACTCACTTGCAAGGTGAAGCCTACTGTGGTGATCAAAGAAGTGCAAGAAGAAGTCGATTGGGTGAACTATATGGATGCTGAAACAATGAAGACCATGATGAAGATGAGTGGGGACATGTTCACCATCGCCAATGAAGAACCAAGTGATTCTTCCAAATTCATCATGCCTACTATGGGGCCATTAACAATTGGACTTGGGTTAGGTTTTCTGAGAACATAGGGAAAGAGTTTTGTAATGCAAGTTCCAATGTATTTTTCAATATTTTCAATAAGATGAATTCTGATTTGGCTTACTTTAATATGTCCCATAACATTGAAATTCTTAACTTAAATGATTCAAATGAATTTGAAAATGAAATTAATAAACAATTGGAAAAGAAAATTGAACCTATTGAACCAACTCTTGAAACTATTAATTTGGGCAATGATGAGAATCCATGCTTAATTAAAATTTGCTCAACTCTAAATGAAAAAGAAAAGAAAGATCTTTAAGAACTCCTCCCAGAATTTCAAGAGGTGTTTGCATGGTCCTATTAAGATATGCCTAGAATTGACCCTGAGATAGGTCAACATCACATTGATACTCATGACCACATGGTGCCTGTCAAGAAAAAATTGAGAAGACTGAGGAGCGAATGGCTCTTAAAAATCAAAGAAGAAGTCACCAAGCAACTAAAGATAGGGTTCATCAAACTCGTGAACCAAGCCAAATGGATAGCTAATGTTGTGCCCATGCCTAAGAAGGACGGAAAGGTAAGAATGTGTGTGGATTTTAGAGACTTAAATAAGGCATGCTCTAAGGATGACTTCCCTTTCCCCCACATTGATGTCATCGTGGATAACACAGAAGGAAGCGCCTTGATGTCCTTCATGGATGGTTTTTCGAGATACAACCAAATCAGGATGGCTCCTAAAGATATGATCAAAAACACTTTCACTACTGAATAAGGAATTTATTGTTACACAGTAATGTCGTTTGGCCTCAAGAATGCTGGGGGCAACTTATCAAAGGATGGCTATAGCCTTGCTACATGATATGATGCATAATGAGGTAGAGGTGTATGTTGATGATATGATAGTGAAATCCAAGGATAGAAAGAACCACACCATGAACTTGACAAAGTTCTTTGAGAGGATCAAAGAATATAGATTGAGATTGAACTCACAAAAGTGCACCTATGGAGTAACCGCTGGAAAGTTTTTGGGGTTCTTGGTGAGTGATAGAGGAATAGAAGTTGACCCATCCAAGATTAAAGCCATATTAGAGATGCCTCCACCTAAAAGTGAGAAAGGGATTAGGGGTTTCTTGGGTTGACTATAATACATTAGTCGATTCATTCCCAAGCTCACCTCCACTTGTGAGCCCATCTTTACGCTCTTAAGGAAGAATGAACCACACACATGGAACGATGAGTACCAAAAAGCTTTTGAACTCATCAAGGAATATCTCCTCCACTCACCTATTCTAGTACCTCTACAACATGGGAAACCCTTGCTCCTATACCTTTCCATCATAGAGGATGCGGTCTACAATATGCTTGCACAAGAAGATGATGAGAAGAATGAGAGGGCAATATATTACTTAAGCAAGAGATTCCATGATTATGAGACTAGGTACACTTCCATAGAAAAGTCATGCTTTGCACTTGTTTGGGCCATACAGAAGTTGAGGCACATCGTTTTACCCTTTCAAATATGGGTGGTAGCAAGAATGGATCCATTGAAGTACCTCTTTGAGAAGCCTACTTTGATGATGGAAAAATACATGTTTGTATTGCATACAAAACATTTGCAACGGAAAATTAACGGATCTACTTCATTCACAATTGATAACATGTACTATGTAAATTTCAGAATGTAAGAACAAGAGAGTGTACCTTGGTGTGGTGAATTTCAAAACAAAGATTAGAAGCACTTGGGAACACTTTTAATCTTCACTCCAATTCCATTTGATGCCCAAGAAGTGTGGTCTCTCAATCAGTTTCTATGAATGTTGTTCAAAGGAGAATTAGAGAGTGTCCAACACTCATATACATACCATTTCATGCACTTACAAAATTCTATATGTTTCTCTCCTAATAACTGATTATCTAATTAGGCTGGCCTTTTGGGCCTTTCCAATTGGGCTTTAGTATGTGGCTTGGAGTGGGACCAAAAGGGAACAAATAAGACACTAGCTCCAATGAGCCTTAGGCTTTCTGTCAACTCTTGACAAGTTCAAAGTTATCATTAATTATATTTAATACCACTATATAAATATAATTGCACTCTAGGCCTTATTAATAAAATATATCCCAAGACTCTATTGTACATGCAACCCCTTCATAAAATATTCGTAGTAACACAAAGTCATGAATGTAGACTACCACTTTGTAGAATACTATATCTTAATCCTTGAGTACCCAATTTAATCCTTTAAGCTATTCATCATATATTTATGAAATCCAATTTCATATATATATATATACTTTAGTAAATATTTACTAAAGTAGTTAGGCCTAACATTCTGAATAACAAACCTATTAAACCTATCTTAAGGGAATATTTTGTATCTCCGTTAAGAGACTATGAATTCCATCTTGCGAATATATGTTCCATCAACACTAAATGTGGCTGCCCAACATACTGAGGTTTTGACTGTTACTTTAGATCTCACTCCTGATATATCAAAGCAACCTACACTTCATGATCAGGTCCATTATTCTCTCAGGATTAAGAGTTCATGTGAATAGAAGTCGTGAGATTTATTATTCATTAGACAGTCATTAGGAGAATAATAAATTTCACAGCGGTCCAGTTCAATATGTCTTAACTCTTAAAACATATCAACATATCAACTAGAAGTCTTTACTTCCATGATCAAGACAAATCATCTTAGTTGATATGTTATAATCTTCGCAGTTGAAACGCCCAATTTCATCACCAACTACGAACTACAATTATGAGTTTACAAAGAACCTGGGATTTATATCTTCTGTGACTTTTCACATAAATCACATACTATGCATCTCATGGACTATATGATAATGTCCAAATATTCATGTTACCATCATTTTAGATAATAATAAAACAACTTTATTAATTACAATATTAAGTCATACATAATGTCATCCATAATGTCATACATAATATCATACATTGCATCATACAATAGGATTTAAAGGCACTAATCCTAATATTTGAGTGGAAGATTGTCAAGATGGTTGATCTTATTGGCAGAATTCGATTTGAAGTATGTGGTTAGGAAAACTATCAAAGGAAGCATCGTGTCGGATTTTTGTGCCAAGAATCCCATAAAGGAGGAGGACGGTAAAGAGGATTCTCTGGATGAGGATATTTTGGATGTTGAACTAGGGACATGGAAGATGTACTTTGGTGGAGCCACAAACTAATATGGAAATGGGATAGGAGTACTTTTGATCACTCCCAAGGGATCTCACATACCTTTGGCAATCAAGTTGAACTTTGAAGCAACTAATAACATGACTGAATATGAAGCTTGCATTGCCAGAATGGAAGCCCTTCAAGAATTGGGGTTAAAAGAAGTCAAAGTCTTTGGGGATTTAACTTTGGTTATAGCTCAAGCACAGAAGTTGTGGAAAGTGAAGGAGGAACATTTGAAGCCTTATTAACAATACTTGGAAGACTTGACCAAGACCTTTGACAAGATCAAGTACACAATCATCCCTAGAGCTTAGAATCAATTTGTGGATGCCTTAGCTACTTTAGCCCCCATGGTTGAAATACACGAGGGAGTATGAACACGAACCTTGGAAATTGAAAAAAGTGGTGAGGAAGTGCACAGAAGGAAGACCGAAGCTTCATTAATGGCCGTAGAGGAAAAGGAAGCTCCGTGGTACTATGACATCATGAAGTTCTTGGAACTAGGGGCATATCCGGATGGTGCCAACAAGAGAGAGCATCGTTCCATTAGGATGATGGCAACCCAATACATCCTATATGGAGGACAACTCTATAGAAGGTCCTATGACAGTGTACACCTTCGTTGCTTGAAAAGATAAGAGGCCGAGAGGGTAATGGAAGAGGTTCATCAAGGAATTTGTGGCCCTCACATGAATGGAAGGATGTTAGCCAAGAAGATCTTAAGGATGAGGTACTATTAGAGCACAATGGAGACCGATTGTGTGGACTATGTGAAAAGTTTCCATGATTGTCAGACACACGCCAACTTGAACCATGTACCACCTAGTGAGTTGTATAGCATGACTTCTCCATGGCCTTTCTCAATTTGGGGTATAGATGTGATTGGAAGAATAGCTCTTAAGGCTTCAAATGAGCATGAATACATTTTAGTGGCAATTGACTACTTCACTAAGTGGGTGGAAGCAGCCTCCTACTTCGTGTTAAAGGCTAAGCATGTGGGCCGATTTTTAGAAAACAACATCATATGTCGGTTTAAGGTACCCCAAGTCTTCACCATATCAACCACAAGCTAATGTGGTCGTAAATGTAGCCAATAAGAATGTGAAGAATATCCTAGACAAGATGGTAGCGACGTACAAAGATTGGGCTAAGAAGCTTCCGTTTGCCCAATGGGATTATAGAACTTCTATCCGAGTATCAACGGGGGCAACACTGTACTCTCTGGTCTATGGTAGTAAGGTGATGCTTCCTATTGAGGTGGGGATACAATCTTTGAGGGTATTGGTAGAGACTATGGTCCTAGAAGAGGATTGGGCTAAGGCGAGATATGAACAATTGGCTTTGATAGATGAGAAGAGAGCTAGAGCACAATACCATGCATAAAGATACTAAAAAAGGATTGCTAGGGCATTCAACAAGAAAGTGAAACCAAGAAACCTTAAAGAATGGGACTTGGTCCTGAAGGTGCTTAGAGATGATACTTTTGATCCAAGAGGAAAAATGTAGCCTAGGTGGTTTGTGCCTTTTATCATTAAGAAGATCATGTCGGGAGGTGCTATAAGAATAATAGATATAGATGGGGAAGAGATACTTCGACATATTAACATGGATAGACTCTGAAAATACCACATCTAAAAGAAAAAGAAAACGAAAAAGAAAAAAAAAAAAGAAAAAAAAGCCTGCTAGGTTGAAAACCCAAAAGGGTGGCCTAGGCAAAAATTAAGGCAAAAGAACCCTGCTAGATTGAAAACTCGAAAGGGCGGTTAAGGCAAAAGCTAGGGGAAAAGACCATGGGCATGGCAAAAATTACTTAAAGGACGTCATGGGAAAAAATTACATGGTAAAGGAAAAAAGAAAAGAAAAGAAAAAAATGAATAAAGAAGATAACAATAAGCAAAGATTAAAAATAAAAAATAAAAAAAAGGAAATTATCTCATTGGTCAAATTAAAAGATAACAAGTTTGCTTTCATAGGGGATTTGGAACATTCCAATCCTTTATTAAATTCAAAAACAAAAACAGAAGAATCATAAAAGTACAGAAAAGTAAAACATGGGGCATATCAAGGCGGTCACTCAGTCCTTCTTATCCTCTTTCTAGTCTTCATGTAAGCCTTCTCATCCTTCAAAATCTACTTCATGTCATCCTTCAACCATTGCTTGTAGCTTGCCATGGGGTAGATGTATTTGCGAGGAACAATGTCTCTCGTCACCCTATGGTGTGGCCAAGCTTCACTAATCTTGCCCAAGATCCTATTTGTGAACATCGCGGTGTGGAAGGCACCCTTATCACCAGAAGCTCCTTGACGCTCTCTAAATTGCCTTGAGATACGACAAGTGGAGTAGTAAGAGCAGCAACGGAGACCAACTAGAGTCACACAATGGTCCTTGCAGCAACTGTGAACCATGCTTGAGATATGCCACCATTCCACGACCCACTAAATGTCGGTCTCCTTAAGGCGACCCATAAGCTCTATGTATGCTTCAAAGCCCAGGACCTCTCGAAGCCGGTGGTCCCTAAGATGCCTAGGAAGGTACGTGCTGGGGGGCACAATAGGAGGATGAAGCAACCAAAGCCTCTCTTGTAGCCATATCTACAAAAAAGATGAGGGGGAAGAAAAGAAAGAAAGAGAAAGAAAGAAAAGAAAAAGAAAAAAAATGGGGAAGAGCGTGAGTGAGAAAAAAAATAAAAATAATGAAAGACGATATAAGGTGCCTCTATAGGTTGAAAACTGAAAGGCAATCCATACAAAATTAGAGGAATCCTGCTAGGTTAAGAACCTAGGCAAAAGTTAGGGATCATACCTGAAGAAGAAGAGGACTTCCTGCAAAGAAACTCGCTTCCTTCCTTTGAAAGGCATCCAAACCATTGAGGGTTTCAGCCAAGATCAAGCCCACTGGATTACCTCTCTTTAGCTTATAAGCCACCATACACATCCGAAGGTCCACACAATGTAACTGTTGAACCAAGAAATATCTTGGAAGGGCATATAAGCAAAAGGCAAGAAGGCAGTATGATAGTGGCCTTTCACCCTTAGGGAGGCCCGAACTGGAAAAGTAATCAAAGACTAGCCTAAGGTTGAGTTTGCCAAAAACACACCACCTATTGGCCGTGGTTTCAGGGACTCCAAACACCACTCGCAACAAGGAAGGAAGATCCCTACCCATGGTAGGAAAGATAAGATCATCAATCTCCAGTTCACCCATAATAGCAGAAAATTCCTTAATAGTGGGGCATAATTCTATTCTGTTAAAGCAGAATACATGCCGAGAAGGAACCCAATAGTTAGCAACAGCATGAAGAAAAGGCTCAACCACCCTAATTTGATGGTAAGGAAAGATGCAAGAAAGGCCATAGGGAGCAACAGAATCCTTGATTTGGGACCAAGCTTCCTAATCTAAGTGGAGACATCAAGGGGAGAGCTTTCTACCATTGGGGGACCTCAAAGAAGTGTTCTCTGAGTTGGAAATATGGTGGCAAGGGTTTCGGACCCTAACGGCTACTTTTACACCTAAGTAAGTCGGCGAGGGTTTTTTTGATTCGTGGCCTACTTGTGCAGAGTTAACCCTGTATACACAAAGTCAAAGCTGCGTACGCAAGCTTACCTCCACGTACGCATGGTGCTTGGCAGAAGCCCATGTTCCCCTGTTTTGAGCAGAGTTTCTCCACTCCCAAGCATTCCTAGAGTTCTTGTGATCTAAAGAATCATTCAAGACATATTCCAAGCACAAGATTGCAAGCATCAAAGAAGCAAAGTTGTATAGAAAACATACAATTTATCATTATACTTGTAAATTAAGTGCTGAGTTCCAATCAAAAGCATAAATGTAAAAAGATGTTCTTAATACAATCTTTTGTCTCAAACTAAATCCAAATGTTTGCTAAAAGGAATAAAAAACCATAAAAGAAAAAAAAAAAGGTTGTGTGTTGTATGCCTATATGTGTCTTGAACTGCTAGTAATCAATGGTGTTGCCTATTCCTTGATCGATAGCTAGGAGTCGCCTCCAAGTCCTCCTCACCATCATCATCATCATCATATTCACCACCGCTTGGGTGGACCACTCCTCCAGGATCGTATAGCTCCCTTGAGTAGTTGGTCACCTCCAGCTTGAGATTCTTGGCCAGCCACAACAACTCCTCATGCTCTTGGATAGTGGGCTACAATTTAAAGAAGGAAGGGTTAGTGACTAAAACAAAAAGGGAAATTTGGCAAAAAGAGAAAGGACAAAAGGAAAACAAAACTCACCGCTTGAGTGTTGGGAGGGAAAGGATAGCCCATGACATTAGGATTACGAGGCACGGCACGCTCCCAAGCAAAGCCATCGGGGCCATAAGCATAGACCATCCAAGTGAGGTGTGAAGGATCAATGGGCTCACTGGTAGCAGGTCCCCCTTGTTACAATTTCCCACATTAGAAGTCATGACAAACAAAGAAAAAAAAAGAAAGATTGAGCATATACCTGAACAGTAAGGGAAGGCATGAGGCGAGTAATGTTGAACTCCTCATAGTCCAACCCCTCAAGAAGCTGCTCAACATAGGAAATGTGACTCCCTCACGAGTTGTATTTAGCATCAATCATAGAGTGTGAGGCAAGCATGAACTCAAGAGGGTCCATCGAAATCTGTGGTTTATCTCTACCCACCAGCTGGCATCACACTCTCTCCTCCAAGTATAGTGCCCTCAAGCCCACTATTTCCAAAGGTTAGGTGATCTCTAAAGCAATGAGAGCAGCAGGCTCTAAGTCTCAAGAAGCAGGAAGGGGCTAGCCGGCCTTTAGAGTCCAGTTAACCTATGATGAAACAAGGTTAGAAGAAGAGTATTCTAAAGGGAATGCATGAAGAGGCATGAACAACTAGAACTCTTAAACTTACCTCATCCAAAGTTAACCTAGCTAGATGGGCCTTCACTCGGGGAAACTCCTTCAGAACTAGGTCGGTGCCTGGAGTTATGAAACCATACCTAATAACCCACCGCTGCAAAAGAAGAACCACAAAGATGACAAGATGCAAGATGATAGTTTGCAAGATGATGACAATACAGTTTGCAAGACTACAAGCTACAAGTGGAAGTGTAAAGAGTGAAAAGAGAATTGACCTCAAGGAGCTTCTAAGGCCCCACAAGCTGCCGCAAAGTGCCTCGGCTGAGAGTGTCGAGGGTGGAGTAAAGATAAGCAAGACATGCTTGCCCCCAGTTAGCCTTTCATGCCTCCCCAAAACCCTGGAAGAGGGTTAGCCACCTCAAAGACACCGTTTGCCCACCATTGGCAAAGAGGTAGGCCCCCATCATGTGGAGAAGGAAAGCCCTAGCCATACAGACACATTCCTCTATGGTCCTTTGTGGAAGGAACATGTAATCCGACACCAGGTCGAAGTAGCGGATGGCCTCAGTGGAGTACTTCCTTCCCAACATGCCGATGCCTAGCTACCTCGACACACCGTCCAAACTAATGATGGCCCCCTTGAAACAAAGGTCGGTCATGCAGAAGAAGTCATAGGGAGTCACTGTTATCTCCCGCTCAGTGATATGAAAGGTGTGGGTAGTGTCCCACCACCTTTAAATGAGGCACTGCACCAAGGTGGCACTCGCGGACTTTTCTGGAAGAAGACTGATGATGGGCTCAAAGTCCACCACCTAGAAATAGCCTCTAGTTTTGAGGGTGAACAAGTTGAACCACTCCACCACCTTATTAGTGCTTCCCCTACCAACATAAGGGGATGATGACTGCAAAAAAGGAAGAGATGTCATTAGATTCATGATTCAAGTAAAATTTGAAGAAAATGGTATTGTGATGCATGAGTGAAGGTAAAAAGAATGATGTAGTGATATTTAGATGCAGAAATGACAAAAATGTGTGTTAGCATTGCATAGGGAAGTGAAACGGGTGAAAAATAAGTGAAAATGGGTAGAACAAGGCTTCTGCTAGGCGTCTCACATACGCAGGTCAAGGTCCACGCACGCAAACAAGACCCCGCGTATGCAGGTTCATTCCCATGTACATAGAACCTCAAGAACATACCTGCGTATGCAAGAACAAAGCTGTGTACGCATGAATACAAGCTGCATACACAGGCTCGAGCCCACGCAGGCAAGAACATATACAGAAGTAGTTCTTTGACATTTTCAAGGAAGCATCATCCAAAATCAATCCTAGACATGTTCCTACCCTTCATAAGGTATCAGGTTTTCATCTGAACCCATCCTACAGCAAAACCCAAGCATTTAGATAGCCAAAAACACATTCAAACCAAAGATCATAGAGGAACTTGGAAATGAGAAAAAAAAAATGAAAAACTTATAGATTCACCCATAGGAATGTGATTCTCTAGTTGATAGGTCAATGGTGGAGGTCCCACCAACCTCGTGACTCCACTCTAGCAAATGAGATGGAAGGCACCAGCAGATAGGGCGTATGAGGATTTCTTGGCCTTGGGTGCCATTGGAAAGGATGATGAGAGAAAGGGAGAGAATGAGAAAATAAGAGAGTTTGAGAGGATGAGGGAGTCAGGAAGTGAAGAAAAGAAGAAAGGAAGAGAGGTTTTTGTAGAGAGAAAAGAGAGAAGAGTTATGAAGAATATGAAGAGGTGAGGGAGATGAAGAGAATGAAGAAGAAGAGAAGAAAAGAAACGGTTGGTAACTGTTGGAGAAAATGAAAAGGCAGGAACACACCTGATGGCTAAACTATGTGTAGTTTAGTCACGAACAGAAGAAAAAAAATAAAAAAAAAAGGACATTTCAAGATTTCCACAATTAGACATAAATTATTAAAAAATTCTCCCAGTGGATCAAGCATATCAAAGAATTTCCCCAGTGGATTAAGCACATCAAAAAGCTCACCAATGGATCAAGCACATTAAAAAATAATAATAATAATTAGTGGATCAAGCCCATCAAGAACCATTCCTAGTGGTTTAAGCACCTTAAGAACCATCCCCTAGCAAATCAAGCATGTCAAACATCATCCTCAATAAGAAAGTAGAAGACTCTTCCTCAACGTTTCAAGCATCTCAAGCAAAGTATCCCTAGTGAAGGAAGTGGAAGATTCTTCCCAATTGTATCAAGTATTATCCCCATAAAAGGAAGCAAAAGACTTTTCCTCAATAGTTCAAGCACATCAAGCATCATACCTATGGAAGAGGCAGAAGATTCCTCCCCAATGGACCCAAGTACACCAAAGCAAATCCCAAGTGACGAAGCAGAAGATTCTTCCCCAGTAAGTCCCATACACAAAAAAAAAAAAAAAAAAAAAATCCCCAACGAGGAAGAAGAAGATTCTCCCTCAAAATCCTCAGCGAACCATACGAGAAGCATAAGATTTTTCCCTGGTGGATCACACATCTACACTACTCCTCAGTGAGTCCATCCATATTACTCCTCAACAAGTTTCTCATCTCCAAACAAGTCATAAGAGGTAGAAGATGTTAGGATTGGTGCCCTTAAATCCTATTGTATGATGTTATATATGACATTATGTATGACTTAATGTTGTGATTAATAAAGTTATTTTATTATTATCTGAAATAATGGTAACATGAATATTCGGACATTATCATATAGTCCATGAGATGCATAGTATGTGATTTAGTCACAGAAGATATAAGTCACAAGTTCTTTGTAAACTTAGAATTTTAGTTCATAGTCGGTGATGAAATTGAGCATTTCATCTGCGAAGACTATAACATATCAACTAAGATGATTTGTCTTGATCATGAAAGTGGAGACTTCTAGTTAATATGTTGATATGTTTTAAGAGTTAAGACATATTGAACTGGACTGCTGTGAGATTTATTATTCTCCTAACGACTGTCAAATGAATAATAAGTCTCACGACTTCTATTTACATGAACTCTTAATCCTGAGATAGTAATGGACCTGATCATGAAGTGTAAGTTGCTTTGATATATCAGGAGTGAGATCTAAATAATGGTCAAAACCTCAGTATGTTGGGCAGCCACATTTAGTGTTGATGGAACATATATTCTCAAGATGGAATTCATAATCTTTTAACGAAGATATAAAATATTCACTTGAGATAAGTTTAATGGGTTTGGTTATTCAAAGTGTTAGACTTAACCACTTTAGTAAGTAATTACTAAAGTATATATTTATGAAATCGGATTTCATAAATATATGATGAATAACTTAAAAGGATTAAACCGGATACTCAAAGATTAAGATGTAGTAATCTACAAAGTGGCAGTCTACATTCATGACTTTGTATTACTATGAATATTTTATGAAGGAGTTGTATGTACAATAAAGTCTTGGGATATAATTTATTAATAAGGCCTAGAGTGCAATTATATTTATATAGTGGTATTAAATATAATTAATGGTAACTTTGGACTTGTCAAGAGTTGACAGAAAAGCTCAAGGCCCATTAGAACTAGTGTCTTATTTGTTCCCTTTTGGTCCCACTCCAAGCCACATACTAAAGCTCGATTGGAAAGGCCCAAAAGGTTAGCCCAATTAGATAGTCAGTTATAGGGAGAGAAACATACAGAATTTAACAAGATACATGAAATGGTTTGTGTGTGAGTGTTGGACACTCTCTAATTTCTTTCTTGAACCCACACATATAACTGATTGAGAGACCACACATCTTGGGCACAAGTGGAATTGGAGTGAAGATTAAAAGTGTTCTCAAGAACTTCTGATCTTTGGTTTTGAATTTCACCGCACCAAGGTACACTCTCTTATTCTTATATTCTGAAATTTAGATAGTGCATGTTATCAATTGTGAATGAAGTAGATCCGTTAATTTTTCGCTGCATATGTTTTGTATACGATACAAAAATGTATTTTTCCATCAGAAGATTCCTCCCCATGCACATCCACTCCTCAGCGAGTTCTTCACCATCCCTAGTGGATCCTACTCATGCATATATCCTCCGGGAATTGAACATGCATGGACGGTAGATAAAGGTAGAGACAGTGATAGAGAAAGAGGCCAAGGCTAACCCGAGGCAAGAGCCTTACCAAAAAAGGTAGAGAAAGAAGTGAAGAAGATAAGAGGAACAAGTCACCCGGAGAAGTTTGAGGCAAGAGCCCCAGATTGACACCACAGAGACTATATCCTTTTTGTTGTTTGTTGGGTTAGCTCATAAGAGCACCCTTGTTTTTTTTCTTTTTTCTTTTTAGTGACTGTAGGATAGTGAGTCACTCGCCATTTGCTTGCAAGTGGCAAAATAGGTTATGGGATAGTGAATTTGTCGTTGCTTGTTTCCCGAGTAACAAAGGTGGGACTTCGGACATACGAATCCCACGTAGCTCTTCGGAGTTGCACCCCGCCCCATGTATGCGTGATGTGTGTCGTGTGCATGGGTTGGGCCCAAGCCGTACATTGAAACAAAATGGTTTTTCTCTTATTCTTTTGAATCCATTAGCGAATCAAAAGAGGGGCATCTATAGACACCGCATTTTGTACCCCTTACGACTCGGGCTCCCATTCTGCAATGATGCTCAAACTCTAAGGCCCAAGGCTAGTTTAGAGCCCAATCAAATATTAAGTTGACTTGAGGAGTGTTAAAATGGAAAATATAACCTTTTAAATGAGAAAAAAATCTATTTTTGGAAAATTAAATGACCAAAGTGGCCCTCGGCCTACGTACGTGAGTCACAGCCTGCGTACGCTAGCTAAAGCATGCGTATGCAGGCACGTTCTTGCGTACGCAGCTAAGGTTTCAGAAGCATATAAAAAGCAAGTTTTCTGCAATAATGGCTGAGATTTGGAACATATCCGACATCGTCTAGGAGCCGTTCCAAACCCCTTTTTTCAACTATAAAAAGCCTTACATGGTACATTTTCAAATCTCACAGATACAGAAATCCCACGGGAAAACCTAAGATTCACTAGAAATCAAAAGGGAGTTTTTCATAAAACACCCTCAAGTCTCTTTTTATTTGATTAAGACATTTTTTGATCCCAATCATTTGAGTTTAAGATTACTAATCACTATTTCATTAAAATGTGATAGATTTGACTAGGGGGAACGGTCAAAAATCAAGCCTAGGAGCTTTTACTTTAAGGTATGCTTTAAAAACTTTTCTTTTTCTTTTCTACTTTAATCTTTGTTTTAATCTATTTCATTTTCTTAGTTTGTGTTTACATTTTTTTGTTTAGGTTAGTTTTAAGTTTCTTTCTATCTTTAAGCATGTAGGTTGCTAGATTTAAAGTTTTTGGTTTCTGCTTTGTTTCTGTGTTGATTAGGGTTTCTGGGTAAGGATCTGCGTACGCATGATCTAGCCTGTGCACGCAGACTAAAATCATGCGCACGCAGACCTATTCTAGCGTGCGTGATGCCGTTACCTAGAAAACCCTAATTCTTTGTTTATTTTGTTCTGCCTTCACATGTTTTTCTGTATAAGCCTCTTTTCCATATGTTTTAAACCCCATGACCATTTTTTTACCTTCGTTCATTCACATGTTCATGCATTGATGCCATAGGTACTGTGTTGCTGAGAGGTAAGTAAAGGGCAAGACATGCATTAGCAATGTTCAGGAATTTGTGTTAGGGTTTTTAGATGTATGATTAGGGTTTCTACTATGTTAACATTTTGTTTTTGATATGTTTTGTTTGATGATATGCTTGCTGCCATGTTTAAGTTGCTATTTTGTTTTAGATGAATGTTAGGGTTTTCTTTTATATGTTTGGCTCTTCTTCTTTTTTGGATAGATGGATAAGTATGTGTTTAGGGTTAAAGATGCCATGTTGTTTGCTAGATGCATGTTAGTGTGTGTGTGAGTCTAGAATACAAGTATTTGAATGGTTTTTAATAGGGTTAAGATATAGGACACAATAATGGGAGGCCAACCTTATGGTTGGGTGATCTTAGGTGCCTAACACCTTCCCAAGAGCATACCTAAACTCTGAACCCAAACTCTGGTAGTAAGATCAAAGGTTCTTCCTTAAAAGGACGCTATATTCATGGTTCCTAGACCATATAACTAGGTGGCAACTCTAATTTTAATTTTCCCTTTCCCTTGCGCTCACAATATGGCCGACCTAGGGAGATTGCTAAAGATCTGGGCTTTGATGCAACAGGGTTGCTCCGTACCCATTCCTTGGATGATCCAATTCTTCTCACTGATGTTGGGAGGCTATAGAGGGTGGCATCAAACCATTTGGGCCATGTTTGACTTACTGGAGTCTTTTCTATTTCTTTTCATTTCTACACATGAGCTATATAGTTAGTATTCCACCATGTATGGAAAGGTCCGTCGTAAATTGCTAGGCAATTACGTGTGGCCTTCCACTTTTGGAGTTTTAAAGCATAGTCTAGTTTGTAGGGCATGCTTAAAAACGGGAAAAAAGAAAAGAAAAAAGAAGAAGTTGGAAACAGAGATGTTTTTGTGTATATTGATTATCAAGAGATATTTATGTTTATAATATTTTTGTTTAGATGCATAATGATGAATGCATGAAAGGATTAGAAAGGCACAAAACAGGCATGTTTAATGAATATGTGCGCAAATGCTTTGAAAATGCAAGATCATACAAATAAAATGGTAAATGTAAGTCTATGCACATCAATATCTCAGGTTCCAAAGGATACATCCTGTTCTAGACGAATCTTTTCCTTTCCCATTGGGGTACATCTTCCATTGGCATGGGCCATAAAATCTTTGAAGAAAACCATAGCAAGCCACGTGTGTCACAAACATAAAGCAACCAAGAGGGTGCAGGTTTCTTCTCTTGATCTTGATCATAAACCCAAGCGGATTCAACTGACTGGTTTTTCTTTTAAAATATGACCGAGCCAAGATGGCTGCCTACGTACCTCCACTGAGAAGGATCAGGTCATCACGTAGTTCAACTAACATTTTAATTGCCTTAAATTTTACCTAGACTGCCCTTTCAGGTTTACAATCTAGCAAGCTCTCTCAAACTCTTTCTTTTACTCTCCTTTTGCGTAGACCGCCCTTTCGGGTTTTCAATCTACATTTTCAGGTAATTATTACTTTAAAGACCTGGTTATCAAGAAAAATGGATTAATTTTTAGAATATGAATTAAAAATGCATCTAGATGCAATTCCTGACTAAAAAATCCTCAAAAAAGAGTCCAAATTGAACCAAAGTTGAAAAGAGGGCTCGCTAAGAGGGCCAGCCAACACTCTTGGAATGCGGATTGGCACATGGCAAGTGCCAATTGGCCCAAATTCGTGGCTCGGCCCGGGAACCTTCTGATTAAGATAAAACCTATCTTTTTCAAGTTTTTAGAGATAAGGACGTGTTCCAATTCGTATCTGATCTCATTCAGCTCATTTTTTAAGCATCTCAACCTCTATAAATAGAGGAAAAAGATCATAATTCAAGACTTCTCTTTTTCTGACTTCTTTGCTCCCCTTACGTTAAAGATGTTCTAGAAGTTTTGGCTTTAAGAACTTCCTTTTGTAAGTGAAATATTTTAGATCTCAAAAAGGTGAAAATTTCATTGATTTCTAAAATATTCTTCCATTGAAGGTCATATTCATGCAAGTAGGTATTTAATTTCGTTCTTGTATTTGTTTTTTTCTTTTCTCTTAATTGATATGTTGTTTTGTTCATTGCATGGTTTTTGTTAATATGTGTTTGATTTCATTATGATCTTGTTCCCAATTCATATATGCCATGTTCACATGTTTGGTTAGGATTTTCTCTAATTGATTAACATGTTCGTGGTTTAATTTTTCTTTAAATTCAAGATCTGCAATTAATCACCAAAGCTTTTTCTAAAAGAAAACAATAAAAAATGATCTATATTTTCATTAAATACAGATTTGAAAATTTTTCTGAAACAATTTTCTTCTTAAATAAAAAAACTGCAGATTTTGAGTTTTCAAAGAATGAATTAATAGTTAGGTTAAGGTTTTTTTATGTCATTCCATAAATATGTGATGCATGCATAATAGATTCGAATTATGAATATGGATCCACTTTTAAAAATCTCATTTCTTTTCTCTTATAAAACAGATCTGATTTTTATTTACCAAACCTCATTTTTTTTTCTTTTACAAAACAGATCTGATTTTTAATCAATCAAATCTCTTTTATTTTTTTTCTCTTATAAAAAAGATCTAATTGTTAATCAATCAAATCTCTTTTTTTTTTCCCTCTTGTAAAACAGATTTGATTTTTAATTAATCAAATCCCAATTTTTTTCCTCTTATAAAACAAATCTGATTTTTACTAACCAAATCCCATTTTTTTTATCCCTACAAAACAGATTTGATTTTTATTAATCAGATTTCACTTTTCTTAACCTTCAAAATAGATTTTTTTTTTTTTTTTTTAATGAGAAGAGGGCATATTCATAAGACGAATTTGTTTAAATTAGTTTTGTCAAGCAAGTGTTTTTTACATGTATTATAGCATATCATTCAATATCATACAAAAGGGTATATAATGGTCATCTTGAGTCTAGAAGACCAAACTCTATCTAGGCAGAATGGGTGCCTAACACCTTCCCATTCCGTTACCTAGCCCCCGAGCTTAGGTTTTTGGATAGTAGACTAGTGTTTTATCTTTTGTTTTGGTAAATTGTAACTAGGATCAAAGCTTTGTAATTTTTACATAGATTGTATTAGGACCAAAGCCTTGTAAAGTTATTCTACCATGTTGTATTTGTATAATCAATTAATGAATTTGAGGTATTTTTGGACATGTGAATTGAATTTTATTTTTTATTTTTATTTTTTTATAAAAAAAATAAGTGGCGACTCCACACAGTTACCCCAAAAGAGAGGTGCCCTAAGCACCCAAATTCCTTTTTAAGAGAACCCCTCAAATGATACAAAACCTTTGATATAGGCCTAGGTGTTCGGATGTAGGCCAAGACCACAGGATTCAGATCTACACCCCACCAAAAAGGGCCAAAACACAAGAAGAAGAGACATCAAAGAACAAAAGGGCTATAAAAGCACATGGCATAGCAATCAACATATAAATCTAAACACACAAACATGGCACGGAGCACATAAACATGTAGATCCAAGCAAAGGCACGACACGGGGCCCGAAGAGACATAAAACTAAATATAGGCATGTAGATCTAAGCATAAACATGGCAAAGAACACATAGGACTATAGATCTAAGCATTAACAAGGCAAAGAACACATAGGCATGTATATCTAAGCATAAACATTAAATTTAGACATATCCTAGCCCAAGAAGGCTAGGCCAACAACATCAAAGCGATAAATCATGGCATAAGCAAGGAAACATGCTAGAAAAACCATAAAGACATGCTAGGAAAAGCAATAAAGCATATTATTGAACTAGAAAAAGCTATAAAAAGAAAAGGGTGTGGATTGTAGCTAAAAAGCTACATGCACACCCCTAAACCTCAAATCCAAGGTATGGAACCAAGGAGAGGAAGATTGGGTGCAAGAGTATTACCTTGTGATTGTGGAGAAAATAGAAGAATCAAAGGTTTTTGGTGTTGTTTGGATGTGTTTGTGAGAGAAATTAGAGAAAGGAGAGAGAGAATCTGCCCAGGAAACTGCCCAAAATCTTTTTATTTTTTTTTATTTTGCAAAATGAGGGGTCTAGGGGGATGTATGGAATTTGGTACGCTTCCCGAGGCTCGACACACCTTGTATGCGCCGAGTTGAGCCGGCGGCCATAAAAGGTGCGCCAGGTCAACTTGACTAATGTCAGCAATTTTGTCTTTTTCCTGCTTTTTGGTTCCGTCTTTGACTGCATATTTGAATGCCTATCCAGATTCCGATTGAGCCAATCTTGGTGTCCTTGAAAATATTTGGATGTCTAGTTTCTAGAACACTAAAGAAATTGAAAATCCCATGGTTGGATCAAAAGTTATGGCCTCGGGAAGTGTGCTGACGTGCTTTAACTCAACCGTTTTAACTCCGATTTCGACCCATGAATAGTCGTTGAGCAGGGAATTCGATAATCTTTGCAATGATGCTACCCTTAACTCGTTCTGATGGATGGATAAAAAATTAGAGTTTCTGGTGCCCCTAGGAGTCAACGTCGTTCAAACTTGGTCAAAGTTGACAAAAATCTCTGAGTGGCTTGAATTTGATGTAAAAGCATGAAAAATGTTGTTTCGGGAGGACTTTGACCTCGTTTGACTTTTGGTCAACCCAAGGTTGACCAGGGGCATTTTGGTCAATTTAACCGGAAAAGACACTTCGAGTGCTCTGATGCCCGAACGGGTTGCACCACGTCGATATGAATGTTTCCACTGCCCGATGGAGAAAAGATAATATTTTTAGAATTTTCGGGGTCTGGCATGCAAATCGAGGGCGGACAAAATACGATATCTACATTCCCAAAGGCAATAACATCATAAGGCAGATTCAAACAAACATGTCAAGATATCTAAACAAAAAATAAAACCCTAATAAGCATAAAAGAGTTAAAACAAACAAAGCAGGACAAAACAGGGTAAATAGATGTATACAGATGTGAAAACTGAGTTAAATAGAGTCTAACATGTAAATAAAACAAAGTAAAAATAAATAGAAAAAAAAATTAGGGTTTCTTGGAAAGAGTATGCGTGCGCATACATAGGGCACGCGTATGCATCCCAACTGTATGCATACGCATGCAAGCTGCATGCGCACGCATACACACTCGAAGCCCTAAACCCAGGAAACCAAAACAAAGAGCAAAGAAAACACAACAGAAATAAGAAATCTAACAACCTATCATGCTTTAAACACAAACAAAGAATAAACTTAAGCTAAACAAACATATTAAAGAAATTAAAACATATACATAAACATAAGAACAAAGGAAAAATAAAGAAAAGTGAAGAGCCAAAGAAATTTTACCTCAACACTAGAACTCTATAGAGTTTGATTTTGATCATTCCCAATCAAACAAAATTTGACTTGAGAATGTTTTGTAAAAATCTCCCTCTTCGATTCACTATTTTCTAGTGAATTTTATGTGTTCTACCACTCGTTCTCTTTGAAAATGTACCTTTTATGGCTTTATATAGTCGAAAAATAGGAGTTTGGGGCGACTCCCAGACGATGTGGGATTCGTTCCAAACCTAGTTTAAATGCAAAAAACTTACCTTTCATAGTTTTTGGAACCCTAGCATGTGTACGCATGCATGTGTATTCATACGCATGCATGAAGCATGTGCACACATATCTTTTTTTTTTTTTTTTTTATTCTCAACAAAGGATTTCATTAAAACTAAATAGAGTTCATACAAATTAAATCATGATGCACTTGATCAGCTATTATAGGTGTGGTGTCCTCCACCCATATAATACATTCAATAACAGACTTGGCATGTCTTGCCAAAACATGAGCTGTAAAGTTGCTGCCCTTACGGAGATTCCTTATTGTTCCTTCTACAACTTTATGAATGTTGCTCGGTACCAAACTGTGCTCTCTCAAAGAGTTGACCACTGTTAGAGAATCACTCTCAAGAATGATATGCTTGAGGCCGAGTTCCCAGGCTAGTTGCACACCCTCTTCCATAGCTTTGTCTTCTATTTGTAATGCACCCAAAGGCAGCTCCACTCTTTTAGTCATTGATCCCATCATTTGTCCCCTGTCATTCCTTATAACCACACCTATACCACAACCCCCCACCTCCTTGAATACAGCCCCATCAGTGTTAACCTTGTACCATCCCTGCTGTGGTGGTGACCATGATTGTAAGGCTAAGGATGAAACTCTCATCGGAGTGTGATGATCTTGCTTGAACTCATCTATATATTCAGTCACAAATGTGGTAAGTGCTTCCTGTCCTCTGTATCGTCCACCATGTGCTATGGTATTTCTATTGTTCCAAAGGCTCTATGTTGTAATTGCAAATGTGACCCAGTTAATGTTTGAGTGAGATTCCATAACCACCCATACTAGATCTATGAAGTCCCTCAATGAATCAGGCAGCCAAGGCAATTTAATTTTTGTTGCGCTCCAAACTGCCTTAGCAAATTTTCAGCCCCATAAGATATGCCCCGATGTCTCACTAAGGCCACATAAAGCACAACAATCTTCCAGTCCCACTCCTCTGGCTTTTAGGCGATTCTTAGTTGGGAGGATGTTCTTGCAGGCTTACCACATAAAATGTTTGATTTTATTTGGATAATTTAACTTCCAAATCATTTTCCAGATGGCTTTGATCTTGGAATTATTAGAGCTATTGCCTGTTTCAGATCGGTTACTACCTTCTTTCAGCCACTTTTGTGCCACTCTATAAGCACTCTTGACTGTGAATTTTCCATTTGTGGTCCAAGCCCATATGAATGAGTCTTCTGGCAATCTATTGTTGATTGGAATGCCCAACACCACCTCTGCTTGCTAGGGAAGAAAGATATTTCTCACCTTAGCCACATCCCAAATTTTTATTATCAACATCAATGACATTCGCCACCATTTTTTCCTTAGCCTGGGGAATACGTGGGCTGATTGCACTGAAGGAGTCAGGTCTTGGAATCCACCTCTCTTCCCAAACATGCACCCTCTACCCGTTACCAACACACCACTAAGAGCCCCTCACAATTATTTCCTTCGCTGCTAAAATACTATGCCATGCATAGGAGGGTCATTTACCTAACTTAGCTTGCAAGAATGGAACCTTCGTGAAATATTTCGCTTTGTAGACCCTACGGACCAATGATCTTGGGTTTTCCAATATTCTCCATCCTTGCCTTGCGAGGAGGGCTAAGTTAAAGGCCTTAAGATCCCTAAAACCCATCCCTCCCTCAGACTTTGGTGTACATAGCTTCTCCCAAGAAACCCAAGCTAATTTCCTCTCCTTTTTCTTCTGACCCCACCAAAAATTCCCTATCATGGAGTTCATATCCTTACACAATGAATCCAGGAATTTAAACACACTCATTGTGTAGGTGGGCATGGCTTGTGCTACGGCTTTGATAAGGATCTCCCTACCTGCATTTGATAGGAGTTTGCCTTTCCACCCCGCAATCTTCCTCCCCACTGGTCTTTTATTCTATTAAGTGCTTTCTTTTTACCCCTTCCAACTAGCAGGGGTAACCCCAGGTACTTTTCATTATGTTGGATAATTTTAGCCCCAAACTTCTGCTTAATCTGATCCTGTACATCCCTCCTCTTGTTCTTGCTAAAAAATAGGAGCTTTTCTCCTTATTAATTTTCTGACCTGAGTCTCTTTCATAACCCTCCAACACCTCGATCATCACTCTATCACATTTTGAGACCAAAACCCTGCAAAATATAATGCTATCATCAGCAAATAGCAAGTGGGAGATTCTCAGTGCCCTTCTACATACAACCACCCCTTTAATGTGACCTTCCCTTTCCTCCTTTCTCAACATAGCCGACAGCCCCTCTGCACATAAAAGGAATAGGTATGGTGAGATCAGATCTCCTTGTCACAATCCCCTCGACGGGATGATCTTCCCTTTTGGTTCCCCGTTTATCAATATTGAATAAGACACTGTGGTCACACACATCATCATTAGCGAAATCCACTTCTCGTGAAAACCCATTCTCCTCATCATTGCTTTAAGGTACGACCATTCTACCCTATCATAGGCCTTGCTCACGTCGAGCTTCACAACCATTAGGGCTTCCTTACCCTTCCTTCTTTGATCAATACAATTCATTGTCTCAAAAGATATTAGTACATTGTCTGTTATCGATCTGCTAGGCACAAATGCACTTTGAAATTCATGAACCACCTCCTTTAAGATTCTTTTCAACCTGTTGGCAAGAACTTTAGAGATAATCTTATATAGCACATTGCATAAGCTAATAGGCCTGAATTCAGTAATTTTTAGGGTGACTTGACCTTCAGTATAAGACATATATATATTTCATTGAGCCCACAAGGTAACACACCAGAACCTACTATATCCCAATATTTTTGATAAAAAATGGGAGACATACCGTCCGGGCCCGGTGCTTTTGTAGGGTGCATCTATTGTAAAGCTTTCCAGACCTCCTCTGCCTTGAACTCTGCTAGCAGCTCCTCATTCATGTTTGGTGTGACCCGGTTAGAGATTGCATTCAAACTCACATCAAAGTTAAAAGGATTATCAAACTTGAATATATCAGCAAAGTACTCCAGAATTGTCTTTTCTATACTCTCATGGTCATCTTTCCACTCCCCATGCTTATTTTGCAGTCCCACAATTTTGTTTTTCCTTTTCCTTTGACTGGCTGTGGCGTGAAAAAACTTCATGTTTCGGTCTCCCCACTTCAACCACAAGGCCTTGGACCTCTGTTTCCACATGATTTCCTCTCTGATTAGGATCTCATTGATTTCCTTCTTTGTGCTCTAAATTTCCTTAGCGTTATCAAGAAAACCATCAATGGATTCAAGTTGTTGAAGCCAGTTCTATTTCTGTCTCAGAGTTTTTTTTACATTCTCGAACACTCTCCAATTCCATTGTTGGAGATGCTCTTGGCAGCTTTTCAAGCAATCCTTGATCAAAAGGTCTGGGTCTCTCCTCGATGGATCCCACGCCTCCTCAATCACCTCCCTACAACCTTCCTCCCTTGTCCACATGGCCTCAAATAAAATCTTTTTCTTACCAGTTTGCGGTGTTGTCGTCGGTTGAGGAATAGCATTTGTAGACAATGATCAGATATAGACATTGCAAAATGATGAATACCTGCTTCAGGAAATTTTTCGATCCAACTTTCACTTGCCACCATTCTATCAAGTCTAAGCTTAGTTCGGTGTTCCCCATACCTTCCGTTGCACTAGATGTATCTTTGCCCTGCGAAACCCAGATCATTTAGACTACATCTGCTTAGACATTCTATAAACTCCCTCATCTATCCTGCATCTCTTTTGGGCCCACCTAATTTTTCATCGGAGTGGGTAATTTCGTTAAAGTCGCCGAAACCCACCCACGACAGATGGCTCTACCCTTTCAGAACCTCCAATAGTTTCCATGAAGTAAAACGTCTTGCTGCATCGGGTTGTCCGTAAAAACCAGTTGCACGCCAAGGTGTCGATGAAGAATTCTAGTGAATCTCCAAGTTAATGTGAGAGTTGGAGCAGCTCTTGAACCTCACATCAGTACCTTCCCTCCACAGCAATGCCAAACCACCACTTCGACCATCACTTGGAACCGTTATTCCTTGTGTGAATTAATTTTGTTTTGAATGCCTTTGATTCTGCTCACTCCGGCCTTCGTCAACGATAGGAAGACCAAAATAGGGTCTTTTGCTCTCAGCTCCTTGGTGAGTGTCCGAACCGCCAGGGATCACCCCAATCCCCGGTAGTTCCAAGCTATCACACTCATTTGGCTTGGCGGTGCTGCTCCACAGCCACCGCCACACCACCATCCATTTGCTTCTCACTATTTGGGTTTTGGTTGTGTTTCTAGTTTCCTTTCCTACGTTTTAGATCGTAAATATTCAAATCTAAATCCTAGAGTGGAATTGGGCCTTCATGCTTAGCCTTAAGTGGGCTCATTCCTTCATGGGCTGCCTTTGCTTTCACTTCCCTAGCCATCCTTTTCCAGTATCTGCTTGTTGGGCCGAGGGGCTCAAATGTCCATCCTTTCTTTTCGTCAAAACTCATTGGTAGTGGGCCTTGAACTGAGTCCGAAATAGATGGGCCTCCCTCCTTTATTTTAAGCTCCTGGTTTGGCACTAGACTTGATTCGGGCACTTCCTTTGAGCCTTGATAGGTAGCTATCTCCCACTGCATACCCTTGGTTGAGTCACCCTGGGCTACAATCTGTTCCCCACCAAACACCCCCAAAGTAGCTTCCGTCTCGCCCACCTTTCCCACCAGCTTTTGGACCTTTCCATTCTCGAGTAACACTTTTGTCATAGGCGTAGAGGGGTCTATTCCAACCCCCTCCCGTGTAGGGTTGCTGTCCGCCAGGTTTGTCGCTTCATGCACGTCATTCCCATCTACCCCCGATTCCTCCCTCAACCTATGCACCATCACCGGCGACTTTGCCGTTCTGGCCTCAGCTATCTAGGGGCTATCCATCTTGTCTCCTTGCATTTCCAACTTGTTCAACTCCTTTACACCTCGCCATATTGGTTCGCCCCTAAGCCACGCCCCATATTGAAAATGGTTCACTCCGTCCGACTTGCTATTTTCTTGCCCTTCAGTGCACTCCTTTAAAGCATGGTTGAGGAGGCCACATCTGTAGCGAAAATTGGGGAGCCTCTCATATTTAAAGATTACCCACTTAGACTCGCCACCTTTAATGGTGATTTTCTTTCCACGTACTAGGCGCTTTGTTACCTCAATACACACCCTTACACGAAGACACTTACCCCATTGTACTCCAGATATTGGCACATCCATGTCTAACACCGACCTTAGGCTTGAGCCAATAGCCCACCCTGTTTCCCTCATTCTACTATTCAAGGGTAGATTACAAATCTAGACCCAAAATGGCACCCATTTGAGCTCTATCTCCTTTTGGGTTAACTCACCTTCAAAATATTGGATTAGGACTAGTTGTTTCTCATAGCTCCAGGGCACATATCCAACACTTTCTTTTTATCTTTCCCGTCGCCAAACCCCACCAAGAATAGCTCCTCCTCTATCTCTGAGATTCGGACCCCTTTATTTGGTTTCCATAGCATTCTTAAATTTTTCCTTAGCGCATCCACATTTATACTTCACTGGGACAGGATTTTCATCACAACACAATACTTCCCCACTTCTCGTGTAGCTTTTGTACTTCTGCTATCTAGTTCAATGCATATGTCTTCCTCATTTGTGAACGTTAGTTTTTTCCATAGCTCTTCCAGTTCCTCAGCCATGGCTTGCTGTCTCTTCGTTGACTCCTGAGAATGAGAGCCTAGTACCAGGAGGGAGAAAAGAAATGAAAAACAATGACCTACAACGACCTCACTCAGGGGAGGTCACACCACTTCTTGCAAGGACCTGCAAGACTCTCCACTGCTTCTACGCGCCTAAGCATGAGAGCACCATGGAATGACTTTAGTTTAATGTTATACGCACACATATCTTGAGCATGCGTACGCATACTCGTGTATGCGTACGCATGCCCTAGGGTTTCCGTGGCCTTTTCTTTTACCAAAAATAGTTTATTTGGTCCAAAAATAAGTTATATTTTCCATAAACACTTTCCTCAAGTCAATTTTCATTTGATCGAACCCTAAACCAACCTTGGGCTTTTAGAATTCTTACATCATTGAGGAACGGGGCCTGAGTCATAAGAGGTACAAAATGTGATGTCTACAGTGCAAAGTGTGATAGTTTAGGGTGCAAAGTGTGCAGTCGGATAGTTTATGGTGCAAAGTGTAATCTAATGCATAGTTTAGGGTGGTAAAATGTAATTTCCCCAAAGAATTGAGGAGAAATCACTCTACCATCACCCTCCTTAGGCAACCAAGATTCACCAAAAATCCAAATAGTCTTGCCATCCCAAATCTCCGTCTAGACCCCATTGAAATAACCTTTCTAAAGTGTAAAATGTTCTTCCAAGCAAAAGACACCGTGGAGGATTTTGCCTAAAAAATAGAGCAATTAGTTAAATATAATTTCTTAAAGACTTGGTAGAACAATGGAATAGGGCGCCGTACTTGTTTTGCCAACATAACTTCATTAAATTTGCTAAGGTCTCTAAAAGCCAAACCTCCAGCCTATTCTGGTAATCATAAAGATTCCCAATTTTTCCAATGAATTTTCATTTGATCTCCTCTTTGATCCTACAAAAACTTTGTAATTAGCATTTTAGTATCTTGGCATAGGTCCACTGGTAATTTGAAACAACTCATTGTAATTGTAAGTTCTTGAATGTAGAAAATGTGTATTATTGTAATTGTATGTTCTTGAATGTAGAAAATGTGTGATAAAAACAAGTATAGTCATTCCAAAAACATTATCGTTCACATTACTGGATCAAAAAGTTTTCAACAATGAAGTGTAGAAGAGGTTTTATATATCATTTTCTCAATCTTTGAAACTTAATTTTTTTCAAGATAAAATACCGTTGCATAGTCATTTATGGTGCCTGAAATTTTATGAAATTTCTATGCTTTGTGTTGTTCAAACGATAGAGGGAGAAAATTGGAGAAGATCCTATTCGAGTTCAATTATTTGAGATCACACATGTGAGATCTAATGGACAAGCTGTAAATGAAACTACACAAGGAGCATTGATATGAAATTTCCTAAAAATACTTATATAACTTGTTGTTAAGATTTATTTTTATGTGCTTTTAGCCAATGTGGTATGAGGGGTATGAGTGCTCTTTTAATGCAGATGACATTTAAGAGGCTTATTACTGAAGTGGTTGAAGGGTATTTCAAAATTTCTGAAGATAAAATGTTTGTGGAGATATTTGAACTTGAACATCATGGTCTTGTTTGTGGTTATGGAGATGGTGTTAGTCATATGAAATTATGGGGTTCCTCTTTATCTACTTTTCGTAACCTCTAAAGGCAATTAAAAGAATTTTAGGAAAGATGCAAGGAACAATGCTAAACTTCTAAGGCAATTGAAAGAATCTGAGGAAAAACGCAAGGAGAATGATGCTAACCTTTTGAAGAAATTGAAAGAATCTAAGGAACACCTCAAGGAGAGTGATGCTAATATAAAACTTTTGATGGCAGAAGTTTATCAAGATGAGAGTTTCCTGGCACAAGTACTCAAAAAACATGGCCCCATTAAAGTTAGTACAATCTAATAGTTCTACCTAACTTTACCAATTAGGTTAGTTTGTTAATTATTTAGCATTCATAAATTTATTCATAACTGCTATTGAATTTGATAATGATACTAGAATCGTAATTAATTCCTTTTTGAATATCTATTTGTTTGCATTGTGTTCTAATTCATAAATCAAATCATAGTTTGTCAACCCATATGCAAATAAGAGAAGCGTTAGATTAATTATAAGGATGTTAGACCTCTCCTTCACTCTTTTCCCATGTAACATAGGCTTCACCCTGATAAACGCACATGTATATTCAAATAAATAGAAGGAATCACATGCATATATAAAACTCCATTTCTTTGATAATACTTAATGTAGTTGTTATTGCTTTATTTACCTCTGTTGTGACAAGGTAGACCTTGATACCTTCATCTTTTGTTGATTTGAATTTTAATCAATGTTTTGATAAAATATTTATGTACTTCTTACCTGTAGAATCCCGCAGATAAGAGGGAGATCTACTTTGAAGAGAAGCTTAATGCCTTGAAATTGGGGAATTGTTGGATAAGGTTGGGGAATTGTTGTTCTGCCACTTTGTTAAGACAAGTAACTGCTTACTTAGGTGTTCGGCTTAGTATCAATGGCCCCACCCATATACAAAGCAATCTCTTTTGAGATTTCTCCTTCGTCCTTTTGGATCTTATTGTGTTAATTTAACTTTTGTTTGAGAGTATACTCTTTGGGCTGGATTTGCAACTTAAAAAAGTGTTTAGCTGAACATGTTGTGAAAAGCATTTAGGAAAATATATCATATGATATTAAAAATAAAATACTTATTTAAACATTTATAGACTGTTGAAACTTTTCTCAGCATACCCTTTACTAGGAAATGAGTGCATGTGGATAAAAATAATAAGCATACTTTAATCAACATTTACGTATATATATTTCAATGGTTTTTAATAATAGTTCGATGTTTATTACCCGTTGATAACGGTGTAACATTTTTTTTCAACAGTGACATAGACTATTGAAAATTATTCTCAATATAGTTTTTAGTGACAGTTCTCGATAGTCATTTCAACCAAGAAAAATACTTTTTTTTTGACAGTTTTTAGTACTTTTTTCAATGGTTTCAAACATTATAAATAACCAAATTTCTTGTAGTGTGATCAACATTCATATGGAGCAAGAATATTACCCTATTGTTAGATGTGGGAAATTTCTAGTTTTCTACCTATGGATCGTCAAAATGATGTTTTCAATCAACGGTGCCACATTCCATATAGAAATAGATTTGGGGTATGTTTCAGTTTAATAGTATGTGACGGGTTATTTAACAAATTAATTAATACAGTTTTATTATTTAGAGTAAAATCTGTCACTCCATTAGTCAATAAATATAGATTAGACACCGTTTGAAAAGTTTAAAAAAAAAATGGTACCATCAAACTCTTATCATTTTGTTCATATCAAGATTTAGTAGGATTTGATTGCTATAGTTACAAAAGTTTGAGTGACGGATTGTTACAAACTTTAAAAATAAGAAACATAGGTAAATATATTAAAATTTTACCATCATGTTCTTGATCGAGCTTAATGATTTCATTATAGGGTATAAGATCATTCACATTGGCTTGTGCTGTTGTGCAAAATTTCCTCTCTAAATCTATTTCTTTTGTTTAAACTAATCATTTTCCAAAAACACTCACATTTGATATTCTATTCTAAAAACTATTTCATTTAAATATTTTTTCGTCATTCATTATTTTTCATTATTATTTCATCTAATTTGCAAAGCATCCATTTTTCCTCCACTTTTTAATACACCCACACCAACTTTTCAAAAACTTAATAAAATAAGTGGTTAAGAAATGAACGGCGTTCTCTAAATTTAGGGGAGCACTATACCAAAATGGTATTTTAATTTAAGAGGTATGTAGGAAAGCTACTGTGTGGTTTTTTTTTTTTTTTGGTTCCTAAATTTCTCTCTTATTTATTTTAGGAAGACGGATGGCATGAACCTTAGTTAAGCGATTTATATGTAAATCCTGACATGGTTAATTTGACACGTGAAGCATGAACCTTTGCTTTAAACTATTATCGTACAAATTTAAGTAAGAATTCGTAGAACACAAAGTAAATTGTAGGGTGCCCACTTGATGACCTTTATCAACTGTGAACTATATATTGTCCTAGAATACTGGGTCCTATTGACCATTAGGATAGTTTTCTAACCAATCATATGCGGAAAGTACTCTCCTTGCACAACACAGCTCCAACTGGATGCTCATCCTTCTTTATATACTCAGGTTTTGGGAAAATCCATATAGAGTAAAAGCACAAAGAAAAGAAACTGAGAAAAATGGCAAGCTTAACTTTAATCATCTCCCTCCCAAAATTTGGTCATGCTGGATCAGCAATTGTTAGGAGAAGCACTTGGAACCCTAGGCTGTTTGCGGCCTGTACTCCAAGACCTATTCAAGTGAGTCATGTTTCATAGTGAATATCAGTGTCCAAATTTGTTGGGACCATCATTTTGATCTCTCCACACTCCTCTCTCAGATATTGCAAAAATAAGTTTTTTGCATTGAGTACGAGCTTTATGTAATTTTGAGTGACAATGCCCATATTCTAATTTAGGTTTCTTAACCCGTTATTGGCTGGTTTTGGCATGATTTCATACTCAATTCTTGAATTGAAATATCACTATGAGATGTCTAACTATAGTCTATCCATACTTGCCCTAGAAGTTAAGGTTGTAATTTTGCCTTGAGAATATATTTTATCAACATACTTTATCATATATTATGCTTGCATTTGATGGATTTGAAGATGTGCTACAATATCATAGGCGAGTTCAAATCCAGAGGCTTCATCAGCAGCCACTGATGCACTAAAACAAGGGGCAAATGATGCAAAGAAGACCGGTGAAACTGTCAAAGATAAGGCTTACTCTACTGCAGAACATGTAACAACAAATTCTTCCATATATCTATATTTGTTGCATTACTCTTTTCCTAAACTTGTTGCCATTTCTTACCAAGTGATTGATGCAACCATAGGTGAGCCAGAATACAAAAGATATGGCAGGCAAGATGTCAGCAACGGCCCAAGATGTCACTGAGAAGGTGAAGCAAACAGCACAGGAAGCATGGGGTTCAGCCAAAGACACAGCCCAAAAGGCCAAAGACAATGTGCTGGGCAAGACTGAAGAATCAGAGGAAAGCATCAAAGAAAGTGCAGAGGCTGTGAAAAACAGCATGAATACCAAGAATTGATTCCTTAGTTTATTCCAAGATAATTAACTTTCAGTTCTACAAATAAGATGTATTGGTTTGGTCTTTTGTATTTCAATCTAAGGATTTACTTTTGATTTGTTTTCATGCCATGAAATTGAGCAGCTGTGCTCTTTCACGTCCCAGATGTAAAGCGAATTATTTCTGTTTCAAGTGTTAATAAAGCTTTAGTCATCTACTAGAGTTTCTTCTAACTGTCCATACCTGATCTGTGCATCCATGTGGGTGCATGTAAATATATATACAACTCACATAGTTAAGTATAATGAAGACCCATTAATGGACCATAGATGTACCAATAATAGACGAAATTGAGTGCCTCAATTTCTTATTCCTGCCTCTTTCCAAATAAATAAATTGATTGACTCCTTTGGCAAATTAATTAATTAATTATCTAAGTTAATTAATTAAGTCAATTTAACATGCAATAGCGTGGTAGCACAAACAAATCACCAACTAAACTAAATGCAGCGAAAAATAAATTTGACACGAGTGATTTGTTTACGAATAGGGAAAACCACCGAGACAAAACCGCACCGGGTGAATTTAAGGTCACCACTCCTAAGAATCCACTATTATCAATCACAAGCAGTTATAAGTATGAGGAATCCTAGTACCTAATACCAACCTACAGTTGAACCCTTACTCCAATACCCAATTGGACTTGTATTGTAACGGCAATCTCTCCGTTCAATGCACGAATCCCAATACATGACTAACCAATAATGCACAAATCCCAGTATATGACTAACACACCAACTTGAGGAAGATGTTAGCTACAAAGTTCTTCAGTTCATCAACAATGAAAATCAGGAAGTATCAAAAGTTAAGACAGTTTAGTGAGCCAAATCACATTTGTACCTACACATGTATCAAAAGTAGCAAAGAATTTGCATGTTGTGTGTGAAAACATAGTAAGAGTGCATAAGAGTCTCATATTATGACAATTTGAGATATGAGAAAAATCAAATACGCTCACACACAATCATAACTGCTTGATGGGAACTATCACCTTCGGGGTACATCCTATAACTTCCACATCTTTTAGAAATACGCTTGCAATCATATTTAAAAGCATTTTAATTCTTTTTGCTTTTGTTTTCTTTACATATTTTTCTTTTTGAGCATAGCATGCAGAGGCATATAAGAGAGAGAAAAGAAATACCCATTTATGTAAGCTTAAACATCACAATTTTGTTATTCCGAAGCACACAGATGTTATACATGATTGGTGGGCTTTAGTGGTGAGATGGTTTTTTATGCCTTTCTCGTAAAAAAGAGTGATATGAGTATGAGATATAAGAGACAATCTTAATCGTATTCATCACAAACACGAGCCACAAAGCTCACTTGCTTAGTTGTGCATTGAGATGCTCATTTAAGCTACAAGAGATACAAAGTTTAGAAAACTTTGTTTCAATGGCCATCCAAGGTACATAAGTACCAATATACACAAACACACACTATTGATAGGCTACAAATGTATTGACCCATTGTGATAAATTAATTAATTAATTAACCAAGTTTATTAATTAATCAAATTAACATGCAAAGTGCGTGGTAGCACAAACAAATCACCAAACAACTAAATACGCAACGGAAAATAAATGACACGGTGATTTGTTTACGAATGGGGAAAACCTAACGGCAAAAACCCCACCGGGTGATTTTCAGGTCACCACTCCCAAAACTCCACTATTATCACAACAAGTGGTTACAAGTAAAAGAATCCCAAGTACCTTACCAACCTATAGTTGAACCCTTACCCCAATACCCAATTGGACTTGTTCTGTAGTGACAATTTCCCCTTTTGATGCACGGCTCCCAAGTACGTGAATAACCGATGCGCGGATCCCAGTACGCGACTTCAATCACCAACTAAGAAGGTTGTTGGCTGCAAAGTTCTTCAGTTCATCCACATGATGAAGATCAAGAAGATGCTTGGTTACAAAACCCTATGGTGCACATACACAGCAACTTCTTCAAGAGAAATAGATGAACTAGGGCAAGAACTTCATCTTTGGTTACAAATTGCTTCAACAGAGTTTGCTCAATGCTTGTGCAACTTGTGAACTCTTTGACGGCCCTTAAAAAAATCCTTTTATATGTCTAGGGTTAGGAGAAAAGAACACCTAAAGACACATCCACGGATCTCAAGAAAAACAGATCAGAAATTCTGTTTTCATAAACCTCGACAAATAGAAGCTGTCGAGCATCTGTCGAGATAGCGGTCAAGCCACAGGGCTGAAACAGCTTACTAAACCTCGACACATGCTAGCTGTCAAGCTTTAATAACTCTGCACTTTCAGCTTGTTTTCTTGGACAGACTTGAAGGCTTCAACACTTGATCTTGAAACATGGTTTCTTAAAGTATTAAACACATCCTAAATCTACCCATAATACAAGTAAAGTGCGTTTTGTCAAAGGATAAGCCAATTACATAAAATCATGACATATGTTTCTAACAAGTGAAACACATATGTCCTAACAATCTCCCCCTTTGGCAATCCGTGACAAAATCACAACAAACAATTGAACATATGAGAGAAGTCATAAATAACTCAACTCATATTCACTTGTTGAATAAAATAAAATCTATCCTAACACAAACTCTTGAAAAACTTTGCAAGAAGAGAGTTTATGGCAAGTAGACTTTAACAACCTGTATTTCTGAAACACTTTAAACAAAAATCATCAAGGCATCTTAGTTTGAAGCAGAAATAATAGATTGCATACAAGATATAAGAAGCATGTGTATAAAGAGAGAAGAGAAACAACACATGTAAGAGGTAGGTGAAAGAAACAACATACATCAACATATAGAAAGAAATAAGTACAATGTATGTCATAAATATGGTCACAAGACCTAATGTACAAGAACAATGTATCTATAAAAGAAAGAAAAGAAAAGATACATAATATCCTCACTACATCCCTCAGAACTCAACAATACTCCCCCTAACTAAAATGTCCTATACTAATTCTCCCCCTAAGTATGACTACTCTCATATTCAAAACTACTCCCCATTTTTTGTCACGAGTGACAAAGGGTAAGAGTGTCAAGTAGACATCTCATCAATAGAGCTAGCATCTCCATCATCATCATCAGAAGCATCATCGTCATCACCATCATTAGAATCAGAAACCACTGGAGGTGGTGGAGGAGAAGCCTCTGGAGTAAAACCACCCATGGTCGCCTGTCGTCGTGCAATACGACCGACACGAACGTTCACTTGATACATCTTCGTAGAAAGTGTATCAAGGCGAGCATCCATGCGCTACAGTTGCGCCATGATGTCTCCTAGAGTCACATCGCCCGAAGAAAAGGAGGGAGCAGATGTGGATGGAGCAGAACGGGATGGAGCGGAATGGGAGGGAGGAGCTGCTGAATCTGACTGTCGAGATCGAAATTGCGCCTTGCTACGTTTAACGGTAGCGTAGTCTATGTCACACATGACAGAAAAATGGTCGGAAGAGGGAAAAGGAAAAGAAAAATGGCATAGAATCTGCATGATAGCCGAAGGGAAAATGAGCTTATCACGGGTAGCCGTATCCCTATACACATCTAAGATAGAAAGAATAAAATGTGAAGGAAAATCTATAGTGAAGTGCTCTAACAAGAAAAGCAAAAATCGAGCACGAGGCTCTGTGATAAAGTTATAGTGAGAGAGTGGATGCAAAACAAAAGTCATCACCATGTTCATGAATCTAGGACCTTTAGCAAAGGCCTTACATGGTGTGAACTGACGATCACCCCAATCTATGGGACGCTTACAGAAAGCGAAAATCATCTCGTCTTTGGAGTAGAAAAGAAAGGTACTGAAAAATCGAAATCACGCATGTTGGCGTAAAACTCTTGGATCAGCACGATTGGACAAATGACTGGGACATCACACAGTGACTCCCATCCCCGACTGTGAATGAGAGTGGGAAGGTCAGTGTCGGCGAAGTCCTCCAAAATGACTCGGCGTTCCAAATGTACACCTCGTCAAGAAAAGTTCTCCGAGAAGTCCTTTCGGGCATCCTCATCACGGAACCGAATATAAGACGGAGTAGGATCAGAAGAAGACGATGCCCTAGAATGCAAAGGGTTCTAGGACGGAGCTGACTTACGCTTAGGTGCCATAGACACGACTAACGTAAACAGAAAGAGAGGAAGACAATCAGAAAAGCTCCAAAACAATTCAAATATAACAAGTATATTGAAAATGGAGTACGTATGCATGGGAAATGCATGAACATGTGACATGCAAAGTAAATTGCATCATGGGCTCAGCCCAATCCAATCCTACCAGCACACAATCAATTGCACACATCTAAAATGCATGATAATACCATTATTATGCTAATGTGATGCAATGCATGAGATTTTAAACTCATTTAAGTGAAAACCCATCCCAAAATTTCAACAATAACTCATCAATTTTGAAAAACCCCAAAAATTTTCAAGAACCCCAAAACCTAGGTTTCAAAACATGAAATGCATGAAAATGAAAGAGAATAGAAGCTTACCAAGTGAAGAAAATCTTGAGAAAGCTTGAAGAAACCTTGAGGAAGAGGTTTGGAAAGAGAGAGATAGTGTTTGGGAGATGAACAGGTGCGGACAGGTCGAGAGAGATTGAAGAAATGAGAACCGGATCACGAAGAAAGAATATATAGATCCTTAGTAATTCTCGACAGATAGAGGTGTCAAGGGGTGTCGAGACATCTGTCGAGGAAGGTGTAGAGAAAATGGTCTTCGACAGATACAGGTATCGAGGAGGTGTCGAGGAACAAACCATCAGATACCAGAACAGAAGCTCGATCGATCCATCAGGTGTCGTGAAGCTATCGAGGAGGCAGGAACTTTCTCGATCAATCCACCAGGTGTCGAGAAGCTGGCGAGATTGCGATAAGAAAAAGCTTAAGAAGCTCGACAGATAGCAAGGTATCGAGGAGGTGTCGAGCTAGCTTTTAAAAGCAGTTTTTCGAGAAGAGAAAAACACAGATATGAATGCAGTCAAGCATGCAACTCAACCAATGATCCAATCAACATATTAAACTCTCAAAATCATCTCTCAATCAGCAATATTAAGCACATGGATCCCAAAAAAACACACACACACACACACTAAACAAGTCTAACTGATTTTATTTTTCAAAAACAAGTCAAGACAGTTTAGTGAGTATACATTAACACATGTAAAACCTTGTGATTGCCAAATCACATTGTACTTGCACATGTATCAAGAGTAGCAAAGAATATTGTGTGTTGTGTGTGAAAAATATCGCAAGATTGCATAAGTGTATACATGTTATAACGATTTGAGATATGAGAAAATCACTTTAAATCACACACAATCATAACTGCTTGATGGAGACTATCACCTTCGAGGTACATCTTATAACTCCCACATCTCCTAGAATATACGCTTGCAATCATTTTTAAAGCATTTTTTTATCTTTTTGCTTTTTATTTTCTTTGCATATTTTTATTTTAGCAAATCATGCATGAGCATATAAGAGATAGAAAAGAAATACCCAATTATGTTAAGCATTTGACATTCCAATTTTGTTATGCCGAAGCACACAAATGTCACTGACACTACACTTTTGCTATGCCGAAGCATACATGTGTCATATTATGATTGGCGTGCAATAGTGGTGAGATGGTTATTTATGCCTTTCTCTTAGGATTTTCTAGTCCTACCCATCAAAAAGAGTGATACGAGTGTTAAGTATAAGAGATAACTTAATCTTACTCATCACAAACAAGAGCCACAAAGCTCACTTGCTTAGTTGTGCATAGAGATGCTCATCTAAGTTACAAGAGATACAAAGTTTAAAAAACTTTTTTTCAATGGCCATCCAAGATACACAAGTACCAATGTACACAAAACACACATTGTTTTTGTATTTTTCTGATTTTTCAATTTTTTTTATTATTTTTATATAAAAAAACAAAATAAACAAAACTGAAAACAAACAAAAACATGCTAATCAAATCAAAGCATAAAACTAGATTGACTCAAAATAGTAAAGCAAAACACATAAGTAATGCAAACAAAAACAAGAAAAGGAGAGAGAAAAAAGTGATAGAATCACTTGGAGCCCTTTTCCTTCCACATCTTGGAAGAACCTTTCCGTCTAGCAAACCCTTGAACCGGCAATGAAGGGGAAGAATTGAAACCATTCAAGTTCAAAAGGAACATGAGGGCTTTGAAAAGATCTCCAAGAGGAGAAAGAGAGGATTGAAGCTGATTCTGGCTTCCAGATGCTATCATGCCATTGCTCTGTTGAATGGCTAGCCACTTATAGCAATTTGGTCGAGTATGACTGGCTGCTCCACAATGATGACAGAAATGTTGCTTCTTCTGTTTAAGCTTTTAAGAGTTAGCATTTTTAGCCCTAGGGTTTTTTACATCTTTCTTCTCAAGCTTAGGGGGTGCTCCTAAGATAGATTTACCCTTGTCTAAGCTCTCAATAGCTAATTCAGTTTTAACATTATTGTTCTCAATTTCAACATTATTGGTAGGAGGAACAAAAACAGTAGTACTAGTAGAAGCAATATTAGAGGAAGAGAAGGCATACCCTAAACTTGTTTGATCAGAAGCAGATTTCTGAAGATTGAGCATCTCATCAAGTTTTGCACTTGAAGTCCTCTCCAATTGAGCTCTGACTTGAAATAGCTCCGCTTCAAGTTTCTTGGTCTTCTCAGCCAAGAAATTGTTCTCGAACCTCAGTGCTCCAATAGTCTGATTAGCTTCATCAAACTTTGTGGAAAGCTCTTCACGATCAAGTTCCACATCACTGAGCTTCTTGGTGGACAGCCTATAAAGTTTTTCATGCTTCTCAGAAAGCTTATATAGTTTCTCATAGGCTGTATGGATATCATCTTGTTCATCCATCTTCTCAAAATTGGATTCCACCAATTCCTCTTCTTTAACCACATCTTCAACAATCCTATCAGTATGATTAACAGTGGCAGTAAAGGCATTCAAGATTCCGTCATCCTCATTGTCGGAATCATCCTCAGGCTCGATGTCGCTCAAAGTAGAAGCAAGTGCCTTGCTCTTCCCAATGCTTTTGAGATATGTAGGGCACTCATGTTTCATGTGACCGAAGCCTTGACACCCAAAGCACTTTGGTCCTGCAGGAACAGTGTACTGACCGCCATCCCTAGCATCCTTCTTCCCTTTATCTTGACTCTTGAACTGAGAAGAACTAGATTGCCTACAGTCCTTGTCGAAGCCCTTTCCATTAGCATTTTTCATTAACTTCTTGAACTGCCTAGTGATGTAGGACTTCATTTTAGAATCTTCATCATCGGAAGACTCATCGGTGTCACTGCTCTTGGCTTTTAGTGCCATACTCTTACTCTTGCCCGACTTACCAATCCTAGTCAACCCTAGCTCGTAGGTCTGCAGATTACCAACCAGCTCTGTCAAAGGAATCTTGTCAATATCCTTTGATTCCTCGATCGCCGTAATCTTGGTATGGAACCTCTCAAGCAGAGATCTAAGTACCTTTCTCACAATCTTGGGTTCAGAAATGGTTTCCCCAAAATTGAAGGCTGAGTTCACTATGTCCTTGAGCTTGACATAGAACTCATCGAACGAATCATCCTCCTCCATCTTAATCTCTTCGAAACTTGTAGTGAGCCTCTGTAGCTTCGAATCCTTGACAGCCTTGGTTTCCTCATAGGTTGTCTGGAGGATGGTCTATGCCTCCTTAGCAGTTTCAGTAGAGGATATCTTCTTGAACTCCTCATTGGTGATCGCATTGAATAAGGCATTCAATGCTCTGCTGTTGAAGTTTGCCGCCTTGATATTGGCTTCATCCCAATCAGCTGGTGCTTCCTTTGGCTTGGTTCAACCTATCTCAACAGCTTGCCACACCTTCTCATCTAAAGACTGCAAGAAAGCTCTCATGCGTACTTTCCAGTATGCATAATTAGTGCCATCAAATAAAGGAGGTATAATTAATGACTGTCCTCTATCCATGACAAACAGCGGTCAATGGATCAACACAGCAAAGATTAAACCTAATCAGAGTGTGCCTGCTCTAATACCACTTGATAAGCCACAAACGTATTAACCCCTTGTGATAAATTAATTAATTAATTAACCAAGTTTATTAATTAATCAAATTAACATGCAAAGCGCGTGATAGCACAAACAAATCACCAAACAACTAAATACGCAGCGGAAAATAAATGACACGGTGATTTGTTTACGAATGGGGAAAACCTAACGGCAAAAACCCCCCGGGTGATTTTCAGGTCACCACTCCCGAAACTCCACTATTATCATAACAAGCGGTTACAAGTAAAGGAATCCCAAGTACCTTACCAACCTACAGTTGAACTCTTACCCCAATACCCAATTGGACTTGTTCTGTAGTGACAATTTCCCCTTTTGATGCACGACTCCCAAGTACGTGACTAACCAATGCACGGATCCCAGTATGCGACTTCAATCACCAACTAAGAAGGTTGTTGGCTGCAAAGTTCTTCAATTCATCCACACGATGAAGATCAAGAAGATGCTTGGTTACAAAACCCTATGGTGCACATACACAACAACTTCTTCAAGAGAAAGAGATGAACTAGGGCAAGAACTTTGTCTCTGGTTACAAATTGCTTGAACAGAGTTTGCTCAATACTTGTGCAACTTGTGAACTCTTTGACGGCCCTTAAAACAATCATTTTATATTTCTAGGGTTAGGAGACAAAAAGAAGGCCCAAAGACACATCCACGGGATCTCAAGAAAAACATATCAGAAATATATTTTCATAAACCTCGATAGATAGAAGCTATCGAGCATCTGTCGAGATAGCTGTCGAGCCATGGGATTGAAACAGCTTATTAAACCTCGACATATGCTAGCTGTCGAGCTTTAATAACTCTGCACTTTCAGCTTGTTTTCTTGGACAGACTTGAAGGCTTCAACACTTGATCTTGAAACATGGTTTCTTGAAGTATTAAACACATCCTAAATCTACCCATAATGCAAGTAAAGTGCGTTTTGTCAAAGAATAAGCCAATTACATAAAATCATGACATATGTTCGTAACAAGTGAAACACATATGTCCTAACAACTATTTTTGTATTTTTCTAATTTTTAATTTTTATTTTATTTTTATGCAAAGCAAAATAAACAAAAACTGAAAAGCAACCAAACAAAAATATAAAGAAACACACAAAGCATAAAACTAGATGCAAATGCATGAGAAATGAGGAGAAAGAGGAGAGATCACTCCATGGAGATTACACCAATGTTTTGGTGTAGGAATTCAAACCATTTGCTATCAAGAGGCTTAGTGAACAAATTGGCTTTTTGATCATCAGTATGGATGAACTCAAGAGTGAGTGTGCCACCTTCGACAGGCTCTTGAATGAAGTGGTGTTGTATCTCTATATGTTTTGTTCGAGAATGTTGAACACGATTTTAGAGATGTTAATGGTACTGGTATTGTCACAATAAATGGTAAGATGTTCTTGATGAATACCATAATCAAGAAGGGGTTTTTGCATCCACAGAAGTTGGGTGCAACAGCTACTAACAGCAATGTATTCAGCCTCAGCAGTGGATAATGAGATGGAATTCTGCTTCTTACTCATCCAGGAGACAAGATTATTACCCACATAAAACCAACCCCCTAATGTACTTTTTCTATCATCAGCATTCCCAGCCCAGTTTGCATCAGAATATCCAGCTAAGACATCGTTTGTGTCCTTGCTATACCACACTCCAAAATCGGCAGCGGCTTTGACATATTTTATGATTCTTTTTAAAACAATCATATGACACTCTTTGGGGTTAGCTTGATATCTAGAACACACTCCTACACTGTAACTAAGGCCAGGTCTACTAGCAGTAAGGTAAAGGAGATTACTTATCATGTTTTTATATAAAGAAGAATCAACACTTTTACCTAACAAGTCAACAGTGAGTTTAACATTTGGGCTCATGGGGGTTCTAACAAGATTAGCAGATTCCAATCCAAACTTTTTCACAAGATTTTTAACATATTTAAATTGAGATATAAATATACCTGACTCTTGCTAACGAATTTGCAATCCAAGGAATTGATTCAACTCTCCAATCATGCTCATCTCAAACTCAGCCTGCATAAGCTTTGAGAAGTTATAAGCAAGTTCATCCTTTGTAGACCCGAAGATGATATCATCAACATAGACTTGAGCTACTATCAGCTTGCCATTCTCCTTTTTGACAAAAAGAGTTTGATTAGCTTGTCCTCTTTTGAAGCCATGTGAGACCAGGTATTCTGTAAGTCGATCATACCAAGCTCTGGGTGCTTGGTTTAGTCCATAGAGAGCCTTCTTGGGGTACAACACATGATCCGAAAAGTATGGATCAATGAATCCTTTAGGCTGAGCAACATAGACATCTTCTTTAAGAAACCCATTCAAGAATGTAGTCTTCACATTTATTTGGTAAAGCTTGAACTTTAAGTGACAAGCCATGGCTAGGAGAACCCTAATGGATTCCATGCGAGTTACAGGAGCAAATGATTCATCAAAATCCACTCCTTCCACTTGAGAGTATCCTTGGGCCACCAGACGAGCCTTGTTGTAGATCACATTTCCCTTCTTATCAGTTTTATTACGGAATATCCACTTTGTGCCAATGATGTGCCCTCCTTCTGGTCTAGGTACTAGGGTCCAAACATCATTCCTTTGAAATTGGAGCAGTTCATCATACATGGCCTCAACCCAGCTTTCATCCTGGAAAGCATCCTCAACCTTGGTGGGTTCAACCTACGACAAATAGCAAGAATAAGACACAAAGTTAGCAACACATTTATCAACTGTACACTTTCTTAGTGTAAGTTCATTCATATTTCCCACAATAACTTCAAGAGGGTGATTCAGTTTGATCCTTGAGGAAGGTCCTTTTTCTTCATGAGATTCAAACTCAGGTGATGTAGGAATCTGTTGAGACTTCTACAACACTTGGAGTACTTGGAGAAATGGGCTCTTGATCAACTTCTTCTTGAACAACCTTAGGCTCTGAAGAAAGAATTTCCTTACATATTTCCTCACTACTTTTCTTAGAACCAGAATCTGAAGCTTCATCAATAACAACATTTATAGTTTCCATCACCTTCTTGGTTCTTTTGTTGTACACCCGATAAGTTTTGCTTGTGGAGGAGTATCCCAAAAATATTCCTTCATCACTTTGGGAGTCAAACTTTCCCACATTTTCTCTATCCTTGAGGATGAAACAAGTACTTCCAAAGATTCTGAAATACTTCACATTCGGCTTTCTTCCCTTTCACAATTCATAGGGAGTCTTCTTTGTACCGGTTTTGAAATATACCCTGTTAACCGTATGACATGCGGTGTTGACTGCTTCTCCCCATAAGTTTCTAGGCATATCTTTATTGTGTAACATGGCTCTAGCCATCTCCTGAATGACTCTGTTCTTTCTTTCTACTACACCATTTTACTGAGGAGTAATAGGAGCAGAGAATTCTTGAGATATACCAGATCTAGTGCAAAAAGATTCCATGTATGAGTTCTCGAATTCTTTACCATGATCATTGTGAATTCGATCAACCTTCATGTTCTTCTCATTTTGCAGTCTTGTACACAAAGCTTTAATGTGCTCAGGAGCATTTAACTTGGATCTTAGATGAATGACCCAAGTGTACCTGGTGAAATCATTTATTACAACCATGATATATCTCTTTCCTCCAAGAGATTTGGTTCTAGTTGGACCCATGAAATCCAAATGTAGTAGCTCCAAAGGTCTAGATGTAGTTGATGTCTGAGTGTCTAGATGTTTTGCTTTCGTTTGTTTCCCAAGCTAACACGATCCACACACAACATTGCTAACCCTACTGAGTTTCATTATTCCCAACATTGATTCATGCTTAGATACAATTGATAGATGTTTGTAGCTAGCATGTCCCATCCTTTGGTGCCATAAGTCTTCATTTGGCAAATGAATACTATTGCACACAATATCAGCATCAGGTACCAATCCATAGCAGTTATCCAAAGTGCGGACTCCGCTTATGAGTTTCTTTCTAGACTCATTCAAAACAAGACATTTCCCTTTTGAGAACAACACCATGAAATCTTGATTACATATCTGACTTATTCTCAACAAGTTCACTCTCAGACCTTCTACATACAACACATTTGTAATGTCTGGCAGTCTAGGTAGAGGGATGGTTCCCTTCCCTTTTATTTGTGATTTGCTCCTATCACCAAAAGTGACATTTCCATCTTTCTTAGACTCGAAAACCTTAAAGAGAGAATGGTCTCCAGTCATGTGTCTCGAGCATCTACTGTCAAGGTACCACAAACATGTGTTCATTACCTTAAATGCAGACTTCATCGTAAGGCACACTTCATGCTTGCTTGACAAATCAGTAGGAATCGTTTTCTATCTCATCTGCCATTTATGAATAAAACCTTTAAGTTTCACCCTTCTCAAAGAACTCCTTTGCACATTTTCATTCTGAGACAGTCTAGTTTCTTCCTTTTCACACTAAGACCTTTTTCAACAATCATCAAGACAGCTTTCAAATAACTTTTAGACTTACATTTTCTGAAACACTCAATCAAATAGAGATTAGAAAAGCAAGATGTATTTGAAATAAGAGATCTTTTCATGTCGCTTGTAGCCACGACAATAGGGGTCAATGGATCACACAGCAAAGATTAAACCTAATTAGAGTGTGCCCGCTCTAATACCACTTGATAGGGGAAAAATAGATTGACCCCTTTGGCAAATTAATTAATTAATTATCCAAGTTAATTAATTAAGTCAATTTAACATGCAATGGCATGGTAGCACAAATAAATCACCAACTAAACTAAATGCAGCGGAAAATAAATTTGACACGGGTGATTTGTTTATGAATGGGGAAAGCCACCGAGGCAAACCCCACTGGGTGAATTTAAGGTCACCACTCCCGAGAATCCACTATTATCAATCACAAGCGGTTACAAGTATAAGGAATCCTAGTACCTAATACCAACCTATAGTTGAACCCTTGCCTTAATACCCAATTGGACTTGTATTGTAGCGGCAATCTCTCCATTCAATGCACAAATCCCAATATATGACTAACCAATGATGCACAAATCCCAATACATGACTAACACACCAACTTAAGGAAGATGTTGGCTGCAAAGTTCTTCAGTTCATCAACAATGAAAATCAGGAAGCTCCTTGGTCACAAAACCCTTGGCGTAAAGACGTAGTAGCTTCTATAGAGAATATGATGAACTAGAGAAAATTCTATTTTCGATCATAATATGCATGTATTTTGTTTTCAACACCTAGCATCACCTTGTGACGGCTCTTAAAATAATCCTTATATATGTTTAGGGTTGTGAGAAAAGAAACCCTACAAAAATACTCAAGGATATGTGTGTAATCAGATCTATAAAATCTTATTTCATAATTCTCGATAGATATAGCTTGTGTCGAGCTTCTGCAGTAATTCTCGATAGAAAGGATTCTGTCGAAACTACTGTCGAGTTTTAATGAGCAGCACATTCTTCACTTGTTTCTTGGTCAGATTTGCATGGCTTCAATACTAAACTTGAACACTTGTTTCTTGAAGTATTAAACCCATCCTAGATCTACCCAATTACAAGTAAAGTGCGTTTGTCAAAGGATTAACCAATTACATAAATATGTCCCTAACACAAATTCTTAATCCTATCATACTTAAGGAATGTTTTGTAGCACAATCCATTCAGACAGTATTTGGAATACTGTTATTCTTATTTCCACAGATTGTTGTCATTGCAAATGTTGATCATATCCTCTTACGTTCAAATTTGAAAACTGTGATCAACATAATATTTTAGCAAATTGATGTGGCAGCAAAACCAAAATTATGTTAGAACATTTTTGTATTTTAGCTCATAGAAATTGGATAATAGTATATTTTTATTTTTGAGTTCAAATAGGGATTAGATTAGGCAATTAGATAAAGATTAACTTTTTAGATTATTATCAGCTTAGAGTTTTACAGTTTATGAACTTTTATTCCTGCAAGCTCTATATAAAGGATCCAGGTGGTTTATTTTAGGATAGACGATGGATTAATGAAATTCATGCATATTGGAGATTTTCCAATGCGTTGGGTGTTGATTCCTAATACCTTAGGCTAGGGACAGAGTCAAGATTGGGAGTTAGGGGGCAGAATTATAAACAAACAAACAAAAACAAAAAAATCATTATAAAACCCCAAAAAACATTCATTTAGTATTAATAAACTGTCAACAAAAACAAAGACATAAATTTTTTTTTTAATACATTACAATGTAATTATTTATAAAAATAGAACTCAACTTAAAAAAAAAAAAAATCTTTGAAATCATCTATTATTGAATTTGTAATAATTTTAAAGTTGAAAATAATCTCTAACTATATATATATATATATATATATTTTAAACACTACCAAACATGCAAGCACAATACAGACAAAATATCAAATGCACAACACTTGGGATAGGCTAGTCACAACTTTTAAAATAAAATAAAAAACTATTACTTTAACCGTTTAAATTTATTAAAGCGACAAAGATGGAGGCGTTAGTCATTAGATGCTCTCTCTCACTACCTCCCTCTTTCCTATTTTCAATAAATACACTATAGTGTTCTCTGCCTCTTTTTATTTATTTTTTGAATCTTTGATATTTGTGTTTAGTTCCAAATAGAAATTACAACTTAGATTATAAAATCAACTAACAAAACTTCAACAATATTTTATACTATGAGTCCGTTTGGGAATAACTTATTTAGCTAAAATTGAATTTTTTTTGCTAAAAGTACTATAAATAAAGCTAAAATGTAGTTAAAATAGTATAATGGGACCTATAAATAGTACCAAAAAGTGCAATGGAACCAATGAATAGTAGCAAAAATAAGCTGAAGAGTAGCAAAAGTAAGCTAAATAATAAAAAGCTAGCTTTTTAAGTCAATGCCAAACGCAACCTATATATCAAATATGAGTGAGAGATATACCAAATCCAGGGGCTGGGGCGGTGTTGTGCTACCGCTACTGCACCTTGCTTCTATGCTATAGGTCTTAGTCTCACTCTTTCAGTCTCTCTTCTCTTCTCTTTAGCCACTTTGGTTCTCTCTTTTTCTTTTTCTCTTTCCTTTTTTTTTTTTTGGGGGATCTTACAAGTTGTCACTGTTGTGTGTCTGTGCACTACAAAAAACATGGTCTATTGCAGTGCTCCAAAAGCGCCACTAAAACCAATAAAAGCGCCACTAAAGGCACATGTGACCTTTAGCTGTGGTTTCTATTGCGGTAGTTCAAACCGCCATAACTAGAGCGTCGCAATTGACCTATTGCGGTAATAATAAGAACCGCCACTATCTAGGTATCTTTTAGTGGCGGTTTTTTTTTTATCATTGCGGTAGTCTTTCCACTGCCACCATATAGGGGTAGGAATTTAGTAAATCAACCTTTAGCGGCAGTTTATATGCGCTGCTATAGGTGTCCATATTTAGTAGTGGGCAATAAGCGCTGCTATAGGGTTTCATTTATTTGTTTCAAATTCACTTTAGTGGCGGGCTAGAGGTACAATTTTTTTTTTTTTTTTTTTTTATTTCATTAGGTTTTAAAACAACCATTGATGGTCTTGCTGATAACCTGTTTAGAATAAACCTGTAATAGTTTTGGCTCTACTAACACAAGACCACAAATGTTTCCAAACGAACACAATATTAACATAGTATCAAATAGAGAAATATATCATCAATATACATAACTAGTGTCTTCAATACCATCATCAATAGATTGATAAAAAACAAAAACAAGAGAATAAAACAACAAACCAAACTAAGTTAATGCCATAATTAAAGTTCCAAAGTGTTAAAAAGTATTCTTTAACACTTGCAAAAAATTGCGGTTGTTCAAACACAACTATTTGAATGCCAAGAACTAAGTGATCAGTTTGTTTCTTGATGGGATGCACCTGATGATCTTTGGAGATCTAGAGATTGTTCGTCCAGAGGAATACCCTAAATACAAATTATGATTAGTTAATAAGTTTATAAAATAACCATGTTGAAAAACACAATAATATGCATAACCAAAAAAAAAAAAAAATGTAAACATTAAATATAGATTAGAAGGCTTAGCCTTTCTGTGTGGTTTTCTCTCTCTCTCTCTTAGCCTTTTCTTTAGAACCATGTCTATAGCTTTCTAGAGTAGGGCTTTCTCTCCTTGTATCTTGCTTGGGCCACATTTTTAGGGTATGACAATGTCTTATCTTTATATTTCTTGTATCTTGCTTGGGCCATACCATTTGGATGTAAGCAATTTCTGATTCACCTTTCATGTACCTTGCTGGGGCTGTGTTCCTCAGGTATAGCAATGTCTGATCTTTACATTTCTTGTACCTTGCTTGGGCCATACCCTTGGAGTATTGGCAATGTCTAGTTTACTTTCCTGCTCTGCGTGCTTGCATTGTGTGATATATATATATATATATATATAGAGGGTTTATATCTACTTGATTAAGGATGGTTATGCACTTTGTATGATGGACTCACGTGGTTAGGAGGGTACCCCCCATCGTGATCATGGGTGCTCTTGACCTTAGAGTGTGGGTATACATTTAAGGCAGTTGTTGTAGATGTATATTCATGCTACATTATGTACATGATCATCGCGGAGTGATTGCCCAATCCATATTAGCTAGTGACACTGGTTTCCCCATGTATGCGACATGCATCAATGTGTTTAATGCTTGGTAAGCCTCAGCATGCCTTAATATGACCATACTGACGCATGCTGTATACACAGGTACAAAACCCTGCCAATGCACCATAGCAAATCAAATGTGAAACTCTGCCAAATTTTCGCCGTGAAAATGGGGCATCTTTTTGCCGTATTCTCACAATGAAAGCTTGTTGAGAATAGTGTTTTGTGTGCTATGACGCGCCTAACCCGAAGTGCTACCTGATTTCCACCACGAAAATAAGGTGAAATGCTACCAAATTTTTGTCGTAGAAATTTGGCAACAATTCCAATTTTCTAGCAAAGTATTGATAAAGGCCACATTCATTTCCAAAATCAAACCTCAAATCTTAATTCTTTTAAACCCCAAGAGCTTGTTTTTAACAGTCAATGTCCAAAAATTAAGATTTTACCAAAACAAAGGACTATCTCTAAATAGGCGTTGTGGGGTGTCTAATACCTTCCCCATACATAACCAAACTTTCAAACTCAAGAATCTATATTTTTTACCGTTCGTATTAGATTAGGAAAAACGACAATTTTCTTAGCCTAGGACTAGTAATAAAATCAAATAGAGTCAGATGACCAATCACACCTTAGAAAAAAACCTAATGATTTTTTGCGACTTTACTACCTTTGGTAATAATAGTTTAAAATTAACTCAATTCAGTCACACACCAGAGGTACACCCTTTTTCCAAACCTCTTTCACAACACCTGAGCTTAGCCCTCTAGCATAGAGGGGGCGCGAGCATTCCCGTGATGGGTGGTCAACTGCCGCGAGGCATCAATAGTGTAAATGGAAATATACGGATGTCCAGTTTCTAGATCACTTGAATTTTCGAAAACCAGATTGTTGGATCAAAAGTTATGGTCTTAGGAAGCAAGCTAACGTGCCCAACATGGTTTTCAAGATATCTCAACCGTTTTAACATCAATTTTGACCAATGAGTAGTTATTTGAAAGGTAATTTTTTATTCTTCTCAATGGAATTGGTTTCAACCCGTTCTGACAATCGAATCAAAATTTGATTTTCAGCCACCGCTAAAGTCAACTTTAGGTCAAATTCGGTCAAAGTTTATAAAAATCTTTGATAGCCTCGAGTTCAATGTAAAAACATGGAAAGTGTCATTTTGGTAGATTTTTAACCAATTTTGACCTTCGGTCAACCTTGGGTTGACCAGGGGTATTTTGACCTAAAATGGGACTTTGAGTGCTCCAATGCCTAAACGGATTGAACAACGATGATCAAATGTTCTCACAGTCCTCCAGTGAGAAAATCATATTTTTGAAATTTCTAGAGTTCAACACGCAAATTGAGGGTGGACATAATACGACATCAACAATATTCCTTAAAGCAATAAAGTTATGGTCACAAAAAAAAAATTACAAAAATTTTACAATCCTTAATTTTCTACTATCTTACACATGGGCCATTAATTAAAATTTGGACTATTTTGGTCCCTAACATTTTTTTTTTTTGTTTCATAAATTGTCTTTAACGTTTCAAATGTGTCAGTTTAGTCTCTAATCTTTTGATATTTTTTTTTTTATTGAATGAATGAATACAATTCTTTGATTTGAATATTTTATAAGAGAAAATTCCTATAATTCAGTCTTCTTGAAAAGCTCTTCAATCCACTATTTGTGTAGATGAAGTCTTGATTCGAACACAAAATCTTCTTTACTTTGGTTGGAAGATAGATTGAATGGTCTTCATAATAAATCTTCAGTTTTAAGCTTGTTAGAGATTTGTTGTGCTTCAAGGTCTTCTAGTATTCTTTGAATTCTTCAAATGCAAAGACTTCGGGGTGGAATTTCTCGGAGTTTTAGAGTCATGATCCATAAGATTTCAATGATTTGTGGGGGGTTTTGATGTTTATAGAGGCTTTCAAGCTTGATTCCGTGGGAAATTTGAATTTTAGAAGAAAGATTCAAAATAATTTAATCGAATAATCCTCGAGTGTTCTTGAGGCAAAATATCTCAAGAGTTTCGACGTCTAGAAAAATGGGTGTAGAATGAGAGAGTCCCTTCTATATACAGTGGTTTCTAATAATGAGTCTCACTTCAAATTGATTTCCTTGAGGATAAGTAGTGATTTGTGATTGACCCAAAATGAGAGAATTTCACTAGGATTTATTTGTAGATAATTACTTTATTTTTATTTTTTTTAAAGATAATTTATATAAAAAAAAAAAAAAATTGATTAGAAAAATTATCTTTACCTTGTGGGCCCAAGTAATATGCGGCAAAATTTAATTTGCTAATGTTATGTCATCTTGGATGACACATGGCACCATTTGATATAATTAATTTAATAACACATAAATTTGTAACTTGTCACTAAATATTGACATGGCATTTTTGTAATTGTCTTGACAAATCTCGACCTCCTACAAATGTCACCTTGAGACTTGGGCATGTCCACAATTTTGAGTGCAGAAAAAGTGATCTAAGTCTCGACAACTTCAAGGTTTGATGCTATTAATTTCAGCATCTTCATTTTTTTTTAAATCGCGTGACCACAAATCTACAAGCTGTATCGATTCTTGACCCACCTAAAGTCCTTTTACCTTCTCTTCCAACAAGTCCAATTTATCTCTGAATCTTAAATTGGAGTCCTAAGTAATATAGAAGTCGAATGACTTTTTATATTGCTCGTGCACAAAGCTTCACAAGCCATTATCTTTAATAAATCCATGCATGCTTTTCATATCAAATATGCAGTATCTGCCCACTATCTGACTTTTATCAGTGTACAAGCTTATTGGGAGGAACTATCTCTTTTCTTTTTTTTATTCTATTTTCTATTTTCTTTTTACTTATTTTTTAGGTCAAAATACGAAATTCACCCTCTAAATTTCACATTTTGTCATTTCAGTCCTCTAAGTTTTCCTTTTGTCATTTTAATTCTCTAAATTTCAATTAGATTAAATTCAATCCTTCATTTACTATCCATGAAATTGCACCATTAACTTACCCAAACAAAATCATTTTACACTTTAGTTTTCTTTTTCTTTTTTTTTAGGGAGTGTTTTACACTTTAGTTAATATTTAATTTTCTTTAGTTAATATTTAATTGTTTCTGAATTTTAGAAAACATTAATTAAAAAAATAAAAATAAAACATAAACTAAACTGAAGAACAAAATAAACTAAACAGTGTGCTCTCTCCCCACCCCTAAAGAACAAAATTGAGACCCCAACCCCACCCGATAACTGAGTAACCAAGAGGGATGGGGAGAGAGAGATCAAGAGGGGGAAAGAGAGAGGAAGAGAGATTGAGAGGGTGAAAGGGAGATTGCATGGTAGAAAGAGAGAATGATGCTGATGATGATAATTGTCATGCCCCAAATTCATGGAACATGGATTTAGATGCATGACTAACTTATTGATCTTGCATAACTCAATAAATGTAATTAATTCCAAAATTAATTTAAACTCCAAATAAACAATGCTCTTAATAAACCTTTTACAATATCTAAACCACAATTTAGAAATGATCTCTAATATTGTAAAATCTTTAGCGAAATAAAAATAACTAAAAATCTTTTAAGGCTTCAAGTATTATTGACGTCATCTAAAAACTCCCATGCTCTACCTTGCACCTTACAAAGTGATCCAAAGGTTTTGTTTCCCAACTAAACTTTAATCTGAAAATTGTAATTGATAGGGTGAGCCACACATCTAGTAACCAATTATACACAATACACAACAAAATAGAGTCAAGCAGAGCACGAGTATTTTGATTTCACAAACTTATTGACATCAAATATAATTTTTCCAAAACATATAATAAACCACTTAATACATATGTAATCAAATCTTAATATAATTCAAAAACACATACGAATAATTGATCAGAGCACAGTGTCACATATACACATATCACATTTTCTCACATACAATCCTGTGAGCAGATACCAACATCTAACCCTTGCTGGAGAGGGATCAACACTTATTCTCACATACAACCTTGTGTGTGGGCTTACACATATATCTGATCAATTCTAAAAACACTTATTTTGAGTCACATATCACAAAAGCAAAGTTTATACAAAATCCTAAAAAATCAGGTATGAAAACTACTTTCGTATATACCATTGAATTAAGCAATTTAATATTCCTTATCAAAGTCCCACCACAACAATATTTCCCCAAAACTAATCTGTACCACTAGAGTTCAAACAAATTTCTATAACCACAATTGATATCCTAGGCCACCATGAAATACTCTATAAGATCCAAACATATATATATATATATATAGCATCCATAGAAAATATCTACCGTAGGACTTTGCAACCTATAGCATGTATTGACTAAAATTTTTGAAACTTGAAGCAATATTATAGATTGCAAGAAGGGTCAAGAATTCAGCACTACTCCAAAGTTGCGTTAACTCCAAGAACAAAACTTCCAAAGGCTTATCACCTATTCATGCATTCATATGGAATAATCATGAAAACCTTTTTAATTCTGTCTCTAACAGTGATAAATCATACCTTGAACATTTGGTTGCCTCTTCAATTGTATTTCTTCCAAACTCCAAGGAAAAATACACCTCTTAGCCTCTACTGTGACTTAAATAACGCTTCCAAGTGCAAGATTGTCGCGAAGTAATAACTCGGTAAGTCCAAGGTCAAATCTACAAGGAAAAGGGAATTGATTAGCAAACCACAAGAGAATAAAACTAAAATAATAAAGTTTAATTGAAGATATTTTTGATGGTTTAGTAAAGGTAATTTAAATTGAGAGAAAATAACAATATATTAAGGCGCTAAGGTTTAGGGATCCACACACAACACATCTATTGGTAGTCTTAACAATATTTATTTTATTACTCAACTAAAATTCATACGAAGGATGATCTTAGTCGGATGATTTAACAATAAAAACTCAAGAATTAATTGTCTAAGGTAGTTTCAAGAAATTGATTGATTTTAGGCAAAACAAAACTAGTGAATTAGTTCACAGGGAATACTAAGCATTTAACATGCCTGGAGTCTATGATAAATCAAAGAATTATACAGAACTAAACACTTTTCTAGATGAGTAAATCAATCAAAAACAAAATAACATAAGCATTAAAACCATGAAATATTTGTTAAGAACATACCAATAAATGGTTGGGTTTCACCCCTTACCTTAGCAAGACTTCTAGCAAGCCATAATCCGAATTGGACTTGGATTTGGTGCAAATTTCCTTTGATTCCTTGCTCCAATTGGTCTCGAATTTAATTGGGTTGACCTTCTTTGACTTCATCATGGCCCTTGTAAAAGTAAAGTTCATTAGCTTTCTTCTTTGCACAAATCCACTTATTTAATTTCATTATCCTACAAAAGACAAATTCACGAATTAAAATTCAATTAAGCACAAAATTGGTTATTCAACATTATTCCAAAACCAACTATAAAGTGCATGAATTAACTCAAAATAAGTATGATAATGCTTTCTAATAATGATATAAATATACAAAATTAAGCTCTTATCACACTCCCCAACCAGCTCATTGCTAGTCCCTAGCAATTTAAGCGAATCGAGACAAAGACACAAAATAACAAAAAATTATTACTTTAGTAGAAATAGTTAATCAAAGGTCAAAACACTAACAACCACCAAAGATATTCCACATGGCATCAATACTCAGTGTCTGAATAGTTTAACCAACACAAACACAACCTTAGTCTTAAGATAAAACATGACTTGAATTTCTATCCAAAGTTATGCTTCAACTCAAATCTCATAGTTGTTAACACTCAACAAATAAAATCACTCTGAAAAGGGTGTAACACTCTCAAACATATGTGACTAGAATAATGTAGAACAAAAACTAATATCTCACATATAAATAAGATGAAGAACGGTGAAGCAAAATAAAAGACATTTATAGTCTCATGAAAGGATACCAAACACTTAGAATGTTACACCACACACATTGATTAGTCATGTCAAGATCCAAACCATACATTCCTTAAGATCAAATAGGACTTTCATTGGGACGTAATGTAGGGTAAAGAGGAGGAATTTAGAACAATGGGTATAAGTAAAAATAAAAATTGTTCCCAAGAATAATTAGAGAGACAGCTTCTTTTGAGTATATGACAATTGATTTATCCTCTCAAGTTTCTTGAATATTGCACTTTCACTTTCTCTCTTTTTCTTCAAAATTTCATCAACAAATTCGTTCTCTATTTCTTCCTCTTTCACATTCCTTTTTTTTTTTTTTCAACATTTTTCCTTTTCTGTTTATGACTTTTTTTTTTTTTTTTTTTGAGTGAGTCCTCCTTTTCATCCAACTATTTCACCACAAATTTACCGCAATAAGACAATTTGATTGCATTCATTCTTGGAACACTTTAGGAAAGGGTTTGGGGAAGAATGGCTAAAATAATAGGCTCAAATGGGTGACTAGCGGTAATGTATCAAGAAAGAATATAATAAAGGCTCAAAATTAACAAAGATGACCTAAAATCATCTCTTAAGGATTGGGATAGTTCTTCAAAATCCATGACTTTAACATATTCAAGTGTGGCATAAATTTGATGAATTCTTAGCATTCGACCAAATCAAAGAATAATGAGACTAAGCAACAACAAAGTTATGTGCTTCCGAATGAAAAATGAGATCAAAAGAAAATAACCCTCTAAAAAAAATGAATGGCTCAAGAACTCACTTGGGTTATAGTCTCTACATTTTATTTTCAAGATCTTCAAAGTCATCTCTAACATGTTCATGTGGCTAAAATGCATGCGCATACTAGTTGAGTATGAAAAAACAATGGAATTCTTTAGATAGAAGTAGCATCAAGAACTTCAACTAAAAACTCTTGCTAAAGCAACACTTTTTTTTTTTTTTTTTGAAAATTGGACTAAAAAAAATCACCAAAAATAACCCCCAAAAAAATTTAACATAAAATAAAACCAAATGCAAATCATCTCAAGTTCCTCCCCCCAACCTAAAATTTACATTGTCCTCAATGATAACAAGGAAAAACAATAAAGAGTAGAGATTATGGAGAGTACCTTGAAGAGATGAAAAAAAAAAAAAAACACAATCTAAACTACAACACAAACACTAATGGTAATTGCTTGGCAAGTCTTGATAAATGGGATCCTCCAAATTAATGGATTCCTCCTCTTGTGAAAAATTCTCAAGAAATGGCATAAGACATTGTCCATTCACCTTAAATATGTTACCATTCTTAGGATTTTCAATTTCTATGACACCATGGGGGAAAACATTTTTAACAATGAAAGGTCTAGTCCATCTAGATCTCAATTTTCTAGGGAACAAATGTTACCAATAATTATACAAAAGAACTTTTTGAGATGGTTCAAAAGATTTCCTTAAAATTTGTTTGTCATGAAAAACCTTCATTCTTTCTTTAGAAATCCTAGAATTCTCAGATGCATCACGCCAAATTTCTTCCAACTCATTCAATTGCAATTTTCTCAATGAACTAGCCTTGTCTAAGTTAAAGTTAAATATCTTTATTGTCCAATATGATTTATGTTCCAATTCCACAGGCAAGTGATAAGCTTTACCATAAACAAGTCTATAGGGAGACATACAAAGAATATTTTTTATAGGTAGTGCGGTACACCCAAAGTGCATCATTCAACCTCAAAGACCAATCTTTACGATTTGGGTTAACCGTCTTTTCCAAAATTTGTTTAGTCTCCCTAGATGGTTTGTCATTGTCCTTTAAATAAATCCTATGAGTACAAACCAATGGACTAAGTCCTTTTATGTTAGCCATGTTCCTTCCTATGACACCCTTATATTTACTCAAAACATTTAGTAACTTACATTCTTCCAAGAGTCAAGTTCAGATGATATTACCATAGGAAAAGTCTCATCGGTTCCTAGAAAGCATACTTGAGATCATTTGGCTAGGGCTTCAACTCCCATTTAGGTACTTGCTCACTAGATGGCAACAACTTTATCTCACAAGGTTGCAACTCCTCATATTTCAATTTCCAATTGCTCGCTTCCAATTCTTGTTCTGATTCCAAGAGACAATGAATGTATGCAATTTTGGAATTCTCATCAAATTTAAAATCACATGAATTGACTAAACAAGTTTCTAATGTTTGGTCTTGAACAATTGTTTCAATCAAGTTAACTTCATGTACATCCTCTTCATCCCTAGTTTGCTTACAAGTATTAAAAATATTAAACTCAAGGGTCATATTGCCAAAAGATAATTTTAAGACCCCACTTCTACAATTTATCAATGCATTAGAAGTTGTAAGAAATAGGCATCCTAAAATCACAGATATTTGAGAACTAGGATTAGAAACAGGATGCATGTCCAAAATAATAAAGTCACAGGAAACTAAAATTTGTCCACTTGAACCAAAACATCCTCAACAACACCCTTTGGAACAATCACAGATCGATCGGCAAGTTGTAAAATTAAGGAAGTGGGTTTTAACTCGCCTAGACCTAATTGCTCATACACTGAATACGGCAAAAGATTCACACTTACCCAAAGATCAAGCAAAACTTTCTCTATTTTTGAATTACCAATCACACATGAAATAGTGGGACAACCTGGATCTTTAAACTTTGGAGGTCTATTGTTTTGAATGATTGCACTAACTTGTTCAGTCAACACCGTGACACCATGACAAGGAGCAGGGATAGGACACCTTTTAACTTCATTAGATTTAGGCTCAAGAACCTCATCACTACTCTTTATTTTGGAAGATTCATCTTGTTTATTGCTTTTAGGAATATCTTTTTCAATGATTTTTCCATTACGAAGAGTAGTTACAGATTTAACTTGACTCACTTTATTTTTAGAGGAACTACAATCATCAACACAAAATTCACCTTGGGCGTTTGGTTGTGGTTGAGATGGAAACTTACCCTTTTCTATTGTTCTCATGGATGTGGTCAATTTAGTGAGAGTGCTCCTAATGTCATTTATGGCTTGTGAGTTCTGATTATTAATGCTGGATTGAGTCTGCATGAATTGTTGCAAAGTGTCCTCAAGACTTTTCTTTGGAGGGGGATTATAGGGAACAAAATTTGAAGAACCATGTGTAGGAGGTGCAACTACATTATCATTCCTCCAACTAAAATTTGGGTGATTCCTCCACCCTAAATTGTATGTCTCTAAATAGGAGGAAGGGTATGATTTTTTCACCATGCTAATAGCATTTGCTTGATTATGCAACACCTTTTTAAAAGCTGGAATTGTAGGGCATTCATTGGTAGGGTGTTCTATGGTCTCACAAATTCTACAAACTTCATCAATTTTAGGCACAGTATTGATTCCATTGACCTTCTTTAATTCCATGGCTTCAAGCTTCCTAGTTAGACTAGCCACCCTAGCATTAAGGTCATCATCTTCCCTAAGTTGGTACTTACCACTCCCAAAGGGGTTGGTGGATGCTATAGACCTATCTGAGGTCTCAATGGTATCCCAAGATTGGGCATTCTCAGCTAAGAGATCAAAATAATCAAAAGCCTCATCAAGATCTTTATTCAAAAACTCTCCATTGCACATCATCTCTACAAATTGGCGCATCTTTGGAGTTAAACTTTCATAGAAAAAACTAATTATACGCCAAGTTTCATAGCCATGATGTGGACAAGCATTAAGCAAATCTTTAAATTTTTCCCAACATTGATAAAATGTCTCATTATCTTTTTGTGAAAAATTCATTGTTTGTCTTTTAAGTGCATTAGTCTTATGAATTGGAAAAAATTTCTTTAAAAACTCAGTTTGCATCTCTTGCCAAGTACAAATTGACCTAGGTCTCAATGAATTAAGCCAAGTTTTTGCCTTGTCTTTAAGAGAAAAAGGGAACAACTTCAATCTAATGCTCTCTTCATTGCATAATTGGTCATGGAAGGTAGAACATACCTCCTCAAATTCCTTAAGGTGTAGGTAAGGATTTTCAGAATCTAAGCCATGAAATTTAGGAAGTAATGAAATCATACCGGGCTTAAAATTAAAACTATTTGCATTAGTTGGAAAAATGATGCATGATGGTGCACTACTCCTAGTAGGTTGCAAATAATCCCTGAGAGTTCTAATGGGTTGGTGAGCATGGACGTTTTCATTATTTAAATTATTCTCATCACCATGATTACTCTCTAAGTCCGCCATGATATCAAGTGTGTGAGAATGTGTGAAAGAATTAGATAAATTGCCAAACAAATTATTAGACTCAATTATAACCAAGCACGCATGCAATAGTAAGGCAAGAAAGAAAAATAAAAAGAAAAGAAAAGAAAACAAATACCTTTAGCAATAAAAAGAAGTAAAAAATAAAAGAAAAAATGTAAAAGAAAACAAAAATACATAAAAAGAAAAGAGTTGGAGAGATATTACCAAATATGTGAAGAAATTTAAAGCCGAAAACCTCTCCAAACGAAGTGGAATGCTTCTCTAATTGCCTAATCCCTAAGAACGGCGCCAAAAACTTGCTGCGACTTAAAAATAATGCTCCCAAGTGCAGGATTGTTGCAAAGTAATAACTCGGTAAGTCCGAGGTCAAATCCACATGGAAAAGGGAATTGATTATCAAACCACAAGAGAATAAAACTAAAATAATAAAGTTTAATTGAAGAGATTTTTTATCGTTTAGTAAAGGTAATTTAAATTGAGAGAAAATAACAATATATTAACAATATTTATTTTATAACTCAACTAAAATTCATACAAAGGATGTGTTGGAAAATCTGGTTTTGCATCTCATACAAAACACACAGCGGAAGCAACAATCATGGATCTACTTCATTCATGAGAGATAACATGTAACCTTGAATTCTAGAACAAAGAATAGAAAGCGTACCTTGATGCTGTGAAATTCAAAACCATGACTTGAGAATACCTTTAATCTTCATCTCAATTCCACATGGTGCCCAAGAAGTGTGGTCTCTCAATCAGTCCTTTTGTACGTTGATTCTCAAAGAAAGTTCTTCTCCTTGTAGAGAAAAACTGTTTTCTTTTTTTTTCATCATACGTACTTTCAAACTACCTTGGTTGTTACTTTATTTAATAACTCTTATTAAATAAAAAATGATTATCTAATTGGGCTAGCCTTTTGGGCCTACCCAATTGGACTTTAGTTTGTGGCTTGAGATGGGACCAAAGGGAAAAAATAAGACTCTAGCTCCAATAGGCCTTGGGCTTTTCTATCAACTCTTGACAAGTCCAAAGTTGCCATTAATTATATTTAATACCACTATATAAATATAATTGCACTCTAGGCCTTATTAATAAATTATATCCCAAGACTCTAATAATATCATTTAACCCCTCCATGAAATATCCATAGTGAACAAAGTCATAATAAACTGTCGCTTTGTAAACAACTATTTTATCCTTGAGTACTTAGTTTAATATTTTAGTTATTCACATTTATTGAAATCCAATTTCAATAAATATAAGTTTTAGTAACTCTTTACTAAAGTGGGCACCCTGAATAACTAGTTTCCATTAAACTTATCTCAAGTGGATATTTCGTGTCTATATAAAAAGAGAATATGGATTCCATCTTGAAAATATGTGTTCCCTCAACACTACATGTGGTTACCCAACATACTGAAGTTTTGACCGTGAATATTAGATCTCACTCTTGATATATCAAAGTAACTTACATTTCATGATCAGGTTTACTATCCTCTCAGGATTGAGAGTTTATGAAATTAGAAGTCGTGAGATTAATTATTCAGGTGACAGTTGTTGATTGAATAATTAATCTCACAGTGGTTCAGTTCAATATGTCTTAACTCTTAAGACACATCAACTAGAAGTCTCCACTTCCATAATCAAGACAAATCATCTTAGTTGATGTGTTATAGTCTTCGCAGATGAAATACCCAATTTCATCACCGACTACGAACTACTTTTGAGTTTACAAGGAACTTGTGATTTATCTCTTCTTTGACTAAATCACATAAATCACATACAATGCATCTCATGGTCTATGATAATGTCTCATTAGTTCATTAATAAATAGTCTCATATAATTAAACAATTTAATTATTTATGACATGCCAATAAATTGGATTTTAGAGCATAAACCCCAATAGGATGATCTTAGTCGGATGATTTAACAATAAAAACTCAAGAATTAATTGTCTAAGGTAGTTTCATGAAATTGATTGATTTTAGGCAATACAAAACTAGTGAATTAGTTCGTAGGGAATACTAAGCATTTAACTTGCCCGGAGTCTACGATAAATCAAAGAATTATACAGAACTAAATACTTTTATAGATGAGTAAATCAATCAAAAACAAAATAACATAAGCATTAAAACCATAAAAATAATTGTTAAGAACATACCAATAAATGGTTGGGTTTCACCCCTTGCCTTAGCAAGGCTTCTAGCAAGCCATAACACAAATAAAACTCTAAAAACTGTAAAGAAACTTCAAGAAAACCTAAATTGTGTTCTACGGCAGCTCTCCACTGAATTTTTCCCTAAAGCGCCTTTAAATTGATTAAGGAATCCCATTACAAGTTGAATTCCCATCTGGAGAAAATCCCAGGTTTTTAGGCTTCACTTAACTGACATTTTCTTCCCATTTAACTTCAGAATTCAGAATTTTAATAAACTAAAAAGTTGTAACCCTTTAAGTTATCTTTCCATCACAACTTTAATCATCTCGATTGGACATCTGAGCCGAAAGTTATGCTCCAAATACTAACTGGTGCGCAAGCTAGAATCCTAATCCAAATTGGACTTGGATTTGGTGCAAAATTCCTTTGATTCCTTGCTCCAATTGGACTCGAATTTAATTGGGTTGGCCTTCTTTGACTTCATAATGGCCCTTGTAAAAGTAAAATCCATTAGCTTTCTTCTTTGCACAAATCCACTTATTTAATTTCATTATCCTATAAAAGACAAATTCACGCATTAAAATTCAATTAAGCACAAAATTGATTATTCAACATTATTCCAAAACCAACTATAAAATGCATGAATTAACTCAAAATAAGTATGATAATGCTTGTGGGTTCCAGTTAGCTCAACTGGTAAAGTCTCTGATGGTTGTATAAGAGATCTAGGGTTCAATCCCCGCCTACACCAAAAACTGATTGGTGTCTTAGTTTGATGATAAAGAGCTATCATCAGAAGCGGACGCCATAAGTTAAAACTCTCTAAAAAAAAAGGTATGATAATGCTTTCTAATAATTCTATAAATATGAAAAATTAAGATATTATCAGACTCCTTAGTGATGAAACCCTTCCTATAAAAACCCTAATTTATCTCTTCCTCTACCCTGTATTTAATGCATCAAAAATGTGGGCTTGGTGGGGTAGTGGGCTGGAGTTACTAACAAAAAGTACTTATGGCCCATCAATTATATATAAAAGAAAAATGTAATAACCTTAAATTAAAGTTTATTTGTTTAGATAAGCCGGAATTCCAAAGGATCCCAATAACTCGAAAAGTTCTAATCCAAATAGGTTTTTATTCTCTAATCCTTTTCCTTTAACTGATAAGGAGACCAAAAGTTTTATATGAACAATCCCACAAAGTAACACTCCACGTTACATCTTCCTCTTTTATTTATTTATTATTTTGACTGCCGCACTAAATTGTATGCACTAAATATAGTACCTTAACTCTATAATAGTAATGACGATGACGGTGATGATCATAAAATAAAAAAATTGGGGTATTACAATAATGATGTTGATGTGGAGGATGGGGCTGAGGTTCTTGCTACTAGAATGCAGAAAATCTGAATAAACCATGTATTACTCAAGGGAGTTTGCTCTTTACAATTCTGTTATATATGTGGATTTAAAAAATAAAAATAAAATTGCAGAACTTTATTGATGTAAAATAGAAATATACATTAGGATTAAACATAGCTTAGTGTGTACATAAGCCATGCACCCTAGTCTGCAAAAACTAATTGCAGAGATGAGTGAACTTAGCAGCAACCATACTTAAAACGTGAACTACAAAAATTGCCCTCCTAGCCACTAAATAGCAGCATATACATCATATCTGCAGCAAGATGGCTTAGTTTGAGAGGTCTGTGAAAGGAAAACTAAAGAACCCAGCTGAACACTCCAATCTGGAAGCGATGCAGAGCAACAACCACCTACCACCACAACTCCACCACTAGATTTCAATGATTTGGTTCAATGAGTTTATAGCATCATTTGTTAGAAGTTAAATTTGTTTGTAATTAACCTTTTATAAATAAGAGTGTGTTTCATAAGTTAATGTAGTGGGACATTTATTGAAGTTATGTGTGAGATTTATGAATGTAAGAGTTAGAAAAATAAATGTGGTGGGAGTTAAGAGATTGGATGGTGTATTATTTAAACACATTCATCCATCAAGTTCTATGCAAGAGTTGAAGCGGAATACAAGGCATTAAAGTGTTCTAACTCTTCCCTCTCCACTCTCTCTCCCTTTGTTTAATTTGTGAGTGTGAGTCTCTTTTATACACTAAGTAGTGTGTGAGTGTTTGTGAGAGTAAGTGAGGAAAGGCCCATCATTATTTTGTTTTATTTTCCAACAAAGTGGTATCAGAGCCAATCGGTTCATGGTGAGAATGGCTATTGCCAATGGGATGGTGTTGTTCCAATTTCCTCGACTTACTAAACAAAATTTTGAAAATTGGAGTATTCGAATGAAGGTGTTGCTCAGATCCCAAGATGCGTGGGAGATTGTGGAGAAAGGTTATGTGGAGTCACAAGATGAAGAATCTTTGACTCCAAACCAAAAGGAAGCCTTGCAAAAGGCTCGGAAGAAAGATCAACAAACTCTTATGTTGATCTATCAAGGTTTGGATGAAACCATGTTTGAGAAAGTTGCAAATGCAACTTTATCCAAGCAAGCGTGGGAGATTCTTCAAAACTCTCTAACGAGAGTTGATAAAGTGAAGAAAGTTCACCTTCAAATATTGAGAGGCGAGTTTGAAGGATTGCATATGAAAGAATCTGAATCTATTTCAGATTATTTTTCAAGGGTGGTGGCAATTATAAATCAATTGAAGAGATATGGTGAGAACTTAGATGATGTCTGTGTGGTAGAAAAAATCCTACAGTCATTAACTTCTAAGTTTGACTAGATCATTGTGGCGATTGAGGAATCAAAAGACTTGGAGTTAGTGACCATTTACCAACTCATGGGATCATTACAAGCTCATGAAGAAAGGCTCAATAAGAAGAAGCAAGAGCCTTTGGAGCAAGCCCTACAAGCTAAGCTCACCTTGAATGAGAAAGGGTGGTGTGAAAGTAACCAAAGAGGATGAGGACGCGAACATGGTAGAGGGAGAGGATTTGGAGGAAGGAATGGTCAAAACTCTCAAAATTATGAAGAGAGGGGTCAAAATTCATAATCCACAAGAGATCGTGGAAAGGAAAGTTTCTCAAGACCATACAGAAGAAGGTACGATAAGTCCAATATTAATGTTATTATTGTAAAAAATATGGGCATTATGCTTCTGAATGTAAAAATGACACTGTTTAGGAGAAAGTTAACTATGTTAAAGATAAGAATGAAGAAGTGGAGCCGACTTTGTTGTTGGCATACAAAGGACAAGACAGAGAAGAAAATGATGCATGGTATCTTGACACTGTTGCTAGCAAGCATATGTATGGGAATCAAAGGATGTTTATGGAGATTGATGAATCGGTGGTCGGGAATGTTACCTTTGGTGACTAATCCAAAGTTTCAGTGAAGGGTATAGGTAAAATTCTTATCCATTTAAAGAATGTAGATCATCAATTTATTTTTGATGTATATTATGTGTCAAGCATAAAAACTAATATTTTTAGTTTGGGACAACTCCTCGAGAAAGACTATGATATTCAATTGAAAAATAGTAATTGCTTAATAAGGGATCATTGAAATAACGTGAAAGCTAATGTGCCTATGACAAGAAATAAAATTTTCTTGTTAAATATTCAACATGATGTTATTAGATGTCTGAAGGTTTGTTTTAAAGATTCTTCTTGGCTTTGGCATCTAAGATTTAGGCACTTAAACTTTGGAGGACTATAGTTGTTGGCAAAGACAAAGATGGTGAGAGGATTGCCTTCCATTGAGCATCCTAACCAACTTTGTGAAGGATGTCTCTTTGGCAAGCAATCAAGGAAGAGATTTCCAAAAGAAGCTAGTACAAGAGCAACCAAGCCATTGTAACTTGTTCATACTGATGTGTGTGGACCGATCAAGACATCATCACTCGGTAAAAGTAACTACTTTCTTCTCTTTATTGATGATTTTCATAGAAAATGGGTTTATTTTTTGAAGCAGAAATCTAAAGCATTTGGTGCATTTAAGAAATTTAAGGCATTTGTAGAAAAGCAGAGTGGCCATTAAATTAAGGTCTTAAGATCTAATAGAAGAGGCGAATTCACATCAAATGAATTCAAAGAATTTTATGAAGTAAATGGGATTTGCCGCCCTCTAAATGTTCCAAGGTCACCACAACAGAATGGTGTAGCAGAAATAAAGAAGCGTTCAATTCTTAATATGGCCAGAAGCATGTTGAAGAGTAAGAAAATGCCTAAAGAATTTTGGGCTGAAGCTATAGATTGTGCAATCTATTTGTCCAATCGTTGCCCCACAAGAAGTGTACAAGGAAAAACCCCACAACAAGCTTGGAGTAGGAAGAAGCCTATATTTTTCCATCTTCGTGTGTTTGGAAGCATTGCATATGCACATGTACCAGATCAAGAGAAGTCCAAGCTAGATGATAAAAGCAAGAAGTATGTGTTTATTGGCTATGATCTAAGCTCTAACGGCTATAAGTTGTATAATACAAGCACTGGAAAAGTCATTGTTAGTCAAGGTGTGGAATTTGATGAAAAAGGCACATGGGATTGAAGCACCCAAGAAGAAGAGAAGTATGATTTTTTTCCTCTATCTGAAGAGGAAGAGCAAGGGAATGAATTTCACAAAGAGCCTGTCACTCCGCCTCCATCACCAGTAGCATCATCTCCCATTCATGAAAGTCCATCATCATCATCATCATTACAAGAAGGAAGTTCTCATGAAAGACCAAGAAAAATGAGAAGTCTCCAGGATCTTCATGATTCAATAGAGATTACAGAAGATATAACACTTTTTTGTCTATTTGCTGATTATGAACCTACAAGATTTGAAGAAGCGGTGCAAGCCAAAAAATGGAGAAATGCTATAGACGAAGAGATCAAGGCAATAAAGAAGAATGACACATGGGAGCTTGCAACTCTTCCGACTTGAAAGAAGACAGTTGGTGTAAATTGGGTGTACAAGTTGAAGAAGAATGCAAAAGGAGAGGTAGAGAGATACAAAGCAAGATTGGTGGTGAAAGGCTATAGTTAATAGCAAGGTACTGATTATGATGAGGTATTTGCCCCAATTGCTCGTTTGGAAACTATACGATTGCTAATTTCTTTAGCAGCTCAGAATAAATGGAGAATTTTCTAAATGGATGTAAAATCCACATTTTTGAATGGCTACCTTGAGGAAGAACTTTATGTTGAGTAGCCTATAGGCTATGTTGTAAAAGGGTAGGAAGATAAAGTTTTGAAGTTGAAGAAATCTCTATATGGCCTGAAATAGGCACCAAGAGCTTGGAATAGTAGAATTGAAAAATACTTCCAAGTTAATAGGTTTTCTAAATGCCCACATGAACATGCGCTTTATTTTAAAGTGCACGATAGTTCATTACAAATATTTATTGCCAATATGGGTAGTTATGACCATTTTATTTTGTTAAGTTTGTCTAAATTTTTATTTTTAAGTAGTTATTATTATATATTTGTCATTGTTTTTTTAAAAAATATTTTAAACTAAATGACTAAACTCAACTCATTGGCTCTATATTAATTAGTGATGCACACAACCACATTTATTCATACATAAAATAATTCACTACGTGTTTACTTAACCAATCAAATGCTTGAATAATCACTAACTTAGCAAAAAATTTCTTGAATTTTTCTAACTTTGTGACAAAAAGTTATTATAACATGATAACTATACACACTCATGTAACAAACCCTCTCTATTTCCTAATTATTAAATTACAAACATCCACACACATCATTATTCACACAAATAACATTATAACAAAAAGTAAAGCACACAATCAATATTAGACACACTCATACACATATAATATAAATATATAATAAATAGTGACACTTACAATTCGCAAACACTTACCCTTACTCTTAGAGTCGGAAATACTTGTAATAAGGGTGTATAAGATTTAAGTCAGGGTGTGCAAAAATATTTTTAAGAAAAAATGAATGTATTGAACTAACAAAAAAAAAAAAAATTATATATATATATATATTTGAAGTCAGGGGGTTGATTTGAACCCCTTGAACAAAGTGTAGCCCCGCCCCTGCCTCGAGAAGATTGAGATGCTAAATTCCAATCCAGTTAGCACCCCCGTAGAATGTGGAGTGAAGTTGTCAAATCATGACAATGAAGAGAAGGTTAATCCAACACTTTTCAAGAGTTTGGTTGGAAGACTGAGGTATCTAACATGCACAAGACCAGACATTATTTTTGGCATTGGACTAGTTAGTCGTTACATGGAAGCACCAAAGATGACTCATTTGAAGACTACCAAGAGAATTCTTCGCTATTTAAAAGGTATACTGGATTATGGACTGTTGTATTCACCCTCTAAAGATTTAAAAGGTATGCACGGATGATGGGTGTGTAGACACTGCATTTTTTACCCATTAATAAATTTTTGTCCCCGCCCCCAATGATGAGCTTGACATATGTCAACTATGGATAATTAAATAGTTCACAATAGTTTGGAAGTAATCACAACTCAAAAGTGCTCAAATCGCTGAAATTGATATTGAAAAATGACATTTGCTCACTGTTTTGACCACAACTTTCAATCCTTAAATAATTTTTGAGTGATATTTGTTTCATTGGAAAGTAGACATCCTGGGCTTCAATTTCAGAATAAATTTTACCTAATTTTCACTTATATTGAGTAAGTTATGACCGTTTGAAGTTGGGCTAACTGGGCAGTCTGAATTTATGGGTTTTAAAACTTTATTTTATAGGCCCAAAACATCATGTTTTGATGTGGGCCGGCCCATAGACCCTTGGAACGTCCAAAGGAAATTAAAAACCCCCAAAACCCTAATTTTAACTTATAAATACTCATCTTATGCTTCCAATCAAAACCCTAGCTAGAGAGAGTTATTTTTTAGCCGGCCAAAATGGCACAATAGCACTGTTTATCAAAATATATATCAATCTACCACTGTTTTGGAAATATGTAAGGATCTAACACTATTTGGGTACTCAAGTTTGGGGAACTTGAGTTTTCCATGGTACTCGAGTTCCATGGAAAAATTTTAAAATTTTTTATGGTACTCGAGTTCCATGAACTTGAGTTCCATCAAAACTTTTCCGGCAAATTTAAAGACTATTTATTCAAAGAACTCGAGTTCATAGAACTTGAGTACCATGGAAAACTCGATTTCCATGAACTCAAGTACCCAAAAAGTGGTAGATCCTTACATATTTACGAAACAATGGTAGATTGATATATATTTCGGTAAACAGTGGTATTTGGCCATTTTGGCCTTTTTTAGCCTCCATCTTCTCTAAAATCTTTTTTTCTCTTTTCAAAACTGGAGGGCAGCCCCTTAGCACATTTTTTTATCATCAAAAAAGCTCTCTTTAGTTAGTTCTAAGGCAAAAAATTTACTTTCGAAATTGTTTTCTAAAAACCTTTTCAAAACCTTTTGTTCTTGAGTTATGATTACTAACAAATACTGTGTTCTTTGATTATCTTTGTCTTCTCCATCTAACTTTTGTGATTGTAGGCACTGAGGGGCCGGTTAAATAACATCAAATCTGTGATTCTAAAGTAAGGTGAGTCTCTTTTCCATGATTTACCACCTTGCTTAATTTGATTCACATGATTTTCTTGATGTAGTTTCTCCATTTGTTATATTTGATGTGTTTGATGTTTTAATTATGTTTGATATGTTCTAATATGATTTTAAGTTGTTTGTAATCTATTCTTGTTGTCCTTGGTTTGTTATTTTGGTTTCATGTAAAGTATAACATGTATGTTTAGTTTATGTAGTTTAGTTTAATTATTTGTTTAGTTTCATGTTTATTTGTTTATGTTGATGCTTTGTGTTTTTGTTTTATGTTAGTTTAGTTTTTAGGGTTTCTAACATGTTTATTTGATCTCACATATTATATCTTTGTTTGATTAAATCTCTAAAAATGTAATTTTTTGAATTTGTGTTAAAGGATGCGCGCGCGTCATCGAGTATGCGTGCAAGTGGTTCAACCATGCATATGCATAGTTGAGTATGTACACGCAGCCCAAACCTAGATTAGGGTAAAATCTTGTTTTTATTTGTTTTAATCATTTTTCACACAATCTTTGTTTCCGTTTGACTCTATTTTAGGTTAATTATTTAAGTTTAATTATTTTCCATGTTTGTTTTAGTATTTTTGCCATGTATAGTCTATTTGATATTATTTCCTTTTATATTGTGATATGTTTTTAACATGTTGTATGTGTTATTTTTATTTAAAGTTCATGATGTATGTTTAAGTTAAGAATTAGGGCTCTCTTAATAAACTCTTTAATTAAATATGACCTAACAACATATAATGGAGGCTGGCTCTCAAGCTGGGTGGGCTTGGGTGCCTAATACCTTCCCAAGCCGTACCTAAACTCCAGACCTATAATCTGGTACGTGGATTCATGTGTGTAAGTGATTGGCCCAAATGGCCCAATATGGTTCCTAGACCTAATCTAGGTGGCGACTCCATTAGTCCACAAGGTGATACTGCATTTACATGGATGTCGAAGAAGCAACCAATCATGACACTTTTCACTTGTGAAGTTGAGTACGTTGCTTCTAATTCCAGTGTTTGTCATGCAATTTGGCTTAGAAGTTTGTTGAAGGAGTTACAGATGTTTCAAGAGGAAGCTACGAAGATATTTGTGGACAATAAGTCAGCACTAGCTCTTGCAGAGTATCCAATCTTTCATGACCGAAGCAAACACATCGACACGAGGCTTTCATTTTATTCGAGAATGTATTGTAAGAAAGGAAGTTCATCTTGAGTTTATGAAGTCACATGATCAGGTTGCAGATATACTCACTAAACCACTCAAGTATTCAATAAGCTACGAGTCTTACTTGGAGTGATCAAGAAAACAAGTTTAAGGGGGGATGTTAGAAGTTAAAGTTGTTTGAAATTAACCTTTAACAAATAAGTGTGAGTTTCATAAGTTAATGTAGTGGGAGGTTTATTGAAGTTATGTGTGAGATTTATGAATGTAAGAGTTAGAAAAATAAATGTAGTGGGAGTTAGAGGTTGGATGGTGTACTATATAAACACATTCATCCCTCAAGTTCTATGCAAGAGTTGAAGAGGAATACAAAGTATTAAAGTGTTCTAACTCTTCCTTCTCCATTCTTTCTACCTTTGTTTAATTTATGAGTGTGAGTCTCTTTTATACACTAAGTAGTGTGTGAGTGTTTGTGAGAGTAAGTGAGGAAAGACCCATCATTATTTTGTTTTATTTTCCAATATCATTCTCTCTTTCTACCTCACGATCTCTCTCTCTCTTTCTCTTGATTTCTCAGTTATTAGGTTGGGGTGGGAGGGAGCAGACCGTCTAATTTATTTTATTTCTCACTCTAGTTTATGTTTTACGTTTTATTTTTATTTTTTTAATAAACATTTTCTAAAATTCAGAAAAAAAAATCAATATTAACTAAAGTGTAAATCGACGTCTTTTGGGTGAATTAACGGTGCAATTTGACGGATACTAAATGAAGGGACTGTATTGAATCTAATTAAAACTTAAAAGACTGAAATGACAAAAACCAAACTTCAAGGACTGAATTGACAAACGGTGAAATTTAAAAAATGTATTTTGCATTTTGGCTTATTTTTTATTTAAAGGTTGAACCTTTGTGAATCATACATCTGCTTTAAGTCGTAGCAATTATGCATCTCATATGCTATTAGATTGCCCTGTATTATTATCGGGCATGAGAGAACACTTACCCATGAGACAACCTTGAATTTGTTGTTAATCCTCTATTTGATTAAATTTCCACTTGATATACTTGTATTATTCTATCGTTTGTGATGATGCGAAAAATCACCAAGTTGAGGATCTCATCTCATTGGATGGACGATCCCGAGGTTGGTCGTGTCTCCAGTGAAAACCTGCAAGAAAGCTTGGAAAAGAAGTGTAATACACCGGTGTGGTGTTTGCCAAAAACACTCTGATGCTTAAGTCAGAAAGGGAGAAAGTTTTTTAGAGAGAAATTGACTTGGAGAGGTTTTTGGATGAGTATTTATGTGTACCTTTAGATTATGTTGTCCCTCTCTTTTATAGTTGTTTCTTGTCTTAATGGGTAATGAATCCTGACATTAGTGAGCAATGGCTAGTATGTCATCAATGGGAGCTCTGAAGTATACAGCTCACTTGTTATCGTTACTCCATCTGTTACATTTCATTATCAATGCACGCAATAAATGTTTAACACTCGCTTGGATTGTCATTTAATAGGAATGATGATCCCGTGTTATTTTTGACTCATCAACTGCCCTTCTGTTTGTATCCTCATCTATGGGACAAGATAAGAACATAACTATTTGTTGCTTTGTGTTCTGTGTTTGGTGCATTTATTGCGAAATGATGTCTTGTCTGCCGTGCGCCACGTGTATGGTTAGGATGTCCTCGTCCTGTCAGTTTTCCTTGGTTTTCCCGCGCACGACCCTCCATTCATTTTGTGTTTTTCCCTCCTTTTATTTTCCTTTCATTTTTGTCCAGTTTTCTTTTTTCCTTTATGACGTTTCATCTGCTTTGGAGATCTTCTTCTTCCTGAACTCTCCTCGTTTCCTCTTCATTTTTCTGGTAAGTTTTTCATTCTCCCTTCTCTTTTTTTTTTTTTTTTTTTTTTCATGGTGGATTACTTTTTAGTTTGGTTGGATTCCCCCTCAGTCTCTTTTTTCTTTGCTCATTTGTGTAGTCTACTTGGGACAGTAGGTAGAAAGTGTCCTAGGGTTGGGCTATTTGTAGAGAAGAACTGCCCATATAGGTTTGTTTCGCTTTTCTTGTTCCCTTTAGTTTACCGTTTGGTAGGGATCACCCAATCTTTGATAATGTCTAAGGAAGGTGAGGTTAGGTCTAGCGAGCTTAAGACGGGTTTGTCTTCGTCTGAGGATCGTGGTGTCCTTGAAGTCATTTCTCCTTGTACCCCTTATAAAGCTTGGGGTATATGCTATTCTCTTAAGGAGAGAGACGAGAAGAGGATTAGAGATAGGTTCCAATTCCCTTCTTCTGTGAAAATTAGGATCCCCAACGATAACGATAGAGCCTGTCACTCCTATACTGACGAAGTGTGCTTTTATGAGGTTGACTTCGTTAGTGAGCTTCGTTTTCCTGTCCATCCCTTCATCAAAGAGCTTTTCTTCCTTTCTAAACTTGCCCCAGCCCAGTTAGTGCCAAACTTGTGGAGGATAGTGGTATGTTGTATGGTGATATGGATGTTTGCCAATGACAGAGACATCATTAGGATAGACGAGTTTCTTCACTTCTATCGTCTTCGAAAGTCCAAGGACCCGAGCTATTGGGAGTTTAAACCATGGGGTAAGAGTTCAAGGTTGGTTCTTGACTCTCTCTCTTCTCTCCGAAATTGGAAAACCAATTTCTTCTTCATCTCTGGTGATGGTTGGGAGTTCGCTCCAAGTAAGGACCTAGACGATTCCCCCAAGTTGCTTTGTAGTTGGGGAAATCCTGTGTCTAGTGCGTCTTTCTGTTTATTTTATTTGCACGCATTTAATTTTACAAATGGTCATGACACTGTTGTCAATATTTTTGCTTTTGGCGACTTCTACTCGTCCTCGTCTGAAGAAGAGGTATCATGCTCGTGTTGAGAGAGTTAAAGAGTACCTTGAGACGGTTAAAAACTTCGACGAACTTATCTCTCCCCAGTCTCTTTTCCTCCATTTCCTCGGTCCTAAGCCTTCCAAATGAGTTCACCACATCGTCATTTTTAGAAATGGGTTTGAAACGGGTTAAGGAATGACGACTAGATTCAATAAGGTGAAGCTGGCTGAGATCCAAGAGAAGAAAGTAAAAGCTGGCTCGGCAGGTGGCCTGTTGACGGGGAAGCATCAACGGGACAGTGAGCCACCTAAGGATGATCCTATGGTGACTTCGCTATTGCAAAGGCTTCCCCTCAGTGTCCATCCTCGCCTACTTCCTCTTTTGAGCTAATCACTTCTTCTGACGATGCTTTCAAGCCGAAAGAAAAGGATAAGACATCTAAAGGCTCTTTCTGGGATAATGCAAGGGTCGTAGTGCTAAAAGCTCATAAGGCGATATCAGTTGACGACCTTTCGCATTTGGGGGTGAGGCTGTCTCAAGAGTTGATGTCTTCTCATGTGCATAAGGTTATGAAAGTATGAATTGTGAATGAAATTCTTTTTCTTCTTTCACTATTTTCCCTTCTTTAGCGTCTTTCTTCTCTTTTTCGCAGGTGTTGGGCAAATCCTTGTACATTTCTGGGAAGTACTTGGATTATGAGGAGAAGTATGTGGTGGTTAAGTCCAAGGTGGAGTCCTTTTCTATGGAGAATGAATCACTTAGGAGCCAAATCTCTACCCTTTCTAAGGAGTCTAAGAAGGACAAGGAACGCCTGAAGACTTTGGAGAAGAGCATCGACACTGAGAAGGCATTTTCAAAGTTGAAGGACAAGCAGATTGACGAGGCCCTCCTAAAGGTCAAGAAGGTTGGCTTGAAGGCAGTGGAGAAGTTCAAAGCTTTGGACGAGTATTCGAACAAACTTTGTGACTACTACGTGGAAGGTTTCGATCTTTTTTGTAAGTACTTGGCCAAGCACCACCCAGAGTTGGACTTCTCCAAGCTAGATATGGAAGAGGTGGAAAGGGAGATCCTAGCAAATCATCCTACAGAGGTCACAACAGAGAATGATGTCATGAAAGGAGCAGCTAATAGCATCCCAACAGATCTGTCTCCCTCTAACCTTTCTTCAAAACTTTTTACCTTTATTATGTAAGGAAAAAATATTATCATTTTTGGGGCTCATTGTTTTGAGCATGTCTATTTACTTTTTGAACAACCTTTTGGGCTCATCTATTTTGAGCATATAATTTATGAATATCTTTGTCCTTGCATTTTTTTGGCGACTGTTTAACAACTCCAACTTTTTCCAAGTCGTATGACGACGTGTTTTTATGTGTTATGTGTTAAATAACTTCCTTAAGAATCAATGACAGAGTGGTTATGTGTTAAACAACTTCCTTTCAAGTCATGTATGAATGATGAATTAGTTATGTATTAACAACTTTTATTGAGTCATGATTGACAAAGTTGTTATGTATTAATAACTTTTATCATGTCATGTATGAATGACGAAGTTGTTATGTATTAATAACTTTATTAAGTCGTGTATGAATAATGATTTTGTTATGTATTAATAACTTTTATTAAGTCATGTATGAATGACGATGTTGTTATGTATTAATAACTTTATTTAGTCATGTATGAATGATGATTTTGTTATGTATTAATAACTTTTCTCATGCATGAATGGTGTTTGTTAATACGTATTAATACTTTTTCTAAGTCATGTATCAATGACGATTTGGCCATCAAAGTAAGCATAATTCCTGAATAGTACTTCTGCCCATGTTTTATTGATAAAGAAACAAAATATTCCTTCGTCTACGTAAGACAAACAATAATAAAAAGAGGAAATACATCTAAATAAAAGTAAGCATTTTGAAATACTTGGGGATTCTTACTGATAGTATCTCTTTAAGTGTTCTATGTACCATGGACGAGGTAGTTCTTGGCCGTCCAAGGTCTTCAGGTAGTATGATCCTTCTCTAGAGTGGTGAGTGACTTAGTAGGGTCCTTCCCATGCTGGACCTAACTTCCCTTGGGATGAGTCCTTTGTTGCCTGCGAGACTATTCTAAGGACGAGATCACCTATGTTGAATCTTCTCACCTTCACCTTTTTGTTGTAGTACCTAGCCATTGCTCCCTTATACTTTTCCATCCGCTTCATAGCTTCGTCTCTCACCTCGTCGACCAGATCCAAATTGTTGTAGAGTTCTTGCTAGTTCTTCTGCTCTTCATACGCCTTGACCCGGATGTTCATCAGTCCTACTTCCACTGGTATGACGGCTTCAATTTTGAACGTCAGTCTGAATGGTGTTTCTCCTGTTGACACTCTTGTGGTTGTCCTGTATGCCTATAGGACGTTAGGTAGCTCTTCAGGCTATGCACCCTTTGCCCCCTCAAGCCAAGTTTTGATAATTTTGAGTAGGCTTCTGTTCGTCACTTCTGTTTGACCATTAGCCTGAGGGTGTCTGGGAGAAGAGTAGTGGTTCTTGATTCCCAAATCTTGGCAAAATTTTTGAAACTTGGGATTGTCAAAATGCTTCCCATTATTTGATATGATTACGTTTGGAATGCCGAATCGGCAGATTATGTTCTTCCATACAAAGCAGGTGATCTTGACTTCTGTGATCATCGTTGTTGGTTTAGCTTCCACCCATTTTGTGAAGTAATTGATTGCGACGATGAGGAACTTGTACTGCTTCCTTCCTGTAAGGAGTGGTCCCATTATGTCGATCCCCTATTGAGCAAAAGGCCATGGAGCGGTTATTGGTGTCGTTGGCTCACCTGGTCACATTTGGACGTTTGCAAAGTGTTGGCATTGATCACAGGTTTTGAAGAGGTCATGTGCATCCTTCTGTAGTGTTGGCCAGTAATAACCTGCTCTAAGTGCTTTTCCTGTCAGAGATCTTGCTCCCACGTGGTTACCGCAGATTCCTTCATGTATCTCTCGAAGTACATAGTTGGCCTCTTCCTTGTGAGCACAATGGTAATAAGGGAAGGAGCGCCCTCGTTTGTATAAGGCATCGTCAATAATGACGAAGCGAGTAGCTCTAGTCTACACCTTTCGTGCTTCATTCCTATCTTCTGGGAATTTTCCTTCTTTCAAGTAACGGACGATGGGAGTCATCCATTCATCTTGTTCATGTATCTTCATCACCTGTTCTCCCTCAGTGCTGGGTTGTCCCCTTGTTTCCATGCATAACTCAGGGGATATGCCATGTTCATTTGACGAGGCTAGTTGTGTTAAGAAATCAGCTTCAGCATTCTTTGCATGAGGGATTTGTTGGAACTATCGAAGTACTGTAGGAGTTCTTTGACGATCTTCAGATCCTTCTACATTCTTTCTTCCTTCGCTTCATAATCTCCTTTTACCTGGCCAATTACAAGCTAAGAATTAGCTTGGACGATAAGGGTCTTGGCTTCAAGCTCTCTTACAAGACTCAATCCTGTTAGAAGTGCTTCATACTCGGCTTTGTTGTTGGTTGCTAGGAACTGCAATCTGACTACGTACTTCAGGATTTCTCCTTCTGATGATATAAGGACCACACCTGCTCCTCCGGCATTCTTGGTGGTGGACCCATCTGTCTAGACCGTCCATGTCTTCTTTTGGGGCTCTTCTTCTTCTTCTTGAGGATAAGTGAATTTTGCAATGAAATCGACGAGGACCTAGGCTTTGATTGCTACTCGAGGCTGATATTCTATATCGATTTAGCAAGCTTTATAGCCCAATGGACAAGGTACCTTGCTGCATCTATCTTATTCATCGTCTTTCTTATCAGTTACTCTGTCATGATGACGATGGGATGTGTTTGAAAGTAGTGGCACAATTTTTTGGAGGCGACTATTAGAGCGAAGGAAATCTTCTCTAGTCTTGGGTAATTTTCTACAGCTCCTTGAAATGCTTGGCCGGTATAGTACACCGGCCTTTGTACATCCTCTTCTTCCCGAGCTTACTGCTGTATTGGATACTGCCAAATAGAGGTGTAGCTTCTCTCTTGTTATTGAAGGGCTTAACAATGGCGACTGTGTTAGGTATTCTTTTAGCTTCGTCAAGACTTCTTCTCATTTGTCAGTCCATTGAAAGGCTTTCTTCAAGACTTTGAAGAAGGGTAGGCACTTGTTTGTCACTCGAGAGATGAATCTGTTCAATGCTGCAACCTTTCCTATTAAGCTCTGTACTTCCTTCACTGTCTTTGGGGACTTTATCTCCATTATTGGCTTTTATCTTGTCTGGATTAGCCTCTATGCTTTGTTACCATGAATTCCAAGAACTTTCTTGATGAAACCGCAAAAACACACTTTGTTGGGTTCAGTTTCATCTTATACTTACGTAGTGTGTCGAAGGTTTCCCTTAGGTCGTCCAGGTGGGCTGATTCGTCATTGCTCTTCACCAGCATGTCATCTACATATACTTCAATATTTCTTCCTATCTGATGAGAAAGCATGCGGTTCACCAACCTCTGGTATGTGGTCCAAGCATTCTTCAGTCCAAAAGGCATCACCTTGTAACAGTATAACCCTTAGCTAGTGATGAATGCGATCTTCTCTTGATCTTCCTCGTCCATCATGATCTACATGTAGCCAGAGAAGGCATCCATGAAGCTTAAGAGCTTGTGTTCGGCAATTGAATCTACCAGTTGGTCGATCCTGGTAAGGGGAAGCCATCCTTCAGGCATGCCTTGTTGAGATCTGTGAAGTTGACACACATCCTCCCCTTGCCATTGTTCTTTTTTAACATTACTACGTTGACTAGCCACTCAGGGTAGAACACTTCCCTTATGAAGCTTGCCTCGAGGAGTTTCTCAACCTCTTCTGCTACTGCCTTATTGCGTTCAGGCGCAAATATTCTTCATCTCTGTAGCATTGGTCGGCACTCCGGATTAACATTGAAATGATGTTGGATGACTTCTTTGTCGATATTTGGCATATCCTCGTGCTTTTAAGCAAAAACGTCTTGGTTCTCCCTTAGGAAGTCTGTTATCTTCGTCTTCTCTGAAGCTGAAAGTGCTAAACCTATTTTCAAGACTTTGGACGGATCTCCAAGGATGACCTCAATTTCTTGTGGCATTTCTGACGGTTCGGGGACTAGTTCAGGTTCGTCTATCATCCACTTGTGGTTTTCCCTTGATGCTAAGGTAGTTTGATAGCACTCTCTTGTGAGGACTTGGTCTCCTTTGATTTCCCCTATGCTGTGGGCTGTAAGGAATTTAACCTTTAGGTAATAGATCAATGTTGCTGTTTTCAACTTGTTAAGCATTGGTCGTCCAAGGATGACGTTGTATATTGATGGGCAATCTATCACAAGGAAATCAATCTCTTTGGAGACTTATGCTGGATAAGTGCCTACAATTATGGTTAGCTTAACAACGCCTTTGGGAATAACTTTGTCCCTGGTGAAACTTACCAATGGGAAGTGAATGATCAAAGCCTTTCTTTTTTCAGCTTCATTTGTTGGAAGGCTGGCATATAGATGATGTCTGCCAAGCTTCCATTGTCTACTAGTACCCGATGCATGTTGAATTCTTCCATCCTGAGCATTATAACTAGCGGATCATCATGGGGCTATCTAATGCCACGAGCGTCCTTCTCAGAAAAGACGATGTCCGGTTCGTTGTACCTAGGTGTTTTTTAAGGTGGGGACCACGAGTGTACGCTGTTCACTTCTCTTGCATACGCCTTCTTTACTGATTTGGAGCATCCTCCCACTACCAATCCTCTTGAGATCATCCTTATTTCTCCTATGGGTGCTTTATTGCCCCTTGTCTCTAGCTCCCTTTCCTTCTTGTCCCTTTGTTGTCTTTAATATGGCTTTGTTCTCCATACAAACTTCTATAATTTTCCTTGAAGGATTAAGGTTTCTACTTGGTCCTTCAGATGCCTGCATTCGTCAGTGCGATGCCCGTGGCCCTAGTGGAATCTACAGTACTTGCTTTTATCTCTTACTTCTACTAGAGCATGAATGGGTCTGGGCCATTACAGTGAAGGTTCATCTTTTATCTGCATCAATACTTGCTCAACAGGCATCACTAGGGGAGTGAAGCTAGTAAACTTATGCCTTTGATCTAGAAGGTTTTTTTTTTTTTGTCCAATGCATGCCTAGTGCCCCGTGTCTCCTTCTTCCTATCAGGGTTGTGATTAGTTCCTTCGTCTCATTTCCTTTTGGTCGTCACACCTTTAGCGGTCATAGCATCCTCTGCATTCATATATTTTTGGGCCTTGTGAAGTAGTTTTGCCACTGTTTTCGGCGGACTTTTAGTGATTAAGAAGAAGAAATTTCCTGGTAGCAACCTTGTTTGGAAGGTCGTCAGGATGACTTGATCTTCCGCTTCATCCACCTACAGCAATTCTCCCTCTGCCTTAGTGATTCTCCCTCTACCTAGCGTATGTTGAAAAGATGCCTAGTTGCCTTCTTGTGTCGTTATCCTCTAATGAAAAGACGAAAAAAAAACCTTTGCTGAGCTGGTTGAAGTTTGCAATAGTGCCTGAGGATAGTTGCCAAACCACACCCTGGCTACGCCCTTCAGCATTGTTGGGAAGGCTCTGCACATTACTTCGTTTGGGGTCATTTGCAAAAGTATCAAAGTTTTGAATGACTCGATGTGATCCAAGGGATCTCTTGAGCCGTTAAAGGACTCCAGCTGGGGAAGGTGAAACTTTGGTGGGAGTGGATGGTCCTTCAGATCATTCCATCTAGGTTTCCTACAGCTTTGTCTTTTACTACATTCCTGTGCTCATCCATCTCCCTCTTCATACTACGAAGCTCGCTCTCCATTCTAGACGAGTTTTCTTCCGATGTTCTCATCCTCCTATTGGCCTGGCTATCCAATCCTTCTTCATTATGGTTTCCTTTGATCCTCCGACGCTCTTCTTCATTCTGATTCTCCATAGTCCGCTATCAGTCCTCATTCTGGGATTCAGTGGCTCTCCTTAGTTCTTCATTCTAGCGAATCACTTCTTCCAAGCTGGCTGTCAAGGCTTGAATTTGTTGTGCAGCTTGTTTGGCATCCATTTGTATGAGGTTCTCTTTTGTCACTTAAGGAAGATGGTTTGAATGATTAGCGTTTCCCACAGACGGCGCCAAACTGATGATGCGAAAAATCACCAAGTTGAGGACCTCGTCTCACTGGATGGACGATCCCGAGGTTGATCATGTCTCTGGTGAAAACTTGCAAGAAAGCTTGGGAAAGAAGTGTAATACACCAGTGTGCTATTTGCCAAAAACACTCGAATGCTTAAGTTAGAAAGGGAGAAAGTTGTTTAGAGAGAAATTGACTTTGAGAGGTTTTTGGATGAGTATTTGTGTGTACCTTTGGATTATGTTGTCCCTCTCTTTTATAGTTGTTTCCTGTCTTAATGGATAATGAATCCTAACATTAGTGAGCAACGGCTAGTATGTCATCAATGAGAGCTCTGAAGTATACAGCTCACTTGTCACCGTTGCTCCGTCCGTTACTTTTCATCATCAATGCACACAATAAATGTGTAGCGCTCGCTTGGATCGTCATTTAATGGGAATGACAATCCCATGTTATTTTTGACTCATCAGTTTGTATGCAACATATATCATTGGAAATTTGCCTTATTCCTTATAATTTTACATGACACCTCCTAATCACATTCTTTTTCACATCATCTAATCGGCTCAAAAATCATGTCTTTTTTGTTTGAAAATAATTCATCCTTTGATGATTTCTACATGTAGCCACTAATCTATCTTCTCAAAGAACTTGGTATTGAATTTCTCAAGATTTCAATCATACAAACCTTTGGAGAAGTACACTCTTCTAAGAAGCTTTCACTTCTGAAATTCTTCTCTTTCTTTTTTCTTTTGTCACATGTCTTCGCAATGAGTATGCTCTTCTAAGAAGCTTTCACTTCTGAAGTTCTTCTCTTTCTTTTTTCTTTTGTCATATGTCTTGGCAATGATCCCCTTGTTGGCATGCTTGCAATAAAGCGATCGTCTACTCAAAGATCTTGTCAACATCCTTGCAAAGAAGCAACCGTTTATGCAAAAATATAGTTGTTGACATTTTTGTTACAAAACAGTCATCTATATAACGATCTTGTCAATGAAGCCATTGTCTATGCAATGATATCATTGCAATGAAGCGACTGTCTATGTAACGATTTCTTCATTGACATCCTTGCAATGAAGCAACCATTTAAGTAATGATATTCTTGTCGACATCTTTGCAATGAAACTAACGTCAAATGCAACAATCTTCTTATTGGCATGTGATAAAATGTGATTTCACCACGTCAGTATGTTCCTCATCAGTACGATAAACGACCTGGAGCTCGTCAGTATGTTCCTCGTCAATACGATGGACGACCTGGAGATTCTATACCAAAGAAAGCACTAAGCAGATAATGACATTGGTTTGGGGCCTGCCAAGGACCCTACAATGCTTAAATTAGCTTAAACTCTTTAAAAATCTATAATCTGTAGAGCAATTTGTGTGTGTTCAACATGAATCATTTACCTATCTCTCTCAGCTTTTTATAGCCTTTATGTGAGTAAATGCTCAATCTACTTTGCCTCTCTAACGTTGTACCACAGCTGGAGGATTTATGGCCTAATAACGACCATTTATCCTCAACCCTTTAACGTCTGTAACAGCCATTAAATGCGCATAATTGGACGGTAGCAATGGCTCCGTGCTCATTTATCATTTGTTCATTAAATGCTGTCTGGAACTAATGCGCTTACGCTCGTCCATGTTATCGCTATCCATCAATTATGGTTGGGCTAGATGGTTAAATGGCTCATTTAATAGCCATTTGACTTCCCCATTCAATGTCCTGTAATGGTTGTGTAATGGTCAGCTTAAGGTAGTTGTAACAGCTATAAGCTGGTGGCTAGAAAGGTTGTACATCCATTACACTTGTGCCATTTATATAAGTGAGAAATTTATATCTGAGCATTAATGTGTGCTTAAAGCATTCTCATCAGCTCTCTCAAATGTGCCAAATGCCAAATATTTGGCACACCAAACACAAAAATAGACCCTCATCGGGTATGCTAAATGTCTCAAAATTTTGAGACATGCTACAGTACGCTCTCAAATATGAGAGCGTACGGACAGCAATGCCATTTTGGTTTAATATTTTTTATTGTCTTTTCTCTCTCCTCTCTCATCACTTTATTCTTTTCTCTTCTCTCTCTGTCACTCTCTATCTCTGCCCTCTCAGTCTGCTCAAGATCTCTCTCATCTTTGCTCAAGATCTCTCGCCGCCTTACCTCGCCATCAACCTCCACAGCCCTCGCCGCCAACCTCCACAGCCCTCGCTGCCGACCTTCAGATCTCTTGATCAGGTCGTGGGTGTGAGATTTGGGATGGGTTTCGATGTGTGGGTTTTGGGTCATTGATTGATCAGTTGGGTTGGGATTTTGGGCCGGTGGTGGTGTCATGGTTGTGGCGGTGGTTGGTTGAGTTTTGGGCCGGCGATGTTTGTGGCTGTAGTGGGTGGCGGTGTTTGTGGCTGTAGTGGGTTTCGATGTGTGGGTTTTGGGTCATTGATTGATCGGTTGGGTTGGGATTTTGGGCCGGTAGTTGTGTCGTGGTTGTAGCATTGGTTGGTTGAGTTTTGGGCCGGCAATGTTTGTGGCTGTAGTGGGCGGCGATGTTTGTGGTTATAGTTGGCTGGCAATGTTTGTTGAAGATTTTGAGTTTTTTTTTTTTTTTTTTTTTTTTTTCTCTCTTTTCTCTTCTGTTGAGGTTTTTGGATTTGGAATTTGTTGGAGATCCAGTGATTGTGATTGTAGTTTATGGAGGTTGATTTGCCGTTGGTGGTGATTTGCCGTTGCCATTGCCGTTGCTGTTCGTGGTTTGTGGAGGTTGATTGTGATTGTAGTTTAATGTGTTGGAATTTGTTTAATATTATTTAATGTGTTGGATATATTATTCTAATGTATAGAATTGAAAAATAGAAGAGGTGATAAATGGTGAATTGTAAAATGGTGTGCTAAAATGATAAAGTAGGTTTTTGGTGTGTCAAAAGGGCATTTTTTTATGAGAGAGCTGATGAGAATACTCTTACGATTGCCCTTAGTAATGATGGTCATCCTTAGTAATGACGATCGTCTTTAGTAATGATGGTCGTCCTTGGTAATGACGGTCACTTTATGGATGACCATTTTACACTACTCGTCAATTGCCCCCCATATTCCTTTGTCATCCTTTGTTTGGATGAGCAAAGGAATATGAAAGGTTTTTGGAGGTTCAATATCCCCTTCGACTCCCGAGATTCTCATCCCATCACATTTAATGCGAGACGACTTTCTCATCAAGTGATTGACACGTGCCTTCTCTTCAATGGTTGCGCGTGCAAAGTTTTCTTGAGCTTGCCGTGTGCCTTGATTTTTGTTTTCCTTTTTAGAAAAACTGCTCATCAGTTTTTAACCATGCGAATATAATCATATCACTTACTCTCGCTTTGAGAATTTGATTGTCATCATGATTGTGCTCATCGGTTTTTAACCATGTGAATTTAGTCATATGATCTACTCTCGCTTTGAGAATTTGATCATCATTATGATTGTGTTCGTCGGTCTTTAACCATGCGAATTTAATCATATGACTTACTCTCGCTTTGAGAATTTGATCATCATTATGATTGTACTCATCCAAATTGAACCTTGTGTGACGATTTTATTCTTATCAAGATTTTTATCGTCTACTTGGTTTTACTCATTGGACTTTCAATGATGGGCATTCTTTTTTAAAAAAAAAATTTCTCTTGTACGGTAAATAATACTTTCAGATCTTTCAAGAGAATGACATTTATTCATGTGGGGAAAAATGCCCCTTATTCATTCCTACTTAGAAAATAGTTTGATGAAAGAAAATTGAAAACGTCACCTAACTAGAGATAATACCTCTTGAAGTGCTCTACATTCCATAGACGAGGACTGTTTGCTATTAAGTGATTCGAGGTAACAAGTTCCTCTACTGGAATACTTGTCAATCTTGTATGAGCCTGTGTATTTTCGTTGTCATTCTTTCAACTGGGGGAACAATCCTTCTCCATTCGTCGTTAATGCATCCTCTCCGTTCATGTACTTTTGGGCTTTAAATAGGAGGTCTGTCATTTTAGTTGGCAGAGTCTTCCCTAAAGAGAAGATGAGGTCAGGATTGTTCAACCCTGCTTGGAAGGTCGTCATTGTCACCTAATCGTTTGCCTCATCAATTTCCAACACTGCTTTGTTGATGCATTTTACATATTCTCTTAAGGTTTACCCATCCTGTTGCATCACAATTAATAGGTATGAGGTGGGCCTCTTATGGCGTTAACCCCCAATGAAATGGTGGACAAAAGAATCGCTCAGCTGCTCAAAGTTTTCAATACAGGTCGCGGGCAGCTTGCTAAACCACACCCTTGCTGCTCCTCTGAGGGTTGTTGAGAATGATTTGTAAACTACCTCGTCTGGGGTCTGCTGGAGGTTTAATATTGTCTTGAATGCCCATATGTGATCTAGGGGATCCTTAGTGCCATCTTAAACCTCCAGTTGTGGGAGACGAAATTTAGGAGGCAAAGGGCACTCCAAAACGCTGGCAGTGAAGGGTGAGTTTTTCCTCTTGATCATGCCATCAAGATTTATCACTGTTTTGCCCTTCATGGCGTTCTTGACTTCGTCTAACTCCTTTCTCATGTTTTGCATTATCTGAACGTTGTCATGAGTCGACTGTGCGATGTGCTTAAAGGTTTCTCTTCTGCTATTTCCTGGACTATGGGCTTTGTCGTCATTGTCATTGCGATTACGCCATGACTGTGACATATTTGTGCCCTCTGACCGCACTCTCTGCTTTGAGTCTTCATTTTGTGTCTTCAATTCTTGCACATTAGTTGTTAGTGCTTGGATTTGTTGAGCTATCACCACCGGGTCTATTGGCGCAATTGTGGTTAAGTCCATCCATTCTAAGGAACTTAGTCAGTAGAGAATTCAACAGCTTATTGATTGATAGCCTATTGTTCCCCACAGACAGCACCAAACTGATTAAACACGATTTCGCCTCGTCAGTATGTTCCTCGTCAGTACGATGGACGACCTGGAGATGCTTTACCAAAGAAAGCACTAAGCAGATAATGACACCGGTTTGAGGCCTGCCAAGGACCCTCTGATACTTAAATTAGCTCAAACTCTTTAGAAATCTGTAATCTGTAGAGTAATTTGTGTATGTTCAAAATGAATCATTTACATGTCTCTCCTAGCTTTTTATAGACTTTGTGTGAGTAAATGGTTAATCTACTGGCCTTTCTAATGTTGTACCATGACTGGAGGATTTATGGCCTAATAATGACCATTTATCCTCAGCCCTTTAACATCTGTAACGGCCATTAAATGCGCATAATTGGACGACAGTAACAGCTCCATGCTCATTTATCATTTGGATATTAAATGTTGTCTAGAACTAATGCACTACACTCATCCATACTTTTACTCGTCATTAACATGGACGGTTTGTAAGTACAAATGAGCATGTTATCACTATCCATCAGTTATGGTTAAGTTGAAGGGTTAAATGGCTCATTTAATAGCCATTTGACTTCCTCATTCAATGTCCTGTAACGGCTGTGTAATGTTCCGCTTGAGGTAGTTGTAATAGCTATGAGCTGGTGGCTGGAAAGGTTGTACGTCTGTTACACTTGTGCCATTTAAGTGAGGAATTTATATCTGAGTGTTAATGTGTGCTTACGATTGTTCTTAGTAATGATGGTCGTCCTTAGCAATGACGATCGTCTTTAGTAATGATGGTCGTCCTTAGTAACGATGGTCACTTTATGGACGACCATTTTACACTACTCGTCAATTGCCCCTTTATTCATTTGTCGTCCTTTGTTTGGACGAGCATAGGAATATGAAAGGTTTTTGGCGGTTCAATCTCCCCTTCGTGTACAAGATTCTCGTCCAATCACATTTAATGCGAGATGACTTTCTCGTTAGGTGATTGACAAGTGCCTTCTCTTTATTGGTTGTGCGTGCAAAGTTTTCTTGAGCTTCCCGCGCACCTTGATTTTTATTTTCCTTTTTCAAAAAACTGCTCATCGGTTTTTAACCATGCAAATTAAATCATATGACTTACTTTTGCTTTGAGAATTTGATCATCATCATGATTGTGCTTGTCGGTTTTTAACCATGCGAATTTAGTCATATAACCTACTCTCGCTTTGAGAATTTGATCGTCATTATGATTGTGTTCGTTGGTCTTTAACCATGCGAATTTAATCATATGACTTACTCTCGCTTTGAGAATTTGATCGTCATTATGATTGTACTCGTCAGCTTTTAACCATGCGAATTTAATCGTATAACTTACTCTCGCTTTGAGAATTTAATCGTCATTATGATTGTGTTCGTCAAATTTTAACCATGAGAATTTAATTATATGACTTACTCTTGCTTTAAGAATTTGATCGTCATTATGATTGTACTCGTCCAAATTGAACCTTATGTGACAATTTTACTCTTATCAAGATTTTTATCATCTACTTGGTTTTACTTGTTGGACTTTCAATGACGGGCTTTCTTTTTGAAATTTTTTTTTCTCTTGTATGGTAAATAATACTTTCAGATATTTCAAGAGAACAACATTTATTCATGTGGGGAAAAATGCCCCCTTATTCATTCCTGCTTAGAAAACTGTTTGATGAAAGGAAATTTAAAACGTCATCTAACTAGCGATAATACCTCTTGAAGTGCTCTACATTCCGTAGATAAGGTAAATTTTTGCCGTTGAGTGATTCGAGGTAACAAGTTCCTTTACTGGAATACTTGTCGATCTTGCATAAGCCTGCGTATTTTCGTTGTCATTATTTTGATTGGGGGAATGATCCTTCTCCTTCTTTTTATGTTGGAGCTCGTTGATTTCTTCCATCTTTTGCTTGACTTCTATTTCATTTGCCATTAATGCATCCTCTCCGTTCATGTACTTCTGGGCTTTAAATAAGAGGTCAGTCATTGTAGTTGGCGGAGTCTTCCCTAGAGAGAAGACGAGGTCAGGATTGTTCAACCCTGCTTGGAAGGTCGTCATTATCACCTGATGGTTTGACTCATCAATTTCCAACACTGTTTTGTTGAAGCGTTTTACATATTCTCTCCAGGTTTCCCTTTCCTATTGCATCACAGTTAATAGGTATAAAGTGGGCCTCTTATGGCGTTGGCCCCCAATGAAATGGAGGACAAAAGAGTTGCTCAGTTGCTCAAAGTTTGTGATACAGGCCGCGAGCAGCTTGCTAAACCACACCCTTGCTGCTCCTATAAAGGTTGTTGGGAATGATCTGCAAATTACCTTGTCTGGGTTCTGCTGGAGGTTTAATATTGTCTTGAATGCCCCTATGTGATCTAGGGGATCCTTAGTGCCATTGTAAACCTCCAACTGTGGGAGACGAAATTTGGGAGGCAAGGGGCACTCCAAAATGTTGGCAATGAAGGGTGAGTTTGTCCTCTTGATCATGCCATCAAGATTTATCGCTGTCTTTCTCTTCATGGCGTTCTTGACTTCGTCTAACTCCTTCCTCATGTTTTTCATTATTTGATCATTGTCATGAGTCGACTGTGTGGTGTGGTTAGAAGTTTCACTTTTGCTATTTCCTGGACTATGGGCATCGTCATCATTGTCATTGCGATTATGCTGTGACTGTGTATTTGTGCCCTCTAAATGCACTCTCCGCTTCGAGTCTTCATTTTGTTTCTTCAATTCTTGCATATTGGCTGTTAGTGCTTGGATTTGTTGAGCCATCACCACTAGGTCCGATGGCACAGTTATGGTTGAGTCCGTCGATTCTAAGGAACTTAGTCAGTAGAGAATTCAACAGCTTATTGATTTATAGCCTATTGTTCTCCACAGACGGAGCCAAACTGATAAAACGCAATTTCGCCTCGTCAGTATGTTCCTCGTCAGTACGATGGATGACTTGGAGATCCTGTACCAAAGAAAGCACTAAGCAGATAATGGCACCGGTTTGGGGCTTGCCAAAGACCCTCCGATGCTTAAATTAGCTTAATCTCTCTAGAAATCTATAATTTGTAGAGTAATTTTTCTGTTCAACATGAATCATTTACATGTCTCTCCAAGCTTTTTATAGCCTTTATGTGAGTTAATGCTCAATCTACTGGCCTCTCTAATGTTGCACCACAACTAGAGGATTTATGGCCTAATAATGACCATTTATCTGTTGGGGTTTATGCCCGAAAATCCAATTTATTGGCATGTCATAAATAATTAAATAGTTTAATTATATGAGACTATCTATAAATGAACTAATGGGACATTATCTTAGTCCATAAGATGCATAGTATGTTATTTATGTGAAAAGTTACAGAAAGATATAAATCACAAGTTTTTTGTAAACTCAGAATTTTAGTTCGTAGTCGATGATGAAATTGGGCATTTTATCTGCGAAGACTGTAACATATCAACTAAGATAATTTGTCTTTATCATGGAAGTGGAGACTTCTAGTTGGTATATTGATATGTTTTAAGAGTTAAGACATATTTAACTAGACCGCTGTGAGATTTATTATTCTCCTAACGACTGTCAAATGAATAATAAATCTCACGACTTCTATTTACATCAACTCTAAATCCTGAGAGAATAATGGACCTGATCATGAAGTGTAGGTTGCTTTGATATATCAGGAGTGAGATCTATAAGTCACGGTCAAAATCTCAGAATGTTGGGCAGCCGCATTTAGTGTTGATGGAACATATATTTTCAAGATGGAATTCATAATCTCTTAACTGAGATATAAAATATTCCCTTGAGATAAATTTAATGGGTTTAGTTATTCAGAGTGTTGGGCCCAACCACTTTAGTAAGGAGTTACTAAAGTATATATTTATGAAATTGGATTTCATAAATATATGATGAATAACATAAAGGATTAAACCGGGTACTCAAGGATTAAGATATAGTAATTTTCAAAGTGGCAGTCTATTTTCATGACTTTGTATTACTACGAATATTTTAATGAAGGGGTTGCATGTATAATAAAGTTTTGGGATATAATTTATTAATAAGGCCTAGAGTGCAATTATATTCTTATAGTGGTATTGAATATAATTAATGGTAACTTTAGACTTGTCAAGAGTTGACAGAAAAGCCCAAGGCCCATTGGAGCTAGAGTCTTATTTGTTCCCTTTTGGTCCCACTCTAAGCCACATACTAGAGCCCAATTGGAATAGCCCAAAAGGCTAGCCCAATTAGATAATCAGTTATATATATAAGGAGAGAAACATACAAAATTTCATATGGTTAAAAGATGAAGGTTTTCATAAGACTTTCATAGTGGTTTTTCATTAATATCACATAAGGAATGAAATGGTTTGTATATGAGTGTTGGACACTCTTCTATTCTTTCCTTAGAAACTGATTGAGAGACCACACTTCTTGGGCATCAAGTGGAATTGGAGTGAAGATTAAAAGTATTCCTAAGTACTTCTAGATCTTTGGTTTTGAATTTCACCGCACCAAGGTACGCTTTCTTGTTCTTAAATTCTGAAACTTACATAGTACATGTTATCAATTGCGAATGAAGTAGATCCGTTAATTTTCCGCTGCGTATGTTTTGTATGCGTTACAAACATGTATTTTTCCAACAAATGGTATCAGAGCGGTCTTCAATTTCGAATATGTATAACATGTTTGTGAGTTTTGGAATTAAAGATGGAAATTTCATGATGTTAGAAAATTCTACACTTAATTTTCTGCATGATCATTGAAATGATTGTTTGATGAAAAATTGATATTGATGTTGTGACGTTGTTTAAGTTTGATTTTGATTATGTTAGATTGAACCTTAAGGCTATAACATCAATGGAATTCAGTTTTGATCTCCAATCTCTTTTTGATGTGATCAAGAAACTAAGTTTTGTTCAAGTGAAACATCAAAAATGGTTACCAAAATTTTTGAAAAATTCAGTTTTTACGATTTTCGACCGATCGAGAATTCCCTTAGATCGATTGAATGTTCCTTTTTGATCGATCGAACAGGAATCGAAAATTGATCGAGTCAAGCATATTGTTTATGCTAAATTTAGTAAAATTTCGATTGATCGAGAATTCCTTTCGATCGATTGAATTTTTCTTTTCGATCGATCGAATAGGAATCGGGTACCGATCGAGTCATCCAGAAACTTTGAAATTTTTTTGATGAAGATTTCGATTAATCGAGAAATAGATTCGACCGATTGAAATGGACTGTTTTTGAAATTTCACTAAGTATTAAAACATAGATGAAGTGTAAGGCTATGTGTGATGAGATTACACATGGTTCTAACTAAAAGATCTAATGCGATCAAAGATATTAGTTAAATAGAACTCTTAGTCGTAAATAGTTTGGGACTTGTCTTTTAAGAAACATTCTAATGAGATTAGAATTATTTTATGATTGAAAGTCCTTAATTTTTTTTAATTAGAAATTTTAATGAGATTAAAGCTTAATTAAAAGGTATATAGTTTCTAATGAGATTAGAATCTTTTATTTAGTAAATTAAGGATAGAGTTCTTTATAACTAATTTTTGATCCATTAGTGTTTAAGGAATCCTAAATAATTTAGGACTTCCATTTTAGTTAGTGATTCTAATAAGATTAGAGTCTTTAATAAGTGCAAGGTTATTAGCTGTGATGGGATCACAATTATTTAAGAAAAACCCAAATAATGAGTCGGAGTGCTGAAATCACCCTTTTGTTAAGTTTTTTGTAATGTGAGTAGGTACCTTGTCTTGACTTCGCGTCTTGCATTCCATGCGAAGGGTATTTACTTCACGGATTACAATGTTAAACTTCTTTGTGATTGCGCAAATGTTCGTTACGCTATTGTAACATGACTTAGTAACATCACATTGAATTTAAACAATTAAACACATTTGATGTGTAGGGTTAAAATTGTGATTAGATCACAATGATTTCATGACAATCCACTTGTTTTAAAATTTCTAGTGGGAGAGAGATAAAAGGGTTGGATCTCACGGCCTCCATTGTCAGTTCATAGTGGTGTGGGGTAAACATCTCGTCTTGGCCTCAAGCCTTGCGTTCCATGCGGAGGATGTTTATTTCATGGTACTACAAGTTTGAACTTCCCGGTTTATAGTGGTGTGGGAAAGCACCTCATCTTGGCCTCGAGCCTTGCGTTCCATGCGGAGGGTGTTTTGCTTCATGGTACTACAGGATTGAACTTTATAAAGGTAGAGTTATGTGGCTACACATAGTTCTAGGCAATGGTGTACATTAGACTAAATTTAATGTTAACCTCCCTTCGGAGCTATGTCATTATTACTTAGAGGCCGAAGGAAAAGCGGCAAATTATTTTTATTTGGTAAGAGTAACCATGATAGCATTAATAATGAGAATATTTCTCGCCTGATCATAGTGTTTGGTATGACCTCACTTTCGAGGAATATTAATTGCGGGATTAGGTTGTCGTTGTACCTAGTATAGTATGTTTTCTGGGTTCCATACTATATGGTTATGGATGCAAAATATAATGTCCCTGTAACTATGTTCATAATCTCAGAATAAAGTTGTCATAAATTTTATTCTCTAGCTACTATTTTAATTGAATAAAATTGTCTTAGCCTTGAGCTTTGCATTTCATGCGGAGGGTGTTTTGTATCATGGTACTACAAGATAAACTTGTTAAAGGAGATGAAATGTGGCTACACATGATTCTAGACAATGGTACACACTAGACTAAATATTATAGTATCCTCTATGCTAAGTTCTTACTATTATTATTTAGAGGCTAAATGTATAACAACATATTATTAGTGTTTGATAAGAGTTATCATGATAGCACTAATAATGAGAATAGTTCTCAATCAATCATAGTATTTAATGTTCACTCTATGCTGAGGGATATTGAATATGAGATTGGGTTGTTGTTGCATATATTATATTATGGTTTTAATAAGGTTCCATACTATATGTATATATGCTAAATTGATAATGTCCGGTTTACTTATTATATTCATGTTTATTGTTTTCAGATTTAATTATGGCATCAATTATCCCACTTGTTGCTATTCTTAATCAAAACAAACTGACTGGATCCAACTATGTTAACTAGAAAAGAAATTTGGACATTGTTCTTACAGCTGAAGAGCACAAGTATGTGCTTAGTCAACCTTGTCCTAGCTTTCCATCATTAGATGCTCCTTTTAAGGAAAAACAACGATATGATCATTGGCAAAAATCTAATGAGATGGGCAAGTGTTGTATCCTAGCTTCTATCTCAAATATTCTACAACATTAAATGCATGATGTAGAACTAGCTTTGGACATAATGCTAAGTCTGAAGGAGATGTTTGGTGAGCAAGGCCGTTTTGCAAGGCAAGAAACCATGAGGCAAATTTATAATACCAAAATGGTTGAAGGCACTTTAGTGAGGGAGCATTGTCTTAAGATGATCTCTAATCTGAATACACTAGAAGTTTTAGGTGCCGATATTGATGGAGAATCCCAAGTGGATATGATACTCTACTCACTACCAGAATCATTCAAGGAATTCAGACTTAATTACAATATGAACAAAAAGATTTATTCATTGTCTGAATTAATGAATGAATTGGTAGCGACGGAAGGCATTCTTGGTACATCCAGTGTTGATGCCAATATGGCTAAAGCTTCTATTTCTCAACCTAAGTCGAATGGCAAGGGTTAGAAGAAGAAGAAGAAGGACTTCACCAACCAAGATGGTAAACAAATTGCCTTAGGAGTTGCTAACAAGGGAAAAAAGAAGGAATATGCCAAAGGAAAGTGTTTCCATTGTGGTGAGAAAGGTCATTGGAAGAGGAATTGTCCAATATTTAGAGTTGCCAAGAATAAGGGTATGAAATGTTCATTCCTTCTTGAAATATGTTTAATACAAAAACCCACGGATTCCTGGTGTATGGATTCAGGTTGTACTTATCATATCTGCAATTCTTTGCAGAGGTTCCAAGAGACCAGAAAAGATATCAATTAAGATGATTTGTCTTGATCATGGAAGTGGAGACTTCTAGTTGGTATATTGATATGTTTTAAGAGTTAGGACATATTGAACTAGACCGATGTGAGATTTATTATTCTCCTAATGACTGTCAAATGAATAATAAATCTCACGACTTCTATTTACATCAACTCTAAATTTTGAGAGAATAATGGACTTGATCATGAGGTGTAGGTTGCTTTAATATATCAGGAGTGAGATCTATAAGACACGATCAAAACCTCAGTATGTTGGGCAGCCGCATTTAGTGTTGATGGAACATATATTCTCAAGATGGAATTCATAATCTCTTAACGGAGATATAAAATATTCCTTTGAGATAAGTTTAATGGGTTTGGTTATTCAGAGTATTGGGCCTAACCACTTTAGTAAGGAGTTACTAAAGTATATATTTATGAAATTGGATTTCATAAATATATGATGAATAACATAAAGGATTAAACCGGGTACTCAAGGATTAAGATGTAGTAATTTTCAAAGTGGTAGTCAACATTCATGACTTTGTATTACTACGAATATTTTAATGAAGGGGTTGTATGTATAATAAAGTATTGGGATATAATTTATTAATAAGGCCTAGAGTGCAATTATATTCTTATAGTGGTATTGAATATAATTAATGGTAACTTCGAACTTGTCAAGACTTGATAGAAAAGCCCAAGGCCCATTGGAGCTAGAGTTTTATTTGTTCCCTTTGGTCCCATCTCAAGCCACAAACAAAAGCCCAATTGGGTAGGCCCAAAAGGCTAACCCAATTAGATAATCAATTTTTATTTAATAAGATTTGTTAAATAAGTAACTACTAAGGTAGTTAGAATGTACGTATGATAAAAAGAAAAGAAAACAGTTTTCCTCTGTAAGGAGAAGAAGAAGGATTTTTCTTTGAGAATCAATGTACAAAAGACTGATTGAGAGACCACACTTCTTGGGCATCATGTGGAATTGAGATGAAAATTAGAGGTATTCTCAAGTCTTGGTTTTGAATTTTACTGCATCAAGGTACGCTCTCTTTTCTTTGTTTTAGAATTCAAGGTTACATGTTATCTCTCATGAATGAAATAAATCCATGTTTGTTACTTCCGTAGTGTGTTTTGTATGAGATGCAAAACCAGATTTTCCAACAGTAATAAAGAAGGATAAAGTGTTTATCTGTTCTGGCAATATTGTTGATGGTCTTTATATTTTAACTCCTGATAATCATGAATTATATAATTCTGAATTAGATAACAATTCACATGTGAAATCATTAAAGAGAAAGTTTCCTTTAACTAGTGATGCATATCTTTCGCATTTACGTTTAGGTCATATTAATTCAAACAGGATTCAAAGACTGATCAAAGATGGACTCTTAGAGCCATTGGACTTTGATGGATTTCCAGTTTATGAATCTTGTTTGGAAGGAAAAATGACCAAATGACCTTTTAACGCAAAAGGTAGAAGAGCCCAAGATTTGCTAAAACTAGCACATTTAGATGTATGTGGTCCTATGTCAACCCAATTAAGAGGTGGCTATGAGTATTTCATTAATTTCACTGATGATTACTCTAGATTTTTTTATGCGTACCTAATGAAACGGAAGTCCGAAACCTTTGAAAAGTTCAAAGAATTTAAGGCTAAAGTTGAGAATCAATTAGGTAAACGCATAAAGGTCATTCGATCTGATCGAGGTGGTGAATACCTTCTTGGGAATTTCAAGAATTACTTAACTGAAAATAGGATTATATCCCAATTGACTGCACCTAGAACTCCACAACAAAATTGTGTAGCGGAAAAAAGGAATAGGCATCTTTTAGATATGGTTAGGTCCATGATGAGTTATTCAACTCTACCAATTTCTTTTTTGGGATATGCCTTGAATACTACAATGTATCTTCTGAATTTAGTACCTTCGAAGTCTGTTCCTAAAACACTTGTAGAGTTGTGGAATGGGCGTAAACCTAGTATGAAACATCTCCATATTTGGGGTTGTCCAGCACATGTGTTAAAAGGAAAGTCTGACAAGTTATAGTCTAAAACATAAGTGGTTTTCTTTGTAGGGTATCCAAAAGGAACTGTTGGAGGTTTATTCTATAGTCATAAAGATAATAAAGAATTTGTAAGTACAAATGCCAAATTTTTGGACAATGACTATATAAATGATTATACTCCTAGAAGTAAAGTTGTTTTGGCTGAAATGAATGAACCTGTAATTGAACAACCAATGGATGAAACTAGGGATGATGTGGCTGTATTAGATATAACACAAGATACTACTCATGAGATGACTAGTACACAGGAGCCTCATCGCAGTGGGAGGATTGTTAGGCCACCTATAAGATTTATAGGTTTGGGAGAAACTTATGAAGCTATCTCAAAAGATTTATATGTCCTTAACACCTTCTTTTTGTGTATACCCTTTCGCCACTAGCCTTGCTTTAAAGGTTTCAACCTTTCCATCTATCCCTCTCTTCCTCTTGTAAACCCATTTGCAACCAATAGGTTTAATGCCGTTAGGTGCCTTTACAAGATCTCAAACATGATTCGAATACATTGAATCTAATTCAGATTTTGTAGCTTGGACCCAATGATGGGCATCTATATCATTCATTGCCTCTTCATAAGTGTAGGGATCTGATTCAACCTCTTCTGGGATAGCTTCATAAGTTTCTCCCAAACCTATAAATCTTATAGGATCTCATGAGTAATGTCTTGTGGTGTATCTAATACATCCACATTATCCCTAGTTTCGTGTATTGGTTCTTCTATTACAGGTTCATTCATTTCAGCCAAAACAACTTTACTTCTAGGAGTATAATCATTCATATAGTCATTTTCCAAGAATTTGGCATTTGTGCTAACAAACGCTTTATTATCCTTATGACTATAGAATAAACCTCCAACAATTTCTTTTGGATACCCTACAAAGAATACCACTTCTGTTTTAGACTGTAACTTGTCAGACTTTCCTTTTGACACATGTGCTGGACAACCCCAAATATGGAGATGTCTCATACTAGGCTTACGCCTAGTCCACAACTCTACAGGTGTTTTAGGAACAAACTTTGAAGGTACTAAATTTAGAAGATACATTACAGTACTTAAGACATATCCCCAAAAAGAAATTGGTAGAGTTGAATAACTCAATATGGATCTAATCATATCTAAAAGAGTCTTATTCCTTATTTCTGCTACACCATTTTGTTATGGAGTTCCAGGTGCAGTCAACTGGGATATAATCCCATGTTTAGTCAAGTAATCCTTGAAATCCCCAAGAAGGTATTCACCACCTCGATCAGATCGAATGGCCTTTATGCGTTTACCTAATTGATTCTCAACTTCAGCCCTAAACTCTTTGAACTTTTCAAAAGTTTCAGACTTCCGTTTCATTAGGTACACATAACCAAATCTAGAGTAATCATTAGTGAAGGTAATGAAATACTCATAGCCACCTCTTGCTTGGATTGACATAGGACCACATACATTTGAATGTACTAGTTCTAGCAACTCTTGAGCTTTTCCACTTTTTGCATTAAAAGGTCGTTTGGTCATTTTACCCGCCAAACAAGATTCATAAACTGGAAAACCATCAAATTCCATGGGCCCTAAGAGTCCATCTTTGATAAGTCTTTGAATTCTGTTTGAATTAATATGACCCAAACGTAAGTGCCAAAGATATGCATCACTTGTAGAAGGAAAATTTCTCTTTAATGATTTTACATGAGAGTTATTATCTAATTCAGAATTGTATAATTCATGCTTAACAGGAGTTAAAATATAAAGACCATCTACAATATTGCCAGAACAGTTAAACATTTTATCCTTCTTTATTACAACATTGTCTTTTAGGATAACATAATATCCATGTTTACCTAAATAAGTTGCAGAAATTAAATTCCTACGAACATTAGGTACACACAAACAGTCTTCCAATATTAAAACTCTAGATTCAAAACATAAATTAAACACTCCAATAGCTACAACTGGAATCCTGCTCCCATCGGCCAAGGTAAGAAATATTTCCCCTTCATTCAGCTTTCTGGTCTCCTAAACCCCTACAAAGATTTGCAGATATGATTAGTACAACCTGAATCCACACACCAGGAATTCGTGGGATTCTATACTAAACATGTTTCAAGAAGGAATGTACTTTTCATACCTTTATTCTTGGCAGCCTTAAATATTAGACAATTCCTCTTCCAATGTCCTTTCTCACCACATTGGAAACACTTTCCTTTGGTTTTCTTTCCTTTGTTGGCAACTCCTAAGGCAACTTGTTTACCATTTTGCTTGGCGAAGTCCTTCTTCTTCTTCTTCTTCTTTTTACCCTTGCCTTTCGACTTAGGTTGAGAAGTACAAGCTTCATCCATATTGGCATCAACACTAGAAGTACCAAGGATGCCTTCCGCCGCTACCAATTCATTAATCAATTCAGACAATGTACAAACCTTTTTGTTCATATTATTGTTGAGTTTGAATTCCTTGAATGATTCTGGTAGTGACTGGAGTATCATATCCACTTGGGATTCTCCATCAATATCGGCACCTAAAACTTCCAATGTATTCAGATTAGAGATCATCCTAAGACAATGCTCCCTCACTGAAGTACCTTCAGCCATTTTGGTATTATAAATCTGCCTCATAGTTTCTTGCCTTGCAGAACGGCCTTGCTCACCAAACATCTCCTTCAGACTTAGCATTATGTCTGAAGTTACTAGATACTAGGATATAGCACTTAGCCATTTCATTAGATTTCTGCTAACAATCATATCACTGTTTTTCCTCAAGAGGAGCATCTAATGATGGAAAGCTAGGACATGGTTGAGTAAGCACATATTTGTGCTCTTCAGCAGTAAGAACAATGTCCAAATTTCTTTTCCAGTCAATATAGTTGGATCCAGTCAGTTTGTTTTGATTAAGAATAGCAACAAGTGGGCTAAATGATGCCATGATTTTAAATTTGAAAATAACAAACATGAATATAATAAGTAAACTAGACATTATCAATTTAGCATATAAACATATAGTATGGAACCTTAATAAAACCATAATATAAAATATGCAACGACAACCCAATCCCATATTCAATATCCCTTAGCATAGAGTGAATATTAAATACTATGATTGATTGAGAACTATTCTCATTATTAATGCTGTCATGATAACTCTTATCAAACACTAATAATATGCTGTTTTACATTTTGCTTCTAAGTAATAATAGTAAGAACTCAGCATAGAGGATACTATAATACTTAGTCTAGTGTATACCATTGTCTAGAATCATGTGTAGCCACATTTCATCTCCCTTAACAGGTTTATTTTGTTGTACCATGATACAAAACCCCCTCTGCATAGAATGCAAAGCTCATGGCTAAGACAAGGTGTTTGATCAAACCACTATAAACCAGGTAGTTCAAACTTGTAGCACCATGAAATAAATACTCTCCGCATGGAACGCTAAGCTCGAAGCAAAGACAAAGTATACATTTCATACTACTATGAACATACAATGGAGGCCGTGAGATCCAACTCTTGTATCTCTCTCCCACTAGATATTTTAAATTAAAGGTTTTTAAGATCAAGAACCATAATAATACTAGACACCTTGAAAACATAATCCTAATCTCATTAGGAATAAATTTCATAATCCTAGTATTAACAAGATAACATATATATCCATGTATCTCCATATAAATTGCAACATATGAAACGCACTTTAATATACGGATCCAAGACATCCAAGGCATATAACACATGTTAGAAACATTGTATCACTACCTTATATAAATAATCCGAATGCTTATGAATCCATATATATCTATATATATATATATATATATTGGATGAATCCTTATAAACTATTAACACATGCAAGATGGCCATCAAGGCAATTAACATTAAATTGTCTTTCTATAGCCAAACGGTGCAAAAATAGTCCAAGCGGTGCAATAACTAAATACATGCACATGACGGTTATTTCAATACCATTCAATAACTATATATCATTGGCAATAACTATTAAAACACGGCACCATTAAAACAAACCAAGATGTCCATTGACAACAATAATCAATAGTTATTGAATGAAATTCAATAACTTCTCACAACTGCCAATAATATCCAAGCCGTGCATAACAAAAGTAAACCCATTCGCAAGATGTGTAGATGGGGTCCTTGATGAATACAAACACCAAAAACATACGGCACAAAACAAAAGTTACAGCCGTGTCCTCTTGGAACCATGCAAAACAATATATCGCATATATTGATCAATGCACACAGGGTTTATGGAACAATAACTTAATGCAGAAATTTGAAAACACAAAGATAACGGTTTTATTAAATTTCAAAACTCAATCTCATGTTATACAAACATGATATGAAAACCTAGCTTTGATACCAATTGTTGGAAAATCTGGTTTTGTATCTCATACAAAACACACACAGCGGAAGCAACAAACATGGATCTATTTCATTCATGATTGATAACGTGCACCATGTAAATTTCATAATTTAAGAACAAGATAGCATACCTTGGTGTGGTGAAATTCAAAAAAAAAGATTAGAAGTACTTGGGAACACTTTTAATCTTCACTCCAATTCCATTTTACGCCTAAGAAGTGTGCTCTCTTAATCAGTTTCCAAGGGAGAATAATCGAGTAGCTTCACTCACACATACACACCATTTCACAATGATGTCTCTCTTAAAATTAAATTTTGTATGTTTCTCCCTTTATAATTAACTGATTATCTAATTGGGCTGGCCTATTAGGCCTTTCCAATTGGGCTTTAGTGTGTGGCTTGGAGTGGGACCAAAAATGACCAATAAGACATTAGCTCCAATGGGCCTTGGGTTTTTCTGTCAACTCTTGACAAGTCCAAAGTTACCATTAATTATATTTAATATCACTATATAAATATAATTGCACTCTAGACCTTATTAATAAATTATATCTCAAGACTTTATTAAACATGCAACCCCTTCATAAAATATTCATAGTAATACAAAGTCATGAATGTAGACTGCCACTTTGAAGATTACTACATCTTAATCCTTGAGTGCCTGGTTTAATCCTTTAAGTTATTCATTATATATTTATGAAATCCATTTTCATAAATATATATTTTAGTAACTCCTATGTCAATCCAAGCAAGAGGTGGCTATGAGTATTTCATTACTTTCATTGATGATTACTCTAGATTTGGTTATGTGTACCTAATGAAACGGAAATCCAAAGCCTTTGAAAACTTCAAAGAGTTTAGGGCTGAAGTTGAGAATCAATTGGGTAAACGCATAAAGGCCATTTGATCTGATCGTGGTGGCGAATAAATTCTTGGGGATTTTAAGGATTACTTAACTGAAAATGGGATTGTATCCCAATTGACTGCACCTGGAACTCCACAACAAAATGGTGTAGCAGAAAGTATGAATAGTACTCTTTTAGATATGGTTAGGTCAATGATGAGTTATTCAACTCTACCAATTTCTTTTTGGGGATATGCCTTGAATACTGCAATGTATCTTTTGAATTTAGTACCTTCGAAGTCTGTTCCTAAAACACCTGTGGAGTTGTGGAATGGGTGTAAACCTAGTATGAGACATTTCTATATTTGGGGTTGTCCAGTACATGTGTTAAAAGGAAAGTCTGACAAGTTACAGCCTAAAACAAAAGTGGTTTTATTTGTAGGGTATCCAAAGGGAACTGTTAGAGGTTTGTTCTATAGTCATAAAGATAATAAAGTGTTTGTTAGCACAAATGCCAAATTCTTAGAAAATAACTATATGAATGATTATACTCCTAGAAGTAGAGTTGTGTTGGCTGAAATGAATGAATCTGTAATTGAACAACCAATGGATGAAACTAGGGATGATGTGGTTGTATTAGATACACCACAAGATATTACTCATGAGATGACTAGTACACAGGTGCCTCGTCGTAGTAGGAGAATTGTTCGACCTCCTATAAAATTTATAGGTTTGGGAGAAACATATGAAGGTATCTTAGAAGAGGCTGAATCGGATCCCTACACTTATGAAGAGGCAATGAATGATATAGATACACATCATTGGGTCAAAGCTATGAAATTTGAATTAGATTCTATGTATTCCAATAAAGTTTGGGATCTTGTAAAGGCACCTAACGGCATTAAACCTGTTAGTTGCAAATGGGTTTACAAGAGGAAGAGAGTGATAGATGGAAAGGTTGAAACCTTTAAAGTAAGGCTAGTGGTGAAAGGGTATACTAAAAAAGAAGGTATTGATTATGAGGAAACCTTTTCACCAGTAGCAATGCTTAAATCTATCAGAATTCTCTTATCCATTTCTGCTCATTATGATTATAAGATTTGGAAAATGGATGTCAAGACTGCATTTCTTAATGGCAATCTTGAAGAAGAAATCTATATGATGCAACCAGAAGGTTTCATAGCAATGAACCAAGAGCATATGGTATGCAAGTTGAAAAGGTCCATTTATGGACTTAAGCAAGCATCTAGGTCATGGAACATCAGATTTGATCAAGCAATCAAATCATTTGGTTTTGAACAAAATCTTGATGAACCATGTGTGTACAAAAGACATCAAGACAAAGTAGTAATGTTCCTAGTGCTTTATGTTGATGATATTCTACTCATTGGAAATGATGTAGAAGTGATGTCATCAGTGAAGGTTTGGTTGTCAAGCCAATTTGATATGAAGGACTTGGGTGAGGCTAACTTTATTCTAGGGATCAAGCTTTGGCGAGATCGCAAGAATAAGATATTAGACTTATCACAAGTTGGATATATAGATAAGGTTCTAGAACGGTTTAGCATGCAAAACTCCAAGAAAGGATTACTTCCATTTAGACATGGAGTTCCTCTGTCTAATAACCAAAGACCTAAGACTCAAGAGGAAGAAAATATAATGAGACAAGTTCCTTATGCTTCTGCAATAGGAAATCTCATGTATGCCATGCTTTGTACTAGACTAAATATCTACTATTTAGTTGGCATGGTCAGCCGATATTAATCGAATCCAAGACCAAAACATTGGCAAGTTGTAAAGCATATCCTCAAGTATCTATGGAGAACGAGAGATTATTTGCTTGTTTACCGGTGTGAGGATTTGATTCCCATTGGCTATACAGATTCAGATTTTCTATCGAATTTAGATTTCAGAAAGTCCACTTCAGGATGTGTATTCACCTTAGGAGGTAGAGCCATAAGTTGGAGGAGTGTTAAGCAATCATGTATTGCGGACTCCACCATGGAAGCTAAGTATGTTGCTGCTTCTGAAGCAGCAAAGGAAGCTGTTTGGCTTAAGAAATTCCTTTCTGACCTTGGTGTTATGAGAATGGAGCAAGTTCTTATCACATTGTTTTGCGACAATAGTGGAGCAGTTGCACAATCCAAGGATCCAAGGAATCACAAGAAAGGAAAGCACATTGAGAGAAAATACCACATCATTCGAGACATCACTGCTCGTGGAGATGTAGTAGTTGCAAAGATTGAAAGTGCAAATAATCTAGCAGATCCCTTTACCAAAGCCCTGCCTCAAAGGACTTTCGAGTCACATTTGGAGGGAATGGGAATTAGATTAGTGCACAATAGTCTTTAGGGCAAGTGGGAGATTGTTAGGATTAGTGCCCTTAAATCCTATTGTATGATGCTATGTATGATATTATGTATGACATTATGCATGACATGATGTATGACTTAATATTGTTATAGATAAAGTTGTTTTATTATTATCTAAAATAGTGGTAACATAAATATTCGGACATTATCATATAGTCATGAGATGCATAGTATGTGATTTATATGAAAAGTCACAGAAGATATAAATCACAAATTTTTTGCAAACTTAGAATTGTAGTTCGTAGTTGGTGATGAAATTGGGCATTTCATCTGCGAAGACTATAACATATTAACTAAGATGATTTGTCTTGATCATGGAAGTGGAGACTTCTAGTTGATATGTTGATATGTTTCAAGAGTTAAGACGTATTAAACTGGACCGCTGTGAGATTTATTATTTTCCTAAAGACTGTCAAATGAATAATAAATCTCACGACTTCTATTTACATGAACTCTTAATCCTGAGAGAATAATGGACATGATCATGAAGTGTAAGTTGCTTTGATATATCAGGAGTGAGATTTAAAGTAACGGTCAAAATCTCAGTATGTTGGGCAGCCACATTTAGTGTTGATGGAACATATATTCTCAAGATGGAATTCATAGTCTCTTAACGGAGATACAAAATATTCCTTTGAGATAAGTTTAATGGGTTTGTTATTCAGAATCTTAGGCCTAACTACTTTAGTAAAGAGTTACTAAAGTATATATTTATGAAATTGGATTTCATAAATATATGATGAATAACATAAAGGGTTAAACCGAGCACTCAAGGATTAAGATGTAGTAATTTACAAAGTGGCAGTCTACATTAATGACTTTGTATTACTACGAATATTTTATGAAAGGGTTGCATATATAATAAAGTCTTGGGATATAATTTATTAATAAGGCCTAGAGTGCAATTATATCTATATAGTGGTATTAAATATAATTAATGGTAACTTTGGACTTGTCAAGAGTTGATAGAAAAGCCCAAGGCCCATTGGAGCTAGTGTGTTTTTTGTTCCCTTTTGGTCCCACTCCAAGCCACATACTAAAGCCCAATTGGAAAGACCCAATGGCTAGCCCAATTAGATATTCAATTATAAGGAGAGAAACATATAGATTTTTGTAGTAACATGAAATGGTATGTATGTGAGTGTTAGACACTCTTTCATTCTCCCTTGAACAAATTCTTATAAACTGATTGAGAGACCACACATCTTAGGCACAAGTGGAATTGGAGTGAAGATTAAAAGTGTTCTCAAGTACTTTTGATCTTTGGTTTTGAATTTCACCACACTAAGGTACACTCTTTTGATTCTATATTCTATAACTTACATAGTGCATGTTATCAATTGCGAATGAAGTAGATCCGTTAATTTTCCGCTGCATATGTATCTTTCCAACAATTGGTATCAGAGCGGTCTTCAATTTCGAATTTGTATAACATGTTTTGTGATTTTTAGAATTAGAGATAATAGTTTCATGATGTTAGAAGATTATATACGTATTTAATTTTCTACATGGTTGTTGAAATTATGGTTTGATAAAAATTGATATTGATGTTATGATGTTGTTTAGATTTGAATTCAAGTATGTTGAATTGAACTTTAAGACTATAGCATCAATGGAATTCAGTTTTGATATCAAATTCTGTCTATCATTGATAATTATGATTTAAACTCATCACTCATGAGTTTTTGTCATTGATAATTATGGTTTAAACTCGTCACTCGTGAGCAGAGTTTTTACCATCGATAATTATGATTTAAACTCGTCACCCATGAGTTTTACCATTGATAATTATGGTTTAAACTCGTCACTTATGAGTTTTTACCATTGATAATTTATGATTTAAACTCATCATTAATGAGTTTTTACCATTTCTGAGATCTTTCAAAGACTTTATCAATATGCTCACTATGTATAGCTTGCGCTTAGTTATTGGATGCGCATATTAAAGATCTGGTCTTTGAAAAGAAATGGCTTAGAGACACCTTATTTGCTTTATTCACCCTTGCTTACAAAGGTATTACAAGGGTATAACTTCACAAAGTAAAATGCAAAAAATAGAAAATGCTTGCTTGAAAAAGTAGAGTCTCGCTTATCTGTCAGTGAGTAAGACGAGAAGACAAGGTATTCCAGGTGTGGGAATTTATTGGCATCAGTACTTTTACTAGTAGTACTTCTTGAGGTGTTCTACATTCCAAGGACAAGGTAAAGGACTCTCATCGAGGTCTTATAAGTAGTAACTTCCTCTTCTCGAGTAATGGATAACATTGTACGGACCTTCCTAATTAAGGCCTAGCTTTCCCTGGGTTGGGTCTTTGGTGGCTTGTGAAACTTTTCATAGTACCATATCTCTAGGATTAAATCTTCTAAGATTCACCCTTTGATCATGGTACTTTGACATTTTTTGCTGGTATAGAGCCATCCTTTGAGCCACATCATCTCTGACCTCAAACAAGCAATCTAGAGCTAGTTTCAACTCCTCCTTGTTGTTGTAGTCATCATAATAAGTCCGTCTAAGGCTTAACAACCCAACTTCAACGGGAATCACCGCTTCAGTACCAAATGCTAACTTGAATGGTGTTTCTCCTGTTGGCGTCCTTGCAATTGTTCAGTAGGCCCATAAGACACCTGGTAACTCTTCAGGCCATGCTCCCTTTGTCCCCTCAAGTTGGGCTTTGATGATTTTGAGCAGAGTACGATTTGTGACTTCTGTCTGACCATTGGCTTGTGGATGTGCAAGTGAAGAATAATGGTTCTTTATTCCCAATTCCCTACAAAATTTCCTGAATTTGTGGCTGTCAAACTGTCGTCCATTATTAGAAATGATCACCCTAGGGATTCCAAACATATAGACGATATTTTTCCAGATGAAATTCTTGTGGTAGTGGGCCAACAATTTCAATCCCCCATGTTAAGAATGGCCAGGGGGAGGAGATACTCGTTAGGTGCTCTGTTGGAACATGCTTCACATTCCCAAACCACTGGCATTTGTCACACTTTTGGATGACCTCAACTACATCTTTTTGCATGGTTGACCAAAAATATCATGCTCGTACCACCTTGCCCACCAGTGATCGATGACCTGAGTGGTTACCACATATTCCTTCATGGACTTCTCGCAACACATACTTTGCGTCCTCTAAGCTTAGGCACTTTAGGTAGGGTAGTGATAACCCCCTTTTGTAAAGCTCGTTGTTCATGATAGTGAGTCTAGATGACCTAACCTTAACCTTCCTAGCCTCTGACGGATCTAATGGGAGCTTTTCGTCTCTGATATAGGTCAACATTGGGTCCATCCGGTTACTTGTAGGTTGAACATGGAAGACATGAAACCCTTCTATGCTTGGAACTGCCTGTACTTCCATGTATAGTCTAGGCCTTTTTGCGATATTGTTGGACAAAGCTAACTTGGCCACTCTGTCAACTTTTGAATTCTCCTCCCTTGGTACTTGTTCAATCCTAACATTATCAAAGTGAGAAATCAACTAATTAGTTAGTTTTAAGTACCTTTTCATTATTTCTTCCTTCGCTTAATACTCGTTAGTTATTTGTCCAACAACCAACTTAGAATCAATATTCAGCTTCAAGTTTTTAGCTCCTAGAGCTTTCGCTATTCTCAATCTGGTGAGAATTGCTTCATACTCTACTTCATTATTCATAGCTGGGAACTAGAGTTGGACCCTGTATTTGAGGATATCTTTCTTAGGAGAGAAGATGATCACGCCTACACCTCCAAGACCTACAGAAAATGATCCATCTGCGTTCACCGTCTAGTACTCTATCTTTGGGTTAGGATCCGTCATAGTGAATTCAACAACAAAATCTACTAATGCCTGAGCTTTTATAGTAGTTCATGGCTTGTACTCAATATCGAACTGGCTTAGCTCGATTGCCCTTTGAACCATCCTTCCTACTGCATCAAGCCTAGTCATGGCTTTCCGAATGGGTTGGTCCATCATGACAAGGATGGTATGAGCCTGGAAGTATGGATGAAGTTTCCTCAACACGACTATCAAGGAAAAAACCATCTTTTCTATCCGTGGGTATTTCGCCTCAGCACCTTGAAAGGCCTAACTCGTGTAATAAACTGGTTGCTAAACCTTGAACTCTTCACGAATCAATGTGGAACTGACTACTGTTTTGGACACAGCTAAGTAAAGAAACAAGTCTTCCCTTTCTACAAATGGGCTTAGAAGTGAGGGCTTGGACAAATACTCCTTGAGGCTCTGGAAAGCTGCTTCACACTTATCTGTCCACTTGAAGGCTTGCTTTAGTGTTTTGAAGAAGGGAAGACACTTATATGTAGCTTTGAAGATAAATATGTTTAGGACTACTACCCTTCTAGTCAGTCTTTGTACCTCCTTAACATTTCTCGGCGAAGTCATGTCGAGTATAGCTTTAACCTTCTCTAGGTTGACTTCAATTCCTCGCTGAGAGACCATCAACCCGAAAAACTTGCCCGACGAAACTCCAAATACACACTTTGTTGGATTTAGCCTCATCTGATATTTCCTCAAAGTATTAAAGGTTTCCCTGAGGTCGTCTAGATGGGAACCTGCCTTCTTACTCTTAACGGGCACGTCGACCACATAAACCTCCATATTTCGCCCTATCTACTTGCTAAACATCTGGTTCACCAACCTTTGGTAGGTAGCTCCTGCATTTTTTAGTCCAAACGGCATGACTTTGTAGCAGTACAACCCCTCGCAGGTGACAAATTCTATTTTTTCTTGGTCTTCCTTGTTCATGTGAATCTAGTTATAACCTGAAAATGCTTCCATAAAAGTAGCAACTCATGAGTAGCTATTAAATCTGCAAGCTGATCAATCTTGGGGAGAGGAAAACTATCTTTTAGGCAGGTATTGTTGAGATCTGTGAAATCCATACACATTTGCCATTCCCCATTAGGCTTCTTTACCAGGACGACATTAGTGAGCTACTCAAGATAATAGACTTCTCAGATGAAACCTGCAGTTAAGAGCTTTTCTACCTCTTCCATGATTGCTTTGTTCCACTCTAGAGCAAAGTCTCGGCATTTTTGCTGGATGGGCTTTTCTGTCGAGTCGACATTCAGACGGTGTTCTATCACACTGTCGTCTATACTCGGCATATTCTCATGGGTACAGGAAAAAATGCCCAGATTTTTCTTCAAAAATTCCACCATTTCTCCTTTTAACGACGGGTTGAGCTCCCTACCTACCATGGTGATTTTCGAAGGATCCCCTTCCATTAGTTCTACATCCTTCATGTCTTTGGTTGGTTTCGTGGGTTCTTCCTCTACCATCCAGGTGTGATTTCCTCTGGAAGCAAGCACTGCCTAGTAACATTCTCAGGCTAACAACTGGTCTCCACCTATTTCCCTAACCTTGTGAAGGGTTAGAAATTTTACTTTGAGATAGTAGGTTGAAGTTGCAGCTTTGAGCTAGTTAAGCGTTAGTCGTCCCAAGATCACATTGTAGGATGAAGGGCAATCGTCGACCAAAAACTCTACCTTCTTAGTTATCTGTGCGGGACATGCCCCCGCAGTGACTAAAAGAGAATGCCCTTTGGCAATATGCGGTCTCCATTGAAACTGACTAAGGGTGATTTGAAGGGTTGAAGCCGTTTAGGATCTAGCCTCATCTATTGATATGCTGTCATGTACATGATGTTTGCTAAACTTCCATTATCAACTAATACTCTCCTTGTGTTGAACCCTTCTATTGCTAACATGATGATGAATGGGTCGTCATGAGGTTGCCTGATCCCACTAACATCATGTTCAGAGAAGGTGATGTCGTCATCGCCTGAATGACGGTACTTCGCGGAAGGGTGCTTGATGTGGACGCTATTGATCAATCTTTGGTAAGCCTTTCTCAAGGACTTGTATGACCCTCTAGTGACTGGCCCTCCAGTGATCATCCTTATTTCCTCCACTGCCTGTTTCGGATGATCTCGTTCATCATCTTTTTGGTTGTCATGGGATTTGTCCTCTGCCCTTGACCGAGACTAATGGTCTCTTTTAACAAACTTCTAAAGTTTTCCTCTCTGGATCAATTCTTCAATCTGCTCTTTCAAATCACGACATTCATTAGTGTAATGATTGTGATCTTTATGAAAGCGACAATACTTCTTCAGGTCTCATTTCTTAGAAGACAAGCTTAACGACTTTGGCCATTTCAAGTTAGGTTTGTCTTTGATCTGCATTAGGATTTTATCTACAAGCATTACTAGAGGAGTGAAGTTTAATTTTTTCTTTGAAGCCTCTGGACTACTCTTGCTGGATTTGGTGTCTGAAGGGTGATCTTTTTGGTCTTTTTATTTATTTTGGGAGTCATTGCTTTCCTCCTTTTTCGCTTGCCAATCAAACCCCTTGTAATCAAAGCATCCTCTCCATTCATATACTTCTAAGCCTTGAATAACAAGTCCGTCATGGAGGTTGGTGGTGTCTTTCCCAGCGAAAAGACGAGATCAGGATTGTTTAGCCCAGCTTGGAAGGTCGTCATAATAGCCCAGCTTGGAAGGTCGTCATAATAACCTCGTCAATCTTGAGAACAACTTTATTGAAACACTTCATGTACTCCATTAAACTCTCCCCCTCCTACTGCTTTACAGTCAGCAAGTAAGAAGTGGGCCTTTTATAACGCTATTCCCCAATAAAGTGTCAAACAAATGAGTCGCTTAACTGCTTAAAGTTTGCGATTGACAATGCAGGTAGTTTGCTAAACCACACCCTCGCGGCTCCTCTAAGGGTAGCTGGGAAAGACCTACATATTACCTCGTCTGGAGTTTGCTAAAGGTTTAGTACTGTCTTGAAAGCCCCAAAGTGGTCGATGGGATCTTTTGTACCATCATAGAACTCCAGTTGTGGGAGGAGAAACTTGGGAGGCAAGGGGCACTCCAAAATACTGGTGGTGAAGGGCAAGTCTATCCTCTTAATCATGCCATCAAAATTCATGGCTGTCTTTCCTTTCATAGCATTCTTTACCTCGTGTAGCTCCCTCCTTAAGCTTCTCATCATCAGATCATTGTTGTGCATTGACTACTCTGTGTGCTCGGAAGTGTCTCTTCCTTTGCTATTTTCAAGGCTGTTAACTTCATTGTCATTGCGGCTGCGGTTACGTCATTGAAGGGAAGTATTACTACCCTCAGGACATGCTAGTCGCCTCAAGTCTTCATTCAGTTTCATTAGCTCTTGCACATTAGCTGTCAATGCTTGGATTTGCTAGGCCATTACCACCGGACCGGTGGTGCTGTCGTAGTTGAATCCAACGGTTTCAAGGAACTTTGTCGATAGAGATACGAAGACTTGTTTGTATTGTGTTGCAATTCACCGTTTCTCATTGATAGCGCCAAACTGATGAAGCACAAACTTGCCTCGTCAGTACTGATAACGCCTTAAAATGTATACTTGTTATATATTTTTGTGGGCGTTATCTCCTTATTACTATGCTTAATTTGTATAATTAAGCCATGATTTGCATTAGTTCCTATTATTTATCTTTACATAATTTCTTGAATAAGATGCCATTCATTGTGTGTAATTTTCTACTTTCAGGAAATCATGTGAGAAAGATAAGTTTACAGGAATTTGTGAGAGAATGGAGGCCAAACTAGAATTAAAGTGGAGCTAAAGGACCATGCTTAAATGTCTAAGGAGGTGCAGCTGGAGTGCTTGGATCGTCTACCATGATTGGTCAAAAAGGCAGAATCTGAAAAGGAAATATCTAATTTGAGCACTGATCAGTATTTTGGGCATATCTCTCTCCTCAAAAATCCAATTGACACAAGGCTAGATGGGTTGGAACCAAAACTTAAATATCTACAACTTTTCAGTTTGAGTTTTTCGAAATTCTCAATTTTTAAAGGCCGAAATTAACTCACAAATTACTGCTGTAAACCTGGACAAAAATTAAAATAGTAAAAGTTTTATTTTCTTTGGACACTGAGACATTAGGGTTTTGGAAGGGAGGCTGGTAGAATGAATTTTGGAGAGAAAACCTTGTATTTTTCTTTCTCTAATGGCAGCCTAAACTCTTTGCTAGGGCTTGGTGTTATGTTTCTTCTATACGGTATGAATATTCAATGTGATTCCTTCTAGGATTTTATCAACAACTTATTTGATTGTTCAATTAGATTTCTTTTGATGTATTAGTTCTTCCATACTTTCAATAAGTTCAATCATGTTTTTCTTATTGTTTAGATGAGTTTCTAATAGTTTCAAATAGAAATCAAGTTTTAAAGTGTATGGGTTTTTCTGAAAATTTTTCTAACCGCATTGTCAATCTAGGTTATCATGCGTTCTTGAATTGTCTCAGTTCAACCAAATCATAAGAATTTAATTGTATAAGAACAATCAATTATGAAATATATAATTTCTTAGATCACAAAGAATTTCATATCGATATAGGGAAACACCCCGATGCCCTAGTATTTACATTATTGATTTAAATAAGTTTTTATTATTATTCTTGTTAACAATCACCTAGCAAAAGTACTTTTCCTCTTCACCCAAATTGTTTTTTTTTTTTTTTTTTATAATTATATTGTCTTTGAATTTACCCTGCTCCTTGTGGTTCGACCTCGGTACTCTGAGAATTATATTGCTACGATCTCCTGCACTTGGGAGTGAGCAAGCAAGTACGTTCCTCATCAGTGTCGATGAACGAGCTTGATTTCCTATTGAGAACAAAAGAGAGTAGAGTTGATAGACACTGGGGTGGTGCCAGCCAAGGACCCTCTGATGCTTAAATTAGATAATCTCTCTTATTAAATCTATAGCATATACTGCAGTATGATGTGTGTCTGAGATTACTTACTTAAGCTAGCTGGCTTTATATAGCCAGCTCTTGAGTTAATGCATTTGTCCATTGATCTCCCCTGGACGTTGCACCTGAGTGAATTACTTCATTAATGGTAATGAAGTCTCTCCATAAATGGGTGTTTGTAACATTTGGGCGGCAGCTCATGAAGAACTTTGTAGCAGTCTTCTTGTTGTTACTCATTGCTAGCTGGATTGGTGGAGTTATTTCTGACTTTAATGTGCTTACGGTTGTCCATTAGAAATGACGACCATTTAATCACTACTCATCAGCAATGATTCTATTTTTGTATTCCTATCTTTATTTCATGTTCGTGTCCTCATTTTGTAGGCTTGCCTTTCCTTATGGTTTTCTTTGAGGATTTCTCCTCGTTTGACGAGAAGAACCTTGTTATTACGAAAGAATCAGATGATGCGACCAAAAAAGGACTCGTTGCTCACTTAGAAGCCTATTATTGGTTGATTTGCACAGAAATGAACTGAACTTAAGGATTTGAGTGACATCATTGAGTGGACGTATGAAGCTTCTCTAGACTCTAATTCTCCTTAGGACAAAACTTAGGCACAATACCTTAGGTGCTGTTTCTTAGGTTCCCCTATTAAAATTCAGCCATGTGGCTACTTAACTAAAAAATATACTTCCATCTTATGAGAAAAAATTTGATGGAAAAATACATGTTTGTATCGCATACTAAACATACGCAGCAGAAAATTAACGGATCTACATCATTAGCAATTGATAACGTGTACTATGTAAATTTCAGAATATAAGAACAAGAGAGTGTACCTTGGTGTGGTGAATTTCAAAACAAAAATTGCAAGTTCTTGAGAACACTTTTAATCTTCACTCCAATTCCACTAACGCCCAAGATGTGTGGTCTCTCAATCAGTTTCTATGAATGTGTTCAAGAGAGAATTCAAGAGTGTCCAACACTCATATACAAACTATTTCATGTAACTTAAAATTCTGTATGTTTCTCTCCTTATAACTGATTATCTAATTGGGCTAGCCTTTTGGGCTTTTCCAATTAGGCTTTAGTATGTGGCTTGGAGGTGGACCAAAAGGGAACAAATAAGACACTAGCTCCAATGGGCCTTGGGCTTTTCTGTCAACTCTTGACAAGTCCAAAGTTACCATTAATTATATTTAATACCACTATATAAATATGATTGCACTCTAGGCCTTATTAATAAATTATATCCCAAGACTTTATTATACATGCAATCCATTCATAAAATATTCGTAGTAATACAAAGTCATTAATGTAAACTGCCACTTTGTAGATTACTACATCTTAATCCTTGAGTACCCGGTTTAATCCTTTTAAGTTATTCACCATATATTTATGAAATTCAATTCCATAAATATATACTTTAGTAATTTCTTACTAAAGTGGTTAAGCCTAACACTCTGAATAACCGTACCCATTAAACTTATCTTAAGGGAATATTTTATATCTCCGCTAAGAGACTATGAATTCCATCTTGAGAATATATGTTCCATCAACACTAAATGTGGCTGCCCGACATACTGAGGTTTTGACCGTTACTTTAGATTTCACTCTTGATATATCAAAGCAACCTACACTTCATGATCAGGTCCATTATTCTCTCAGGATTAAGAGTTCATGTAAATAGAAGTCGTGAGATTTATTATCCAATTGACAGTTGTTAGGAGAATAATAAATCTCACAGCGGTCCAGTTCAATATGTCTTAACTCTTAAAACATATCAACTAGAAGTCTCCACTTCCATGATCAAGACAAATCATCTTAGTTAATATGTTGTAGTCTTCATAGATGAAATGCCCAATTTTATCACCGACTACGAACTACAATTCTGAGTTTACAAAGAACTTGTGACTTATATCTTCTGTGACTAAATCACATAAATCACATACTATGCATCTCATGGACTATATGATAATGTCCGAATATTCATGTTACTATTATTTTAGATAATAATAAAATAACTTTATTAAACATAATATTAAGTCGTACATAATATCATACAAAATGTCATACAAAATATCATACATAATGTCATATATAATATCATACATAGCATCATACAATAGGATTTAAGGACACTAATCCTAATAATCTCCCACTTGCCCTAAAGACTATTGTGCATTAATCTAACTCTCATTGCCTCCAAATGTGACTTGAAAGTCCTTTGAGGCAAGGCTTTGGTAAATGGATCTGTTAGATTATTTGCACTTTCAATCTTTGCTACCACCACATCTCCACGAGCAACAATATCTCGAATGATGTGGTACTTCCTCTCAATGTGCTTTCCTTTCTTGTGATTCCTTGGATCTTTAGATTGTGCAACTACTCCATTATTGTCGCAAAACAATGTGATAGGAACTTGCTCCATTCTCATTACACCAAGGTCAGAAAGAATTTCTTGAGCCAGACAGCTTCTTTTGCCGCTTCACAAGTAGCAACATACTTTGCCTTCATTATGGAGTCTGCAATACAAGATTGCTTAATACTCCTCCAACTTATGGCTCCACCTCCCAAGGTGAATACACATTCTGATGTGGATTTTCTGAAATCTAGATCCGATTGAAAGTCTGAATCTGTATAGCCAATGGAAATCAAATCCTCACACCGGTAAAAAAGCATATAATCTCTCGTTCTCTGTAGATACTTGAGAATATGCTTTACAGCTTGCCAATGTTTTGGTCCTGGATTTGATTGATATCGGCTGACCATGCCAACTGAATAGCAGATATCTGGTCTAGTACAAAGCATGGCATACATGAGACTTCCCACTGCAGAAGCATAAGGTACTTGTCTCATCATCTCTACTTCCTCTTGAGTCTTAGGCCTTTGGTCATCAGACAGAGGAACTCCATGTCCGAAAGGAAGTAATCCTTTCTTCGAGTTTTGCATGCTAAACCGTTCTAGAACCTTATCTATATATCCAGCTTGTGACAAGCCTAACATTTTATTCTTGCGATCTCGCCAAAGCTTGATCCCTAGAATAAAATTAGCCTCACCCAAGTCCTTCATATCAAATTGGCTTGACAACCAAACCTTTACTGATGACATTACCCCTGCATCATTTCCAATGAGTAGAATATCATCAACATAAAGCACTAGGAACATTACTACTTTATATTGATGTCTTTTGTACACACATGATTCATCAAGATTTTGTTCAAAACCAAATGACTTGATTGCTTGATCAAATCTAATGTTCCATGACCTAGATGCTTGCTTAAGTCCATAAATGGACATTTTCAATTTGCATACCATATGCTCTTGGTTCTTTGCTATGAAACATTCCGGTTGCAACATATAAATTTCTTCTTCAAGATTGCCATTGAGAAATGCAGTCTTGACATCCATTTGTCAAATCTCATAATCACAATGAGCAGCAATGGATAAGAGAATTCTGATAGATTTAAGCATTGCAACTGGTGAAAAGGTTTCCTCATAATCAATACCTTCTTTTTGAGTATACCATTTCGCCATTAGCCTTGCTTTAAAGGTTTCAACCTTTCCATCTATCCCTCTTTTCCTCTTGTAATCACATTTGCAACCAACAGGTTTAATGCCGTTAGGTGCCTTTACAAGATCCCAAACATAATTGGAATACATTGAATCTAATTCAGATTTCATAGCTTGGACCCAATGATGTGCCTCTATATCATTCATTGCCTCTTCATAAGTTTAGGGATCCAATTCAGCCTCTTCTGAGATAGTTTCATAAGTTTCTCCCAAACCTATAAATCTTATAGGAGGCCGAACAATTCTCCCACTACGACGATGCACCTGTGTACTAGACATCTCATCAGTAGTATCTTGTGGTGTATCTAATATAGCCACATCATCCCTAGTTTCATCCATTGGTTGTTCATTTATAGATTCAATCATTTCAGCCAAAACAACTCTACTTCTAGGAGTAAAATTATTCATATAGTCATTTTCCAAGAATTTAACATTTGTACTAACAAAAACTTTGTTATCTTACGACTATAGAATAAATAACCCCTAGTTTCTTTTGGATAACCCACAAGCAATCATACTTCTGATTTTGGTTCTAATTTATCAGGCTTCCCTTTTAACACATGTGCTAGACAACCCCAAATATGGAGATATTTCATACTAGGCTTACGCCCACTCCCCAATTCCATAGGTGTTTTGGGAACAGATTTTGATGGAACTAAATTTAAAAGATGTATTGCTGTATTTAAGGCATAACCCCAAAAAGAAATCGATCAAGTTGAGTAACTCATCATGGACCTAATCATTTCTAAAAGAGTCATATTCCTTCTTTCTGCTACACCATTTTGTTAGGGAGTTCCAAGTGCAGTCAATTGGGATAGAATCCCATTTCGAGTTAAGTAATCCTTGAAATCCCCAAGAAGGTACTAGCCACCACGATCAGATCGAATGGCCTTTATACGTTTACCTAATTGATTCTTAACTTCAACCATAAACTCTTTCAACTTTTCAAAGGCTTTGGACTTCCGTTTCATTAGGTACACATAACCATATCTTGAGTAATCATCGGTAAAAGTGATGAAGTACTCATAACCTCCTTTTGCTTGGGTTGACATAGGACCACATACATCAGTATGAACTAATTCAAGCAACTCTTAGGCTCTTCTACCTTTTGTATTAAGAGGTCGTTTGGTCATTTTACCCTCCAAACAAGATTCACAAACTGAAAATTCATCAAAGTCCAATGGCTCTAAGAGTCCATCTTTGATCAGTCTTTGAATTCTGTTTGGATTAATATGACCCAAACGCAAGTGCCAAAGATATGCATCATTAGTAGAAGGAAACTTTCACTTTAATGATTTTACATGAGAGTCATGATCTAATTCAAAATTATATAATTCATGCTTATCAGGAGTTAAAATATAAAGACCATCAACAATATTGCAGAACAGATAAACATTTTACCCTTCTTTATTACAACATTGTCTGTAAGGATAACACAATATCCATGTTTACCTAAATAAGTTGTAGAAATTAAATTCCTACAAACATTAGGTACATACAGACAGTCTTCCAATATTAAAACTCTAGACTCAAAACATATATTATAAACACCAACAGCTATAACCGGAATCCTGCTCCCATTAGCCAAAGTAAGAAACAATTTCCTTTCATTAAGCTTTCTGGTCTCCTAGAACCCTTGCAATGAATTGCAGATATGATTAGTACAGCCTGAATCCACACACCAGGAATCTATGGGATTTTGTACTAAACATATTTCAAGGAGGAATAAAATATTCATACCCTTATTATTGGCAGCTCTGAATTTTGGACAATTTCTCTTCCAATGTCCTTTCTCACCACAATGGAAACATTTTCCTTCGATCTTCTTTCCTTGTCGGCAACCCCTAAGACAATTTGTTTACCCTCTTACTTGGTCAATTCCTTCTTCTTCTTCTTCTTACCCTTGCCTTTCGACTTAGGTTGACAAGTAGAAGCTTCACCAATATTGGCTTCAACATTAGTGATGGAAATATGCATGTACGCAGCGAAAAATTAACGGATCTACTTCACTCGCAATTGATAACATGCACTATGTAAATTTCAGAATACAAGAACAAGAGAGTACCTTGGTGTGATGAATTTCAAAACAAAGATTGTAAGCACTTGGGAATACTTTTAATCTTCACTCCAATTCCACTAATGCCTAAGAAGTGTGGTCTCTCGACCAATTATGTGAAATGTTCAAGAGAGAATTCAAGAGTGTCCAACACTCACATACACCATTTCATGTAAGTTGTTAGTTCCAAAATTCTGTATGTTTCTCTTCTTATAATTGATTATCTAATTGGGCTAGCCTTTTGGGCCTTTCCAATTGGGCTCTAGTATATGGCTTGGAGTGGGACCAAAAATGACCAATAAGACACTATCTCCAATGGGCTTTAGGCTTTTCTGTCAACTCTTGACAAGTCCAAAGTTACCATTAACTATATTTAATACCACTATATAAATATAGTTGCACTCTAGGCTTTATCTATAAATTATATCCCAAGACTTTATTATACATGCAACCCCTTCATAAAATATTCATAGTAATACAAAGTTATAAACGTAGACTGCCACTTTATAAATTACTATATCTTAATCCTTGAGTACCCGGTTTAATCCTTTTAAGTTATTCATTATATATTTATGAAATCCAATTCCATAAATATATATACTTTAGTAATTTCTTACCGAAGTGGTTAAGCCTAACTCTCTGAATAACAAACCCATTAAACTTATCTCAAGGGAATATTTTGTATTTCCGTCAAGAGACTATGAATTCCATCTTGAGAATATATGTTCCATCAACACTAAATATGGCTGCCCAACATACTAAGGTTTTGACCGTTACTTTAGATCTCACACCTGATATATCAAAACAACCTACACCTCATGATCAGATCTATTATTCTCTCAGGATTAAGAGTTCATGCAAATATAAGTTGTGAGATTTATTATTCATTTAACAGTCATTAGGAGAATAATAAATCTCACAACGATCCAGTTCAATATGTCTTAACTCTTAAAACATATCAACATATCAACTAGAAGTCTCCACTTCCATGATCAAGACAAATCATCGTAATTGATATATTATAGTTTTCGCAGATGAAATGCCCAATTTCATCACTGACTACGAACTATAATTCTGAGTTTACAAAAAACTTGTGATTTATATCTTCTGTGACTTTTCACATAAATCACATACTATGCATCTCATGGACTATATGATAATGACCGAATATTCATGTTACTATTATTTCAGATAATAATAAAACAACTTTATTAAACACTATATTAAGTCATACATAATGTCATACTTAATATTATACATAGCATCATACAATAGGATTTAAGGGCACTAATCCTAACAATTAGAAGTACCAAGGATGCCTTCTGCCACTACCAATTCATTCATTAATTCAGACAATGTTGAAATCTTTTTGTTCATATTATAGTTAAGTTTGAATTCCTTAAATGATTTTGGTAGTGACTAGAGTATCATATCCACTTGGGATTCTCCATCAATATCGGCACCTAAAACTTCCAATGTATTCAGATTAGAGATCATTGTAAGACAATGCTCTCTCACTGAATGACCTTTAGCCATTTTGGTATTATAAATTTGCCTCATGGTTTCTTGCCTTGCAAAACGGCCTTTCTCACAAAACATCTCCTTCAGACTTAGCATTAAGTCTTAAGCTAGTTCTACATCCTACATTTGATGCTGTAAAACATTTGAGATAGATGCTAGGATGTAGCACTTGGCCATCTTATTAGATTTCTGCCGACGATCATGTCGCTATTTTTCCTCAAGAAGAGCATCTAATGAAGGAAAGCTAGGACATGGTTTAGTAAGCACATATTTGTGCTCTTCAGCAGTAAGAACAATGTCCAAATTTCTTTTCCAGTCAACATAGTTGGATCCAGTCAATTTGTTTTGATTAAGAATGGTTACAAGTGGGCTAAATGATGCCATGTTCAAATCTGAAAATAATAAACATGAATATAATAAGTAAACTGGACATTATCAATTTAGCATATAAACATATAGTATGGAAGCTTAATAAAACCATAATATAATATATGCAACGACAACCATAATATAATATATAATATATCAATTTAGCATATAAACATATAGTAAACTAGCATGTTCAATTTCTTTAATATGCGATTGAATTTAATATGAAATACCAAGTTACCTACATACCCATTAAGAGAGATCAAGTCATCACGTAATTTAAGAAAATAATTATTTTTATGTGAATAAAGGTTTTTTTCTCCTCAAACTTTTTCCTCTTCCACTTTTTTTAATATTTTCAACCTAGCAAGGTTTTTTTTAACACCCTAACTTTTTCTTACATTACTTTTTGAAGGTTTCAACCTAATGTGGTTTTTTTTTTTTCTTTTGGGTAAACACTTTCACATGTAATAGAAAGACATCTCATATGGTCATACCCTTGAACTATTGAGGTGGGCAATTTTGGATTTTATCAAGCAGTGCTTCAAACTCCAAGCACAATAACATTTCAAGAATTTTCTATTGATAGGGCTGTAGACACTCAATTTTGCACCCATAATTTAGTTTTGGAAGATGACTAAAATGACCATTTCAAATACCCAAAAATCATAGTTTCATCCTATTCATTAAATCATTCATTGCATATCATAAAAATGATCTTGAGATTCTAACGGTAGTGACGGTATGCCCGATTCCCAAATCAGACTACCGGATTGAAAGATATCACAAGATCAAATTTTCACAGTTTGCATGCATTGTATAGGGGTGAAACCAATCATGTGTGATTAATTGAAATTAATTTTGATTGGTTAAAAAATTAAAATTAATTAGATAATTGTGTGATTGGTTGTTGGTTTTTATCATAAATAAGCCTAGTTGCATAGGAATAAAATGGATAATTAGATAACAAGGGAATTGTTGATAATTCAGTCTTTTCAGAATATTTATCTATCAGATAATTATTATTTTAAGGACTTGATTATCAAAATAAAAGGGATTTATTTTGGAATACGAGTTAGAAATGCGTCCAGATGCAATTCCCGACTCAGAAAATCCCTAAAAAAGAGTCCAGATCGAACTAAAGTTAGGAATTGGGCTTGGCACTTGAGAGTGCCAATCAGAACTCTTGGAGTGCCGATCGGCACATGGCAAGTGCCGATCGACACTTCCCTAGTGCTAATTGGCACGACTTCGAGGCCCGGCCCAGAAATGTTCTGATCAAGCTAAAGCACATCCATTTAGAATTTTAAGAGATAAGAATTCGACCTAATTTGTATCTGATCCAACTTAGCTTATTTTTTAAGCACCAAACCTCTATAAATAGGGAACTAAAATCAGAAATCACGACCCCTTTTTTCTGACTTCTCTCTCCCCTTACGTTAAAGAAATTCTGGAAGCTTCACTTTAGGAATTTCTTTTCTATTAAGTGGCTTTACATAGATCCTTAGAAATTCATTCTCTTTGATCTCTAGGATAGGTCTTTGCTTGTGGAATACGTTCATGCAGGTATGCTTCTAACTTTGCTTTCCATAACATGATTTATTTTAATTTCAAGAACATGCTCTCATCTATGCTTTATTTTTTATGAATGTGATGTTGCTTTTTGTGTTTAAGTAACCATGTTGGTCATATGTTATTGCAAGCTCTATTTTTTTTCTTTTGAAAAAGTCACATAAATAGTTGATGAACATGCCTAGATCTAGGGTTAAATTTATTCTTAAGATTTTAGATCTACAATTTTTCTCCATGTTTTTCAAAACTAAAATCATATCTGAAATTTTCTCCATGTTTTTCAAAATAAAATCTTATATGTATTTTTTTTATAAAACCTGATTTGTATTTTGTTTATAAAACCTAGTCTATATTTTATTTACAAAATATGATCTGTATTTTGTTTATAAAATCTTATCTGTATTTTATTTACAAAATTTGATCTGTATTTTGTTTACAAAAATCTAATCTGTATTTTGTTTATAAAATTTGGACTGTTTTTTAAAAAAAAAAAAAAAAATATGTTCTCCAATTTCCAAAAAAAAAAAATCTAGTCTTTTTTTTTTTTTTTTTTTATAAAAATCTTATCTGCATTTTTTTTATATAAAATTTGTTCTGTATTTTTCAAAATAACAGTCTGGCTTTTTTTTATTAAAACCAGATCTGCTTTTATCATAAAAATTGGTATTTTCAAAATAAAAATATGTTTTTCTCTCACATTTAAAAAACCCAAACCAGATCTGAATTTTTATTAAAAATTCATTCTTTTTCTTTTACGAAAACTGAGATTTAAATTTTTCACCAAGCATTCTCACTATATTTTTTTTATACAAAATAAGTTGCAGATCTAAGGTTCTTAAATAGAATTTTAACCCTTGGTCTAGGATTTGATATGGCATTTGTTGTACATCATTTGACATTCTGAAAATGGGTATTTAATGGTCATTTAAAGTCTAGAAAGCCAGACTCTGTCATTTAAACTCAGATTTAGAAAAGCCTTTGACAAGAAAGTAAGAGATAGAGATTTGAAGATAGGGTATCTACTATCGAAGGAGATTCGAGCCCTGATTTAGGAAACAAATGAGAAAGTTAAGCAGAATTGGGCAGGTCCATATATCATCAAGAAGATATACTTTGGGGGAGCAATAAGGTTTATAGACTTAGATGCAAACCCTTTTACTAAGCTGACTTAAATGGATCATTTGAAGAAATACCACATCCGAGGTGGTAGTCTGAGGAATGGCCACATCTGAAGTGGTTGTAGATTATGTCATTTTCTTTCCTAGGTTAGATTATAAAAAAATAAAAAAAATAAAAAAAAGCACCAGCCTTCCATGTTGAAAACCCGCAAAGGTGGCCTAGGCAAAAATTAAAGCTAAAGATGGTAAATTGAAAACCCGAAAGGGCAATCTACGCAAAAAGAGAGTGAAAATAAAGAAAGTGAGAGAGCCTGCTAGGTTGAAAACCCAAAAGGGCAGCCTAGGCAAAAATTAAGGCAAATAAAATGAACTACGTGATGACCTAATCGTTCTACTTAGGAGGAACTTAGACAACCATATATTGATCCAGTCACAACTTACCCAAACCCACCATTTACCCATCAAGTACACCCAAAAAAAAAAAAAAAAAAATCCAAGATTTAACCATTCCATCAACACAAACCATGCCATTACATAAACCTTAAAACCCAAACATAAGCGAAACCCTAAACAAAAACCTAACCCAGAACAAACCAAACCCTAAATAGAACCCTAAAGTTGAAAGTACTAAATAATTCCTAAAACTAAAAGTTTGAAACTAACTTTTTAAATAAACATGTTCAAAGCCAAAAATAAGAGGATCGGGTCTTCTTTAGCTTTTTCTTCTTTGATTGTTAATGGGTTCCATCTGTAGTAAGTACCCCATCATCTTTGTCTCTCCTTTTGAACTCATAGTTGTTATCCCCTTGGTTATCTTTAAGAAACTATTTTCTCATAGAAGCCATGTCAATCTCTTTATCCCTAATCTTGCTCAACAGCCAGTTAGAGTATTCCACAGTCATCCTATGAAAGTAAACCTTAACGAAAGATTGATCTACTCGGTCAGCCATGTCCAAGCCCAATAGCATGTTCCTTACAGAAGTAGGAGTTGTGTCCACAGGAATAAAATGTTTTCTTCCTCTACCACCAAGCATCCCTTGCTCATATTGGAATTGTCTCAAGAGTCTATCAGCCTTATAGAAAGTTGCCCTCTTTAAGCCAACCAAGAAGATATGATCTGATCCCGGAGATTGCAATAAATGAGGTGGGCACTTTCACCAATAACAATCCCATCGAATTGAGATATTGGATTTCTTGTCCAAAAATTTCACCCAAACGCTTTCAGTTTGACACTTGGTCTTGAGGACAGCCTTGCTAGGGAAATTACTAGGACCATAATTGGCAACAGTGGGTGTAGCTATCATGTCCAGTCTTTCCATCAACCATATCTGCAAAGTCAATGGACTACTTAGGAATTGTTATGATTCTTAACCAATAAATATAGAGTCCAGCCCTACAAGAGTTTCTTCCAAGATCAAAGAAGTATCACCGTTCTTAACTTGACTCACAATACCAATGGTTCAAGCATCTACAAAGCCAGGTCTTCCAGAGCAAAGCAAGAATTCTCTCATTAAGCAAAGAGCTAAGCCAAAAAATTTCTGCATGTTGTCAGACAGACCATGAGTACGTTTATCAATAAGCCTTGTGACAATTGCATGAAGATTCACCATGTGGCCTTCAATCATGCTACTAGTAACTGAAGTAGAAAGGCCTAGGGTGTCAGATAAAATCGCCCTATGCTTAGGATCACAAGAAACTGCTACAGATTTTTTGCCAGGCTCATAACCCAAAATAGCAAAAAATTCTTCAATTGTAGGACAAAGTTCAGCAGTGTTAAACCAGAATACATGGTCTTTAGTATTCCAGAACTTCACGGCGGCACAGAGAAAATCCCACTTGATCTTGACATTCCTTAGAGCCTTGATCCCCTCTAGCTTGTAGGCAATGAAATTGGTCTTGGCGACAAAATCAAAGCTACGAACCCATCTATTGATATCACGTGTGATTGAATGAGGAGGATTTTGATTGTTAGCCATGAATAATTGTTGTATATGATTGCTGTTTTTTGATAGCTTTGATGCAGAGATTTGTTTACAGGTTTAATGCTAAGATAGGTTCTCCTAGTCTTTAACAATGTTTAAATAAGTTTAGAGAGTTTGAAGCTGACTGGAAAAGTGTTTCATAGTCCAGAACAAATAAAAAATATTTTTCAAAGAATAAAAAATAAGGAAAACGCGTCAAAAAACGCAAGAAGTCGGGGCAAGATTAGGTGTGCCAATTGGCACTCCAAGAGAAACAAATGGCACCCGATCCCTCTGAGGGCATTTTGGCTTAATTCATGTTTTTGGGCACATTTTGGTCTGTTTTGCCGCCATTCTTCATTTCAAAAAGTAATGGTGCCATAAAATTTCTCAAAAATTCACATTGATTGTCAAACTAGGGCAATTGGTCATGCCTCATTCACTATTAAAAACAAAAACAAAAACAAAAACAAAAAATCAAATCATCTTCATCATCATCATTTGTTTCAAAAAGATTGGAAATTAACCAACTCAAGATTTTTCAAAATCGTGCATTCATTTTCTAAACTAGGGGCATTCGGCCATGCCTTATCCCCTTTTCTGAAACAAACCAAATCAATCATCTATTTCCAAAAAAAGTCATTATGCATAAGTTTTCAAATTAGGTGCATTCGGGTGTGCCTCATTCAGGTGAGTACAAATCACATCAGAAATGGTCAAATAAGTTCAAATGGTACACTACAAAGCTTCATCAGGTGAATTCTAAACTTGTCTCATCTAAATTTTAGCAAGGCTAAAAGTCATCTAAGGACAATGAGCTAAAAGTGGAAATTAATACAAATTTTCTGACTAAGGAATAATTTCTCTCTTGTAGGAAAATTAAAATACGAGTCAAGCATCATTCGGACTTTGAGTCCGCCTCTAGGAAGATCTTCTAGACCCACCATAATACCCCAATTTTATCATCATTATTAATATTATTATTTTAGCTTTGAGAGGTGATGTGGATAAACACGTAGTGTCATGATAGGATTATTTACATAGTTAGTTTTTGGATATGCTACATGTGAGGTGTGATTTTGTGGCCAAACAAAGATTACTACCCAAAGTAAGAGATGAAACAATAGACTGCACAATTAGGTAACGTGTAGTCCTCATTTATTTTGTTTCAGTTACAAAAAGATTAAGGAATTAAAGCATTTAGTCTCCTTATCAGTTAAGGTAAAGGATGAGAGAATAAAAACTTATTTGGATAAGAAGTCTAAGAGTTATTGCAATCCCATGGAGTCCTATTTTACCTAAATAGGTCAGCAGTTAATAATACCTTAAATTGAGGTTAATTAGAAGCTATAAAATCTTGGAAGGCTCTAGGGTTTCTTCATTATACACGTTAACCAAAAGTCGAAAAGAAAAAAGAAAAAAAAGAGCATAGACGGCTGGGGGCATCATCTATAGACTATGGTTAGTGCTCAAAGATTGATCTCTCATCAGGTAATCATTCCCTAGTCTTGGCAAGGGCAGATCTATAGTTTTTATTAGAACTATTGTCATATAATACTGGCCTGTGATTAAAGATTAATAGAATTTGTGTTTAAGTGTATCGCTACCATGATTAATTTGGTTATTAGACTTTGGAGCGTGAAAGATTTTGGTATGAAGGACTAGATTAGACTTTGAATACTTTGATTATATTACTAGTTTAGGATTGACCCTAAAAAGAAGGTGGCATTCAATAATAACATGAAGTCTTGTAGTTGGTTTAATTTGATATTTGATATATTGGTCAATTGTTTTAGAATAACTGATAGGTATATTCGGATTTGATGTTTCTACGTATGGGAAATAGTTCTGCCTATATTATGACTCTAGGAAAAAGATAAGGTTGTGGAGGATTATAGTGTTTGTAGGAAGTAGTTTATGATCATGAAATTTCATGCTTATTGATTAAAGTAATTTTCTGTTTAGAGCTTACGGAAGACTAAAAGTGCTTGGCTGTGTTCGGATATATTAGCAAGAGAGGTAAGTAATTATGCATAATATGCACAAGTTTTGTCCATTAGGTTCTTAGAAGTTTTCAAAAGTTTTGTATTTCCAACTTATATTTTCTAAAGTTTGTCAAAAGTATTTTTGTATCATTGAAAGAGAAATTTCGACTATTAAATAACGTTTTAAAGAGATACTTCGAATTTTAAATAAGTTTTGAATGTCCAAATCTCATTTAAAAGATGATTTTTAAACTAAACTATTTTCCGTAAATAATTGAGTTTCAATGTAAGTTTTCTAAAAAGGTTCTTGTTCTTTAAATTTGTTAAAACCAAGTGATTTCAAGGTTATATTCCTATTCTCCAAATGGTATTTAAAATGTTTCTTTTAGTAAATTTAATTTTCAGATTTACTCAAGAATTGTAATATATTTACATAAACTCCTCAGTCTCTATTCGTTCCCCAAGAGAGTCAAGCATCCTTTGATTTATATTCTATTCAATATTGTGATCTTTGATATGCCTCTGTATTTGAAAAGAAATTGTTAATATCAAGTAAATTATTATATTTTGTATAAACTTTGCTTTGTGATATGTGACTTAAAATAAGTGTTTTTAGAATTGATCAGATATATCAGATATGTGTGTAAATCCGCTCACAAGATTGTATGTGAGAATATGTGTTGATCCCTCACCAGCAGGGGTTAGATGTTGGTATCCGCTCACAGGATTGTATGTGAGAATATGTGATGTGTATATGTGACACTGTGCTCTGATCAATTATCTATATGTGTTTTCGAATAACTTTAAGATTTAATTATATATATATATATATATATATGTGTGTGTGTGTGTGTGTGTGTGTGTTCAGTGGTTCCTTATATGTTTGGAAAACTATATCGAATATTTTGAGTGAAATTGTGAAATCAAACTCGTGCTTTGCTTGACTCTATTCCGTTGTATATTGTGTATAATTGCTTACTAAATGTGTGGCTCACCCCATCAATTACAATTTTCATATTAAAGTTTAGTTAGGGAACAGAACCTTTGGATTGCTTCATAAGGTGCAAGGTAGAGCGTGGGAGTTTTAGGCGAAGTCAATAATACTTGAAGTCTTAAAAGATTATTAGTTATTTTTTTTATTCCACTTTAGATTTCACTGTATTTTGGAGATTATTCTAAATTTGTGGAGTTTGGATTTTTTTGTAAGAGGTTTTTAAGAGTATTGTTTCTTTGGAGTATTGATTTATTTTGGATTTATTATATTTATGGAATTATATAAGTTTAGCAGGTTAGGCACGCATCTAAATTCATGTTCCATGGATTTGGGTCATGACACCGACCCCTAGAAGAACCACCCTTAGTGTCTCCTTCTCGCTCTTGACTTGCATAAAACCGGGATTCTTGTTGCCTGTTCTGAAATTCAAGGTTTCTGATTCTTTCTTCCAAGGATCTTGTGTTGGCCTTAGTAGTTGCCATTCGATTACTCTGCAAAATCACCAAAGATAGGTGTTAAGATCATTACTATGAATTTCATGCAAAAATCATTAAGGGAGTGTCATCCTTTACCCAATTCACTTCGTTGAGCACATATTAGGAAGATTGCATGTGTGCCACTAGGTACAAGCCTCCAATCATCTGCATGCTTTCTTCCATGAGAGCAACACCCACTTGGAGCATAAAGACCATAGGTTCAGAAATAACTCAATAGACAAAAATGGGACAGGGGACTAAAGGACTTGGAAATGTACCGGGTCATTCCAAGGGACATTCGAGGTATACTCCGGCCAGTTTAGATCCACAGAACTAAAAGATCCATCAAAATTCATGATCTCATATTGCCATGTCGGAAAATGGGGACATGTCTCCATGAAAGAACTAGAAGGATCACCAGCATTGCTAGGAGAAGGACTCTCAGCTCTAGAAGATGAAGCCTAAAATTGTAACATTCAGACATTTTCACAAAGGGCAAAACAAAGAAAATGAAAGATGATGATGCGAGTCATGATGCAAATTGATTTGGAAAGGAAAGAAAGTCATCGATGCTCCAGAGATGTCAGCTAAGTAACCCTGTAAGTGAGCCTTGACAAATTCAAGGTAGTCTCCCGGTGTCCCAGGAACAACAAGGCCAATCCGAGCATGAGCAATTTCTTCGTTAGTCAGTAGGTTTGCCAACCAGATAGAAGGACAAGGGTGGGCAGGAATCATTTCAAGAGGGTATATGTGTTGAACTTGAGCCAGTATCCGATCACCAAGATACCAATACCTCCCATGGCCACATTCAAACAGCACTTGACAATCATTCAACTCCTGAGCCCATGCACACTCATCATGCTCCTCACATCCAAGCCAAGGATTTATGGACATCTGAACACCACAAAGAACCCAAAATGAAAAACATCACAAAGAACCCAAAATGAAGTGAAGCCATACCCAAACACAAAGAAAAACCAAAAAAAAAAAAACTTATCTCATCGTCATCTAAGCTATTAATCACCATCCACCAAGCTTGCAAAGAACACTTGGGGGCCGCTGACAGACGATACTTAGGCAGCCAATGAAGAAACCTGGGAAACATATCATCAACATCTTCCAAAAGTTATGGAACAACCCCCAAATATTCATACATCCAGACCTGAAAAAAAATCAGCACACATCAACAACAGCACAAATAACCTTTGCAAAATACACCCAACCAAGAATTTAAATCTCACCTGCCAAACAAATGGTGCACCTCCTAAGCTTGAAAGATTACACCGAGAAAGCTGAGTCATAAAGTGCAAGAGGGTTGCATAAGCCATGCCGCCCCAATCATAATTTTTGATCTAATCAGTGTCCTTCAAACTCCACAAGTAATGTAAACTCACAGTGCTCCCCAAGTTAGGACACAAGACAGTTCCAATAAAAGGAAGCACAAACATCCGAGTGCCAGTTGCCACAGTCTCACACTTGTTAATATTGGCATACAGCCACATCAAGGGAACATTCTTACTCCTAACTCGTGGAAGGATCACACCCAAAGACTCCTGATCTCCACTGGTGAAATGGAATCATTACCCTCAATAATCTCACCGCCCAATTTTAAGCCAGTAATGGCTGAGAAGTTATATGGTGTCAACATCACCTCGCCAATGCCCGAAAAATGAAAGATACAAGTGGTATCCCAAAATTGCTCAGACAATGCGACAAGCAGTTGAAGATCCTTATATTCAATAGTGTTGTAATCCAAAAGAGCTCAAAAAAAGGTTTGGAAGCCAGCTTCATTGATGACATTTCTAATGTCTAGGAATAACACCGCCCACCTATGCTTCAGTAACTGTAAACTACCCTGGCTTTTGAGATTCTACAATTAACAAGGATACCCCACATGAGCAACATTAAAAAAAAAAAAAAAAAAAAAAAAATTGCCAGTCATGATATCTAGAAAAATGCCCTATTTCAAAAATACTTACTCCAAAGTCCCAATAAATAAATGAAAATGCCCCTCACAAAAATTCAACAATTCAAAGAATGTCATTGTGTCAAAAAAATAATTTCACAAATTTAAATTCTACGACATACTAACAATATCCCAATCAACCCAAAAATCCTTCATCTCCATAAATTTATTCAACAATGACCCAAACATATGTCCAACCCAAAGAAAAAATTTCTTTCCATACCCATGAAAATAATGCCTAAAAATCCCAACAAAATTCCCATATCCATAAAAAATGAGCTTACCCAATTTTGTCTACATATCAAATACACATAACTCAAGCAATGACCAACAATGTCCAAAAATCATGTCCAACACAAAACTCAAGCAATGACCAACATTGTCCAAACTTCACAATGCCAAACAAATCAACAATTCAAAAATTCTCCAAAATCAAAATCAACATGACCACACAATGATTTCCATCCAAATCATACAATATCCAAAAATTCCCACAAGAGCAAATGACAACAAAGATAACAATGCCCCACCATAAAGTTCTCAACAAGACATGAAATCAACAAATTTACCCAAAAAAAAAAAAAATGAACTCACCTTGAAATCTTTTTTGGATGAGTCTAGAGCATGGTTGGTTGGGTCTTGAAGGAGTCCCACTTCATCATTCCATTCTAGGGATGGATGATACTTCTTCCCATTAAATGTAAGAAAGTAAGGTGGTCTAGGAGGAGATGCCATGGAGATGCAAAGATGAAGCTTTGAAAATGGGTTTAAAAAAAAAAAGATTTTTCAAGGATACTAAAAAACTTAAGGATCTGAAGAGATTTTCAAGAAGATGGTAAAAATCAAGTTTGGGAGACTAGAGAAGTGATTTTCTAATCAAGAAATGGTGTGGAAAGAGAGAAAATGCAAAAAGAATGGAGCTTGGAATAGTGGCTATGGAGGAAGAGGAAGAAGGAAGAAGAAGAAGTAAAAATGATGAAGAGTAAAAAATAAAAAAGGGGCCAAAATTTCGGCCCCCCCTTACCCTTTTTTTTTACTTGAGTTGCTGATTCAACTCAGGTTAGACCGAGTTGATTCGGTCAAACTTGAGTTAACTCACGTAAAAAAAAAAAAAAAAAATGAGGAATTAAAAAAAATGAAATGATAAATGAAAAAAAAAATGAATGAAATGAAATGGAAAACTAAAAGTGAAATTTTTTGAAAAATATGAAGGAAAAATGGTCATTAATTTTTTTTTTTTTTAAATAATATTTCAAAAATTTGTGATATCAATTTTGGAAAATAAAAATAAAATTCACAAGGATAAAATTTATCATTCTTAGTGAAACAAAAGGAATGAAAAATTCCCTAAATTGAGTAGATAAAGTCTCAATCATTAATATTCTAATTTGATTTTTTACAGATTTTCAGATTGAACCGAATATAGTTCTCAGACGCCTACAGATTTTCAGATTGAGCCGAACATAGTTCTCAGCCGCCTCTAGATTTTCAGACCGAGCCGAATATAGTTCTTAGTCGCCTCCAGATTTTTAGGCAGAGTCGAGTATAGGTCTCAGTCGCTTCCAGATTTTCAAATTGAGCCGAATATAGTTCTCAATTGCCTCCAGATTTTTAGACCAAGCCAAATGTAGTTCTCAATTGCCTCCAGATTTTTAGACTAAGCCAAATGTAGTTCTCAGTCACCTCCAGATTTTTAGACCGAGCCAAATATAGTTCTTAATCTACCTCCAGATCGGGCGAATACAGTTCCTGGTTACCTTACTCTAGATTGGGTGAATATAGTTCTCAGTCTACCTCCAAATCGGGCGAATACAGTTCCTGGTTACCTTACTCAAGATTGGGCGAATATAGTTCTCAGTCTACCTCCAGATCAGGCGAATATAGTTTCTAGTTACCTTACTTTAGATCGGGCAAATACAGTTCCTGGTTACCTTACTACAAAATTGGGTGAATATAGTTCTCACTCTACCCTTAGATCGAGCGAATACAATTCTTGGTTACCTTACTCCAGATTGGGCGAATATAGTTCTTAGTCTACCTCCAGATTAGGCGAATACAGTTCTTGGTTACCTTACTCCAGATTGGGTGAATATAGTTCTCAATCTACCTCAAGATCGGACGAATACAGTTCCTGGTTGCCTTACAACAGATTGGGCGAATAAAGTTCTTAGTCTACCTCCAGATCGGGCGAATACAGTTCCTGGTTACCTTACTCTAGATTGGGTGAGTAGAGTTCTCAGTCCGCTTCTAGATTAGGCGAATATAGTTCCTGGTTACCTTACTCCAGATTGGGGGAATATAGTTCTTAGTCTACCTCCAGATCTGGCGAATATAGTTCCTGGTTACCTTACTCCAAATTGGGCGAATAGAGTTCTCAGTCTATTTTCAGATTGGACGGATATAGTTCCTGGTCATCTCATTCCAGATCAAGCAAATATAGTTCTCGATTGCCTCATTAGCATTCAATATTCTATCCGGGTTCATTAATTATCAGGTAGATTAGATGTCCGTGTTCTCATTTTCTATAAAATAATAAAACACTAGTTCTACAGCCAAAGGTTCTAGGTTCTAGGGTTCTAGGTTCTAGGGCTTCTAAATACGGACGTCGCTTGTGGAATACGTTCATGCAGGTATGCTTCTAACTTTGCTTTCCATAACGTGATTTAGTTTAATTTCAAGAACATGCTCTCATCTATGCTTTATTTTTTATGAATGTGAAGTTGCCTTTTGTGTTTAAATAACCATGTTGGTCATATGTTATTGCATGCTCTATTTCTTGCTTTTGAAAATGTCACATAAGTAGTTGATGAACATGCCTAGATCTAGGTTTAAATTTCTTCTTAAGATTTTAGATCTGCGATTTTTCTCCATGTTTTTCAAAATTAAAATCAGATCTGCAATTTTTCTCCATGTTTTTCAAAACTAAAATTAATTCTGCATTTTTCTCCATGCTTTTCGAAAAATAAAATCTGATCTATATTTTGTTTATAAAATTTTATCTGTATTTTGTTTACAAAATCTAATCTATATTTTGTTTATAAAATTTGATCTGTATTTTATTTACAAAATCCGATCCGTATTTTATTTACAAAATCTGATCTATATTTTGTTTACAAAAATCTTATCTGTATTTTGTTTAAAAAATCTGGTCTGTTTTTTTATGAAAAAAATATGTTCTGCGGTTTTCAAAACAAAATTTTGGTATTTTTTTTTATAAAAATCTAATCTGCAATTTTTTATAAAATTTATTCTGTATTTTTCAAAATAACAATTTGACTTTTTTTTTACTAAAACCAGATCTGCATTTTTCATAAAAAATTGGTATTTTCAAAATAAAAATTTGTTTATCTCTCACATTTAAAAAACCCAAACCAGATCTAAATTTTTATTAAAAGAGGATTGTTGATTTTAGTCTTCTTTGAAGCCATTGGGCATAAAGAGATGTCGTAAGTTGATGAAAAAGAGACGTGAAGAAGAGATTGTAAGTTTGAAAAATCAAACAATTGAAATATCCGATTGTGTTTCTTTAAATAATCTTCTAGGGCTCTTGACGTCTAGAAAAATTGGCTTATAATGAGAGGGGCTTTTGTCTATTTAAAGTGATTTCTTAGGATGAGTCTCACTTTAAATTGATCAACTTGAGAATAAGTAGTGATTTCTGATTGACCCAAAATCAAGAAGTTTCACTAGGACTTGTTATCAACATATTTGATTAGAAAATTTATCTCTACCTTGTGGGCCCAAGTGACATGTGGCAAAATTTAATTTGCCAATGTGATGTCATCTTGGATGATAGGCATCATTTGATTTAATGACATACAAATTTGTCACTATATTTTAAATTTTTGTCCACTACATTTTTTTAGTTAAGGACACATGACATAAAAATAATATTTAATATCACCATTAGCCACGAGAGTTTTATCCATCCTTCATTTAATGACATGGCCTATTTTGACAAAATACCAAAATGTTAGGGATTAAATTGACATATTTGATACGTTAAGGATTATTTTGATGTAGACCAATAAAACTAAGGATCAAAATGGTAATTAAACCCCAAAAGAAGTTCATATTGCATATTGTGATGGTAGACAATTTGAGTGTTGTAAAATTGTTGCGATCCCAACATTATTATTCCATGAAAATCTTGATTAATGAAAGATTAAAATGCAAATTAAATGTACTCTTTCCAATTTTACTAATTATATGATTGTTAAATTCCAATTAGTCATGCCATATTTACTATTGGTCCAATTAAAATATGTCACATCATTTAAAAATACATGTCAATAGATAAAAATAATAAATATATAAAAGAACAAAAATTCTCTCTTTTCTCTCTTTGTCCGATCTCTCATAGCATCACCATGTAGACACACAGTTTTGCACCCATGATTTAACATTGGAAGATGACTAAAATAATCATTCTGAGTACCCAATAATCATGGTTGCATTTCATACATTAAATCATTCATCACATATCATAAATATGATCTTGAGATTCTAACGATCATGACAATATATTCGGTTTCCGAATCAGACCGTCGGATTGAAAGATATCATAAGATTAAGTTTTCACGGTCTGCATGCATTCATTTGGATGGAACTGATCACACATAATTAATTGAAATTAATTTTGATTGGTCGATGATTAAAATTAATTAAATGAATTTTTGTGATTGGTAGTTTGTTTTGATTAAAATAAGTCTAGTTGAATAGGAATAAAATAAATAATCTGATAATGTTAAAATTGAATTGATAATGAATTTTTTAGGGTAATTATCTTTGGGATAATTATTTTAAAGGTTTAATTATCAAACTAAGGTGGATTTTATCAGAAATATTAGCCCAAGACACATTTAAGTACAGTTCCTAGCCTAGAAAAAATGCCCAAAAAAGAGTCCAAAACGTGCAAAAAATATGAAACTGGGTCAGGTAGTCAGGAGTGCCAATTGGCACTTCAATAGTGCTGATCGGCACTTTAGAAGTGCCAATCGGCAATTGAGAAGTGCCGATCAACACTTCCATAGTGTAGATTGGCACAAACTAAAAATTTGGCCCAAGTACATTTGGTTTAGGTCAAGACCCATCAAATTTGATTTTATAAGGATAAAACCAGACCCAATTCATGTTAGTTGACTTCTAAAGCAATCCTAGCTTATTTTTTAAGCAAATACACCTCTACAAATAGAAGAGAAAACCCAAAATTTAGCATCCTTCTCTTCCCTATACATTAAAGAAATTCTTAAATCTCTGCATTAGGAATTTCTTTTCTGTTAAGTGATCCTACTTTAGATATCAGAGAGATTCATTCTCTCTAATCTCTAAAGTAATCCCCTCTCATAGAATAAATTCATGCAAGCAAGTTATTAGTCTATAAGTCCTCTTCTTTCTATACTTTCATAATTTAGATGTTTGTTTGCATATATGTCCATGATTATTCATGTCTTTCTTTCATTAATATATTCATATGTTCATATTGATTCATGCATAATAGATCAAAGATAATTTATGAAGTTCCCTTTATGAATTTCTAAATTTTCTATCAAATAACATGTTTTATAAACAATAAAAAAAAACAGATTTGAATTTTCTACTTAAAGTTACATGTTTCCTAAAATATAAAAAACAGATCTAAATTTTCTTCTTAAAATTACATGTTTTCTAAACAGTAAAAAATAGATCTGAACTTTCTCCTTAAAATTACATATTTTCTTGATAAATAAAAAAGGATCTGAATTTTTCTATCAAATCTCATGTTTTCTACAATAATATAAACAGATCTAGATTTTTCTATCAAATCTCATCTTTTCTTTCAAAATAAAAAACCAAATCTAAATTCTCTTTCTATCAAACCTCATATTTTTCTTATTAAAAACAGATCTAAATCTTCTTCTTAATATATCATGTTTTCTTAATAAATAAAACCAGATATGTATCTTTTATTAAAATCTCATGTTTTCCTATTACATAAAACAAATCTGAACTTTTATCTATTCTCATGTTTTCTTAATAACTAAAAATAGATCTGAATTTTCTTCTTAAAGAGAGTAGATTCATAAAGGTTAACTTCTTGAATTAATTTTAGATTCATCATGTAAATACATGCTGCATTTCATCATTACATATCATTGGGTACTTAAATGATTATTAGAGTCTAGAAGATCAGATTTTGCACGGGCAGAACGGGTGCCTAACACCTTCCCATTCTGTAACCTAGCCCTCGACCCATAGGTTTTGGTTCGTAAAATAGTATTTTTATCTTTTCTTTTGATAGATTGTTACTAGGAAACAAAGCCTTGCAACATTTTTTCACTAGATTGTAAGCTAGGAAACAAATCTATGTATAGAGTTCTTTTTATCAAATTGTATTTATTCAAATTAATGAGAATTTGTATTATTTAGATATTTTGTACTCTTTTGTATAGTTTTCTTATTTTTCTTATAAAATAATTGGCAACTCCACAATAATCAAAACCCCAAAAGAGAGGTGCTAATACTTTCTTTTTTGTTGATGGCACGGTCTCTCACAGTGGCGACTCCACAGGGGATGTCGAGGGCTAAGCGTCATACTAGACTTAGGATGATCAATTAAGTACCCTTGTTTGTTTGTATGATATTGTATGAAATGTTGTATGAAATGCCTTGTTGTTTGTTACGACTTTCTTTTAACTGTCATTGTGCATGCCAAGAAACAACTTATGCATGAACCCATTTCAAAAATTTGGTAGTAGTAACCATGGATCACCAGTCTTCCTTAGTTACGAGTACCCAGTGGTGAACCCACCAATTCATAGCCCAAAGTCACTTGACCCTTTCTTGATGACTGTAAAGGACAAACCATGCCGTTTGGACCAACGCAACGTTCATTTTGTCACAAGTTGGGAGGTGTAATGTCCTAGCTATAGGAAATCTCAAAGCAACAAGCCCACCCTACAAAAGTAATGATTGTAGAACCTATCCCTAGGATGGTCCATGATAAAATTACATTGCATATTGTGTGTGTTTGACTATTGTTTGAACCATGGTGAACCTAAGTTCAATACTTGGGCCCATCATAATTGTTTGAATGTTGTGTACCGTATAAACCTTTTTTTTTTCCTAAAAAGAAAATATGTCATGTTCATAAGCAAGTTCTTAGTCTTTCATGCCCAATCTTGCTAAGCTCATCAAGACTCCAACCCAAAGTCCATTAAGCTCATCAAGGTCATAAGTTCATCAAACTCAAGCTCATCAAGCTCAATGAGGATTCAAGCCCAATTCCATCAAGTTCAAGTTATCTTCATCAAGGTTTAGGCCTACCAAGGTCCAATTTTAGAATTTCAACTCAAGCATCCACAACAGACCAAGAAGAAACAAGCAGCCTAACTTTGCCTCATTTCACAAGCAATCAAGCCATATTTGGGTTTTCAGGATCATTGTTAATCTTAAAGTTTGTTTGCTCACTACACGTTTCAATTTGAGAATATTTGTTGAAGTTTAATGCATTTTTGTTGTTGTCATGTTTCATGCATATTGTTCATAGATCAAAAACAAAATTTGAATTTTTTTTTTTTTCAAAAAATCCAAAAAAAAGAAAAAAGAAAAAGAAAAAGAAAAAAGAAAAAGAAAAATAAATCTCCTTTTGGACTAGGGGCATTGGGCCTTCAAGTCATTTCAATTCATTTTCAAAAAAGAAATCTCTAGACTAGGGGCATTGGGCAGGGGGAAATGGGCATTTTTCCCTAATTTATAAATTATGCAGCAAAATGTCCCTGTTTTTAAACTTGATTTTAACAAAATCAATTTATGTGTAAAACTCGATATTCTCAAAATCGAGTTTTATGTATATTTTTAAGTGGAACTCGACATTAGCAATGTCGAGTTCCACTTAAAGTTTCAAAAAATTTTAAGTGGCAAAATATGAATAGAACTCGACATTGCTAATGTCGAGTTCCACCTGTGAATCGATTTTGTTAAAATCGAGTTTCAAAAACAGGGACATTTTGTTAAATAGTTTCAAAACAGGAGCATTTTGCTACATAGTTTATAAAGTAGGTGTAAATGCCCATTTTCCCCTTCCTAGTAACCTTTTTCTAAAAAAAAATATTATGTTTTCAAAGACTCCAAGATTTTTCCAAAGCCTTATTCTCAAGAGAATACAAGAATTGGGCCAATGAGAGATTTAACTTCATTCAATCCATGTAAGAACTTTTGCTAAACATTCAACTTATGAGAAGAAAAGGTCCTAAGAGGCAATCAAGAAATTCATCTATTCATTCAAAAATCTCAAATCATATACAGTTAATCCATATCTCAAAAAAAATTATGTCACTTCATTGGAGCATTTGTATTTCTATTCAAAGAAAAATAATCAAAAGAGTTTAAGTCACTATGCTTACAAGAAAGCATCACTAGTGTCGATGCCTCGTGGTGGTTCCACCACCCATCATGGCAACACTCACGCACACCCGTTGAGTGTCGCCATCGGGTGGCACCTTATGAGAAATCAAAGTCTTTGGGTTTCGGGGGGGAGTATGGTTGCAAGGCTAAAAATTAAAGGAACTGATGGAAGGACACCACCAAGAGTGGAGCCTGCGGCTTAATTTGACTCAACATGGGGAAACTTACCAGGTCTAGACATAGTAAGGATTGACAGACTAAGAGCTCTTTCTTGATTCTATGGGTGGTGGTGCATGGACGTTCTTAGTTGGTGGAGTGATTTGTCTGGTTAATTTCGTTAACGAATGAGACCTCAGCCTGCTAACTAGCTATGCGGAGTTGACCCTTCGCGGCACATACTTGATATCAAATTTTGACAAAAGAAAAACCCATTTAGCTATCTTCCTATCAAATATTTCAAAGGATACATTATGGCTAACAACTGGACTTTGAAAGAAAGCATATAATGTCTGAGTTTTCTGGTAGCCCATACAAGTGCCACACAAGTCTTCTCGTGTGCTGAATACTTCTTTTCATTAGCCATCATATTCTTGCTGATATAGTAAATTGCATTCTCCTTCCTAGACTCCTCTAGATATTGAGCAAGTAAAGCCCCCATTGTTGTATCTGTGGTTGTGAGATATAGCAATAATGGCTTTTCGGGTACCGAGGGAACCAGTGTTGGTGGCTTCATCAAGTAATTATTAATCTTCTCAAAAGCTTCTTGGCTTTGTTCATTCCATACTGTAGGGACTTCCTTCTTTAGCAATCAAAAGAGTGGTTCGTATGTCATGGTGAGTTGAGCTATAAACCTGCTTCTGTATTGTATCCTCCCTAAAAATCCTCAGATCTCCTTTTCTATCCTTGGAGGTTTCATCTGTACAATTACCTTGATTTTCTCAGGATCTACCTCAATTCCTCTCTGGCTTACCATAAACCCCAACAACTTTCCTGACGTCACACAAAAAGTGCAATTCTTTGGATTCAACTGAAGCTTGTAAAATTGGATCCGCTCAAAGAACTTCTGTAAATTTGTTATGTGCCCTTCACGGTTGTTGGACTTCACTATCTTATCATACACATAAACTTCAACTTCTTTGTGTTTCAAATCATGCAACAAAGTAGTGGCTACTCGCTGGTAGGTGGCACCAACATTCTTAAGGCCAAATGGCATGACCTTGTAATAATAGGTCCCCTATGAAGTAATAAAGGACATCTTTTCCATATCTTCTAGAGCCATATTTATCTAATTTTACCCTGAAAAGCCATCCATGAATGATAGCAATGCATGTCCTCGCCGTATTATCAACCAAAATATCAATATGAGGCAACAGAAAGTCATCCTTGGGGCTGGCTTTGTTATGATCTCTAAAGTCTACACACATCCTCACCTTCCCATCTTTCTTTGGCACAGAAACCACATTGGCTAACCATTTTGGGTAGTTTACCACCCTCAAGAATCCTGCATTGTATTGTTTCTCAGCTTTTTCCTTGATCTTGAGAGTCCATTCTGGCTTTATCCTTCTTAGCTTCTGCTTGACTGGCATCATAGTTGGGTCTGTAGGAATGCAATGTTGCAATATATTTGTATCAATCCCTGGCATATCCTTGTATGACCACGCAAACACCTCCTTGAATTCTTTCAGTAGTGTGACCAGTGCATCCTTTTCAGAGGAAGTTAAAGTATTGCCAATCTGGACCATCTTAGGTTCATCATCAATTCCCAGGTTAACAATCTGGGTTTCTTCTTTTATGGGTTCTAACTGCCCTTGTTTTAATTTCTCATCATTAAAAGTTTCTTTTCTAATTTCTAAAATAAAAACATTCAAAGCCAACAAATAAGCAGAATCATAAATTATTTTATAGGGGATAGAGTTTTTGATAGACTCGACAGGAATTGACTCCATAGGAATGAACACATGATCATGTTAGGATAAGTGCCCTTAAATCCTATTGTATAATGCTATGTATAATATTAAGTATGACATTATGTATGACATTATGTGTGACTTAATATTGTGTTTAATAAAGTTGTTTTATTATTATCAAATAATGGTAACATGAATATTATTCTATTACTATCGATAGTCCAAGAGATGCATAGTATGTGATTTATGGACGTAGTCGTATCACATAAGTCACAAAGTTTCAACCTGTAATTGTAGTTCGTAGCCTGGTGATGAAATTGGGCGTTTATCCAGAAAGACTATAACATATCACTACGAAGATTTGTCTTGATCATGGAAGTGGGACTTCAGTTGATATGTTGATATGTTTTAAGAGTTAAGTATTATATTGGACTGATCACGTGGAGATTTATTATTCTCCTAACGACTGTCAATTGAATAATAAATCTCACGACTTGTATTTGCATGAATCCTTAATCCCGAAAGAATAATGGACTCAATCAAGGAGGTGTAGGTTGCTTTGATATCAGAGTGAGATCTATAGTACCTACAAACCTCAGATGTTGGGCAACCTACATTTAGTGTCAGATGGAACATATATTCTCAAGATAGAATTCATACTTGGAAGGAGATAATAAAATATTCCCTTGAGATAAGCTTTCTAATGGGCTTATTATTCAGATGCTAGGGGCTTCCAACCACTTTAATAAGACTAGCAAAATTATGAAATTGGATTTTTACAAATATATGGTGAATAACATAAAAGGATTAAACCGGTACTAAGGATTAAGATGTAGTAATTTACAAAGTGGCGCCCACATTTATGACTTGTATTATCGCGAATATTTTATATGGGTTATACACAAAGTCTTGGGATATAATTTATAGATAAGGTCTAGAGTGCAACTATATTTATATAGTGGTATTAAATATAGTTACGATAACTTCGAATCCTTGTCAAGAGTTGACAGTAGTGCCAAGGCCCATCGGGAGCTAGTACTTATTGGTCCCGTCCCACCCAAGCCACACACTTAAGCCCAATTGGAGGCCCATAAAGGCCAGCCCAATTAGATAATTGGTTAGATACAAAGGGGAAAAATGTTCAGAATTATATGCAAGAGTAACAATATTGTGAAATGGCGTATGTGAGTGTAAGTCTACTTCTCTAATCTCCCTTTGTACCGATTGAGAGTCCACACTTTCGGGCATTAAAGGAATTGGAGGAAGACAAAGTATTCCCAAGTAAGCCGACCTTTGTTTTTGAAATTCACCGCTCAAGGTACACTCTCTTATACTTGAATTCTGAAATTTACATAGTGCATGTTATAGATTGTGAATGAAGTAGATCCGTTAATTAAATTTTTCCGCTGCACTTTGGATTATTTTTCCTACAATTGGTACGTAGCTGCCTTCACTTCAACTGCTTAACATGTTTTGTGAGTTTTAGAATTAGAGATGATATCATATTGTTAGAAGATTATGTTTTTAATTTTCTACATGTTGTTGAAACTATGATTTGATGAAACTGAAATTAATGTTATGATGTTGTTTAAATTTAAATTTAAGTATCGTTAATTGAATCTTAAGGTTATGTATCAATAGAATTCAGTTTCACATCAATATTTGTCTAATGTTCATATGTTGAATGTTTGTTCATGAAAACGAAGAAAATCACTTCTTTAGAAAATTATGGAAATTGCTTTGCGATTTTTCGATCGATCAAAATCACTTTCGATTGATCAACAAGTCAAAAGGTTGAAGTTCGAATTTTTTAATTTTTCGATCGATCGGTGGCACATTCGAATAATCAAAATTTGGGAAATCAAAATTTTTTGTGTAAGTGTTTTCTACATGCAAAGGAGTAAGACTATGTGTAATTAGAATTTTGCATGTTTTAAACTAAAACCTTCTTTTTAAAAAACATCTAGTGAGATACAAGGGGTTATCTCACGGTCATTATCGGTTCATAGAAAAAGGGTGTTCCTGTTCTATGTATATGCCTCGCGATCCCAAAAGGAGGGTGTTTACTTCATAGTGCTACAAGATTGAACTTACCCGTTTAAAGTAGTGTGACATGCACCTCGCCTTGGTGTATATGCCTCTCGATCCCAAGGATGGGTGTTTTGTTCCATGGTACTACAAGTTTAAACACTATAGTGAGATGAAATGCATACACATGATTTTAGATAATGGTGTACACTAGACTAAGATAATGTTAACCTCCCAAAGGAGCTACACACATACTTAGAGACCAAGGGTAATGACAAAAGATATTAGTGTTTGATAAGAGTTATCATGATAGCAATTAATAATGAGAATAGTTCTCAATCAATTAATGTGTTTATAATAAACTTGCTACCAAGGAATTATAGACATGGATCGGGGTTGTCGTTGCATGTATTATTTTATGGTTTCATTAAGGTTCCATACTATATATTTATATGCTAAATAGATAATGTCCAGTTTACTTATTATATTCATGTTTATTATTTTTAGATTTGAACATGGCATCATTTAGCCCCACTTGTAACTATTCTTAATCAAAAACCCGACCGATCCAACTATGTTGATCGGAAAAGAAATTTTGGACATAGTTCCCATCACGAAGAGCACAATATAAAGCTTACTAAACCATGTCCTAGCTTTCCTTCATTACATGCTCCTCGAGGAAAACAACGATATGATCGCGGGCGTAAATCTAATGAGATGGCCAAGTGCCACATCCTAAAGATTCATCTCAAATGTTCTACAAGATCAAATGCAGGATGTAGAACTAGCTTCGACATTATGCTAAGTCCAAGGAGATGTTTGGTGAGCAAGGCCGCTCAAGGCAAGAGACCATGAGGCAAATTCTATAGTACCAAATGGCTGAAGGTAGTTCAAGAAGGGAGCATTGTCTTACAATGATTCTAACTGAATACATTGGAAGTTTTAGGTGTCGATATTGGATGGAGAATCCTATGGATATGATATACCTAGCCACTACCAAAATCATTCAAGGAATTCAAACTTAACTATAATATGAACATATTTACTGTTTCACTAACAGGTCATGAATGAGTTGGCAGCTGGGCCAAGGTATCTCTTGGTACTTCTAATGTTTGGCCAATATTATGGAGAGAAAGTTTGATTCAACTGGCTGAATATGGTAGTAGAACAGAGAAGAAGGACTTCACTGCCAAGAGGGTAAACAAATTGCCTGAAATCGAATAAAGGAAAGAAACTCGTGCTGAAAATGTTTCCATTGTGTGGTGAGAAAGGACATTGGAAGAGGAATTGTTCAAAATTAAAGTCACAATAAAAGGTATGAAAGTTCATTCCTTCTTGAAATATGTTTGGTATAGAATCCCATGGATTCCCCTGTGTGTGGATTCAGTTGTATCTAATCATATTCTAATTCCTGTTAGTGGGTTTCAGGAGACCAAAGCTTAAAGAAAGGGAGTTGTTTCTTTACTTTGGCCGGAAGGTATGTGTGATTCCAAATAGAATATGGGTGTTTATAATTTGTGTTTTGCATCTAAAGTTTTAATAATAGAAGACTATTTATATATACCTAATGTTCAGAGGAATTTAATTTCTACTACTTACTTAGGTAAACATGATATTGTGTTATCCTAAAAGACAATGTTGTAATAAAGAAGGATAAAGTGTTTATCTGCTCTAACAATATTGTAGATGGTCTTTATATTTTTAACTCTATAAAAGAATTATATAATTTGAATTAGATAATAACTCTGCGTGAAAATCATTAAAGAGAAAGTTTCCTTACTAGTGATGCATATCTTTTGGCACTTGGCGCTGGGTCATATTAATTCAAATAGATTCAAAGATCGATCAAAGATGGACTCTTATCTATGACTTTGATGAATTTCCAGCCAGGAGTCTTGTTTGGAAGGTAAATGACCAAACGACCTTTTAATGCGTAAAGGTAGAAGAGCCAAGATTTGCTAGAGCTAGTGCATACTAATGTGTGTGGTCCTATGTCAACCAAGCAAAGGAGTTATGGTTACTATCACTTTTACCGATGATTACTCAAGATATGGTTATAAAAATTTAATGAGACTAAGTCCAAGCCTTTAAAAAGTTCAAAGAGTTTAGGCTGCAGTTGAGAAGCAATTAGGTAAAACACATAAAGGCCATTCGATCTCGATCGAGGTGGTGAATACCTTCGGGACTTTAAGGATTACTTAATTCAAAATGGGATAGTATCCCACCTGATCGCACTTGGAACTCCTCAACAAAATGGTGTAGCAGAAAGAAGGAATAGGGACTTCAAAAAATGGTTAGGTCCATGATGAGTTATTCAACTTTACCTGCTTGGGGGATATGCACAAAACCTAATGCATATTTTAAATTTAGTTCCATCAAAAACTGCTCCTGATCACACCCATGGAATCAGGAGTGGGCGCGAAGCCTAGTATGAAATATCTCCACATTTGGGATATCCAAAGACATGTGTTGAAATGGAAGTCTAATAAGTTGGAAGCTAAATAAGTATGCATGTTTTTAGGGTATTCAAAGGGAAACAAGTTATTGTCGAGAATCATAAGGATAACAAAGGTTTATAGCACCTATGCCAAATTTTGAAGATGATTATATGAATAATTTTAATCCTAGAAGTAAAGTTGTTTTGGCTGAATGAATGAACCTCGTAAAAGAACAACCAATGAATGAAACTAGGGGATGATGTGTGACTCCATTAGATACACCACAAGATATTACTCAAGAGATGTCTATACACAGTGCTCAGTATGGGAGAAAATTGTTCGGCCTCCATAAGACTCATAGGTTTAGAGAAACTTATGAAGCTATCTCAGAAAGAGAATACACGATCCTATGACTGGAGCTTAGCTAAATGAATGATATAGATGCACATCATTGGGTCCAAGCTATGAAATCCAATTAGATTCCATGTATTCCAATCAAGTTTGGGATCTTGTAGAGGCTCTAACGGCATTAAACCCTAAGTGGCTGCAAATGGGTTTACAAGAGGGAAGAGGGGATAGATGGGAAAGGTTGAAAACCTTTAAAGAAGGGGCTACACAAAGTGGTACCAAAAGAAGGTATTGATTATGAGGAAACCTTTCACCGCAGCACGCTTAAATCTATCGTACTATCTATCCATCGGGTCAGCTTCATTTTGATTGCGAGATTTGGCACGGATGTCAAGACCGCTTCTCAATGGCAATCTTGAAGAGGAAATTCATATGATGCAACCGAAGGCTTCTGGTAGCGAAAGAACCAAGAGCATATGGTGCGCAAGTTGAAAAGGTCCATTATGGACTTGCACATCTAGGTCATGGAACATCGATTGATCAAGCAATCAAATGATTTGGTTTTTGAACAAGTTCCTTATGCTTCAAGTAGCAAGCCTCTACGTATGCCATGCTTACTACCGTATATATGTTATTCGCTTGGCATGGTCACTGACATCAATCAAATCCGTGACCAAAACATTGGCAAGATGTAAAGCATATTCGGCATCTTCGGAGAACGAGAGATTATATGCGTTTGTTTACCATTGTGAGGATTTGATTCCCATTGGCCATACACTATTTTCAATCGGATCTAGATTTCAGAAGTCCATTGGGGGATGTGTTTTCACCATGGGAGGTGGGTGCCAATACAGGAGTGTCAAGCAACTCAGACAAGTGCACTCCACCGTGGAAGGCATGTTGCTGCTTGTGAAGAAGCAAAGAAGTCAAGCTTGGCTCAAGAAATTCTTTCGACCTTGGTAAGAATTCGAGCAAGTTCCCATTACTTTGTTTTGCATAATAGTGGAGTACGCTTGCACAATCAAAAGATCCAAGGAATCATAAGAAAGGAAAGACATTGAGAGGAAGTACCATATCATTCGAGATATCATTGCTCGTGGAGATGTGGTGGTAATAAAGATTGAATGTGAGTTAGAGTGGGAATGTGAGTTGATTAGTGCACAATAGTCTTTAGGTAAGTGAGACAGTGTTAGGATAAGTGCCCTAAATCCTATTGTATGATGTTATGTATAATATTAAGTATGACATTATGTGATTTAATATTGTGTTTAATAAAGTTGTTTATTATTATCCTAAATAATGGTAATATGAATATTCGACATTATCATATACCCATGAGATGCATAGTATGTGATTTATGGATTAGTCACGTAATATTACAAGTCATGTCTCTTGTAAACTCAGACTGTAGTTCAGTCGTAAAGGATGAATTGGCATTTAACCGTGAAGACTATAACATATCACTACTGATGATTTGTCTTGATCATGGAAGTGGAGACTTCTAGTTGATATGTTAATATGTTTTAAGAGTTAAGACATATTGAACTGGACCACTGTGAGATTTATTATTCTCCTAACGACTGTCAATTGAATAATAAATCTCACGACTTGTATTTGCATAAACTCTTAATCCTGAGAGAATAATGGACCTGATCATGAGCTGTAGGTTGCTTTGATATATCAGGAGTGAGATCTATAGTAACGGTCAAAACATCAGTATGTTGGGCAGCCGCATTTAGTGTTGATAGAACATATATTCTCAAGATGGAATTCATAGTCTCTTGAAGGAGATACAAAATATTCCCTTGAGATAAGTTTAATGGGTTTGTTATTCAGAGAGTTAGGCCTAACCACTTTAGTAAGACTAAAGTATATATTTATGAAATTGGATTTCATAAATATATGGTGAATAACATAAAAGGATTAAACCGGATACTCAAGGATTAAAATGTAGTAATTTACAAAGTGACAGTCCACATTTATGACTTTGTATTACTACGAATATTTTATGAAGGGGTTGCATGTACAATGAAGTCTTGGGATATAATTTATAGATAAGGCCTAGAGTGGAACTATATTTATATAGTGGTATTAAATATAGTTAATGGTAACTTTGGACTTGTCAAGAGTTGACAGAAAAGCCCAAGGCCCATTGAAGCTAGTGTCTTATTGGTCCCACTCCAAGCCACACACTTAAGTCCAATTGGAAAGGCCCAAAAGGCCAGCCCAATTAGATAATTGGTTAGATACAAAGGGAAAAACGTTCAGAATTATATGCAAGAGTAACAACATTGTGAAATGCGTATGTGAGTGTAAGTCACTCTCTAATTCTCCCTTTGTAACTGATTGAGAGTCCACACTTCTTGGGCATTAGTGGAATTGGAGTGAAGATTAAAAGTATTCCCAAGTGCTTCGATCTTTGTTTTTGAAATTCACCGCTTCAAGGTACGCTCTCTTATACTTGAATTCTGAAATTTACATAGTGCATGTTATAGATTGTGAATGAAGTAGATCCGTCAATTAAATTTTTCCATTGCGCACTTTGATTGCATTTTTCCTACAGATCACAGACAGACTCACTAGGAATAACAATATTAGCAAAGATTGGCTTAATAGGGATGGAAACAATGCTTTTAGTAGGAATAAATGGCTTGGTGGTCTTGGTCTTCTCTAGAAGGTCTTCCATGGGGTGGGAGGCTCCCTCATATGCCCAATTCTTCAATTTAGTTGTGGCTTTGGTGATGGCAGCTAGTTCCCCATGAGTTCCTTCTTCTTTCAACATCAACACTCTAGGGTCTTCATCCATATAATCTGGACCTTCCCCATCAAATTCCATATCCGCGGGCTTGTCCAATACATAGCCGTCCAATCGTTCTATGTTGTCCATCCACTCTCCAAATAAATCCTACTTGTCTTCATTGCTTGGGCGAACATATTGGAGGAAGTACTCTAATTCACTACATTACATTTTTTCATCTTCATCTTCAAGATTCTCCAAGGTTAAGTTTTTGAAACTATGGATCATTAAATTTCTATCAAGCATAATGAGTCTTACATCTATATCATCTTCTTCATTAGTGTATGTAGTTAATGAGTCAAACTCTGAGTTATGAAATGAACTGAATTTAGGGATCTCCCGACCATACATTACATATCGGGGGCCCAATTTTGGGTTGACATCAGTGATGCAACTCCAATCCAAAAGGCGTCCATAAGGATAGTCATAATAGTCTCCCCTTATAGCTTCCTCATCATCTCTTATGTCTTCATCATAATAGTCCACCTCGTCATAAGAATTATCTTCATAAAAGGCTCCTGCATCCTCATCTTCTCTATCACTAGGTAGTTCACCCTTATCATTACCACTATCTCGGCTACCATAGTCTTCATTGTCACTTCCTTCCCTGTCACTGTCTTCTTTGTCACTGTCTCCACCATCACTGTCTTCACTATCATCACTATCACTGTCATTACTATTACTATCTTTACTGCCACTACCTTTATCATCATCACTAGGGGCTTCTCCCTCTTCATCATCTTCATCATCTATCCTTGCTTCGTAAGGATCCTTCAGCGCATGTTGACAGGCTTCCTAATATTCTTCCTCCTCTATGTTAAAAATAGCATCACCTAACAGTGTAGTCATAGCATCAGGATCCATATAATCTACCCAATTAGTTGGGACCTAGTTTGCATTTCTCTCCTTTATTTCAGGAAGCATTATGTCACAATTGAGGAATAATTTGAATCCAAGCAACATTCTTTTCAACTCCAGATCATACGTTGGTTCAGGAAATCCCCAATAACACTGGCAATCTCCAGCTTTGGTAAATTTCCCATTCAATGTAGAGATGTATGGCTTTAAAGGCTCTAGGGGCTAGGAAGCCCCTTTGCCTTAGCTTTTGCACGAGCCATCTTCTTTAATTCCATCTCTAGTAAGTCTTCATTTGTGGGATTATAGCTCAACTTAAAAGGTGGCGTGGCTATGGTAATTGTTGAGGTCTGAATGGCTGCCCCTTTCACGGTCTTTCCTAGACTCATCCTTGGAAAATAACTCATCTTCCTCATCATTGCTACAACATTGTTGTTGCCATAAGGATTAAAGTCCATAGGGATCTTTTCAACTTCTTTTGTACTTTTTTTCAAAACTAGGCTTCTCAATCTCAAAGCCATCTAGGGTTACAAGCTCCTTCTTAGATTGGATACCAAAAATGGGCTTTGGGACGGTTAGAGTATCCCCATATATAGTATCTATAGCTCATTTATGTGGAAATCGAACCTTTTGGTATAAGGAGGAAGGCACAGCCTCTGTATCATGAATCCATGGTCGTCCAAGAAGCATATTGAAGCATGAAGCTATGTTTAATACTTGAAACTTCACCTTTTGAACCATAGGCCCTATGGTGAGCTCTAGTGCCACCAAAACTTCCCTTCTGCTATTATCATATGCTCTCACATGCTTATCAGATGGCACAAAATCTTCGATACACAAGCCCAGAAAACTTGTGGTTTTTAATGGACATACATTCAAAGCACTTCTATCATCAATTAAAACCATTATTATCCTTTTTCCCTTAGCTTCCACAGTAATATGCAATGGGTCATTATGACGCTTCCCTTTTTTAGTCAAATCCTTGTCAGAATAGGAAATAGTAAGCTCCTTACTTATAGATCAAATTATTGCATTCAAATCCTGAGAAGTAGTGGTTGTAGGGACTTGGATCTGATTAAGAAGATCCACCAGGTTTTGGCGGTGTTTGTATGAGGCCATGAGTAAACCCCATAAGGATATGTTTGCTTGTGTCTTCTGTAGTTGCTTAAGAACCTTATCCTCTTCGTTGGGTGTTTGTTAGGCTGCCTTGTTCAGGGCTTTTACCAAGTTATCTATTTCTAAATGTAGGGGTTTGAAGTGTTTCCCCGCTTGTGATGTGGGCAATTTTTGATGGGTCACTTGGTTTAATATCTTGGGGTTTGAAGTGTCTCCTCCCATATGTGGGTGTTGGATTATCTGAGTGGGGTTCGAAGTGTCTCTCCCCATGTGTAGGCGTTGGATTATCTGAGTAGAGTTTGAAGTGTCTCTCCCTATGAGTGGGTGTTGGATTATCTAAATGGGGTTTGAAGTGTCTCCCCCCATATGTGGGTGTTGGATTATCTGAGTAGGGTTTAAAGTGTCTCCCCCCATATGGGGATGTTGGGTAATTTGGGAATTCAGAATTATCCTCACTCCATGTCATATCCCATTGTAAATGAAATACCCATTAACTCCTCCCAAGTCATCATAAAGCATTCAATGATGTCATAGATCAAATTAGATAGGTCCTCTTCTCCTTCTTCTTCAAGAATCAAACAATTTATCCATGGTATCCTCCCAAAATTATGATTAGGCAAATACTATTGGTTGTTAGGACATATATGAATCATGTTAGGAACATATGTCACTAGAATTGGCTAATCCTTTGACAAAACGCATTTTACTTGTAATTGGGTAGATCTAGAGTGTGTTTAATACTTCAAGGAACAAAAGTTCAAGTCCAAGTGTTAAAGCCATGCAAATCTGTCCAAGAATCAAGTGAAGAAGTGCTAGATTTTAAAGCTCGACAGATAACATCTATCGAGGTTTAAAATGCAAACTTAGCTCGATGCTCGATAGCTGCTCGATAGATAACCTATCTATTGAGATTTATGTAAATCAGTTCTTCAAATCTAATTTCACACCAATCCGTGTATACATGTTTAGGCTTTCTTTTCTCACAACACTAAACATATATAAGGATTATTTTAAGGGCCGTCACAGCTGATGAAAGTGGATACAACTTAATGCAAAAGTTTCTCATAAGCATATTATGATCAGAGACGTATGCCTTAGTTCATCTTTCTCTTGGAGAAGTTGCTACGTTTGTACGCCGTAGGGTTTTGTAACCAAGGAGCTTCGTGATCTTTATCGTGTTAATGAACTGAAGAACTTTGCAACCAACATCCTTCTTAAGTTGGTGGTTAGTCACATACTTTAATCCGTGCATCGATTGGTTAGTCACATACTAGGAGTCGTGCATTGAAAAGGATTGTCACTATAGAACAAGTCAATTGTGTATTGGGGTAAGAGTTCAACTGTAGGTTGGTATAAGGTATTGGGATTCCTTTACTTGTAACCACTTGTTGTGATAATAATGGATTCTCGGGAATGGTGACCTTAAAATCACCTAATGGGGTTTTGCCTTGGAGGTTTTCCCCATTTGTAAAAAAATCACCGTGTCAACTTTATTTTCCACTGCATATTAACTTAGTTGGTGATTTGTTTGTGCTACCATGCGTGTTGCATGTTAATTGAATTAATTAATTAACTTAGCTAATTAATTGGTTAATTCATCACAAGGGGTCAATACATTCTTGGCTTATCAAGTAGTTATGATTGTGTGTGAGTTAAAGTGATTTTCTCATATTTCAAATCGTCATAACATGTAGACACTTATGCAATCTTGCTATGTTTTTCACACACAACACGCAATATTCTTTGCTACTCTTGATACATGTGCAGGTACAATGTGATTTGGCCATCACAAGGAATACATGTGTTAATGTATGCTCACTAAACTGTCTTGACTTATTTTTGAAATATAAAATTGGTTAGACTTGTTTAGTGTGTGTGTGTTTTGGATCTAAATGCTTGACATTGTTTTTGTTGAGAGATGTTTTTAAGAGCTTAAAATGTTGTTTGGATTTTTGGTTGAGTAGCATGCTTAATTGCATTCATATCTGTATTTTTCTCTTCTTTGAAAAACTATTTTTGAGCAATCTCGACAACTTCTCGATACCTCTTGACAGCTAGGCTATCTATCGAGCCTCTTGATCTTCCTTTCTCGACAGCTGTTATTGCAATTTCGATTCATCGAAGTTTTTGAGAATTTGGCTAGATAGCTTCTCGATCTATCGAGAGAGTTTCTGTATGCTTGATAGATGCTCGATAGCTTCTCGATCCATCGAGGCCACTTTGCTATGGACACCTCTTAATAACTCCTCGACAGCTCCATCTGGCGAGATTTAAAGCTCGACACCTCTCGACACCTTTCGATCCATCGAGAATCGTGATTTCCTATATAAAGCTTCAACGCGATTTTCTCTCATTTTTCTTCGATCTCTCTCAATACTTTCTGACCCTTCACCTCCCCAAACACTTTTCTCTCTTTCTAAACCTCTTGCCCAAGTGTTTTTCAGCCTAGACTAATCTTCTTCTCTCTAGTAAGATCTTGTTTCCCCTCTTGTTCATGCATTTCATTCATATAGATCTAGGTTTTTGGGGTTTTTGAAACATTTTGGGGTTTTTCAAAATTGATGAAATTTTTGTGAAATTTTTGGGATGGGTTTTGTTTAAATGATCTTAAATGTTCATGCATTGCATCACATTTGCATTTTAACAATGTTTCACGCATTATAGATGTGTGCTCTATATGTTGAAATGATGTGTGCTGGTAGGATTGGATTGGGCTGAGCCCATGATGTTTTTATTATTGCATGTCACATGCTGATGCATTTTTCATGCATACGTACCGTTTCTTTCTATATCTAATTGATATTGATCTGTGTTGGTACTTTTTTGTTTGTCCCTCTCTCTTTATTTCTTTCGGTTAGTTGCTCTATGGCACCTAAGCGTAAGTCTACTCCGTCCCGAAACCCTCTTTGTTCCAGGGTAGTTTCTTCCTCTGTTGATTCTACCCCCTCTCACGTTTGGTTCCATGATGAGAATGTTGGGGTTTATGCCCTAAAATCCAATTTATTGGCATGTCATAAATAATTAATTTTTTTAATTATATGAGACTATTTATAAATGAACTAATGGGACATTATCATAGACCATGAGATGCATTGTATGTGATTTATGTGATTTAGTCACAAAAGATATAAATCACAAGTTCCTTGTAAACTCAAAAAGTAGTTCGTAGTTGGTGATGAAATTGGGCGTTTCATCTGCGAAGACTATAACACATCAACTAAGATGATTTGTCTTGATCATGGAAGTGGAGACTTTTAGTTAATGTGTTGATGTGTCTTAAGAGTTAAGACATATTGAACTAGACCGCTGTGAGATTAATTATTCAATCAACAACTGTTACCTGAATAAATAATCTCACGACTTCTAATTTCATAGACTCTTAATCCTGAAAGGGTAGTGAACCAGATCATGAAATGTAGGTTACTTTGATATATCAAGAGTGAGATCTAATATTATGGTCAAAACCTCAGTATGTTGGGTAACCACACGTAGTGTTAAGGGAACACATATTCTCAAGATGGAATCCATAATATCTTTTTATAGAGACATGAAATATCCCATTGAGATAAGTTTAATGGGAACTGGTTATTCAGGGCGCCCACTTTAGTAAGGAGTTACTAAAGCTTATATTTACTGAAATTGGATTTCAATAAATGTGAATAACTAAAAGATTAAACCGGGTACTCAAGGATAAAATAGTTGTTTACAAAGTGACAGTTTATTATAACTTTGTTCACCATGGATATTTCATGGAGGGGTCAAATGATATCATTAGAGTGCAATTATATTTATATAGTGGTATTAAATATAATTAATGTTAACTTTAGACTTGTCAAGAGTTGACAGAAAAGCCCAAGACCCATTGAAGCTAGAGTCTTATTTGATCCTTTTGGTCCCATCTCAAGCCACAAACGAAAGCCCAATTAGATAATCAGTTATGTATAAGGAGATAAACATACAGTTTTTTCAAATGATCGAAATGGTGTGTATGTGAGCCACTCTCTTATTCTCCCTTGAACACATACATGTAAACTGATTGAGAGACCACACTTCTTGGGCATCATGTGGAATTGAGATGAAGATTAGAGGTATTCTCAAGTCTTGGTTTTGAATTTCACTGCATCAAGGTACGCTTTCTATTCTTTATTCTAGAACTCAAGGTTACATGTTATGTTAGGATTATGATTGTATACTGCTTACTGTATGCTCAGTTGTAATGTGTTGTGTTTAGTTGTACTGTGTGTGCTCAATTGTAATGTGTGTGCTTAGTTGTGATGTAACCTGTGGTATAATATCAGTGTTGTATCTCAAGGTAGCTATCAAGCTTATTGGGTAGTTAAGTCTGTTAGTTAGTTAGATGGTACTAATGACGTGGTGGAAGTTAGTTAGGGGAGGTAGTTAGTTACTGGCAATTCATGAGGATTGATTGTACATTGTATATAGCTGAATTGATGAATGAGAAAGGGTAAGAAAGAACATTCCAGTTAACTTCCTCTTCTCTCCCTTAACCCCGCTCTGTTCTGGAGGTAGTTCCCTCAAAGCAACACTCTCTCTTTTTCTCTAATTCCCATATCCATTATCTTCTTCCTTCCTTCCATTTTCTGATTTAGCTAAGCTCTTAACATGTTATCTCTCATGAATGAAGTAGATCCGTGATTGTTGCTTCCGCTGTGTGTTTTGTATGAGATGCTAAACTAGATTTTCCAACAAAGAATGCCTGTACGGACTTCTCGAAGAACTTTTCACAACGCGGCATTCATTCAGAATGCCAAGTCGTCCTATCGAATTTTTTCGATACTGACCTTCCCATTGTCATCTACAGTAGGGGTTAGGAGTCACTTTATGGCATCCCAGTCACTTGTCCCTCCATGATCATACAGGAGTTTTACTCCAACATGCACGAATTTGATTATTCTGTACCTCATTTCATCACTCGCATTTGAGGTACGCGCATTGTAGTCACTCCGGATCTTATATCCGAGGTGCTACACGTCCCGAGGGTAGCGCATCCTGACTACCCCGGCTGTGATTGTCTTAAGACTGTGTCCAAAGACGAACTCTCGTCTCTCTTCTGTGAGAAACCTTTATCTTAGGGTGACTGTTAAAACACCCCTTGCTCGGGCTTTGCAAAAGGTTCAAGGTTCCTTAACATGGTGATGACATTTGTTCTCCATCCCTTGTCTCACTATAACTCCATTACTAAGCCACGTGCTTGATTTTTGTTATCCCTTCTTGAGGGACTCACTATAGATTTTCCCTCTCACTTCATACTTTCCCTTATAGATGTCTATAAGGATACGACGACCTATGATAAGCTCATTTTCCCTTCGGCTATCACGCAGATTCTCCGCCATTTGTCTGTCTCCTATCCTGAGTCTGCACACTTCTCTGTTATGTGTGCCATTGATGCAGCGACCGTTAGACGAAGCAAGGCCCAGCTTCAACCGAAGCGGCCATAGATCGAGATGGCGACTCCTTCAACATCTTTCACTCTATCCACATCCGCTCCTTCTTCTTCTGAGGGTGGTGTGACCTTCGAGGCGGTCATGGCACTGCTTCAGCGCATGGATGCTCTCCTTGACACACTCATTGATGAGTTGTGTCAGGTGAACACCCGTGTCGGTCATATTGCGCGACGACAAGCTTGCCTTGATGGCTTCATGGAGTCTCCCTCTCCTTCTCTAGAGGCATATAAGGACAAGGATGATGATGGTGACTTCGAAAATGATGATGATGATGAGGATAAGGATGCTAGCTCTTCCGGTGACGACGAGATGACTGCTTGAGTTACTTGCCCTTTGTCATTCGTGACAAAAAGGGGGAGTAGTTTTGGTATAAGAGTAGTCATATTCTTAGGGGGAGAGTTAGTATAGGAGATTTTTTTGTTAGGGGGAGTGTTTTCTTTTTCGAGGGATGTAGTGAGGACTTTTTGTATCTTTTCTTTTCTCGTCTTTTTAGATACATTGTTCTTACATTATGATAGCAAACCTTGTATTCTTATATATATATATATATATATATATATATATATTGAGGTTGTTATTACATTCTTTCACCTATCTCTTCATGTGTTGTTTCTTTTCTCTCTTTATGCACATGCTTCTTATTTATTGTATGCAATCTTTTATATTTCTACTTCACACTAAGATGCTGTGATGAGTTTTGTTTAAAGTGTTTCAGAAATACAGGTTGTCAAAGTCTTTCTTGCCATGAACTCTCTTCTTGCAAAGTTTTTCAAGAGTTTGTGTTAGGATAGATTTTATTGTATTCAACAAGTGAGTATGAGTTGAGTGATTTATGAATTCTCTCATATGTTCATTTGTTCGCTGTGGTTTTGTCACGGATTGCCAAAGGAGGAGATTGTTAGGACATATATGAATCATGTTAGGAACATATGTCATCTAAAATTGGCTAATCATTTGACAAAACACACTTTACTTGTAATTGGGTAGATCTAGGATATGTTTAATACTTCAAGGAACAAGAGTTCAAGTCCAAGTGTTAAAACCATGCAAATCTGTCCAAGAATCAAGTGAAGAAGTGTTGGATTTTAAAACTTAACAAATAGCATCTATTGAGGTTTAAAAGGCAAAATTAGCCCGATGCTCGACAGCTGCTCGATAGATAAATTATCTATCGAGATTTACAAAAATTAGTTTTTCAAATCTGATTTCACACCAATCCGTGTATACATGTTTAGGCTTTCTTTTCTCACAACCATAAACATATATAAGGATTATTTTAAGGGCCGACATAGCTGATGAAACTGGATGCAACTTAATGCAAAAGTTTCTCATAAGCATATTGTAATCGGATACATATGCCCTAATTCATCTTTCTTTGGGAGAAGCTGCTACGTTTGTTTGCCATAGGGTTTTGTAACCAAGGAGTTTCGTGATCTTCATCGTGTTGATGAACTGAAGAACTTTGTAGCCAACATCCTTCTCAAGTTGGTGGTTAGTCACGTACTTGGATCCATGCATCGATTGGTTAGTCACGTACTGGGAGCCGTGCATTGAAAATGAGAGATTGTCACTACAGAACAAGTCCAATTGTGTATTGGGGTAAGGGTTCAACTCTAGGTTGGTATAAGGTACTGTGATTCCTTTACTTGTAACTGTTTGTTGTGATAATAGTAGATTCTCGAGTGTGGTGACCTTAAAATCACCCGGTGGGGTTTTGCCTTAGAGGTTTTCCCCATTCGTAAACAAATCACCGTGTCAACTTTATTTTCCGCTGCATATTAACTTAGTTGGTGATTTGTTTGTGCTACCATGCATATTGCATATTAATTGAATTAATTAATTAACTTGACTAATTAATTGGTTAATTCATCACAAGGGGTCAATACATTCTTGGCTTATCATTGGTGATATTAGGCCTTGTAGGTGGTGCAATCACTTTTGTTTCTATTAAATCCTGAATTGCGTGGCAGAGATTATAACACCTGTTAGTGTCATGTCCTGGGCCTTAATGGTATTTTGATGAAAAAATACATGTTTGTATCGTATACAAAACATATGCAGCGAAAAATTATCGGATCTACTTCATTCACAATTGATAACATGCATTATGTAAATTTCAGAATATAAGAACAAGATAGTGTACCTTGGTGCGGTGAAATTCAAAACCAAAGATCAGAAGTTCTTGATAACACTTTTAATCTTCACTCCAATTCCACTTGTGCCCAAAATGTGTGGTCTCTCAATTAGTTATATGTTTGTGTTCAAGAGAGAAATTAGAGAGTGTCCAACACTCACACACAAACCATTTCATGTATCTTGTTAAATTCTGTATGTTTCTCTCCTTATAACTGATTATCTAATTGGGCTAGCCTTTTGGGCCTTTCCAATTGGGCTTAAGTATGTGGCTTGGAGTGGGACCAAAAAGGAACAAATAAGACACTAGCTCCAATGGGCCTTGGGCTTTTCTGTCAACTCTTGACAAGTCCAAAGTTACCATTAATTATATTTAATACCACTATATAAATATAATTGCACACTAAGCCTTAATAATAAATTATATCCCAATACTTTATTGTACATACAACTCCTTTATTAAATATTCATAGTAATACAAAGTCATGAATGTAAACTGCCACTTTGTAGATTACTACATCTTAATCCTTGAATACCCAGTTTAATCCTTTTAAGTTATTACCATATATTTATGAAATCTAATTTCATAAATATATACTTTAGTAATTACTTACTAAAGTGGTTAGGCCTAACACTTTGAATAACCGAACCCATTAAACTTATCTCAAGGGAATATTTTATATCTCCGTTAAGAGATTATGAATTCTATCTTGAAAATATATGTTCCATCAACACTAAATGTAGCTGCCCAACATATTGAGGTTTTGACCGTTACTTTAGATCTCACTCTTGATATATCAAAGCAACCTACACTTCATGAGCAGGTCCATTATTCTCTTAGAATTAAGAGTTCATGTAAATAGAAGTCATGAGATTTATTATTCATTTGACAGTCGTTAGGAGAATAATAAATCTCACAGCGGTCCAATTCAATATGTCTTAACTGTTAAAACATATTAACTAGAAGTCTCCACTTCCATGATCAAGACAAATCATCTTAGTTGATATGTTATAGTCTTCGCAGATGAAATGACCAATTTCATCACCGACTACTAACTAAAATTCTGAGTTTACAAAGAACTTGTGACTTATATCTTCTGTGACTAAATCACATAAATCACATACTATGCATCTCATGGACTATATGATAATGTCCGAATATTCATGTTACTATTATTTCAGATAATAATAAAACAACTTTATTAATCACAACATTAAGTCATACATTAAGTCATACATAATGTCATATATAACATCATACAATAGGATTTAACGGCACCAATCCTAACAATCTTCCACTTGCCCTAAAGACTATTGTGCAATAATCTAACTCCCATTCCCTCCAAATGTGACTCGAAAGTCCTTTGAGGCAAGGCTTTGGTAAAGGGATCTGCTAGATTATTTGCACTTTTAATCTTTGCAACTACTACATCTCCACGAGCAATGATGTCTCGAATGATGTGGTATTTTCTCTCAATGTGCCTTCCTTTCTTATGATTCATTGGATCTTTGGATTATGCAACCGCTGCACTATTGTCGCAAAACAATGTTATAGGAACTTGCTCTACTCTTACTACACCAAGGTCAGAAAGGAATTTCTTGAGCTAGACAGCCTCTTTTGTTGCTTCACAAGCAGCGACATATTCAGCTTCCATAGTGGAGTCTGCAATACAAGATTGCTTAACACTCCTCTAACTTATGGCTCCACCTCCCAAGGTGAATACACATCCTGAAGTGGATTTTCTAGAATCAAGATCTGACTGAAAATCTAAATCTGTATAGCCAATGGGAATCAAATCCTCACACCAGTAAACAAGCATATAATCTCTCGTTCTCCGTATATACTTAAGAATATTCTTTACAACTTACCAATGTTTTGGTCCTAGATTTGATTGATATCGGCTGACCATGCCAACTGGATAACAAATATCTGGTCTAGTACAAAGCATGGCATACATGAGACTTCCTACTGCAGGAAGCATAAGGGACTTGTCTCATCATATTTTCTTCCTCTTAAGTCTTGCGCCTTTGGTCATCAGACAGAGGAACTCCATGTCTGAAAGGAAGTAATCATTTCTTGGAGTTTTGCATACTAAACCGTTCTAGAACCTTATCTATATATCCAGCTTGTGACAAGCCTAACATCTTATTATTGCGATCTCGCCAAAACTTGATCCATATAATAAAGTTAGCTTTACCCAAGTCCTTCATATCAAATTGGCTTGACAACCAAACATTTACTGATGACATTACCCCTACATCATTTCCAATGAGTAGAATATCTTCAACATAAAGCACTAGGAACATTGCTACTTTGTCTTGATGTCTTTTGTACACACATGGTTCATCAAGATTTTGTTCAAAACCAAATGATTTGATTGCCTGATCAAATCTGATGTTCCATGACCTAGATGCTTGCTTAAGTCCATAAATGGACCTTTTCAACTTGCATACCAAATGCTTTTGGTTCTTTGCTATGAAACCTTCCGGTTGCATCATATAGATTTGCTATGAAACCTTCAAGATTGCCATTAAGAAATACAATCTTGACATCCATTTTCCAAATCTCATAATTATAATGAGCAGCAATGGATAAGAGAAGTCTGATAAATTTAAGCATTGCTACTGGTGAAAAGGTTTCTTCATAATCAATACCTTTTTTTTTGTGTATACCCTTTCGTCACTAGCCTTGCTTTAAAGGTTTCAACCTTTCCATCTATCCCTCTCTTCCTCTTGTAAACCCATTTGCAACCAACATGTTTAATGCTGTTAGATGTCTTTACAAGATCCCAAACTTGATTGGAATACATAGAATCTAATTCAGATTTCATAGCTTTGACCCAATGATGTGCATCTATATCATTCATTGCCTCTTCATAAGTGTAGGGATCCGATTTAGCCTCTTCTGAGATAACTTCATAAGTTTCTTCCAAACCTATGAATCTTATAGGAGGCCGAACAATTCTCCCACTACGATGAGGCACTTGTGTACTAGTCATCTCATGAGTAGTATCTTGTGGTGTATCCAATACAGCCACATCATCTCTAGTTTCATCCATTGGTTGTTCATTCACAGGTTCATTCATTTCAGCCAAAACAACTCTACTTCTAGAAGTAAAATTATTCATATAGTCATTTTCTAAGAATTTAGCCTTTGTACTAACAAAAGCTTTGTTATCTTTACGACTATAGAATAAATAACCCCTAGTTTCTTTTGGATAACCTACAAGCAAATACACTTCTGATTTTGGTTCCAATTTATCAAGCTTCCCTTTTAACACGTGCTGGACAACCCTAAATGTGGAGATATTTCATACTAGGCTTACGCCCACTCCACAATTCCATGGGTGTTTTGGGAACAGATTTTGATGGAACTAAATTCAAAAGATGTATTGCTGTATTTAAGGCATAACCCCAAAAAGAAATCGGTAAAGTTGAGTAACTCATCATGGACCTAACCATTTCTAAAAGAATCCTATTCCTTCTTTCTGCTACACCATTTTGTTGGGGAGTTCCAGGTGCAGTCAATTGGGATATAATCCCATTTTCAGTTAAGTAATCCTTGAAAACCCCAAGAAGGTATTCGCCACCACGATCAGATCGAATGGCCTTTATGCATTTACCTAATTGATTCTCAACTTCAGCCCTAAACTCTTTGAACTTTTCAAAAGCTTCGGACTTCCGTTTCATTAGATACACATAACCATATCTTGAGTAATCATTGGTAAAAGTGATGAAGTACTCATAACCTCCTTTTACTTGGGTTGACATAGGACCACATACACCCATATGAACTAATTCAAGCAGCTCTTGGGCTCTTCTACCTTTTGCAATAAAAGGTCCTTCAGTCATTTTGCCTTCCAAACAAGATTCACAAACTGTAAATTCATCAAAGTCCAATGGCTCTAAGAGTCCATCTTTGATCAGTCTTTGAATTCTGTTTGGATTAATATGACCCAAACGTAAGTGCCAAAGATATGCATCATTAGTAGAATGAAACTTTCTCTTTAATGATTTTACATGAGAGTCATTATATAATTCATGCTTATCAAGAGTTAAAATATAAAGACCATCCATAATATTACCAGAACAGATAAACACTTTACCCTTCTTTATTACAACATTGTCTTTAAGGATAACACAATATCCATGTTTACCTAAATAAGTTGCAGAAATTAAAGTCCTACGAACATTAAGTACATACAAACAGTCTTCCCATATTAAAACTCTAGACTCAAAACATAAATTAACAACTCCAACTGCTACAACCGGAATCCTACTCCCATCAACCAAAGTAAGAAACAATTCCCCTTCATTAAGTTTTCTAGTCTCTTGGAACCCCTGCAAAGAATTACAAATATGATTAGTACAACCTGAATCTACACACCAGGAATTCATGAGATTTTGTACTAAACATATTTCAAGAAGGAATGAACTTTTCATACCTTTATTTTTGGCAGCCTTAAATATTGGACAATTCCTCTTCCAATGTCCTTTCTCACCACAATGGAAACACTTTCCTTTGATCTTCTTTCCTTTGTCGGCAACCCCTAAAGCAATTTGTTTACCATCTTGCTTGGTGAAGTCCTTCTTCTTCTTCTTCTTCTTCTTCTTCTTCTTCTTCTTCTTACCCTTACCTTTCGACTTAGGTTGAGAAATAGAAGTTTCAACCATATTAGCATCAACACTAGAAGTACCAAGAATGTCTTCCGCTGCTACCAATTTATTCATTAATTCAGACAAAGAATAAATTTTTTTGTTCATATTATAATTGAGTCTGAATTCCTTGAATGATTCCAGTAGTGACTGGAGTATCATATCCACTTGGGATTCTCCATCAATATCGGCACCTAAAACTTCCAGTGTATTCAGATTAGAGATCATTGTAAGACAATGCTCCCTCACTGAATTGCCTTCAGTCATTTTGGTATTATAAATTTGCCTCATGGTTTCTTGCCTTGCAGAACAGCCTTGCTCATCAAACATCTCCTTCAGACTTAGCATAATGTCTAAAGTGTTGGGATTTGTGCCCTAAAATCCAATTTATTGGCATGTTATAAATGATTAATTTGTTTAATTATATGAGACTGTTTATAAATGAACTAATGGGATATTATCTTAGTCCATGAGATGCATAGTATGTGATTTATGTGATTTAGTCACAGTAGATATAAATCACAAGTTCTTTGTAAACTCAGAATTTTAGTTCGTAGTCGGTGATGAAATTAGACATTTCATCTGCGAAGACTATAACATATCAACTACGATAATTTTCTTGATCATGGAAGTGGAGACTTCTAGTTGGTATGTTGATATGTTTTAAGAGTTAAGACATATTGAACTAAACCGCTGTGATATTTATTATTCTCCTAACGACTGTCAAATGAATAATAAATCTTACGACTTCTATTTACATCAACTCTAAATCCTGAGAGAATAATGGACCTTATCATGAGCTGTAGGTTGCTTTGATATATCAAGAGTGAGATCTATTAGTCACGGTCAAAACCTCAGTATGTTGGGCAGCCGCGTTAAGTGTTGATGGAACATATATTTTCAAGATGGAATTCATAATCTCTTAATGGAGACATAAAATATTCCCTTGAGATAAGTTTAATGGGTTTGGTTATTCAAGAGAGTTGGGCCAAACCACTTTAGTAAAGTTGTTACTAAAGTATATATTTATGAAATTGGATTTCATAAATATATGATGAATAACGTAAAGGATTAAACCGGGTACTCAAGGTTTAAGATGTAGTAATCTTCAAAGTGGCAGTCTACATTCATGACTTTGTTTTACTACGAATATTTTAATGAAAGGATTGCATGTATAATAAAGTCTTGGGATATAATTTATAGATAAGGCCTAGAGTGCAACTATATTTATATAGTGGTATTAAATATAGTTAATGGTAACTTTGGACTTGTCAAGAGTTGACAGAAAAGCCCAAGGCCCATTAGAGCTAGTGTCTTATTGATCCCTTTTGGTCCCACTCCAAGCCACATACTAGAGCCCAATTGAAAAGGCCCAAAAGGCTAGCCCAATTAGATAATCAGTTGTATATAATATATGCAATGACAATCCAATCTCATGTTTAAAATTCCTTGGAAGCAAGTAAATTATAAACACTATGATTAATTGAGAATTATTCTCATTATTAGTACCATCATGATAACTCTTATCAAACATTAATAACATGTCGTATTTCCTTTAGCCTCTAAGTAATAATGACATAGCTCCGAAGGGAGATTAACATTAAACTTAGTTTAGTGTACACCATTGACTGAATTCTATGTGAGTCATTAAGTAACTCCACGGTAGCGTGGTCGTTCTTAATGTAAAAACACATATCATCTATCATTAAGAAGTTTAATCTGTAGTTTCATGAATTAAACACCCTCCGAAGGGAGCAAGGCATATACGCCAATGCGAGGTGCATAATCATATTACTATAAACTGACAATAGAGGTCGTGAGATCCAACCCTTGTATCTCTCTCCCACTAGATGTTTTAAATTAAATGTTTTTAATTAGTAAACATGTATAATCTAATTACACTTAGCCTTGCTCTTTATACATGTGATAACACTTAGAAAAAATTCTGAATTCCCAGATTTTGATCGATCGAATGTGTGTCTTGATCGGTCAAAAAAATTAATAAATTCATACTTGACAATTTGCTTGACTCGATCGGTACTCGATCACTTCTCGATTGATCGAAAAAGAAAATTCGATCGATCGACTAACAATCGAATATCAATCGAATCAAGCAGATTGCCACCTTTTTCATTCGATCGATCAAAAGTAATTTTCGACCGATCGAAACTCGAGAATCTCGAATTTCCAGAATTTTTCTAAGGCAGTTTTCAACGGTTTTTCATGAACAAACAACCACCATATGAACATGATAGACAGAAATTGATATCAAAACTGAATTTCATTAATGCTATAGCCTTAAGATTCAATTTAACATACTTAAATTCAAATTTAAACAACATCATAACATCAATATCAATTTTTATCAAACAATAGTTTCAATAACCATGCTGAAAATTAAATTTTTAATCTTCTAACACCATGAAATTATTATCTCTAATTCCAAAACTCACAAAACATATTATACAGATTCGAAATTGAAAACCGCTCTGATACCATTTGATGGAAAAATACATGTTTATATCATATACAAAACATATGCAGCGGAAAATTAACGGATCTACTTCATTCGCAATTGATAACATGCACTGTGTAAATTTCAGAATATAAGAACAAGAGAGTGTACCTTGGTGCGGTGAAATTTAAAACCAAAGATCAGAAGTTCTTGAGAACACTTTTAATCTTCACTCCAATTCCATTTGTGCCCAAGATGTGTGGTCTCTTAATCAATTATATGTGTGTGTTCAAGAGAGAAATTAGAGAGTGTCCAACACTCACAAACAAACCATTTCATGTGTCTTATTAAATTCTGTATGTTTCTCTCCTTATAACTGATTATCTAATTGGGTTAGCCTTTTAAGCATTTCCAATTGGGTTTTAGTATGTGGCTTGGAGTGGGACTAAAAGGGAACAAATAAGACACTAGCTCCAATGGGTATTGAGCTTTTCTGTTAACTCTTGACAAGTCCAAAATTACCATTAATTATATTTAATACCACTATATAAATATAATTACACTCTAAACCTTATTAATAAATTATATCCCAAGACTTTATTGTACATGCAACTCATTCATAAAATATTCATAGTAATACAAAGTTATAAATGTAGACTGCCAATTTGTAGATTATTACATTTTAATCCTTGAATACCTGGTTTAATCCTTTTAAGTTATTTATCATATATTTATGAAATCCAATTTCATAAATATATACTTTAGTAATTACCTACTAAAGTGGTTAAGTGGTTAGGCCTAACATTTTGAATAACCGAACCCATTAAACTTATTTCAATGGAATATTTTATATTTCCGTTAAGAGATTATGAATTTCATCTTGAGAATATATATTCCATCAACACCAAATGTGGCTGCCCAACATACTGAGGTTTTGACCATTATTTTAGATCTCACTCCTGATATATCAAAGCAACCTACACTTCATGATCAAGTCCATTATTCTCTCAGGATTAAGAGTTCATGTAAATAGAAATTGTGAGATTTATTATTCATTTGACAGTCATTAGGAAAATAATAAATTTCACAATGGTCCAGTTCAATATATTTTAACTCTTAAAACATATCAACATATCAACTAGAAGTCGCCACTTCTATGATCAAGACAAATCATCTTAATTGATATGTTATAGTTTTCATAGATGAAATGCTCAATTTTATCACCGACTACAAACTAAAATTCTGAGTTTACAAAAAACTTGTGACTTATATCTTCTATGATTAAATTACATACTATGCATCTCATGGACTATATGATAATGTCCAAATATTCATGTTACCATTATTTCAGATAATAATAAAACAACTTTATTAATCACAACATTAAGTCATACATTAAGTTATACATAATGTTGTATATAACATCATACAATAGGATTTAAGGGTACCAATCCTAACAATGCACACCTCTTGCTTACATCAAATTTAGCGAGTAACGGGTTTGGGATTGGTATTGGGTCTAAGGGTTTTAGTAACCCTTTTGCTTTCAACTTTTCAAACACCTAACTGGCTAGCATTTAAAGTTCATGAAATTCTCTTCTAGGCCTTGAAGGCAGTCCTTGTGATACTTGCACTAGGGCAATGAGTTGGTATGGATCAGTTTTATATATGTTGGATATTTCTATAGTTTTAGAGTTAGAAGGCCCAAAATTCTTTTTAAATTTAGGTGCATCTTCATTTTTTATAGTCCCATTATTTATAGCATCTTCAATCTTAGTCTCGGCCGCTATTAAGGCCTTAAAATTTGGAAAATATTAAGCAAATAAATAATTATGATATATAGGCAACAAATTCTTTACAACCATTGTCAATTGTTCCTCTTCATTTAGTCTATTCATCATCTGGGCAGCTTTAGACCTCCATTTAGTTATTAAGGCTGAGAATGACTTCTTAGGTTCTTGCTTGGTAGTCTTTGAGTCCCTTCTCGTCACATCTACATCTATGTTGTACTTGTATTGGTTGTGAAATTCCCCATATATGTCCTTCCAATTTCAAACCCTAGTATCTTCCATGCTAAGGAATCATCTGAAGGCGGCTCTGGTCACAGTGTTTTGGAACATCTGAGCTAACATGGCATTTCAAACAACATTCCATACAATATTATACAAACATAAGCAATATCATACAAGCAAAAATATCATACAAACACAAGGGTATTTAATTGGTTAATTAAAGTCTAATATGAAACTTAGCCCTCGACATCTCCAGCAAAGTCACACTATGAGAGACCAAGAAACTCGGCTCTTAGAAAAGAGTTTAGGCATCAACACCTCCTGTTTTCAGGATCATATGGTGCCGCCACTTATTTTATAAGTAAAATAAGAAAACTATACAAAAGATTACAACAGATCTTGAATAATATACATTCTCATTAATTTAAAAGAATACACTTTGATATAAAGAGCTATATATAACTTTGTTTCCTAGTTACAATCTAGTAAAAAAGTTACAAGGCCTTGTTTCCTAGTTACAATCCATCAAAAGAAAATAAGACACTATTCTACGAATCTAAGATCTATGGCTCGGGTCTAGGTTACAGAATAGGAAGGTGTGAGGCACTCATTCTGCCTAGACAGAGTCTGATCTTTTAGACTTTTAAATGATCATTTAAATACCCATTAAAAAAATGATATGCCACTTATTGTATTAATATTCCTAGATCTAGAGTTGGTTAATATGCAAGAATTTTAGATTTGTTGCATTTATGCAAAGAGAAATCATATCTGAATTTTACTTATAAGAAGAGGATTTTTAAAGAGAAATTTCAAATCTATTAACAGACAAAAATGAATTTTCGATAAAATTATATATTTTTTAAATTAAAAAGAATGGATTTTAAAAGAGTTTCCAAATCTGATTTTTTAATTTAAGAATAGAATGAACTTCCAAGAGGAAAATTCAAATCTGATTGTTTAATTAAAAAACAAAATGGGTTTTGAAAGAAATTTCCAGATCTGAATTTTTTTTATTCAAAAAGTTAGTAGAGATTTGAAAAAAGAATGGGATTTTGAAAATAAATTTCAAATCTGATATTTTGATTTAGAAAAAAGAATGGTATTTTAAAAATAAATTTCAAATCTGATTTTTGATTTAGAAAAAAAATATGGGATTTTGAAAATAAATTTCAGGTCTGATTTTTGGTTTAAGAAAAGAATGGGATTTTGAAAATAAATTACAGATCTGATTTTTTATTTAGAAAAAGAATGGGATTTTGAAAATAAATTTCAAATCTGATTTTGATTTATAAAAAAGAATGAGATTTTGAAAATAAATTTCTGATTTGATTTTTTATTTAGAAAAAGAATGGGATTTTGAAAATAAATTTCTGATATGATTTTTGGTTAGAAAAAGAATGGGATTTTTGTAAATAAATTTCAGATCTGACTTTTTTTTTTTTGGATAAGCAGATCTTATTTTTTATTTAGAAAAAGAATGGGATTTTGAAAATAAATTTATGATCTAATTTTTTATTCAGAAAACAGTTAAGGTTTTAAAAACAAATTTCAGATCTAGTTTTTTTGGTTTAGAAAACAATAGAGATTTTTGAAAATAATTTTTAGATCTGATTTTAATTTACATAAAGAAACAGATCTAGGATTTAATCATATGCGTTATACATCTACATGATCACACACATGCACATAAACAAACAATCACACACATGCACATAAACAAACAATCACAATATGTTTACTTGACATAAAATATATATATATATATATCCAAAAAGAGAAGAAAGATCATGTTAGAAAAGCATGGAGAATTGAATTGGATGCACAAATATGTAAATAAAAAATATAGAAGCTTGCCTGCATCAATGCATCAATGAATTCTACAAGGGAATGGGGAAATTACTTTTGAATTAGAGAGGGGGTGAGTCTCTAGTCCTAAAGAAATTTTACTTAGGCTGTGTTTGGTTGATGTAAAATATTTTCCAGAAAATATTTATTTTCCGAAAATGCTATTTTCGGGAAAGGAAAATATTTTCAAGTGTTTGGTTACATTATGAAAATTGTTCTAGAAAATATTTTCATGTGTTTGGTAACATTTTGAAAATACTATTTTCCTACTACTTTCTCACATTTTCTCACCTATTTTCTCAGTTACCAAACAAATATTATAATAGAAAATTTCAATCAATAAACTTAACAAAACAAAAATCAAAACAACCCATTCATTAAACTTCACCATTCGGTCAATCTGAGAGAGGGAGGAAGAGCCAGTGATCAAAAATGGAGGGAAAGGGAGAGATCGGTCTAGGTGATGGGTAACAACGAGAGGGCGACGAGATCGGTGATGGGTAACGACGAGAAGGCGACGGCGCCGATGAGATCAGTTTTGGGTGGATCGATTTTGGGGTGTTGTGATCTTCGGTGGATCGGTCTGGGTGGATCGGTCTGGGGTGTTGGCGGCGTCGGTACTGGGGTGCTGGCGGTGCGAGATATATGGCGGCGTCGGTGCTGGGGTTGTGGCGGCACCGGTGCTGGGGTGCGATCGGTAACTCTCTCTTCTTTCTCTCTCGCTATCTCTCTCTTTGCGCGTCTGATCCGGAAATGGTTTGAAGTGAAAATTTTCACTTCAAACCATTTCCGGGTCAAAGCTTCATTTTACACGGTCAACTGAAAATATTTTCCGGAAAATTTATTTTCCATGAGCAACCAAACACCCGCATTTACGGAAAAACATTTCCAGAAGTGATTTGAAGCCAAAACAAACACAGCCTTAACAGAAAAGAAAGTCTTAAAATTGAACTTCCAGAATTTCTTTAACATCAAGAGTAGAGGCGTGCTGAATTATGATTTTAATTCTGTATTTATAGAGGTTTTGTGCTTAAAAAACAAGCTATGGTTGCTTTAAAAATTAGCAGACACGAGTTAGGTCGAATTTTATCCCTAAAAAATTGAATCTGATGTGTTTTAACCTGATCTAAAAATTTCTGGGCCAGGTCTTGAACTTGTGCCAATCAGCACTTGCCATGTGCTGATCGACACTCCTAGAGTGCCGATTGGCACTCTTGAGTGGTTGGCCCGTTTTTCTCTTTTGGTTTGATTTGGACTCTTTTTTAGGATTTTTCTGAGTCAAGAATTGCACTTGGATGTTTTTTAAACTTGTATTCCAAAATAAATCTATTTTAATTTGATAATTAGGTCCTTAAAAGAATAATTATCTGAAAGATAATTATTTTTTTAAAAGCTTAATTATCAACAATTCTCCTACTATCTGATTATCCATTTTATTCCTGTGCAACGAAGCTTATTTTTGTTCAAATCCAACAGCCAATCACATAAATTACTTAATTAATTTTAATCATTGACCAATGAAAATTAATTTCAATTAATCACACGTGATCAGCTTCATCCGCACAAAATGCATGCAAACTATGAAAACTTGATCTTGTGATATCTTTCAATTCATCGGTCTAATTTAGGAACCAGGCATATCGTCATGATCGTTACAGTTTTAAGATCATTTTTATGATATGTGATGAATGATTTAATGCATAAAATGCAATTATGATTTTGGGGTATTTAGAATGGTCATTTCAATCATCTTCCAAGATTAAATTATAAGTGCAAAATTGAGTGTCTACATAAAGCATAGAAGCAAGCAAGCAAGCAAACACATGCATAAAGGAAATGATCCAAACTCATTGATGTAGGCCTAGACCACAAGATCTAGATCTACACCCTACTTAAGGGCCAAAGCACAAGAAAAAGGCATATACAAGAGATATAAATCTATAACAAGCACAAGACATAGCATCCAAGCAAAGCATTAAACATATGAACATGGCAAGAAGCACAAACGAATATACTAAAGGCTATAAAGCACTCAAGCATAGCACATGATTAACTCATCAAAAGGTATGCATGAAGCCATAAGCATAAACATCACACAAGTTGCAAAGCAATTATCTTAAATGAAGACAAGCAAAAAATGTGGATTTAAAGATGATTAAAAGACCTTGGAAGTTGTTTGAATGCCTTCAAACAACTTTCTAAGGGTTTGAGAGCCTCTATGTAATTTTTGAAAAGATGGAGGGCTTTATTGCAATTTTAGAAAGATTTGGAGTCAAAATGTAATTTTGGGAAATTTTGGGGAAAAACCGGGGTAAAAAATATAAATATTGGAAAGTTTTGGGTCAAAAATCAATTTTGAGGAATTTTATGGACTAATATGCAAAAAAAAGGAAAATATATATTAAGATACAAATACGAGAAAAAGGATTAAAATGCAAATATAATATATATATATATATGAATATGCAAAAATAGAAAAAGAAGATGGCATTTTATTAATTAAAATAAAACATGCATGGGCCCTTTTTTTTAAAAAGTGGGTTGAACAGTCAAATAAAATAAGAAAGGAGGGTTTTAAATACAAAGCGAGGCCTGGGCTAAGTGTTGTGAGTAGGGATTATGGGCCTAAGGCTTAAAAGCTGATGGAACCAAGGTGCTAACAGAAACTTAGGGCTATGCTGACCCAACCGGGTCCGGGCTAAGAGCCAAAGATTCGGATTTGGGCTCGATGGGATGTGGACCCGAGAGCTGCTGGGCTAAAACCACTAGGTTTGAGAGCTGAGTCCAAACCTGGACCGGCCCTCTGGGTTAATTTTGACTCGACCCAATTCTATTAAAACCTCTTTCTAACCCTAGCCGTACATCCCAAAGCATTCTAGAGCCTTTTCCTCTTTCTGCTCGGGAAAATTTGTTGAATAGTACCATTTTAGAAAAAAAATTTGTGAATAGCATATGCGGCTGAAGATAATTAGTTAAGTAGACTATTTTTAGAACTCGAGTTTGATAAACTAGAATTCCATGCAGTATGCACCAATACTGATTGAAACTCGAGGTTGACAATCTCGAGTTGCAGCAAAAACTTGAGTTCAAAAAAAGTCTACTTAACTAATTAAGTTAGTCTGTGTGCTACTTTCCTAAATTTTTTTTCTAAAAACATGCTATTTTGCCCTTTCTGCCCTGATGCTTTCTCTCTCAAACCGACCTCCATGGCTGAGCCCTTGAAGCTCACAACGGCCACTCACGACGGTGGTTTCAGCTTTAGATATCCCTTCTCTCAACCTAAACCCTCCTTTCTCTCTAATCTCTGCTCTCTCTCTGACCATCGAGCTTTTTCCTCTCAAAAACCCAAGGCCGACCACGGCCTGAACTATTTGAGCTCCATTCATCATCATCTTGGCCTAAAACTCTCTCTAATACTTTGAGCTTTCCATCTAAACCCAAGCTCTCTCTCTGATCTAAACGAAGTGCAACCTCTAAGATCCTCTGCTGCAAGCCCCAACGACTACCACCACAAGGATGGCTTCTGTCTCGTCACCTCAAACTTCTCTTGGCTTAAACCCGAAGCCCAAAATCTCACCGGGTCTCTCTATCTCTGATCTCTGCTCACTCACTCTTAACCTCAAAACCCAATTTCCGATCTACAATCTAAGAGCGCCTTGAATAACGCGTGGACCACAAAAAGTTGATGTGGAGGTGAAGGGTCTCACAGATCTGCCAAGAACCATGACCACGGTGGTGCGTGGACCTACACGCAGTGGTCTGTGAACAAGTGTGTTCAAAACAAAGGGTAATGCTTGGTTTATGTGTTTGTGTGCTCAGTGTTGTGAGGCTTTGTGTATGAAAATGAAGTTGTTTATAGCACAGATTAGGAAATAGAGTGTGTGGTGACTCTGTGAGGATGTGTGTATTGTGTACAGAGTGAAAGTGCAAATATCATACAGAGGTAGAAAGTAAAGAGATGAGAGATGGGTTTATGGTTTACCCAGTTGAGGCACCTCCTTCCTTTTCCTTTTTCTTTTATTCTCTCTGCTTTGATGCTTGCTGGTGGTTGTTGTTGTTTTTGTTGGTTCTGATCTTGTGTTTATGGATGCCTCCGTTGGGGTTTAAGGTTTAGCTACAAAGAAAACACAACAAACAAGTTAGATTCAAACTAAAGCAAAACCCAGAAAAATGAGTAAAGAAATGAGAGAGAAGAAGCTCATGGTTGTATAGATTCTTGGTTGCTTCTATAACTTCTATTTCTACATGCTTTTCTTCTTTTCTCTCTTTTCTTCAGATTCTTTTCTCTCTTTTCTCGTCTGGGATTTTTTGAAGAAAAAAGGGAGAAAGTGTGGGAGAGCTAGAGAGAATTTTCTCTGGGTCTGAGAGCCTCTTGTTGTGGTTCCCCCGAGGTAAGGAAAGCGTGTGTGCTGTCCAAGTATGAATAGTCTGCTAGCAGATATGTCCAAAATCTGTTATTTAGGGAATACTCAAGAAGTAACTATAAGCCATTTCTCATCAATCCAATTGCTTCCCTTTTTGACACTTACCAATAATCATCTGACCATAAACACGCTCAAAAAATGTTAGGACAGTGAGACAGATTCATCAAGAGATAAATACTATGGGACCAATTTAAAAATAAATATGGAACTGTCGAACCCATTTAAAACTAGTGCCAACCATTTCTCGATGAATCCAGCTAAAACCCTACATCAAGTGGTAATATCAAGCATGTGCCAAGACTAATTTCCATCTAAAATGCAGCTCACCAAAGCAATCCTGAAAACTCCAGTAAAATGCCAGATATGATCTTTAATGCATCTCAAAGGGAAACAATTGTCAATTTAAGAAATAAAGCACACTTTAATGGCAAACCCTTAACTGGCAAATTTCTCATTCTCATGACAATTCGATCAATCTCAAGCTTGATTTTTGCATTTGGATATTAAAATGAAGAGAGTTTCAAAATGTTTTATGTCATGTCAAAATAAGCCCCTAAGACCCTTGATTTAAAACTCGGGTTGAGGTCGGACAAAATATGGTATCTATAACTAGGGATAGGAGGCCATCTTTGGTAGCCCACATTATTCCTTGACACCCATTACAATAATTATCCATTGTTAGCCAACTTGAACCTTTAAGCAGTTAGCCTGTCAAAACATTAATTATATATATTTTTTCTTTTCTTATAAACACTTTCTTTAATTGGATTGTTAACCATTACCCTAAGGGCATCCGTTAGCATTTTCCATCTTTAAAATATAAAATTTCTCAAACTCTCAAGTGACTTGAAAAAATTTCACTAAGCTTGGAATACTCCCTTTGTTTATTTCCAACAAAAAATGACTAAAGAAAAAATTTTCAAATTCTCAAAAAGTTTCAAACATTCAAACTTGGAATTTTCCTGTTCTTGCTTGTTCCTAACATATGTGATTTTCAAGAATTTCCACATTTTATTTCTTTGAATGTCTTTGAAGACTTAATCTAAAAATGTTCAAAATGGAGAAGCAAATTTGATTACATGTTTTTAATGATTTCAAATCCTTCCTAGCTAATGAGATTGAATTACCTTTTAAGCATCATGGTTGGTCAAAAGAGGTTGTTCAAAGGATCCCCTTTTGATCAATTTAAAAAAATATTTTTTCAAAAGAAAAAAAAAAACCTCATTGTACAGCCTGTTTGGTATATATGTTTAAAAACTGAAAATTGTTATTTGAAAACATTTGTAGAAATACGTGTGGGTGAAAAAGTATGTGGAAATACGTGTGGGTAAAAAAGTGTGTGGAAATATGTGTAATGTTGTTTAAAAACTGAAAATGATTGTTTGAAAACACAAACCAAACACCCCCTAAATCTCTTTTTCAAAAAATAAATAAATAAATAAAAATCATTTTTTCAAAATTTCTTTCGAACTACGTGTGGACTTGATCCTCTATGAGAGAGGTATTTAGGCAGCCTTTTCAAAGGCTCAGTCACAATCACCCAAAATTTTCCCAAAAAAAAATTTCTCGACATCAAGACATTTGTTTGGCTGAATTTAGGCTTGGAACATCTGTTTTGTATCAAGCATGTTAACAATTTTTTCTATGCAAGCATGTCATTAGTTTTCTATGTAAGCATGTCTAAAGTAGGGGCATTGGCCCAAAACATTTTCATAATGATTGATTACTAACATGATTATGAAAAGAATTTTTTTGCAGGAGGTAGGCATGGATCCTTCATTACTCAACATTCACCATCAATTTTCAGTTTGGATGCTGCATATGTTCAAAAAAAAAAAAAACAAAAAGGATTGGAAACGTGTGAAAACACAACAATTGGATAGGATCAACACATCAAGAGTGCCAATTAGCACTCCAACAGTGCCGATTGGCACAACATCCCAGCAGTTGCAGCTTTGCCCAGTTTTGCTCAATTTTTTCTCCATTGGAGGTTCATGTACAATAAAAGTTTTCAAAATTCACAATGATTGTTAAAATAAGGGCATTTGGCCATGCCTCATCCATTTTTGAAAAAAAAAATATCATCTTTTTCTAAAAAATTCAAGATTTTCAATAATCATGCATCAATTTGCAAACTAGGGGCATTCGGCCATGCCTTATCCATTTTTGAAAAGAAAAAAAAAACTTTTTCTAAAAAAAATTCAAGATTTTCAAAAATCATGCATCAATTTGCAAACTAGGGGCATTCGGCCATACCTAATCCATTAAAAAAATCAAAAATCATTTTTTCTAAAAAAATCAAGGTATTCAAAAATCATGCATCAATTTCCAAACTAGGGGCATTCGGCCATGCCTCATCCTTTTAAGAAAAAAAAAATCAGTCATTTTTCTTTTTTCTCAAAGAGATTTTTTCTCAAGATTTCAAAAAAATCATTCATAAATTTCTAAACTAGGGGCATTCAGCTATGCCTCATTCAGGTGAGATCACCCATGTCAAGATCTATCAGGTAAATTTAAATTTTTACACAACAAGGTTTCATCAGGTAAATTCTAAAATTATTTGAATCAAATCCTTACAAGACCAAAGTCATCAAAGATCAGAGATTTAATGTTGAAAGTTAATATGAGTTATCTAACTAAAAGCTGTTTTGGCCTTTTGCAAGAAAATAAAAGATACAATCAAGCGTCATTTGGACTCCGAGTCCGTCAACGGAAAGATCTTCTTGGGCCACCCCTAGAAGAACCACCTTCTGCATTCTCTTGTTGTTCTTAATCAGCATAAATCTGAGGCCCAGGCTGCCTTTCTTGAAGTTCAAAATTCTTGATCCTTTCTTCCAAAGCCCTTATATTGGTATTGGCATTTGCCATTTGATTGTTCTGAAAAATCATCAAAAGACAAGTGTCAAGTCCATTTTCATGAATTTCAAAAGAAAGGTCGTAAGAAAGGATCATCTCTTACCCAATACACTTCATTTATTACATATTGAGAAGATTGAGTGCGTGCAACCGGTTGCAAACCTCCAATCATTCTCATGCTCTCTCCTCCACAAGATCAACACCAAACTTAGACATAGGGCTAAAAATCAGAAGCAACCAATAAAACAAAAAGTAAGATATAAAGGACAAGAAGAGTTTGAAAATATATCGGGCTGCTCCAAGAAACATTCTTTGCGTGTTCAGGCTGATCAAAGTTAACAAAGCTAAAAGACCCATCGGGATTCACTACTTCATAATGCCATGCTAGAAAATTGAGACATGTCTCCGCAAAAGAAGCATGAGGACCATTAACATTGTTGGGTGGAGGATTAGCCCTATCTTGAAGAGAACCCCCCACTCCATGGGTCGAAGCCTAAAGATGAAACATTCAGACACTTTCACAAATGACCAAAAATGGCAAAGATGATACAAATTGATTTGAGAACAGTTAGAGACATCAATTAAGCAGTCTTGCAAATAAGCTTGGACAAATTCAAGATAGTTTTCAGGTATCCCAGGACTAATATGATTAACTCTTGCATTGGCTACTTCATCATCAGTTAAAAGGTTGGCCAACTGAATTGAAAGACAAGCATTGACAAGAATCACTTCAGGAGGATATGCATGGTAAACTTGTGGGAGCACTCGGTCTCCAAGATACCAGTACCTACCATGGCCACATTCAAACAAGACCTGACTCTCATTTAATTCCAGAGCCACTGTACACTCCGGATAACCCTCACATCCTTCCCAAGGATCCAAGTTCATCTAAAATTCACAAAGAGTTCAAAATTTAAAAGACATCCCCTCATGAAATAAATCAACAAAACTTCCACCAATAAAAAGAAAAAATGAAACTCACATCCCCAATGTCTAAGTCATCAATCACCACTTGCCAAGCTCTCAACGAGTGCTTGGGAAGTCTTGACCGGCCAAACAAACAATGCACCTCCTAGACTTGAAAGACTATGCCTAGAAAGCTAGGTCATGAAGTGTAGTATAATAGCATAAGTCATGCCACCCAATCTTAATCTCTAATACGATCAATGTCCCTCAAACTCCACAAATAATAAAGACTCACAGTACCCCCCAAGTCTAAAAGACTCCCATTGAAAAAAAAGCATGAATATCCTGGTGCCAATACCCACACTCTCACGTCTTTCAATCTTGGAATATAGCCACATTAGAGACACATTGTTACCACTAACTCTAGGTGGGTTCACACCTAAGTAATCCTCAACATCAGTCAGTGAAATTGTATCATAACCCTCAATTCTTCTACCACCCAACCTTAAACCTGTGATAACTAAAAAAATCGTAAGGCGTTAACATCACTTCGCCAATAGTAGGAAAATGGAAAAGTACATGTGGTATCCCAAAAACATTCAAATAATGTCTCAATCAATTGAAGATCTTTATATTCAGTGGTATCATAATTCCAAAGAGCTCGAAAAAAGGTCTTGAAACCCACAGCATTGATAACTTCTCTGATATCCAGTGATAAAATAAGCGAACTTTGCTTCAACAATTGAAGACTACCTCGACTCTTAAGGCTCTACACCAAACAAAAATGCCCCTCATTAAAATATGACCAACCACAAAATTTGTCAATCATTATAACATCTACAAAAAATGTCCAATTCCAAGAGATGTTCATTCACAAAAAATCTTGCCAACCAAATAAAAATGGCCATCACAACAAGAGGAAAAAAAATTTAATCATCATTTCTTGTCTATGTAGAGACCCCAAACATGAAAGTCAATCACCATTTCTCATTTATCTAGAGACTCAAAACGTGAAATTCAATCACCTTTTCTTGTTTGTGTAGAGACTCCAGAATCATCCTTTCCTGTTTGTGTAGAGACACCAGACATGAAACCCATTCATCATTTCTTGTTTGTTCAGAGACTCCAGACATTAAAGCCATTCATCATTTCTCGTTTGTGCATAGACTCCAGACGTGAAATTCAATCATCATTTCATGTCTATGCAGAGACTCCAGACATGAAAGTCAATCACCATTTCTTGTTTGTGCAAAGTCTCTAGACATGAAATTCAATCACCCTTTCTTGTTTGTGTAGAGACTCTAGACATGAAAGTCAATTACCATTTCTCGTTTGTATAAAGACTACAAACATGAAATTCAATCATCCTTTCTTGTCTGTGCAGAGACTCCAGACATGAGAGTCAATCACCATTTCTCGTTTGTATAGAAACTCCAGACATGAAATTCAATCACCCTTTCTTGTTTGTGTAGAGACTCCAGACATGAAAGCCAGTCATCATTTCTTGTTTATGCAGAGACTCCAAGCGTGAAATTCTATCATCATTTCTTGTTTATGCAGAGACTCTAGACATGAAAGTCAATCACCATTTCTCGTTTGTGTAGAGACTCCAAACGTGAAATTCAATCATCCTTACCTGTTTGTGGAGAGACTTCAAACATGAAAGCCATTCACCATTTCTCGTTTGTGCAAAGACTCCAGACATGAAATTCAACCATCCTTTCTTGTTTGTACAGAGATTCAGACGTGAAATTCAATCACCCTTTCTTGTTTATGTGGAGACTCCAAACATGGAACTCAATCACCATTTCTCATTTGTGCAGAGACTCCAGACATGAAAGTCACTCTTTCAAAACCTTTTTCAAACAATCTTTTTAAGAATATCTATTTATTTTGAGTTGTGATTATATATGAACTATTGAATCCTTTGATTCCCTTGATTATCATTAAATCTTATTGTGTAGGCACTGAGGCACCGGTTAAGTATCAACCAAGTTGTGTTCCATAAGCAAGGTGAGTCTCTCCTCATGACTCTTCCTTAATTTTGGTTTTTGTAACTTGTGTTCTTGTTGTTATTAATGTGATTTATATGTTATGAATGCTTAGAAATTTGAATTGATATATATATATATTTTTTTTTTTTTTGATTTGTTGTGTCTCACTATATTTTGATTGGAGAGTTGAATGATTGGATATATTAATGAACATGTTTTGATGTGTTAAGTGTTGCTCTTATTTGTTGTTAGATCCAATGCATGTTTAGGAATAGATTTTGTTTTGTTTATCTTTGATATCTTTGTTGTTAGTTTAGATTGTTTAGTTTTGTATTAAAAGTATGCTAGGGTATGTTAAATTGCTATTTTTTTTGTTGTTCTAAAATTGCATTTTTGGGCATGTATGCGTTCGTGTGCTTCATGCACGCATACGCATACTCGAGGCATGCGCACGCATACTTCATGTAAGCACATGCATACTCGTGCCCAAAAATGCAGATTTAGGGTTCTTGCTATTTTATTTGTTTTGTTTAGATTTAATCACATGTTTAGGTCCTGTAGAGTCTAGTTTTCACATGTTTAGCATTAGGGTTAGTAGGATAACATGTTTCACATGCTTGGATTGATAGATTGATGATTAGGGTTTATGCTTTGATGAACCACATGAATATTCATGAGAACTTGAACATGCATAAATGCATAGGTGCTAAGGTGTTATGGTGCAGTGATGGAAGCAAGGTAAGTCATGCATAATTACATGAACATGCATTTGATTTGGTTGATGAACATGGCGAACTTTCTTGATTTATGAACATGATGAATATGCTTGATTGATTCCCTTGATTAATAATACTGTTTTGTGATGTGCTTGTTGCCCTTTGATATATATTGCTAGATGAATGGTAGGGTTTTATGCTATGGATGAGTGTGGGACACGTGCCATGTTTTGGATGTTAGATGCATGTTAGTATGTGTTGTGGGTGCCAGTTGGCCTTCCTCCTTGGAAGGAAAGGGGGGAATATGCCTCAGCCGAAGAGATTGAGGTGGAGAAAATATTGGAGTCGCCACCTAAATTAGGTCTAGGAACCTTTTAATAGCGCCCTTACATGGAATGACTAAATCTTACTACCAGAGTATGGGTTCGGAGTTTAGATACGGTTTTGGAAAGATGTTAGACACCCAAAACAGCCCGACCCATGGGTCGACTTCCAGTCGTTGTGTCTTATGTATTAATCCTATTAAAGGCACATTCAACATTGCATTCTATACTTGCACACACTCTAGCATACATCTAAGCATACAACATTGCATCAATCATCCCAAAACCCTAACATACATCCATCATGGCATCATATCATCATAAACCCTAGCATGTTCCTATCTCATTATATCCAAGGCAGCAAACAAATCATGGCATTTTAAAGGCAAACAAGTAATTTAAACAGAGGAACAAAGACTTAAAAGGCATAAAAAGGAACCAAACAAAGACATATTATGTAAAAGGAACAAAGAAACAGAAGCTAAAAAACTCGGATTAGGGTTTCTGGACTTGAGTACGCATACGCGTAAGCATACATAGGCCTATGTACATAGTCCAGTTGTATGCGTACGCATACTTCAAGTCTGTGTGCGCATGCAGAAAGCTTTGACCCTACCTGTGCAGGTTTTGACCCTGCGTGCGTAGCTTTGACCCTGCGTACGCAAGACGCAGACCAAAAAAACCCTAGCTGCCTTATTTAAGTATAAAATAGTCGTTAGGGGCCTCCAAACCCTTACTGAACGTATTCTAAGCTCAGAAAACACTCTCTAAGATTTCCCAATGGCATAATTCCCCCCTTTAAAGGTTTCAGCATGGATCAAGAAGCTTGGCCCTAGTTTCAAAGAGGCCTTCATTCCTTTCGGTTTCTCTTGCATCTTCCCATATCACCAAATCAAAGTGGATGAATCTCTCCTTTATGCTGGTGCTAACTTTTGGATTCCTACTCGGCATGTTTTTCACTTCAATGGTGTAGAAATATGCCCCATTATTGAAGAGTTCAATACGATCATTTGTGAACCTAATGTTAACACTCTCATTCTTCCTACCATCGGTGGGGATCTTGTTGCCTTAGTTCAAGCTCTTTTAGGGATTTCTTTTGACATGGTGCAACACTGGTGTGTGTTTAACAAGTTGAACATCCACTTGGTTTTTGCGTACTTCTCTTGGTTGACTGTTCTCGTGGTTAGTAGGTCACGTTCTTATTATCTCAATTCTTTCTGTTTGTGTCTTCTTGCGAGATACTTCTTGGTGCATAAGACAGTTCGCATAAATCAAAGGATGTGCAGGGTGGTTAGCGATCTGAGGAGGGGAAACCCTATGGGCATGATCTTGGTTGAAACTCTCAATGACTTGGATGCGGTCCATAGGAAGGAAGCAAACTTCTTTGTGGGGAGCCCTCTCCTTCTTCAAGTATAATCCCTAATTTTTGTCTAGATTCTTAACCTAGCAGGATTCCTCTAATTTTTTTATGAATTGCCTTTCGATTTTCAACCCATCAAGGCTCCTTATATAGTTCTTTGAATTCATATTTTTTTTTCTCTCTTTTCTCCTTTCACTCGTGCTTTATTTTTCTCTTCTCCTCTCGTTTCTTTTTCAGATATGGCTTATGAAAGGCTTCGACTACTTCCTCTTCTCACCGTTCCTCCTAGTCAATACCTCGCCAAGCATTATTGTGACCGCAGGCCTAAGTGCACTGAGATGAACCTTGGTGAGTTCACTGAATTCATGAAGCGTATTGAAGTCTCAGATATTCAATAGGTAGTGGACTGGTGGCGTATTTTAGGCATGGCCAACCGCAGCTTTAAGGATAATTGTGTTCCTTTGGTTGGGCTCCGTCGTTGCTCTTACTACTTTACATGTCGTATTGCAAGGCAATTTGGTGACTGTCAAGGAGGTCCTAGTGATGATGGTTCCTTCCATACCTTGGCATTTATTGAGAGGATCTTAGGCAGAATCCGTAAGACTTGGTCACGAAGGATGGTAACCAAAGGCATCTGCTTTCCTCAATTCCTTCATCCAACTTCAGGTTACAAGAAATGGCTAGAGGCTAACATGAAGTGGGTTCATATAGATGAGAAAGCCTATAAGAGGTCCAAAAAATGAAAGAAGGCTAACTGACCACCTTGATATGCCCCAAATTTTAGTTTTCTGCACTTTATGATTCTCATGTATTTTCTTTTTGAATTTAATATAGGATTGGAATGTTTCAAATCCCTTATGGAAACAGTTTATCATCTTTTAATTTAAGCAATAAGAGAATCACCCATTTATTATCTTTGCTTATTGTCATTATTTTTTTTTTCTTTTCTTTTTCCTATGCCATGTCATTTTTGCCAATGACGTCCTTATAGGAATTTTTGCCATGCCCATGGTCTTTGCCCCTATCTTTTGCCTAGATCGCCCTTTCGGGTTTTCAATCTAGCGGGGGTTCTTTTGCCTTAATTTTTTCCTAGTTTGCCCTTTAGGGTCTTCAACCTAGCAGGCTTTTTTCTTTTTTCTTTTAAATGTTATATCTTTGGAGCCTATCCATGTTGATTGGGCGAAGCATCTCTTCTCCATCCAAATCTGTTATTCTAGAATCACCTCCTAACATGATTTTCTTGATAATAAAAGGCCTAGACCATCATGGCTTCATCTTCTCTCTTGGATAAAAAATTTCATCTCTAAGAACTTTTAGGACCAAGTCCCCTTATTTAAGGTTTCTAGGTTTCACTTTTTTGTTAAATGCTTTAGCAATCTTCTTTTGGTATCCTTGTGCACGGTATTGTGCCCTAACTCTCTTCTCATCTATCAAAGCCAATTGCTCATATCTTTCTTTCATCCAATCTTCCTCTAGGACCTTGGTTTCCACTAGCACTCTTAAAGATTGTATCTCTACCTCAATGGGAAAGATCGTCTCGCTTCCGTAGACCAAAGAGTAAGGGGTTGCCCCAGTCAATGCACGAATAGAAGTTCTATAACCTCACAAGGCAAATAGAAGTTTCTTAGCCCATCTAGGATATTCTTGATGTTCTTATTGGCTACTTTTACAGCCTTATTAGTCTGCAGTTGGTACGACGAAGACTTGTGATGCTCAATGTTGTATAACTCTATGATCTTTCGAACCTCTCCCTCAAAATGGGAGCCATTATCGGAGATGATTTCTTATGGTACATAGAATCGGTAGATGATGTTATTCTCTATGAACTGTGCCACATGCTTGGCTTTAGGTATGGAGTAGGAGGTCGCCTCTACCCACTTGGTGAAGTAGTCGATTGCCACTAGAATGTACTCGTGTCCATTTGAGGCCTTAGGGGCTATTCTCCTTATCACATCTATACCCCAGACTAAGAAAAGCCATGGAGAGGTCATGTTGTATAGTTCACTAGGTGTCACATGATTCAGATTTGCATGTGTTTGGTAGTCATGGCAACTTTTCACAAAGTCCCCACAATCGATCTCCATCGTATTCCAATAGTATCCTATCGTTAGGATCATCTTCGTTAACATTCTCCGATTCGTGTGAGGACCATAAATCCCTTGATGAACTTCTTTCATGACCTTTTCGGCTTCTTCTTTCTTCAAGCAATGAATGTGTATACCATCATAAGATCTCCTATAGAGCTGTCCTATACATAGGATATATTGTATAGCCATCATCCTAATCAAACGACATTCTCTCTTATCGGCACAATCAAGATACACTCCCAATTCCAAGAATTTCATGATGTCATAATACCAAGGAACCCCTTCTTCTTCTATGGCCAAGACTGAAGACTCGGCTTTCCCTTTGTGCACTAGATCATAACTCTGTTCAATCTCTAAGGGTTGTGTCCATACTCCCTCGAGTATTTCACCCATGGAGGATAAGGTAGCCAAGGCTTCTGCAAACTAATTCTGAGCTCTAAGGATGATAGTGTATTCAATCCTTTCAAAGGTTTTGGTCAAATCCTCTAAACATTACTGATAAAGCTTCAAATGTTCTTCCTTCACCTTCCACAATCTTTAGGTTTGGCCCTAACCAGGGTTGAATCTCCGAATACCTCTGCCTCTTTCACCCCTAACTCTCAGAGATCTTCCATTCCAATGATACAAGCTTTATATTCTGCCATGTTATTAGTTGCCAAAGGTATATGAGATCCATCAGGCGTGATCAAGAGTACCCCTATTCCATTCCTATATTAGTTTACGGCTCCATCAAAGTACATTTTCCATGCCTCTAGTTCGATGTCCAAAATATCCTTATCTAGAAAATCCTCTCTACCATCCTCTCCTTCTATCGGGTTCTCAGCACAAAACTCCGACACAACGCTTCCTTTAATAGTCTTCCTTGCCACATACTTCAAATCAAATTCTGCTAATAGGATTAACAATCTTGATAGTCTCCCACTCAAAGTGGGTTTCTCGAATAGACACTTCAAAGGGTCCATTCTAGCTATAATCCATATCTGGAAAGGTAAGATGATATGTCTTAGTTTCTGCACGGCCCATATGAGAGCAAAGCATGATTTTTCTATGGGTGTGTATCTAGTCTCATAATCATGGAATCTTTTGCTTAGGTAGTACACGACTCTCTCATTCTTATCATCATCTTCTTGTGCAAGCATGCTTCTAACCGTATCTCCTATGATAAAGAGGTATAGGAGTAATGGCTTTCCATGCCTCGGGGGTACTAGGATGGGTGGATGGAGAAGGTATTCCTTGATAAATTCAAAGGCTTTTTGATATTCATCGTTCCATGCATGAGGTTCTTTCTTTCTTAAAAGATTAAACATGGTTTCACAAGTGGAAGTGAGTTTGGCAATGAATCGGCTGATGTATTGTAATCATCTTAAGAACCCTCTTATATCTTTCTCATTCTTGGGTGGAGGCATATCCAATATGGCTTTAATCTTTTATGGGTTAACTTCTATCTCTCTATCACTTACCAAAAAGCCTAGCAATTATCCTGTAGTTACCCCAAGGGTACACTTTTAGAGGTTCAACCTCAACCTATACTCCTTGATCCTTTCAAAGAACTTCCTTCAATTAATGATGTGACCCTCTCTATCCTTCGATTTCACAATCATGTCATCAACATATACCTCAACCTTATTGTGCATCATGTCATATAACAAAGTTGTGGCCATTCTTTGATAGGTTGCCCCCGCATTCTCGAGCCTAAATGGCATCACGGTGTAACAATAGATTCCCCATTCCGTGGTGAAGGTAGTCTTATTCATATCCTTAGGAGCCATCTTGATTTGGTTGTATCCCGCGAAACCATTCATAAAAGACATCAAGACACTACCGGCTGTATTATCCACTAGGACATCTATGTAAGGAAGAGGAAAATCGTCCTTAGGGAAAGATTTGTTTAAATCCCTAAAATCCACACACATTCTTTTCCATCATTCTTTGGTACGGGCACAACATTGGCTATCTACTCAGCTTGGTGCACAGGTTTGATGAACCCTACTTTCAATTGCTTGGTGACATCTTCTTTGATTTTGTAGATATTGTATTTTGTCTATCCTCGATTTGTGTGCCAGACCTCGAAAATCTCAAAAATATTAATTTTCTTCCATAGGGCTGCGGAAACATCTAGATTGACGTGGCACAACCTATTCAGGCATCAGAGCACTCAAAATGCCAGTTTAGGTCAAATTGACCAAAATGCCCCTAGTCAACCCTAGGTTGACCGAAAGTCAAAGCTAGTCAAAATCATTCCAAAACAACATTTTTCATGTTTCTACATCAAACCCGAGCTACTCGGTGATTTTCGTCAACTTTGACCCAAGGTTGATTCTTGGGGGCCCCAAAAACCCTAATTTTGATCCAACCGTTGGAACAAGTTGAGACCAGTGTCATCATAATGATTATTGAATTCCTTCTCCAATGACTATTCATGGGTCGAAATCAAAGTTAAAACGGTAGAGATATCCTAAAAACCGTGCAAAATGTGTTAGCTTAGTTCCCAAGGCCATAACTTGTGATACAATTGTTGGAATTTCAATTTTTTTTAGTGTTAAACTAGGGGCCTGTTTGGTAAGAGATTTCTAGTAACGTTGTTTACGTTTTGTGGAAATACATGTAGGTGAAAAGTGTGTGGAAATACATGTTGTGGTGTTTAAACAATAGTTTTCGTTGTTTAAACACTGTTACCAAACGGGGCCTAGACATCTAGATCTTTCTAGGGAAACCAAGATCAGCTCAATTGGAGTTTGGGAAGACATTCAAATATGCGGTCAAACTCAGAACCGAAAAAATTCAAATTGTTGATGTCAGCGTACGGACCCCCGACTCGGCGCACCTTAAAGGTGTGCTAAGCTTGGGAAGCATGACAAAAGTTTATTTAACCCTCAGACCCCTAGATTTCAAAAAAAAAAAAATTATATATATATATATATTTGGGGCAATTTAGAGCATTTTTCTGGGCAGATCCTCTCTCTTTTCCTCTCTAAATTCTCTCCCAAACACATCAAGAAACCATCGATTCCTCTCGTTTCTCAATAATCAAGAGGTAGTGTTCTTGCACTCTTTTTCCTCTCCTTGGTCTTAGGACCTTGGATTTGAGGACTTAAGGGTGTAGATGTAGCTTTTTAGCTACAATATACACCCTTTGCTTTATTTTTGTTCATAGCATGTTTATTTGTTTTCCATAGTATATCTTTGTTTTATCTTTCTTCCTAGCATGTTTTATAGCCCTTTTAGCATATCTCTTTGCTTTTTTCCATGTTTTACCGCTTTTATGTTGTTGGCCTAGCCTTCTTAGGCTAGGATATGTCTAAAATTTGTGTTTGTGCTTAGATCCATGTGCCTAGTTGCCTTTTAGCATGCTTATGCTTAGATCTACTTGTTCATGTGCTCCTTGCCATGCTTATGCCTAGATCTACTTGTTTATGTGCTCCTTGCCATGCTTATGTTTAGATCTATATCTTTGTGTGCTTCGTGCCATGTTCTTGGGTCTAGAGCTACATGTTGATTGCTATGCCCTATGCTTCTGTTTGTCTTTTGTTATCCATTTTTCTTGTGTTTTGGCCCTTTAGGTAGGGTGTAGATCTAGATCTTGTGGGCTAGGCCTACATCCATACACCTAGGCCTATATCAAAGGGTTTGGATCATTTCCTTTATGCATATGTATGCTTGCTTGCTTTTATGCTTTATACCCATGTTTCCTTGTCTAGATCTAGGCTTTGTCATGCTTTGTGCCCCCCATGGGCTTGTGCTTGTCAGTCTTTGGGACCACTTACTTACGTGGTTACATCCACCCATCTTGTGGCTTATTGGGTGTGACTGCTTGTGAGACACATCTCTGTGATGTTAGTGTGCTTGATACACACCTTTCTCCACTCCGTGTGATGTTGTTATGCTTGCCTTGCTTGCTTTGTGCCACCCGTTTGGCTCTCTTTGCTTCTTTGCATTTTTGTACGCTTGCCTACATGTTCATGTATGAGTCTATATGTCGTCCATACTCCAATCTCATGGAACTATGGACACCTGATCCAAACCTAGGACACCCCTTTTTGTTTGATAACATATTTTTTTGCCCCCGTTTGGCTCTCTCTCTTTGATAGCTTGTCTTTTAGCATTCTTTCCTTCTACTTGTTTCTTTGCTTGTTTGCTGGCTTGTTTCTTTTGTCATTGCATGTACACACTTAGGGCATGGACACTTGGAGCAAGGGTGCGACCTCCTAGGCGCAAGCAAAAAAGGCAAGGATGTAAGCAAAAAGACTCAAGCCCACAAAGGGCAAAGTTCAGTAGATTAAGAGGCCTAGCCTCCCCAAGTGGTTATATATTTCTCTCTCTCTCTCTTTCTCTCTTAGCCTCTTCTTTAGAGCATTGTATTAGGGCTTCCCCTCTCCTTGTACCCTTTATCTTTCTTGCTTCTTGCTTAGGCCGGTTCCCTGGTTATGGTAATGTCTGTTTTACATTTCTTGTACCTTGCTGAGCCATACCATTGGAACGTTGGCAATGTCTGTTTACTTTCCTACTTTGTGTGATAGCATTGTGCATAATGCATGTATATATATATGCCTGCGTGTGTGTGGGTGATCATGCAGTTTGTATGATGGACCCTCGTGGCTACGTGAGCGACCCTCTCTAGCCATGAGTGCTCCTGACCTTTTGGCATGAGTACGTGCTCAAGGCATTTGCTGCAGGTGCATATTCATGCCATGCTGTGTTCATAGTCATCGCGGTGTAACCGTCCCGATCCATGTCACCTAGTGACATTGGTTTCCCCATGTATGTGACACGTATCAATGTGCTTAATGCTTTGAGGGGCTCCGACTCATCCTAGCATGAGCATGTTGGCACGCGCCAAATACATAGGCATGAAACCCTGCCGGTGCACCATAGCACACAAAATGCGAAATTCTGCTGGATTTTTTCCTTGAAAATGGGGCATCCCCATTGCCGTATTCTCATGGTGAAAGCTTGATGAGAATAGTGTTTTATGTGCTATGACACATCTGAGGCGAAGCGCTACCGGATTTCCACCATGAAAATAAGGCAAAGTGCTACTGGATTTTCGTCATGGAAAATCGCACGAAGATTCACCATATGTCCTTTAACCATACTACTAGTAATGCAAGTAGGAAGACCTAGAGTATTAGACAAAGATTCCCTATGTTTGGGATCAAAGGAAACTGCTACGGATTTCTTGCTTGGATCATAGCCCAGAATAGCGGGAAATTCGTCAATTGTGGGGCAGAGTTCAGCAGTTTTAAATTGGAACACATGATCTTCAGGACCCCAGAAGTTCACAGCTGCACAGAGAAAGTCCCACTTGATCTTAATGTTCCTCAAAGCCTTGATTCCCTTTAGTTTATAGGTTGTAAAATTGGTCCTGGTACTAAAATCAAAGCTGCGAACCCATCTGTTGATATCATGAATGGTTGAATGAGAAAAATTTTGATTGTTAGCCATGGATGACTTTTGCTTGTGATTATTGTGTTTTGCTAACCTTGATGCAGAGATTTGTTTGCAGGGAAGATGTTAAAATAAGCTACTTCAGTTGTTAATCATGTTTAAATAAGTTTCGAAGAGTTTGTAGCTAAGTAGGAAAGTGTTTCATGGTCACAAATAAAGAAAAAATCTTTCAAAACACTTGAAAATGCAAAATATACGTCGAAAAAGCGTGAGAAGTGGGCCCACCATGGCCTAATCTTGGTGGCATGACAAAGTGCCAAACGGCACTCAGCCCCACTGATGCTCATTTGCACTGTTTTGTGTTTTCAGGCACTTTTCAGGTCCATTTTTTACCCTGTTAAACACTCGAAAAGATTTTTTTGGTTAAACTGGGGCATTCAGACATGCCTAACTCATTTGCTTTCTAAAAAAAAATCATCACTTGCATCACTACTTTCAAAAAGAAGAAGAGAGAAAAATGGACCAAATTAAGATTTTTCAAAACCATGGATTCATGTCCCAAACCAGGGGCATTAGACCATGCCTCATTCATTTTCAAAAAAAAAAAAAAAAAAAAAAAAAGAAGAAGAAGAAGAAGAAGAAGAAGGAACCATCATCATGCGTTCATTTCTAAACTAGGGGCATTCGACTCTACCTCATTCAAGTAAGCACAAATTCCATCAGAATTGGTCAAGATGAGTTTAAATTGGTACTACAAGACCTCATTAGGTGAATTCTAAACTTGTCTCATTTAAAGTTCCAACATAATCAAAAGCAGTTCAAAGGACAAAGGGCTAAAAGTTGAAATTAATACAAATATTGTCTAAGAAACACTTCTTCTTGTTTTTGTAGGAAAAGTTAAAAACACAAATCAAGCATCATTGGGCCTTCGGGTCTGCTTGCGCAAAGATATCCTCGACCCACCTCTAGAGGAGTCACCTTCAATGTTTCCTTCTTGACTTGCATAAAACTGAGAATTCTGCTGCCGATTCTAAAGCTCAAGATTTCTGATCCTTTCCTCCAAAGATCTTGTGGTGGCATCAGCCAATGCCATGTGACTCATCTAAAAAATCAACAAAGACAAGTGTTAGATCCATCATCAGGATAACCAAAGAAAATCTCATGCCCAACAAAATTTTTCAATGACCAAAATTTCATGCCACCATAAATTTTTTCCATACCCATACCCACAAAATTTTGCCATGCTCATGAAATAAGACTTACACATGCCAACAAATTTTCCATACTCATCATGAATTTGTTTGACCAAGCCTATACAACAAAATTTTCACAACCTCAATGCCCCAAAATTCAAGCCAAAGTTCATTCAACAACATCACAAATTACCAACATTGCCAAAATTCATGACTCACCAACATTGTCCAAGTTACACCATGACCAAAAAAATACAACAATTCAAAAATACCCCAAAGCCAAGATTACAACATGATCAATCATACAATGCCCCAAATTCCAACAAGAGCACACAACATAATGACAATGTCTCAACATCAAGCTTTCAATGAAGCATGGAAACATCATTTTTTCCAAATAAAGAAACAAAGAAAAACTCACCTTGAAGTCCATGTAGGAATGTGGAGCATGGGTTTTGGGGTCTTGAAGGAGCCCCTCTTCATCATTCCATTCAAGTGATGGATGGTATTTCTTCTCATGAAAAGTAAGAAAAGAAGGCCCATTAGAAGAGGATGACATTGTTGAGCAAAGAAAAAAAAAGAAGTTTGGAAATGAGTTTCACAAAATGGGTATGTAGCAAAAATGGCCAAAAGCACAAGGATCTGAAAAAATATTGAGGGGGATGGGTAAAGGGATGTTTTTTTGGAGAAGAAATGGTGGGCTGAAGAAGAAAATGCAAGTAGAAGGGGAGAGTGAATAGTGTTAATGGAGGAAAGGAGAAAGGAAGAAAGGAGAAAGAAAAAAATGGGGGCCAAAATTCATCCCCTCCTCTCTTAAACAAACTGAGTTGCTAAGTCAACTCCCAAATAAAAAAATAAAAAAAAATCCTTTTTTCTTTTCTTCTTTTCTTTTCTTTAAAGAGAAAGAATGATCATATCAATTTACAAGAAATTTTTTTTTTGGTAATTTTAAAAGAAAATTCTTGGAGCAGATTAAGGATAAAAGATTCAATTTCAAATTTCAAATTTTAAAATCCCAAATTCTTAAATTCCAAAATTTCAAATTCCAAATTTTCAATTCAAATTTTTTAATATCAAGTTTAAAATTCCAAGTTCCGAATTTCAAATTTCAGATTCCAAATTTCATGTTCCAAATTTCAATCCAAAATTTCAAGTTTCCGGTTTCAAAATCCAAATTCTAAGTCCCGAGTTTCAAAACTCCAAATTCCAAGTCTCAAACTTCAAATTCCAAGTTTCAAACTTCAAAGATAAAATCTTTTTCAAAGAACAACAAAAATCCATCAAAGTTTTCTTGCTAAAAAAAATGAATGAGAAAATTCAAATCAAGAAGGAACAAATGGAGATCACATATCTTAAAAACAGGGAGACAACAAAGCCCTCATCATTTAAAGTCTAATCCCAAATTTTGACTTTTCGCAAGCAACAGTTCAGGTCAAAGTAGAGAAGCCCTTTGATCGACATCTCAACAGCTCCAGTTCCGAGGTAGAAAAGACCCTTGGTTACCTTTCATCAAGATTGAAGTAGAAAAGCCCCTTGGTCGTCACAGCTCCGGTTTTGAGGTAGAAAAGCCTCTTGGTCGTCACAACTCCGATTCCGAGGTAGAAAAGTCCCTTTGTTACATTTCATCAAGATCGAGGTAGAAAAGCCCCTTGGTCATCACAGCTCCGGTTTCGAGGTAGGAAAGCCCCTTGGTTACCTTTCATCAAGATCGAGGTAGAAAAGCCCCTTGGTCGCCACAGCTCTGGTTCCAAGGTAGGAAAGCCCCTTGGTTACCTTTCATCAAGATCGAGGTAGAAAAGCCCTTTGGTTGCCACAGCTTCAGTTCCCTCTGTTTCGAGGTAGAAAAGCCCCTTGGTTACCTTTCATCAAGATCGAGGTAAATAATCCCCTTGGTCGCCATAGCTTCGGTTCCGAGGTAGAAAAACCCCTTGGTCGCCACAGCTCCGGTTCCAAGGTAGAAAAGCCCCTTGGTTACCTTCCGTCAAGATCGAGGTAGAAAAGCCCCTTAGTCATCACAGCTCCGATTCCAAGGTAGAGAAGCTCCCTGATCGAACCTCCACATTCAGACTGAGAAAAAGAGCCTCTCAATCACCTCAATTATCAAGAATCATTTCAAAATTAATCAGCTATCAAGTAGGTCAAGTATTTACAATGTTCATTTTTGTGAAAAGGCAAGGCACTAGTTCTATGTTCCAAGATTTTAGGTTTGAGGGCTAGGTAATCTTTGAAAAAGTCAACCTCAATTAAATCATGGCCACTAAAATCAGTGTCTTTGTTTTACATTGACATTCGCTTTACAAGCTCTGTCAATGAGGGGCATTCTGTAGACACTTGATTTTGCACCCATGATTTAATCAAGGAAGATGACTAAAATGACCATTCGTGTACCCAAAATTCATGATTGCATTACATGCATTAATTTGTTCATTGCATATCATGAAAATGATCTTAAGATTCTAACGTTCGCGACGGTATGCCCGGTTTCCAAATCAGACCGTCAGATCGAAAAATATCGCATGATCAAGTTTGCAAGGTTGCACATTGTGTCTAGGCAGAATCAACCACACATGATTAATTCAAATTAATTCTGATTGGCTAAACAATTAAAATTAATTAAATTATTTTGTGATTGGTTGTTAGTTAGTGTCAAAAATAGGCTTGCTTGCATGGGAATAAAAGGGATAATCAGATAACAATAAAATTGAGGATAATCAAGACTTTTTGGAGTATTTATCTACAAGATAATCATTGTTGAAAAGACCTGAATTATCAAGAAAAGAGTTTAATTTTTAGAATGTGGATTAAAAACGCGTCTAAGTGCAAGTCCCAGCTCAAAAAAATCTCAAAAAATGATTCCAAAATGGACTAGAACTCAAAAGCAGGTCTGGCACCCAAAAGTTCCATTTGGCACTTTTGGAGTGCCGATTGGCACAAACTCGGGCCTCGGCCCGAGGGCACTTAGATCTAGATCAAACTCATCCTTTTTGATTTTTTAGAGATAAGGACGTGTCCCAGTTCATATTCTAATCATTTAGCTATTTTTTTTAGCCTCCCAACCTCTATAAATAGAGGCTGTATCTCAAAATTCAGCACACTTTTTCACCCTCTCTAATTTCTCCTCTTTCTGACTCCCCTTTTCTATTAATTTCTCTCTTATGTTAAAGACATTCTGGAGGCTCTACCCTTAAGAGTTTCTTTTTTCTAAGCAAGGTATTTTAGGTTTCAAAGATAATTAAATAAATTTCTTTGAACCCTAAAATATTCCCTCAATAAGAAGAGCACGTCCATGCAAGAGGTAGTCTTTCTTATTCCTTTTTCTTGTTTTTTTTTTTTTTTTTTTACTTGATGGTGCATGAGTAGATGTATGCCTTTAGTTTTAATTTCTAATGTTCATACTATGTGTTGTTAATATTTTTGTTGAAACATGTTCTTAATGCTTTTGTTGTCATGATTTACCCTTTGAGTTTCAAAAATCTGCTCATTAACAAATCTTTTTCAAAATTAAACCCAAAAACTGATTTGTATCTTCCTTATATGCAGATTTGATTTTTTTTTTTTTTTTTTAAATAAAACAAATCTGTATCTTTCTTAGATGTAGATCTGAATTTTCTTAAACATAAAAACAGATTTGTACCTTCCTTAGATGCAGATTTGTATCTTCCTTAGATGCAGATTTGAATTTTTAAACACAACAGATTTTGAAATAAAAAAGGAAGTCATAAATAGTGACGTTTTGTTTGTTTTGTTTAATGCAAGTAGCGTAGGTTTATTTCATGGGTGTTGTCCTCCTCTAAAAAATCCTTTTTTATTTGATTTCACATAAAAAATAGGTCTGATTTTTTATTCTCTACAAATCTTGATTTTTTTTTTTTTACTTATAAAATGGATTTGATTTTTTTTACATGCAAATCAAAAACCAATTTTTTTATACAAAAACTGATCTGAATTTTTTTTTTTAAAAGAAAAGGATTCATTCATAAATAGATTTATGTGACTTAGTTTAGTTAAGTGTTCCATGTATGCAACATATCATTCACATCATGCATAAAGGGGTACATTGGTTATGAGAGTCTAGAAGACCAGACTTTGTCTGGGTAGAATGGGTGCCTAACACTTTTCCATTCCTTAACCTAGCCTCCGAATTCAGTGTCTTTGGATAGGTAGACCTAGGCTTTATCTTTGCTTTTTTATTTTTGGTAGTTTGTAACTAAGACCCAAAGCCATGTAATACTCAATTTTTCAAGTTTGTATTTTTTATTCAATCAATGAGAATGGAACAATTCAGTCATGTAAAGTTGTATTTAATTTTTTTTTTTTTTGTATTAAAAAAAATAAGTGGCGACTCCACACAACTTTAAAAAAAAAAAAGATCAGAATTTTCTTCTTAAAGTGACATGTTTTCTAAAAAATAAAAAACAGATTTGGATTCTCTTCTTAAAATTATATGTTTTCTAAACAATAAAAAACAGATCTGAACATTCTCCTTAAAATTACATGTTTTCTTAATAAATAAAAATGGATCTAAATTTTTCTATCAAATCTCATGTTTTCTACAATAATAAAAATAGATTTGGATTTTTATATCTTTTCTTTCAAAATAAAAAACCATATCTGAATTCTCTTTCTATCAAACCACATATTTTTCTTATTAAAAACGGATTTGAAACTTCTTCTTTATATATCATGTTTTCTTAATAAGTAAACCAGATCTGAATCATTTATTAAAATCTCATGTTTTCCTGATACATAAAAACAAATTTGAATTTTTATTGAATCTCATGTTTTCTCAATAACTAAAAATAGATCTGAATTTTTTTCTTAAAGAGAGTAGATTCATAAAGGAGAACTTCTTGAATTAATTTTAGATTTACCATGTAAATACATGCTGCATTTCATCATTACATATCATTGGGTACTTAGATGATCATTAGAGTCTAGAAGACCAAATTTTTTTCCGGGCAAAATGGGTGCCTAACACCTTCCCATTCTGTAACCTAGCCCTCGAACCATAGGTTTTTGTTCTTAGAATAGTGATTTATCTTTTCTTTTGATATATTGTAACTAGGAAACAAAGCCTTGTAACCTTTTTTCACTAGATTGAAAGCTAGGAAACAAAGCTATGTATAGTTCTTTTTATCAAATTGTATTCATTCCAATTAATGAGAATTTGTTTCTCAAAAAAAATAATTAATGAGAATTTGTATTATTCAGATATTTTGTACTCTTTTGTATAGTTTTCTTATTTTTCTTATAAAATAAGTGGCGACTCCACAATAATCAAAACCCCTAAAGAGAGGCACTGATGCTTTCTCTTTTGTTGAGGGTGCGGTCTCTCACACACCAATAACATAGGCAAAATATGAATCTGTACCCTACACTTCATTCTTCATATTGGTAATTTATTTGTGAGGACTAAGATTAGCCTTCACCAATAATCATTAAAATATCCAATTATATATTAATGCTCCACATACCACATTTATCCGATCATTTATTCACGGTTTTTGTTTAATATTTTCTTATCTTTTTTCAAATTAATAAGTAAATTATTAGATATAAGCTAAATTTAGAAAAGAAAATTTTAAAAATTTAGAATGCATAACTACTTAATAGGCTATAATGGGCCAAAATAACCAAATCCGAATGGAATCTAACTTAAGGTGGGACAAAGAGGGTTAAGTGTATTTATTTTGTGACTAGAATGAAATATTTTAGTTGATTTGAGTGAAGCAGAACTAAATAAGTACTATGTTTCTGGCACTATGTTTTTTTTTTTTTTTTTTTTTTTTTTTTTTTTTTTTTTTTTTTTCTTCTAATAAATGTAATATATAGACTAGCTGGTAAAATTTATCCAAGCCCATTTACCTATCCAAATCCATCCATCATGAATAGGTAATTATCCGCCCGTGTAATAAAGGGTAAAACTTAGGTACAATGTCTTAGGTCTAATACATTAAATTCTCTAATTGAATTCAAACACTTGGTAGCATTATAAATTGGTAATAATCCTGCCATGTAATAAAGAGTAAAACTTTGGTACAATAACTTAAGTGTAATACATTTGATTCTCTAATTGAATTCAAACACTTGATTGCATTCACCGATGAAAAAAAAATAATGTTATCTTTTCCAATAACAATTATATTCAATGCAACCAAGCATTTTTTTATATAGAAAAAGTTCAACTTGATATATAGATTATTCAGTTGGTAAGTCAGCCATAACTAGGGGGAAAAAAAATGGAGCAACAACCTCCATCCAAACTGAAAGTGGTGAAGAAAGTTTTGCTCTCCTAACTAAGGCATATGCTATTGCATTACCTTGCCGATAAATTTGAGAGAAAGAACAACTCATTACAGAGTTTAAATGAGAGAAGTTGTCCTTAATCAAATGACCATGAGCAGATCATAGAAAATCACCACGCTTGAGATAGTTTACAACTATTTTAGAATCATCTTCATGGATAGTTTGGCGAATCCCAATTTCCTAAGCAAAAAATGCAGCCTGTCTAGCCGCCAAGAGTTACAAGATAACCACAGAAGTTGGTTTTGTATTTTTTTCTGAAAGAGATGCCATCAAACCGCCTTGAGCATTACGAACTACCACAACAATACCAACCTGATCAGTGTCTTCAAAAATTGCTCCACCAATATTGTTTTTGAATGCTAAAGAATCTGGTGGCTTAAATTTAACATTCCGGGGTCAATGTAGATACCGTATTTTGAACCAATTGACCAAGCCCTTTGAACTAAGGGAAAGGCCCATTAGAAAATGAAAATGGTTTGAACTTTTGAAACTATAGGCAAGACCCTCATGAGGGAAGAGAGTGAACGTTCAAGGTGGGCTTTGTAGTGGAACAAGTAAAAGATTTTGATGGGTTGAGATAAACTTGGTAACTTATTTTTCTTAAAAAAAAAGAAAAAAAGAAAAGAAAAGAAAAGTGGTGGACTTCAAGTGTCATGGCTTATTTCAAATACAAGTTCAAATAAGTTTTTCATGAGAAAAGAAATTTTCCAAAATATGTTGGGCTTGCATTATAAATGGGGCATTGATTTCTTTGATGAGACCATTTTCATAAGGCCTAATAGAGCACAAGATGTGGACTAACCTTACAAATTCATGAACAACCTATGCTTAAGTCCAAATGAGGATGAGAAGGCGAGATGAGTGACTTGTAATTGGATCCAAAGCCAAAAGAAAAAAAGAAGAAAGAAATGAAGTTGGGCATGGATCCAAATGAGGGAAGGAAAGGGTGCAAGATGTGTGAATGATGTAATTGGGTTTAAGCAATAGGGAAAAACATAAATTTTGAAATACTGATGTAGCTCATTCTATTTCTGAGTCCAATATAATGAAATGATACAAGACTTAGAATACGAATAAGGCTTACATGTAGTCCACATTTTGATGCAAGCAAGAAAAGTTGATTAAGACATTGGGTCCAAAACTTTATAAGACAATGGGGGCACCTATTTATTTGATCAAATTTTATTTCAGGCACAATAATACTCCCTACTCAAAATAACTTCCTAAGCTCACTTGGTTTCGATCACCTATCCCTAGTCGCCTAAAGGAAGTTGACACTATTGTACTAGAAGGCATGGCTGGAGCTACTAATGATGCAATTGAGATGATTACCCAATTGTTGGCTAAGCAAGAAGAAATGCTAGCACAATTGGGAAAATTTCCTAGGTTGTTTGGAAGAAGGAAGAAGGAAGAAACCCCAACAAGATAAGGAAGGTGAGGAAGATGAAGTTAATCATGACAAGAATGGAAAGATAGACAAGATAGCTGTTGAGACCGCCATGATGAATGAAAAAGATGGAAAAGATGCAACAAGCCTTTCGCAAGGCCCAAGGGATGGATGAATTCTTGTATACTATGGGTGGATTAGGCTCAACTCCATTGGCGCCATTGCCTCCCAAGTTCAAGGTTTCTGATGCTGAAAAGTTTAATGGCAGTGGTGATCCACGGCAACACATTTGACAATATTTAAGCTTAATTGGAATGAAGGGATTGGATGAGAAGCAAGCTTTGTATGCCTCAAGATGGTACTGCAACTTGGATCCGAGCAAGACTAAGGTGTGGAATGAGCTAGTAGATTTGTTTGTGGACCAATTCATCTTCAACACTATGATTGATGTGACTTTGAGGGATTTGGAGTCTACTAAGTAAGGGTTCAACGAGACATTTTCAGAGTATTTGATGAGGTGGAAGAAAAAAATTTCAAGGATGGTTAATAGGCCCAATGAAAAGGATCAGATTAACATGAACATCAAGAACTTGCTTCCAGCATACAATAATAGGCTTCTATCATTACCTACAATTCCTTTGCAGAGTTATGTGATTGTGATATGAGAATTGATGATGCCATTAATACTGGACAATTGGACCTAAGTGAAGCCAAGTTTCAAGCCAAAATGGTTTCAAATTAACATGAACATCAAGAACTTGCTTCCAGAATACAATAATAGGCTTCCGTCATTGCCTATCAATTCCTTTGCAGAGTTATGTGATTTTGATATGAGAATTGATGATGCCATTAATACTGGACAATTGGACCTAAGTGAAGCCAAGTTTCAAGCCAAAAAAGTTTCAGTGAAAGAGAAAATGGTGGTGCTCTCAACAATGTGAATGTTGTTTTTGCTCAACCACAAAAGAGGGCATTTGATGATCTTTAAATGCCTTCATCAGATATGCTAGCAGTCTTGACTAAGAGGGGGTCACCTCAAGCCACTTGACCCTACAAATTGGAATAGAAATGACCATTGTGCATTCCACCAAAGCATAGGACATAAGACAAATAATTGCCTAAGGTTGAAGCATGAAGTTCAAGACTAGATAGATCAAGGGGTGATCACCAAGCCACAACCTCAAGAAATGGGCGAGTGAGAAATAAGCAAGAATGAATGAAGCAAGAATGAATGAAGGGATGTGCCTAAGAGGTTTGATCCATGTGAACACCTTTGCTAAAGGATGAGCCATTTCAATTATAGTCAAGTCTTTTTCAATTGTCGTGTCTTCTATTTGTCAAGTCTATTAGAGTCTTTCTCAATGTTGTGTTGTTGAGTCCCTCATTTGTTCTGTTGTTGAGTCTTTCCATACGTTGTGTTATTGAGTCTTCTTTTGTCATGTTGAGTCATGGTCCTTTGAATTTTCAAATCAATGTTGTTTCACTTTCAATAAAGATGGCCATTCAATTACAATGTGTATCATGTGATCTCTTTTTGCTAGTTTTGAAATGAATGAATCCTTAAACCTAACATATTGGTTAATCCAAATAAGGAATCAAAAAATGAGATTGTTTAGTTTGTTTGATCATAAAGAGCAAGCAAGAAAGTGAGAAGGAGGGTGAGAGATAGAGAGAGAGAGAGAAAAAAAAAAGACTTCAATCAAGTGAGAGAATACAATGATGAGTGATGAGAGACTCCTCGAAGCACAAGACAGATAAGAAGATCAATTGAATGGATGACTTGTTTTTTACATGGATGACACTACAATGATGAGAACTTAATAAGATGAAAAGGCTAAGCAATTAAGGTTGAAAGGATGAGAGGCCATCTTTCTACTACCCTTTTTTACAATGAGAGACTATTTCCACTTGCTAACCCTGTTGAGCCTAGATGAATTCTTTCTTTGTATCCATGCCAAGGGATTACCCCCTACACTAGGGGCATGTTATTAAGAGATGATTATATGAAAAGGTTACCCTTAACACTAGGAGCATACTCTAATATTGAAAATGATCAACCCTATACTAGGGGCAAATTTTGTGGATGAATGATAGAGGGATGTGAGGATGATTTATAAGTGAAAAGATACCCTTTTTCCCAACATAGGGCATGGATAAAGAAAAAAGAGATTAAAACAAAGAAAAGAAAAAAGGGAAATACAAAAAAAAAAAAAAAAAAAAAGGAAAAGAAAATGAAAGTGTGAAACAAAATGGACAAGGAAAAATGGATGAAGAAGAAGAAGAGAATGGTGCAAGCAAAAGATGGATAGTAATCCTTGGAAATTAGGATACCTTGAGAATAAAATTGAATTTGAGCCTCAAATACCCTTTATTTCTTAAGACTTAGAATCCCAGCCTCGTTACGGTCCACAAACAAGTCCTCTTGGATCAGTTGAGATTGTTTAGCCCTATTAATTATGGAAAGCTGAGCCTTAGTTGTGAAAAAAAAAAAAGAAAAAAAGAAAAGAAAAGAGAAAAAGGTCCGCTAGGTTGAAAACCTGAAAGGGTAGCCTAGGCAAAAGTTAGGGCATTATGAAAAGAAAAGAAGAAGAACCACAAGGAAAATTGTAAACTTGTTCCAAGCTAGAGGCAATCCATGAATGAAAATGACAAAGGAACGAACATACAAGAGAAGATGAAACTTGCTCCAAGCTAAAGCAACCATGGTGAGGAAAATGTGACCAAACATGAAAGACAAGATGAGTGGAGAGCATACAAGATGAGGTATGCATGCTTGATCAAACAAGGACAATGATCGAGTTGACTAGAGATGGTCGAATTCTAAATTCATATTTGGACTAATCAATGAAGATGGTAGGTGATTCATGCAAAACTAGTTTAAAGAGAATACACATTGATGTGAAAAGTCATCTGGATTCATGATCCCTTGTTTTTACTTCCTTTCTTCAACTCCTCCAAATTTTCTTCAAGGTCCTCTTTGTATTCAAATCATGTTGTACCCTACTATCTCTAAACTCTTGTCGTGCTTGAAACTTCTTTGGTCAAGAGTCTCTTCCAACTTGTTGTGCTCATAAATATTCATTTGTCTCAAAAATTGTGTTGTGTTTAGAACTTCATTGATCTAGAGTCTCTTTTAACTATCTTTGATCTTCATCTAGAGGTGTTGGAATTCTAGGGAATTGAAGGTCATCCAATGGAAAAAGGTGCATAATAATAACAATGAAGTGAATGAATGATTTTTTGAATAAATATGTGCCCTCATAAAAAGAAAAGGATGCAATGAACCCATGGCCTAATTGAATCTTCTTTGCTAATGCTCTAAAGAGAAAATGCATTTTTTTAGAAGTCCAAAAAAAATGGGAAAAAAATGGGAAAAATCTGAAAAGGAAAAAAAATTGAAAGGTGAAGATTCAAAAAGAAGTGAGGAATTGGTAAATGAGAGAAGAAAAAGAGAGGATAAAGATAAAGATGAGAAGAGAGAGAGAGAGAGAGTAAAAGAAAAGATGAGAAGATGAGAATGAGAGATTAAAAAAATGAGAAAGGGGAGAAAAAAATTATGACAAGATGAAAAAAAAAAAGGAGATGAAAAAAATGAAGAGAAGATTAAGAGGAATGACGTGACATGTTGTGCCTATGGTTCAGACCTGATGTGTTTGGACCTAACTTGATGTGGTCTGTTGTGCTTGGTTCTGTCCTAATGTGTTTGGACCAAACCTGATGTGATCTATTGTGATTGGTTCTCTCCTGATGTGTTTGGACCAAACCTGATGTGATCTGTTGTGCTTGGTTTTGTCCTAATGTGTTTGGACCTAACTTGATCTGACTTGTTGTACATTGGTTCTGCCCTAATGTGTTTGGACCAAAATTGAAGTGATCCATTGTGTTGATGTGACTTAATTGTTGTGAAAAACTTAAAAAAAAATTAAAAAAAAAAATCAAAGTTCCAAAGAATAGTTCAAAACTTCAAGAAAGCTGTCACTTAAGAAAAAAAATTCAAAGTTCAAAAGAGAAATTCAAAAATTCAAGAGAGAGATTGGCACTAAAGAAGAAATTCAAAAATTCAAATATCCAAAGAGAATTTCAAAAGAAAAGAAAATCAAAGTTTCAAAAATCCAAGAGAGATTTCATAGGAAAATAATGAAAGAAATTTTTTCAAAAATGGATGGATTTGAATGATGAATTTCTTAAATGATGTTAATTTCTAAAACAATGAATTTTTCTAGAAAAATTTATGTGTCTTGAATGATGAATTCCTTGATGTGTAATGTTAAGTCTTTTGAGCTTTTTTATGATGATATGATGTTGTGTTGATATGTTTATGATGTTATGTTGATGTGATGATAACATGATGTGTGATATGTGATTTTGGCTTAGGATAGTAGTCATTCTTGTTGTGTACCCTTTTATTCTAGGTTTAGGATAGCGAACCTAGACTCTTTGATGACATGTTGATGTGTTGATGATATGTTGTTGATGTGTTGTTGATGTGATGATAACATGGTATGATGATGTGATGAGTTTTATTTTTGGCTTGGGATAGTAGCCGCTTTTGTTGTTTTCCCTTTTACTAAAGGTCCAGGATAATGAACCTAGGAGAATAGGAACTCGCAAAATCTAGCAATTGGATTTTGCACCCACATCCTATGTTTGCTTGTTTGCTTATGTGTTTGTGTCGTGTGTGTGTGTGGACTTAAAGTTTATTAACCTATAAAATGGTTCTTCTCTTTAGGCTTTCGACTACACTTGCGGGGAAAGTATAGCCAAAAAGGGGCATCTATAAACACCTCATTTTGTACCTAGTTAATAAACTTTAGTCCCCGGTCCCAATGATGAGCTTGACATGTCTACAAAAGGTAATTGAAGTTATTTTGATAGTTTGGAAGTAATCACAACTCAAAAGTGCTCAAATCTCTTTGAAAACGATGCTAAAAGAATGACCTTTACTCACTGTTTTGACCATACCTTTTGATCCAAAAAGAAGTTTTGAGTGGGTTTAAAAAGAAGTTTTGAGTGGGTTTACTTCATTGGAAAGTAGACATCCTAGGCTTTAATTTCAACACAAATTTTGCCTAATTTGGATTTATTTTGAGTGAGTTATGGTCATTTGAATTTGGGCCATTAGAGTTGTCAATTTAGGGTTTCTGGGGACGCATGGGTATGAATGAATCATGCATGCGTATGTATGCCCCAACCATGCGTATGCACACTGCCTTCCAGAAGCCCAAAACTTCATTTTTTAAGGCCCAAAGCCTTCCTCTTTGATGGGCCTCGGCCCTTAGATCCTTTGAAACATCCAAAATCCTCTAAATAAGTTTTAAAACCCTAGTTTAAACATATAAATACAACCTTAAGCCTCTAAACTCAAACTCTAGCTAGACAGAGTTGATTTTTCACCTAAACTCTTCCAAAACTCTTTTTTAACTCTGAACTTTCTACACATCAAGTACTAAGCACGTTTTTGGCTCTTCAAAACCTCTCTCTATTACTTATTAGGGAAAAAACTATTTTCTAATCTCTTTCAAAACCTTTTTCAAACAATCTTTTCAAGAATATCTATTTATTTTGAGTTGTGATTATCATTGAATCTTGTTGTGTAGGCACTGAGGGGCCGGTTAAGTATCAACCAAGTTGTGTTCCATAAGCAAAGTGAGTCTCTCCTCATTACTCTTCCTTAATTTTGGTTTTTATAACTTGTGTTCTTGTTGTTATTAATTTGATTTATATGTTATGCATGCTTAGAGATATGATTTGATTTGTTTATTTTGATTTGTTGTGTCTCACCATATTTTGATTGGAGAGTTGAATGATTGAATATATTGATGAACATGTTTTGATGTGTTAAGTGTTGCTCTTGTTTGTTGTTAGATCCAATGCATGATTAGGAATAGATTTTGTTTTGTTTATCTTTGATATCTTTCTTGGTAGTTTAGGTTGTTTAGTTTTGTATTAGAAGTATGCTAAGGTTTGTTAAATTGTTGTTTTGTTTGTTGTTCTGAAACTGCATTTTTAGGCGTGTATACGTGCGTGTGCTTCATGCATGCATATGCATACTCAAGGCATGCGCATGCATACTTCATGTATGCATATGCATACTCATGCCCAGAAATGCAGATTTAGGGTTCTTGCTATTCTATTTGTTTTGTTTAGTTTTAACCACATGTTTAGGTCCTGTTGAGTATAGTTTTCACATGTTTAGCACTAAAGTTAGTAGGATAACATGTTTCACATGCTTGGACTGATAGATTGATGATTAGGGTTCATACTTTGATGAACCACATGAATATTCATGAGAACTTGAACATGCATTAATGCATAGGTGCTGAGGTGTTTATGGTGTAGCGAGGTAAGTAAGTAAGACAAGTCATGCATAATTACATGAACTTGCATTTGATTTGGTTGTTTAACAGGGCGAACTTTCTTGATTGATGAACATGCTTGATTAAATCCCTTGATTGATGATACTATTTTGTGATGTTCTTGTTGCCTTGGATATATATTGCTAGATGAATGGTAAGGTTTTATGCTATGTGTCGATGCCTCGCGGCTGCTTGACCACCCATCGCGGCGACGCTCGTGTGCCTTTATCAATCTTGGTGCAAGAGATGATGGTATGAAGGTGTGTCGTGCCGTAGGTGTGGGATTGGAATCTGAGTCAATTTTAAGGAAATTACCTAGGGTAAGTGAAGTCGCCACCAATCATTGGATTTTTTCGAAGGTGTGATTAGTCACCTGACTCTATTTGATTTTATTACTGATCCTAGGTTAAGAAGTCTGTTTATGTGCGGGGAAGGTGTTAGGCACCCCACAATACCTGTATGTAGGCAGTCCTTTGTTTTGGTAAAATCATAATTTTTAGACATTGGCAATTAAAAACAAGCTATTGGCATTAGCTTACAAGGCTTTGAATGTGTTGGGCTTTGAGGTTTGATTTGGGAGGGGCATGGTCCTAGTCAATGCGTTCTTAGTGTGTTTGGAATTGATGCCAAATTTCCAAGGCGAGAATCCGATAGCATTTTGCCTTATTTTCGTGGCAGAAATCTGGCAGCACTTCGCCTCAGGTGCATCATAGCATTCAAAACTCTATTCTCACCAAGCTTTCGCAGTAAGAATACGGCAACAAGGATGCCCCATTTTCATGGCAAAAGTCCGGCAGAGTTTCGTGTTTGGTGCGCAATGGCGCACCGCCAGGGTTTCGTGTCTATGTATATGGCACGTATTGACATACTTGTACTGTGACGAGCTGAAGTCCCCCAAAGTATAAGCATGTTGATGCGTGTCACATACACGAGGAAACCAATGTCACTAGGTGACATGGACCAAGACAATCACACCACGATGATCGTGTACACAATATAGCATGAATATGCACCTACGACAATCGCCTTGAGCATTTACCCACACTATAAGGTCAAGAGCTCTCATGACTAGAGAGGGTTACTCACGTAGCCACGAGAGTCCATTATACAAAGTGCACAATCACTCATATACAAACAGAAAATAGATATACATACATCAAGCATAATGCAACCACACAGAGCAGGAAAGTAAATCAAACATTGCCAACATTCCAAGGGTATGGCATAGCAAGGTATAGGAAATGTAAAATAGACATTGCCATACCCAAGGATCGCAGCCCACCTAGGGTGTGTCCTGAAGGACAAATGTAGGTTTGGATCAAGTGTCCATAGCTCCAATGGATTGAAGTATGGAGGACACACAGACTCATACATGAACATGTAGGCAAACGTCCAAAGATGCATAAAAGCGAAGAAAGCCAAACAGGTGGCACAAAGCAAGCAAGGCAAGCATATCAACATCGCACGGGGCGGAGAAAGGTGTGTATCAAGCACACTAACACCACAGAGGTGTATCTCACAAGTGGTTACATCCAAACAAGCCTTAGGAGGGACGGATGCGACCACACAAAGCAAGTGGACCTAAGGACCGATAAGTACAAGCCTACGAAGGGCACAAAGCATGGCAGAGCCTAGATCTAGAGAGGCTAACATGGAGATAAAGCGTAGAAGCAAACAAGCAAACATAGACATGCATAAAGGAAATGATCTAAACCCTTTGATATAGGCCTAGGTGTGCTGATGTAGGCCTAGACCATAGGATCTAGATCTACACCCCACCAATACGGGCCAAAACACAAGAAAGAGAGATATCAAGGGACAAAAGGGCTATAGAAGAACATGGCATAGCAACCAACATAGATCTAAGCACATAAGCATGGCACGGAGCACATAAACACATAGATCTAAGCATAGGGATGTAGATCTAAGCATAAACATGTAGATCTAAGCATAAACATGGAAAAGAACACATAGGCATGTAGATCTAAGCATAACGCATAAACGTGGCAAAGAACATATAGGCATGTAGATCTAAGCACAAACATGGCAAAAAACATATAGGCATGTAGATCTAAGCATAAACATAGCAAAGAGCCTAAAATCATGTGGATCTAAGCACAAACATTAAATTTAGACATATCCTAGCCTAAGAAGGCTAGGCCAACAACATCAAAGAGATAAATCACGGCATAAGCAAAGAAACATGCTAGAAAAACTATAAAGATGTGCTAGGAAGCCTTAACATGCTAGGAAAAGTAATAAAGCATATTATTGAACAAGAAAGAGCTATAAAAAGAAAAGGGTATGGATTGTAGCTAAAAAGCTACATCCACACCCCTAAACCTCAAATCCAAGGTATGGAACCAAGGAAAGGAAGATTGGGTGCAAGAACACTACCTTGAAATTATGGTGAAAAGAGAAGAATCAAAGGTGTTTGATGGTGTTTGTATGTGTTTGAATGTATTTGGATGTGTTTAGGAGAGAAATTAGAGAGAGGAGATAGACAATCTGCCTAGAAACTGCACAAAATCTTTTTTTTTTTTTGGTAAAATGACAGGGATGGGGGTATTTATGGACCTTGGCACTCCTCCCGAGGCTCTGCACACCTTATAAGTGCGTCGAGTTGGGCCAGCGGCTTTATAAGGTGCGTTGGGTCAATCAGCTGACGTCAGCAATTTTTTCTCCTGCTTTTCAGTTCTGACTTGGATCTCATATATGAAGGCCTTCCCGAATGCAAAATGAGCTAATCTTGGTGTCAATTAAAAATCCAACGGTCGAATCAAAAGTTATAGCCTCGCGAAGCATGCTAACGCGTTTTGCATGGTTTTCTAGATATCCCAACTGTTTTAACTCCGATTTTGACCCATGAATAGTTGTTGGAAAGGGAATTTGATAATCTTCACAATGGCACTAGCCTAACCTGTTGCGATGGACGGATCAAAAATTAGGGTTTCTGGTGCTCTTGGGGGTCAATGTCAGGTCAAATTTGGTCAAAGTTGACAAAAATCTCCAAGTCACTCGGATTTGATGTAAAAGCATGAAAAAGGTTGTTTCGAGAGGACTTTGACCTCGCTTGACTTGTCAACCTAGGGTTGACAAGTGGTGTTTTGGTCAATTTGACCGAAAAAGGCACTTCGAGTGCTCTGATGTCCGAACAGGTTGCGCCACGTCAATCCAGATGTTTCTGCGGCCCCATGGAGAAAAGATAATATCTTGGAATTTTTGGGGTCTGGTATGCAAATCGAGGGCAAACAAAATACTATATCTATAGCTGCCCCTTCTTCATCTAACATCTCGAGTGCAATGAGAGGTGTTGGATAAAGAATGTAATTCCGCATTTTGTTGCCCCAAAATTGCATTCAAAAATTGCGTTGTTCGTGGGTCGAGATCGGTTTTACCTGACAATGTTGAGCTGCTGCTTCAGACTTCTGCTCTACACTTAAGGTTAGTGTCTATCTTCTCTTTCTCTTTATTTTTTGCAAATATGTTAAAAGCAAAGCAACTAGGAAAGCATGCTAGAATTTATATATTTATTTTTGGTATTTTTGCATATATGTTTTTTTTTTTCTTTTAATTATTTATGCCATGATGGTGTTGGAAAATATATATGTTCACATGTTTAAGTAGCATAGGCGAGCTTGCATATGTTGGATGCTATGAAAACAAACGAAAATCTACGAAAACTAAGTAGACATGAAAAACTATGTACGGTAACAAAAATGTTGGGAGGTTTAAAACATGGTGTGGATGTAACTTTGATTTAAAGGGGAAGCCTTAAAGAAGTAAAGTAATTTAGAAAACGTGTGACTAAACGAGCGTTGTTGAATTGAATCCTGGGAGATATAATTTGAAAAACTTGACATTTTGAGATAAAAACCATGATTATACGATCGCCGTCGAATCAAATCCTGAGATAGGTGTTTTGAAAAACATGACACTTTGATGAAGGGGTTCCTACACAGTGGAAATGCGAAAAAGGTCCTACACTATGAAAGTTACAAGGGTTGTACTGAGCTGGTTGTTGTCCATCGAGTACCATAAAAGATTCCTATGCCGTGGAAGCGTGGAGCAGTTCCTACATTGTGGAAGTGTGAACAAGGTTCCTACACCGTGGAAGTGTGGAAGGTTGTACAGAGTAAGTTGGGGTGCATCGAGTACCATAAAAGATTCCTAGGTTGTGGAAGCGTGAAGCAGTTCATACACCGTGGAAGTGTGAACAGGGATCCTACACTGTGGAATTGTCAAAGGTTATACTGAGCAGGTTTGGGTGCATTAAGTACCTTAAAATACCCCTACGCGGTGGAAGCGTGGAGCAGTTCCTACACCGTGGAACTCTGGAAGGTTGAAATGAGCAGGTTAAAGTGCATTGAGTACCATAAAAGATTCCTACGCCGTGGAAGCGTGGAGCAGTTCCTACACCATGGAAGCGTGAACAAAGTTCCTACATCGTGGAAGTGTGAACAAGATTCCTACACCATGGAAGTTTAGAAGGTTATACTGAGGAGGTTAGGGTGCATCGAGTACCATAAAAGATCCCTACACTACGGAAGCGTGGAGCAGTTCCTATACCACGGAAGTGTGAATAAGGTTCCTACACCCGGGAAGTGTGGAAGGTTGTATTGAGTAGGTTAGGATGCATGAAGTACCATGCGAGATCCCTACGCTATGGAAGCGTGAAGCAGTTCCTACACCGTGGAAGTATGAACACGATTCCTACACCATGGAAGTGTGGAAGGTTGTACTGAGCAGTTTAGGGTGCATCGAGTACCAAAAAAGATCCCTACGACATGGAAGCGTGAAGCAGCTCTAACACCGTGGAAGTGTGAACAAGGTTCCTATACCTTGGAAGTGTGGAAGGTTGTACTGAGCAAGTTGGGGTGCATTGAGTACCATAAAGATTCCTACACTGTGGAAGCGTGGAGCAGTTCCTACACCGTGGAAGTGTGGAAGGTTGTATTGAGCAGGTTTGGGTGCATCAAGTACCATAAAAGATCCCTACGACGTGGAAGCGTGGAGCAATTCCGACACCGTAGAAGTGTGAACAGGGTTCCTGCACTGTGGAAGTGTGGAAGTGTTAGGATTAGTGCCCTTAAATCCTGTTGTATGATGCTATGTATGATATTATGTATGACATTATGTATGACTTAATATTATGTTTAATAAAATTGTTTTATTATTATCTAAAATAATGGTAACATGAATATTCGGACATTATCATATAGTCCATGAGATGCATAGTATGTGATTTATGTGATTTAGTCACAGAAGATATAAATCACAAGTTCTTCGTAAACTCAGAATTGTAGTTCGTAGTCGGTGATGAAATTGGGCATTTTATCTGTGAAAACTATAAAATATTAACTGATTTGATTTGTCTTGATCATGAAAGTGGAGACTTCTAGTTGATATGTTTTAAGAGTTAAGACATATTGAATTGGACCGCTGTGAGATTTATTGTTCTCCTAACGACTGTCAATTGAATAATAAATCTCACGACTTCTATTTACATGAACTCTTAATCCTGAGAGAATAATGGACCTGATCATGAAGTGTAGGTTGCTTTGATATATCAGGAGTGAGATCTAAAGTAACGGTCAAAACCTCAGTATGTTGGGCAGCCACATTTAGTGTTGATGGAACATATATTCTCAAGATGGAATTTATAGTCTCTTAGCAGAGATATAAAATATTCCCTTAAGATAAGTTTAATGGGTATGGTTATTCAGAGTGTTAGGCCTAACCACTTTTGTAAGAAATTACTAAAGTATATATTTATGGAATTGGATTTCCTAAATATATGATGAATAACATAAAAGATTAAACTGGGTACTCAAGGATTAAGATGTAGTAATCTACAAAGTGGCAGTCTACATTAATAACTTTGTATTACTACGAATATTTTATGAAAGGGTTGCATGCACAATAAAGTCTTGGGATATAATTTATTAATAAGGCCTAGAGTGCAATTATATTTATATAGTGGTATTAAATATAATTAATGGTAACTTTGGACTTGTCAAAAGTTGACAGAAAAGCCCAAGGCCCATTGGAGCTAGTGTCTTATTTGTTCCCTTTTGGTCCCACTCCAAGCCACATACTAAAGCCCAATTGGAAAAGCCCAAAAGGCTAGCCCAATTATATAATCAGTTATAAGGAGAGAAACATACAGAATTTTAAAAACATGAAATGGTTTGTATATGAGTGTTAGAAACTCTTTCATTCTCTTTAGAACATACACTATAACTGATTGAGAGACCACACATCTTGGGCATCAAGTGGAATTAGAGTGAAGATTAAAAGTATTCCCAAGTAATCTTCATCTTTGGTTTTGAATTTCACCGCATCAAGGCACACTCTCTTGTTCATAAATTCTAAAATTTACATAGTACATGTTATCAATTGCAAATAAAGTAAATCTGTTAATTTTTCGCTGCATATATGCATATTTCCATCAAGAAGGTCATACTGAGCTGGTTTGGGGGCATCGAGTAGTATAAAAGATCCCTACGCCATGGAAGCATCGAGCAGTTCCTACACTGTGGAAGTGTGAACAAGGTTGCTACACCGTGGAAATGTGAACAAGGTTCCTGCACCGTGGAAGTGTGGAAGGTTGTATAAAGCAAGTTGGGGTGCATCAAGTACCATAAAAGATCCCTATGCCGTGATGGCTTGGAGCAGTTCCTAAACCGTGGAAGTGTGAGCAAGGTTCCTACATCGTGGAAGTGTGGAAGGTTGTACTGTGCAAATTGGGGTGCATCGAGTACCATAAAAGACCCCTATGCCATGGAAGCGTGGAGTAGTTCCTACACTGTGGAAATGTGAACAAGATTCCTACACTGTGGAAGTTTGGAAGGTTGTACTGAATAGGTTTGGCTGCATCGAGTACCATAAAAGATCCCTACGCGGTCGAAGCGTGGAGCAGTTCCTACACCATGGAATTGTGGAAGGTCGTACGGAGTAGGTTAGAGTGCATTGAGTACCATAAAAGATTCCTATGTAGTGGAAGCGTGGAGCAGTTCCTACACCATGGAAGAGTGAACAAGGTTCCTACACCGTGGAAGTGTTGAAGGTCGTACTGAGAAGATTGTGGAGAATCTTGTACCATAAAGGATCCTTACATCGGGGAAGCGTGGAACAGTTCCTACATCGTGGAAGTGTGAACAAGGTTCCTACACCATGGAAGTGTGGAAAGTTGTACAGAGTGGGTTGGGGTGCATCAAGTACCATAAAAGATCCCTATGTCGTGGAAGCGTGAAGCAGTTCCTACACCTTGGATGTGAGCAAGGTTTCTTCATAGTGGAAGCATGGAAGGTTGTACTAAGCGGGTTGGAGTGCATCCAATACCATAAAAGATCCCGACTCTGTTAAAGCATGGAGCAGTTCCTACATCGTGGATGTGTGGGCAAGGTGTGGAAGTGTGGTAGGATGTACTGACCAGGTTGGGGTGCAGCTAGTACTATAAAAGATCCCTACGCCGTGGAAGCGTGGAGTAGTTCCATAACCGTGGAAGTGTGAGCAAGGTTCCAACACCGTGGAAGTCCATAAGGTTGTATTGTGCTGGTTAAAGTGCATTGAGTACCATGAAAGATACGTATGCCATGGAAGCTTGGAGCAGTTCCTACACCGTGGAAGTGTGAACAAGGTTCCTACACCATTGAAGTGTGAACAAGGTTCCTACACCGTGGAAGTGTGGATGGTCGTACTAAGTAGGTTGGGGTGCATCGTGGACCATAAAAGATCCCTACGTCATAGAAGCATGGAGCGGTTCCAACAGTGTGGAAGTGTGAACAAGATTTGTACAACGTGGAAGTGTGGATGGTTGTACTGAGCAAGTTTGGCTGCATCTAGTACCGTTAAAGATCCCTACGCAGAGGAAGTGTGCAGCAGTTCCTACAAAGTGGAATTGTGGAAGGTTGTACTAAGTAAGTTACAGTACACTGAGTACCATAAAAGATACCTATGCCGTGGAAGCGTGGAGCAGTTACAACACCATGGAAGTGTGAACAAGTTTCCCACACCATTTAAATGTGAATAAGTTTCCTACACCGTGGAAGTGTACGAGGCCATAGTGAGCAGGTTGGGGTGTAGCGTGGACCATAAAAGATCCCTACATTGTAGAAGCGTGGAGCAGTTCCTACACCATGGGACTGTGAACAAGGTTCCTACACCATGGAAGTGTGGAAGGTTGGACTGAGCTGGTTGGGGTGCATCGAGTACCATAAAAGACCCCTACGCCATGGAAGCGTGGAGTAGTTCCTACATTGTGGAAGTGTATACAAGATTCTTAAAACGTGGAAGTGTGGAAGGTTGTACTGAGCAGGTTTGGTAGCATCAAGTACCGTAAAAGATCCCTACACAGAGGAAGTGTGGAGCAGTTCCTACGCCGTGGAATTGTGGAAGGTTGTACTGATCAAGTTACAGTACACTGAGTACCATAAAAGATACCTATGCCGCGGAAGTGTGGAGCACTTACAACACCGTGGAAGTGTGAACAAGGTTCCTACACCATTGAAGTCTGAATAAGGTTCCTACATCGTGGAAGTGTCCCAGGTCGTACTGAGCAGGTTGTGGTGCATTGTGGACCATAAATGATCCCAATGTTGTGGAAGAATGGAGCAATTCCTACACCGTGGGACTGTGAACAAGGTTCCTACAACATGGAAGTGTGGAAGGTTGTAATGAGCAAGTTGGGGTGTATCTAGTACCATAAAAGTTCCCTACACCATGGAAGCGTGGAGCAGTTCAAAAACCGTGGAAGTGTAAGCAAGGTTCCCACACCGTGGAAGTGTGGAAGGTTGTACTTTGCAAGTTAGAGTGCATTGAGTACCATGAAAGAGACCTATGCATTTGAAGCATGGAGAAGTTCCTACACCGTGGAAGTGTGAACAAGGTTCCTACACCGTTGAAGTGTGAACAAAGTTCCTACACTGTTGAAGTGTGGAAGGTTGTACTGAGCAAGTTGGGGTGCATCGTGGATAATAAAAGATCCTTACGTCATGGAAGCGTGGAGCAGTTCCTACATTGTGGAAATGTGAACAAGGTTCCTACACCCTGAAAGTGTAGAAGGTTGGACTGAGCAGGTTGGGATGGATCGAGTACCACAAAAGACCCCTATGCCATAGAAGCGTGGAGTAGTTCCTACACTGTGGAAGTGTGAACAAGATTCCTAGATCGTGGAAGTGTTGAAGGTTGTACAGAGCAGGTTTTGCTACATTGAGTACTGTAAAAGATCCCTACGCGGTGGAAACGTGGAGCAGTTCCTACACCGTGGAATTGTGAAAGGTTGTACTGAGTAGGTTAGATTCCATTGAGTACTATAAAAGATACCTATGCCATTAAAGCGTGGAGCAGTTCCTACACCATGGAAGTGTGAACAAGGTTCCTACACCGGGGAAGTGTGGAAGGTAGTACTGAGCAGGTTAGGTGCATCGTGGACCATAAAATATCCCTACGTCATCGAAGCTTGGAGCATTTCCTACATCGTGGAAGTGTGAACATGGTTCCTACACCATGGAAGTGTGCAAGGTTGTACCAAGTAGGTTGGGATGCATCAAGAAATAAAAGGTTCCTACGATGTGGAAGAGTGAAGTAATTCCTACACCACAGAATTGTGAACAAGATTCCTACACCATGGAGGTGTGGAAGGTTCTATTGAGAAGGTTAGGGTGCATCGAGTGCCATAAATGATCCCAATGATATGGAAGCATGAAGCAGTTACTACACCGTGGAAGTGTGAGCAAGGTTCGTACACCGTGGAAGTGTGGAAGGTTTTACTGACTAGGTTGGGGCGCATTTAGTACCATAAAATTTCCCTAAGCTAGGGAAGCGTGGAGCAGTTCCTAAACCGTGGAAGTGTGAGCAAGGTTCACACCGTGGAAGTGTGGAAGGTTGTACTGTGTAGGTTGGGGTGCATTGAGTACCATGAAAGACCCCTACACCATGGAAGCATAGAGTAGTTGCTACAGTGTTGAAGCCTGAACAAGATTCCCATTCCGTGGAAGTGTGCAAGGTTGTACTGAGTAGGTTAAAGTGCGTTGAGTACCAAAAAAGATTCCTACGCCGAGTAAGTGTGAACAACGTTCCTACACTGTTGAATTACGAAATAGTTTCCTACACCATGGAAATATGGAAAGTTGTTCTGAGGAGGTTAGGGTGCACCGAGTACCATAAAAGATTCTTATGCAGAGGAAGTGTGGAGTAGTTCCTACACCGTTGAAGTGTGAACAAGGTTCCTACATCATGGAACTGTGAAAGGTTATACTGCGTAGGTTGGGTTGCATCAAGTACCGAAAAAGATCCCTACTTTGTGGAAGCGTGGAGCAATTCCTACATCATGGAAGTGTGAACAAGGTTCCTACACCATGGAAGTGTGAAAGGTTGCACTGAGTAGGTTGGGCTACATCAAGTACCATAAAAGGTTCCTACGCCATGGAAGCGTGGAGTAGTTCCTAACTCATGGAATTGTGAATAAGATTCCTACACCGTGGAAGTGTGGAAGGTTGTACTGAGCAGGTTGGGCATTGAGTACCATAAAAGACCCCTACGCTGTGGAAGCGTGGAGTAGTTCCTACACTATGGAAGTGTGAACAAGATTCCCACTCCGTAGTAGTATGGAAGGTTGTACTAAGTAGGTTTTGCTGCATCGAGTACCATAAAAGTTCCCTACATGGTGGAAGCAGGGAGCAGTTCCTATACCATGGAATTGTGGAAGGTTGTACTGAGCAGGTTCAAGTGAATTGAGTACCATAAAAGATTCCTATGTCGTGAAAGTGTGGAGCAGTTCCTACACCATGGAATTGTGAACAACGTTACTACACCGTTAAAGTGTGAATAAGGTTCATACACTGTCGAAGATTGGAAGGTCATTGTGAGCAGGTTGGGGTGCATCGTGGACCATAAAACATCCCTAACTCATGGAAGCGTGGAGCAGTTCCTACTTCGCGGAAGTGTGAACCAGGTTCCTACATCTTGGAAGTGTGGAAGGTTGTATTGACTAGGTTGGGGTGCATCTAGTACCATAAAATATCCCTATGCCGTGGAAGCGTCGAGCAATTCCTACACCGTGGAAGTGTGAACAAGGTTGCTACACTGTGGAAATGTGAACAAGGTTCCTACATCGTGGAAGTGTGGAAGGTTGTACAGAGCAGGTTAGGGTGCATCAAGTACCATAAAAGATCCCTACGCCGTGATGGCATGGAGCAGTTCCTAAACTGTGGAAGTGTGAGCAAGGTTCCTACACCGTGGAAGTGTGGAAGGTTGTACTGTGCAGGTTGGGGTGCATCGAGTACCATGAAAGACCCCTACGCCGTGGAAGTGTAGAGTAGTTCCTACAGTGTTGAAGCCCGAACAAGATTCCCACACCATGGAAGTGTGCAAGGTTGTACTGAGTAGGTTAAAGTGCGTTGAGTACCAAAAAAGATTCCTATGCCGAGTAATTATGAACAACATTCCTACACCGTTGAATTACGTAATAGTTTCCAACACCATGGAAATATGAAAGGTTGTTCTGAGGAGGTTAGGGTGCATCGAGTACCATAAAAGATTCTTTCACAGAGGAAGTGTGAAGCAGTTCCTACACCGTTGAAGTGTGAACAAGGTTCCTACATCGTGGAACTGTGAAAGGTTGTACAGCGTAGGGTAGGGTGCATCAAGTACCAAAAAATATCCCTACTCCGTGGAAGCGTGGAGCAATTCCTACATCATGGAAGTGTGAACAAGGTTCCTACACCATGGAAGTGTGAAAGGTTGTACAAAGTAGGTTGTGGTGCATCGAGTACCATAAAAGGTTCCTACGTTGTGGAAGCTTGGAGTAGTTCCTAACCCGTGGAATTGTGAACAAGATTCCTACACTGTGGAAGTGTGGAAGGTTGTACTGAGCAGGTGGGGGTGCATCGAGTACCATAAAAGACCCCTACGCTGTGGAAGCATGGAGTAGTTCCTACACTGTGGAAATGTGAACAAGATTCCCAAACCGTGGTAGTGTGGAAGGTTGTACAGAGCAGGTTTTGCTGCATCGAGTACCGTAAAAGTTCCCTACACGGTGGAAGCGGGGAGTAGTGCCTATACCATGGAATTGTGGAAGGTTGTACTGAGCAGGTTAAAGTGAATTTAGTACCATAAAAGATTCCTATGTCGTGAAAGTGTGGAGCAGTTCCTAAACCGTGGAAGTGTAAGCAAGGTTCCTACACCGTGGAAGTGTGGAAGGTGCTACTGTGTAGGTTGGGGTGCATCGAGTACCATAAAGACCCCTGCGCCGTGGAAGCATAGAGTAGTTCCTACGGTGTCGAAGTTTGAACAAGATCCCTACACCGTGGAAGTGTGGAAGGTTGTACTGAGCATGTTAAAGTGCATTGAGTACCATAAAAGATTCCTACACCGAGTAAGTTTGAACAACATTCCTACACCGTTGAATTGTGAAATAGTTTCCTAAACCATGGAAATGTGGAAGGTTGTTTTAAGGAGGTTGGGGTGCATCGAGTACCATAAAAGGTTCCTACGCCATGGAAGCGTGGTGTAGTTCCTAACCCGTGGAATTGTAAACAAAATTCCTACATCGTGGAAGTGTGGAAGGTTTTACTGAGTAGGTTAGGGTGCATCGAGTACCATAAATGACCCCCACGCCATTGAAGCGTGGAGTAGTTCCTACATTGTGGAAGTGTGAACAAGATTACCACATCGTGGTAGTGTGGAAGGTTGTACTTAGTAGGTTTTGCTACATCGAGTACCATAAAAGTTCCCAACGTGGTGGAAGCAGGGAACAGTTCCTATACCATGGAATTGTGGAAGGTTGTACTGAGTAGGTTAAAGTGAATTGAGTACCATAAAAGATTCCTATGTAGTGAAAGCGTGGAGCATTTCCTACATCGTCGATGTGTGAACAAGGTTCCTACACCGTTAAAGTGTGAAGAACGTTCGTACACCGTGGAAGTATGGAAAGTCATAATGAGCAGGTTGGGGTACATTGTGGGCCATACAAGATCCCTACCTCGTGGAAGCGTGGAACAGTTCCTACTTCGTGGAAGTGTGAACAAGGTTCCTACACCTTGGAAGTGTGAAATGTTGTATAGAGTAGGTTAGGGTGTATCGAGTACCATAAAAGGTTCCTATGCCGTGGAAGCGTGGAGTAGTTACTACACTGTGGAAGTGTGAGCAAGGTTTCCTCCCCGTGGAAGTGTGGAAGGTTGTACTAAGCTGGGTTGGAGTGCATCCAGTTTCATAAAAGATCCCGACTCCGTATAAGCATGGAACAGTTCCTACACTGTGGATGTGTGAGCAAGGTTCCTACAATGCGAAATTGTTGAAGGTTGTACAAACCAGGTTGGGCTGCCTTCAGTACCATAAAAGATCCCTACGCTGTGGAAGCGTGAGGTAGTTCCTAAACCGTTGAAGTGTGAGCAAGGTTCCTATACCGTGGAAGTCAGGAAGGTTGTACTGTGCAGGTTAGAGTGCATTTAGTACCAAAAAAGATACGTATTCCGTGGAAGCATGGAGTAGTGCCTATACCATGGAAGTGTGAACAAGGTTCCTACGCCGTTGAAATGTGAACTTAGAAGTGTGAACAAGGTTCCTACACCGTTGAAGTGTGAACAAGGTTCCTACACCGTGGAAGTGTGCAATGCCGTACTGAGCAGGTTTGGGTGCATCATGGACCATAAAAGATCCCTACGTCATGGAAGCGTGGAGCAATTCCTACATCGTGGGACTGTGAACAAGGTTCGTACACCATGGAAGTGTGGAAGGTTGTATTGAGCAGGTTGGGGTGCATCAAGTACCATAAATGGTTCCCTACGCCGTGGAAGCCTGGAGTAGTTCCTAAACCGTGGAAGTATGAGCAAGATTCCAACACCGTGGAATTGTGGAAGGTTGTACTGTGCAAGTTAGAGTGCATTGAGTACCATGAACGATACCTATGCCATTGAAGTGTGGAGCAGTGCCTACACTGTGGAAGTTCGACCAAGGTTGCCATACCGTTGAATTGTGAACTAGTTTCCTACACCATGGAAATGTGGAAGGTTGTTCTGAGGAGGTTGGGTTTCATCATGTACCATAAAAGTTTTGTACGCTGAGGAAGTGTGGAGCAGTTCCTACACTGTGGTAGTGTGAACAAGGTTCCTACACCGTGGAAGTGTGGATGGTGGTATAGAGTAGATTAGAGTGCATCGAGTACCATAAAAGATCCCTACACCTTAAAAGTGTGGTGCAGTTCCTACACCATGGAAGTGTGAGCAAGGTTTCTTCACCATGAAAGTCTAGAAGGTTGTGCTATGTAGGTTAGAGTGCATTGAGTACCATGAAAGATACGTATGCCGTGGAAGCATGGAGCAGTGCCTACACTGTGTGGAAGTGTGAACAAGGTTCCTACACCGTTGAAATGTGAACTTGGTTCCTACACCATAGAGGTGTAGAAGGTCGTACTGAGCAGGTTGGGGTACATCGTGGACCATAAATGGTTCCTACACCATGGAAGCATGGAGTAGTTCCTACACCGTGGAAGTGTGGAAGGTTGTACTGAGAAGGTTTAGGTGCATCGAGTACCACAAAAGATCCCTACACCGCGGAAGCGTGGAACAGTTACTACACCATGGAAGTGGGTGCAAGGTTCCTACAACATCGAAGTGTGGAAGGTTGTACTAAGAAGGTTGGGGTGCATTCAGTAGCATAAAAGATCCCTATATTGTAGAATCATGGAGCAGTTCCTACACCGTGGAAGTGTGAGCAAGGTTTCTATGCCGTAGAAGTGTGGAAGGTTGTACTAAGCTGGTTGAGGTGCATCCAGTGCCATAAAAGATCCCTACACCGTGGAAGTGTGAGAAAGGTTCCTACACCATGGAAGTGTGGAAGGTTGTACTTTGTCAATTAGAGTGCATTGACTACCAAGAAAGATACCTATGTCGTTGAAGAATGGAGCAGTTCCTACATAGTGGAAGTGTGAATATGGTTCCAACGTTGTCGAAGTGTGGAAGGTTGTACTGAGAAGGTTGGGGTGCATCCAGTACCATAAAATATCCCTACGCTGTGGAAGTATGGAGCAGATTGGATTAATGTCCTTAAATCCTATTGTGTGATGCTATGTATGATATTATGTATGGCATTATGTATGACTTAATGTTGTAATTAATAAAGTTGTTTTATTATTATCTAAAATAATGGTAACATGAATATATTGACATTATCATATAGTCCATGAGAAACATACAAAATTTTGTGAGAGAATGAAATGGTTTGTATGTGAGTGTTCGACACTCTCTTATTCTCCTTTGAACACAAACATATATACTGGTTGAGAGACCACACTTCTTAGGCACAAGTGGAATTGGAGTGAAGATTAAAAGTGTTCCCAAGTACTTCTAATCTTTGGTTTTGAATTTCACTGCACCAAGGTACACAATCTTCTTCCTATATTCTGAAATTTACATAGTACATGTTATCAATTGCGAATGAAGTAGATCCATTAATTTTCTGCTGCGTATGTTTTTGTATGTGATATGAACATGTGTTTTTCCAACAGAAGCATGAAGTAGTTCCTAAACTATGGAAGTGTGAACAAGATTCCTACACCATGGAAGTGTGGAGTAGTTCCTAACCCGTGGAATTGTGAGCAAGATTCCTACACCGTGGATATGTGGAAGTTTGTACTAAGCAAGTTAGGGTGCATCGAGTACCATAAATTAACCCTACGCTGTGGAAACGTGGAGCAGATCCTACATCACAGAGTTCTGAACAAGGTTCCTCCACCGTGGAAGTGTGGAAGGTTGTACTGAGCATGTTGAAATGTGTACAGTACCATAAAAGATCACTACACCATGGAAGCATGGAGCAGTTCCTACACCGTTGAAGTGTGAGCAAGGTTCCCACATCGTGGAAGTGTGGAAGGTTGTATTGAGCTGGTTAGGGTGCATCAAGTACCATAAAATATCCCTACGCCGTGGAAGCGTGGAGTAGTTCCTACACCATGGAATTGTGAAAGGTTGTACTGAGCAGGTTAGAGTGCATTGAGTACCATAAAAGATACCTATGCCGTTAAAGCGTGAAGCAGTTCCTAAACTGTGGAAGTGTGGAAGGTTGTACTGACCAGGTTAGGGTGCATCTAGTACCATAAAATATCCCTACGCTGTGGAAGCGTGGAGCAGTTCCTAAACCGGGGAAGTGTGAGCAAGGTTCCTACATCGTGGAAGTGTGGAAGGTGCTATTGTGTAGTTTGGGATGCATTGGGTACCATAAAAGACCCCTACGTTGTGGAAGCGTAGAGTAGTTCCTACATTTCGAAGTCTGAAGAAGATTCCTGCACCATGGAAATGTGGAAGGTTGTACTGAGCAGGTTAAAGCATGTTGAGTACCATAAAAGATTCCTATACCGAGTAAGTGTGAACAACGTTCCTACACCATTGAATTATGAAATAGTTTTCTACACCACGGAAATGTGGAAGGTTGTTTAGAGGAGGTTGGGGTGCATCGAGTACCATAAAAGATCCCTACTCCGTGGAAGCGTGGAGCAATTCCTACACCGTGGAAATGTGAGCAAGGTTCCTACACCCGTGGAATTATGGAAGATGCTACTGTGTAGTTTGGGGTGCATCGAGTACCATAATTGAACCCTACGCCATGGAAGCGTAGAGTAGTTCCTACATGTCAAAGTCCAAAGAAGATTCTTGCACCGTGGAAGTGTGGAAGGTTGTACTGAGTAAATTAAAGTGCGTTGAGTGCCATAAAAGATTCCTATGCCGAGTAAGTTTGAACAACTTTCCTACAATATTGAATTGTGAAATAGTTTCCTACACTATGGAAATGTGGAAGGTTGTTTAGAGGAGGTTGGGGTGCATAGAGTACCATAAAAGATCCCTACTCCATGGAAGCGTGGAGCAGTTCCTACATCGTGGAAGTGTGAACAAGGTTCCTATACCATGGAAGTGTGAAAGGTTGTACTGAGTAGGTTTGGCTGCATCCAGTAACATAAAAGGTTCCTATGACATGGACGCGTGTAGTAGTTCCAAACCTGCGGAATTCTGAGCAAGATTCCAACACCGTGGATGTGTGGAAGGTTGTACTAAGCAAGTTAGGGTGCAGCGAGCACCATAAAATATCCCTACGCTGTGGAAACAGGGAGCAAATCCTACATCGCGGAATTGTGAACCAGGTTCCTCCACCGTGGAAGTGTGAAAGGTTGTACTGAGCAGGTTGAGCTGCGTACAGTACCATAAAGATCCCTACGCCATGGAAGCATGGAGTAGTTCCTACATCGTGGAAATGTGAGCAAGGTTCCTACATCGTGGAAGTGTAGAAGGTTGTACTGAGCAGGTTATGATGCATCAAGTACCATAAAATATCCCAACGCCGTGGAAGCGTGGAGCAATTCCTACACCGTGGAATTGTGAAAGGTTGTACTGAGCAGGTTAGAGTGCATTGAGTACCATAAAAGATACCTATGCTGTTAAAGCGTGGAGCAATTCCTACTCCGTGGAAGTGTGGAAGGTTGTACTGACCAGGTTAGGGTGAGTACCATAAAATATCCCTACGATGTGGAAGCGTGGAGTAGTTCCTAAACCGTGGAAGTGTGAGCAAGGTTCCTACACCGTGGAAATGTGGAAGGTGCTACTGTGTAGTTTGGGTGAATTGAGTACCATAAAAGACACCTACGCCGTGGAAGCGTAGTGTAGTTCCTACATTTCAAAGTCTGAAGAAGATTCTTGCACCGTGGAAGTATGGAAGGTTATACTGAGTAGGTTAAAGTGCGTTAAGTACCATAAAAGATTCCTATGCTGAGTAAGTGTGAACAATGTTCCTACACCGTTGAATTGTGAAATAGTTTCCTACACCATGGAAATGTGGAAGGTTGTTTAGAGGAGGTTGAGGTGCATCGAGTACCATAAAAGATCCCTACTCCGTGGAAGCATGAACAAGGTTCCTATACCATGGAAGTGTGAAAGGTTGTACTGAGTAGGTTAGGGTGCATCGAGTACCATAAAAGGTTCCTACGCCATTGAAGAGTGGAGCAATTCGTAACTCGTGGAATTGTGAGCAAGATTCCTACACCGTGGATGTGTGGAAGGTTGTACTACGCAAGTTAGGGAGTATTGAGTACCATAAAATATCCCTACGTCGTGGAAACGTGGAGCAGATCCTACATCGCAGAATTGTGAACAAGGTTCCTCCACCGCGGAAGTGTGGATGGTTGTACTGAGCAAGTTGAGGTGCGTACAGTCCCATAAAAGATCCCTACGCCAAGGAAGCATGGAGCAGTTCCTACACCGTGGAAGTGTGAGCAAGGTTCCTAAACCGTGGATGTGTGGAAGGTTGTACTTAGCCAGCTAGGGTTTATCGAGTACCATAAAATACCCTACGCTGTGGAAGCGTGGAGCAGTTCCTACACCGTGGAATTGTGAAAGGTTGTACTGAGCAGGTTAGAGTGCATTGAGTACCATAAATGATACCTATGCCGTTAAAGCATGGATCAGTTCCTACACCGTGGAAGTGTGGAAGGTTGTACTGACTAGGTTAGGGTGCATCTAGTACCATAAAATATACCTATGCTGTGGAAGCGTGGAGAAATTCCTAAACCGTGGAAGTGTGAGCAAGATTCCTACACTCTTGGAATTGTGGAAGATGCTATTGTGTAGTTTGGGGTGCACCGAGTACCATAAAAGACCCCAACGTCGTGGAAGCGTAGAGTAGTTCCTACATGTCGAAGTCCAAAGAAGATTCTTGCACCGTGGAAGTGTGGAAGGTTGTACTGAGTAGGTTAAAGTGCGTTGAGTACCATAAAAGATTCCTATGCCCAGTAAGTGTGAACAACTTTCCTACAATGTTGAATTGTGAAATAGTTTCCTACACCATGGAAATGTGGAAGGTTGTTTATAGGAGGTTGGGGTTCATCGTGTACCATAAAAGATCCCCTCTCCGTGAAATCGTGGAGCAGTTCCTACATCGTGGAAGTGTGAACAAGGTTCCTATACTATGGAAGTGTGAAAGGTTGTATTGAGTAGGTTAGGGTGCATCGAGTAACATAAAAGGATCCTATGCCATGGACGCGTGGAGTAGTTCCAAACCCGCGGAATTGTGAGCAAGATTCCTACACTGTGGATGTGTGGAAGGTTGTACTAAGCAAGTTAGGGTGCAGCGAGCACCATAAAATATCCCCACGCTGTGGAAATGTGGAGCAGATCCAACATCGCGGAATTGTGAACAAGGTTCCTCCACCGTGGAAGTGTGGAAGGTTGTACTGAGCAGGTTAAGGTGCGTATAGTACCATAAAGATCCTTATGCCATGGAAGCATGGAGCAGTTCCTACACCAAGGAAGTGTGAGCAAGGTTCCTACCCCGTGGAAGTGTAAAAGATTGTACTGAGCAGGTTAGGGTGCATCGAGTACAATAAAATATCCCTACGCCGTGGAAGCATGGAGCAGTTCCTACGTCGTGGAATTGTGAAAGGTTGTACTGAGCAGGTTAGTATGCATTGCATACCATAAAAGATACCTATGCCGTTAAAGCGTGGAGCAGTTCCTACACCGTGGAAGTGTGGAAGGTTGTACTGACCAGGTTAGGGTGTATCTAGTACCATAAAATGTCCCTAAGCGGTGGAAGCGTGGAGCAGTTCCGAAACCGTGAAAGTGTGATCAAGGTTTCTACACCGTGGAAGTGTTGAAGGTGCTATTGTGTAGTTTGGGGTGAATCGAGTACCATAAAAGACACCTACGCCGTGGAAGCGTAGTGTAGTTCCTACATTTCAAAGTCTGAAGAAGATTCTTGCACCGTGGAAGTATGGAAGGTTGTACTGAGTAGGTTAAAGTGCGTTAAGTACCATAAAAGATTCCTATGCTGAGTAAGTGTGAACAACGTTCCTACACCGTGGATGTGTGGAATGTTGTACTAAGCAAGTTAGGGTGCATTGAGTACCATAAAATATCCCTATACCGTGGAAACGTGGAGCAATTCCTACATTGCGGAATTGTGAACAAGGTTCGTCCACCGTGGAAGTGTGGAAGGTTGTACTGAGCAGGTTGAGGTGCGTACAATGCTATAAAAAATCCCTACGGCATGGAAGCATGGAGCAATTCCTACACCGTGGAAGTGTAACTAAGGTTCCTACACCGTGGAAGTGTGGAAGGTTGTACTGAGCAAGTTAGGGTGCATCGAGTACCATAAAATATCTCTACGCTATGGAAGCGTGGAGCAGTTCCTACATCGCGGATTCGTGAACTAGGTTCATTCGTCGTGGAAGTGTGCAAGGTTGTACTGAGCAGGTTGGGGTGCGTACAGTACCATAAAAGATCCCTACGCCATGGAGGCGTGGAGCTGTTCCTCCACCATGGAAGCATGGAGCAGTTCCTACGCCGTAGAAGAGGCTTGTTCAAGAAACGACCTTGTCTTTCCTACCAGGGGTGGTGATCTTCCCACCTTGATTCAAGCTTTATTGGGTGTTCCTCTTGAGAAGGCCAAGCAATGGTGTGTTTTTGGCCAGTTGAATGTTCGTCTCATCTTTGCATACTTCTCTCAGTTAGCTATCTCGACAATCGAGACACCGCGCTCTCAGTTCCTCATTGCCTTTTGCCTATGCATGCTGGCAAGATACTTCTTGGTTCATAAGACTTATTGTGTGGATCATAGGATATGCTTGGTGGTTGCCAATTTGTGGAATAGAAACCTTGCGGGCGTGATCTTGGCTAAAACCCTCATTGGCTTGGATGCATTCAATAGGAAGAAAGCAAACTTCTTTGTTGGGAGCCCTCACCTCCTTCAGGTATGATCCCTAATTTTTTCCTAGGCTCCCAACCCAAAGGGATTCCTCTAATTTTTTCATGGGCCGCCTTTCGGTTTTCAACCCATCGAGGCACCTTATATCGTCTTTTTCCATCTCTTTTCTTTTTCCTTCTTCTTATTATTATTTTTTGCTTCTTCTTTTTTCATGCTTTTTTTCTTTTTCTTTCCCTTCTTTGTAGAGAGTGACATTTTCTACCAATCACAAATTACCACATCGAACAACTAAATTCATGTAGTACATTTAAAGCGGCTAATTACAAGATGCCATGTATTATTTAGTGGGTGTCATTATCATTATTCAGAGACCAATGACAATATTTCAAGTGTCAAAGAATAAAAATTACAATGAATACTTGAGAACCAATCAAATCTTAGCACATGTTAATTTAAATGACATAAGCAGTCTAATTAAAAGCTACCATGTGTTATTTTAAATTAAAGCACTATGGCTAATCAAATAATACCATGTGTCCCTTGGAGAACAAGACATAAAAGTCCCCCCATTTAAATTATGACACATGTCATTAATGATAGCCAATCACATGTTATCACACCTCCCCAAGACTCCTATAAATAGAGACCCTTCTCAATCTTATGGAGACATTCAAAAGTCCCAAAGCTCTGCCGAAATTAAGATCCAAGAACTTCAACCTTTGAATCTTAACAACATTCGAAGCAAAATCATTCAAGTCATCTTTTTAGATCTCAAAGTGCATTGGAATCAAGTCCAAAAGTGTTCAGAAACTTCAAAAGATTGCAAGTTAGTGAAGATCCACGGATTCAAGCCTTCAAAGACTCGAAGAACTTCCACTACAATCTTCGAAGACGAAGAACACACAAGAACACGAAGAACATTCAAAGAACACATGAAGAATGCAAATAATGCATGAAGAACACAAAGAACGAAGGATTCCTAACAAACACAATGTTAGAGATTCATCGTAATTCTACTTCAAAGATCTTTTTATCCCTTTCTCAGTCAAATTGAGAGGCATCTGGTGTTCGAATCAAGTTTATACTTGAATCAAAGATTTTTCAAGGAGATCTAATCAGAGGAGTATTCTTTTGTAAAAAAATTCAATTTTAGAGAATTGTACCTACAAATTTACACTTGTGAAACATTGTCAATTGTTTGATTTCCAAACTTGAGATTTTGTGTTTACAAATTTGGCATGCCTGGTGGGACTATCTCTACCTCTCATCTATTTCTCCTTCAAAAAAAAAAAATGAAGAACTTCATCATCTTGCTATTAGCTTCAATGGCCTCTAGTAAGAACACTCAAGATTCAACAACTATTACTTTTGCGAGACTTGATGCTACAGCCATCAACAATTATACTAGCCTAATCAATCGTAGCCATTCCAAAGCTCTCAATCAACTTCAATCTCCATTGGTCGGGAAAAGAAAGGCTTATATGGTTCTCTCTTGAATTTCTTGCAAACAACAAGGTTGTCACTAAAGAGCCAGCTACGTTAGAAGGTCTCAAGGTTGAAGGTGAATCCTCTACCTTTATGACAATGACTCACATGCTCCATTCTTCTCCCTCACTTCTTAAACTAGCACCAGTCATAATGACCAATATTGCTACCATTGAAGAGAAGATGGCCGAAATGGAGCAGAAGATCACGCTTCTCACAAGCTCACTTGAAGATAGGGACCTCCAGATTGCGACTCTAATGAACAAGCTAGAAGTACAAGGTTTTGGTGAATCAAGCCAAGGTCCTAAGCTTTTATTTAGCTTCATTCCTTCAAAAAAGGACGTTAAGAGCGATGAAGAGAGGGAGACAAAATATTCTTCCCAATTGGAACAGTCTACTTCGATTGGCTCACTATCCGTTCAACAACTGCAAGACATGATAATGAATACGGTTCGTGTGCAATATGGAGGTGCTTCTACTAGTTCCCTCACGTATTCAAAGCCTTATACAAAGCGCATTGACAACATGAGGATGCCTAACGGATACTAGCCTCCTAAATTCCATCAAATTTGATGGGAAAGGATGTCCAAAAAAACATGTTGTCCACTTCATAGAGACATACGAGAATGCGGGAACTCGAGGAGATCTGCTTGTAAGGCAGTTTGTTCGATCACTTAAAGGAAATGCCTTCGATTGGTATACTGACTTGGAGTCTGATCGATTGATAGTTGGGACCAACTTGAAAAAGAATTCCTTAATCGGTTTTATAGCACCCTTCGTATGGTGAGTATGTTGGAGCTCACTAGTACAAAGCAAAGGACAAATGAGCCTGTTGTTGATTACATTAACTGATGTTGCTCCTTAAGTTTGGATTGCACAGATAGGATTTCTGAAGTATCGGCTGTGTCAATGTGAATTCAAGGCATGCATTGGGGACTTCTTTATATCCTTCAAGGGATAAAGCCTCGGACATTTGAAGAGTTAGCAACTCGCGCCCATGACATGGACTTAAGTTTCGCAAGTCATGGCAACACGTAACCTTTTATATCTAAAGAAAAGAAAGAAAGAAGGGAAGTGAGGAAGAATGACAAAACTATGAAAGGGAGAACTAAAGACTCGATGGCTATTAGCATGACCTTGGTCAAGATTTCAGGGAGAAGTGTGAAGACAAGTGAAAAGAAATATGAAGGATGGCAAGGGTAAGAGATGCGTCGTTCGTCTCTTAAGGAACGGTAACAGAAGGCATACCCCCTTCCCAGATGCTGATGTACCAAAAATGTTAGAACAATTGCTCAAGATGAAATTAATAGAATTGCCAAAATGCAAAAGACCAAAATAGATAGGGAAAGTTGACGACCCTAGCTACTGCAAGTATCATCACATCATAAGCCACCTAGTTCAGAAGTGCTTCGTTCTTAAAGAGCTAATCATGAGGTTAGCTAAAGAAGGGAAGATCAACATAGATCTTTATGATGTTAAGTCGAACTAAACAACAGTTGTGTGTGAAACATCTCTAACTTTGGTGCAAGGAGAAGTTGTTCACATAGTTTCCTGCTATGAAGTTCATGATGAAAAGAAGAGTACTGAGAATAATGACCAAGATGAGATTTTGACATCTCTAAAGGAGCTTCAACCACACCATGATCTAGTCGAGCTCTTGCAACTCCCTGCCTCAACAAGAGACATACTCATCAGAGCTCTCAAAGACCCTAGAACATATATTCCTCACATCAATGTGCTTCAACAAACCAATGGGTGTAGTAATCTCTGCTATGCCTGCTCTGCAATGTTAGTGTTCACTAATGAAGATTTGTTATTAGGTTCTAAGCCTTATAAGCATCCACTCTATGTCTCTAGTTATGCTCTTGAGCAAAAGATTGACTATGCCCTCATCGATGGAGGCTTAGCTGTTAACATAATGCCAAAGATGACGACGAAACAACTCGGCATTACTATGGCAGAATTGTCACATAATCACTTGGTAATCCAAGGTTTTAACCAAGGGGGACAACACGCAATTGGCATGATACGCCTGGAATTGATTATTGGGGAGTTGAAAAGAAATGTTTTGTTCCATATCATTGATTGCAAGACAACTTACAACATGTTGTAAGGACATCCATGGATCCATGGGAATGGGATAGTTCCGTCAACTTTGTATCAATGTTTCAAGTATCTTCGAGACGGGGTGAAGAGGATCAATGCTAACTTGAAGCCTTTTATAGAAGTTGAGTCTTACTTTGCTAATGCGAAGTTTTATTTAGAGGATGACATTTCTAGTGAAGTCCTTCCAATTGAGATTCCCTCCTCGGGAGAAAAAAAAAAAAAGAAAAAAAAAAGCATTAGATCCACCATGGCATGCGACATTACTTCCCTAGAAGAGTGTTTGATACAAAGGGGTAATTGTTCTAGTGGGTCTACGGATAACTCGTCGAAAGAGAAAGACTTAATAATATTTGATAGACCTACAATCCTCCGTTATGTGCCACTCTCACGACGTAAAGGACAATCACCATTAACAGAGTGCTTCGAGAGCATAATGGAAAGTCATTTTACAAAGCTTACGATGGAAGAAGTAACCATGCTGAAAGAAAGTCACTTCATGCCTTTGACTTCATTAGTGAATTTTCATCCACGAAAGCATTGAATGGATTCGTTCAACCTTTAGAAGGTTTAGTGGAACACAGTACCCTCCCTGATGGGCGTACTGTAGATGGTTTCGACCCAAAGGGATATAAACTATTAGCCAAAGCAGACTATGACTTCTTGAAATAAAAATCCCTAGGTGTATTAAATCCAGAGGTCACTGGAGAAAAGATGCATGGCCTTACTGAAACACAAAAGAAGATGAGGCTTAAAGGGCATGAAATTTCACTCTCGAAAATAGGATTGGGCTACATGCCAAAAAGACCGAATCGAATATCATTTAAAAAAAGAAACAAGGTTGCAAGCTCACAACATATCACAGTGGAAGTTAATGACGACTCTAATCAAGAAAATTTTCAGACTCCATCGCGAATCTCAGTGTTTGATTGTATAGAGGTTTTTAGTCCCCTAGCATCGCGGATCTCAACATTAAAAAGGTTGAGTATTACTCGCCCAACAAAATACCAAGAAGCTCCTACACGTAGGTCAGCTTTTGAGCAATTAAGGTTGACAAAACCATCTACTAGTGAGAGGTCGAGTATTGCTCGCTCGGCACAAAAGCAAGAAGCTCATACACTACTGGTGGTTGTTCTCAAGACTTAATAAATCAAGAGGTTCAAAAGGAGAGGACGTCTGACGGCCAGATCCATAGTTGCATTCCTTCACGCATGAAGCGTAAGTCTACCTTAGACATCACCACAAAAGGTTCGCTAAAAGCCAAAAGGCGAACTATAATATACACAGGCCAATCAAGTGTTTACGATGATCAAGATGAAGAGATATTTTCCTCTTTCCATATTACAGTGGAAGAAGATACACTCCCAGATTCTGACACTTCATGTGAAGAAGTTGATGAGGTTCCCCCAGCCTTAGAAGATGGAGTACAAGCTATAGTTGATGAGCTCAAGGAAGTCAACCTAGGGACCACTAAGGTACCTCACCCAACATTCATTAGTGCACTCCTCACTTCTGAAGAACAAGGAAGAGTACATTAAACTATTGTTGTAATATAAGGATGTACTTGCTTGGAATTACAAAGAAATGCCCGGTCTTGACACAAGCATTGTTTTACACCATCTAGCAGTAAAGAAAGGTGCACATGCCATTAAGCAAGCCTAACGGTGTTTTCGGCCAAAGCTTATCCCTCAAATAGAAGTTGAGGTTAATAAGACGATCAATGCAGGTTTCATACGTGAAGTACAATACTTGGAATTAAGGTTGTCCACGGGTCGGGCTGGGTCAGTTTTGGTCCCAACCCGGACTCAACCTATCGGCGTCGGGTGAAGGGCAGAGGAACCTGTAACCGATCGCTGGAAAAATCGGTCGAGTCAATTTTGGGTGAGGGTAAGCATTGGTCGGGCCGGAATAAAAAACGGCATCGAAATTTGAAAAAAAAAAGTCGCCGAAATTTGGAAAATTACGCTGAAAATTGGAAAATTTGGCCGAAAATTGGAAAAACCTGTCGAAAACTGGAAAATTTCACCGAATAGTGGAAAAATCGACGAAATCTGCATTTTTTCACTAAAAATTGTTGGATTTTTCTGTATCTGGCTAAATCCTACCAAAACTAGCTGGATCTAGTCGAGATCTCGTCGAATTTGGCTTGTTTTTGCAAGATTTGGCAGAATTTTTTTACAGCTCCGGTCGGGTTCGGGTTGCTTGGATTTTGGAGATGCAAACTTGCCACTCGACTCGTCGGCGTCGGTTTTTAAGAACGGAAACCCGCCGCCGACCAACTAGACCTTTAGTTTGGGCCGGAATCGGGTCGACGTCAGGCGGTTTGGTCGGGTTGTCGGTTTCTGGTCGAGTCTGGACAGCCTCACTCGGAATGGATTTTTATCATCGTCCCAGTAAAAAAGAAGAATGGACAAATTCAAGTATGCATAGACTTTCGCGACTTGAACAATGCATGCCCCAAAGATGATTTTCTGTTGCCTATCACTAAGCTTATGGTGGATGCCACTACTGGTCATGAAGCTTTGTCTTTCATGGATGGTTCCTCAGGCTATAACCAGATTCGAATGAACCTAAGGATGAAGAGTTCATAGCCTTTCGCACTCCCAAAGGCATTTATTGTTACAAAGTTATGCCTTTTGGGTTGAAGAATGCTAGAGTTACCTATCAACAAGCCATGCAAAAGATATTTGATGATATGCTCCATAAAAATGTCGAATGCTATGTTGATGATTTGGTAGTTAAAATGAAAAGGAGGAAAGACCATCTGAAAGATCTGCACTCGGTGTTTGATCACTTGAGGAAATATCAGCTTAAGATGAACCCCCTTAAATGCGCCTTCAGCGTGACATCTGGAAAATTCCTTGGATCTGTTGTAAGGCATCATGGTATCGAGACCGACCAATCCAAAATTGATGCTATCCAAAAGATGCTAGAGCCTAAGAACCTACGGGAGCTTAAAAGCTTGCAAGGAAAACTTGTGTATATATGGTGATTCATCTTAAACCTAGCTGGTCGATGCCATCCCTTTAGTAAGTTGATGAAAAAGGATGTGCACTTTGAATGGGATGAGGCATGCAGTAAAGCTTTTGCTAGCATCAAAAAGTACTTGCTTAATCCTCCTGTCTTGTGTGCTCCTATCCTAGGAAAGCCTTTGGTACTATATGTCGCAGCGTAAGAGAAGTCCTTGGGAGCCCTCATGATGCAAGAGAATGTTAAGGGTAAGGAGCAAGCTCTTTACTATTTAAGTCAAAGACTTAACAGTATAGAGTTGAATTATTCTCCTATTGAAAAGATGTGTCTTGCCCTCTTTTTCACCATAGATAAATTAAAACATTACATGCAAGCATACATAGTTCGTTTAGTGGCTAAAGTAGACCCTATCAAGTACGTCCTCTCCAGGCCAGTGATTTCGGGCTGCATAGCTCGATGGGCGGTCTTACTACAACGATATGATATTTCTTACTAGTCCTAACGATATGTTAAAGGGTAGGCACTATCAAACTTCCTAGTTGACCATCCAGTCCTATCCGATTAGGAATTCTTTGATGATTTTCCAGATGAAGAAGTGTTTCACATTGAGATAATGCCTCCATTGATGATGTTTTTTGACGGGGCTAAACGACAAGAAGAAGTTGGGGAAGGTGTAGTATTCATTTCTCCATGCCGACAAATACTTTTGTACTCATTCTTGCTAAGCAAACTTTGCTCTAACAATGTGACCGAGTATCAAGCATTGATAATCGGTCTACAAATGGCTGTTGAAATGGGCATAGCACAAATTGAGGTCTTTGGGGACTCCAAGTTGATTATCAACCAGATTTTGGAGGAATATGATGTTAAGAAAGAAGACCTCATCCCATATTGTATATATGCAAAAAGGTTATTAGCAAGATTTGATGTCATCACGCTGGAACATGTGCCAAGAAATGAAAACAAGCAAGTAGATGCCTTAGCAAACTTGGCCACGTCCTTAGCATTATCCCAAGAAGAAACAACCATAGTTGCTGTTTCCCAAAGATGGGTGATGCCTCTTATGGTAGAAGAGGAAGAAGAGCAAGCCAATACTATTTCTGTATTCATCATTGAAAGGAAGATTGGCGATAAGTAATCATTGAGTGCCTCAAACATGAAAGACTCCTAGATGATCCACGTCACAAGACCGAGGTTCTGCGAAGAGCCACCCGATTCATTCATTATAAAGATTCTCTTTACTGACGTTCCTTTAATGGATTGTTCCTTCGGTGCTTAGGAGAAGAAAAAGCTAAAAAAGCTTTAAAGGAGGCTCATTTTGGAATTTGTGATGCACACCAATCAGGTCCTAAGTTACACTATAGGATCAAGCAAATGGGTTACTATTGGCCTACAATAGTACAAGATTCCATAGAGTTTGCTAAGAAATGTAAAGTTTGTCAGTATCACGCAAATTTCATCCACCAACCACCAGAGCCGCTACACCCAACTGTAGCTTCTTGATCCTTTGACGCATGTGGACTTGATGATATAGGGCCCTTGTCAAAGTTGTCTGGTGGTCATCTATACATACTTGCTGCAAGCAACTACTTCTCAAAGTGGGCGAAGGTTGTACCCCTTAAAGAAGTGAAGAAAGAGATAGTAGTGAATTTCATTCGGACTCACTTGATCTATCAGTATGGTGTCCCACGTTACATCATAACTGATAATGGTAAACCTTTCAATAACAAACTGATGACAAATCTCTATAAGAAGTTTGGCTTTAAGCAATACAAATCCTCCATGTGCAATGCTCCAGCAAATGGGTTGCTTGAAGAGTTTAATAAAACACTTGGTGGTTTGCTAAAGAAAGTAGTATCTAAGACGAGGCGAGACTAGCACGAAAAAATTGCAGAAGCACTATGGGCATATCGAACAACATTTCAAACTCCAACTCAAGCGACACCATATTCCTTTGTTTATGGAGTGGAAGTTGTTCTTCCTTTTGAGCGCCAGATTTTATCCCTACAAATTTCCATTCAAGAAGGGTTGACTGAAGAAGAAAATGTCAGACTAAGGTTGCAATAGATGAAAGCACTTGATGAGAAGAGGCTCAAAGCTCAACAGCGCCTAGAGTGTTATCAAGCTCGCCTCTCAAGTGCATTCAATAAGAAGGTTTGACCATGATTCTTCCAAGTTGGTGACTTAGTGCTCGCTATTCGAAGACCCATCATCATTACTCATCAAATAGGCAATAAATTCACCTCAAAGTGGGACGGACTGTATGTTGTGCAAGACGTCTACACCAATGGAGCTTACAAGTTAATTGATAATGATGGTGTTAGGATCGGCCCTATCAATGGGAAGTTTCTAAAACACTTCTATGCGTGAAAGCCAATATCGCTCCTTGGCAAGAGCTTAAACTATCCTTATTTTAAAGTTGTTTATGTATGAAATATATATATATATATATATATATATAAAAGGCTCGCTAGGTTGAAAACCTTTTCATAAGACGGCCTAGGCAAAAGTTAGAGCTTAAATAAATAAAGGTCTCACTAAGTTGGAAACCTCTTTATGAGGTGGCCTAGGCAAAAGTTAGAGCAAAAATATATATATATATATATCTTGAACTACGTGATGATTTGATCCCTTTCGGGGGTACATAGGCAACTTGGTATTTTTTTTACTAAGTTCAGTCACATTTTCGGGGGTACGTAGGCAACTTGGTATTTTTTTTACTAAGTTCAGTCACATTTAAAAAAAAAAAAAAAAAAAAATCAATCAAGCTTCTTAAAATGTATATGGTCAAGCTTTTCTTGCAGTACATTAAAATAAAAGGGGCGAGGAAGAAAGAAATAAGTACGACTCTCTTTATTACTTAAAGGAATGAAAAGGTGCACAAAAGAAAAAGACTACAAAAGACGATGGCCTACATAACGAGAATGAATAACACAGTCAAGACATCCACTTTAAGTCCTTCAATCCAGAACGAGTATTCTCTAAGATGGATTGAATCCTTTTCAAAGCATCCATGTCCTCGTCTTCTTACACGGGAGCAGATTCGATAGGTTCAAGTTGCTCTTCTAAGGCTTGCACAATGTCATCTTGCTCAACTTGTTTTACCTTAATTTGAGACATGGATAACTCTAATTGGGATAGTTCAATCCGCAATTCATCTATTCTCGATCCAACAGTATGAAGTTCAATCTCTAAGGATGCTTTCTTACCAGACGCTGTAGAAAGAAGAAGTTTAGTATCTGCCACACAAGGAGCTTGCCCATTGGAGCTTAATTTCTTGCTTATTGACTCCTCCAATTTTAAGTATTTCGCGACGTCTTCACGATATTTATCGACACGCTCTCACAAATACTAAGTACTAATGTTGGGATTTATGCCTTAAAATCCAATTTATTGGCATGTTATAAATAATTAAGTTGTTTAATTATATGAGACTATTTATGAACTAATGGAACATTATCATAGTCCTTGATGATGGAAAAATACATGTTTGTATCGCATACTAAACATACGCAGTGAAAAATTAACGGATCTACTTCATTCGTAATTGATAACATGTACTATGTAAATTTCAGAATATAAGATTAAGAGAGTATACCTTGGTGTGGTGAATTTCAAAACAAAGATTGCAAGTTCTTGAGAACACTTTTAATCTTCACTCCAATTCCACTAACACTCAAGAAGTATGGTCTCTCAATCAGTTTCTATGAATGTCTTTAAGAGAGAACTCAAGAGTGTCCAACACTCACATACAAACCATGTCATGTAACTTACTAAAATTTTGTATGTTTCTCTCCTTATAACTGATTATTTAATTGGGCTAGCCTTTTGGGCTTTTTCAATTGGGTTTTAGTATGTGGATTGGAGTGGGACCAAAAGGGAACAAATAAGACACTAGCTCCAATGGGCCTTGGGCTTTTCTGTCAACTCTTGACAAGTCCAAAGTTACCATTAATTATATTTAATAATACCATATAAATATAATTGCACTCTAGGCCTTATTAATAAATTATATCCCAAGACTCTATTGTGCATGCAACCCCTTCATAAAATATTCGTAGTAATATAAAGTCATTAATGTAGACCGCCACTTTGTAGATTATTACATCTTAATCCTTGAGTACCCGGTTTAACCCTTTATGTTTTTCATCATATATTTATGAAATCCAATTCCATAAATATATACTTTAGTAATCTCTTACTAAAGTGGTTAAGCCTAACACTCTGAAAAACTGTACCCATTAAACTTATCTCAAGAGAATATTTTATATCTCCGCTAAGAGACTATGAATTCTACATTGAGAATATTTGTTCCATCAACACTAAATGTGATTGCCCAACATACTAAGGTTTTGACCGCTACTTTGGATCTCACTCCTGATATATCAAAACAACTTACACTTCATGATTAGGTCCATTATTCTCTCAGGATTGAGATTTATTACTCAATTGACAGTTGTTAAGAGAATAATAAATCTCACAGTGGTCCAGTTCAATATGTCTTAAATCTTAAAACATATCAACATATCAACTAGAAGTCTCCACTTTCATGATCAAGACAAATCATCTTAGTTAATATGTTATAGTCTTCGCAGATGAAATGCCCAATTTCATCACCGACTACGAACTACAATTCTGAGTTTACAAAAAACTTATGACTTATATCTTCTGTGACTAAATCACATAAATTACATACTATGCATCTCATGGACTATATGATAATGTCCGAATATTCATATTATCATTATTTTAGATAATAATATAACAACTTTATTAAACATAATATTAAGTCATACAAAATGTCATACATAATGTCATACATAATATCATGCATAGCATCATACAATAGGATTTAAGGGCACTAATCCCAACACTTGAGATGCATTGTATGTGATTTACGTGATTTAGTCACAGAAGATATAAATCACAAGTTCTTTGTAAACTCAAAATATAGTTCGTAGTTGGTGATGAAATTGGGCGTTTCATCTGTAAAGACTATAACACATCAACTAAGATGGTTTATCTTGATCATAGAAGTGGAGACTTCTAGTTGATGTGTTGATGTGTCTTAAGAGTTAAGACATATTGAACTGGAGCGCTGTGAGATTAATTATTCAATCAACAACTGTCACCTGAATAATTAATCTCACGACTTCTAATTTCATAAACTCTCAATCCTGAGAGGATAATGAACCCAATAATAAAATGTAGGTTACTTTGATATATCAAGAGTGAGATTTAATATTCACGGTCAAAATCTCAGTATGTTGGGTAACTACACGTAGTGTTGAGAGAACATATATTCTCAAGATGGAATCCATAATCTCTTTTTATAGGGACACGAAATATCCCCTTAAAATAAGTTTAATGGGAACTAGTTATTCAGGGCGCCCACTTTAGTAAGGAGTTACTAAAGCTTATATTTATTAAAATTAGATTTCAATAAATGTGAATAACTAAAAGATTAAACCGGTTACTCAAGGATAAAATAGTTGTTTACAAAGTGAAAGTTTATTATGACTTTATTCACTATGGATATTTCATGGAGGAGTCAAATGATATCATTAGAGTTGTGGAATATAATTTATTAATAAGGCCTAGAGTGCAATTATATTTATATAGTGGTATTAAATATAATTAATGGTAACTTTGGACTTGTCAAGAGTTGGCAGAAAAGCTCAAAGCCCATTGGAGCTAGAGTCTTATTTGTTCCCTTTGGTCCCATCTCAAGCCACAAACTAAATCCCAATTGGGTAGGCCCAAAAGGCTAACCCAATTAGATAATCAGTTTTTATTTAATAAGAGTTATTAAATAAAGTAACTACCAAGATAGTTTGAATGTACGTATGATGAAAAGAAAAGAAAACAGTTTTTCTCTACAAGGAGAAGAAGGTAGACTTTCTTTAAGAATCAACGTAAATAAAGACTGATTGAGAAACCACACTTCTTAGGCACCATGTGGAATTGAGATGAAGATTAAAGGTATTCTCAAGTCCTGGTTTTGAATTTCACAGTATCAAGGTATGCTTTCTATTTTTTGTTCTAGAATTCAAGGTTACATGTTATCTTTTATGAATGAAGTAGATCTGTAATTGTTGTTTCCATTGTGTGTTTTGTATGAGATGCAAAACTAGATTTTCCAACAACTAATCCCAAAGTTTTCAATCTCAACATCCATGTCATCTATTTCAGCCTTGGGAGGAAGCTTGTTTAAGGGAAGATCTGAAAGCTTGGATAAAAGGATATCTCCAAGCATTGTAGCCCCTATAAAAGACACATGGAAAATATGTTTTTTAGCCTTAAACACGAAAACTTCTAGCATCTCAGCCGGTTGTATAGGTTGCACAAATCCTTCTCCTTTGCCATGCATGGGCTTAAATGATGTCGCGGTATCATTAAACTTACGTCTTTTCACCTTTGAGTCCTCAGAAGTTGGCTTAGTAATGGAAGACTACTATTCGTAAGGGCAGGAGCACTGACACCATTAGTGGGAATTTTCAAATATCTCCAATTATGGTCAGAATCACTATGCAAGCCTTCACTAACGGCCTCGGGGGTACTTTGCCCTTGTGTGTTGACCAAGCATTTAACACTTTGACTTGGAACAATTATGCTATTGCGGGGTGAATCTCTAGGCTTAGAATTGTCTTTGGAAGGAGGTACCACAACGACAGATGGTAGTAAAGACCGTGGAGGGTGGCGAGCTGATTGTTCCTTCTTTCCTCTTTGAGGTTTGCTTAATACTGGTGGCTCAACAAGGGCTAGAAGCTCTGTATCTTTCACAAAATCATCCCTACATACTTTCTCTAAGTATCGTTCGTAATTATACCTAACTCGACTGCCAAAATCTGTAAAAGGAGCAGGTATGAATACCTGGGAGCCAGTATTGCGACGAATGAAAGACTGATAAAACTGATATAGATCCTTCAAGGAGTTCTCGCAATTGTGTCTCTTTAAATCACCTGGAATATCCTAGTGAAATCCAAAGTGCCTACTAAACCTGTGAGGACTATAGGACTCTACAATTCGCAGATCCTCACATCGAAGAGACAAATATTCCGAGCGTAGGATCATAAAGTAACCGTATCTCTAAGGGGGACAATGGCCCGTCATCAATAAAGGTTTGGTCCAAATCGCTTCTCAATGCAGTCCCATGCCAAAAGAAATTCGCCACAGACCGTATATGCTGGCGTGCAGACAATGCATCAAACTTAGTGACATAGCTAACTTTAGAATACTTTATCATCAAAGGATCAGGCATGTTGGTAGTAGTAACTCGATGGCTTCTAAAGAAGTGTGCTATCCACACATAAACATGATGGCCAGTAAACCCACTACCATTAGTCTTGCTCGGAGTGGGGGAAGAGCAAATCGTATTCAACCCACGATAAATGCTCACCAAAAGGACAGCAAGACCAAATGAATGACCATTTGCCATTAAGCTAGCAACTTTAAATGTTCCAGGGCGAATACTATTTAGATCCTTGATAGGGAAAACAAATATGCATAACCAACAAGAAAGTAGTGCCACCAAGTAAGTCTCTGCCCTCAAAACATCTGGGATTTTGAGATTCTTGAAAACCTTCTACTCCTTATTAGACCATGGCCCATGTTCTTTTCTTATCATACCACTTAGGTTTTGGCTCCTCTTTGGGATGACAGTCGTTTTCTTTTGCTTCTTCGGATATCGGTATCTCTAGTTGGAGATGGCCCATGTTTTTTTCTTATCCAAGCATTCACACTAACTCGCCCTTTGGCCCTTCATCAAATGTTGGATATGGCGATATGCCTTAAAAAGGTAGCGACAACTAGCAGGCAAGAAAGGTTGTCCTTGTTCATTAGCTCCCTCTAGTTCCCTAGCACAAGGCACCACTTCATCATAAAAAGACCCTGCACAAGGAAGTCCGCCAAGAGTATTTAAATCCCATGGTGTAATGGAGATCTCCCCGACTGAGGTATGAAAAGTGTTGGTCATGGAGCTCCAACATTCACAAAATGCTTTCAAGAGATTCTCGTCAAAGTCATAGGTGAACAAAGAGGCAAAAACAGCATCATAGAGTTGAGAACCCTTAAGAAGTTCTTTGCATCGACAGAGCACATCTTCTAGCCACTCCTAGTAGAATGAAATGTAAGATATCTCTCCATTTATGTGAAAAGAAGAGTCCCAATTGGCTCGCTTAGCAAGTATGTCTCGCCCTAAAGATTTTTAGGGTCGTGAGCAAGCAATATTTGTATGATGTGAATTAAGAAGAATAGTCATCTCTGAACTGTTATTAGAGGAAACTACCTGTGGCCAATTCGGCAAATTAGGAGGATATTCATCGTAATCCCACTTCTTTGAAAATCTTCCGATCACGAGTAAACAAACAATTAGAGTTGTAGCCTTTTTGCCCCTATCATCTTTATCGTCGCGAATGAACAAAGCTAGCTCTTTACCGATACGTGAATCCTCAAAGAACGACATTGGGAGACACTAAAAAGAAAGACCAACAAAGATATAAAAATAAAAATTATCGAAAGCAATTAAAGGATGTTGAAAGAAAAAGAAATACACATTTATGCATGGTTGAGCAAGGGGGCATTCAAAAAGATAGTTTTTATCCTTGAGCATGGGAAGATCACCACCCTGCTACCCAAGGGGACATTCAAGAAGATGGTTTTCATCCTTGAGTATGGGAAGATAACCACCCTGCAAACCAAGGGGCTATAAAAATAAATTATCCACTTGAGCATGAGAAGATCACCACCCTACCACCCAAGCAAACATTCATTTCATCCTTGAGCATGGGAAGATCACCACCCTGCTACCCAAGGGGGCATTCAAGAAGATAATTTTCATCCTTGAGCATGGGAAGATCACCACCCTACTACCCAAGGGGGTATCAAAATAAATTGTCCACTTGAGCATGAGAAGATCACCACCCTGCCACCCAAGTGGACATTCATTTCATCCTTGAGCATGGGAAGATCACCACCCTGCTACCCAAGGGGGCATTCAAGAAGATAGTTTTCATCCTTGAGCATGGGAACAACATGTTGCCCTACTACCCAAGGGGGTATCAAAATAAATTGTCCACTTGAGCATGAGAAGATCACCACTCTGCCACCCAAGTGGGCATTCATTTCATTCTTGAGTAGGGGAAGATCACCACCCCACTACCCAAGAGGGCATTCAAGAAGATAGTTTTCATCCTTGAGCATGGGAAAAACATGTTGCCCTACTACCCAAGGGGGCATCAAAATAAATTGTCCACTTGAGCATGGAAAGATCACTACCTTGCTACCTAAGCGGACCTTCAAGATGATAGTTTTCATCTTGGATAAAGAAGCAAGACCTTATCGAGACAAGTTGCAAGGAGAATTTCCAAAAAGTTGAAGAGAAGCAAATTTCAAAGAGTAAAGCCTGCATGTAAAAGCAAAGTGTGGATCAGAAAATACCGTTAAGAAACAAGGTTTTAGATTTTTTTTAAAGAAAAAAAGAAAAAAAGAAAGAAAGAAAGACAGACATAGAAAGGGATTGGTACTTATGACTTGTTGTACTATAAAAGAAGGTCTTGATGAACCAAAAGTGCTACTGAGCAGTACCTGCTATGCCGATATTAAAATACACATAAGTAAGCAATTGTGGCAAACATGTAAGAAAAAAATTTTGACCAAAGAAGAAGAGACGAAATCAAACAAGAAAGGAGAGGGACAATACCAGTGCTGTGTTGCGGCTAATAAGGATGGCAATTTATATCCGACCCCCGGATACCCGACCCGGCCCGACCCTAATTGGTCGGATTTTACCCGACCCGATAAATTATAAGGTCGGGTATGGGTTTTTAAAAAAAACCCAAAGCGGGTCCGGGTTTTATGCATACCCAGCCCGAACTCGACCCATATACACATAATATTAAAAAAAGTTCAAAACCCTAGTATAAATACTCTCTTTTTCTTTCAGATTTCATTTTTCTAAACAACCTAACCCTCACCTCTCAGCCACCCCCTTTCTCTCTCTCTTAAGCTCTCACCGCCGACCACCTTCCCTCGCCCTCAGACGCTCCCCTCACCGTCACGGCCTCATTCAGCTTCACGGCCTTACAGCCTCGTTTCGCCTCACGCTTCCCTCACGGCGTCACTCCACCTCGTCGCTCCTTACCCCTCTCACTCTCACTCTCGTTTTTTCTCAGCCGCCCCTCACCTAGTCACGTCACTCTCATTCACTCACCAACCCACCCTTCACTCTCATCACGTGGTGGTTGTTGTTTTGAGCACGGATCTTGTGGTGGTTGAAGTTTGACACAGAGGAGCACGTGATTGTTAGATCAGAGCATGGAAGTTAGATTAGAGCATAGGATTGTTAGATCGAAGAGAGATCAGATGATCGGAGGACGAGATTGTATTTTCTGTTTATGATTTGTGTTTTTTTTTTTTTTTTTTTTTTTTGATGAGTGAAAAATCTGTATTAACAAAGAAGAGCCAAAAAAACAAGCTGATTTGTGTTTCTATTTATGTTTGGGTTTGTGATTTGTTTTTTTTTTTTTTTTTTTTTTTTTTTATGAGTGAAGAGTCTGTATTAACAAAGAAGATTAAAAAAAAAAAAAAAAAAGTTGATTTGTGTTTATGTTTGGGTTTGTGATTTGTGTTTCTGAATCTGTGGTTGTGATTTTTGGATGTAAAATTGATTAGTTATATATATATATATATATATTTTAATGATTGGGTCGTATTGGGCCACAGTTTTTGATTAGGCTCAAAAATGGTTGGACGGGGCCCGTGGACCCCGACGGGGCGGGTTTGGAGTTTTGAAAAAAACCCGTTTATTAAATGGACCAAGTTCGGGTAACGGATAAAGACCCGCGGGTCGGGTTCAGGTATCCAAAAACCCGGCTCGAATTTGACTTGTTGTCATTCCTAGCGACTAAGTGAATAGAGAGCGGGCACTATATCTCCTTTTATCGGAGACTAAACGCCCTAGCAATTGCTAAGAGGCGGTTTTAGAAAAAAAAGGCGTGCAAAAGAAGAAAAGAAGTCCACCGCCTCTTCCTTGGAGTGTGACCCACACAATGATGTTTAAAGGCCCAACTAGTAACGAGAAGCAGTGCCTGCACGTGTGGACCTTGATAGATTTCGGCCTTTATGCTTAGTCAACAAAACATCACGTGGGCCCATTTTTAAACATCACGTGAAGGATTATACGGCAAATGGCTGAAGTTTATTTACTCCTATTAAGACCAGTAAGTTTACAAACTACAACAAGGCCCAGCGCGTGAATCGTGCGAACTTTCAAACCATTATTCCAATGGACTTGGACCCAAAGAATAAGTGGGGTCTAAATTTTTTTTTTTCAAGAAAGTATAGGTATAGTCCAAGACTCATGCATCAAATTCAAATTTTGAAACTCGCTCACTTACCACACTCAAAGATTGTGTACATGAACAAGTCTTAAGGGGGCATTTGTAGAGAGTGAAATTTTCTTCCAATCACATCTATGCCCCATACTGAGAAAGGCCAAGAAGAGGTCATGCTGTACAATTCATTAGGCGATACATGGTTCAAGTTTGCATGCGTTTGACAATCATGGCAACTCTTCATAAAGTCCACACAATTAGTTTCCATCGTGTTCCAATAGTACCTTATCCTTAGAATCTTCTTGGCTAACATCCTCTCATTCATATGAGGACCATAAATACCTTAGTGAATTTCCTCCATAACTCTTTCTACTTCTTCTTTCTTTAGACAACAAAGGTGTATGCCATCATAAGACCTCCTATAGAGCTGTCCTCCGCATAGGATGTCTTGCATTACCATCATCCTAATCGAACGACGCTCTCTCTTGTCAGTACCATCCGGATATGCCCCCAACTCCAAGAATTTCATAATGTCATAATACCACAGAACCCCTTCCTCTTCTATAACCAAGACTGAAGCTTCATTCTTCTCCCTGTGCACTAACTTATAACTCTGTTCAACCTCTAAAGGTCGTGTCCATAATCCCTTGGGTATTTCCACCATGGATGCCAAAGTAGCTAAGGCATCTACAAACTGATTCTGAGCTGTAGGAATGATCGTGTACTCAATTTTGTCAAAAATTTTGGTCAAATCCTCTAGACACTGCTGATAAGGTTTCAAACACTGGGCTTGAGCTATAACCAAGGTCAAATCCCCAAACACTTCTACCTCTTTTACCCTTAACTCTCAAAGAGCTTTCATTTCGGCGATACAAGTTTCATACTCTGCCATGTTATTAGTTGCCTCAAAGTTCAATTTGACAGCCAAAGGCACATGAGATCCATCGGGGGTGATCAAAAGTACTCCTATTCCATTCCTATATTGGTTCACAGCTCCATCGAAATACATTTTCCATGCCTCTAGCTCAATATCCAAAATATCCTCATCTGGAAAGTCTTCCTTCCAATCCTCACTCTTTATAGGATTCTCGGCACAAAAATCAGACACAACACTCCCTTTGATAGTCTTCCTTACCACATACTTCAAATCAAATTCTGCTAATAGGATCAGCCATCTTGACAATCTTCCACTCAAAGTTGGTTTCTCAAATAGGTACTTCAAGGGATCCATGCTAGCTATCACCCATACTTGGAACGGTAAGATGATGTGTCTCAACTTCTATAGGGCCCACACGAGTGCAAAGCATAACTTCTCTATAGGGGTGTACCTAGTCTCATAATCATGGAACCTTTTGCTCAAATAGTACACTGCCCTTTTATTCTTATCATCGTCCTCTTGTGCAAGCATACTTCCAACCGCATCTCCTATGATAGAGAGGTATAGTAGTAAAAGCTTTCCTTGTTGTTGAGGCACTAGGATAGGTGGATGGAGGAGGTATTCCTTGATAAGTTCAAAGGCCTTTTGACATTCATCATTCCATATGTGAGGTTCATTCTTCCTTAGGAGTTTGAAAATGGGTTCACAAGTAGAGGTGAGCTTGGCAATGAATCAACTGATGTATTGTAGTCGACCTAGGAATCCTGTTATTTCCTTCTCATTCTTGGGTGGGGTCATCTCCAATATGGCTTCAATTTTGGATGGATCCACTTCTATCCCTCTATCACTTACTAAGAAACCTAGCAACTTCCTAGCCGTTACTCCAAAGGTACACTTTTGGGGGTTCAACCTCAACCTATACTCCTTGATCCTTTCGAAGAACTTCCTCAAGTTAATGATGTGGCCTCCTCTATCCTTGGATTTTACAATCATATCATCAATGTATACCTCAACCTCATTATGCATCATGTCATGTAGCAAGGTTGTGGCCATTCTTTGGTAAGTCACGCCTACATTCTTGAGCCCAAATGGTATTACTGTGTAGCAATAGATCCCTTATTCTATGGTGAAAGTGGTTTTAGTCATGTCCTTAGAAGCCATCTTGATTTCGTTATACCTAGAAAAACCATCCATGAAAGACATCAAAGCACTGCCGGCCGTGTTATCCACTAAGACATCTATGTGGGGAAGAGGGAAATCATCTTTAGGACAAGCCTTATTCAAATCCCTAAAATCCACACACATCCTCACATTTCCATCCTTCTTAGGTATGGGCACAACATTGGCCATCCACTCGGCTTGGTGTATGGGTTTAATGAACCCTACTTTCAACTGTTTTGTGACCACTTTTTTGATCTTTAGGAGCCACTCGGTTCTCATGTGCCTCAACCTTTTCTTAACTACCATGTGGGCATAGGTATCAATGTGATGTTGGGCTATCACGGGATCAATTCTGGGCATATCTTCATAGAACCATGCAAACACTTCTTGGGATTTTGTGAGGAGATCCTTGAGATCTTTTCTTTATTCTTCATTTAGGGTTGAGCCAGTTTTAATTAAACGTGGATTCTCATTATTGCCCAAATTAAGAGTTTCAAAAGTTGGTTCCATAGGTTCAATTTTCTTTTCCAATTGTTTATTAATTTCATTTTCAAATTCATTTGAATCATTTAAGTGCAAAATTTCAATATTATGGGACACATCAAAATACATCTTATTGAAAATATTAAAAAGTACATCAGGACTTGCATTACAAAATTTATTTTCCCTACTCTTAGAAAACCCAACCCAAGTCCAATTATTAAGTTGCCCCACAGTAAGCACAATAAAGGTAGAAGGATCATTTGGCTCCTTGATGGCGATGGCAAACACATCCCCCTCCATCTTCAGCATAGTCTCCATTACTTCAGCATCCATGTAGTCCACCCAGTCGACTTCTTTTGGAACCTCCTTGATCACTACGATAGGCTTCTCCTTGAAAGTGAGATTCTCATTGAAGAACATCTCCGATCTCGGATACACTTTTCCATCATTGCCTACCCAAATCTTGGGAAAGCCACAAAAAAGGAAAGTTTCCTCCTACCTTCACAAAGTTCCCATTGAGGGTTCCAAGGTTCTTTTTGATTCTGTCACAGCCTTCAAAGAATCTCAAACCTTCCTTAGTAAGTTGAGTCTTGAAATTAGGGAATTCAGCCACCGTTTTTCCTCCTTTTCCAAGACCCATACCAGGCATATACCTCATGTTCTTCATCATTGCAATCACCTCATAACTACAATATGGGACCAAATCCGAAGTATACCTTTCATCCTTCAATCTATAATCAACCATGTTCACAAATTCAAAACCACTCATTTGGAGCTCACTTCCTCCTTCCTCAAGTCCACAAACCGGTGCTAGGATCTCCCCATCACTGACCACTACAGCGATTCCTCCCTTCCATGGGATCTTCATCTTTTGCTGTAGAGAAGAAGGGATGGCCCCAATAGGGTGAAGCCATGCCCTTCCTAAGAGAAGATCATAGTTGGGAGTGATATCCATAACGTGGAATTCCACAATTGTTTCCAATGGGCCAATTGTGCAAGGAGCTTTGAAGGTTCCCATAACTTTCCTTGAAGTGTTATCATATGCCCTAACGATCAAAAGAGAAGGGATGATAGTTTCCATACCTAGACCAATAGTGAGAGCGGTCCTAAAAAGGCATACATTCAATGCGAATCCATTATCAATAAGCAACCTTGGAACTTTAGCACTCATGCACTCAATGGTAATTTGTAAAGGTCTAGTGTGAGTGGCTCCTTCTAGAGGAAGGTCCTCATCGGAAAACGCAAGTAAAGGGTAAGATAGAGCCTCGACTCCCATGAGAGATAGCACTTCTTATGGTGTAGTTTCTATAGGCACCTTTTTCCCATTCAAAGCCTCTAGGAGAGCACTATGATGCTTGTGAGAAGCCATAAGTAAACCCCATACTGATACATGAGCTTGAGTCTTCTTCAATCGAGTCAAAACCCTCTCTTTTTCTTCCTTTTCTTCTTTTCCTTTAGGTTCCATAGGCTTAGACCCTTCTCCTATGTCCCTACCAGGATGGTCCTTTTCTATGAATGATGGTTTATAATGCTTCCTTCTCCCTGCGATGTTTGCCACATTGTCCTTTATGACTTTTCTCTTCATTTCGGTTATTCCTTTAGGGAGTATCCCCTAAATAGCTACTGCATTCTTCAAAACCTCATCTTCTTCATCCCATATTCCTTGGACCTCCATGACATTAACCTCTACAATCTCTATCAACTTTGAATAATCCCATTCAATCTCATCAATTTGCACTCAATTCTGATATGGAGGAGGAGCCTAGCGATAATTCGGCAAAGGGTTCTTCCTAATACTAGGCTTAGTGATGATGTTGGTATTTGGGAGAGTTCCATTGTCTATAAGGTCTTGTATCTCGTGTTTGAGGCGGAAGCAATTGTCAGTCTTATGGCCAGGTTTCTAGTGGAAGTGACAATATTCATTAAGGTTCCTTTGGTACAGGGTTAGACATGGGTGTGGGATCTAAAGGCTTGATGAATCCTTTGGTAGACAAATTCTCTTATGCTTGGGCAAGGGTCATCCCTAGGTTGAAAAATTCTCGGCGGGCTTTCTTTGTGAAGCTTGGGTAGGCTAAGGTTTATTGAGGTATGATGGCACTTACATTCACGGAATTGGGAGCTTAAGAGGTAGTTGCTCATCCTCCATATGTCTTCTTGATTGGAGGTTTGCTCTCACCCTTCTCCAATTGTCCATTATTGATGGCATCCTCTATCCTAGTTCCACAATCACACAACTCTCCAAAAGAACTAATAGGTGATGACAAGAGCCTACTATTATACGTCGGAAGCAAGTTCTTAATAATCATGTTGATTTGATCTTTCACATTTGGCCTATTAACCATCCTAGATGCCTTTCCCTTCCACCTTGTCATGTACTCAGAGAATGTCTCCCCTACTTTTTGCTTAGTAGTCTCCAAATCTCTTAAAGTCACATCAATCATAGAATTGAAGATGAATTGATCCACAAACAACTCCACTAGTTCATCCCACACCTTGGTTTTGCTAGGATCCAAGCTATAGTACCACATTGATGCACCTCCCGTGAGTGAGTGAGGGAATGCATGCAAAGTTTTCTTCTCATCCAACCCCTTCATTTCAACAATGCTTAGGTACCTCCTAACATGTTGCTTTGGGTCTCCAATTCCATCAAACTTTTCCGCATGGTAAATCTTGAACTTTGGAGGTAGTGCAATGGGAGTTTTGGAGCTAATGCCCCCCATGTTATAGAGACAATCATCCATCCCTTGGGCCTTGCGAGAGGCGAGTTGCATCTTCTCCATATTCTTTCTCATGGCTATGGTTTCTGTTGTGAGTTTCTCGAATTGTTTGTTCCTTTCATAATCAGCTTTGTCCTTTTCATCCCAAAATTCCACTTCTTTTTCATCGGGAAACTTTACTTGTGGGTTTGGCTTCTTCTAGCTTAGTGAGGCGACTCCCCATCTTTTTGAGAACTTCACTTTGTTCTTCCATTGCCTTGAATATCTTTTGTGCAATTTCATCACTAATTGGAGCGGCCATTGTTACTTGAGAGGATTCCCCTACTTAGAACTCTTCTTCTTGATGTGTGTCCTCAATCTTGACCAAATGCCTTCCGTTCTTTTCTCGAATCCAAATTGGAGTGAGGACGTGTTTTCATGATTTTTGTGGTGCAATGGTGCCTGAAAAGATGTCCCTTTTCAATAAGTCCATGTCCCATTTAAAAAGGTTCTTTCTTTAATTCTTAGATGTTCTTAGAAAATCTTTAAGTCCATTTTAATGAAGGCCCAATTACAAAGTCGCTCCATTTCCTCTCATGGACCTTGCCCCTTGTTTCATTGGGCTTTGGTCCATTTACAATGATGCTCTTATCTTACTCTCATGGGCTTTCATTAGAATGTGCTTAGAGATTTTTAACCTTTGTCTCAAACATGGGCTTACAATATATTCATCACCTTTGGGCTCTTCCTTTTTCATTTCATTCATCATCATTTTTCGAAGTAGCCCTTAAGCTAGAATATATTGTAGTCTTCCTCTCAATGTCCATGAAGGTCTCATCATTTTGGGCCTAGGCATACAACAAATAGGCCCAAGATTAGGGAAATTCATTTTTGACTTTGTAGGATTTTGGATGCCAATTCCATAGCATACTTGTTATCTTAGGCCCAAAGTCCTCTTTTTCAAAAGGACTTTTTGATTTAGGCTTATGATGGCAATTAGACTATGGTCTTATGAACATTTTAAGTTAAGATATACTCTCTGGATTTAGGGACAAGCCTCTTACATGTGAGAACTTTTTTTACATCTTTCCAATGTTGAGTATGCCATAACTTTAAGGTCATCCTTCCAATTTTCCATCTTTTATTTGTTCTTTTAGAATTAGGTGAGCATAAGATATATGGTTGAATAAACAAGAGATATATAAGGGTATCCTCTTTTGATTGGGTCTAGGATCTCTCTAAGTATGGGTATGCCTTCCTAAGGCTAAAGGGATAGATAAGTAGGTCACTCACAACTAGGTGGGCCATGATTCCAACTGAGGGCCTAAGTGGACTTTTGTGGATTGGTGGCAAACCGTTAATGTACTTAAAGCCCATTATAGGCAATGGCACACATTATGAGTTGGTGGGATGAACTTTGAAAAACTTGGGCCCAAATGGAGCCTTCCATCTTCCCACTCATCACCAACCGAGGTAAAAGGGACAATAGAACCAAGTGATGTGTGTAAGTATTGAATAAGCCTTTATTAAGGTTAAGACATAGGACACATAGGAATTAAACTCACAATCCTCAGTGGAGTCGCCACTGTGGACACAACGAGGAGTCTTTTTAGAGTCACCACCTAGTTTTTTCAATAGCCTAGGAACCATATATATAGCATCCTCTTGAGGAAGGACCTTTTGATCTTACTACCAGAGATATGGGTTCGGAGTTAAGGTACAGTCTTGGGAAGGTGTTAGGCACACAAAACTGCCTAACCCTAAGGTTGGCTTCCCATCATTGTGTTTTATGTCTTAACCCTATTAAAGGCATACTCAACATTTGTATCTAACTCACACACACACTAACATGCATCTAAATAATCAACGTGGCATTAATCATCCCTAACCATTCATCTATCATGGCATTACCTAGCATTCATCTAGCAAACAACCTATCATTCATCTAGCATACATGTCATGGCACTGAGGCATTCATCACAACACAAACCTTAATCATACATCTAATCATGCTTTATCACAAACCCTATCATCATATCATCATATCCATCCAAGGTAGAAACATGTGAGCATTAAGATCACAGGTAGAAACAAAGCCAACAAAATATGTCATCATCAAAGGCATTAAGATTACAATTATATCATCAAACCCAACCATGCATGTACATTCTGAATGCATAATTTACCTTTACTTACCTTGTGGCAACTCAACACCTATGTCATTATTCATGAGCATGTGAATGAATGACATATGTAGACACAAGGGGGGGTCACCAGCTAGTTTTTGAAATGGTCTACGAACCATATATATAGCATCCTCTCGAGGAAGGACCTTTTGATCTTACTACTAGAGATATAGGTTTGGAGTTTAGGTACGTTCTTGGGAAGGTGTTAGGCACCCAAGATCGCCCAACCCTAAGGTTGGCCTCCCATCATTGTGTCTTACATCTTAACCTTATTAAAAACATGTTTAACACTTGTATCTATACTCACACACACACTAGTATACATCTAAGCATACAACATGACATCATTCATCCCAAAACACATACATATCTACCCTTAAACAAAAGAGAGCCAATCCCATACGCACATATACAAACCCTAGCATTTATCTAGTATGTGAAAACCCTATCATACATATAAAACAAGGCAGCAGCTTAATCATGGCAGCAAAGTATCATGGCAATCACAAAATTATATAAAGCATTCAATTGGGATCAAAAGACATAAAACAAACATTCAAACAATATACATCATCAAATGCATGTTCATACCAATGCATGACTTACTTTTAGCAACATAGCACCTATGGCATCATGAATGGACATGTGAATGCATGTTTATGGCATCAAGATGAAAGAAAATCCTAATCTAGCATATGAGGGATAAACAACAAATAAAGCATGTGAAACAAAGACTCAGATACGTGTATACATATGAAAAGGGTTTAAACAGAGGCAAGATACATGAAACAAACAAACCAAACAAAACAGAAATCTGAATTAGGGTTTATGGGCAAATACCTGCGTACACAAATAGAGGCTTGCATACGTAGGCCAAATCCCACGTACACAGGACTTGACCTGCGTACGCATGCTCATGGCATGCGTACACAGGGTTGTTCAAAAACCCTAACCCAGAAATACGAAGTAGAAAAACAGAGCAGAAAAGAAAACCCTAATTCTAACAACTAAACATGCTCAGAACATAGAAAGAACTATAAAACTAACCTAAACAAGCATGCATAAACATAAACTAAAGTAAAAAGGGCTAAAACAAAGATTAAAAGGCAAAACAGAAAAAGAAAGGGTTTAAGAGATACCTTAAACAAAAAGCGCTTTAAGCTTGATTTTTTACCATTCCCCTCAGTTAAATTTATCACAATTCAATAAATAGTGATTAAAAATTTTAAACTCAAACGATTGGGGCCAAAAAAGGTCTCAATTAGATAAAAATGACTTAAGGGTGTTTTGTAAAAATCTCCCTTTTGATTCACTATTTAGGATTTTCCATGTGTTTTGAAAATGTACCATGTAAGACCTTATATAGTGGAAAAAATGGGATTTGGAACGGCTCCCAAACGATGTGGGATTCATTCCAAAACTCAGTCATTATTACAAAAAACTTGCCTTTATTATTTTTTTGAAACCCTAGCTGCATATGCAGGAGTATGCCTGCATATGCATGCTTTGGCCTGCATACGTAGGCTGCTATCCACGTACTTGGGCCAAGGGCCACTTTGGTCATTTATTTCCAAAAATAGATTTTTGCTTATTTAAAAGGTTATATTTTCCATTCTAACACTCCTCAAATCAATTTGATATCTGATTAGGCTCTAAACTGGCCTTGGGCATTAGAGTTTAGGCATCATTGGGGAACGGGGGCTCAAGTTGTAAGAGGTACAAAATATGGTGTAAGAAATAAAAACAAACCCTAATCTAAGCATTTGAAGGCAAACGTCTAATTAATCATGTGAAACAGAAGCGTTAAAAAAATAAAAACATATAAAGGAGTCTAAACAGAAGTAAACATGTGAAAGCAGAAACAAAAACGGAAGAAAACTAAATTAGGGTTTCTAGGCTGGTTCATACGTGCGCATGAACAACCTTGCGTGTGCATAATCAAGCCTGCATATGCAGCCTTGATCATGTGCACATGGGTTCTTGCCTAGAAACCCTAAAAACGTAGAAAACAAAGCAAGATTCAAAATGCAGATTTTAACAACCTAACATGCTTTAAAACATAGAGAAAACATAAACCTAGTCTAAGCAAACATGTCATAAGCATAAAACAAACAAAGAAACATATCATAGACTGAATTAAAAGCAAAGAATAATAAAAAAGTTAAGAAAAAGAATACCTCAAAGCAAAAGCTCCTAGGCTTAATTTTGGCCATTCCCCTCAGTCAAATCTATCAAAAACCAATAAGAAAGTGATTAGTAATATTAAAACTCAAAGATTAAGGCTAGAAAATGCCCTAATCAAATAAAATTGACTTAAGGATGTTTTGTGAAAAACTGCCTCTTTGATTCACTATTTCTAGTGAATCTTAGTGTTTTCCCATGGGATTTATGTGCTTTTCTGAAAGGTACCATGTATGGATATTTATATTGTGAAAATGGGGGTTTGGAATGGCTCCCAAACAATGTGGGATTCATTCCAAACCTCAGTCTTTAATGCAGAAAACTTGCCTTTCTAGATCTTCTGAAACCATACCTGCGTGCATAGGCTTCGTGCCTGCGTACGTAGGCTTCCAGGCCGCCTATGCAGGTTTATGCTTGCGTACGCAAGCTTAAGGTTTCTTTTGGCCTTTATTTTCTAAAAATAGATTTTTAGCTCATTAAAAAGTTTTATTTTCCATTTTAACATCTCCAAAGTCAATTTGTAATCTGATTGGGCCCTAAACCAACCTTAGGTCTTAGAATTTCAACATCATTAGGGAACGAGGGCCCGAGTCTTAAGTGGTACAAAATGCAGTGTCTACAACAAGCCATCATAAAGACATTAGGTATGCCACAAAGACATCAAATATGCCACGAAGACAACAATTATGCCACATTGACATCAATCCTTCACAAAGACGGGGTGCCAAGATACCTATGTCACAAAGACTGTGGCATCTGGTTAGGTAATCACACCTGTCATGGCACAAGGGTAAAAACAACATATAGCTCATAGTTAAATGAAATTGAAACTCGTTGATATCCAAGCATTTTACTAAGTTCTCAAACATTTTCTATCAATTTCCCAAATATCACAAGTCAAGATAAAACATCTTTAGAATTTGCAAATAATGCAATAAATCCATAAAATCCATTCCCAAGAATTTTATAAAAGATGCCCATCTTTTCCATGCTAACAAATCATGCATTTCCCCATATGCATTATCAAATATGATGCACTTTTCATAAATAGTCATATATAATAGGGTCACAACACAATACTTTTTAAGAAAACATAATCCTACAAATAATTTTCCAAAATGTGTTTGACCCAAAAACAACGTTAATGCAAAAAGGTTATTTTCCAAAAATCCCATTAAAAAGCTACTTACCTTGCAACCCGCAAAAGGCCTAGTTCCAAAGCTCTAAGTGAGGTTAGCTATAACCTAAACAATGTCAAGAAAACTTATCATGATAAGTATTGATGATGCAAAAAAATCAACAGTTGAGCTCCTCGTCATAGCAGATGGGCGAAGCTGTGAATGGGGTCCTCTCTGTAGGTAAGAATTCTACAAAATGAACTGAAGGGAAGAGTAACACGCCGGTGTGGCATCAGCCAAACCACCTCTGATGCTTAATTCAGCAAGGGAGAAAGATTCTAGAGAGAAAATGAGTTGAGAGTGATTTCGCAGAGTATTTGTGTGTACCTTTAACTTCTGTTGTCTTCTCTTTTATAGTTATGTGCCTCATTAATGGGCAATGATGTGCTGCATTTATGCTCAATGGCTAGTGTGTTACAGAATCTTTGTCTGGAGATCACAGCTCATTCTGTGACCATTGCTCCGTCCGTTATGTTTCGTCATCAATGTGCGTAATAAATGCGCAACGTCTTCTCTAGGTGAATGATGATCTATGTATAATGACGACCATAAATTTCTGGTTCATCAACTGCCCCCTTTGTTTGTTTTGTCATCTGTTAGACTAGATAAGAACAAATTTGTCTGACGCTTCGTATTCCGTGTACTGCGCATTTATGACGGTTTTAATGTTTGAGCAGTTGAATGCCACGTGTACGGCCAAGATGCGTTCGTCGTGCGAACATGTCTCGGTTTTCCCACGCGTGTTTTGGCCACTTGTTTTGCATTTTTCCCTCCTCTTTCCTTTCCTTTGTATTTTTTCCTTATTCAGTTTCTATTCTAGGGTTTGTTTTTTCTCCGAGCTCCCTTTCTCTGTCCTGTGTTTCCTGGTAAGTCCTCCGTGCTCCTTTTTTCTTTTCTTTTTTCTTTTTTTTTGTGGTTCTTCCATGGTTGATTATTCTGCTATTAGGGTAGATTGTCCTTCGGTGGCTTTCTTTTTTGCTCATTTAGGTTGTTTACTTGAGTCTGTAGAGGGGGAGTGTCTTGAGAGAGTTAGTTTCCTCGTAGGGGAGAACTATCCTTATACTTCCTTTCTTTCTTCGTTATTCACTCTGGTCTTCCGTTCTGCTAGGGTAGCCAGGCTATTAAAGATGTCTGAAGTGAGGTCTAGTGATCTAGAGACGGGGTTATCCTCGTCTGATGATCGCGTGATCTCGGAAGCCACTTCTGTTTCCTCCCCTTATAAATCTTGGACTATCTCGTGTTCCCTCATAAATAAGGACGAGCAGTGGATCGGGGATAGATTTCAGTTCCCTGATTTTGTAAAAATTAGGATCCCAAGTGACAAGGAAAGGGCTTGTCATTCTTACGCCGATGAGGTTTGTTTTTATGAGGCCGATTTTAACAGTGGCCTTCATTCCCTGTTTATGCCTTTGTTAGGGACCGTTTTTCTTATCTGCATCTTGCTCCAGCACAGTTAGTGCCTAACTCCTTGCAGATCCTTGTCTCTTGCATAGTGGTAAGGATGTCCACCAATGATGGGGATGTCATTAAGAGGGACGAATTCCTCCATTTTTATCATTTGAGAAAATCTAAAGACCCCGGCTATTACGAGTTTAAGCCGTGGGATAGGGCTTCTAGATTAATCCTTGATTACCCCTCGTCTCTCCGAAACTGGAAGCCAAATTTCTTTTTTATATCTGGAAGTGGTTGGGAGTTCGTCCCTGGTGAGGACTTGGACGAAGCCCCCAAGTTTTTTCGTAGATGGGGAGTTCCCGTGTCTAGTGCGTCTTTCTCGTCTTTTTAGTTGCTTTTCCCTTCCTTTATGAGTGAAGATGACAGGTGGCTTACTTATATTCTAGTTTTGCAATTGCCCAGCGTCCTCGTCTGAAGAAGAGGTACTAGCATCATGCTAAGAAAGTAAAGGAGTATCTCGAGTCTGTCAAGGATTTTGACGGACTCGTTTCTCCTCAGTCTTTGTTTTTACACTTTTTGGGCCTGGAACCGTCTACTAAAGTTCGAAAGAATTTGGAAGTTGTGAAAAAGAGTACGTATTTCTGCCTTCTTCATTCTTTTCTTCTTCTCTCTTTTTTTTTAAATTTTTTTTTTTAAACTTTTGCCTCGTCCTTTCAGGAATGATGACTAGGTTTAGCAAGCAGAAGTTAGCTGAGGCCCAAGAGAAGAAGGCCAAGGGTGGCACCATCAGTGGTCTCTTATCCAAGAAGAAGACTGGTGACGTTTCTAAGAAAGACCTTATAACGGCAATTCCTATTACTCACTCACCTGTTAAGCATCCTTCCTCTCCTATTTCATCATTGGAGATGATTACCTCTGGTGGAGAGGAGATTAGGAAGAAGAAAAAAGGCTGGTGGTAAATCTTTCCTTCTTACCTTCTGGGATGATACTGACGCAGCAGCTTTGAAGGCCCATGAGGCACTTTCAGTGGATGATCTGAGCCCTTTGATGGCGAAGTCATCTAGTGAGGTGATGTCGTCTCACATCCAAAAGCTTGTGCAAGTATGTGCCATTGGTCGTCTCTGCTTCTTCTTTTTCCTTTGCTTTACTTCTGTTGAGAGAAAATATCCTTGTAGGCTTTGAGAGAGTCCCTATTCATTTCTGGGAAGCTCTTGGATTTAGAGAAGAAGGTGGCCACGTTTGAGCCTTTGGTCAAGTCTTTATCTGTGAAGAATGAGACTCTTAAAAACAAAGTTGCTATTCTCACTGTCGAAGTTGAGAATGACAAGGGTGCGTGGCAACTTTGGAGAAGAGTCTACAATTGGAGAAGGAATTCTGCAAGCTGAAGGACAAGCAGATTGGTGACTTGGAGCTGAAGCTGGAGAATGTTGGGGCCACAACGGTACAGGATTTCAAAGATTCTAACGAGTACTCTGATGAATTGTGCAAGTACTATGTGGAGGGCTTTAATCTTCTCGTGAAGTGGATGGCAAAGCACCACCCTAGCTTGGACCTTTCTGGCTTGGCCGTGGACGATGTCAAGAAAGAGCTCATGTCTTCTGAGGCTACAACGGAAAATGTGGTGGAGGAAGCCATAGACGTTACTGAAGGAATGAAGGAGGCTACTATTATAACCCATGCAAACTGTTGGAAAAATACATGTTTGTATCATATACAAAACATACGCAGCGGAAAATTAACGAATCTACTTCATTCGCAATTGATAACATGTACTATGTAAGTTTCAGAATTTAAGAACAAGAAAGCGTACCTTGGTGCGGTGAAATTCAGAAGTGTGGTCTCTTAATCAGTTTCCAAGGAGAGAATAAGAGAGTGTCCAACACTCACATACAAACCATTTCATTCTTTTTGTGATCTTAATGAAACCACTATGAAAGTCTTATGAAAACCTTTATCTTAACCTTATGAAAAGCACTTATGAAATTCTGTATTTATCTCTCCTTATATACCACTGATTGTCTAATTGGGCTAGACTTTTGAGCCATTCCAATTGGGCTTTAGTATGTGGCTTGGAGTGGAACCAAAAGGGAACAAATAAGACTCTAACTTCAATGGGCCTTGGGCTTTTCTGTCAACTCTTGACAAGTCCAAAGTTACTATTAATTATATTCAATACCACTATAAGAATATAATTGCACTCTGAGCCTTATTAATAAATTATATCCCAAAACCTTATTATACATGCAACCCATTCATTAAAATATTCATAGTAATACAAAGTCATGAATATAGACTGCCACTTTGAAGATTACTACATCTTAATCCTTGAGTACCCGGTTTAATCCTTTATGTTATTCATCATATATTTATGAAATCCAATTTTGTAAATATATACTTTAGTAACTCCTTACTAAAGTGGTTGAGCCCAACACTCTGAATAACCAAACCCATTAAACTTATCTTAAGGGAATATTTTATATCTCTGTTAAGAGATTATGAATTCCATCTTGAGAATATATGTTCCATCAACATTAAATGCGGTTGTCCAACATACTGAGGTTTTGATCGTAACTTATAGATCTCACTCCTGATATATCAAAGCAACCTACACCTCATGATCAGGTCCATTATTCTCTCAAGATTTAGAGTTGATGTAAATAGAAGTCGTGAGATTTATTATTCATTTGACAGTCGTTAGGAGAATAATAAATCTCACAGCAGTCCAGTTCAATATGTCTTAACTCTTAAAACATATCAACATATTAACTAGAAGTCTCCACTTCCATGATCAAGACAAATCATCTTAGTTGATATGTTATAGTCTTCACAGTTGAAATGCCCAATTTTATCACCGATTACGAACTGAAATTCTGACTTTACAAAGAACTTGTGATTTATATCTTCTATGACTAAATCACATAAATCACATACTATGCATCTCATGGACTAAGATAATGTCTCATTAGTTCATTTATAGATAGTCTCATATAATTAAACAATTTAATTATTTATGACATGCTAATTTATTGGATTTTAGGTTATAAACCCCAACAATCTCCCACTTGCTCTCAAAGATAATTTACCATATATCCGACACTTATCTCCCTTTAGAGTATTTCATAGTTACTCTAAGGCAAGGTTTGGAAACAAGTTACAGCTAGATTTATTGCATAAATTATCTTTTTTACTATTACATCTCACGTACTCATATCTCTCTAATGAGATAATACTTACGTTCAATGTGTATCTTCACCACCTATGATGAACACATATCTTGAAGTCCAACTTCATGAATCACAATCAAACTATAAGTCAGTATTTGTACATCTAGTTACTATCAAAACCTCACTTTGGTGGACAAGCATATAATCCCTCATTCTCCTAAGATATTTGAGTATATGCATCACTCCCACTAAATTAAGTGATCTTTGATTCAATTGATATTTGCTTACCATGCCCACCGCAAAATAGATATTTAGCCTAGTATATAGCATAGCATAAAGACTTCCTATTGATATGATATTAGGAACCATCTTAATATGTTTTTCCTTTTATATGTCTTGAGACCATAATCCTTTATAAAGGAACTTCATACTTAAAAGGAAAGAATCCTTTCTTGAAGTATTACATACTATACTTAGTTAGAATCTAATCTATTTAAGCAGTTTGAGATAGACCCAACATCCTCATTTCTGAATTTTAACAAAGTTTAATTCTTAGGATGTGACTAGTCTTTCCCAAGTACTTTATATCAAACTGGACTAGACAACGAAAACTCTATTGATGACAATAACTCTACATCATTCTAAATGATTAGAATGTCATCAACATACATTAAGAAATTTATTATTCTATATATCTTTACATACACCTAAGGCCTTTTAATACTTGATCAAAATCAAACAATTTGATTTCTTGATCAAAGATAATATTTTATGATTCAGATGCTTACTTTAATCCTTTAATGGAATTTAAGCAACTTGTATACTAAACACTACTGTTTCTTTGTTATGAACAAGTCTAGTTTCATCACATTGATGTCTTCCTCATGATTGCTACTAAAAGAAGCTTTCTTGATATCCATTGCCATATTTTATCCAAATGAAATATAATGGATAAGAAAATCTAGATAGAGTCAAACTTAACTATTGGTGAAAAAATCTTTTCATAGTCGAACCATTTCTTTCTGAATAAATCTTTTTGCCACTAGTCTTGACTTTGAAGGTTTGCACCTTCAAATCTATCAATCTCATTTCCTTGTAGACCTATTTGAGAACAATAGGTTTAATGCCACTAGGCGCCTCTACAAGTTCTAAACTTTAAACAGAATCTAATTCTATTCACATAACCTTGATCCAATAATTCATATTCATATCATCTATTGCCTCTACGTAGGACCGAGGATCAAATTCATATTCTTGTGGAATGACTTCAAAAGTTTATCCCAAAAGTATGAATTTATTTGGTAATCCTCCCTCTACGATATTGTACCGGTGTATTAACTATATATATAGAATAATGCCTTGTGGTATATCTGATACAACCATCTCATTTCTTAATGCATTTTATAGTTGTCTTACAACAAATTTTGACATTTTTCTTCTAGAACATTTCTACATTTTGCTTTAAGATTATTCACATTTTCATCATCAAGAACTTTGTATTTGTACTTTACAAACATCTTGTCTTCTTTACGACTACCAAAACAATCTTTTACTATTCCTTTTGGATACCCATCATAAACTCACATTTTTTACCTTTTGATTTCAATTTGTCAGACTTCCTTTCTAGCACAAGTGCTAGACATCTCCAAAAGTGGAAGTATCATATACTAGGTTTTCACCCAATCCACAATTTTACAAATGTCATAGGAACAAACTTTTAAAATCAAATTTAGAAAATGTGTAGTAATACATAGAGTATATCTCCAAAAGAAATAAGCAAATGGAAATACTTATCATGTACTTCACTATTTTTAAAAGAGTCTTATTTCTCCTTCATGTATGCACTGACTTAAAGAAGTCATTATTACTATATTCATTTACAATAAAGGAGCCCTAGATCATATTATCCTCTAAATAGAACTCATAGATTGGGAATTTAACAAAATAATGGTTCTAAAAGCCCATCATTCACCAATCTTGAATACCATTTAGATTAATAAGATCTAGACATAAGTGCCAAAACATACAACACCAAAGGATGGAAACTTTCTCTTTAAAAAGTAAAACATGTAAATTTTCATCTAGAAAAAAATTATGGACAATGCTTAACTTTACCAAAACAGAAACACTTTCCTTTTGGTCATACTTTTGAGTCTAATTTCCTTTTGGCAACTACTAGGGCAACTAGCTTACCCAACTATTTTGGTATTATAATTCTTCTTCTTACCACCCTTACCTTTCGGTTCAAGCTAAGAATTTGAATTAAATCATATTCATCCTAGCCTTAGCTTTTAGGATGTCTTCCGTTGCGTAGAACTCACTCATCAATTCAGATAATATAATAAGAATTTATTTTCAAAAATAATCTGAATTGATCAAATGATTCTAACAAGGACTTGTGGATCATATCCATATGAGATTAACATTTAATCTCTACATCCAACAATTCCAATTCATTTTAAAAATAAAATATTTTCATAAAATGACATAGAATTGGAACTCCTTAAGCTTTTCTTGACATTCAATATGATTTATATCAAATATCATCTTAATAGCACGATATTTCATACCAAACATCTCATTTAGACTTAATATAAAGTTTAAATCTAGTACTAACTCTTGCATCTCATGCTGTAGCACAATTGAGATAGAAGTTAATGAAACATCTTAGCATTTCAATGGAGACTATGATCACATCATTAGCTATCTTCCTTCAATGCATCATGCATAGGAAATTATGACAATGCTGAATCAAAACATATTTATGTACTTCAGCTCCTTTAAGCATCATGTCCAAAATTATTTCTTAGTTAATGTGATTCTATTAAAATAGTAGCTAGAGAATAAAATTATGACAACTTTATTTTGAGACTATGAACATAATTACAGGGACATTATAGTTTACATCCATAACCATATAGTATGGAACCCGTAAAACATACTATACTAGGTGCAACGACAACCTAATCCCGCAATTGATATTCCTCGGAAGCGAGGTCATACCAATCACTATGATTAGGTGAGAATTATTCTCATTATTAATGCTATCATGGTAACTCTTACCAAAAAAAAATAATTTGCCGCTTTACCTTTAGCCTCTAAGTAATAATGACATAGCTCCTTTGGGAGGTTAACATTACACTTAGTCTAGTGTACACCATTATCTAGAATCATGTATAGCCACATTTCATCTCCCTTTTTAGTGTTTAAACTTGTAGTACCATGAAACAAAACACCCTCCTTTGGGATCGCGAGGCATATACGCCAAGACGAGGTGCTTGTTCACACTACTTTAAACAGGTAAGTTTAATCTTGTAGTACTATGAAGTAAACACCCTCCTTTGGGATCATGAGGCATATACGCCAAGACGAGGTGCTTATCCACACTACTATGAACCGATAATGGAGGCCGTGAGATCCAACCCTTGTATCTCTCTCCCACTAGAAATTTTAAAACAAGTGGATTGTCATGAAATCATTGTGATCTAATCACAATTTTAACCCTACACATTAAATGTGTTTAATTTTTTAAATTCGATGTGATGTTACTAAGTCACATCACAATAGCGTAACGAACATTCACGCAATCACAAAGAAGTTTAACCTTGTAATCCGTGAAGTAAATACCCTCTGCATGGAATGCAAGACTCGGAGTCAAGACAAGGTATCTATTCACATTACAATAAACTTAACAAAAGTGTTATTTTAGTACTCCCACTCGTTATTTGGGTTTTTCTTTAAATAATTGTGATCCAATCACAACTAATAACCTTGCACTTGATAAAGACTCTAATCTCATTAGAATCACTTACTAAAATGGAAGTCCTAAACTATTTAGGATTCCTTAAACACTAATGAATAAAAAATTAGTTATATAGAACTCTATCCTTAATATACTAGATAAAATATTCTAATCTCATTAGAAACTATATAACTTTAATTAGAATTTTAATCTCATTAAAAACCTCTAATTAAAATAAATTAAGGACTTTTAATCATAAAACAATTTAGGATTAAGAGTTCTATTTAACTAACATCTTTGATCTCATTAGGTCTTTTAGTTAGAACCATGTGTGCCTTATACTTTATATATTTGAAAACATTTAGAAAAAATTCAAAATTCCCTTCAAATGCCTTTTCGCGAGACTCTCACGACTAAGCTCTTCCCGCGAAAATGGGTTAAGGAAAGATAGTGAAAACACAAAATTCAGATAGAAACTTTCGCTACTGTCTCGCGGGTATCTCGCTACTAAGCACTTCTCGCGAAAACGAGTTAAACAAAAAATTGAAAACAAAAAAAATCAGACAAAAACTTTCGCTATTGTATCGCGACTGTTTCACGAGTAAAGCTTACCCGCGAAAAGTTTTTGTCTTCAAAATGATTTTTCGTGAGTAACTTCGCGGGAAGCTAACCCGCGAAAACCCCGTGTTTTCAGTTTTTCCAGAGCAGTTGCAAACAGTTTTCAACGGTTTTTCATGAACAAACAACTACCATATGAACATAATGGACATAATTTGATGTCAAAACTGAATTCCATTGATGTTATAGCCTTAAACTTCAATTCAACATACTTGAATTCAGATTTAAACAACATCATAACATCAAAATCAATTTTCATCAAACCATAGTTTCAACAACCATGCAAAAAATTAAATACATATATAATCTTCTAACATCATGAAACTATTATCTTTAATTCCAAAACTCACAAAACATGTTATACAGATTCGAAATTGAAGACCGCTCTAATACCATTTGTTGGAAAAATACATGTTTGTATCACATACAAAACATACGCAGCGGAAAATTAACGGATCTACTTCATTCGCAATTGATAACATGTACTATGTAAGTTTCAGAATTTAAGAACAAGAAAGCGTACCTTGCTGCGGTGAAATTCAGAACCAAAGATCTAAAAGTACTTGGGAATACTTTTAATCTTCACTTCAATTCCACTTAATGCCCAAGAAGTGTGGTCTCTCAATCAGTTTTTAAGAAGAGAATAAGTGAGTGTCCAACACTCACATACAAATCATTTCATTCTTTTTGTGATCTTAATGAAAACCACTATGAAAGTCTTATGAAAACCTTTATCTTAACCTTATGAAAAACACTTATGAAATTCTGTATGTATCTCTCCTTATATACAACTGATTATCTAATTGGGCTAGCCTTTTGAGCCATTCCAATTGGGCTAGCCTTTTGGGCCATTCCAATTGGGCTTTAGTATATGGCTTGGAGTGGGACCAAAAGGGAACAAATAAGACTCTAGCTCCAATGGGCCTTGGGCTTTTCTATCAACTCTTGACAAGTCCAAAATTACCATTAATTATATTTAATACCACTATAAGAATATAATTGCACTCTAGGCCTTATTAATAAATTATATCCCAAGACCTTATTATACATGCAACCCCTTCATTAAAATATTCGTAGTAATACAAAGTCATGAATGTAGACTACCACTTTGAAAATTACTACATCTTAATCCTTTCATAAATATATACTTTAGTAACTCCTTACTAAAGTGGTTGGGCCCAACACTCTGAATAACCAAACCCATTAAACTTATCTCAAGGAAATATTTTATATCTCCGTTAAGAGATTATGAATTCCATCTTGAGAATATATGTTTCATCAACATTAAATGCGACTGCCTAACATACTGAGGTTTTGATCGTAACTTATAGATCTCACTCCTGATATATCAAAACAACCTACACCTCATGATCAGGTCCATTATTCTTTCAGGATTTAGAGTTGATGTAAATAAAAGTCGTGAGATTTATTATTCATTTGATAGTCGTTAGGAGAATAATAAATCTCACAGCGTTCCAGTTCAATATATCTTAACTCTTAAAACATATCAACATATCAACTAGAAGTCTCCACTTCTATGATCAAGACAAATCATCTTAGTTGATATGTTATAGTTTTCGCAGATGAAACACCCAATTTCATCACCGACTACGAACTGAAATTCTGAGTTTACAAAGAACTTGTGATTTATATCTTTTGTGACTAAATCACATACTATGCATCTCATGGACTAAGATAATGTCCCATTAGTTCATTTATAGATAATCTCATATAATTAAGCAATTTAATTATTTATGACATGCAAATAAATTGGATTTTAGGGCATAAACCCCAACACAGACCCTATCCCTAATGAGTAGTAATCTTTTATTTTTTCTTTTCAGTTTTTTTTTTTTTTTTTTTAAATTTCTTTGCTAGGTGAGAACAATATTTCTCTTTGGGCTCGTTGTTTTGGGCAACTAAAAAATTCTTTTAACGATGATAGATAGGTTTATGGATTTCTAGCTTTTAGCTGTAGTAAACAACTTTTTTATGCTTGGACAACCTTTCATGACTAGCTGTGCTTAGACAGCTTGTTATTGAGTCATGTTTGAATGACGATGTTAGTTGTGTTTGAACAACTTAGTATTTTTTAACTGTATTTGAACAGCTTTTTATTGAGTCATGTTTGAATGATGATCTTAGTTGTGTTTGAACAACTTAGTACTTTTTTTAGTTGTGTTTAAACAGCTTTTTATTGAGTCATGTTTGAATGACGATGTTAGTTGTGTTTGAACAGCTTAGTATTTTTTAGCTGTGCTTGAAAGTCTTTTTATTGAGTCATGTTTGAATGCAGTTGTGTTTGAACAACTTAGTATTTTTTAGTTGCGTTTAAACAACTTTTTCTTGAGTCATGTTTGAATGACGATCTTAGTTGTGTTTGAACAACTTAGTATTTTTTAGCTGTGTTTAAACAGCTTTTTCTTGAGTCATGTTTGAATGACGATGTTGCTCGTTACTCGTGACTTAGAGTCGTGGTATTGGAGCACCTTTTAGGTTAACCATTTTTTGTTTTGTCTTGAATGATGATTATATTGGTTGTGTTTGAACAACTCTGATTTAGTCAACTTTGGTAGTTGTGTATCGACAACTTCAATGGCTATGATGCTGTTGGCTGTGTGTGAATAGCTTTTAATTTAAAATTTTAATGACGGAGGTCCCTAAGACGTCTCCTAAGGACGACTCCTAAACGTTGCACACATTTTGATAATGACAGATGATGGATAATCATTGATAAATATGTATTGCACATGATAGATCATGGATAATTATTGATGATTACGCATGGATAATGCTTTCATGTATTATTAATCTTATGAATGATTGATCTTATGAATGACGAAAGTGATGGATAATCATACATACTGATGTGAAGATTAGGCAACTTGAAATGTAAAGCATTCCTTACTGGTAATATTTCTTCAAGTGTTCTATGTTCCATGGTCAAGGTAGTTCCTGGCTGTCTAAAGACTTCAGGTAGTAGGAGCCTTCTCTGGAATGACGGATTACCTCGTAGGGGCCTTCCCAGGCTGGTCCCAGTTTTCCTTGGGATGGGTCCTTTGTTGCCTGTGACACCTTCCTAAGGAAAAGGTCTCCTGTGTTAAACCTTCTCACCTTAACCTTTCTGTTATAGTATCTGGCCATTGCTTCCTTGTGCTTGGCCATTCGCTTCATAGCTTCTTCTCTGACTTTGTCAATTAGGTCCAAATTGCTGTTAAGTTCCTGCTAATTCTTCTGGTCTTCATATGTTTTGACTCGGTAGCTTGTCAGTCCTACTTCCACTGGTATGACGGCCTCAGTGCCAAATGTTAGTCTGAATGGTGTTTCTCTTGTTGGAACTCTTATGGTCGTCCTATATGCCCAAAGGACATTTTGTAGTTCTTTAGGCCATGCCCCCTTTGCCCCCTCAAGCCTAGTTTTGATAATTTTGAACAAGCTTCTGTTTATCACTTCTGTCTGGCCGTTGGCCTGAGGGTGTCTTGGAGAAGGATAGTGATTCTTGACTCCTAACTCTTGGCAAATTTTTTGAAACTTAGGGTTGTCAAACTGCTTTTCATTGTTTGATATTATGACATGTGGGACTCCAAACCTGCAATTGATGTTTTTCCACACAAAACTTATGACTTTAGCCTTTGTTATCGTCGTCACTTGCTCTATTTCTACCCATTTTGTGAAGTAATCAATTGCGACTATTAGAAATCTGAGTTGCTTCCTCCCTAGAGGGAATGGACCTAAAATATCAATTCCCCATTGGGCGAAGGGCCATGGTGAGGAGATGGGTATCATCGTCTCTCCTGGTCTCGTTTGGACATTTGCGAAGCGTTGACACTTGTCGCACGCTCTGACAATGCTGTATGCGTCTTTTTGTAGTGTTGGCTAGTAATATCCTGCTCTGAGCGCCTTTCCTGCTAAGGATTTTACCCCAGAGTGGTTTCCACAGGTTCCCTCGTGTATCTCGCGGAGCACATAATCTGCTTCTTATGAACTAGCACATCTTAGAGTTGTTTGTTGTTGGAAACTGCAATCTGACTGCATATTTCAACATTTCTCCTTCTAGAGGTATAAGAACTACTTTTGCTCCTCCCACTTTCTTCGTAGCTGACCCATCTGTTTGGACCGTCCATATTTCCATAGGGGATTCTTCTTCCTTACAGGGGTAAGTAAATTCTGCAATGAAGTCCGCCAGTACTTGGGCTTTGATTGCTACTCAAGGTCGATATTCGATCTCAAATTGGCCCAATTCAATTGCCCATTGAATGAGTCATACCGCTGCATCTATTTTGTTCATCGTCTTTCTTATGGACTGGTCTGTCATGACGACAATGGGGTGTGCTTGGAAGTAAGGACGGAGTTTTCTAGAGGCCACAAATAATGCGAAAGCTATCTTTTCCATCCTTGGGTAACTTGCTTCTGCTCCTTGAAATGCCTGGCTAGTATAATAAACTGGCTGCTGGATGTTCCTTTCTTCTCTAATCAATGCCGAACTTACTGCAATGTTGGATACTGCTAAGTCTAGGTACATCTTTTCTCCCATCACCAAGGGGCTTAGTAGAGGGGGTTTCATCAGGTACTCTTTTAACTTGGCAAGGGCTTCCTCGCATTCGTCAATCTACTGAAAAGATTTTTTCAATACCTTGAAGAATAGCATGCACTTGTCCGTTTCCCTAGAGGCGAATCTATTTAGGGTTGCAACCTTTCCTATCAAGCTCTGCACCTCCTTTACTGTCTTTGGTGATTTGACTTCAATTATTGCCTTTACTTTATCTAGATTTTTCTCTATACCTCGTTGGGACACCATGAATCCCATTAATTTTCCTGAAGCAACAACAAAAACACATTTTGCAGGGTTTAACTTCATATTGTACTTCCTTAGTGTGCTGAAAGTCTCTTTTAAATCGTCCAAGTGGTTGGCTTCATCCTTACTTTTCAATAGCATATCATCCACGTACACCTCCACATTCCTCCCAATCTGGTGAGAGAACATACATTTCACCAATCTTGTAGCAGTATAACCCTTGGTTGGTGATGAACGAGGTCTTCTCTTGATCGTCTTTACATAAGAATCTGGTTGTATCCAGAGAATGCATCCATGAAACTCAAGAGCTTGTGTCCAGCAGTTGAGTCTACCAGCTGATCAATCCTTGGCAAGGGGAAGCTATCTTTTGGGCAGGCCTTATTCAAGTTGTGAAGTCGACACACATTCTCTACTTGCCAATGCTTTTCTTTATCATAACCACGTTTGCTATCCAATCTGGATAAAATACCTCCCTGATGAAATCAGCCTCTAGTAATTTCTCTACTTCTTCAGTCACAGCTTTGTTGCGCTCTGGTGCAAATATTCTCCATTTCTACTGTACAGGTTTGCATTCTGGGTTGACATTGAGACGATGCTGTATGATCTTCCTATCAATCCCTGGCATATCCTCGTGTTTCCAAGCGAAAACATCTTGGTTTGCCTTTAAGAATGAGATCATTTTCTCTTTCTCTGAAGTTGGGAGTGTTGTTTCGATCTTCAATACCTTTATCGAATCTCCTGGGATGATCTCGACTTCTTGGGGTGTTTTTGACGATTCGGGAATGGATTCTGGTTCATTGATCACCCATGTTTAGTTCTTTCCGGATGCTAAGGTAGCTTGATAACACTCTCTTGCTAGAACTTGGTCTCCTCTAACTTCTCCTACTCCATGGGCTGTTGGAAACTTCACCTTCAAGTGATATGTTGACATCACTGCTCTTAGTCTATTAAGTGCAAGTCTTCCCAAGATGATGTTGTATGTTGAAGGGCAATCAACTAAGAGGAAATCAATTTCCTTGGTAACCTGTGCTGGGTAAGTTCCTGCGATCACAGTTAGAGTGACGATGCCTCTTGGGACGATTCTATCCCCTGTGAAGCTTACTAGAGACGAGGTGAAAGGCCTGATCCTTTTCTTATCTAGCTTCATCTGCTGAAATGTGAGCAAGTAGATGATATCTGCTGAGCTTCCGTTGTCAATGAGCACCTGGTGGATGTTGAATTCTTCTACTCTAAGCATAATTACCAGTGGATCGTCATGGGGTTGCCTGATACCGTGACTATCTCTCTCTGAGAAGACAATATCAGGCTCGTCATTCTTTGGCGTCTTCATTGGAGGGAGCCGATAATGGACGTTGTTTATTTCTCTCCCCTATACTTTTTTCAGGGACTTCAGCATTCTGCCTACCGTTAGTCCTCCCGAGATCATCTTTATTTCTCCTGCAGGGGGTTTGCTATCCCTTACCTTCAGAGTTCTGTCCTGGTCGTCCTTCCGTTGGTACCTATGGGGCTTCGTCTTTCTAACGTACTTCTATAACTTCCCTTGTCGAATCAAAGTTTCCACCTAGTCTTTCAGATGCCTACACTCGTTGGTGCGATGCCCATGATCTTGGTGGAACCTACAATATTTATTCTTGTCTCTTCTTTCTATTGGAGTGTTAATTGGCTTTGGCCATTGTAGGGAGGGATCGTCTCTTATCTACATAAGGATCTACTCAATTGGCATTATTAGAGGAGTGAAGTTAGTGAACCTGGGTTTCCTATCTAGAAGTTCCTTCTTTTTCCCTGTGGTCTGCCCAACACTTTGTGTCTCCTTCTTCTTGTCACAATTACTGCTTGTTCCTTCATCTCTTTTCCTTTTTCCTTTCCTTTCTTTTGTGAGCACCGCATGTTCCGCATTCATATACTTCTGAGCTTTATGGAGCAACTCTGCTACTGTTTTTGGTGGACTTTTAGTGATTGAGAAGAAGAAATCTCCTGGCAGCAACCCTGCTTGGAAGGTCGTTAAGATGACTTGATCTTTAACTTCATCTACCTGTAGCAACTCTTTATTGAATCGGGTGACGTACTGTCTTAGTGATTCTCCTTCTGCCTGTTGAATGTTGAGAAGATGACTAGTTGGCTTTTTGTGTTTTTGCCCCCCAATGAAATGACAAACAAAACCCTTGTTGAGTTGTTCAAAATCTGCAATAGTTCCCGGGGGTATCTTGCTGAACTATACCCTGGTTGCTCCCTTCAATGTTATTGGGAATGCCCTACACATCACCTTGTCTGGGGTCATCTGTAATAGCATCAACGTCTTGAATGATTCGAAGTGATCTAAGGGATCCTTAGAACCATCATATGACTCCAACTGTGGGAGGCAAAATTTTGGTGGGAGAGGAGGATTCAGCACTTCATTAGTCCGTCCTTCGAATCATCCCATCCAAATTTTCTCCGCCTTTGTCATTCATGGAACTTTTTAGTTCGTCCATCTCTTTCCTCATATTGCGAAGCTCATTCTCCACCCTGGTGGAATCTTCTCTAGAAATTTTGTCTCGCCTGTTGGCTTGAGAGTTTGATTCTTCTTCATTTTGGTTTTCACCTGTTCGCCGACGTTCTGCGTTTTGGGATTCCATTGTCTTTTGCAGTTCTTCATTCTAGCGAGTCAGCTCTTCCACATTGGCCAAGAGGGCTTGGATTTGTTGTTGTTGCACAGCATTTGGCTGAGGTGTGGCCTCTGCTTCCATCTCGTACTCTGAGGAACTCTTTTGTCACTAGGAAAGATGGCTTGAATGATTAGTGTCCCCATAGACGGCGCCAAACTGATGATGCAAAAAAATCAACAATTGAGCTCCTCGTCGTAGCGAATGGTCGAAGCTGTGAATGGGGTCATCTCTATAGGTAAGAATCCTACAAAATGAATTAAAGGGAAGAGTAACACGCCAGTGTGGCATTAGTCAAACCGCCTCCGATGCTTAAGTCAGTAAGGGAGAAAGATTCTAGAGAGAAAATGAGTTAAAAGTGATTTCGCAGAGTATTTGTGTGTACCTTTAACGTCTGTTGTCTTCTCTTTTATAGCTACGTGCCTCATTAATAGGCAATGATGTGCTACATTTATGCTCATGGCTAGTGCATTATAGAATCTTTTTCTAGAGATCACAGCTCATTCTGTGACGGTTGCTCCGTCCGTTACATTTTGTCATCAATGTGCGTAATAAATGCGTAACGTCTTCTCTGGGTGAATGACGATTTGCGTATAATGACGAACATAAATTTCTGGTTCATCAAGTATCAAGCTTGATATTGTGTCTAGCTAAAAATTGGAAATCACTAAATAAGAAATTACTTAAGCAAGCCTAAGTATTTAACCTCACAAGTAATGTATTCCACTTCAAAAGTTTCTCAACAACTTAATTTACAAGGCATAGACTTCAATTTATAGACTTAAATCATTCAAGGTATTTTCCCTAACATCAAAACCTCAACATTTTATAAGTAATTCTCATAAGATTTACACCACATCAACAAGAGACCCATGATACCAAAAACACAATATCCCCCAAGACTAACAATTTAAATCTTTAACTAACTCCAAATAATTAATAAAAATTATATTTACTATATATTTCACATTAGAAAGCCAAAACCCCCAAATCTTCACCATAACAAAGCTTAGATAGTCACCTTTGTAAAAACCATAAACCCACTCATCAAATAAATTTACCAATTTAAAAACCCATATACATAATCACAAGAATATCACCCAAGAAGCTCATAAATCAAATGAATATCATTTTCGAAGCTTAGATTAAAAGAACCTCAACAAAAAGTATAATATCCACCAAAAAGATAAGGAATTTTTACCTCAAATAAAAGGGATGAGTGAGCCTTAGCATTTTTCTATGGAGATTTCCAATAAACCTTACCAGAAAATTGGTGGAAGTGGTTGTGAGATGAGCACCGATGAAAATAAAATAGAGATGTAGAAAGTAGTGTATGTGGGTATGTTTGTGCTTCTGTGAAAATAAAAGAAAATGAAGGCAACCCCTTCATTAGCCAGCCAAGGGAGAGAGATATTTTGAGAGAAATGAGTGGTGGGGAATTAAAGGGGTAGGTGGGGTCACGTGTGAGCCATAAAAATTCTGACTTCTTCTTCTTTCTTTCTTTCTTTCTTTTTCTTTTTTAATGGAACCTGGGGCATTACAGTATTCATCACATAAGAGCTTATAACCTGATTTTACTGCATAACTTATGATGATACACAAAATCGTCAATGAGTTGATTATCCACATGCGTGCTAATTAGGGTATCTGAAGGAAAAGAGGACAAAGAACCTACAGAGAGCATCGATGGGATGCCAACCAAAGACCTTCCGAAGGTTAAATTGGTGATAGAAGAATCTCCAAGAACTCAAAAGTGTGAAAGCTGGGAAACTTCACGTACCTTAAGGAAAAGGAGGCTTGGTGCTTATATAGTGGTCTAGAGCTGACCAAGATCCCTTGGATGTAAGATCTTTCCTTGTAGAGAAGATTTGGAGTTAAGGCCCCAAGATCTTAGGACTATTCTTCCCATACTAGGAATATATGACGAACGTTTAGTAGGATCTTTGGACGTGATGTGCAAGTTCTTTCCATATAGGGATGCATGAGTGGGGAACACACAAATATTGTGGAGGGCAAGTGTTATTACCTGTCGGTACATTTGTCATCCTGTCAGTATGCTTGTCCTCCTTTGGTATGCTTACCAATTCGTTGGTGTTTGTCCTTACCTGTCGGTATGCTTGTCATCCCATCGGTACCTTCACCTATCGGTATGCTTACTAATTCGTCGTCTTGCTAGTTTATCTTTGGCTCCGACAGGCTACTGGGGCGACAGTACGAAAGGTGCCTTTGTGGTCAAAATAGGATTTAGGCCTGACAGATGTTGTTACATCGATGGAGGACTCAAATCCCAATGGATCTTCTAGCTTGATGGTCAAAAGAGTTAGAAAATTTCTATAGTCAAAAATATCCCCATCAACTTCCATTCTTATCCCACGACCAGAACACAATGTCATCCTAGGAACTACTAGGCAGTGGTATGGCTTTGATTAGCTGGGCTTTGAAGGGTAGGAAAAAATTATCAAGTAATTGACTCTTCCAACAACTTATCTCCTTGTCAATAAGAACTGAAATAGTAGCATCTTTAGGGAAGAAAAAGAAAGAGGGAGAAGAAACAATTTTACCACTTGATTCCCCCAATAGCCAGTCACCCTCAAAGATTCGAATTTTTGTCCCATCACTTATCCTCCATTGGGCACTGGCTGAAATTGGTCTCCTTACCCATAAGATACTCTTCTAGGCATATGAACAAGAGTTTAATTTGGCATTAAAAAAAAAAAAAAAAAAGTTCCATTGAGGAAGTTCTTCGATTTGAAGACTTTGTAAAAAAGAGATTCAATATCATTCAATTGAAGAACCTAATGTAATGTGCCGAGGGTGTTGTACCAAAGTTTTATCTTTGAATAAATTGGTTTAATGGTATTCACTCGTTTATTACCTATTTAAAGTAGACATAAAATGGTTTACCCAATGAATAACTAGTAAATAATTGACTTTACTCAATAACGCTAACCCTTTAAAATAACCAAACTACTAAATGGATTCTTAAAATGATCCAAAAAGGAACAATCACTATAAATAGTGACCACAATGCTCATTCACACAAGGAACGAACCTCCGGACATGCAAGCTAATAAGCTCAATGCAAAGTATCATTTGCATGTCCAATACTCAACCAATGCAACAACTCAAGGTAATTGCATTAAGGATAAAAAATCCAACAAAGGGCACATGAGTGAAAGTACTTAAAGAAAATGCATAACATTTAACAACAAGTACAAGGCTACAAAGCAAAAGTACAACTACATGTATGGTAAATATACTAACATCTTATATATATAAACCAAAGTACCACATCCAAACATATCCATGAGTTTTAAAACCAGTAGAATAACCAAACTGTTTAACACATTGTATCAAACTCATAATGAAAACATTATTCAAAAACATAATACCATAACCAACACCATAACCAAAAACATAAGACTGAACAAAAAACTAGAGAAACACTGTTTTTGGTTGCTCCTCCTCAAAATGGCACTCCCCCTCAAGAGCTGCTTCTCAAAAATTCTCCCCCTTTTTGACCGGAATGGCCAAAGGGTTACTGCTGGGTGTTGATGCTGTCATACTTGCCTGAAAGTATGTTGAGTTGATCCTGAATTGCTGCCATCTTGTCAGTATGCTCAGTCTGGACATCTAAGATCAATCCTTCCAGGATGATCTCAAATGCATCCGGAGGCAAGGGGCCGATAAGGCTGAAGCCCCGCTCCCTCTTGCCTCTCGCTCGGATGTGGACGCCCGTCCCGCGTGCCTCCGGCCAGCTCCATTGATCACCTTCTCTCCATGGTCACCCATCTCTTCATCACCCAAAGACTAACTTGTATCCCGATGATGGTCATCTTGTCGATGGTGGTCGAAGGTGTAGACACGGGGCTGATATCTTGAGGGATTGCAACACCTTTTGCTTTGAAAAGCCTCATGAGAAGGCTAGAAAGATCGCCTTGGGCCTAGAGGTGCTCCTAGTCTCATCCACACCAGGTCAAATATGTGAGAGCCGATGTCAATGAAGGTTTTTCTCCGAGCTCCACGAGGAAGATAGCTCTCGGCATTGTTGATTGTAGTCATCTTCCTCACTGGATACAAGTTCAACATCACGATGGTGGTGAGGCACCCATGTCAATTGGAAATGTCGTAGTGTTGAGACATCTCCCTCTCTCTATTCACCAATGGCATTCTAAACAAGTTTCTATAAATAGCATCCCTGTCTCCTTGTAATTGGTGAAATCATGATCCTCTAAACCCTCAAGCCCTTAGTACCTCATCAATATCACGCGGCATCTGGTGAATCATATTTCTCGATCTAGCAATTCACCATCCTCCCTTATAATAGCATTTGCATAGAATTCCCTTATTAAAGGCTCACAAACCGCAGTGTAGGTCACTCAAAGAATTTATCCCATCCTCTCGCCTCAAAACAATCCGGAATGAAGGTGTCCTTCAAGTCCCCTAAGTCTACAAACCTTTCCTAAATAATGGTTCCCTTCAAGAAAGAATCTTTGTATCTATCAAAGTGTTGAACCGACCTAAACATTATGGCTCATTTTCACCCTTTGTCGCCCTCTTAGCAGAGTCTTCTTCTTTGTAAAAGGAGCCAATTCAGAACAAACAAGAGGCCAACAAGAGAAAGACAATAGATGAACACTCAAAACATTAGTAACATGGTAGTGTCATAGAAAAGGACGGAGTATCAAGCCAACATTTAGTCCATACTCAACTTCAATCGGCCATTGAAAGAAATAAATAAATGGAAAGCATAAACAACCTATCAACAATTTCTTATGCATACCACATTTTGACAAGGATCACAACAACTCAAACAAGAACATTCTAAAGTACACCCCAAGCATAGACTTCAACATGCAATAATTAGCGTGATTGAGGCAATGTATACCACATCCAAAGAAAGCATATGTCTACGACATATCTAATGAGTACGAGATGCTCAAACCAAAACAGAAAGGCATAATATCCACAGGCGTAAGCAACACATATGATATCCCATAGTTAATAGCAACATAAAGCTCTTAAACATTATAACTCCACCATCAAAACTCAACCATATTAAAACCAACCATACCACAACAAAGAGTATATCATAGTAAACCCAAAAAAATTACAATGAGTCATAACATAATGGGTATGAGGATTTACCAACCAACACGTATTAGTCAAAATACTCAAAATAGAGGCACCAAACATGATATCAACCATATTTAGCATCTTAAAGCGAAAAATCAATAGAACCCAAACCCCCAAAACTAAATTGTAAAAGGAACATACCCATGTTCGAAACCCATAACTCAAAACTCCAACAACATCTCACAAAACCAAGAAAACAAGCATTAAAAACATGAAATATAGAGTGAGATAAAACCCATACCTTTTTCTTTCTTGGAGATTTGAAGTTGAAAAGATGCAAAAATGTAGGTTTCAGGTGAGTAACACGATGGGCCTGGCAGGCTCTATCGGGGGAAGACAATGAATAGTCATAAAAGTTCGAGGGAAAACCTGAAAAGGTTTAAACAAAAACGACTTTAAAAATACAAAAACACGATTTTCGCAATCGAGTCAAGTTGCCATCTAGCTCGCCAAGGTAAGCTACAAAACACTTTGAAAACAAGATTCTGAAAATTTTTCCAAGTATTTTTCACTTGATCGAAAGGTCTACCCGCCAGGAAGTCGCGAAGCCAACCGCGAAAATCTTCTATAAAACTCCTCGATCGAACAATCTTCCACCGCGAACAACAAGTCGCCATAATGAGTTAAAAACATGAAAATCCAAATTTTGAAAAAGAGTATTTTTCATGATCGCATTTACTTGCCTGAGTTACCAGCGCGAAAAATCTCCAGATGGGCTCGCGACCGAACATGACCGGCCGCCCCATGATCGAGTCACCAAAACAGGTAACACCGGTTTTTGAAAATTTTGACAATTTTTGTAAAACAAAGTACTTTCCAAAACAACTAAAACACTCAAAAATATTTTTGTGTTTGACTATCAAAGATTGAGCATGTGAAAACACATTTAATCAAGTACAATCACACGAATGAATATGGCATTCATTGAACATAGACATGTATTGTGAATATCAAAAATGAGATAGTCCTTAGTCTAATGTGAAGTCTTAATGATCAATTCAATCATACACACAACTAGCACCTTGGGAGGAATAATGTGACCCATCTCAATTATAAAAATATGCATATATGACCTCCTACATAACTCGAGTACACACATCTTTGGAAGCTTTTCATTCGCTCCATGTTCAACATCATTTGATCTTTTGAATCAACACATCTCATCAGGAGATCGATGCCTAAATTTTTTGATATTTCACTTTCGATGAGTTAGCCTTTGGCTTGGGCATCATACAATTTTATTTTTGGTCGCTTCCTTTTTCTAGTCAATACTAGTATAAAGATGTGTCTTGTACCATCATCTCTTTTTCATTTGATATTTACAATTTTTGAGCTCTAAGCAAAAACAAATAAAATAAAAGAGCGGGAAGATATATAGGCACAAGCTCTATGTGCATGTCTCAAGATCAACAAAATCATTCACTAATCATTTATGACAAGGTTATTGATCTATTTACAACAAGGCATATATTTCAAAAATTCTCCCACAATGATATTGTAGCAGCATAGGAAACAAGCTATGTCAGATGCACAAAGCCATTTGCACAAGGTACAAGGTAAAACATATTTTGAGACAAAATTCAATAATGTCAATCAAACTTTTGGATTTCTACTTTTTTATGTGGTTTTTGGATTTTTGACACACAAGAAGGAAAAAGATTGATCAAAAGCAACAATGTAAAACATTAAAGCAAAAACAAATATTCAAAACAATTTCAACTTCAAGCTAGCAAGAACGCACAACCAAGCATAGTCACAAAAATATTGGAAGTATTAATGCATGGACATGTTATAATGTTTATGCATTTAGTACCCCCTCTTCACCCACATGTCACATGCGTTCGGGTGATATCCCTATAGGATTGGCACGAGAGTTAGACTTTCAAACCTTCTAGTGAAGCTTTCAAGCAAGTGGTGAATGCACCGGACATTATCACATCCATCACAACGAAATCACCGGTCTCTTGATTGCTTAACAACCTAATTCTTTTGGCTATTTCTTATCCCTGGCCTGAGCACTTGAATTCTTCAATGCTTGTAGCTTATGGCAATTGGGTCCGTGTGACCTTGAAGTCCACAAAGATGGCAAGTGTTGAGTTCTGCACTTTTGTGACTCTGAAGCGAGTTCCCTTTATCCTTAGGTTTAATTCCTCACTGATTGTTTAGGAGGTTTAGTCATAAACCGTTGACGCTATTTCCTTCTTCTTTTCTCCGACTCACTTTTCTCAACATTTGTGGTAGCCCCCTTCTCGATTCTGCTTTCAAACTTTATTTCCTTGTATTTAATAGCCGAACTGCTCCCGGTGTATCTCAATCCAATCTTGTTCCGAAATGGTTTTCGATGAGCAAGCAGCCATCAAGCTTCTACAGGAGACTCGGCTCCATTTTAGCATTGGCTTAAACCACTTCATGCTCAAGGAATTTGATTTTTGAATAAGCTTCTTTTAGCTCACCATTTACATCTCAATCTTACACTTGGCCTCCTTATGTCTTCCCGGGGAGACTTCTATAGTCCTCCTCTGCCTTCTTCATCTTCTTCATAGTTGCCTTGGCCACCCTTTGCATACTCTTTCTAACTTCTCAAGGAGTGAGTTGTACTTTCACACGGCCGCATCTTTATCTTCTTCAAGATTCGGATTTTTCTCGTACTCCCATGGATTCTCATCACTATGTTCGCAAGTTCTGTACAAGCAAATTCAAGTCCTCCTAAGACTCAACATGAGCAATAGTCATAAATGCTAAGAAATTCTCTTCTTCATCACAACTATCCTCGAATCAAAGTCAAGAATCTCAGTCATCGAGAGTGGCTGTATTATGCCCCGCCCTTCTCGATCTTAAGTGTTAGGACACTTTTGAAATGGCCATGTCCATTACATTCAAAACAAGTGACTCCTTTGATTAGATTGGGACTCCTTTCCCCGCTTCTTTTTGAAGTCCTTCTTCTCCTTTCCCAACTTGTAAATTTCTTGTCACCAAATTTCCCATCGTTGAACTTCGTAAATTCGGCGAAAAATTTTGCAAGGTATAAATATCTTTTCAACAACATCCTCATCCGATGAGCCTGGGTGCTTACTTCATTTATATTCAGCAAAGAGATTTGCTCTTCTGAGTAGGGTAAAGACACCATAAGTCTCACAAGTCAACCAGCTTGGACTTTGATATCGTACATCCTTGCTCTCTTCAATCGCCTACCTGGGCATGGAAGCTTTCCTGCAAGAATGACCGGTTATCTTCCCATTACCTTGGAATCCTCTGTTTTCTCTCACAAATTAAATCTTGCCGATGACAACTTCATTCAACTTACTATAGAAAGAATCAAAGACTCGTCCTCACTCATTCGAGCCCTCAACCTGGTGGTCGCATCCAGCTTCATGTCTTTACTTTCTTCGTTCCTCATACGTGGTCTCCAATATTCGCCATGTCTCATTGGTACAGAAATGTGAGATAACTCGTGGAACTCATTTGGAGATAAGATCACAAAAATAGTGTTAAGTGCTTGCTATTTGCATTAGACACCGAGGGTCGCTTATCCCACACGGATTTGGCAACCTCCCGCCTAGTCCATCAATATCCACCGCATCCTAACCAAGCTTCATCCATCAACACAAAAATGTCTCTCATCCCGACTTTCAAAAGGCATAGTTGCTACCATCAAAATATGGTGGAGCATTTAAGATCGAGATCAGTCCATCTCAACCAAAGGATCGTACTGTTGTAATTAAACCACGCCAGTGCACTGCGATACCAATTGAAAGTTCAAATAGCGTATAAAACACTATGAACGTTAGACCCCAATTTACAAGTTGTCAATTCAAGCTTATTTATCAAACAATTAATGCAAGAATATGACCATAAGCATATAAATGCACTGATAAACAATCTAAACCAAATAAAAATCACATCCACAAAGAGAAATTAAATAGAAAAATTAAGTGGAAGAGAGATGCAAACACAAGGACAACACAAATGTATGTGTTATCGAAGAGGAAACCAAAGTCCTCTGCTGCAAACCCTGCACGCCCTCTGCTGCAATAATCCACTGAAGAATGTAGTTAGGATACATGAATAGTTACACCCTCCAAGTCTAATCTACTTAGTGCACCTGCTCCCTCGGCTCCTACCTAATGAGGTTGCGCCGAACCTATTTCTTCTTTAGCCATCGATTCGTTATAGCCCATAGCATCAAACCATCAACCATTGGCCCTCGTTAATCCCAAGTTTCCTAAAGCACCAAACTTTCTCAAAGATATGGGTATGGTGAGAAAAAGGTTTTGGTGAAGTGTACTCCAAGGATGTAACAATGGAGAGGGGCGAGTAGAGGAATTTAAAGAATTTCTAGCGAAAGATTCAGATTTAGTCAATCTTTGTTTTTCTAGGTTTCTCTCAATATTCTCTCCGGAAGCTCTCTACATTTCGGTGGGTATAAGGGGTATTTATAATGTGTAAGAATGAAATGCGAAGAGTCGGCTTTTTCCAAAAACGTAGCCGGGTCAAGTACTTGGGCTCTCGGGCGACTTGATCGAGCCCCGAGTTCAAGCCACGAGGTAATCGAATCTGGCCAATTGTACTTTTTGTCCTCGTATGTGCCTGGCCTGCATGATGCTTCAACTTTTGGCATGCTTGGCACGTGTGTACCTTTGGCTCGCAAGCCGCGAGCAACCCGTGAGATCCAACAGCAAGACTCGCTTTGCACACTCCAGCATTTCACACTCTCTCACACACTACCCTTACATGATTCCTACCTAAATACAAGGTAATCTAATGGCTAAAATACAAGCAAAATTTGGCATGGAATAAAGCTACCGTAATGGTTGATTAAATTCAACCTACACATGCAAAGGCAAAGACAAGAAACCAAAAGAGACAAGCAACTAAAGAAAGATGCAAAGCGCATATGAAAAGGCATAAACGGATAAGCATGTGATAAGCATGGTAAGTAAAGAAGAAAGCAAGCAAACAAGCAAACAGCAAACAAGTAAGAAAGCAAATAATGGGTGGTGGTCCAAGCAGACAAATGTAGGTTTGGATTGATGTCTATAGCTTCATTGTGTTGAAGTACGAATGACATACTAGAAAGCAAGACTCATGCATGGACATGTAAACAAGTGTGTAAAGATGCACAGAAAGCCAACAAATGGCATAAACAAGCCCGTAAGCATATCATTGCGCCGGAGCTGAAAAGGGGCTGGTACGCATGGAATAACCCTAAGATCTCGAAGGCACTTCCCAAATGGTCACATCCGAACAAGGCCTCACTGGCGTTGTGGTGTAACCACACAACCACAAACCCATGGGTGGCGTCAAGTGTGGTAAAGCCTAGAACAAGAGAGGCTAAGACGAGCATAGCATAAAAGCAAGCAAGCATATATGCAAATAAGAATGATCCAAGCCCTTTGATATGGCAAAGGTGTATGGACAATGACAAGGACCATGTGGTCTAGATCGTGTCCAAACCGATAGGCCAAACATAAGAAAGAAAGACAAAGTGACAAAAGGTTAGTAATAAGGGTATGACAAACATAGCCCAGATCCTAGGCACACAAACATGGCATGGAGCGCATAAGCACATGGAAGCATAGAATAAAGCATGTAGAGAACGTAGATCCAAGCATATTATAGGCATGTGAAATCATAGATCTAGACATATAGGCATAGAAACTTACACGTAGACATGTAGAAACTTAGCACATAGACATGGAAGAACATGAATCCAAGTACATATAAGCATGTGAAGACAAGGATCTAAATCCATATATCATGGAAAAATTACACAAAAACACATAGATCCAAGCAAGGCATAGCCAACATCATACAAACATGTGAACATTTAACCCTAACAACCTAGAACAAAAAGAGGCATAAGACATAGGAAAACATGGCATAAAACCTAAAGCATGAAGACTAAATACAAGCATGTAAGGATGTAGATCTAAGCATGAAACACCTAAAAGCAAAAACCAAAGAGATTTAAGCTAGAACACAAATAAAGCAAGAAACATGCTAGTGAGAGAGCAATAAATCATGTTATTAAGGCAAAAGAGCAAAATAAATGCTAGAAAAAGATTTAGAAGGTTAGGCGTACGGGTAGTAGCTAGGAAGCTATATCCACACCCGTAAACCCCAAATCCTGATGTAGAACCAAGGATAAGAAGATTGCATAAGAACAATACCTTGTGTTTTGGTGAAGAGAGAAGCATCAAGAAGCTTTTAATGTTTTATGTGAGTTTTTTGTGTTTCAGGGAAAATGTGTAGAAAATCGTAAGGAGCAAAACCTAAAAAAATGATCCTCTCCTGTTCAAGGGTGCCTAGGGCTTTTTATGCTCGACACGAATTTCTCGAGGTGAAGGGCCGCCACCTTCAAACTTCCTGGGATGGATTTGATCTTGACATGTCCGAAAGGTCTTGACTTCCTGCTTTCCGAAAAGGTATGGATCTTGAAAATCCAACGAATCAAAAGTTATGGCTCCTTAGTTACCGGCATCGACGGGTGCATTATCCCTGCTTAGGACATCTCGACCGTCTAACCCGATTTGACTCCATGAATAGTCATTGGAACGAGAATTTGATTAATCTTCCTCTAATGGATTTAAGCCAACCCGTCTAACAAATAGATCAAAATTAGGATTTTTGGGCCCACTTTAGATCGACTTCGGGTCAAACTTGGTCAAACACCTAAGAGTTGTTAAAAATCTCCCCAAGAAGCTCGTTTGATGTGGAAATCCATGAAAATATTGTTTTGTGGGGGTTTGGACCTCATTTAATCCTTCTACAAATCAGGGTCAATTAGAGCATTTTGGCCATTTTAGCCAAAGAGGCATTTCTAGTGCTCCGATGCCCGAATGGTTTGCACCACATCATTCTTTATGTTCTCATGGCCCCATGGAGAGAAAAATAATATTTTGAAATTTTTCGAGATCTCTGCACGCAAATCGAGGGCAAAACAAAATACCGTATCAACAATGGACATCATGCTTTCATTAGCTCGGGGGTCTTAAGAAAAGGGCTGTTATTTTATTGAGATTACAACGTCAATGGGTTCAAATTTCATACAAATCCATGTGATGAATGTAAAATAAACACAAAAATAATTGAGTTACAAGGAAAGAGAGTGATCAAAGCGCAATGTGCCTTATATATGGACAACTAACCGACATTTTTGAATTTCAATGTATTATGGAACAAATTATGTTATTTAAATGTGATTGGTATGATGTATCTCCCTAAGGAATTGGTTATAAGAGAGATCACTATGGAATCACTATTGTTAAATATTGTGAAAGTTGAAAACCAAAGAGCCAATTGTATTAGCGTGTCGAACAACTCAAGCTTGTAATGTAAATGGAATAAAAGATCTCACATAGAATATTGTGATAGAAACCAAGCCACAAAACCTATATAAAATGCTTTCAAATGAATAAGAGTCATACCAAGAATTGTATTAGCGTGTCGAACAACTCAAGCTTGTTATGTGAATGGAATAAAAGATCTCTCATGGAATATTGTGATAGAAACCAAGCCACAAAACCTATATAAAATGCTTTCAAATGAATAAGAGTCATACCAAGAAGAAGAGAATTTACACCGCAATGCAAATTTGCCGCAAAAAGAAGATGAGAATGATGATATAGATTGGAGCAGGAGTGATGTAAGAACATGATAATCAAGCGACTTCAAATATTGCATTCGATGGGCAATTAAACCAATCTTAACATAGAACTAGCTACCATGGTACAATTATAAACTTAAGAGACATAACAAATATGCGGAAATATGTTATGAATGCTAAAAGTGCTGTTGTTGACTTGATATTATTTGTAAAATTTTAGATATCATTTGGTATTAAGGTTGTAATCATGTGGGTTCCTTTTAATGGTAGAGAGTGACCGAAGTTGTTATTGTTACTTACATTTTGTTGTTGTAGGTGGCGTTACAACTATAGCATTTTATTGATGTTGTTATGCAAAGTTAGATATATTATTGTAGATTCTAGTTGGGCTCAATTAGTAAAGTTCCCTGATGGCTGAATAAGAGATTTGAATTAATCCCCCGCCACACCAAAACTCGACAGTGTCTTAATTAGACGATAAAGAGCTAAAGATATATTAATGTTTTTCGTGGTCAGGCAAATGTATGGAAACCCGTTAAATCTAAATGGATTAAAGTTTTTTTTTTTAGAGTAATTTTTCATTTCCTCTCATGTTTAATGTTTTTATTTTATGATGATACTAGCAAGTTGGAGATGGAGAGTACAACCCAAATAGTAACAATACGGGAGGCTTCCATAAATAGCTTGAGGGTGACCGAAAGGAAGACTAATAGAGACTTTGTCATGATTGTAGTTGTTTACTTTTAAAATAATATTTAATATCATGGTTAAGTTTAATTTTAGGATTTTTATGTTGACACCCCATTTTACAACCCACATTTAACGTCATATGGAGGGTAAATGAGTAATTTCACCTTGGAGATAACCATCTTAATTGTATTAATAGATACTTAATTTCTTCATCAAAATGATCTTAATGTTTTAGCGATTAAATTGACTAGTCATGTTTTTAATCAAACCATCAAATTGAAAGTTATCATCAAATCCAAGATTTAATGGCCGGAATACACTATCACAAATTAAGTCCAACTATGACATTATGAATAATCAATCTCATTGGTTATAATTATAAATCTAATTTGAAATTAATGATGTGTCATAATTCTGATTGGCTAGGACTACAACTTATGGCATGGTTATAGACACTTAATTAATTAGATAGTCAAACATTAATTATTCAATGAGTAATTTGTGTAATTATCTTTTAATTGGGGTAAACTCGATTAATTAATTTTGAAATGGAAGTAATTGGGGCCTATTAATGCTAAGTGGAAACTAATTTTGGGGCTTATTAATGCTAATAATGCTGCAATTATTTTCCAACAAATGACCTCTCAAGTAACCATTTTGCTGATATCTCTCCCAAAAATTTGCATTTTGAAAGTGAAGTTAATTTTTCAGAAACTAGACATCCGGGGCTTCAATTTGAGCACAAGAATGAGGCAATTCCAATCATAATTGAGAAAAGATATGATTTTTTGAGGTTAGCTCTAAGAAATGTTATAGGAGCTACTGGAAAACTAAGGTTTTATTCATTTTGTTGCTCATCACTCCCACCAACTCAAATTTAGATGCATTAGCTTTCTTAAATACCGAAATAAAGGTCTAGGTTCATGATTTTCTTTGATCCTTTGTTAACCTCGCAAATGCTCTTCCATTCATATCTTCTCCACCACTACTACATAAATCCCCATCTCCCTCCATCTGTCATACTCAGTATCATCGCTTCCTCTCGAGTTCTAATGAAGTAGAGTTAGACTTGTCATATATTGGTCTTCCCCGAATTTAAGGTATTTGAAAGTGAGACTCATTCTCCCTCTCCTAGTTCTTCTCTTCTTTACTCCACCCTTAGACCTCCACACCAAATGCCTCCCTCCTCCACTTATGTGGATGTTGCAGTATAATCCTTTCTTTAACTTATTCTGTTCTCGTTCTTGTTTTATTTTTATTTTTTATGTTGCTATAATGTCAATTTAAGATTAAAGAATCCTAGTTAATTATTGAAATTGCTTGAATATTTTTGAATGGTCTTGTTATGCTTGAATGTTGTTCATATCATTCTTTCACATGTTCTTTGTTGTTCGTCACATGTTCATGCATGACACTAGTTTCGATCTTAAATCTATATCCAAAATGTGAAAAACATGTTAATTTTATAATTTTTCCAAATGCTTGAATTTAGGATATCACCATTTACACATTCACTAAGTTATTTTTGTAATTATTAATAAATGAATTAGGGTTTTTATCATATGCATACACATTAAATTCAAGCAAAGCAATGAACATGGATTGATGTTAGATGATATGATATGAATGTTGGCCACCATAGTCTAGGAAGACCGGGCCACTGTGCAAGGCGTAGTGCCTAATGTTAGGACATATGTAGATATTGCTAAAGACATATGTAGATTAGCTAATCCTTTGACAAAACGCACTTTACTTGTAATTGGGTAGATCTAGGATGGGTTTAGTACTTCAAGGAACAAGAGTTTAAGTTTAGTATCAAACCATGCAAATTTGTTCAACAAACAAGTGAAGAAGTGTTGCCTATTAAAGCTGTGACAGATAGCTCCATTGCATCCATATCCATTTAGGTTTAATGCCGATGCTCAACAAACAACCTCGACGTAAGTTGTATTTGAAATGAGAATTACCAAATTCATATTTCTAGATCTGATTTCACGCATATCGATGTGTATTCGTAGGGCTTTCTTTCTCATAAATCCTAGACATATATAAATATTATTTTAAGGCCATCAAAGTGATGCAAAGTGGATGCAACTCAATGCAAATTGATTGTGCATGCACCAGACTGCAGACGTAATTTGTCCTAGTTCATCATATTCCTTGTGAGCCAAGCACGCTTCAAGGCATATGAACCAAGAGCTTAATCTTCATCGTTGGATGAACTAAAGAACTCAAGTAGCCCAACATCTTCCTCAAGTTGGTGCGTTAGTCAGCATTCTGGATTAGTGCATCAATTGGTGTTAGTCACGCATCGGAACCGTAAGTATTGAAAGGTTAGATTGTGACTACATTACAAGTCCACCGGGTATTGGGGTGCGGTTTAACTGTGAGGTTGGTATTGCAGACTAGATTCCTTTTACTTGTAACCGCTTGTTTTTTACATAATAGTGGATTCTCAAGAGTGGTGACCTTAAATTCACCCAAAGAGGGATTTGCCTCTGGTTTTCCTATCAAAACAAATTACCTCGTCAAATTTATTTTCCGCCGGCATTTAACTTTTAGTTGGTGATTTGTTTGTGCTAACACGCTTATTGCATGTAATTGAATCTAATTAATTTCACTTGGCTAAATTAATTGATTAAGTTACCAAAAGGGTCAATACATTCTTGGCCTATCAAGTGGCATTTAGCGGTGCACACCGATTAGGTTAATCTTTGGCCGTGGTGATCCATTGACCTCGTTTGTCATGGATAGAGGATAGTTTCTAGCTATACCTCCTTATTTGATGCAGACAACTATGGCCACCGGAAAGTATGCATAAGAGCTTTTCTGCGCCTTTAGACGAAGGTGTGGCGGTAAGTCAGTGGAGATTGGCCGAATCTAAGCCAAAAGGAAGCATCACCGGGCTTCGATTAGGGATGAAGCCAAGATCAAAGCGGCAAATCCAACTACAGAGCATTAAATGCTTTATTCAGCAGGCCTCACCAATGACGAAGTTCAAGAAGATATTCTCTACTAAAACTGCATGAAGCACGGACTATCCTCTAGACAACCCATGTAAGTGACTAAAGCCGTCAAGGATTTGAAGTTTCAAAAGCTTACCATAAACTTTGAATAGATTAAGATTGAGGAGGATGTTTATGACGAGTTCTATGCCAAGCTAAAAGACATAGTTAACTCCACTTAATCTTAGGGAAACTATTCCGAACCCAAAGTTGTAAGAAATGTGCTCAAATCTCTACCTGAGATTCCATGCCAAGATCACCGCCATTGAAGAATCAAGGACACAAAATTCCTTTGACAGAGCCGGGTCAGCAACTTGCAAAATTCTCGCGTGAATCAACAGCATAAAAGTTAGAGCTCAACTCGAGAGGACTTCTAGTGCAAAGCTCGATGAGATGCTTAGTTTTGTGAATCGTCGAGCAGAAACCGCTTACTGTATGATTTCTCTCTCCTAATATTGCCTCTTCTAGTACTACCGTGTTTGTCTCACCTATCAATAGCAACTGGAACAATGAATGTAAACTAATATAGCTAGTGAAACGTAGACGTTGGGCAAATCTATTTTAGGTGCACCCTGCTTTCTGAAAAAGAAAGAGACTAGAAACCCTAGAAATAAGAATAACAAACAGCTCTCAAATGAAGAAGCCGCATCTCCTCACATCACCGTGAGCTTCAAGGCATACTTGTCCAAATTGCTACAAGTGGTTAGCCACCAACAAAGCAAATAATATGATTTCGTCTAAAACCGTAATCGCCCATCCTCTTTGCTCCCTCTTGGAGATCTTCTTGTGCCCCGTTCATTTCAAACTTGAACGATTTCAACTCTTCTCCCCTTTCACCACGTGATCAAAACTTCGCTTAAAGGAATGGTTTTTCCAAGGTTTGAAGGAAAAGGCTCTATGATTTAGTCACTTTTGTTTCTCTCCCCTTATGGTTTTTGCATTACTCAGGTGTTTTGCTTTCTTGTTTTTGAGTCGCTCTGGGCTTTATGCTTTTCTTTGTTTAACATGTTTTTGTTTGTTTGTTTTTAGTTTTTGCTTTATTTTGTTTTTCATAAAAATTTTAAAAAAAAATTGAAAAATAAAAAAATACAAAAACAATGTGTGTTTTGTTTACATTGGTACTTGTGTACTTTGATGGCTATTGAAACAAAGTTTTCTAAACTTTGTATTTTGTAGCTTAGATGAGCATCTCAATGCACAACTAAGCACCGAGCCAGGGCACGTGCTTGTGATGAGTAAGTTTATAATTCTTGTACTTAACACTTATATCACTTTTGATGGGAAGGACTAAAAATCCAAACGTAAAGACATAATTTCTTTCTGCTACTTTTGGATACATAAAAGTGTGTACAATGATTTGGCCATCATAAGGGATACATGTGTTATTGTATGCTCACTAAACTGCCTTTTAACTTGTTTTTTTAAATATAAAATTGATTAGACTCATGTGTATGTGCGTGTGTTTTGGATCTATGAATGCTTTTCATTGTTTTTGAGAGATGTTTTGAGAGCTTAACATGTTGATTAGATCTATGCTCGAGTATCTTGCTTGCTTGCATTCATCTCTTTGTGTTTTTCCCTCTCTTGAAAACTCTTTATCGAGCTCGACACCACAAATCCTCGACAACATTCCTATCTATCGAGTCCCTTGATTCTTTTTCTCACGTATCTTATCGCATATTCGATCCATCGAGCTTTCTAAACTTTGTCTCGATAGCCTCGATCCATCGAGAAACTTTCTATCCGTCCCAGACTTCACCGCACTCGATCCATCGAGGAACTTTTGCCGTCGACACGCTTTCTTTTCTATCTATTTGTTCTAGGTTGTGATTTTGTGTTATATCTGGCTCTGTCTCTGTCTCTAATGGGATCGTGCATGGCAATCTGCCGCAAATCTACTTCCGACTCGAACCTTTGTTCCGGTCATCATCTTTCATCGATCTTCCCCTTCTTCTCATCTCGTTCCATGATGAGAAGGCCCATCAAGACTTCTCGAGAACTTTTCTAAACGTGGCGTTCAACCAAAGCGCCATGATTCTATCATATTTTGCCAACACTACTCTACCCGATGTCATTCACACTCAGGATGGACCCTTCGCGGAGATACCCTCGAGGTGTCCCCGCCATGTTCATACAAGAGTTTTACTCCAATATGCACAGACGACACCTCTCGTATCTCGCTACTATGGTACTCCGAGGTACACATATCGTAGTCACTACGGATCTTGTATCCAAGATACTACACGCCCCACGTAGCACATCTTGACTACCCCAAATAAGCCGTTCCGAGGACTCGTGGTCCAAAGACGAGCCATCTCACTTCTACGACACCTCCATATGGGGCGAAAGGCCAAAACACCCCATGCTCAAGCTGTAAAAAGGTCCGCGAGATTCCTTAATAATATGGTGATGACATTTGTTCTTACTCCACTATCTCATAATAACTTCCATCACCGAGCATCGTGCTCAATTTTTTTTGTCCCTCTGAGAGGATCATTCCATAGACTTTCCTCTTATTTCATTATCTCTATCATAGATATCTATAGGGATACGGCACTGCGATAAGCTCATTTTTCCTTCCTGGCCATCACATCTGATCCTTGACCATTTGGCTAAATTAATTGATTGCTACCAAAGGGGTCAATACATTCTTGGCCTATCACCTAATACCTCATCTTGTTGATGGAAAATACATGTTTGTATCGCATACTAAACATACGCAAAGTGGAAAATTAACGGATCTACTTCATTCTAATTGATACATGTACTATGTAAATTTCATCATAAGAACAAAGAGAGTGTACCTTTGGTGTGGTGAATTTTAAAAACAAAGATTGCAAGTTCTTCACTCCACCATCAATGCCCAAGAAGTGTGGTCTTTCAATCGGCTTCTAAGAATGTGTTTAAAAGGGAATTCAAGAGTGTCCAACACCACATACAAATTATGTCATGTAATCCTACTAAAAATTCTCAGATGCTTTCTCCTGGCTAACCGATTATCTAATCTGGGCTAGCCTCGGGCTTTTCCAATTGGGTGGCTTGGAGGAAATCAAAGAGTAACAAATAAGACACTACCCAATGGGCCTTGGGCTTTTCTTTCGACTCTTGACAAGTCCAAAGTTACCATTAATTATATTTAATACCACTATATAAATATAATCGCACTCTATGTCTTATTAATAAATTATATCCCAAGACTTTATTGTGCATGCAACCCCTTCATAAAATATTCATACTATAAAGTCATTAATGTAGATTGCCACTTTTGTAGATTACTACATCTTAATCTCGAAAATTCTAGCTTAACCTGCGATTTTATTCATCATATATTTATGAAATCCAATTCCATAAATATATACTTTAGTAATCTCTTACTAAAGTGGTTAGCCTAACACTCGAATAACCGTACTCATTAAATCCTATCTCAAAGAAATATTTTATATCTCCGCTAAGAGACTATGAATTCCATCTTCGAGAATATATGTTCCATCAACACTAAATGTGGCTGCCCCATACCGAGTGTAGCTTTGATCGTTGCTTTGGATCTCACTTCGATATATCAAAGCAACCTACACTTCATGATCAGTCCATTATTCTTCGTGATTGAGTTTGACAGAATGTAAGCCTGAAATTTATTATTCAATCGACAGCTGTTGGGCGAGAATAATAACTCACAGTAATTCGTGCCCAATATGTCTTAACTTTAAAAACATATCAACATATCAACTAAGCTCCCCACTTCCATGATCAAGACAAATCATCTTAAGCATTATGTTATAGTCGCCGCAGATGAAATGCCCAATATCATCACCAACTTCGAACTACAATTCCGAAGTTTACAAAGAACTTGTAACTTATCTTCGTATTAAATTACATAAATCACATACTATGCATCTCATGGACTATATGATAATATCTAAATATTCATGTTACCATTATTTTAGATAATAATAAACAACTTTATTAAACACAATATTAAGTCATACGTAATGTCATATACATAATATCATGCATAGCATCATACAATAGGATTTGAAGGCACTAATCCCAATAATCTCCCACTAGCCCTAAAGACTATTGTGCACTAATCTAACTCTTATCTCCTCCAAATGTGACTCCGAAAGTCCTCGAGGCAAGACTTGGTAAAGGGATCTACTAGATTATTTGCACTTTCAATCTTTGCTACTATTACATCTCCACGAGCACAATGTCTCGACGATGTGATACTTTCTCTTAATGTGCTCTTCTTGTGATTCTTGGATCTTTGGATTGTGCAACCGCCCACTATTGTTGCAAACACGTGATAGGAACTTGCTCCATTCTCATAACACCAAGATCGTAAAGGAATTTCGAGCCAAACTCCTTCATACTTTAGAACCAAGAACATACTCGCCTTCCATGGTGGAGTCTCGCAATACAAGATTGCTTAACACTCCTCCAACTTATGGCTCCACCTCCCAAGATGAATACACATCCTGAAGTGGATTTTCTGAAATCTAGATCCGATTGACAGTCTGAATCTGTATAGCCAATAGGAATCAAATCCTCAAACCGGTAAACAAGCATATAATCTCTCGTTCTCCATAGATACTTGAGAATATGCTTTACAGCTTGCCAATGTTTTGGTCCTGGATTTGATTGATATCGGCTAACTATGCCAACTGAATAGCAGATATCTGGTGTAGTACAAAGCATGGCATACATGAGATTTTCCACTGCAGAAGCATAAGGAACTTGTCTCATCATATCAACTTCCTCTTAAGTCTTAGGCCTTTAGTCATTAGACAGAGGAACTCCATGTCTGAAAGGAAGTAATCCTTTCTTGGAGTTTTGCATGCTAAACCGTTCTAGAACCTTATCTATATATCCAGCTTGTGATAAGCCTAACATCTTATTCTTGCGATCTCGCCAAAGCTTGATCCATAGAATAAAGTTAGCCTTACCCAAGTCCTTCATATCAAATTAGCTTGACAACCAAACCTTTAATGATGACATCACTCCTACATAATCTCCAATGAGTAGAATATCATCAACATAAAGCACTAGGAACATTACTACTTTGTCTTGATGTCTTTTGTATACACATGGTTCAACAAGATTTTGTTCAAAACCAAATGACTTGATTGCTTGATCAAATCTGATGTTCCATGACCTAGATGCTTGCTTAAGTCCATAAATGGACCTTTTCAACTTGCATACCATATGCTCTTGGTCTTTTGCTATGAAACCTTCCGGTTGCAACATATAGATTTCTTCTTCAAGATTGCCATTGAGAAATGCAGTCTTGACATCCATTTGCCAAATCTCATAATCATAATAAGTAGCAATGGATAAGAGAATTCTGATAGATTTAAGCATTGCTACTGGTGAAAAGGTTTCCTTATAATTAATACATTCCTTTTGAGTATACCCTTTTGCCACTAGCCTTGCCTTAAAGGTTTCAACATTTCCATCTACCCCTCTATTCCTCTTATAAACCCATTTGCAACCAACAGGTTTAATGCCGTTAGGTTTAATAGCTTCATAAGTTTCTCCCAAACCTATAAATCTTATAGGTGGCCTAACAATCCTCCCATTATGACGAGGCACCTGTGTACTAGACATCTCATAAGTAGTATCTTGTGGTGTATCTAATACAGCCACAACATCCCTAGTTTCATCCATTGGTTGTTCAATTACAGGTTCATCTAATTCAGCCAAGACAACTTTACTTCTAGGATTAAAATTATTCACATAATCATTTTCCAGAAATTTGGCATGGGTACTAACAAACACTTTGTTATCCTTATAATTATAGAATAAATAACCCTTGGTTTCCTTTGAATAACCTAAAAACATGCATACTTCCGTTTTAGCGTCCAACTTATCAGACTTCCCTTTCAACACATGTGCTGGACATCCCCAAATGTGAAGATATTTCATACTAGGCTTACGCCTACTCCACAATTCCTTAGGTGTGTTGGGAACAGATTTTGATGGAACTAAATTTAAAATATGCATTGCAGTTTTTAGTGCATATCCCCAAAAGGAAATTGGTAAAGTTGAATAACTCATCATAGACCTAACTATTTCCAAAAGGGTCCTATTCCTTCTTTCTGCTACACCATTTTGTTGGAGAGTTCCAGGTGTAGTCAATTGGGATACAATCCCATTTTAAGTTAAGTAATCCTTGAAATCCCCAAGAAGGTATTCGCCACCACGATCAGACCGAATGGCTTTTATGTTTTTACCTAATTGATTCTCAACTTCAGCCCTAAACTCTTTGAACTTTTCAAAGGCTTCGGACTTTCGTCTCATTAGGTACACATAACCATATCTTGAGTAATCATCGGTAAAAGTGATGAAGTATTCATAACCTCCTTTTGCTTGGGTTGACATAGGATCACATACATCAGTATGAACTAATTCAAACAACTCTTGGGCTTTTCTACCTTTTGCATTAAAAGGTCGTTTGGTTATTTTGCCTTCCAAACAAGATTCACAAACTGGAAATTCATCAAAGTCCAATTGCTCTAAGAGACCATCTTTGATAAGTCTTTGAATCATGTTCGAATTAATATGACCCAAACGCAAGTGCCAAAGATATGCTTCATTAGTAGAAGGAAACTTTCTCTTTAATGATTTTATATGAGAGTTATTATCTAATTCAGAATTATATAATTCATGCTTATCAAGAGTTAAAATATAAAGACCATTCACAATATTGCCTGAACAGATAAACACTTTACCCTTCTTTATTACAACATTGTCTTTAAGGATAACACAATATCCATGTTTACCTAAATAAGATGCAGAAATTAAATTCCTACGAACATTAGGTACATACAGACAATCTTCCAATATCAAAACTCTAGACTTAAAACATAAATTAAAAACACCAACAGCTACAACCGGAATCCGGCTCCCATCAGCCAAAGTAAGAAACAATTCCCCTTCATTAAGCTTTCTGGTCTCTTGGAACCCCTGCAAAGAATTACAGATATGATTAGTACAGCCTGAATCCACACACTAGGAATCTGTGGGATTTTGTACTAAACATATTTCAAGGAGGAATGAACTATTCATACCCTTATTATTGGCAGCTTTGAATTTTGGACAATTCCTCTTCCAATATCCTTTCTCACCACAATGGAAACACTTTCCTTTGATCTTCTTTCCTTTGTCGGCAACTCCTAAGGCAATTTGTTTACCCTCTTGCTTGGTGAAGTCCTTCTTCTTCTTCTTCTTACCCTTGCCTTTCGACTTAGGTTGAGAAGTAGAAGCTTCAGCCATATTAGCATCAACACTAGAAGTACTAAGAATGCCTTCCGCCGCTACCAATTCATTCATCAATTCAGACAATGAATAAATCTTTTTGTTCATATTGTAATTGAGTCTGAATTCCTTGAATGATTCCGGTAGTGACTGTAGTATCATGTCCACTTGGGATTCTCCATCAATATCAACACCTAAGACTTCTACTGTATTCAGATTAGAGATCATTGTAAGACAATGCTCCCTCACTAAACTGCCATCAGTCATCTTGGTATTGTAAATTTGCCTCATGGTTTCTTGCCTTGTAGAACGGCCTTGCTCACCAAACATCTCATTTAGACTTAGCATAATGTCTGAAGCCAGTTCTACATCCTGCATTTGATGCTGTAGAACATTTAAGATAGATGCTAGGATGTAACACTTGGCCATCTCATTAGATTTCTACCAACGATCATATCACTGTTTTTCCTCAGGAGAAGCATCTAATGAAGGAAAGCTAGGACATGGTTTAGTAAGCACATATTTGTGCTCTTCAACAGTAAGAACAATGTCCAAATTTCTTTTCCAGTCAACATAGTTGGATCCAGTCAATTTGTTTTGATTAAGAATAGTAACAAGTGGGCTAAATGATGCCATGTTCAAATCTGAAATAATAAACATTAATATAATAAGTAAACTGGACATTATCAATTTAGCATATAAACATATAGTATGGAACCTTAATAAAACCACAATATAAAATATGCAACGACAACCCAATCCATGTCTATAATCTCTTGGTAGCAAGTTTATTATAAACACATTAATTGATTGAGAACTATTCTCATTATTAGTGCTATCATGATAACTCTTATCAAACACTAATAATATGCCGTATTACCTTTGGCCTCTAAGTAATAATGACATAGCTTCTTTGGGACGTTAACATTACACTTAGTCTAGTGTACACCATTATCTTAAATCATGTGTAGCCACATTTTATCTCCCTCATAGTGTTTAAAATTGTAGTACCATGGAACAAAACACCCTCCTTTGGGATCGCGAGGCATATACGCCAAGACGAGGTGCTTGTCTACACTACTTTAAACGGGTAAGTTCAAACTTGTAGTACTATGAAGTAAACACCTTCCTTTGGGATCGCGAGGCATATACACCAAGACGAGGTGCTTACCTACACTACTATGAACCGATAATGGAGGCCGTGAGATCCAACCCTTGTATCTCTCTCCCACTAGATGTTTTAAATGAAAGGTTTTTACTTATAAAACATGCATAATCTAATTATACATAGCCTTGCTCTCTATACATGTGAAAACACTTAGAAAAAATTTTGAATTCCCAGATTTCGATCGATCGAATGTGTTTCTTGATCGGTCGAAAAAATTAAAAATTCGAACCTGACAATCTGCCATGCTCGATTGGTACTCGATCGATCGAAAAATAAAATTCAATCGATCGACTAACAATCGAATATCAATTGAATCAAGCAAATTGGCCCCTATTTCACTCGATTGATTGAAAATAATTTTCGACCGATCGAAACTCGTGAAACTCTAATTTCCAGAATTCTTCTAAGGCAGCTTTCAACGGTTTTTCATGAACAAACAACCATCATATGAACATGATAGATAGAGATTGATATCAAAACTAAATTTAATTGATGCTAAAGCCTTAAAGTTCAATTTAACATACTTAAATTCAAATTTAAACAACATCATAACATCAATATCAGTTTTTATCAAACCATAGTTTCAACAACCATGCAGAAAATTAAATGCATAATCTTCTAACAACATGAAACTGTTATCTCTAATTCCAAAACTCACAAAACATGTTATACAGATTCAAAATTGAAGACCGCTCTGATATTATTTGATGGAAAAATACATGTTTGTATCACATACTAAACATACGCAGCAAAAAATTAACGGATCTACTTCATTCGCAATTGATAACATGTACTATGTAAATTTCAGAATATAAGAACAAGAGAGTATACCTTGGCGTGGTGAATTTTAAAACAAAGATTGCAAGTTCTTGAGAACACTTTTAATCTTCACTCCAATTCCACTAACGCCCAAGAAGTGTGGTCTCTCAATCAGTTTCTATGAATGTGTTTAAGAGGGAATTCAAGAGTGTCCAACACTCATATACAAACCAGGTCATGTAACTTACTAAAATTCTGTATGTTTCTCTCCTTATAACTGATTATCTAATTGGGCTAGCCTTTTGGGCTTTTCCAATTGGGATTTAGTATGTGGTTTGGAGTGAGACCAAAAGGGAACAAATAAGACACTAGCTCCAATGGGCCTTAGGCTTTTCTGTCAACTCTTGACAAGTCTAAAGTTACCCTTAATTATATTTAATACCACTATATAAATATAATTGTATAAATATAATTGAACTCTAGGCCTTATTAATAAATTATATCCCAAGACTTTATTGTGCATGCAACCCCTTCATAAAATATTCGTAGTAATATAAAGTCATTAATGTAGACTGCCACTTTGTAGATTACTACATCTTAATCCTTGAGTACCCGATTTAACCCTTTATGTTATTCATCATATATTTATGAAATTCAATTCCATAAATATATACTTTAGTAATCTCTTACTAAAGTGGTTAGGCCTAACACTCTGAATAACCGTACCCATTAAACTTATCTCAAGGGAATATTTTATATCTCTGCTAAGAGACTATGAATTCTATCTTGAGAATATATGTTTTATCAACACTTAATGTGGTTGCCTAACATACTGAGGTTTTGACCGTTACTTTGGATCTCACTCCTGATATATCAAAGCAACCTACACTTCATGATCAGGTCCATTATTCTCTCAAGATTAAGAGTTCATGTAAATAGAAGTTGGAAGATTTATTATTCAATTGACAGTCATTAGGAGAATAATAAATCTCACAGTGGCCCAGTTCAATATGTCTTAACTCTTAAAACATATCAACATATCAACTAGAATTCTCCACTTCCATGATCAAGACAAATCATCTTAGTTAATATGTTATAGTCTTCGCAGATAAAATGCCCAATTTCATCACCGACTACGAACTACAATTCTAAGTTTACAAAGAACTTGTGACTTATATCTTCTGTGACTAAATCACATAAATCACATACTATGCATCTCATGGACTATATGATAATGTCTGAATATTCATGTTACCATTATTTTAGATAATAATAAAACAACTTTATTAAACACAATATTAAGTCATACAAAATGTCATACATAATATCATGCATAGCATCATACAATAGGATTTAAGGGTACTAATCCCAACACTTGTAACATTGCCTCCAAGCTTAGATCTAAGATTAGTAGATCATGTACTTATCCACGTAATTTACAATCTCTAGATTGTAACTAGGAAACAAAGCCATATACTTTATCTTAGATTGTATCTAGGATCAAAGCCGTGTAATTTCCTTTGATCAATGTACATTCATTCTCAAATCAATAAAATGATGAAATTTTCAATTATGGTTTTCTTATTTATTCTAACAATTAAATAAATGTCAATTCCATTGTAAAATCCTTAATCTAAAGGGAAAAATATAATCAATTGAACCTCCATTTTGAGAGACAATAACACCACTCTACCCATTCCTATGGGTTTGGCCCAAACTAATCAATTCCAAAACGGGTCTGGGGCACGGTCTCTTACAGTACCTTGCTTGGTGAAACCGGTCCTCTATCAGTCCAACATATTATCAATCCATGTTCATTGCTTTGCTTGTATCTAGGATCAAAGCCATGTAATTTCCTATGATCAATGTACATTTATTCTCAAATCAATAAAATGATGAAATTTTCAATTATGGTTTTCTTATTTATTCCAACAATTAAATAAGTGGCGACTCCATTGTAAAAGCCTTAATATAATGGAAAAAATATAATCAGTTGAACCTTCATTTTGAGAGATAATAACACGACTCCACCCATTCATGTGGGTTTGGCCCAAAACAATCAATTCCAAAACGGGCTGGGGCGCGGTCTCTCACACTTTTTTATTTTTATACTCTATATTTGAAGAAATTATGGACTTATACAAGATTTTATCTTTTAATGGATCAATATTTAATAATTATTGTACTATTGTAATAGGTCAATTTTTTATATAAAAAAGTATAACAAAAATAATATAAAAATAATAAATAATAAAATATTACCTAAATTATATAAAATATCATCCCGATGATATAAAATTTGGTCGTAAATAACTTCATAGTGACGACAACGTCCCCTACAATCTAAAAAGAATGACATCGCTTAATCCCTCAGAAAAAAGTTTTAAGTAACAGCTTAATGTTGTCACTATTGTTCCTAATACGTTGCCAATAATTATTTGAGAGGGCATAAAGGACCTCACAAATAATTTCAAGAACATTATTATTTGTCGCTAAAATTTAATTCTTCAATTTTAAAATTTGCAAATAACTAATTGCAATGGCATAAATGACCTCACAAATAGTTGTTAACGACGAGGGCATCTCCTAGTTAAAAGTAAGTTGTAGACTTTTCTCACTGTTTGGTAATATATTTGTGAGTGTAGATTTGTTCAGTAACGACAGTGAATTGCCTTCATAATTTAACTATTAGTGAAGGTATAGTCACAAAATCCCTTATAGCAATTGGAGCAAATACAATGACCTTCAAGTGTCATATGCCCTCGCTAATAACCTTTTGCGACTATATTTGATATTTTGCGAAGGTGCTTCTGATGTACAACAGACAACATTGGCATTCTGGATTAGCAAGGGCGCATGAAATCACTAGTAGAAATTATTGGGGTCAGAGTTGGAATTGCATGAAATTTGGCAGGTTGAAGGAAAACAGTCTTCTAATCAAAACCTGTTACTTTGCTACAAGGTGCACCTTAATTTTGGTGAATTCCTCTATTAAGACCTCAAAAACAATGATTTTGCCGATTTTAGTCATTTTTGCTTCATTAATAACTTTTTGATCAAAAGTCAGAATTGGGTCCCGTTTGTTTTAGGACAAAGTTTAAGGTCAGTTCTTTATGATTTTGCACTTAACTCAATTTTTAAAATTTTGGTAAAATTTAGTATTTTGTCACCTAATCTCGTGATTAGTCCGAATTAAGGTTTTCTACATTGTGAGAGACCGCGCCCTCAACAAAAGAGATAGGTATCGACACCTCTCTTTTGGGGTTTTGATTATTGTGAAGTCACCAGTTTATTTATTTTTTATATTACCAAAAAAAATAAAAAAAACTACAAAAAATACAAAATACATGAATAACATTGAGTTCTTATTTATTTGAAAAATTATAGTTGATAGACAGAAACTATACATGGCTTTGTTTCCTAGTTATAATCTAGTAAATGAATTGCATTGTCTTGTTTTCTAGTTACAATCCACCAATAATAAAGACCACTCTACGAACCTGAGATTTATGGTTCGGGGGTTAGGTTACAAGATGGGAAGGTGTTAGGCACCCATCCTGCCATGAAAAAAATCTAGTCTATGAATGATAGATCTAAAATTAAGTCATGAAGTGAGCTCTATGAATCTACTCTCTTTAGGGAAAAAAAAAAAAAAAAAAAAAAACTTTTTAGAAAAAGTATTCTAGATCTGTTTTTATTTATTTATTAGAACATAGAGACTTGTAGAGAAAAATCCAGATCTGTTTTTGTTTAAAAAGAAAAATAGTAGATTAAAAGGAAAAATATAGATATGTTTTTTATTATGAAAGAAAAAAAAATGAGATTTGAGAGAAAAATCTAGATTATTTTTTCTTATTAAAGAAAAATATGAGATTTGAGATAAAATTCGAGATCTGTTTTTATTATTGTAGAAAACATGAGATTTGATAGAAAAATCCAAATCCGATTTTATTTTGAAAGAAAATATGATATTTGATAGAAAAATTCCAGATCTGTTTTTATTATTGTAGAAAACTTGAGATTTGATATAAAAAAATCTAGATCTGTTTTTTACTGTTGCTAAGACAAACATGTGATTTAATGGAAAATTTCAGAACTAATTTTTATTGTTAAGAAAAACAGGTGATTTAATAGAAAATTTCAAATATATATATATATTTTTTTTTTGTAGAAAACATGAAATTCGATAGAAAAATCTAGAGATTCATAGAGGGAACTTCATAAATTATCTTAGATCTACTATGCATGAAACATGTGAACATATGAATATATTAAACATGAAAGAAAGACATGGACATATATGCAAACAAACATATGAATTATGAAATCATAGAGAGAAAAGGACTTACAGACCAATAATTTACTTGCATAAATTCACTCAATGAGAAGGGATTGCATGAATTAAATCTATAAGAAGGGATTACTTTAGAAATCAAAGAGAATGAATCTCTCTAAGATCTAAAGTAAGATCACTTAACAGAAAAGAAATTCCTAAAGCAGAGCTTACAAAATTTCTTTAACGTAAGGGAAAGAGAGGCCTTAGAGGTGCTGAATGTTAGGAGGTGTAGACACAACGGAATGTGGAGTCACCACCTAGTTTTGCAATGGTCTAGGAACCATATATATAGCATCCTCTAGAGGAAGGACCTTTTTTTATCTTACTACCAGAGATATGGGTTCGGAGTTAAAGTACGGACTAGGGAAGGTGTTAGACACCCAAAACCGCCCAACCCTAAGGTTGGCTTCCTCTCATTGTGTCTTATGTCTTAACCCTATTAAAGGCACATTCAATACTGTTATTCTAACACACACACACACACACACACATACACACACTAGCATTCACCTAACAATCAACATGGCATCAATCATCCTTAACCATACATCTGTCATGACAATCAACCAAAGCCTAACATTCATCTATCATGGCATACCCTGACATTCATCTAACATACATGTCAAACCAACCTAGCATTCATCTAACATGGCATAAGATAAGCCCTAGCATGTTACTATCATTATGTCATCATATCTAATCCAAGGCAGAGGCATGTATCATCAAATCAAGGCAGGGATATAGGCAGCAAGTACAACATGTCATCATTTAAAGCATTGCATATAGACTTACATACACATATTCAACAAAGAAAGGTAAAGCTTGTAGAACAGACACATGCATGTACATATGAATGCATGACTTACCTTACTTACCTTGCAGCAACTCAGCACCTATGGCATTCATGCATGGACATGTGAATGCATGATCATGGTATTAAAAAAAGAAAATAAAAGAAACCCTAATCTAGCATATTAAAGACAAACAAACATGTGAACAGAGAAACATAAACTCAAAAAGCATATAAGAAGGTTAAAACAAAGGTATATTATGTGAAATAGACAAAGCAAAAGAAACAAAAAACTCAAAATTAGGGTTTCTGGGCATGAGTATGCATACGCATACATAGGCCTGCATACGCTGGCCAATTGTATGCGTACGCATACTTCGAGCCTACATATGCATGCAAGAAGCATTCACACGCAGACACACTCTAAACCCTAACCCAAAAATAGAAAAACACTTAAAACAGTAAATCTAAAAACCTAACATGCTTAAAAACATTAGGAAAGCATAAACCTAATCTAAACAAATATTTTAAAGCATAAACAAAGAAGAAACATAGATTGAAACGAAATAAAAAGAGAGAAATGAAAAAGAAAAGTTTAGAACTTAATACCTCAAACAAGAAGCTTTGCAAGCTTGATTTTGACCGTTCCTCTTAGTTAAATCTATTCACAAATCAATAAAAATGTGATTAGTAATCTTAAACTTGAAGATCAAGGCCAGAAAAGGCCCCACCCAAATAAAATTGACTTGAGGATGTTGTGAAAAACTCTGTCTTTGATTCACTATTTCTAGTGAATCTTAGGATTTTCTGTGTGTTTTGAAAAGGTACCATGTATGGCTATTTATATTGTGAAAATGGAGGTTTGGAATGGCTCCCAGACGATGTGGGATTCGTTCCAAACCTCAGTCTTTAATGTAGAAAACTTTCCTTTCAAGTGGGAGCCATTATCCGAAATGATCTCTTGAGGTACCTTATATCGACAGATGATGTTATTCTCTATGAACCGAGCCACGTGCTTGGCTTTTGACACAGAGTAGAAGGCCGCTTCCACCCACTTAGTGAAGTAGTCGATTACCACTAGGATGTACTCATATCCATTTTAGGCTTTAGGTGTTATTCTTCCAATCACATCTATGTCCCATACTGAGAAAGGCTAAGGAGAAATCATGCTGTACAATTCACTAGGCGGTACGTAGTTCAAGTTTGCATGCGTTTGGCAGTCATGGCAACTCTTCACAAAGTCCACACAATCAGTTTCCATTGTTCTCCAATAGTACCCTTTCCTTAGAATCTTCTTGGCTAACATTCTCCCATTCATATGAGGACCACAAATCCCTTGATGAACTTCCTATATAACTCTTTATGCTTCTTCTTTCTTTAGGCAACGAAGGTGTGCAACATCATAGGACCTCCTATAGAGCTGTCCTCCACATAGGATGTATTGCATTGCCATCACCCTAACCGAATGGCGTTCTCTCTTGTTGGCACCATCAGGATATACCCCTAGTTCTAAAAACTTCATGATATCATAATACTAAGGAACCCCTTCTTCTTCTATTGCCAAAACTGATAACTCACTCTTTTCCTTGTGTACTAACTCATAGCTCTGTTCAATCTTTAAAGGTCGTGTCCATACTCCCTAAGGTATTTCAACCATGGATGCCAAAGCAGCTATAAGGCATCTACAAACTAATTCTGAGCTTTAGGGATGATTGTGTATTCAATTTTGTCAAAAGTTTTGGTCAAGTCCTCTAGATATTGCTGATAAGGTTTCAAATATTCTTCCTTTACCTTCCATAACTATTGGGCTTGAGCTATAACCAAGGTCGAATCTCCAAACACCTCTACCTCTTTTACCCCTAACTTTCAGAGAGCTTCAATTCCAGCAATACGAGCTTAATATTCTGCCATGTTATTAGTCGCCTCAAAGTTCAATTTAACAGCTAAAGGCACATGGGATCCATCGGGTGTGATCAAAAGTACTCCTATCCCATTCCCATATTGGTTTACAACTCTATTGAAATACATTTTCCATACCCCTAGCTTGATATCCAAGATATCCTCATCCGGGAAGTCTTCTTTTCCATCCTCTCCCTCTATAGGATTTTCGGTATAAAAATCAGACACGACACTCCCTTTGATAGTTTTCCTTGCCATATACTTCAAATTGAATTATGCTAATAGGATCAACCATCTTGACAATCTTCCACTCAAAGCTAGTTTCTCAAATAGGTATTTTAAGGGATCCATCTTGGCCACTACCAATACTTGGAACGGTAGGATGATGTGTCTTAACTTCGGTACGACCCACACGAGTGCAAAGCATGACTTCTCTATAGGGGGTGTACCTAGTCTCATAATCATGGAATCTTTTGCTCAAATAGTACACTACCCTCTCATTCTTATTGTCGTCTTCTTGTGCAAGCATGTTCCCAATTGCATTTCCTATGATAGTTAGGTATAGTAGTAAAGGCTTTCCTTGTTATGGAGGTACCAAGTTAGGTGGATGGAGGCGGTAATCCTTGATAAGTTCAAAGTCTTTCTGACATTCATCATTCCATGGGTGGGGTTCATTCTTCCTTAAGAGCTTAAGTTGAGACATATCATCTTACCTTTCCAAATATGGGTGGTAGCAAGAATGGACCCATTGAAGTATCTCTTTGAGAAGCCTACTTTGAGTGGAAGATTGTCAAGATAATTGATCTTATTGGCAGAATTTGATTTGAAGTATGTGGCTAGAAAAACTATCAAAGGGAGTGTCGTGTTAGATTTTAATGCCGAAAATCCTATAGAAGGGGAAGATCGTAAAGACAACTTTCCAAATGAAGACATTTTGGATGTTGAGTTAGGGACATGGAAGATGTACTTTGATGAAGCCGTAAACCAATATGGGAATGGGATAGGAATACTCTTAATCACTCCCAAGGGATCTCATATACCTTTGGCAATCAAGTTGAACTTTGAAGCAACTAATAACATGGCTGAATATGAGGCTTGTATTGCAAGAATGGAAACTCTTCGAGAATTGAGGGTAAATGAGGCCGAAGTCTTTAGGGATTCAACTTTGGCTATAGCCCAAGCACAAAAGTTGTGGAAGGTGAAGGAGGAACACTTGAAACCTTATCAATAATACTTGGAGGACTTGACCAAGACCTTAGAGAAGATTAAGTACACAATCATCCTTAGAGTTCAAAATCAATTTGCGGATGCCTTGGCTACCCTAGCCTCCATGGTTGAAATACCCGAGGGACTACGGACACAACCGTTGGAAATTTAGCAAAGTTATGAGGAAGTGCACAAAGGGAAGACCGAAGCTTTAGTCATAACCATAGAATAAGAAGAAGTTCCGTGGTACTATGACATCATGAAGTTCTTGGAACTAGGGGCATATCCAAACGGTGCCGACAAGAGAAAACGTCGTTCCATTAGGATGATGGTAATACAATACATCCTATGTGGAGGACAACTCTATAGAAGGTCCTACGATGGTATACACCTTCATTGCTTGAAGAAGGAAGAAGCCGAGAAGGTAATGGAAGAAGTTTATCAAGGGATTTGTGGTCCTCATATGAATGGGAGAATATTAGCCAAGAAAATCCTAAGGATAGGATACTATTGGAATACGATGGAGGCCAATTGTGTGGACTATGTGAAAAGTTGCCATGATTGTCAAACACATGCCAACTTGAATCATGTACTACCTAGTGAGTCGTATAGAATGACTTCTCCATGGCCATTCTTGGTTTGGGGCATAGATGTGATCAGAAGGATAGCTCCTAAGGCTTCAAATGGGTATGAATACATCCTGGTGGCAATTGACTATTTCACCAAGTGGGTGGAAGTAGCCTTCTACTCTGTATTGAAGGCTAAGCATGTGGCTCGATTCTTAGAAAACAACATCATATGTCAATTTGGGGTGCCCCAATAGATCATCTCTGATAACGGTTCCCACTTTGAGGGCGAAGTTTGGAAAGTCATGGAAGAATATAGCATTGAGCATCACAAGTCTTCACCATATCAACCACAAGCTAATGGGGCTGTAGAAGTAGCTAATAAGAATGTGAAGAACATCCTAGCCAAGATGGTAGTGACATACAAGGATTGGGCCGAGAAGCTTCCATTTGCCTTATGGGGTTATAGAACTTCTATCCGTGCGCCGATTGGGGCAACACCATACTCTTTGGTTTATGGTAGTGAGGCAGTGCTTCCTATTGAGGTGGAGATACAATCTTTAAGGGTATTGGTGGAAACTAAAGTCCTAGAAGAGGATTGGGCTAAGGCGAGATATGAACAATTGGCTTTGATAGATGAGAATAGGGTCAGGGCACAATATCATGCACAAAGGTACCAAAAAAAGATTGCTAGAGCATTCAACAAAAAAGTGAAACCGAGAAACCTTAAAGAATGGGACTTGGTCCTAAAGGTGCTTAGAGATGAGACTTTTGATCCAAGAGGAATGATGAAGCCAAGGTGGTCTGGGCCTTTTATCATTAAGAAGATCATGTTTGGAGGTGCTACAAGAATCACAGATTTGGATGGGGGAAGAGATGCTTCGCCCAATTAACATGGATAGACTCCGGAAATACAACATTTAAAAGGGAAAAAAAAAAAAAAAAAACCTGCTAGGTTGAAAACCCGAAAGGGTGGCCTTGGCAAAAATTAACGCAAAAGAACCCCGCTAGATTGAAAACCTAAAAGGGCAGTCTAGGCAAAAGTTAGGGAAAAAGACCATGGGCATGGCGAAAATTCCCAAAGGGACGTCATGGGCAAAAATTACATTGCAAAGGAAAAAGAAAAGAAAAAGAAAAAAAGGAATAAGATGACAATATTCAAAGATAATAAAAAGGTGATTCTTTTATTGCTCAAATTAAAAAGATAACAAGATTGGTTTTATAGTAGATTTAGAACCTTCTAATCCTTTATTAAATTCAAAAACAAAAACATAAGAATCATAAAATGCAGAAAAGTAAAATATAGGGCATATCAAGGTGGTCACTCAGCCCTTCTTGCTTTCTTACTAGTCTTCATGTAAGTCTTCTCATCCCTTAGAATCCACTTCATGTCATCCTCTAACCATTGCTTGTACCTAGTAGTGGGATAGATGTATCGAGGAGGAGCAATGCCTCTAGTCACCCTATGTCGCAGCCAAGCCTCACGAAGCCTACCCAAGATCCTATCAGTAAACACCTCGATGTGGAAGGCACCTTCATCATTAAGAGCTCCTTGACGTTCTCCAAATTTCCTTGAGATGCGACAAGTGGAGTAGTATGAGCAACAACGAAGTCCAACTAAAGGTACACGTAGTCCTTGCAGCAACTGTGAACCATTCTTGCGATGTGCCACCACTCCACGACCCATTGAATGTCGGTCTCCTTAATGTGACCCATAAGTTCCATGTATGCCTCAAAGCTCATGTCATTCTAATGAAGCCGGTGGTCCCTAAAATTCCTAGGGAGGTACGTACTGGGGGGTACGGTAGGAGGTTGAAGCAACTAAAGCCTCTCTTGTAACCATATCTGGAAAAAAAATATTTATATATATATATATATCTGGAAAAAAAAAACAAAAAAAAAAAAAAAAACAAAAAAAACAAAACAAAAAAATAAATAAATAAATAAAGAAAAGAAAAAATGGAAGAAAGAGCATGAGTGAAAAAAAAAATGATAATGATAATGAAAGGCGATATAAGGTGCCTCGATGAGTTGAAAACCGAAAGGCAATCCATGCAAAATTAAAGGAATCCCGCTAGGTTGAGAACCTAGGCAAAAGTTAAGGATTATACCTGAAGAAGAAGAGGACTTCCGGCAAAGAAGCTTGCTTCCTTCCTACGAAAGGCATCCAAACCATTGAGGATTTCCTCCAAGATCAAGCCCACCGGGTTACCTTTCTTTAACTCATAGACCACCATGCACATCCGGAGATCCACATAATATGACCTTTGGACCAAGAAGTACCTTGCAAGAGCACATAAGTAAATGGCACAAAGAAAGTATGAATGTGGCCTCTCACCCACAAGAAGGGCCGAGTTGGAAAAATGTGCAAAAACTAAGCTAAGGTTGAGTTTGCCAAAGACGCACCACCTATTTGCCATAGCAAGAGGGACATCAAACACAACTTGTAGCAAGGAAGGGAGATCTCCACCCATGGTAGGGAAGATGAGATCGTCAATCTCTGGTTCACCCATGATGGCACCAAATTCTTCGATAGTGGGGCATAGCTTTACTCCATTGAAGTAGAAAACATGTCGAGTAGGAACCCAATAGTTGGCAGTAGCACGAAGAAGATGCTCATCCACCCTTATTTAATGGTATGGAAAGACACAAGAAATACCATAGGGGGTGATGGAGTCCTTAAAATTAGGACCAAGCGTTCTAATCCAAGCTGAGACATCAAGTGGAGAGTTTTCTGCCATTAAGGGACCTTAAAAGAGTGCTCTCTGAGTTGAAAATACGTTTGTGAGGGTTTTGGGACCCAAATGGCTACTTTTATACTTAATTAGGCCGGTTAGGGTTTCCTCTAATTTGCAGCCCATGTATGCAAGGTCAACCCTACGTACGCAAAGTCAAAGCTGCGTATGCAGGCCTATCCCCACGTACACACAACGCTTGGTAGAATCTCATTCTCCCCTGTTTTAAGCATGGTTATTCCACTCTAAGGCATCCCTAGGCTTCCTACGACCTAAAGGATCACTCAAGACATATCTCAAGCGCAAGACTTCAAGCATCAAAGAAGCAATGTTGTATAGAAACATATAATTAACCATATATCTTGTAAATTAAGTACTAGTCCCAATTAAAAGCATAAGTGTAAAAAGATGTTCTTAAGTACAACCCTTTGTCTCAAACGAAATTGAAATGTTTGCTAAAGGAAAAAAAATAAAAATAAAAGCAACAGAAAAGAAAGATGTGTGTTGTATGCCTATATGTCTTGACTGCAGGTAAACAATGGTGTCACCTCTTCCTTGGTGGGTAGCTAAAAGTCGCCTTTGAGTCCTCCTCATCACCACCACCATCATCACCACCGCCCAGGTAGGCAGCCCCTCCAGGACCATACAAGCTCCTTGAATAGTTGGTCACCTCCAGCTTGAGATTCCCAGCCAACCATACCAACTCCTTATGCTCTTAGATGGTGGGCTACAGTTCAAAGAAAGAAAGGTTAGTGACTGAAAAAAAAAGAGAGATAGCAAAAAGAACAAAGGAGAAGAAAGACTCACCACCCGAGTGCTTGGAGGAAAAGGGTAGCCCATAACATTGGGATTACGGGGCATGACACGCTCCCGAGCAAAGCCATTAGGGCCATAAGCGTAGACCGTCCAAGGGAGATGTGGAGGGTCAATGAGCTCACTGGTAGCAGGCTCCTCCTACTACAGTTTTTCACCATTAGAAGCCATGACAAACAAGGTAATGGAAAAGGGAAAGAAGAAGAAGGGATTGAGCATATACCTATGTAGTAAGGGAAGGCATGAGGCGGGTGATGTTGAATTCCTCATAGTCCAATCCCTCAAAGAGCTGCCCGATGTAGGGAATTCCATTCCCCCATGAGTTGTACTCGGCATAGATCATGGAGTGTAGGGTAAGCATGAACTCAGGTGGATCCATCGGAATCTGTAGGTCATCCCTACCCACCAGTTGACACTGCACCCTCTCCGCCAAATAGAGTGCCCTCAAGCCTACTCCTTCAAGGGTAGCCCATAACATTGGGATTACAAGGCACGACACGCTCCCGAGCAAAGCCATTAAGGCCATAAGCGTAGATAGTCCAAAGGAGATGTGGAGGGTCAATGAGCTCACCGGCAGCAGGCTCCTCCTACTACAGTTTTTCACCATTAGAAGCCATGACATACAAGGTAAAGAAAAAGGTAAAGAAGAAGAAGAAGGGATTGAGCATATACATCAGTAGTAAGGGAAGGCATGAGGCGGGTGATGTTGAATTCCTCATAGTCCAATCCCTCAAAGAGCTGCCCGGCGTAGGGAACGCCACTCCCCCATGAGTTATACTCGTTGTCAATCATGGAGTGTGGGGCAAGCATGAACTTAGGTGGATCCATCGGAATCTGTGGGTCATCCCTACCCACTAGTTGACACTGCACCCTCTCTGCTAAGTAGAGTGCCCTCAAGCCTACTCCTTCAAAGGGTCGGGTAATCTCCAAAGCAATGATGGTGGCGGCTTCTAAGTCCAGAGAAGTAGGAAGGGGCTGACCGGCCCATAGAGTCTAGTTGACCTATAATGATACAAGGTTAGAAGAAAAAATATCCTAGGGGAAATGCATGAAGAAGCATGAACATTGGGATTCTTAAACTTACCTTATCCGAAGTTAACCCAGCAAGGTGGGCCCTCACTCGAGGGAATTCCCTCAAACTTAGATCAGTGCCCGGAGTTATAAGGCCATACCTAACAATCCACCGCTGCAAAAGGAAGCACAAGCCACAAGTTAGATGCAAGATGACAGTTTGCAAGATGATAGATGCAAGATGATAGTTTGCAAGATGACAGCTTGCAAGACTACAAGCTACAAATGGAAATACAAGAAATAACCTAGAGGAACTTCCAAGGCCTTACAAGCTGCCGCAGGGTGCCCCGGCTAAGAGTGTCGAGGGTAGAGAAAAGATAGGCAAGACATGCCTGCCCCCAGTTGGCCCTCCGTACCTCTGTAAAGTCCTAAAAGAGGGTCAGCCACCTTAAGGACATCATTTTCCCACCATTAGCGAAGAGATAATGTAACGTCCCAGTCAGAAAAGAAAAGAAAAAAGGTAAAGGTTTGATTTTTTTGAGATACATATGCCTCCCACCTACCCCACCCATTCCCACCACACATTTCACACTATCTTATCTCCTCTCCTTAGCCGGCTCACTCATTTCCTTTTTCTTTTCTTTTTTTTTTCTTTTTTCATTTTCTCTCATACACTTGGCTCTATCACTCTCATCCTCTCCACTGGTACTTCCATACCACCATTTCCGCCATCATGTTTCCGGCAAGATCACCGAAAAATCTTTAAGAATCTCTAAGCACCTTCACACCTTTTATTTGAGGTAAAAGTTTCTAATCTTTTTGGTGGGTTTTACACTTTTGCTTGAGGTTATTTTTATCTAAGCTTTAATAATGATACCCATGTGACTTGTGAGCATTGGAAGTGATATTTATGTGTTTATATGTATGGTTTTTGCATGATAAGTGGGTTTATGGTTTTTGCTAATGGTGACTATCTAAGGTTTATTTGTGGTGGAAATTTAGGGGTTTTGAGTTATAACATGTGATGATTGGTAAATCTAATTTTTCCATTGCTATTGGGTTTATTTGGAGTTAGTTGAAATTCTAAATTTCTTGTCTTTGAGGATATCTTGATTTTGATTTCATGGGTCTCTTGATGATGTTGTGTAAATCTTATGGAAGCTAGTCATAATGTTGGAGATGATATTGAATAGGTAACTTTATAAATTGGAGTCTCTGCCTTGTGAATTAATTTGTTGAGAAACTTTGGAAGTGGAATATATTATTGATGAGGTTAAATACTAGGCTTGCCTAATTAAGTGCTTATTTGGCAATTCCTAAATTGTAGCTAGATACAATTTGAAGCTCTATGCTTATTGTGATTGGTTTGTTTGATATTGTTTAGGTTCTAGCTAATCTCCTTGGAGCTTGGAGAATTAGGCTTTTAGCGGGTTGCAAGGTAAGTAGCTTTTTAATGGGAATTTTTGGAAACTAATCATGTTGCATAAACGTTGTTTTTGGATCAAACACATTTTGGAAAATTATATATGGATATATGTTTTCTTCTAAGTGTTGTGTTTTGACCCTATTATATAATATTATATATGAAACGTGTATCATATTTGGTATTGCATTTAGGGAAATGCATGAATTGTTGACATGGAAAAATGAGAATCTTTTGTTTAATCTTTGATAAGAAAGTCATAGATTTTATGGTATATTGGAAAATTTAAAGATGCTTATCTTGTCTTATTATTTGGGAAATTGATAGAAAATCTTTTTGGACAAAGAATGAAGTCGAAAACCTTACAAACTTTATAGAAGTTTTGATTGTTTAAGGTTTTTCTAAAATTACTTGGATATAAACTATGTATTTGAAAGCACATATATACCTATGAGCTTTATGTTGTTTTAACCTTATGCCATGTGTGATTTCCATGTGATCACCCGATTTGGTTTCCGTATTCTTTGTGACCACAGAATCAGATCCAGGTCAGTGCCCTTTCACTTTGGATGACGCGTTCTTCCTTGCTGCCCATGGGGGGAAGAGGTTTTTTGATTGTGTGTAGGTGAGGCTGCTGCCCATAGGGCCAAAAGACCACATGCAAAAGAGGTCCTATTTGACGCGCTCTCCTTACTACCCATGGAAGGAGAGAAAAACCTTAAGGGTATGGGTGAGGCTGCTGCCCATAGGGCCAAGAGACTGCATACCAAAGATGACAATATCATGCCAGTTGTGAATGGGTGGTTCTCCTGACCGGTCTATGTGGTAGTGTGGTATATTTGTGATAGATTACCGTATGTTAGATTTTATGGCTTTGGAAATTATATTGTTGGTGCTTATAGATTATAGTATATAGTTTTAAGGTATTTACTTTGAGAAACTTTGTGTTTCATTATTCAATCATTCTCGTCACATTATTATTATTATTATTATTATTATTATTATTGAAAATGAAACTTGCATTTCCCCCACCCCCATTAGTTATGCTACTTACTGGGCTCTGTCTTATCCCATTATTTTACAAAAAGTTTTAGAGTAGGCAACAATCATTTTGAGAAAGCTTTTTGGTGGCTAACAGTAGTTAGACAAACTACTAACGGAGGCTGAACTTTTGTGATGGAGATATTTAGATGATGTACATCTTAGAGTAGGCTTGACTCATTCTTTTATATATTATAGTGGTTGTGACTTTATTCCCATTGATGGGACAAGCTGATGATATGTAATTATTTATTCAGACCTCCATTATTTTGTGGCCAATGGTCCTTGTAATTATTGCATAGAGCTCTAACTTACTTTGGGAGTATATTTAATGGAATTATTATGATAATTCTTGATGTTTGTACTTGATATGATTTATTTGGATTGAATTGTCAAAAAGGAAAAATTTACAAGTACTTTTGATATGTCTTTCTCATGCTTTGGACCCCTTTGGGGTTTGGGGCGTGACAGATAAGCTCCCAACAAGTGTAGAAGGAAGGCCCTGGCCATACAAATGCACTCCTCCGTAGTCCTTTGTGGGAGAAGCATGTAATACGACACCAAGTCAAATTAGCAGATGGTTTCAATGGAGTACTTCCTCCCCAACATGTCAAGACCCAGATAGATGCCTGACACGATGTCCAAGTTGATAATAACCCCTTTGAAGCTAAGACCGGTCATGCAATAGAAGTCGTAGGGAGTCACAGTCATCTCCTACTCAGCAATATGAAAGGTGTAAGTAGTATCCCACCACCTCTCAATGAGGCATTGCACCATGGTAGCACTTGCGGACCTTTTCAAAGGAAGGCCAATAATAGACTCAAAGCCCGCTTCCTAGATATAAGCCCTAGTCTCGGGAACGAGGAGGTTGTACCACTCCACCACCTTGTTGGTACTTCCCCTACCAGCATAAGGGGATAAGGACTGCAAAAGAAGAAGATAACATTAAATTCTTGATTCAAGAAAAAATTATGAGAAATGATGTTTTCGATGACAGAATAAAGATAAAAAGAAGGATGCAGTGATGTTCAGATGCAAAAATGACAAAAAGAGGTGTTAAGATTGCATATAGAAGTGAAATAGTTGAAAAAGAAGTGGAAATGGGCAATCTTAACACCTCTTTTTGAAACCCTAGCATGTGAAAACCCACGTATGTAAATAGGACCCCTCATACACAGGTCCATCTCCACGTATGCAGAGACTCAAGAACAGACCTACGTACATAAGAATAGGGCTGCGTATGCAGGCTCGAGCCCATGCACGCAGAAGCACAGACAGGAAGAGTCCTTTGACATTTTCTAGCATATATCATCCAAAATCATTCCTAAACATGTTCCTACCCCTCCTAATGTGTCAGGTTTTCATCTAAACCCATCTCACAACAAAACCCAAGCATTTACATAGCCAAAAACACATCAAAACGGAAGATCAAAGAGAAACTTGAAAATGAGAAAAGTTTGAAAAACTTACAGATTCAGCTAGGGGAATGTGATTCTCTGGCCGATATGTCAATGGAGGAGGCCCCATCAACCTCACTGCCCCACTCCAATGAGTGAGGTGGAATGCATCAGAGGAAAGGACATAAGAAGACTTCTTGGCCTTGGGTACCATTGGAGGAGATGAAGAGAGTTTAGAGAGAAAATGAGAAAATGAGGGAGTTTGAGAGAATGAGAGGATCAGATGGTGTGAGGAAAAGAAAGAAGAGGGAAGTTCTTATGGAGAGAAAAAAAAAAGAGTTATGAAGAATGTTAAGAGATAGGAGAGCAAAAGAGAATGAAGAAGAACAAGAAACGGTTGATAACCGTTAGGAAAAATGAAAAGGCGGGAACACACCTGATGGCTAAACTACATGTAGTTTAGGCCTCACTACTAAACTACGTGTAGTTTAGTCATGAATAGTAAAAAATAAATGAAAAAGAAGAAAAACATCTCAAGGTTGCCCCAATTAGGCACAAAGTCACTAAGGACCTCCCTAGTAAGCAGTAAAGGAAACAGAAGACTCTTCCCCCAATGAAACATGTATATCCCAAAACCATTTCCAATAGATCACATAAAATCAAGAACACTATCCCCAATAAGGAAGCAGAAGATTCTTCTCCAATAAATCAAGCATATCTAGAACATCATCCCCATGGAGGAGGCAGAAGATTCTTCCCCAATGGATCAAAGCACATTTAAACTATCCCCAGTAAGGAAGTAGAAGATTCTTCCCCAATGGATCAAGTACACCTAAAGTATCCCCAGTGAGGAAGCAGAAGATTCTTCCTCAAAGCCCTCAGCATACCATGAAGGAAGCAAAAGATTCTTCCCCAGTGGACCACACATCTACAAAGTTACACTACTCCTCAACAAGTCCATTTCTACTACTGATTAGCGAGTTTCTCATCCCCAAGAAAGAGGTAGAAGATTCCTCCCCATGCATACCTACTCCTCAATGAGTTTCCCATCCCCAAGTAAGTCATGAAATAGGCAAAAGATTCCTCCCCGTACATACCTACTCCTCAACAAGTTTTCACCACCCTTAGTGAATCCAATAATCAAGACTACTCGGGCACATATCTTCCAGAAATTGAACATATAGGCATGGTAGAAAAATGTAGAGATAATGATAGAGAAAGAGACCAAGGTCAATCCGAAGCAAGAGCCTCACTAAAAAAGGTAGAGAAAGAAGCGAAGAAGGCAAGAGGAGCGAGTCACCACGAGAAGTTTAGGGCAAGAGCCCCGGATGGACACCACAGAGACTATATCCTTTTGTTGTTTGTTGGGTTAGCTCGAAGAGCTCCCTTGTTTGTTTTCTTTTTCTTTTTAAGTGGCTTTGAGATAGTGAGTCACTCGCCATTTGCTTGTAAGTCCCAAAATAGGTTCTAGGATAGCGAACCTGTCGTTGCTCATTTCCCGAGCAACAAAGGTAGGACTTCAGACATACGAATTCCGCGCAGCTCTCTGGAGTTGCACCCCGCCCCATGTATTCGTGATGTGTGTCGTGGTTAGGCTCGAGCCGTACGTCGAAACAAAATGTTTTTCTCTTATTCTTTTGATTTCGTTAGCGAAGCTCACGAATCAAAAAGGGGCATTTGTAGACACCGCATTTTGTACCCCTTACGACTCGAGTCCCCGTTCCCCAATGATGCCCGAACTCTAAGGCCCAAGGCTAGTTTAGAGCCCAATCAGATATCAAATTGACTTGGGGAGTGTTAAAATGGAAAATATAACTTTTTAAATAAGCAAAAATCTATTTTTGGAAATAAAATGACCAAAGTGGCCCTCGGCCCATGTACGTGGGCAGTGGCTTGTGTACGTGGGCCAAAGCATGCATACGCAAGCATTCTCTTGTGTACGCAGCTAGGGTTTCAGAAACATAAAAAAGACAAATTTTCTGCAATAATGGCTGAGGTTTGGAATGAATCTCACATCGTCTAGGAGCCGTTCCAAACCCCATTTTTTTCAACTATATAAAGCCTTACATGGTACATTTTCAAAATATAGAAAATCCTAAGGGAAAACCTAAGATTCGCTAGAAAATAGTGAATCAAAAGGGAGTTTTTCACAAAACACCCTCAAGTCATATTTATCTGATTGGGACCTTTTCTGGCCCTAATCCTTTTAGTTTAAAGTTGCTAATCACATTTTTATTGATTTGTGATAGATTTGACTAAGGGAATGGTCAAAATTAAAGTTTGGGAACTCCTTTTTGAGGTATCAAGCTTCAACCTTTCTTTTTCTTTTTAGCCTTTCTTTCACTATTTTAATCTTGTTTCCTTGCTTTGTTTGTGCTTATATATGTTTGTGTAGTTTAGTTTTATGCTCTCTTTATGTTTGTGAACATGTTTGGTTGTTAGAATTAGGGTTTTAGTTCATGCTCTGTTTTCTGCTTAGTTTGTTTATGGGTTAGGGTTTTGAATGACCCTGCGTGAGTGTGCCATGAGCATGCGTACGCAGATCAAATCTTGCGTATGTGGGATTTGGCCTGCGTACATAGGCCTTTATCTGCGTACGCAGGCCGTTGCCTAGAAACCCTAATTCTTTTGTTTCATTCTTTGCTTCATATAACATGTTTCTATTTTGGGTCTCTTTCCACATGTTTTATACTTTAAAATTTTATGTTTGCTTTATTCACATGCTTGTTTGTCCTTAACATGTGTAGATTAGGGTTTATCCTTTCGTTTCTTAGTTTTAATGTCATGCCATTCATTCATACGTCCATGCATTGATGCCATAGGTGATGAGTTGCTGCAAGGTAAGTAAAGGTAGGTCATGCATTGATATGAACATGCATCTTTTGTGATGAATATGTTGTATGATGTTTGGTCTTGAGTATGGATGTTTATATGATCTTATGATTTCCATGATTAAGTAGCTGCCTTGCTTTAGATGTATGATAGGGTTTCACATGCTAGGGTTTCTATGTGCGTATAGGTTTGGCTCTCTTTCGTCTAAGGGTAGATATGTATGTGTTTTGAGATGAATGATGTCATGATTGTATGCTTAGATGTATGCTAATGTGTATGTGAGTATAGATACAAATGTTGAACATGTTTTTAATAAGGTTAAGACATAAGGCACAATGATGTGAGGCCAACCTTAGGGTTGGGCAATCTTGGGTGCTTAACACCTTCCCAAGAATGTACCTAAACTCTGAACCCATATCTCTAGTAATAATATCAAAGGTTCTTCCTCAAGAGGATGCTATATATATGGTTCTTAGACCATTGCAAAAATTAGGTGGCGACTCTTCCGTTGTATCCACACCTATCACATTGTTGATTCATTAATGGATCCTTCATGGATTAGAGGTTTGCTACCAGAAATTAATAATTTAATTTATATTCCATCAAAGAAAGTATTGTGTTTGCTTTCTTCAAGTTTTCGCAACCTTAGTTTCACTCTCAAAAATAAGACTTTTTTTCTTGTAGTGACAACAAAAGAATTTTGTTTACAATAATAACTTCGTAGAGTATTGTACCTCAATTAACACTTCTTGGTGTTTCTAGTAAAGATGTGTCAAAGGTTCAAATTCTCCATCCCCATATTGTACTTATCGAATTTATCAAAAAAATAAAAATAAAAACATTACTTTATAGCCAACTTTTAAAATTGATCTTTAAATATTTATAGATCAATAGAAATGGTTTTCCCTTTTGAGATTTTGACCTTATATAATTATATTTATATAAACTTTTAATGAAATCGTCAAGACTCAAGAGCCTTATAACTCAATTGATTGACACCTCATAGGTTTCTAAGAAAGATATTAAAGGTTAAAATCACTCATTAAAAAAAAAAATAATTAAAAAAAAAACTTTAAATGAAATTAAAATTTATCAGTATGTCATGGTAAGGCTGATAAGTACTTATACCACAGGAAATTTATAAATGGAAATGAGGAAATTTCCCGTGACTTTGGTGAAAAGTGAGCACTAAAGCTTCTATTGGGTTTCGCTCATAAGTCATGCTATAGTAACCACACCATTATGTTTTTGATTATCTGGGGAGTGTTTGGTAAGGTATTTTAAACAACAGTTTTTAGTGTTTAAACAATAATACATGTATTTTCACACACTTTTTTATCCACACATATTTTCAAAAAATACAAATAACATTATTACAACATTACCAAACGCCTCCTGGTATCATGATTTATTTCCTTTTTCTCTATTGGTCAATGTTGGTCAATTTGCATCTCTCTCTCACACCCATCATATTTCATAGTAATAAACCTTCCTCCAATCATGAGAGTTGACTAAATCGTCTTTAGATATATTAAAAAACATCAAAATCTGATAGATTCATTCATTCAGATACTTAAGGCAAGTACAACATTGTATTTAACCCTTTACCACAATTGACTCTCGTGATACAATGTTTGTACAATATAATTTTTTATAAATTACTTTTCTTTATTTGAAAAGAAACAGTTGTTTTAACACCACGTGGCTTCTTGTACACGTTTTTCAAAACAAAATTTTTTTTTTTTTTTTAATCGAGTCGCAATTACGTGGGTAATTTTTTTTTTCTTTCTATTAATTACAACGACTTTACTTTTATTTACTCAATGTACTTGATATCTTTGTCATTCCATATAGGATGGTTTAGGAATATAAAGCTGAAGTATATGTGATGTCTGTTATTTGATGTTAATGCTCTCTCTCTCTCTCATCTTTGCCATTTTTTAAGGTACAAAATAAAGTTTGTCTCAATTCACAGGAGAAATAATTGTAAGTATTTCTCGTTCCCAATTTATTATCTTATGATTTTTGTGGTTCCATCTTTAATTCCTTCTTCTTTTTTCTATTTCTTACATGCAGGGTTGAAGATATTTTAGCTCAATTTCTGGAATTACTAGAAGAAACAAGACAAGGTTTCTAACAACAAAAAATATATAAATAAAAAACAATAATATGTTTCGTTAGCACTTATGTTTTCAAATTTGAGGGAGGCACCGATTGGTGTTAAATCAAAGTACTTTCTAACTTTCCTTTTGGTGTTAAATTCGGATTATTTTACTTTTTGAGATTTTGGATACTGCCAGCCTTACGCCAAACCCAGAGGTACTGAGCTTATTTCTTTGTCTAAATTCTTGTTGCATTTTATCCCCTTGGGAAAAAAATAAATCTTGTTGGATGTTGCCCCATATATATATATATATATATATATATATATGAATACCTTTCTTTCTCTTTTTTTATTTTTTTTATTTTTTTAAATGTGATCTATGTACATAATTAGGTGATAATAGCATTTCATGTAATAACTTCCCAAGGTATTTGAGTGATGGGTTTATTGGTATAAGACATGATGTAAACTTAGGGGTTTTAGGTTCGATCCATCACATTATATTTTAGTGGTATCTCCTGGATAGAGCGTAGAATAGCTTGACTAATGATTAGGATATAACTTCCTTACGTTAGAAAGTTTCACAGCATCCTATTTTAATCAAATTGTGATGATTTCTGTGACTGATTTTCTGTTGGACATTTCATGAATACAAGATATCATTGTATTGTACATGATACTTTTGAATGCTATGAATTCCCCCCCCCCAAAAAAAGGGTTTTTTATTTTTTATTTTTTATTTTTTATTATTATTATTAGCAAAAGAATACTGAAGAGGGTAATTTGTGACTTTTAACAAAAGTTGAGTAAGATTATAATTGTTTCATGCCAATTAAATTCCATAAAATTATCTTATAGTTTTTTTTTTTTTTTTTAGAAACAAACACACACACAAGGAGAGAGAAAGATGTTCTAATACAAAGACACACCACAATTCCACATAAAGGTCATGGTAACTTTTAAGTGAGGGTGGAGCAAGTTATACTATACACAACACATTCTCTTGAGCAATGTGAGACAATTACTCATTCTTTTTTTTTTTTTAGAAACAAACACACACACACACACACACAATGGTAAGAGAAAGAAGTTCTAACACAAAAGTACACCACAACTCCACTCAAAAGCCATGATAACTTTTAAGGGAGGGTAGGTCAAATTATAAAATTATCTTATAGTTAGTTAAATTAAATGTAGGAAATATTCACGGCTTATAAATAGCATTCTTTTCTCTTTTATTTTTTAAACAATTTTGGTCATATATTTTTTCTAATATATGAAATGACTTCTATAAGAAAAGCAAGAAATCCAGAGATTACCATAAAGCCAATAGTAAGAAGAAAAATCCAACCCAAAAAACATTCGATAGGAAGAATACCAAATGCTATAAATGTGGCAAGAAAGGCCATTTTAGGAATGAGTGTAGATCCAAAGCTAAAGCTTTAATCAACACCCTCCAAGGTGACCGAACTAGCAAAGATGAAATTTTCGAACTCCTAAAACTCAACCACACAGACAGTGAATCCTCCAATAGTGACAATGAAATATTTTAGATAAACCAATCCTCGTCCTCTAGAGAGTCATCCAACATCTCGTAGTCCAGACATCAGGATAGGATGTAAAGACAGTATAAATATTTATATATATATATATATTTATATAAATTGATCTAATGCATCCTTCCAAAAAAAAGGACTAAAGTGTAAAGGAGAAAATTATATTATGCTGGGATCATTTGTTAAACACAATATTTATCTTTCTTCAATTTACATAAATCATATTACTAACAACTTAGAAGTTGCTTCTAAGTTCTAACCATGAAAGTATCATAAGCCTTTTTATATATATAATTTTTCTGGAGGTATGCTACATTATTATTATTATTATTTTTTCCTTTCTCTTTTGAAAAATGAGAGTATCTTGTTCTCTTAGTGTTTGACTAGTCCCTCGGATTGACTAGCTTGTGATAATTATATTCCTCTCATTTTTTATCCTTTAGAGATTAAAATAAAACATTTTTAAAAACCATCTATGCTAAAATTATGTGTTGTATTATGTATGTAATTTACAAATTTATTTGTTTAATTACTCTCTCTCTCTTTGGTATAGGCATCAAGGCAAGTTGGGCAAAAGGACAACGTCAAAAAATCAAAACTGACAATAGGTAAATCATATTGTCTTCTTTATCTTTTTCTTTTTCTAAATAAAATTGCATTGAAATAGCTCTATATCGTTAAAGACCAAATGTTTGTCCTTTTCAAAAAAATTAAAAAAAATTAAAAAAAAGACCAAAAGTTTGTCATTGGCTACTAAATGCAAATATATAATTAATGGACCTCATCTAAAAGCGAGGTTACCAAGCCATGCGCCATAGTTGTGTTATAAAACACCTAAGGACAGTTTTTTTTTTTTTTTTTTTTAATTATTATATTTGTACTAAGAATCTCATAACTCAATTGGCACATCTTCATATTTCAATAGGTCTAAGGTTTAAATTCCTCATTCCTTATTGTAATTATTGATTTAATATATATATATATATATGGTCAGTGGCATATAGAATTTAGATAGAGATTTGAACAAATTTAAAGAGATCTAGTTTTTTCCCTCCTAATTATGCATCTGCTTAAAAATAAAATTAAAAAAAAAAAAAAAAAAGTCGCAAATCCTAATTGTATAATTTATGGAAAAAGTAAGGTGTTCCATAATCAATGATTAGCTAGTGGTAGGCTAGATCTACATATAAGTTGATTTTTGCCTTTCCCCTTTTTGGCAAGGCCAAGTTAGTGTAAATTCCTCCGTTTGCTTTCTTCTATAATTTATTTCTTTTCTTTTCTTTTTTCGGTCACATTGTCAAATGTTCAAGAACACAATACAGTATTTTTTTTTTCTCCATGTATTAAATTATTAATGATAAAACACTAGGAGCCTACCTCCTGGTGCTTCCAATTCAGGATTCAAATCCTTTATACCCAACTATAAAATTATCAAAAAAATTAGGGTAAATTACAATTTACCCACTTGATGTTAACTCAATTAAGGTTCTGTAACCCACATCCGTTGAAAACATGACTAAATGTGTAATTTTGCTTCACTTTTATATTTCCCTCCTCCCAAAACATAAAAAAACATAAAAATATAAGATAAAAAATATGTTGGTAAAGATTTTTTTTTTTTTTTTTTTTTTTTTTTCAATTGATTTTCTTTTCTTAATATCGTGGGTTTCTTTTCTTCTATTTTACACGATTTAGAAGAAAAGAAAATTGGTAATAAAGAAGAAAAGGTTCATTCGACCTGTTCCCTATACAGATTGTAGTTATTTTTTTCAGTCATCATATATAGGAGTATCCCATGGTTAAAACTAAAACCAAGAAGTGGAAGCTAAAATTCGGCTCACATCTGTATTTTGCGAACAAAGAAGCTGTAAGATGAAGAGAGAAAAATTAAAATAAAACACAGCCGCAGAAAATGATACCAAGAGGAGATACACACCATTTCAATTCTTACTGAATCAACTATACCTGCCAAATTCCAATCATATTTGGTCAAATTTATAAAGCTTACAAAGTTCATGTCAAAGGTCTAAAATTCTGTTCATTACCTTTAACCATGCATGGACTTTTTTTTTTTTTTTTTTTTTTTTGAGAGAGAGTTTCAACTTATGACGTCTGCTTTTAATGATAGCTCTTTATCATCAAACTAAGACACCAATCGGCTTTTGATATAGGTGAGGATTGAACCCTATATCTCTTATTCAACCATTAGAGACTTTACTAGTTGAGCTAACTGGAACCCACAACCATACATGGATCTTAATCACTCTATTCATGTTCCATCTTCTCATCTCTATTCTATTACACCATCTTGCTCTAAAAAAAGACCAATTGCTGAGATAGTTGAATAATTACTTCTTGAAAAACTGGAGCAAGTTCACGCAGTTGTACATGGATAGCACAATGTCACAACCCCAACCAATCCACCATTGACAAATGACAATGAATGAAAAACTATTAATCAGATTGTGTTGGGAAACTACCAAAAAGAAAATATTACAGCAATGAAAAATTATAATAGTAAAATTTTCACGTACTTTTGAATTGCCTGGATATATATCTCTTCTTATCCTTGTCCACTTCAATAGTTACTCTTATTCTTCTCCATCTTCTTTCTTTCCTCGTTTGAAATTCCAGTGGAGCAAAATCAAGAAAAGAAAACCATTTGAAACAAAAAAAATCTTTACCAACATCTTTTTGATCTTATTGAAAACAAGAATTACATATTTAGCATTGTCTTTAACGGAGGTGAGTTGTGAAACCTTAACTGAGCTAATCTTAAATGGGTAAAATGTCAAATTTTAAACCATAGGTAAACAACTTAATATCTGTAAATATCATCTTTATAATAATCATACTTAATTAAGTGAAGATTATTGATAATTGTTTCCTATGTTTATAAGATTAGCAACGCCATTTTGCACGGAATAGAATTAATTTAACTTCTCCAAAGTTTTAATTCATTATGATGACAACTTTGAATAAAGTTCTAATTGTTGTTGCTCCCCTGTAAAACCGAATATAAATGCACCATGCTTCCTATCATGAGAAATTATTTGATTTTGATAAGGTTTTTCAATTAATAGTTTCGGGAGGTGGGGGGAAGCAGTTTACACATAATATTTTTGATTTACAAAAAAAGTTACTGCATTACAAGATAGTAATAAGGGGAAGGTGTGAAAGATTATTTGTCAAAGAAGTGGGAATTTATGAATGAATATATGGGAGGTTTACATATTAGCCATATTTATGTCATCATAATTCTCCCTTTTTATTTGAATGTCTAATTGCCAGAGCTTGGCTCTTTTATCCTACACATTTATGTTTTGATTGAATTTTTAACAATTTTGTAGCAATTAATTTTGAGTCAATTTTAGATTTCATCATGTCAATTGAAGACGCTGAAGCTCGGGAGAGGGTCCTTGGGGACAAGTTAAAACATGCGGCCGATGGAGGGGTAATGCTTCGTTGTTATTCTTTGACACTTTATTTTGTTTGTAGGATTTTTTTAAAGAGAAAATTTCGTTTCTATTTTTATTTTTTTCAAAGTAGAGAATTCCTAACATTTTTACTATTTTATTAATTACTATTTTCCTACCTAAAAACTTACTAATTTCCTCTCTTCCCTCAATTAAAAAAATAAATGAAAACAACACAAGTACAGGAATAATTAGTAATCTCCTAATTGAGACTAATTTTTTTTTAAGTCAATAATAGAGGCTAGATGATTTAATTCAATATTCCATTTGTTTAGGTTTAGATATATCATAGCTCTATTCATAACCCTTCCCCCAAGGTATTTTGATGCATTTGAAAGCCTGAGGCAAAAACTGAATTGATGTCATTTATATATTTAACTATGAATTTTTTATTTAAAGAAAATTTAATTATTACTTAAACTTATTCTCTTGTTGTAAATGCAAAATTACTAACATATGAACCATGTAGAATTTTTTTTGTTGTTGAGAAAATCTATAGACACAAAATTTGACAAAACCTTTCACATCTATTAAAAAAGTGATGTTAGTGGTGGACCTGGATGAGAATTAGTGGAAGTTTGTCAACTCAACTATCGCAAAATTTTTGTGTATTGTTTTTTTGTTTTTTCAGAAGTGTTACATCCATAATATTTTCACAACAAATTTTAAGCGTTAAGTTGTTACTAATTTTAATTTGAACTTGCTACTGAAATTACTTGTTTACCCACCAATAACAAGCAGTAACAATTGCCACTTAGGTTTTGTTTTGAAAGTTTTGTGAAAAATGTTGGAGACATAACATTTTTTTTTTCTTGTTTTTTATTTAATAAAAAAAATATTATTTTATTTATTGTCTAATATTTGGGCTTAATTAATACTATTACAATGAATGAATGGTTAAAACTTAGGGGCCTTCTTTATTTGGAGGCCTTCTTTATTTCGAGCCTTAGATGACCATCTTATTTACTTATACTGTAGAGCGGACCTGCTTTCCCTCCAACCTTCGTAAAGTGAAATATTTTCATATTTTTTTGTATTATTTTAACGACATGACCAACCATTGTACTGTAAAATTTTAAATAGAAAAAAGATATATTCTGAGATGACAATTTTTTTTTTGAACTGTTCCTAGATGACAATTACGAGTTTATAAAATGATATAAACTTGGGGTGTGCCTTAAACCTAGAGGTTCTAATTTCAATCCACTACTATAACACCGGATCTAAAATTTTTTCAAGATTAATCACTGGTATAGGCTTTTTTAGAGGAGACACAGGAACCCTAAATGTAGAATAAGTAACTCTCCAAAGGTCATTTTCACATTCTCTAGGTTTTTGCTTTAAAGTTTAGCCTTGGTTGTACGAAACCCTAAAAACTTAATGGTTTTTTCTTTTTCTTTTTTTAATACAAAAAACTTAATGGGTTGAACAAGCTGCATTTGCAATTCCGACTGGCACATTTCAATTGACCGAATTAATGGCTTGATTGATCGAAAATATTAAATCTTGATCTAACCAATAGCTGTCGAACAAGATTTAAACTTGAATCTAATATGCAGAACTCTAGGCATCTGTATTGACTCTGAAACACACTTCAGCAAAGACAACCACAAGACACATTTTTGTTCACTGTTTGCCGACCTAAACTATAAACCCACATGCTTTAACTTGAATATTATTTAATTTTTTTTCATCTCTCCAAGTATATATATGAATTCTCACTCAAAAATTAATAACTGTAACCATCTTATACAGTTCCATAAATTTTTATCTTGTTTTTATTTTTCGGAAGGAAATGCGTGGAGAGAATATTGATCCAGCTCAGCAACCAAATGACTTGGTAAGATCACTTATAAAATCATAAGGGACACGTTAATTCCTTATTAAGTTGGAAAAAAATTATAATGATAACTTTAATTTGTTAAGCAGGAGCATACGGAGCATGAAAAAACAAGAGATTCATCCTCTTCTTCCTCAGATGGAAGCAATGAAGCTCAACAAAGCCAGGAGAATTCTGAACAAAATATTGCTCAATCTACAACATTGCTCCAAAGGTATGTGTGTCTCACAAGAGATTCTACCTCTGTTGTTTATGAAGCTAATTACAGAAACATGTGTTCTAACACTGATACAAAGGACTAGATGTGTGTGCATGCATTGAAGTAATTGTAGCTATTTTTAGTCTCTCACACAAGAATTAGGTGTATATATATATATATATATATATATATTTATTTATATATATAGATATCGAAACTTCCACTTATGCAACACGTACAGCTTATAATATATATCTGTCATTGACAACAAACTATATAATATATTCATAATTTTGCTTCCTTGAAACGCTCCATGTTATTTAAGGCTTAAATTTTGTGATTGTACTAGACCACAAGGAACATTTGAAGTACTCGGCGTTGCAAATACAGCACACATGCAAGAAGCAGGAAGATCAGTACTCTCCAATTCTACATCTGCCATAACAACACAGTCCTTCCACCCCACCACTGTATGATTCTCACAGCTTGAATCCTAGATTATAAACTTCAAAATTCATATAAATATATAGTTCTACAAATTAAATGTGAAAGATAAGGATATAGGATGTACATTTGATTTTTTCTCTCACAACTAACCTATGTAAATTATTATCAGATAGAGTCATCACAAGAAGATGGAGTCCTTCAACCATTCAATCATGGGCGAGACATGAGTTTGATCCCTAGAAATCAACTTGGTCTTGCTTCCCAAAGTGCCTTTCATGTCGAGAATTTTGTTCCGTATGTTTGAATTTATTTCATGACCAGGGATTTTTTTTTTTTTTTTTTTTTTTTTTTTTTTTTTTTTTTTTTTTTGAGAATCAGAAGCATATTAGATTTGACATTGAAAATTGATTGAAAATTTGTAGGTCTCGGACAAGTGGAATAGTGCACCATGGTTTAATATTTCCGATAAACCACCAAACACAAAATTTTGGAATTATTAACACCTACCAACTTCCCACATCGAGCTTACCGCCCAAGTTTCGCTTGGAATCTTCCTCTAGAATGCAGTTACCCCAGATCCAACAGCCACAATCTCAAGTATCGGTGAGCATTGTTTTGTTTAATTAATAAGTTTACGAACAAAACTTATACTATAACTTTTTTCAACAACTTATGAAGTAATGCACTGGGTAATCACTTTTATATGTATCATTACGTTTTTTTTTTTTCACTATTCACAATTAATTACTTTAACAAGTTGTAAAAATAATAATAATAATAATAATAAATTAATAAAAAAAAATCCAATTGTGACAAAATTTGTGTTTTTGGAACTTTATGATATAAAATTTAATGAATCCCTTTTTACATTTTAAGTGTTTTTCTTTTTTAATTTATTGCTACATTTGCACAAAAATGTAAAAGATACATTAATCCTTGTTTACTTATAGACACCACTACTACTAGGAAGTGGAAGTGTCAGATCACAATTCAGGACGACACAATGGGCTAATTGGCATCCCCAAAACCAAATCACTATGCCTGAGACATCAACTGCAATAGGGTATAGGAAATTTAATACGTCGGTTTATTATTGATCTTTTCAATTACCATACATAATTCCTATATATAAATATTATTGCTGATTACATCTTTCTATTTAATTATCAAATTTATAGGTCACGAGAAATTCAATTCCAAGGATTATTGAGGGATCAGGCTACAGGATCAAGCAGTTTTTTTCCAACTGGAGGCACTTCCAGTCAAATTCAAATCCCAAACATTCCAATTCAGCAAGTATATATGTGTATTATCTTCTAGGATTTTTTTAAGTTTAAGTTTCATTTACTTCTTACTGTTCTAAAGTTTTGTTTTTGGGTATTTTTATTTATTTATTTAAAGGGAACGGGTCTTATAGTATTGGATTGTCACATCCTTCTCATATAGAAAGCTCTTCTGCTGATTTCAACAGGGTATGATCTATTTTCATAAAGAAAAGGAGAGAAATAGAATAATATTAATAAAAAGTTCTTAAAAATGAAATATTATTATTTTTATGTGGCGAACATATTTTTTCCTTTTCATGGAAAACAGATTGTTTGTAGTTTTGTTCGTACTAAGAAGCTATTTTTGTTTTTTAAGTAGATGAAATATATAAAACTTGTATAAACAAACTGCACGAACATTTGTGTATCTTTGAATGTTTCTATGTAAACCCAAAGCTTCTTTTCCATCACTTTTATTTCTTCAAACCAAACTGAGTTTGTTTTGGAAATCCTTTTCAGAAAAGAATGCACGGAAGTGCTATGACTACTAGCCAAAATGGAGTGGAAGAGCCATGGAAGAGGAATGTTAGGGTATTGCATTATTGTGGTGGCACCGTTTCCATTATTGTTACCAAGTGTCCTATTCTAAATGATTATTTTCACAAAATTTTTCTACATATTTTAACTTGGTCAACTTTAATGGGTGTAGATGAAAATGGCTTGGCAAGAGAACAATCCACCAATGTCCAATCTTCAGCTACCTAATTGGATTTCACCAGGTCAAGGCCCTCAAGGCCAGAACTTTGGAATTCCTAATGCCTCAGGCTCAAGCTCAAGGTATAGTTCACATCATTGTAGACGAGTTCAAAACTTTTACAAGGACAGTTTTTTTCTCAATTGATTTAGAAGAACCTACTCCAATCCATTAACTGGCGATTTATAAAATTATTAACGAATTAAATAGGCTATAGGCTAACTGCACGTTCACCTGAATTATTTTATCAATTGTTACATAATAAATTGGAGGAATTTTCTTTTAAAACAATTTAGAGATGAACTTTTTTTCTAGAATCATTACAACTATCATTATCACAAAATTTTGACAAAAAATCTACATACAGACCTAGGTCTCTTAAGAATTCGGTTTACGATCAAATGTACGAAACAATGGGTTTGCATGTGGACCCTCATTTACGCATGTTTGTGGCAAGACGCGAGACTGGTAATTCTGTCATACCTTCTTATCTGTGTAATTGCATATTTTTCAAAGTTCTCACACAAAGCTATTAATGGTTTATTAATATGTTCTCCTTCGTTTCCATCATACCAGGCAGCAGTGAAGCACAGTGAGAATCAAATTGATCAAGGAAATCCTAACATTTGTTGTTGCTGTTAACTATGACTATGTCTACACAACCCTAAATGGGGGTTGTCAACTTTTTAACATTTATAGCATGGATTATATAAATCGTTTGGTGGAGTTAATTTGAAAATTACCTTATATTAAAATGTTTTAGACCTATTTCGTTTTTTACCATTTTCTAACTAGTTCTTAATTTTGATTTTGGATCTTATTTCTTTATTTAAACTTTATTATCATTTGAGAGGTTCTAGTTCGAGTTCTTAAATATATCAAAGGTTTTGATGTATTGTGCTTCAACAAGGAAATTAAAAGAAAAAGAAGCAAAATATATATCTACCTTTCAGTAAAGAAAAAAGAAGAAGCAAAATAGAGGTTCACAGCTTCTCCAATTTTGTTAGCATATTAATCAACTTAGTCTACCAATTGTTGGAAAAACATAGTTTGTATCGCATACAAAATATACGCAGTGAAAAATTAATGAATCTACTTCATTCACAATTGATAACATGTACTATGTAACTTTCAGAATTTAAAAACAAGAGACTGTACCTCGATGCGGCAAAATTCAAAACCAAAGATTAGAAGCACTTAGGAACACTTTTAATATTCACTCAAATTCCACTTATACCCAAGAAGTGTGGTCTCTCAATCAGTTTATATGTATGTATTTAAGGGAGAATTAGAGAGTGGCTTATACTCACATACTCACCATTTCATTCTCTTATAAAATTTTGTATGTTTCTCTCATTATAATTGATTATCTAATTGGGCTAACCTTTTGAGCCATTCTAATTGGGCTTTAGTATGTGGCTTGGAGTGAGACCAAAAGGGAACAAATAAGATACTAGCTCCAATGTGTTTTGGACTTTTCTATCAACTCTTGACAAGCCCAAAATTCCCATTAATTATATTTAATACCACTATATAAATATAATTGCACTCTGAGCCTTATTAATAAATTATATCCCAAAACTTTATTATACATTCAACTCTTTCATAAAATATTCATAGTAATACAAAGTCATGTATGTTGACTACCACTTTGAAGATTACTATATCTTAATCCTTGAGTACCCGGTTTAATCCTTTAAGGTATTCATCATATATTTATGAAATCTAATTTCATAGATATATACTTTAGTAACTCCTTACTAAAGTGGTTAGGCCTAACACTCTAAATAACCAAACTCATTAAACTTATCTCAAGGAATATTTTATATCTCCGTTAAGAGATTATGAATTTCATCTTGAGAATATATATTCTTTCAACACTAAATGTGTCTGCCCAATATACTGAGGTTTTGATCGTGTCTTTAGATCTCACTCTTGATATATCAAAGCAACCTACACTTCATGATTAGGTTCATTATTCTCTTAGAATTAAGAGTTGATGTAAATAGAAGTCGTGAGATTTATTATTTATTTGACAGTCGTTAGTAGAATAATAAATCTCATAGCGGTCCAGTTTAATTTGTCTTAACACTTAAAACATATCAACATATCAACTAGAAGTCTCCACTTCCATGATCAAGACAAATTATCTTAGTTGATATGTTATAGTCTTCGCAGATGAAATGCCCAATTTCATCACCGACTACAAACTAAAATTCTAAGTTTACAAAGAACTTGTGACTTATATCTTCTGTGACTAAATCACATACTATACATCTCATGGACTATATGATAATGTCCAAATATTCATGTTACCATTATTTTAGATAATAATAAAACAACTTTATTAATCACAACATAATGTCATACATAGCATCATATAATAGAATTTAAAGGGCACATATCCTAACACCAATAAGATGTACATTCAAATTTCCTCAGGCCTTACTTTTTGGACCTTAAGAATTGGTAAAATGATTTGTATATTGATGCTGTTAGGTGTTAATACCTGTTTTTGACAAAAAGTCCAACAGCAGAAAAAAAAATTAAAATAAAAAATAAAAAAAAACAAATAAAAAAAACCTAATAGTGAAGGAAGTTGAAGGAGGAAAAGAATGAAAGAAACATGATAGAAGTAAAAGGGTCATAGGAGCCCAAGAAAAGAGGTAAAAGTCCAATGAGTCAGCATGGCCAAAAGTAATAGTCAGCAGGCCCATGGGCACAACGAAAGGTAAAAGTAAAGTAAATGGGCTATGAAAATCTGAGAAAAGAGGTAAAAACCCAATGGGTCAACGTGGCAAGAAATAATAACTAGTAGGCCTATAGGTACAAAAGAGGTAAAGGTAAAGTAAATGAGCTATGAGAGCCCAAAGGAAGAAGTAAAAAAACCAATGGGCCAGCAGGCCCATGACCATAGCAAGAAGAGAAAAGGAGGCCAGTGGGCCCGAGAAAATAAGAAAGAAGAACAAAAGCCTAACAAATTGGTTTGGCAAGAACTTATGCCAAGCAAACATGCGAGCCCATGAGGGAATGAAAAGAAATAAGGCAAACCCAGAAGCTCATGCCCCTTTTTCGTAAAAGATAAGTATGGGCAGAAGAGACACACAGCAGAATGAAACAAGGCTAGTCTACCATGGCAAAAACGGCAAGGGAACGAAAGAAAACTGTAAGGTTGAATTTATTCAATCATTTGTTGGCTTTATTCTGTGCCAAATTTTCTTGTAATTTAGCAATTAGATACCCTGTATTTAGGTGGGAATTATGTAAGGGTAGTGTGTGAGAGAGTGTGAAGAAATCTCAGAAGTGTGCAATTCAAGGAAGTCTCACGACTGGATCTCGCAACTGGCGAGTCGCCAAAGGTGGCATACATGTGAAGCATGCAGGGGGAGCTGAAGGGTCACGCCAACTGTAGCACTACAGGAAAAAACTTCCAGTCTAGCTAGGTAGTTAGCTTGCGACTCAAACTCGCGACTCATTCCCGTCGCGACGTCGAGTCGCCAGAATGCCCTGTTTGGTTGAAACATGACTTTTCGCATTCCTCATACACACGACTATAAATACCCTTATTCCCACGAAATGTAGGTGTGGCTATTCAGAGAGAAAAACCCTAGATAGGTTTTCTACAAAGCACCCACCTTATTAGAAAGAGAGCTACTCATTCTTAGAGAAAAATCTTTGTAGTCTCTTCTCATTCCCTCTTCCATTGTTATATCCATTGAGAGGAGATTTGTACCAAAACACTACCCACACCCATTCAAAGTGTTGAGAGTGTTTTTGGAGCTTGGGAAGTAGTTCGGAAGGGAGCAATTCATTTTGATTGATGCAATGGGCTATTGTGGGATCTGGTAAGCTAGAGAAGACAAGGTTCGGCATAACCCTATTGGAGCAAGAAGCTTGGAGGGCTTAGGTGCACTAGGTAGATTAGGCTTGGAGGGTTTTCTGCTATTCATGTATCCCAACTTCATTCTCTAGTGGATTATTGACTGCTTGGAGGGCGGCGGAGAGGTTTTTCGCCGAGTACTTCGGTTTCCTCTTCGATAACACATCGCCATGTTATCTTTGTGTTTGCATCTTTCTTCCCTTTCTCTTTACCTTTTAATTATTGTTGTGATTGTGATTAATTATGGTTTAGAGTGTGTTACCAATTTGGTTATAGCTTATATTTCATATTCCGAACATATATTGTTTTATTATAAGCTTGTGTTGGTAGTTTTGTTTTTGGGGGTCTAAACGTTCATAGGTGTTTTACACACTATTTGAACTTTCAAAAACAAATGCAAAGGATAGTGGAATAAGCACAATAGCTAGAGCACCACCCACTTGTACCCAGCCAATATAGGAGAGGTGGGCCCACGGTCAAGGGATTCAGAGGGTGCGGTTTAGTAATGAGGGGAAAAGAGTCTATTTTGGGTTTCTAGCCATAGCTTCTTTTGGAAAAATACCTTGCTAGGATGGCATTTGGCCTAAAAGAGGTGGTAGATGGCTTAGACCACTCGATGCATGCTATAGAGGTAGGTAGTGAGAGACCCAAGCCCTTATTCATTAAGGCAAGAAGGGAAGGGCGAGAGCAAGATCAGACAAAGAAAGGTTGGGTCATGGAATGGGTAGTGGAAGAAAGAGAATGCACTAGGTTCACCCAGTAGTGGTAATGGCTGGGAAACCAATGGGTTAATGAGCAATCCCGAAGGGATGCTTATAACAAGCCAAAAACAATTGGTGAAGCCTTTGGAGAGGGGGGTAAAAGGGAGAAATCCCATGAAATTAGCCCACTATAAAGAGGGGCAATAGCCATAGATGGAAAGGGAGAGAGGCGAGACAATAGTAAAAAGACTAAGAAAGAAAAGACTAAGGAAAAGAAATAAAGAGGAGGTAAAGAAAGAAGAGAGAAAACACGGTAGTAAAGGCATGCATCAATAGACTATCTTTTCCCTCCCTCTTGACAAACCCATTCTCTAGAATCCCATAAGTGGTAACGAATAGCCATTTAGGTTCGTTCTCCAAAATGCACAACTTTGATGGCAGAAGCCTATGACAAAGTTGTTTAACTTGGAGTTCGGGTTCCTTCTTGGTTCACCTTCTACTGAAAGATCTAACCCATGACTTTGATTGTGGATACACGTAATCTCACTTGTTTGAAATTGTGTTTGCTACATCAGTTGTTTTGCTATAGCCTCTTTTATTTCATTTGCTGTATTAATTGTTCTGTTGTAACCTCTTTTATTTCATTTCCTATATCAGTTATTCTGCTGTAGTATCTTTTATTTCATTTGTTGTATCAGTTATTCTGTTGTAGCATATTTTATTATTTTTGCTGTATTAGTTGTTTTGTCATAGCCTCTTTTATTTTATTTGTTGTATCAATTGTTCTACTGTGGAACCCTTTATTATATTTGCTATATCAGTTGTTCTGCTGCGGGATCATTTATTGCGTTTGTTGTGATACCTAGTCTGCTGTATCACTCTTTACTTTGTCCGCACACTGGGAATGCTTGGCTTGCGCATAAACTGGCCAATAGCATGGTACTGCTAAGGTACTAGGCAAACCCCAACTCCCTGACCCATAATCTACCAGGCCTGAGCATAGCAAAACGGGCCTTGGCCCATTAACACAAAAGGGCCCCCACATTAAATTGGCTACTCCACTGGGAATTTAGGAAATAGACAGGGGGAACAAAACAAGGACCACAAAACCCTCACAAGCCATGCCCCCAAGATAGAAGACAACAAGAAACATGAGCATTGTTCCATCTCAACCAGAGTCTCGGCCAGCCATCCCACACCAACCTAACTAAAGGGATGGTGTAACCGATGCGGGGGCTAGGCTGCAATAGCAGTAGAGAAACCTAGGAGATAATGCCAACCTCTTTGTTGAGATGATGCAATCAATGCAGCATACCCAGCAATAGCTGATAGAAGAAATCCGCCAGCTAAAAGCCGACAAAACCAAAGAAAGGGATAGTTTGCACAACCTTGAGAATGCAGCTGACAAAGAAGAAACCCTAGAGGGCAGATGCTAGCAGAGGTCAATCTTAGAGAAGACTTGTGCCCCTTGCAATTGATCAAACAGGTCATCAATACGAGGGAGAGGGTATTTGTTTCTCACAGTAACCCAGTTTAACTCACGGTAGTCAATACACAACCTCATAGTCCCATCCTTCTTCTTCACAAATAACACTGGTGCACCCCAAGGAGATGCACTTGGTCTGATGAATCCCTTATCAAGGAGTTCTTGTAACTGTTCCTTGAGTTCCTTAAGTTCAGTTGGTGCCATCCGATATGGTGCTTTCGAAATAGGAGAAGTTCCAAGGAGCAAATCAATGGAGAATTCAATCTCTCTATCTATAGGTATCCCTGGTAGGTCTTCAGGAAAGACATCAGGAAACTCCCTTACAACAGGGATATCATCCATCTTCAATACCTCTTTCCTAGTGTCTACCACATGAGCTAGGTACCCTTGGCATCCTTTCTGTAATAGACGCTGAGCTCGAAGGGCAGATATCACCCTAGGTAAAGCATGCATCCTAGAGCCCTTACACTGAAATTCAGGTTCTCCTAGTGGCCGAAACACCACTTCTTTCCTAAAACAATCTACACTAGCATGATAAGCCGCCAGCCAGTCCATTCCCAAAATTACATCATAGTCATACATGTCCATCAAAATCAAGTCTACTACCATTTCCCTATCCTCAATTTGGATGACACAAGACTTAAGCATAGAATTACACACTAAAGAATCACCCATAGGTGTGGCCACAGACAAGTCATAATCCATAAGTCCAGGTTTCTTATCACATAACTTAGCTTATCGAAAGGAGATGAAAGAGTGTGTGGATCTTGAATCAAATAGAGTTTTAGCAAAGTTTGAGAATAAAGGGAGGATACCTGTAACCACAGTATCCGAAGCTTGAACGTCTTGTGGTGTGAGTGCAAACACTCTCCCTTGTGCTTTCCTCCTCTGATCATTCTTTCCAGGTTGTGCCATTGAGTTTTGTTGAGGAGAAGTACAGCTTCTAGCTAAGTGTCCTGTCTTCCCACAATTATAACAAGCCTTTCCTTCAAAGAAACACGGCTTATCTCCATGAAACCTTCCACATGTAGGGCAAGCATTCGAACTTCTACCTTGAGCATTCTGGGGTGGATTCTTATTTTCTGGCTTATTTGATGATGAATTACTCCCAAACCTCCCAAAAGATCCTTTCTTGTTCCAATGACCTTGAGCATTGCCTTGTCGAAAGCCTATCTGTCCAGTGTTTCTAGGTGGGTTCTCCTTCCTAACATTGTTCTTGAAATCTTCCTCCAGTCTCATAGCTCTCTTAACTGACTCTGCATACTTATCAACCCCTGATGCAATCAGATGGTGTCGAAGTCTCTCATCCAACCCCTTTTGAAATCTGCTTGCTTTCTTCGCCTCAGTAAGGATTAAGTGGGGTCCAAAGCGAGATAACTCAAAGAATTTAGCTGCATATTGCTCAACAGTCATACTTCCTTGTACCAAATCAGCAAATTCCCTCTCTTTTCGTTCCCGAACCACCTCAGGGAAGTAGTTATCATAGAAAACCCCTTTAAATTTCTCCCAAGTGATGGGGTTTCTCTCAGTGTCCATTCCCTCCAAAATGGCCTTAGTGGATCTCCACCAACGCTCAGCTTCCCCAATCAACTTGAAAGTTGCAAACCGCACCTTCTGAGAATCAATGCAATCTAAAGCTTCTAACAACTTCTCCATCTGCAAGAACCAGTTCTCAGCTTCCGTGGGATTTGGCTTCCCATCAAAAGATGGGGGATTCTGCTTCATAAAAGTCTCAAAAGAGCAACCAGCCCTTGCCTCTACTCTACCTGCGCCTCTACTAGCAACATGGGCCAACCTGTCCAACAATCGGGCAGCAGCTTCATCCAAAGGATCAGTGTGTGTCACCCTAGGACGTTCATTATTCCTCACGTCTTGAGTGACTTCAGCCTCAGTATCAACCCTTGCTTTGGTTGGCCTTCGCAAATTAACAATAGGTTCCTCGCTATGGGAATTAGCTACTCTCTTCTTTTTAGGTGGCATGATACCTAGTTACAAGGAAATCAAGAAATATAGACGGTGCAACAATTATTACTACTAAACATAAGAAATAACATTGCCAAAATTATTTAAAATATCTCATCAAACATAACCTAAATACCAAATGCTCTGACAAAAAAATCAAGATCATAACCTAGCTTCAAGTGTCTACAGGATCATGACCTAGTTTTCAAGTGTCTATAGAATCATGACCTAGTTTTCAAGTGTCTACAGAGTCATATCCTAATTTTCAAGTGTCTACAGAATCATATCCTAAGCTCTGATACCACAATTGTAACGCCCCAAAATCATAAGCAATAAAAGTCTATTTAATCTGAATAATCCATAAAAATATTAAATAAAAGAAAATATCAGCAACCTTAAATCTCATCACAAATGTCAGAGCTCTAATTCACCAAATACAAAACGTCCTCAAAATAATTCTCCCATACAATATTTAATGCCATAAAAATAATAATAAAATCCTCAATTCTACAAAATAGTTCGTAACTGCTGTCTCCCAAGAATCTCTACTCCAATAATCCCTCTAATGTATCTGTAATGGGAAATAAAGGGGGGGTGAGATAACTCAATAAGTGGAATTCACTAACATTGGGGGTGTGGGAACAAACCTTCAAATAAATAATTCTTACAGCAATTTCATAACTTGTAACTCATTAATATTTTGTCATCAAATATTTCATATGAAAGAAAAATATCTTTATATTGTGAGCCATCATAATATATATATCAATACCATCACATACACAGTTTCCTAGGCTTTGCTCGTGGTCAACGTTTACGCCCCGTTGACAGGGTTGTGCTGTCCCATTTTCTGGAACTGGAACCTCCTTTTCATCTCCTTTCTTAAGGAAGGCTCCTTTGGAACCTAAAGGTGCACTCCCTTGCTAAGGAGCTTCCTTTTTGGATCCTCAATAGTATACTCCCTTGCTAAGGAGCTATCAAATGTGCACTGTCCCCTTTTCTGGGACCGTCCCTTGCTAAGGACTAGCTGCAGTATGATTGTCCCTTGCTAAGGACTAAATACCATACTGAGCTTCTAATCACGACTTGCCATAGGTTTTCAAAACATATTCAATATGCTCACAAAACAATCTATTCATAATTCTCAAAAATATAATGACATATTCACCCATACAAGTTTAAATAAATTTAGGTTGTCCCACAAGTTTCTCATAAAATGAATAATCAATGCGCACATCAAACATTTATAAAATATCAGTTTATATATAAAATATCAACATATTTCTTTGATATAGAATAGTTTAATAATCAACACAGTTTTGGGAAAACCCCCAAAATTAGTAAACACCACTTACCTCTTAGTTGCAAAAATAAAGGAAATTAACCTCCCTTGAATCACAACAATTCAGTAGAATTAGAACCTAGCAACACCAAAAATAGGTTCATCAATACACAATTTCCCACTTAAAAATCTATTTTCACACTTAAACAATTTTATCCTAGACAATATTGATATATCTAAAATTTTCCATTTATTCACCTAACTATCCAATTCACTTTCAGCTTTGATCAGATTTCTGGACTTAAAAATATTGCTGCCTAATCAGATTTTTCCATCAACGTAATCATAGATATTCATGAAACTTCAATATGGCCGAATAATGAATATCTGATCAATCTGAATGTAACAGCCATATGTTTTATTCATATCTATTCACTTTAATATTATATATATTCAACCTAATATTGGAAGCCACGTGATAGCCTTAATTCATCAATCTAGTGGCTTTGTAATCCCTCTTGATGCCGTTGGAATCTATTCACTCTAATATGATATATATATTCACCCAATGACCCAAAACTCCCTTTGATGCCGTAAAGCATAAGGACACTGCTGGACACTTATTTGGACAATGACAATGGTGGTGAAAAGAGTGAGACTATAAACAGTTATATATAAACCACAAAGAAACCCTTTTTCCCTTTCACATGGTGACAACTTTAATTGATAAGTCCAAGCCTATTACTCCATTAGGCACAAATTCAAAGCTTCCTGACATATTGACCATTCTTTATCTAGTATAATACAATTATAGGAGCCCTTTTCTAATAGTATAATGATAGTCTAGGTTCATAACAATTGCTAACTATTGACTATTCAAACTTCTTAATTCTAGAGCATGAGAAAATCATACCTGAAGACTCCAACTCAACGCCACAGTGAAGAAAGGCAAGGTTCAATAGTCGGCTGAAGCAAAAGGAGGCACCCTTAGTAAATACATGTGTAACTTAAGAGGAAAAATAGGCTAGGGTTTTCAAGGCCCATATATTTACTTATGCCACTTTATTTGGGCTTCATATCCCATAGTATTTATCTTATTTTTAATATCTTAAGCCCAAATCAATTTAATCCATTTAATTGTAGGCCTCCTTTATAATTTATATATAATAATTTAACTGGTATCAAAATTATGGGGTGTTACATCGTCTAAATTTGTTTCCTTCTGGCCTTCACACCATTTCTGCTGCCTCCGTGTTTGTTTGATTTTGCTGTACATTCTGGTTGGTGTTTATCTCTTGTGGCGTAAAGGATGTGTGGGCTTTTGGGCTCATGTTCCCTGCCTTTTATCCCTTCTTTGGACTGGGTGTTGCTTGGGCAAAGGCCCTTATCTTCCCGCTGAGCCCATGCTTTCCTTTTCTGTGTTAGTGGGCTTCTTTGGCTATTGATCCTACCATATCACTTCATCGTGCTTGCTATAGTTTTACCCTCCCTTTTACTTCGTGTTACCCCGTGAACTTGTGGGCTGACGTTCCTGCTGTGCCAGCCCACTTCTTTGTCAATCTTTTGCTTAGCACTTCCTAGGACCACTTCTCACATCTTTACCTCTTTTGGGCTTTGTAGGCCAACATTCCTGCCGAGCCAGCCCAATTTCATTATTTCATTCCTTAGGTTTCCTTGACATGTTTACTTCCTCTTTACCTCTTTTACTCTTATGGGATTTTTGCTAGATCCTTTGGGCTTCTTTGGCCCAATTACCATATCCTTACCTCTTATTACTTTTTGGGCTTGTTGGCCTTTAAGCTAACCTAATGAGTTTACTAATTCATTTCTCAGGCTTCCTCGGCCCATTTACTTCCTCTTTACCTCTTATTATTCCCATTGGCTTACTACTTCATTCATTGGGCTTCCTCAGCCCATTTACTCATTCTTTACCTCTTTTTATTCTTGTGGGCCTACTGGCCATCAATCTTGCCATTTCAGCCTGCTGGGCCTTTTTCCCTTTTCCCTTCTCACTTTCTTTATATTGTTGGGCTTCTTCTACTGTTGGGCCCTTTGTCAAAAGTGGGCATCAACACATGTTAAGAATGGAAGTCTCATACCACATACTGTAGGGACGGCCATGGTTGCACAAACATCGTCTTATCCCATCAACATACCATCAGTGTGTGAAAGGAAGGCTCAATGGTAGGGCAATCCAAATTGTAGCAAACCCGTCTCCCTTTGAGCAAGTAGAAGCCCATCTAGTAGAAACCATGTTTTACGATGAATGGGCACCATCAGGAGAAAGTTCGGTGTCCTAAACCTTAGGTACTTTCGTACCCTGGTGGGAGGATATTGAGGATAACCCAGAGCCCGATTTAAGGAAATTTCCAGAGCGCAAAAGGAAAAGGAAGGAAACACCAATCGCAAAACCAGACAATCTATCATGTTTTGTCAAGCTCAAAGCACCTGATAGCAGAATAATATCATTACAACAAAAGTGGGCTATGGTGACGAAACGTTTCGTCACCATATGTCCTTATTTCGTTACCAAAGACATATGATAACGAAACCGCTTTTGTCACCTAAGCCCTGTCACCGAATGTCCTGGTGATGAAGATTCTTTGTCACCAATAAAAATATGATAGGTGACGAAATATTTTCATCACCAATAAAAAATAATAGGTGTCGAAATTTTTTCGTCACTAAACCTTACTTTTAGTGACAAAATAAATTCGTCACCAATGATTTTTCATTTGTAATTTTTTTTATTTGACCATATAAGGTGACGAAATATTTCGTCACCAATTGTATTTATTTATTTATTTATTTCAATTTCAATAGATTATGTGACGAAATATTTCATCCCCAAATGTATTTTTTCCCAATTTCAATATATTAGGTGACGAAGTTTGGCGTCACCAATTTCTGCTTATAGTTAGATATTGGTGACAAAAATTTTCATCACCAATTTATTTTTATTTATTAATGTTCTTTACAGTTACTTGCCATTACATTAACCTATTACATTAACCTGTTCATTTCCAACCACTTCCATAAACAAATCATCCATACAATTCCAACCACATCCATAAACAAATCATTAATTTCCAACCACACCCATAAAAAAAATCATCCATACAATCTACAAAGGAAATAAAGAACCATTATACTTTTAAAACCATTGAACCGAGTTGTTCACAAAGTAATTACAACCATTTATATATAAATGATGTCTTCCCATACTTTACAAAAAGTGATTTAAGTTCTAGTAGAGCCACAAAAACTGTTTCTTTGCCATCAATCTCATATCTGCACAAGTATAAAGAAAAATACAGAAATACCGTATCTATTGGAAGAAGCAACTACTTGTACAACTAATCACAAGATTGCCCAAAGTTTAGCTAAATTTGATACATTGATATTACTATCATAGATCCAATTTAAAAATAAAGTTTGATGCAAGGAATATGTTGCCCAACATGTTAAAAGCTTCATTATCACCGGTGTGTCAAACACTAAGCTTATACTAAAACTCTAATAACTAAGTAATCTATTTATAGAGAAGAATTCAAATATGCCTTTAATGCCTTCAAATTTCATTCTTCCTTTCAGTTGCTCCAAAGCAGAACATTGGTTGGGGAATAAAAAGATATCAAATTATAGAAGAAAAGGTACAAATGTAGAGCACTCAGCCTGTAAAAAAATGTGAACCTAAACTAGGAAAAGAATCTTATATGCCACAATAAACTACAACAAAGAAACAAGGAAAGAAATGTCAAATTTAATTGTCCAGCAAGAACCAATCCAATGGTCATTGTTCCTTGTATGCAAAGGAGAAAATTCTGGCAAAATCACTAAAGAAGATGTAATATATATATATATATATATATATATATAATATGTTGGCTTGAAAAAATAAAGTTACAACAATTACAAAGTATCTCAGGCACCAAATTATATATATAATACCTCAGAATCTCCATCGGGAAGTAGGCTCAATAATGGGCCTATATGCTAGACTGCTGGGGTAGATTCCTCACGCCGTGAACAAGTACTATGCCCTGATGCCATCTGTATCATACAAAAATATATATTGATATTTAAATTCATTACAAAGATATAGACAAGTTATTTCATCACAATATTACAAAGTACAGAGTATCACATGCACTAAATCACATTTCCTACAAAGTGCAAGCACAATATTACAATATATCGCACGTACTAAATCGCATATATAGTACCTCATTATTTAAAGAACTAGATGACACATCATTACCGTCGTCTTCAACAATAGATGGTACATAGTCATTATCATCTACCTGAATACTTACTCTCTTTCTTTCCACATGTGCACATTTAGGCTGAGAAGTTGACAGTTGCTTCAATTCCAAAGCATTTATTTTCTCTTGGTTTTGCTTGATTCTATGTGCTCTTTCCATCTCATATTTTGTTATTTTATTAAGAGTGCTTTTGCCCTTTTTGGCCATTTTTTGCAACTATAGATTGACATAGAAAATAAAATACAATGTCTATTTGGTTAATATGTATTAAATTCTAGATATACTTCAAAACTTAAAAAATATACACAAAGCAATCAACACTCCCAATATTAACTTAACTGCCATATAACACCATGCAAGCCACCCGCTTGCTCCAATTCAACAACCCACCAAAATATCAAGCACCATCAATTTCAATAAACATGTTTACAAATATTCAATATAGAGTATTTACTATACTAAAGCCAGTTGCACAAGATTTTGTCTTAATCCACTTTCCCTTCTCTTCGTGCTTTAGTGCACTAGTACCCTACAAATAATTTTTACAAATAAAGAGAATAAGATGACAATTTTGCACTATTTACAACCAAAATAGCTTTAAGTCCAAAAGAGTAAAAAATAGAGAAAACCGAAGCTCAGAGTTTGCACTATTTACAATCTAATATTACTCAAAACACAACCAAGAAAACCACAAGAAGAAATAACAAATCAATTTATTCAAATAAAATAAAATAAGATTTCCAACTCAGTTCAACGTGTAAACTTCAATTTAAGTTTTAGAAGACAAAACCCTAGAGCAAAACAATGTGAGACTAGTCTTAAAGAACCCAAAATCCTTACCTCAGCCTATACTCACAGAAAGACAAGGAAACCAACCCTCAACCCTGCAAAAATGAAATTTCACCACAAAGTTTAATGGTCATAAATAAATAAACAAACAAGAAAAATAGAAAAGTGTACCTTAGAAGTGTATACATGAACCCAAACAAAATCAAATTTCACCATACATGAAAAATATGTACCTTAGAAGTGTCATAAATTCATTCAATCCCACGATTAGCATGGCAGCAATGGCCCATGGTGGTGGCAACCAGTTGTTATTACGCTTGTTGGCTTCCTAAAAAAAATATAAGAGTGAAAGAAATTAGTAAATTATTTCCTATTAAAATGACAATGGTAAAGATAGTCGTCTGATATGCATTTGTGTACATCTTCAACTATAATAAACACAGATTTGAATGAAAGAAATTGCAAATCAAGATACTGAATAATGCACCCTGACAGAAATGCTGCAGGTAGTCATTATTATATAATTTATACTACACAAGCTTCCCACCAACAAATCTTAAAACCAATCAAACTAAAAATTTATGGCAGAATGTAATCAATGTTTTCTTTGGTCGAACATGGATGGAAGAAACCAACCACATTAACTAATTGGAGCTTAAGAGCAAAACAATGATACAAAACACTAAGACCATGCAAGAGACAGACACAGACACAGAGAGAACTGAATCATAATTGAGCATCAAGTCCACTATGGAATTTTTTTTTTTTTGGGATAAATTAATTATATATATATATAAGTTCATACAACAACAGACAGTTCAAGCCTTAAGGGACACAGTCTACTAGTCCCAAGGTTTTCCATATCCCATACAAAAGGGGCATAAACAAAAGCAGAACAGGTATCATAGATTTCCAAAAGGCAATGTTGTTGATTTCCCTTCTTTGCTAGAGCATCCGTGGAGCCATTAGCTTCGTGGAATATGTGGCACACCTGGACGGTCCAGTCGCACTCCATAAGGTTCCTGCAATCACATAGTTGTAGAATAGCATCTGGTGAGATATCATTATTAGTGGTTAACCAGGAAAGAACTGTCATAGAATTAATTTCAAGATGAATAAATTTAAAGCCCAAATCCCATGCCAGAATGAGACCTTGGCGAATTGCTCCTAACTTAGCAATATTATTAGAAGTAATACCCATGTTTAATGAAAAACCCGAAATCCAAGCACTAGAACTATTGTGTAACAGACCGCCTACACTAGCCAATCCAGGATTACCTATAGAACTGCCATTCATATTTAATTTTATAAAAGGTTCTAGTGGAGCAATCCATTTAATAATCCTAGGGATCCGAATTTTAATAGTCTTAGCGGGGCAAGCTAAATAGAGAAATTCTGTAGCGAACTAAACTGCTTTGTGGACAAGCCGAGATTGGGAGTGAGATTGATTGTTAAAAATACGCTCGTTCCTAGCCAACCATAAGTGCCAACAAAGGAAGGGGAAGTAAATCTTCCAAGGAAGCTGATGATGAAGGATAAGACTAGCCGATGTGGCGTTTGTTTGAAGCCAAGATTGAAGTGGTAGTTGAAAAAATGATAGGGGCAAGACACCTGGGGATTGACACTAGACCATCTTAGCCTAAGGGCAATCTTGTAAGATATGGATAGTGGTTTAAGGAGTATTGCACCTAGGACATTGGTTATTGATTTCCGAGCAAGAAAAAGCCAGATATTGACTAGTAGGCAACCGACTGTGCATGGACTTCCAAATGAAAATTTGTATTTTTTTGGGGCATTGGAGTTTCCAGATCCAACTTCAAAGAGATTTCGCAAAGGGAATATTAGCATGTTGGTATAAAAACTTCGAGGCAGAACTGACTATACAAACTCCATTATTATGGGGCCAAACAAAGGAATCAGATAACCTAGTCAACTAGAACACAGGCATACCTTGTATAAGTTGTTCAAGTTGCGTCAGAAGGGGAAATTGTAGATCCTCTAACCGCCAAATATGATGGTCCCGTAGGGAACTCACTAGTCTCTACTCCTCATTTGGCATAAGAAAACCTTCAATACGACTTTGTAGCGGATCGCCAGGGATCTAATGATCATCCCAGATTCGAATAGTTTGACCATCCCCTAATATCCATTTCATACCTCGTCACAGCCATTGTTTTCCTACATGAATGGCTTTCCAAATGTGAGACGCTCTAGTATTTATGCCATTCTCAAAAAGATTCATATGGGGAAAGTATTTGGCTTTTAATACTTGAGCCCAAAGCATGGATGGCTACTATTGGAGCCTTCAGGCCTGATTCATGAGCAAACCCACATTCAGGTAGGGCGTAGACTTAAGACCCAGACCACCCGCCTCCTTAGGAGTAGTGATAGTTTCCCAACTAATTGTATAACAGTGTCTATGTTGGGCGGTGTCTCCCCATAAAAATTTATAATTTAATTTATCCAGCTGCAGACTAATTTTTTGTGGGAGGAGGGTGGTTTGCATGGCATGAATAGGGATGGAGGCCGAGGTGGATTTAATTAAAGTGACACGACCCGCAAAAGAAAGATATTTAACTTGCCAACCCTCAATCTTCTTCTGAATTTTATCAACTAAGTATTGATAGGCCGTAGCCTTTCAACAGGTAGTAAAAATAGGAGTTCCTAAGTAGGTTCCGATTTGAGTCGTACTAGGAATATCAAAAATACCAGAAATCAAATCTTTAGATCGCCTGGGCGTATTTGGTGAAAACCAGAGACGTGATTTTTGTGTACTAATGATTTTACCAGAACACTGACAGAATTTATGTAAAATGTTTTTAAGATTATGCCACTCCGTAATCTTCATCTTGGAGAAGAGAAAGATATCATTAGCAAAGAATAAATAAGAAATTTTAATTTGACCCCTAAACGTGACAGGATGGATAATGTGGTCAAGAACCACCTCTTCCAGAAGAATGGATAAGCGTTCCAAACACATGATAAATAGATAAGGAGATAAAAGATCCCCCTGACGCACCCCCCCTACTTGGGAAAATAGCCGGTAAAGGAGCACCATTCCACATAATGTGAAAACGTGTGGAGGAGAGCATATTCATAATAAGTTTAGTTAGGGTGGGAGGGATTTGGAAGAACTCAAGAGTTTCTTGAATAAATGACCATTCGAGGTGATCATAGGCTTTATCAAGATCAAGTTTAAGGCCTACGTGACCTTTGGGCCCAAACTTTCTAACCATCATACGAATAATTTCCTGAACCAGAATAATATTATCACTAGTCCGGCGACCCGGAAGAAACCCTGCCTGGCAAGGATTGATGATATTAGCAATATAAGGTTTCAACCTCTGTAGGATAATTCTAGGTACCAGTTTATAAAGTGTGTTGCATAAACTAATTGGATGAAATTATGTGATCATATCTGGGTAATTCATTTTCAAAATAAGGACAAGATTTGTGGCACCCCAATCTTTAGGAATAATCATAGTCTCAAAAATTTCTTGAATAACATGAATAATGCTATGACCAAGAATGTGCCAATTTCGTTGAAAGAAGATTGCATGATAGCCATCTGGTCCTGGGGCTTTCAAAGAGGGAAGCGAAAGAACATTCCTAGAGATTTCTTTGGGCAGGGGGATGCTAGAGAGCCATTGGGATATATCTAGAAAAAGGTTGTTTCAATGGTAATATCAGACCAAAGGAAGTTGGGAGGCGGTGTGAGGAGATGCTGACATAAACAGCTTCGTGATCGCGGTTGTAATGTGGGTGGTTAAAGTTTCCCCCGACACCCATAGTCCAGAGGAATCTTTAAGGGCCGTAATATGAGACTAACTACAATGTTGTTTTGTTTTTAGGTGAAAGAAATTGGTATTAGCGTCCCCATCGTTTAACCATGTAATTCTAGATTTAAGTTGCCAGAAAAGGAATTCTGTTAGGATTAGTGCCCTTAAATCCTATTGTATGATGCTATGTATGATATTAAGTATAACATTATGTATGACTTAATGTTGTGTTTAATAAAGTTGTTTTATTATTATCTAAAATAATGGTAACATGAATATTCGGACATTGTCATATAGTCCATGAGATGCATAGTATATGATTTATGTGAAAAGTCACAGAAGATATAAATCACAAGTTCTTTGTAAACTCAGAATAGTAGTTCGTAGTCAGTGATGAAATTGGGCGTTTCATCTGCGAAGACTATAACATATTAACTAAGATGATTTGTCTTGATCATGGAAGTGGAGACTTCTAGTTTATGTTGATATGTTTTAAGAGTTAAGACATATTGAACTGGACTACTGTGAGATTTATTATTCTCCTAGCGACTGTCAATTGAATAATAAATCTCACGACTTCTATTTACATGAACTCTTAATCTTGAGAGAATAATGGACCTGATCATGAAGTGTAGGTTGCTTTGATATATCAGGAGTTAGATCTAAAGTAACGGTCAAAACCTCAGTATGTTGGGCAGCCAAATTTAGTGTTAATGGAACATATATTCTCAAGATGGAATTCATAATCTCTTAGCGGAGATATAAAATATTCTCTTGAGATAAGTTTAATGGGTACAGTTATTCAGAGAGTTAGGCCTAACCATTTTGGTAAGAAATTACTAAAGTATATATTTATGAAATTAGTTTTCATAAATATATGATGAATAACTTAAAAGGATTAAACTGGGTACTCAAGGATTAAGATGTAGTGATTTACAAAGTGGCAATCTTTATTCATGACTTTATATTACTACGAATATTTTATGAAGGGGTTGCATGAATAATAAAGTCTTGGGATATAATTTATTAATAAGGCCTAGAGTGCAATTATATTTATATAGTGGTATTAAATATAATTAATGGTAATTTTGGACTTGTTATGAGTAGACAGAAAAGCCCAAGGCCCATTGGAGTTAGAGTCTTATTTGTTCCCTTTTGGTCCCACTCAAAGCCACTTACTAAAGCCCAATTGGAAGAGCCCAAAAGGCTAGCCCAATTAGATAATCAATTATAAGGAGAGAAACATATAGAATTTTGGGTAAGTAACATGAAATGGTTTGTATGTGAGAGTCAAACACTCTTTCATTTTCTCTAGAACATACACATATAACTAATTGAGAGACCACACATCTTGGGCATCAAGTGGAATTGGAGTGAAGATTAAAAGTGTTCTCAAGTGCTTCTGATCTTTGGTTTTGAATTTCATCATTTCAAGGTACACTCTCTTATTCTTAAATTCTGAAACTTACATAGTACATGTTATCAATTGCGAATAAAGTAGATCTGTTAATTTTCCGCTGCGTACATGCATATTTCCATCAAATTCCTAGTGAAGGGTATGGTTGTAATATAGGATAAGTTGGTTTTCTAGCTGTTGATGCCCACTTTGGCAAGAAATCCCAATAATAAGAAAAAACTCAACAATATTTGAGACAATAAGGGAGAAGAATTAGCAAAGTGAGAAGAAAATCATTAAACCCGAATGACAGGAATAATGATCCATGGGCCTATAAGATATTCAAAAGGCCCTAAAGGAAGTAAGCGGGCCTAAGGGAGCCCAAAGAAAGAAGTAAGCAAGCAAAAATGGGCCAAAGGAGCCCAAAGGAAGGAATTAGTAAATGGGGTTGGCAAAAAGGCCAATAAATCCCGAAAGTAAAGGATATGGTAATTTGGGCTGGGGAAGCCCAAAATACTTAGCAAAAGCCCATGGGAATGAAGAATTGGAATGGGCCGGGGATGCCCGAGGAAATGAAACGGGCCAAGGATGCCTAAAGGAATAAAATGGACCAAGGAAGCCCATAAGGGATGAAATGGGCCAAGGAAGCCCAAAACAACGTGAGTACAAGCCCAACGATAGTACTGGGCTACTGGAACTGAGCCGAAGGAAAGTGTACAACAGGCCCAAAAGAGGCCTAGCAAGCACAAGTCAAATGATAACATGGCAAAAACAACGGGGCGACATGGCAAAGGTGTCAGCCGACCCACAGAAAGGGTAAGGGTTATATTGAAGAAGGAAAGGCCTATGCCCAAGCAAGACCCAGCCTAAGGAGGAAGCAAGATATAATGAATGAAAACCCAGTGACTCATCCACACCACAAGAGGTCAAGAATGAGTAGCAGAACGTGTAGCAAAGGCCAGACAAGACCCCAAGTCATGGCAAACGCATGAACAGTAGACAAGCCATGGACACACATGGAAGTAGAGCACACACAAGGCTCAGGCATCACCCACTTGTACCCAGCCAATACAGGAGTGGTGGGCCATGTGTCAGAGGTAAGAGAGGGTATGGTCTGGCGGTGGGGAGAAAGGGGAAGCCTATTTTGGGTTCTCGCTCAAGCTTTTTTGGGAGAAATATCTTGCTGGGATGACATACCACCCAAAAGAGGGAAAGATGAGCTGGAATCACTAGGTGCTTGCCATAGGAGTTAGTAAGAGAGAATGCCCACCCTTATCCGGATGGAAATACCACGAAGAGCAAGAAAACAAAATAAAACTCTTTTATTTGGGAATGGAATGTGGCACGATAAGCACAGGTAAATGGTGATGGCTAGGCAGCCGACAGACCAGTGGGTGGTCTGGGAAGGACACCTATACCAGGACAAAAGCAGTCAAGAGGTAAAACAGTAAAAACCCGTCATGACAGGCAGTATAAAAAGGGTCTTAGCTGTGCACAGTAGGGACAATGGGGGGAGAATGGAAGAAGGGGGAAGGAAAACAAGAGAGATAAAACAAGAGGAAAACAAGTAAGAAAAGGAGTGAAAGATAAGAGAGAAAACAGGAAACTTAGAAAGGAAAAAGGAATCAAAAAGGAAGAACAGAGAGTAAGCAAGAGTGTGATGATGGGCATGGACCAATAGGTTGTTCCCTTCTCTCCCTCTAACAGCTTGCTCTCTAGTAAGGATCAAGGAATTCAAGGATAAGCCATCTAGGTCCATTCTCTCAAAGTGGGTAATTTCTGTGGCAGGACTTCCTTGTGAGATTATCCACATTGAAGAATGGTTCCTTTCTTGGACTTGACTCCATTGAGAAATCAAGCACAGAAGACTAATCTTTCTTCCTTTTATTGATCAAGTATTAATATTATTTCATTTTCTTTTCATTGTTGTTATTAACTCATTTCTGCCGCATTTATATCACTGTATTATTTCCTCCTTTACTAAGAAAATGATTTAGTTTTTTTTTTTTTTGGCTGACAGTAAGCATATTATTCTTATTTTTGTCATATTACACTTGTCTGCCATAACTTTTTTGTAATAGCATCCTCTGTCATGAGCACGTGTCCAAGGTCCTAACAAAAGGGTTCTAGCTTGTGCACAAGCTGGCTTGGGGTGTGTTGCAGTCAAGCCAGTCCCGACTCTCCTACCTTAGAACCATTGGGCCTTAACATGGCAGGAGATAGTCTAGCTTAGAGTTGCAAAAAAGGCCCACCACATTTAAATTAGTGACTCCCCTAGGGAGTTGGGAAAAAGACAGGGAAAGTAGACAAAAGCCCTCGCAAGCTATGCCCTCGAGATTAAAGGCGACGCAAAACATGAGTACCGTGCCCTCACAGGCAGAGTCAAGGCCAACAAAGCCCCACCAACACCAGCACAACCAGGCAGAAGATGTCAATGGAGCAGGGGCTAAACCTCAACAACAGCAAAGGGTCCCTACTGACAATGCCAACGTTTTTATCGAGGTGTTACAATCATTGCAACATTCGCAGCAGTAGATGATGGAAGAAACCTGCCAAATGAAGGCGGACAAGACGAAGGAAAAAGGGAGCCAGCATGACCTAGAGCATGCAGCAAACAAAGATGAGACCCCAGTCGGAGGTGCTCCGTAGAATACGAAGCAGTGTTTCATTACTATGGCCGAAGTTACAGCGCTCCTAGAGCAAGAAAGGGACAAAGCGCCTAAGGAAAGGTTTTACGCACGAAGGCCTCCTTATCCACCTAGAATACTCAACAAGCCATACCCTGAGAGATATGACCCACGAAAGTTTGCGCAATACGATGGCAGAAATGGAAGTGCCATCGAACATGTGAGCAAGTTTATTGATACTTTCGGCCTTTATGTGGCAGACGAGGACTTGTGTTTCGGGAATTTTCCAAATCGCTGTGTGACCGTGTGTACATTTGGTACATCAGTTTGAAACCAGGGTCAATCCCAACGTGGGATGACATGGTGGACGTATTTTGTACTAAATACGTTCACGGAGAAGAGACAGTAACGCTCGTGACTTTGCAAGCAATTGAGCAAAGAAGCATTGAAGATTTGATGGAATACATCAAAAGGTTCAAAGATATAGCACTTGATTGCTATGACCATTGTGAAGAAAAGACGTTAGTAGAAATGTGTATGGGTAACATGATTAGGGAATATAGAGCTGTTCTGGAGAATCTAGAAGTCTCCCAGTTCACACAATTGTTGCAGAAAGCCAGAAAGACTGCACAATCAGTAAGGCCAAGCTCTGACAGGCCTAAAGAACGGAGAAACACCCCACAAGCCATGGCAGCATCCACAGGCATAAGAAAGAGGAAGTTTGGCGGGAGGGAGTACGAGACCCCTCCACTACCATGTACCCCAAAGGAGCTAGACATGCTCCTAGATAAATGGATCGTAGATGGAGTCTTTAAGTCTAACCAAGTTTCTAGAGAACCCACCGAAGAAGAGTGGAGAGACCCCCGTTTCTGCCGCTTGCACAATTATGTGCAACATCCTATCGTAGAATGCTAGGCGCTTCGTAGACTCATGCACCAAAGAATTAAAGAAGGAACCCACTCCCGAACCATAAGGGGAAGGGAGTAGTAGCAGTTGTCCTTTGCATAGATCCAAGGGAAGACGAGGAGGAAAGGCCAGCCCTTCCTGCTGCAGTGATTACCACCTTGCAAAAAATTTCCAGGTTTAAGAACTTGTTTGATCAGTTGGGGCTCACAGTAAATGAGCGAAGGATTGCCATAGAGGCTTTGGTGAGCATTGCCTCAGAGGCAGAAATAGAGTGCTTGACAGTAGAAGCCATAGATGACAGGCCTTCTTACAGGAGGCAAACGAGATCACTTTCAGTGATAAAGATATGGAACTGGGGTATTTAGATCATAGAAGGCCTCTCTACTTAGCGGCATCCATAAATCAAATCCCCATCAAGAAAGTCTTGGTGGATACGGGTGCTTCCGTAAACCTCATCCCGCTGAGTACATTGCAAGCAGTAGGAATTTCAGAGAGAAAGATACAAGGATGCCCAATGGAAGTAACAGGATTCGGGGGAAGAGGTGAGTATACTACAAGCCACATTCAGTTGTGGTTGAAAGTGGGGCCAGTAGCCTCTTTGGCCTACTTCCACGTGGTAAAAACAAAGGTCTCATACCACATACTATTGGGAAGACCGTGGTTGCATAAGCACCGATTGGTTCCATCCACTTACCATCAATGCGTAAAAGGAAGGTTGAACGGTAGGATGATACGAATAGCGGCAAACCCGTCGCCCTTCGAAAAAGCGGAGGCTCATCTGGTAGAAACTATGTCTACATTAAGTGGGTGCCATCTGGGGAAAGCTTAGTGTCAAAACCACAAGGCATCTTTGTTCCTAGGTGGGAAGACATTCAAGATGACCTAGAGCCTGATCTAAGGAGACTATTAATGCAGAGAAAGAAAAGGAAAGAAGAGCTCGCTTTGGAATCAAACGATGCGCCGTAATGCATTAGGGTCCAGACCCTTAATGGTAAAATCATCTACAAGTTATGAAAGTGCGCGGGGCCTGCATGCGATACGCAAGGGGGCCCTAGACAAGAACCGCAACATAAAAGCTTGGTGTGCTACGTGACTCAAGAAAGTTCGGAAGAAGAAAGTAATACAGAGAAATATGAGAGAATTACAATAGAAAAGGATACACAGGTAGCAGCAGAAGAAGGATTAGAAGAAGTTGACCTGGGAACTGATCCACAAGAGCCAAGACCCATCTCAATTAGTTCAAAACTATCAGAGGAAGAAAAGTCAGAATTAATACGGTTGCTGAAAGAATTCAAGGATGTCTTCACATGGGACTATAGCAAAATGCCTGGGTTGGACCTCAGATTGGTGGTGCATATGCTCAATGTAGATCCCGAGGCTAAGCCGGTAGCTTAGCCTACCAGGGTGTTCCACACCGAAATAGAAGAGCAGATAGTAAAGGAGGTGCAAAAGCTATTGGCCGCTGGTTTCATTAAGCCCATCCAGCACCCACGGTGGTTGTCCAACATTGTACTAGTAAAAAAGAAGAATGGGCAGAGAAGGTGATATGTAGACTTTAGAAAGCTCAATTGGGCCTTCCTAAAAGACGAATTTTTGCTGCCAAACATGGACCTGTTAATAGACTCTGCAGTAGGGAATGCCATGTTTTCCTTCATGGATGGATTCAGCAGATACAATCAGATTTGAACGGCGCCAAAGGATGCGAAGAAAACTGCTTTCAGGACTCCCATAGGCAATTTCTACTATACTATGATGCCTTTTGGGTTGAAGAACGCGGGCGTAACTTACCAACGTACCATGATGGCCATATTCTATGAAATGATGTAGCGTGAGCTAGAAGACTATGTGGACGACATAGTTGTGAAGTCAAAAAGGCGAGAAGATCATGTCAAAATATTAAGAAAGGTGTTTGAAAGATGTCGGACCTTCAAGCTAAGAATGAATCCCCTCAAGTGTGCCTTTGGAGTATCTTCTGGGAAATTTTTGGGGTTCCTGGTCCACAGTAGAGGAATAGATGTGGATCCAGCCAAAGCCACAGCCAGAGCAACCATGGAGCCGCCTGCCACGGTGAAGGAATTGAAGAGTTTTCTTGGGAAAGTCTCATACATTCGAAGATTCATCCCAAGTTTAGCATCAGCCACTTCGACCTTCACCAAGTTACTCAAAAAGGGACAAAGCTTCGAGTGGGGAGAGGCACAGCAGACAACCTTTAGACGGTTATAGCAGGTTATGATGAGTCTTCCTATGGTACAAGCCCCGATCTGCAAAAGGCCGCTACTACTCTACTTAGCCACCAGCTCGTATGCCATAGGTGTTAAGATTAGTGCCCTAAAATCCTATTGTATGGTGCTATGTATGTTATTATGTATGACATTATTTATGACTTAATGTTGTGATTAATAAAGTTGTTTTATTATTATCTAAAATAATTGTAACATGAATATTCGAACATTATCATATAGTCCATGAGATGAATAGTATGTGATTTATATGAAAAGTCACAAAAGATATAAATCACAAGTTCTTTATAAACTCAGAATTTTAGTTTGTAGTCAGTGATGAAATTGGGCATTTCATCTGCGAAGACTATAACATATCAACTAAGATAATTTTTCTTGATCATGGAAGTGAAGACTTCTAGTTGATATGTTGATATGTTTTAAGAGTTAAGACATATTGAACTGGACCACTGTGAGATTTATTATTCTCCTTAAAACTGTCAAATGAATGATAAATCTCACGACTTCTTTTTACATAAACTCTTAATCCTGAGAGAATAATGGACCTGATCATGAAGTGTAGGTTTCTTTGATATATCAGGAGTGAGATCTAAAGTTACGGTCAAAACCTCAGTATGTTGGGCAGCCACATTTAGTATTGATGGAACATATATTCTTAAGATGGAATTCATAATCTCTTAACAGAGATATAAAATATTCCCTTGAGGTAAGTTTAATGGGTTTGTTATTCAGAATGTTAGGCCTAACTACTTTAGTAAATAGTTACTAAAGTATATATTTGTGAAATTGGATTTCATAAATATATGATGAATAACATAAAGGATTAAACCAGGTACTCAATGATTAAGATGTAGTAATTTACAAAGTGGCAGTCTACATTTATGACTTTGTGTTACTACGAATATTTTATGAAGGGGTTGCATGTATAATAAAGTCTTGGGATATAATTTATTAATAAGGCCTAGAGTGCAATTATATTTATATAGTGGTATTAAATATAATTAATGGTAATTTAGACTTGTCAAGAGTTGACAGAAAAGCCCAAGGCCCATTGGAGCTAGTGTCTTATTTGTTCCCTTTTGGTCCCACTTCAAGCCATATACTAAAGCCCAATTGGAAATGCCCAAAAGGCTAGCCCAATTAGATAATCAGTTATAAGGAGAGAAACATACATAATTTTTTGGTAAGCACATGAAATGTTTTGTATGTGAGTGTTGGACATTCTCTAATTCTCTCTTAAAAAAATTCATAGAAACTGATTGGGAGACCACACTTCTTGGGCACAAGTGGAATTGGAGTGAAGATTAAAAGTGTTCTCAAGAACTTCTGATCTTTGGTTTTGAAATTCACCACACCAAGGTACACTCTCTTATTCTTGAATTTTGAAATATACATAGTACATGTTATCAATTGCGAATGAAGTAGATCCGTTAATTTTTCGCTGCATATGTTTTGTATGCGATACAAACATGTATTTTTCCATCAAATGGTATCAAAGTGGTCTTCAATTTCGAATCTGTATAACATGTTTTGTGAGTTTTGGAATTAGAGATAATAGTTTCATGATGTTAGAAGATTATATATGTATTTAATTTTCTACATGGTTGTTGAAACTATGGTTTGATAAAAACTAATATTGATGTTATGATGTTGTTTAAATTTGAATTCAAGTATGTTAAATTGAACTTTAAGGCTATAGCATCAATGGAATTCAGTTTTGATATCAAATTTCATCTATTATGTTCATATGGTGGTTGTTTGTTCATGAAAAACCGATTAAAACTGTTTATATCTGCCCTTTAAAAAACTGAAAACACGGGTTTTTCGCGGGTAACCTTCTTCCGAAAGTACTCGCGAAAAATGCCTCTGAAGCACAAAACTTTTTGAGAATAAGCTTTACTCGCGAAACAATCGCGAGACAGTCATGAAAGTTTCTGTTTGACTTTTGTGTTTTCACTTATTTGCCTTACCTCATTTTCGCAGGAAGAGCTTAGTCGCGAGAATCTCGCAAAAATGCATCTGAAGGGATTTTTGAATTTTTTCTAAGTGTTTTCAATTGTATAAAGTGCAAGGCTGTGTGTGATTAGATTACACATGTTTACAAAATAAAAACCTTTCTTTTAAAACATCTAGTGGGAGAGAGATACAAGGGTTGGATCTTATGGCCTCCATTGTCGGTTCATAGTAATGTGAAATATATACTTTGTCTTTGCTTTGAGCTTAGTATTCCATGCGGAGAGTATTTATTTCATGGTCATACAAGATTGAATTTCTTGGTTTATAGTGGTTTGATCAAACACCTTGTCTTTGCTTCGAGCTTTGCATTCCATGCGGAGGGTGTTTTGTATCATGGTACTACAAAATAAGCCTGTTAAAGGGGATGAAATGTGGCTACACATGATTCTAGACAATGGTATACACTAGACTAAATATTATAGTATCCTCTATGCTGAGTTCTTACTATAATTATTCAGAGGCCAAATGTATAACGACATATTATTAGTGTTTGATAAGAGTTATCATGATAGCATTAATAATGAGAATAGTTCTCAATCAATCATAATATTTAATGTTCACTCTATGCTGAGGGATATTAAATATATGATTGGGTTATCATTGCATATATTATATTATGGTTTTATTAAGGTTCCATACTATATGCTTATATGCTAAATTGATAATATCCAGTTTACTTATTATATTCATGTTTATTATTTTCAAATTTGAACATGGCATCATCTAGCCCACTTGTTACTATTCTGAATCAAAACAAACTGACTGGATCCAACTATGTTGATTGGAAAAGAAATTTGGACATTGTTCTTACAGTTGAAAGCACAAATATGTGCTTACTCAACCATGTCCTAGCTTTCCTTCATTAGATGCTCCTCTTGAGGAAAAACAGTGATATGATCGTTGGCAGAAATCTAATGAGATGGCCAAATGCTACATCCTAGCATCTATCTTAAATGTTCTACAACATCAAATGCAGGATGTAGAACTAGCTTCGAACATAATGCTAAGTCTGAAGGAGATGTTTGGTGAGCAAGGCCTTTCTGCAAGGCAAGAAGCCATGAGGCAAATTTATAATACCAAAATGGCTGAAGGCAGTTTAGTGAGGGAGCATTGTCTTACAATGATCTCTGATCTGAATACATTGAAAGTTTTAGGTGCCAATATTGATGGAGAATCCTAAGTGGATATGATACTCCAGTCACTAGCGGAATCATTCAAGGAATTCATACTCAATTATAATATGAACAAAAAGATTTATTCATTGTCTAAATTAATGAATGAGTTGGTAGCAGCAGAAGGCATTCTTGGTACATCTAGTATTGATGCTAATATGACTGAAGCTTCTACTTCTCAACCTAAGTCGAAAGGCAAGGGTAAGAAGAAGAAGAAGAAGAAGGACTTCACCAAGCAAGATGGTAAACAAATTGCCTTAGGGGTTACCGACAAAGGAAAGTGTTTCCATTGTGGTGAGAAAGGACATTGGAAGAGGAATTGTCCAAAATTGAAGGTTGCCAATAATAAGGGTATGAAAAGTTCATTCCTCCTTGAAATTCTTTTAGTACAAAATCTCACGGATTCCTGGTTGTGTGGATTCAGGTTGTACTAATCATATCTGCAATTCTTTGCAAGGATTCTAGGAGACCAGAAAGCTTAATGAAGGGGAATTGTTTTTTACTTTGGCTGATGGGAGCAGGATTCCAGTTGTAGCTGTTGGAGTGTTTAATTTATGCTTTGAGTCTAGGGTTTTAATATTAGAAGACTGTCTATATGTACCTAATGTTAGTAGGAATTTAATTTCTGCAACTTATTTAGGTAAACATAGATATTGTGTTATTCTTAAAGACAATGTTGTAATAAAGAAGGGTAAAGTGTTTATCTGTTCTGGCAATATTGTGGGTGATTTTTATATTTTAACTCCTGATAAGCATGAATTATATAATTCTGAATTAGACAATAACTCTTATGTGAAATCATTAAAGAGAAAGTTTCCTTCTACTAGTGATGCATATCTTTGGCATTTACGTTTGGGTCATATTAATTCAAATAGGATTCAAAGACTAATCAAAGATGGTCTCATAGAGCCATTAGATTTTGATGAATTTCCAGTTTGTGAATCTTGTTTGGAAGGAAAAATGACAAAACGACCTTTTAATGCGAAAGGTAGAAGAGCCCAAGAGTTGCTAGAACTAGTGCATTCAGATGTATGTGGTCCTATGTAAATCCAAGCAAGAGGAGGCTATGAGTATTTCATTACTTTCACTAATGATTACTCTAGATTTGGTTATGTGTACCTAATGAAACGGAAGTCTGAAGCCTTTGAAAAGTTCAAGGAGTTTAGGGCTGAAGTTAAGAATCAATTGAGTAAACGCATAAAGTCCATTTGATCTGATTGTAGTGGCGAATACCTTCTTAAGGATTTTAAGAATTACTTAACTAAAAATGGGATTGTATCCCAATTGACTGCACCTGGAACTCCACAACAAAATTGTGTAGCAAAAAGAAAGAATAGGACTGTTTTAGATATGATTAGGTCCATGTTGAGTTATTCGACTCTACCAATTTCTTTTTGGGGATATGCCTTAAATACTGCAATGTATCTTCTGAATTTAGTAACTTCGAAGTCTGTTCCTAAAACACCTTTAGAATTGTGGAATGGGCGTAAGCCTAGTATGAGACATCTTTATATTTGGGGTTGTCCAGCACATGTGTTGAAAGGAAAGTCTAACAAGTTATAGTCTAAAACAGAACTAGTTTTCTTTGTAGGGTATCCAAAAGGAACTGTTGGAGGTTTATTCTATAGTCATAAAGATAATAAAGTGTTTGTTAGTGCAAACGCCAAATTCTTGGAAAATGACTATATGAATGATTATACTCCTAGAAGTAGAGTTGTTTTGGCTGAAATGAATGAACCTATAAATGAACAACTCATGAATGAAACTAGGGATGATGTGGTTGTATCGGATACACCACAAGATACTACTCATGAAATGTCTAGTACACTGGTGCCTCGTCGTAGTGAGAGGATTGTTAGGCCATCTATAAGATTTATAGGTTTGGGAGAAACTTATGAAGCTATCTCAGAAGAGGCCGAAACTAATCCTTACACTTATGAAGAAGCAATAAATGATATAGATGCACATCATTAGGTCAAAACTATGAAATCTGAATTAGATTCTATATATTCCAATCAAGTTTGGGATCTTGTAAAGACGCCTAACGGCATTAAACCTATTGGTTGCAAATGGGTTTACAAGAGGAAGAGAGGGATAGATAGAAAGGTTGAAACCTTTAAAACAAAGCTAGTGGTGAAAGGGTATACACAAAAAGAATGTATTGATTATAAAGAAACCTTTTCACCAGTAGCAATGCTTAAATATATCAAAATTCTCTTATCCATTGCTACTCATTATGATTATGAGATTTGAAAAATGGATGTCAAGACTGCTTTTCTAAATGGCAATCTTGAAGAAGAAATCTATATGATGCAACCGGAAGGTTTCATAGCAAAGAACCAAGAGCATATGGTATGTAAGTTGAAAAGGTCCATTTATGGACTTAAGCAAGCATCTAGGTCATGGAACATCAGATTTGATCAAGCAATCAAGTCATTTGGTTTTGAACAAAATCTTGATGAACCATGGGTGTACAAAAGACATCGAGATAAAGTAGTAATGTTCTTAGTGCTTTATATTGATGATATTCTACTCATTGGAAATGATGTAGGGGTAATGTTATCAGTAAAGATTTGGTTGTCAAGCCAATTTGATATGAAGGACTTGGGTGAGGCTAACTTCATTCTAGGGATCAAGCTTTGGTGAGATCGCAAGAATAAGATGTTAGGCTTATCACAAGCTGGATATATAGATAAAGTTCTAGGACGGTTTAGCATGCAAAACTCCAAGAAAGGATTACTTCCTTTCAGATATGGAGTTCCTCTATCTGATGTCCAAATGCCTAAGACTCAAGAGAATGAAAATATGATGAGACAAGTTCCTTATGCCTCCTTAGTAGAAAGTCTCATGTATGCCATGCTTTGTACTAGACTAGATATTTGTTATTCAGTTGGCATGGTCAACCGATATCAATCAAATCTAGGACCAAAACATTGGCAAGCTATAAAGCATATTCTTAAGTATCTACGGAGAACGAGAGATTATATGCTTATTTACCGGTGTGAGGATTTGATTCCTATTGGCTATATAGATTCAGATTTTCAATTAGATCTAGATTTTAGAAAGTCCACTTTAGGTTGTTTTTTTACCTTGGGAGGTGGAGCCATAAGTTGGAGGAGTGTTAAGCAATCTTGTATTGTGGACTCCACCACAGAAGCTGAATATGTTGCTGCTTGTGAAGTGGCAAAAGAAGCTATCTGGCTCAAGAAATTCTTTTCTGATCTTGGTGTAGTGAGAATGGAGCAAGTTCCTATCACATTGTTTTGCGACAATAGTGGAATGATTGCACAATCCAAAGATCCAAGGAATCATAAGAAAGGAAAGCACATTGAGAGAAAGTATCACATCATTCGAGACATTGTTTCTCGTGGAGTTGTAGTAGTTGCAAAGATTGAAAGTGCAAATTATCTAGCAGTTCCCTTTACCAAAGTCTTGCCTCAAAGTACTTTCAAGTCACATTTGGAGGGAACGGGAATTAGATTAGTGCATAATAGTCTTTTAGGGCAAGTGGGAGATTGTTAGGATTAGTGCCCTAAAATTCTATTGTATGATACTATGTATGTTATTATGTATGACATTATGTATGACTTAATGTTATGATTAATAAAGTTGTTTTATTATTATCTAAAATAATGATAACATGAATATTCGGACATTATTATATAGTCCATGAGATGCATAGTATGTGATTTATGTGAAAAGTCACAGAAGATATAAATCACAAGTTCTTTTTAAACTCAGAATTTTAGTTCGTAGTCGGTGATGAAATTGGGCATTTCATTTGCGAAGACTATAACATATCAACTAAGATGATTTGTCTTGATCATGGAAGTGGAGACTTCTAGTTGATATGTTGATATGTTTTAAGAGTTAAGACATATTGAACTGGATCGCTGTGAGATTTATTATTCTCCTAAAGACTGTCAAATAAATGATAAATCTCACGACTTCTTTTTACATGAACTTTTAATCTTGAGAGAATAATGGACTTGATCATGAAGTGTAGGTTGCTTTGATATATCAGGAGTGAGATCTAAAGTTACGGTCAAAACCTCAGTATGTTGGACAGTCACAAATAGTGTTGACGGAACATATATTCTCAAGATGGAATTCATAATCTCTTAACGGATATATAAAATATTCCTTTGAAATAAGTTTAATGGGTTTGTTATTCAGAATGTTATACCTAACTACTTCAGTAAATAGTTACTAAAGTATATATTTATGAAATTGGATTTCATAAATATATGATGAATAACTTAAAGAATTAAATCGGGTACTCAAGGATTAAGATGTAGTAATTTACAAAGTGGCAGTCTACATTTATGACTTTGTGTTACTACGAATATTTTATGAAGGGGTTGCATGTATAATTTACATATATGATGATCATGGAAGTGAAGACTTCTAGTTGATGTGTTGATATGTTTTAAGAGTTAAGGCATATTGAACTGGACCGCTGTGAGATTTATTATTCTCCTAAAGACTGTCAAATAAATGATAAATCTCACGACTTCTTTTTACATGAACTCTTAATCCTGAGAGAATAATGGACCTGATCATGAAGTGTAGGTTGTTTTGATATATCAGGAGTGAGATCTAAAGTTACGGTCAAAACCTCAATATGTTGGGCAGTCACAAATAGTGTTGATGGAACATATATTCTCAAGATGGAATTCATAATCTCTTAACGGATATATAAAATATTCCTTTGAGATAAGTTTAATGAGTTTGTTATTCAGAATGTTAGGCCTAACTACTTCAGTAAATAGTTACTAAAGTATATATTTATGAAATTGGATTTCATAAATATATGATGAATAACTTAAAGGATTAAATCGGGTACTCAATGATTAAGATGTAGTAATTTACAAAGTGGCAGTTTACATTTATGACTTTGTGTTACTACGAATATTTTATGAAGGGGTTGCATGTATAATAAAGTCTTGGGATATAATTTATTAATAAGGCTTAGAGTGCAATTATATTTATATAATGGTATTAAATATAATTAATGGTAACTTTGGACTTTTCAAGAGTTGACAGAAAAGCCCAAGGCCCATTGGAGCTAGTGTCTTATTTGTTCCCTTTTGGTCCCACTCCAAGCCACATACTAAAGCCCAATTAGAAAGGCCCAAAAGGCTAGCCCAATTAGATAATCAGTTATAAGGAAAGAAACATACATAATTTTTTGGTAAGCACATGAAATGTTTTGTATGTGAGTGTTGGACACTCTTTAATTCTTTCTTAAAAAAATTCATAGAAACTGATTGAGAGACCACAGTTCTTGGGCACAAGTGGAATTGGAGTAAAGATTGAAAGTGTTCTCAAGAACTTCTGATCTTTGGTTTTGAAATTCACCACACCAAGGTACACTCTCTTATTCTTGAATTCTATAATTTACATAGTACATGTTATCAATTGCGAATGAAGTAGATCCGTTAATTTTTCGCTGCATATGTTTTGTATGCGATACAAATATGTATTTTTCCATCAATAGGTGCGTTAATCGCCCAAGGAGATGGAAGCGGTGTTGAGCAACCAGTCAGCTACATAAGCTGCGCTCTAAAAGATGCGAAGACTCGCTATCCCAAGGCAGAAAGAGCATGCCTAGCAATAGTATATACATCACAAAGGTTATGGCATTACTTCCTAGCCTACGTGGTATGGCTGATGACGAAGTCCCACACAATCAAGGCTTTGTTGCGATAGCCAATCCTCTCTAGAAGGATATCCTAGTGGTTGTTACAGTTGTCACAACATGATTTGAAGGCGGGAACGCCCAAAGCAGTAAAGAGTCAGGCTATAGCAGACTTATTAGCACAATTCCCAGGAGAAGAGGAATTCCTACTAGACGATGAAGTTCCAGGGGAGGTAGCCACGAGAAGTAATCAAAGAGCAATGGGTAATGAAGTTTGACGGATCTTCGACTGCCCATTCAGGAGGCGCGGGAATAGTCCTATATCATGAAAGGGACGAAGCCATGGCACTCTCGTTCAAGTTGGAATTTCCTTGCTCAAACAATACCGCAGAATACAAGGCTTATCTTACCGGGCTAGCTATAGCCCTCGAAATGGGGGTCAAACATTTAAAGGTGATATGCAACTCCAACCTAGTGGTTTACCAAGCCAAAGGAAGTTTCACTTTGAAGGAGCCCAGCTTAGCCCCGTACAGGACAATGGCCCAGAAGATGGAGGAAAAATTCTCAACATTTGAGAAAGAGCACGCACTAAGGAGCGAAAATTGGTACATGGACGCGTTGGCCGCATTAAGATCACAAATCGCATTTGAAGGAAGCAACACCAAGGTAGAAGTCAGAAAGCGAAAGGAGTCCATCATTGAAATGCTAAAGGAGAGATTCCAAGAAGAAAGATGCGAGGAGGATTAGAGGATTCCCATAAAGGAAGCCTTGATGAAGGAAGAAGATATGGTAGAATTGAAAGCGTTAAAAGACTACGCCTTGGTGAAATGAGAATTGTACCGCAAGACACCGGGAGGGATCTTGTCGAGATGTGTAGGGCAATAGGAGGCCCAAAGAAAATTGAGGGAAGTACATGACAGAACCTGCGGGTTTTACGGAGACGTCAGCCTCTATCGTAGACTCTAGAGGGCTGGCTTCTATTGGTCAAGCATGGGTAAGGATAGGGATGAAAGCTATATTGTCTTCACCAGCAAAGATTGGAGGAATCCATTTGTGCAATACCTGGTAGAAGGTATCCTACCACAGAAACATGGTGAAAGATATAAGCTTAAAAGGTTGGCAGTACTCTACTTCTTGCACGAAGGAGTCGTTTTCAAGAAAGGATATGACGGAGACCCGTTACGATGTTTGGGTCTCGAAGAAGTAGGGGAAATGATAAAGGAGGTACACGCAGGAGAACGCGAGGAGCACCAAAGAAAGAAAAAGTTGTACAGATGTCTGTTGCAGATGGGTTATTACTGGCCCACTATGAAAAGAGACAACAGAATTTTTGAAGAAGTGCCACAACTACCAAGTACAAGCCAACCTGATTCACATTCACCCACAGAAATTGCATAGCATGGTTACCCCGTGGCCTTCCACACTTGGGGGCTTGATTTAGTGGGACTGGTTAATTCACCATCGCGGGGGTACATATGGATCCTAATGGTTACGGAGTACTTTACCAAGTGGGCGGAAGCAATACCGCTTTGTAAAGCCATAAGAGGGGCAATGGCAAATTTTATCAAAGAAAACATAATTGTCAGGTTCAGAGTGCCTCACAGAATCATTAATGACAATGGCACGCCTTTTGTCAACAGTGAGGTAAGAAAGATGCTAAAGTTTTATCAAATCAAACACCACTGGTCGTCACCCTATTACCCCCAAGGGCACGGGCAGGCAGAGGCAACAAACAAGACTCTCATCAAGATCATTAGCAAGATGAATCAAGAATATGCTGGGGGATGGGCAATGCATCTGCCAGAAGCCCTTTGGGCCTACCGAAGCTCACCAAAGTCTGCCACGGGGTTTTTCCCCTTTTCTTTAGTCTACGGAATGGAAGTGATGAGCCCAATTGAAGTGATGACACCGTCCTTAAGGGTCATGTAGGCACGAAAGAAAGAAAAGGAGAAGGAAGTCTTCGCGGCAAAAAAATGCCAAGACCTGGAGGGATTGGATGAAAAAAGGAAAGAAGCCCAAGAGCACAGCCGCAGATACAGGCAAAGAATGACTGAAGCTTATGGCAGGACGACCAAGGAAAGGGTGTTTATAGAAGGACAGCTTGTACTGAAAACAGCGGATCACATCAAGTGAAGTATGGCTAGACCATCTAAAATTTCCCCAAAATGGGAAGGACCCTTTGTGATAAGGGAAGCTTATGCAAGTGGGTATTAGCACTTGGCCTAGATGGATGGAAAATATTTAATGGGCCCATTAATGGCAAATGGTTAAAGCGATATTATGCCTAAGAAACATCATATAGTTATTTCCTTTTTCCTATTTAGTTTTTTTTTTTTTTTTTTTTTCCTCTATGTGATCACCCTTACAAAGGATGATGCTACAAGAAAGTATTGTAGAATGTTTTCACTTGTAAAAAGTAATGAAAACCATGGAGTATTAGCAAAAACATATTGTGTCATAATCATAGTAATAACCACAGCAGATGTAGTAGCAAATGTATCATAATAGATTACAAACCCAAAATATATAAGTCATGTCAGACTTATCAAATAAGTGCTAGAGAAAATAAAGAAGTGTACTAGGTAGAATGAAAAGGGAAAGAAAATAGACATGGGGGAAGTAAACAAGAAACTACACGATGTAACGAATCTCATCAAAGGCTTGAGATAAGGGTCTGATCTCCAAAGTGGCTAAGGCCAGTAACACCAGAAAGGAGACGCTCACGACGTGCCTCCAAGTTTTCCACCTCCTTCTTCAAAGCCTTAATATGAGCATCTATGGCATCCACAGTAGACTAAACCTTCTTCAAAAAGAAGGCCTGAGCAATCTCTCGTAGGTGATCCAGCAGGAACTCCACTACAAAGCCAACCCTGATTAACTCCTGAATTGCGGCCCTTCATTGTAGAATCCTCTCAGTTGACACGGTGTCAATGAAGTTATGTTCAATATCATTCATCATGCTCCCTAACAGCTTGACGAAGTGCTCCCTCGTGGATCGGCCAAAAGGAAACCCTTGCATGGAATCCCCACGGCTAGTGTATACTGCCTTCAAAAGGGAAACGCACTCCTCAGGGATTCGGAAGCCATGGAAATCAACATAAGGCAGCCCAGCACCCTAGAAATCCACAGGATCAAGGTCATTGGTCTCGGGCTAATCAAACTGGATGAAGAAAGCAGCAGCCTCACTCATTGGATCAAGGACTGTAGGAGAATTGCTGCCAACCTCAAACTGAGAAGACGGAGGCACCTCAATAGGAATCGAACCTAGGAAGGAACATGAAATATAGCATGAGGGATGAACAAAAATGAAGGAATGAATTCATAGTAAAGACTAAGGAAGATATGGGAGAAAGAAAAGGAAAGGAAGAAAATACCAAGACTCGCAGAAACGGGGGCTGTAGGTGTGGCAGAAGTGGGGACCGCAGGTGTGGCAAAAATAGGGGATGTATGCTTCACAATGTCTACTACAATCTTGGGCTCCTCGGGAATATCTGTGGCTAAGGAGATGAACATATAGGATAATCAAAGAATTGCATCAGGAAGTTATGTATTAAAAAAATGATGAGAGAGAAGAGAAGGTCTAACAAGGGCAATAGACACATACTCATGGCCTCAGTCTCGTGCTCACCACCATCATCCTCGTTAGAATCAGAGACCCTCTTCTTCGCGATGGGCTCATCCTTATCATCCTCGTGAACCTCATCGGATCCCTCATTAGAAGATAAATTTGCATCAAGTCCACAGGTGGCAGAGCTGGGAATAGAGGAGGGAGTAACCGCCAAAGAGGAGCCATCCTTTATGGCTTGAGAGAAGGCAGCGAAGGGATTACTAGCAGAGATGACAAGAGGAGTGGTTGGAGAGGCGCTCCCGGTCTAAGATGCATCTGCAGGAGCGACTCCTTTCTGAGATGTAGGAGCCTCGGCAGGAATAAAAGTGAACTCACTAACCCTCTCAGTCTGGACATTCTCCTTAATAGGACTAGGACTGGGTAAAGGAATCGGAGCCTCGGCAAGAGCTCCCTGTGCAGTAATAGGAGTAGAGGCAATGGCCTCAACCATAATATCTTCCCTGACAAAGAAACCCTCCATGGGTGTGCCCATGGCAGCGAAGACCTCCTCACTCGTAGGGTGATAAACAGAAAGGGGCATGGGATCGGCCTGAAAAGAAAAGAAAAAGAAGAGAGGAAGGAATGATGAGTGGTGATATATATAAAAGAAGAAAGGAACAAAAAAAAAAAAAGAGGAGCGCGTAGTGACACATGACATTGGGAATGCATGCAAAAGGACGGGATATACCTCCAACTCGGTCTCATCAAGCAAGATGAGGTGGGTGGCAGAAGTATCTTCCTTATGCTTAAATTGCCAAGAAGTAATAAAAAAATAAAGGAAGGAACAAAGAGAGGGGCGATAAATAAGCATGTATGTGGGGTTGGCCTTAGGAAGGCCTCGTGAATAAGAAAAGAATGAAGAAGAAGCAAGGTTAGAGATAACATACTCTCCTCTCAGTGGTAGGAGACGAAGGTGGTGGAGATGTCTTCCTCTTACTTCCTTGGGTCCTGCTAGAAGGAGGAGCATTTGTGGATGGCCGTGGGGTAGCAGGCTTGGGCTTGCCTATAGTAGGGCGCCAACTGGAACGAGTATAAGTAGAAGGGGGGGGGGGGAGAACCCTCAAGGACTATATTACCTATAGGAGGAAAGACACCCTCATAGGGAACAATATTAGAACAAGTCTCGGAAGAGTCATCACCTCTCTTGGAAAACTTAAGCTTGGCGGACCGAGACACAGAGCCTTTCTTCATAGGTACAGGAAGGTTCATAACCTTCACCTTCTTCTCCCAACCCGTGGGGTACTCACCAGGTACAAGTACCATCCCTTTTCCTTTGCCTGCCACTCAAATATAGCAGACTGACTCTGTTTCCTAGCATACATCACCACAAATTTGGAAGGAAAAAGTAATCGAGGATTGGCAGAAATGATAGCATGAAGACCAACAGGAGGAATGAGAGAAAACCCACGGCTGCCCAATAACTCCTGCCCAAATGAAATCATCACAGCTTGCCAATACCCATGCATCGCGGCTGTGCAAATACCCTTCCTTTGTGAACCCGGAATGGTGACCGCTGTAAAACGCCTACTCCAAAACTCAAAGGCACTATGTGTTGGGATTAATGTCCTTAAATCCTATTGTATGATATTATGTATGACATTATGTATGACTTAATATTGTGTTTATTAAAGTTGTTTTATTATTATCTAAAATAATGGTAACATGAATATTCGGACATTATCATATAGTCCATGAGATGCATAGTATGTGATTTATGTGATTTTGTCGCAGAAGATATAAGTCACAAGTTCTTTGTAAACTCAGAATTGTAGTTCGTAGTCTGTGATGAAATTAGGCATTTCATCTGCGAAGACTATAACATATTAACTAAGATGATTTGTCTTGATTATGAAAGTGGAGACTTCTAGTTGATATGTTGATATGTTTTAAGAGTTAAGACATATTGAACTGGACCGCTGTGAGATTTATTATTTTCCTAACGACTGTCAATTGGATAATGAATCTCACGACTTCTATTTCCATGAACTCTTAATCCTGAGAGAATAATAAACATGATCATGAAGTGTAGGTTGCTTTGATATATTAGGAGTAAGATCCAAAGTAACGGTCAAAACCTCAGTATATTGGGCAACCACATTTAGTGTTGATGGAACATATATTCTCAAGATGAAATTCATAGTCTTTTAGCAAAGATATAAAATATTCTCTTGAGATAAGTTTAATGGGTATGGTTATTTAGAGTGTTAGACCCAACCACTTTACTAAGAGATTACTAAAGTATATATTTATGAAATTGGATTTCATAAATATATGATGAATAACATAAAGGGTTAAACTGGGTACTCAAGGATTAAGATGTAGTAATCTACAAAGTAGCAATCTACATTAATGACTTTGTATTACTACAGATATTTTATGAAGGGGTTGCATGCACAATAAAGTTTTGGGATATAATTTATTAATAAAGCCTAGAATGCAATTATATTTATATAGTGGTATTAAATATAATTAATGGTAACTTTAGACTTGTCAAGAGTTGACAAAAAAGCCCAAGGCCCATTGGAGCTAGTGTCTTATTTGTTCCCTTTTAGTCCCACTCCAAGCCACATACTAAAGTCCAATTGGAAAAGCCCAAAAGGCTAGCCCAATTAGATATCAGTTATAAGGAGAGAAACATACAGAATTTTTAAGTAAGTTACACGAAATGGTTTGTATGTGAGTGTTGGATACTCTTGAATTCTCTCTTGAATACAGTCATAGAAACTAATTGAGAGACCACACTTCTTGGGCGTTAGTGGAATTGGAGTGAAGATTAAAAGTATTCTCAAGAACTTGCAATCTTAGTTTTGAAATTCACCACACCAAGGTACACTCTCTTGTTCTTATATTCTGAAATTTACATAGTACATGTTATTAATTGCGAATGAAGTAGATCCGTTAATTTTTCACTGCGTATGTTTAGTATGTGATACAAACATGTATTTTTCTATCACTATGTCGTAGGAATGGCCGAACAGAAGTAGCGGACTCCATGATGGCAGAAAAATCATCGAGAATGTCCTGATCTAACCCAAACTGTCTCCTCACTTTCTTGGTAGAATAGTGCATAAACCGAATGCCCTCGTCAACCAGATAAGGCCGCCACCCTGCATTAGTGGCTGCCAAGTATGTGATCCCCCTCTCGTTAAAGGCAGTCAACGAGGTGGTGGTCCCAGTAGTATCAGTAAAAGGGCCCATGACTAAATCAACACATGTGTAACCTGTGTCCAGATTCCTATATGCTCTCCAACAAAAACCAACTCCTTTATCAAACAACACCACAGTAGCATGCCCAAATGGCTTCAACCCAACCCAGCGGTAAGCCAACGAAAAGTCAGATACGAAGCGATCACAAAAATCAGTAATAATCTTCGGACACGAATGATACTACTCATTTGCAAAACAGACGGACTTGCACTTTGCCAAGTGCTAAGCACAACGCTCCCACAACAGATGCTACAAGATGGTACTGTGGGTGGAAGTGGTGACTATGTGGTAGGAACCCATCTGCTTCTTATCACTCTGCAAGATATCTAACTACACATACAGATGACCAAGAAACATAGGGGCCAATGGCAGACTCACCCCGGCAAAAATCTTTATGGCCAATTGAAAATATAAAGGCTTTACAGCATAATGAGGCTGAGAAACGAAGATAAACTTACAGAGCCAGAATGCAATGAAGGCCGCACAGCTGATTGCGTTTGTAGCCTTGGGGAAAGCCCCAACCTAATGTGACAACTTCGCATTGCCACTTATCCCTTTCTTCAATTCGGCCTCTACGGCCTCCTCATCGAGAGAGAGTTCTATAGCACTTGGGTCCACGTCACCAAGAATGGGCAACAACAATTTATTTGCCACATCTTCCAAGGTCACAATGATCTCGCCAGGAAAGGAAGAAGGTATGGGTAGCAGTGCACCACTAGCGAACCAGATCGCAAAGGTTGAACAAATCCCTGTAGTTGGATAAGCAACGCGATGAAACAATGGCCATTAACACACTGGCCTGTTGTAACGCCACCATGAAACCCGTATCGGCCAACTCTTCGTCTACCCACTCCTTCGAACCCAAAGAAGTAACCGACCCAAATTGAAAGAGAATGGGCACGGGGAGTAAAGTGCCTTGGCGTATACCAAGATCAGGGATTGAAGAAGCCAAAGGGGCCTAAAATACCCCCATGTTGCGACAGCAAATGGAGAGCCACACGCGACCTGGCGGCGAAGGCGAGTAGTCATCGGGCACCATCGAAAAATGGGCATGGGCGTCGTACTACGGATCAATGAGAGGAGCTATCGGGGTTGCGGTCCCTTTCTTCCTCCTCGGAACATTCTAATTTGGAGAGAGGGGCGTCTTTGCCAACGGTTTTAGTGACAGGATAGTCGACAGCGAATGGGTAAAGTTGTTTGAGGAAGAAGACACGGTGAACAAAAAGAGGAACGAAAAGGTGTTTTGTATAAGTGATGTGAAGTGAATGAGTTTAAGTAATGATGACATTAACAATGACGTGAAAGAATGCAATGGGTCAGCTGTCAAAAAAGGCATCGTATTAATGAAACGGAGGCTGTGTTTCAGAAAAACTGCTAAACTGGGAAATTCGAAGAAACAACACTGTTCACAGCAAGAATGAAAACGAAGCAGGGCCCACTGTTCGAAAAAAACCCGTGAAAAAAAAAATAGCGAAAAGAAGAAGGAGAAAAGACTCTTTTTCACATATGAACCGCAGGAGCACTTCATATGCTCAGGGGGCTGAATGTGTTAGGATTAGTGCCCTTAAATCCTATTGTATGATGCTATGTACGTTATTATATATGACATTATGCATGACTTAATGTTGTGATTAATAAAGTTGTTTTATTATTATCTAAAATAATGGTAACATGAATATTCAGACATTATCATATAGTACATGAGATGCATAATATGTGATTTATGTGAAAAGTCACAGAAGATATAAATCACAAGTTCTTTGTAAACTCAGAATTTTAGTTTGTAGTTGGTGATGAAATTGGGCATTTCATCTGCAAAAACTACAACATATCAACTAAGATGATTAATCTTGATCATGGAAGTGGAGACTTCTAGTTGATATGTTGATATGTTTTAAGAGTTAAAACATATTGAACTAGACCGCTGTGAGATTTATTATTCTCCTAATGACTGTCAAATGAATAATAAATCTCACGACTTCTATTTATATGAACTCTTAATCCTGAGAGAATAATGGACCTGATCATGGAGTGTAGGTTGCTTTGATATATCAGGAGTGAGATCTAAAGTAATGGTCAAAACCTCAGTATGTTGGGCAGCCACATTTGGTGTTGATGGAACATATATTCTCAAGATGGAATTCATAATCTCTTAACGGAGATATAAAATATTTCATTGAGATAAGTTTAATGAGTTTAGTTATTTAGAGAGTTAGGTCTAACCAGTTTGGTAAGAAATTACTAAAGTATATATTTATGAAATTGGATTTCATAAATATATAATGAATAACTTTAAAGAATTAAACCGGGTACTCAAGAATTAAGATGTAGTAATCTACAAAGTGGCAGTCTTCATTCATGACTTTGTATTACTACGAATATTTTATGAAGGGGTTGCATGTATAATAAAGTTTTAGGATATAATTTATTAATAAGGCCTAGAGTGCAATTATATTTATATAGTGGTATTAAATATAAGTAATGGTAATTTTGGACTTGTCAAGAGTTGACAGAAAAGCCCAAGGCCCATTGGAGCTAGTGTCTTATTGGTCCCTTTTGGTCCCACTCCAAGCCACACACTAAAAGCCCAATTGGAAATGCCCAATAGGTCAGGCCAATTAAATAATCAGTTAAATATAAAGGGAGAAACATACAGAATTTTTTAAAAGGAAAATTAGAAAAAGAGAGACATCATTGTCAAATGGTGTGTATGTGTGAGTGAAGCCGCTCCATTATTCTCCCCTAGAAACTAATTGAGAGACCACACTTCTTGGGCATAAAGTGGAATTGCAGTTAAGATTAAAAGTGTTTCCAAGAACTATAATCTTTTGTTTTGAATTTCACCACACCAAAGTACGCTATCTTGTTCTTAAATTCTAAAATTTACATAGTTCATGTTATTAATCATGAATGAAATAGATCCATGTTTGTTGCTTCTACTGTGTGTTTTGTATGAGATACAAAACCAGATTTTCTAACAATTGGTATCAGAGCCAGATTTTCAAATCATGATTGTATAACATGTGATTGGATTTTAGAATAAAAGAAAAACGGTTTCTTGATGTTTAACGTTGTTTCAAGTATAGTTATTGAAAGTTATTGAGATAACCGTTCATGATGATGACAATTGTATTGCATTGGTTTGTTCGAAGTGGCCTTTAACTATTAAGTATTGGTGCCGTGTCTTATTAATTGCCTGGATATGGTTATATGAATCTAATTGTAATAACCATCATGTGCGTGAAGTAGTTATTGTCAATGGTAGTTATTGAAATGAAGGCTAGTTATTCTAATGCTCTGACCGATATATCCAAACCATCTTGAAGTTTATGTTATGGAAATAGTTATTCAAATAACTATCATTTGCATTTATCAATTCATTGCGCAACTTGGATCCTTCATTGCATGGCTTGGATGTTAATGCACCGCTTGGATATAAATATATATATATATATATATAGATATATATATATATAAGGCTTGCATGGTTTGATTATTATAAGCATGTAATATGTGCCTTGGATGTATTGAATGCTTTATATACAATTTACATTAAATCCGTATATTATTTGATATATATATGGGTTTATATTATATATATATGGATTCATTCAATCCGTATATTATATATATATATATATATAAACATATATGGGTTTATATGCAAATTTTTTATAAATGATTCATCATATTGTTGGTTGCCTTGGATTATATATTTATATATATTAATGCTAGGATTAAAGTATTCATTTAATGAAATTTATTCCTAATGAGATTAGGATTATGTTTTCAAGGGTTTCTAGCATTATTATGGTTCTTGATTATAAAAACCTTTAATTTAAAATATCTAGTGGGAGAAAGATACGAGGGTTGCACCTCACGGCCTCCATTGTCGATTTATAGTAGTGTGATTAAGCACCTCGCCTTGGCGTATATGCCTTGCTCCCTTCTGAGGGTGTTTACTAGAATTCAGTCAATGTTGTACACTAGACTAAGTTTAATGTTAACCTCCCTTCGGAGCTATGTCATTATTACTTAGAGGCTAAAGGAAATAGTGGCAAATTATTTTTGTTTGGTAAGAGTTACCATGATAGCATTAATAATGAGAATAAATCTCGCCTGATCATAGTGATTGATATGACCTTGCTTTCGAGGAATATTAATTATGGGATTGGGTTGTCGTTGCATATATTATATTATGGTTTTATTAAGGTTCCATACCATATATTTATATGATAAATTGATAATGTCCAGTTTACTTATTATATTCATGTCTATTATTTTCAGATTTGAAAATGGCATCATTTAGCCCACTTGTTACTATTCTTAATCAAAACAAACTGACTGGATCCAACTATGTTGACTGGAAAAGAAATTTGGACATTGTTCTTACAGATGAAGAGCACAAATATGTGCTTACTCAATTATGTCCTAGCTTTCCTTCATTAGATGCTCCTCTTGAGGAAAAACAGCGATATGATCGTTGGCAGAAATCTAATGAAATGGTCAAGTGCTACATCCTAGCATCTATCTCAAATGTTCTACAGCATCAAATGCAGGATGTAGAACTAGCTTCAGATATTATGCTAAGTCTGAAGGAGATGTTTGGTGAGCAAGACCGTTATGCAAGGCAAGAAACCATGAGGCAAATTTATAATACCAAAATGGCTGAAGGCGGTTCAGTAAGGGAGCATTGTCTTACAATAATCTCTAATCTGAATACATTGGAAGTTTTAGGTATCAATATTGATGGAGAATCCCAAGTGGATATGATACTCCAGTCACTACCGGAATCATTCAAGGAATTCAGACTCAATTATAATATGAACAAAAAGATTTATTCTTTGTCTGAATTAATGAATGAATTGGTAGTGGCGAAAGGCATTCTTGGTACTTCTAATGTTGATGCTAATATGACTAAAGCTTCTACTTCTCAACCTAAGTTGAAAGGCAAGGGTAAGAAGAAGAAGAAGAAGGACTTCACCAAGCAAGATGGTAAACAAATTGTCTTAGAGGTTGCCAACAAAGGAAAGAAGATCAAAGGAAAGTGTTTCCAATGTGGTGAGAAAGGACATTGGAAGAGGAATTGTCCAAAATTCAAGGCTGCCAAAAATAAGGCTATGAAAAGTTCATTCCTCCTTGAAATATGTTTAGTACAAAATTCCACAAATTTCTGGTGTGTGGATTCAGGTTGTACTAATCATATCTGCAATTCTTTGCAGGGGTTCCAAGAGACTAGAAAGCTTAATGAAGGAAAATTGTTTCTTACTTTGGCTGATGGGAGTAGGATTCTGGTTGTAGCTGTTGGAGTGTTTAATTTATGCTTTGAGTCTAGGGTTTTAATATTGGAAGACTGTTTGTATGTATCTAATGTTTGTAGGAATTTAATTTCTGCAACTTATTTAGGTAAACAAGGATATTGTGTTATCCTGAAAGACAATGTTGTAATAAAGAAGGGTAAAATGTTTATCTGTTCTGGCAATATTGTTGATGGTCTTTATATTTTAACTCCTAATAAGCATGAATTATATAATTCTGAACTAGATAATGACTCTCATGTAAAATCATTAAAGAGAAAGTTTCCTTTTACTAATGATGCATATCTTTGGCACTTACGTTTGGGTCATATTAATCCAAACAGAATTCAAAAATTGATCAAAGATGGACTCCTAGAGCCATTGGATTTTGATGAATTTCCAATTTATGAATCTTGTTTGGAAGGCAAAATAACCAAACGACCTTTTAAAACAAAAGGTAGAAGAGCCCAAGAGTTGCTTGAATTAGTTCATACGGATGTATGTGGTCCTATGTCAACCCAAGCAAAAGGAGGTTATGAGTACTTCAATACTTTTACCGATGATTACTCAAGATATGGTTGTGTACCTAATGAAATGGAAGTCTGAAGCCTTTGAAAAGTTCAAAGAGTTTAGGGCTGAAGTTGAGAATCAATTAGGTAAACGCATAAATGCCATTCGATCTGATCGTGATGGCGAATATCTTCTTGGGGATTTTAAGGATTAGTTTACTCAAAATGGGATTGTATCCCAATTGACTGCACTTGGAACTCCCCAACAGAATGGTGTAGCAGAAAGAAGAAATAGGACTCTTTTGGAAATGGTTAGGTCCATGATGATTTATTCAACTTTACCGATTTATTTTTGGGGCTATGCCTTAAATACAGCAACACATCTTTTGAATTTAGTTCCATCAAAATCTGTTCCCAAAACACTCATGGAATTGTGGAGTGGGCGCAAGCCTAGTATGAGATATCTCCACATTTGGGAATGTCTAGCACATGTGTTAAAAGGGAAGACTGATAAGTTGGAACCAAAATCAGAAGTGTGTTTGCTTATAGGTTATCCAAAAGAAACTAGGGGTTATTTATTCTATAGTCATAAGGATAACAAAGTTTTCGTTAGTACAAATGCTAAATTCTTGGAAAATGACTATATGAATAATTTTACTCCTAGAAGTAAAGTTGTGTTGGCTAAAATGAATGAACCTGTAATAGAACAACCAATGCAAGAAACTAGGGACAATGTGGATGTATTAGATGCACCACAAGGCATTACTCATGAGATGACTAGTACATAGGTGCCTCGTCATAGTGGGAGAATTGTTCGGCCTCCTATAAGATTTATAGGTTTGGGAGAAACTTATGAAGCTATCACAGAAGAGGCTGAATTGGATCCCTACACTTATGAAGAGGCAATAAATGATATAGATGCACATCATTGGATCAAAGCTATAAAATCTGAATTAGATTCCATGTATTCCAATCAAGTTTGGGATCTTGTAAAGGCGCCTAACGGCATTAAACCTTTTGGTTGCAAATGGGTTTACAAAAGGAAGAAAGGGGTAGATGGAAAGGTTGAAACCTTTAAAGCAAGACTAGTGGCAAAAGGGTATACACAAAAGGAAGGTATTGACTATGATGAAACTTTTTCACCAGTAGCCATGCTTAAATCTATCAGAATTCTCTTATCCATTGCTGCTTATTTTGATTATGAGATTTGGCAAATGGATGTCAAGACTGCTTTTCTAAATGGCAATCTTGAAGAAGAAATCTATATGATACACCAGAAGGTTTCATAGCAAAGAACCAAGAGGATATGGTATGTAAGTTGAAAATGTCCATTTATGGACTTAGGCAAGCATCTAGGTCATGGAACATCAGATTTGATCAAGCAATCAAGTCATTTGGTTTTGAAAAAAATCTTGATGAACCATGTGTGTACAAAAGACATCGAGATAAAGTAGTAATGTTCCTAGTGCTTTATATTGATGATACTCTACTCATTGGGAATGATGTAGGGGTAATGTCATCAGTAAAGGTTTGGTTGTCAAGCCAACTTGATATAAAGGACTTAAGTGAGGCTAACTTTATTCTAGGGATCAAGCTTTGGCGAGATCGCAAGAATAAGATGTTAGGCTTATCACAAGCTGGATATATAGATAAGGTTCTAGAACGGTTTAGCATGCAAAACTCCAAGAATGGATTACTTCCTTTCAGACATGGAGTTCCTCTGTCTGATGACCAAAGGCCTAAGACTCAAGAGGAAGAAAATATGATGAGACAAGTTCCTTATTCTTCTGTAGTAGGAAGTCTCATGTATGCCATGCTATGTACTAGACCAGATATCTGTTATTCAGTTGGCATGGTCAGCCGATATCAATCAAATCCAGGACCAAAACATTGGCAAGCTGTAAAGCATATTCTTAAGTATCTTCGGAGAACGAGAGATTATATGCTTGTTTACCGGTGTGAGGATTTAATTCCCATTAGTTATATAGATTCAAACTTTTAATCGGATCTAGATTTTAGAAAATCCACTTCAGGATGTGTTTTCACCTTGGGAGGTGGAGCCATAACTTGTAGGACTGTTAAGCAATATTGTACTACAGATTCCACCATGGAAACTGAGTATATTGATGCTTGTGAAGCAGCAAAGGAAGCTGTTTGGCTCAAGAAATTCCTTTCTGATCTTGGTGTAGTGAGAATGGAGCAAGTTCCTATTACATTGTTTTGCGACAATAGTGAAGCGGTTGCACAATCTAAAGATCCAAGGAATCATAAGAAAGGAAAGCATATTGAGAGAAAGTACCACATCATTCGAGACATTGTTGCTCGTGGAGATGTAGTGGTGGCAAAGATTGAAAATGCAAATAATCTAGTAGATCCCTTTACCAAAGCCTTACCTCAAAGGACTTTCAAGTCACATTTGGAAGGAATGAGAGTTAAATTAGTGCACAATAGTCTTTAGGGCAAGTGGAAGATTGTTAGGATTAGTGCCCTTAAATCCCATTGTATGATGCTATGTACGTTATTATATATGACATTATGTATGACTTAATGTTGTGATTAATAAAGTTGTTTTATTATTATCTAAAATAATGGTAACATGAATATTCAAACATTATCATATAGTTCATGAGATGCATAGTATGTGATTTATTTGATAAGTCACAGAAGATATAAATCACAAGTTCTTTATAAACTCAGAATTTTAGTTCGTAGTCAGTGATGAAATTAGGCATTTCATCTGCAAAGATTATAACATATCAACTAAGATGATTTATCTTGATCATGGAAGTGGAGACTTCTAGTTGATATGTTGATCTGTTTTAAGAGTTAAGACATATTGAACTGGACCACTATGAGATTTATTATTCTCCTAATAACTGTCAAATGAATAATAAATCTCACGACTTCTATTTATATGAACTCTTAATCCTGAAAGAATAATGGACCTGATCATGGAGTGTAGGTTGCTTTGATATATCAGGAGTGAGATCTAAAGTAATGGTCAAAACCTCATTATGTTGGGCAACCACATTTGGTGTTGATGGAACATATATTCTAAAGATGGAATTTGTAATCTCTTAACGGAGATATAAAATATTCCCTTGAGATAAGTTTAATGGGTTTAGTTATTCAGAGAGTTAGGCCTAACCAGTTTGGTAAGAAATTACTAAAGTATATATTTATGAAATTGGATTTCATAAATATATAATGAATAACTTTAAAGAATTAAACTGAGTACTCATGGATTAAGATGTAGTAATCTACAAAGTGGCAGTCTTCATTCATGACTTTGTATTACTACGAATATTTTATGAAGGAGTTTCATGTATAATAAAGTTGATGGAAATGTGCATGTACTCAGCGGAAAATTAACGGATCTATTTCATTCGAAATTGATAACTTGCACTATATAAATTTCAGAATACAAGAACAAGAGAGTGTACCTTGGTGTGGTGAATTTCAAAACAGAGATTGTAAGCACTTGGGAATACTTTTAATCTTCACTCCAATTCTACTAACGCCCAAGATGTGTGGTCTCTCAATCAGTTATATGAAATGTTTAAGAGAGAATTCAAGAGTGTCTAACACCCACATACACTATTTCATGCAAGTTGTTAGTTTTTTAAAAATCAGTATGTTTCTCTCCTTATAGCTGATTATCTAATTGGGCTAGCCTTTTGGGCCTTTCCAATTGGGCTCTAGTATGTGGCTTGGAGTGGAACCAAAAGGGACCAATAAGACACTAGCTCCAACGGGCCTTAGGCTTTACTGTGAACTCTTGACAAGTCTAAAGTTACCATTAACTATATTTAATACCACTATATAAATATAGTTGTACTCTAGGCCTTTTCTATGAATTATATCCCAAGACTTTATTATACATGCAACCCATTCATAAAATATTCATAGTAATACAAAGTCATAAACGTAGATTGTCACTTTGTAAATTACTATATCTTAATCATTGAGTACCCGGTTTAATCCTTTTAAGTTATTCATTATATATTTATGAAATCCAATTCCATAAAAATATATACTTTAGTAATTTCTTTCCAAAGTGGTTAGGCCTAACTCTCTGAATAACAAACCCATTAAACTTATCTCAAGGGAATATTTTGTATCTCCGTCAAGAGACTATGAATTCCATCTTGAGAATATATGTTCCATTAACACTAAATGTGGCTGCCTAACATACTGAGATTTTGACCGTTACTTTAGATCTCACTCCTGATATATCAAAGTAACCTACACTTCATGATTAGGTCCATTATTCTCTTAGGATTAAGAGTTCATGCAAATATAATTCGTGAGATTTATTTTTCATTTGACAATCATTAGGAAAATAATAAATCTCACAGCGGTCCAGTTTAATATGTCTTAACTCTTAAAACATATTAACATATCAACTAAAAGTCTCCACTTCCATGATCAAGACAAATCATCGTAATCGATATGTTATAGTCTTCGTAGATGAAATGCCCAATTTCATCACTGACTACGAACTATAATTCTGAGTTTACAAAGAACTTGTGATTTATATCTTCTGTGACTTTTCACATAAATCACATACTATGCATCTCATGGACTATATGATAATGTCCGAATATTCATGTTACCATTATTTCAGATAATAATAAAACAACTTTATTAAACACAATATTAAGTCATACATAATGTCATACTTAATATTATACATAGTATCATACAATAGGATTTAAGGGCATTAATCCTAACAATCTCCCACTTGCCTTAAAAACTATTGTGCACTAATCTAACTCCCATTCCCTTCAAATGCGACTTGAAAGTCCTTTGAGGCAAGACTTTGGTAAAGGGATCTACTAGATTATTTGCACTTTCAGTCTTTGCTACCACCACATCTCCACGAGCAACAATATCTCGAATGATATGGTACTTCCTCTCAATGTGCTTTCCTTTCTTATGATTCCTTGGATCTTTAGATTGTACAACTGCTCCACTGTTGTCACAAAACAATGTGATTGGAACTTGCTCCATTCTTATTACACCAAGGTCAGAAAGGAATTTCTTGAGCCATACAGCTTCCTTTGCTGCCTCACAAGCAGCAACGTACTCAGCTTCCATGGTGGAGTCCGCAATACAAGATTGCTTAATACTCCACCAAATTATGGCTCCACCTCCCAAGGTGAAAACACATCCTGAAGTTGATTTTCTAAAATCTAGACCCGATTGAAAGTTTGAATCTGTATAGCCAATAGGTATCAAATCCTCACTTCGGTAAACAAGCATATAATCTCTCGTTCTCCGTAGATACTTGAGAATATGTTTTACAGCTTGCCAATGTTTTGGTCCTGGATTTGATTGATATCGACTGACCATGCCAACTGAATAACAAATATTTGGTCTAGTACAAAGCATGGCATACGTGAGACTTTCTACTGCTGAAGCATAAGGAACTTGTCTCATCAAATCTTCTTCCTCTTGAGTCTTAGGTCTTTGGTCATCAGACAGAGGAACTCCATGTCTGAAAGGAAGTAATCATTTCTTGGAGTTTTACATGCTAAACCATTCTAGAACCTTATCTATATATCCAGCTTATGATAAGCCTAACATCTTATTCTTGCGATCTCACCAAAGCTTGATCTTTAGAATAAAGTTAGCCTCACCCAAGTCCTTCATATCAAATTGGCTTGACAACCAAACCTTTACTGATGACATTACCCCTACATCATTTCCAATGAGTAGAATATCATCCACATAAAGCACTAGGAACATGACTACTTTATCTTGATGTCTTTTGTATACACATGGTTCATCAAGATTTTGCTCAAAACCAAATGACTTGATTGCTTGATCAAATCTGATGTTCCATGACCTAGATGCTTGCTTAAGTCCATAAATGGACCTTTTCAACTTGCATACCATATGCTCTTGGTTCTTTGCTATGAAACCTTCCGGTTGCATCATATAGATTTCCTCTTCAAGATTGCCATTGAGAAATGCAGTCTTGACATCCATTTGCCAAATCTCATAATCATAATGAGCAGCAATGGATAAGAGAATTCTGATAGATTTAAGCATTGCTACTGGAGAAAAGGTTTCATCATAATCAATACCTTCTTTTTGTGTATACCCTTTCGCCACTAGCCTTGCTTTACATATTTCAACCTTTCCATCTATCCCTTTCTTCCTCTTGTAAACCCATTTGCAACCAACAAGTTTAATGCCCTTAGGCGCCTCTACAAGATCCTAAACTTGATTGGAATACATGGAATCTAATTCAGATTTCATAGCTTGGACCCAATGATGTGCATCTATATCATTCGTTACCTCTTCATAAGTGTAGGAATCCGATTCAGCCTCTTCTAAGATAGCTTCATAAATTTCTCTCAAACCTATGAATCTTATAGGAGGCCGAACAATTCTCCCACTACGATGAGGCACCTGTGTACTAGACATCTCATGAATAGTATCTTGTGGTGTATCTAATACAGCTACATCATCCCTAGTTCCATCCATTGGTTGTTCATTTACAAGTTCATTCATTTCAGCCAACACAATTCTACTTTTAGGAGTATAATCATTCATATAGTCATTTTCCAAGAATTTGGCATTTGTGCTAACAAATACTTTATTATCTTTATGACTATAGAATAAACCTCCAACAGTTCCTTTTGGATACCCAACAAAGAAAACATCTTCTGTTTTAGACTGTAACTTGTCAAACTTTCCTTTTAACATATATGCTGGACAACCCCATCTATGGAGATGTCTCATACTAGGCTTACGCCCATTCCACAACTCCACAGGTGTTTTAGGAACAGACTTCGAAGGTATTAAATTCAGAAGATACATTGCAGTGTTTAAGGCATATCCCCAAAAAGAAATAGGTAGAGTCGAATAACTCATCATGGACCTAACCATATCTAAAAGAGTCTTATTCCTTCTTTCCACTACACCATTTTGTTGTGGAGTTCCAGGTGCAGTCAATTGGGATACAATCCCATTCTCAGTTAAGTAATCCTTAAAATTCCCAAGAAGGTATTCGCCACCACGATCAGATCGAATGGCCTTTATGCGTTTACCCAATTGATTCTCAACTTCAGCCCTAAACTCTTTGAACTTTTCAAAGGTTTCGGACTTCCGTTTCATTAGGTACACATAACCAAATCTAGAGTAATCATCAATGAAAGTAATGAAATACTCATAGCCACCTCTTGCTTGGATTGACATAGGACCACATACATCTTAATGCACTAGTTCTAGCAAATCTTGTACTCTCCTAACTTTTGCATTAAAAGGTCTTTTGGTCATTTTATCTTTCAAACAAGATTCACAAACTGAAAATTCATCAAAGTCCATGGGCTCTAAGAGTCCATCTTTGATCAGTCTTTGAATTTTGTTTGAATTAATATGACCTAAACGCAAGTGCCAAAGATATGCATCACTAGTAGAAGGAAACTTTCTTTTTAATGATTTTACATGAGAGTCATTATCTAATTCAGAATTATATAATTCATGCTTATCAGGAGTTAAAATATAAAGACCATCCATAATAATGCCAGAACAGATAAACACTTTACCCTTCTTTATTACAACATTGTCTTTAAGGATAACACAATAATAATGTTTACCTAAGTAAGTAATAGAAATTAAATTCCTATGAACATTAGGTACCTACAAATAGTCTTCCAATATTAGAACTTTAGATTCAAAACATAGATTATACATTCCAACAACTACAACCGGAATCCTGCTCCTATCAGTCAAAGTAAGAAACAACTCCCTTTCTTTAAGCTTTCTGGTCTCCTAGTACCCCTGCAAGGAATTGTAAATATGATTAGTACAACCTAAATCTACACACTAGGAATCTGTGGGATTCTGTACAAAACATATTTCTAGAAGGAATGTATTTTTCATACCCTTATTCTTGGCAGCCTTGAATATTGGACAATTTCTCTTCCAATGTCCTTTCTCACCATAATGGAAACATTTTCCTTTGAGCTTCTTTCCTTTGTCAGCAACCCCTAAGGCAATTTGTTTACCCTCTTGCTTGGTGAAGTCCTTCTTCTTCTTCTTCTTCTTACCCTTGCCTTTTGACTTAGGTTGAGAAGTAGAAGCTTCACCAATATTGGCTTCAATATTAGAAGTACCAAGGATGCCTTCCGCCACTACCAACTCATTCATTAATTCAGACAATGTATAAATCTTTTTGTTCATATTATAGTTAAGTTTGAATTCCTTGAATGATTCTGGTAGTGACTAGAGTATCATATCCACTTGGGATTCTCCATCAATATCGGCACCTAAAACTTCCAATGTATTCAAATTAGAGATCATTGTAAGAAAATGCTCCCTTACTGAACTGCCTTCAGCCATTTTGGTATTATAAATTTGCCTCATGGTCTCTTGCCTTGCAGAACGGCCTTACTCACCAAACATCTCCTTCAGACTTCGCATGATGTCTGAAGCTAGTTCTACATCCTGCATTTGATGCTGTAGAACATTTGAGATAGATGCTAGGATGTAGCACTTGGCCATCTCATTAGATTTCTGCCAACGATCATATTGTTGTTTTTCCTCAGGAGGAGCATCTAATAAAGGAAAGCTAGGACATGGTTTAGTAAGCACATATTTGTGCTCTTCAGCAGTGAGAACTATGTCCAAATTTCTTTTCCAGTCAACATAGTTGGAACCAGTCAGTTTGTTTTTATTAAGAGTAGTAACAAGTGGTTTAAACTATGCCATGTTCAAATCTGAAAACAATAAACATGAATATAATAAGTAAACTGGACATTATCAATTTAGCATATAAACATATAGTATGGAACCTTAATAAAACCATAATATAATATATGCAACGACAACCCAATCCCATATTCAATATCCCTCAGCATAGAGTGAATATAAAATACTATGATTGATTGAGAACTATTCTCATTATTAGTACTATCATGATAACTCTTATCAAACACTAATAATATGCCGTTATACTTTTGACCGCTAAATAATGATAGTAAGAACTCAGCATAGAGGATATTATAATATTTAGTCTAGTGTATACCATTGTCTAGGATCATGTGTAGCCACATTTCATCCCCTTAACAGGCTTATTTTGTAGTATCATGATACAAAACACCCTCCGCATGGAATGCAAAGCTCGAGGCTAAGACAAGGTGTTTGATCAAACCACTATGAACCAAGAAATTCAATCTTGTAGGACCATGAAATAAATACTCTTCGCATGGAATGCTAAGCTTGAGGCAAAGACAAAGTATATATTCCACACTACTATGAACCGACAATGGAGGCCATGAGATGCAACCCTTGTATCTCTCTCCCACTAGATGTTTTAAAGGAAAGGTTTTTAATTTTAAAACATGCATAATCTAATTACACATAGTCTTACTCCTTTTACATGTGAAAACACTTAGAAAAAATTCTGATTTTCCCTCTTTCGATTGATCGAATGTGCCCTCGATCGATCAAAAAAATTAAAAGAAATTCGAACTTGACCACCTGACTTGTTCGATCGATACTTGATTGCCTCACGATCGATCGAAAAAAAAATTCGATCAATCGACTAGCAATCGAAAATCAATCTATTTAAAAGGTCTGATCACTGTTTCACTCGATCGATCGAAAGTGATTTTCGATTGATCGAAACTCGTGAAACTCGAATTTCCAAAAGTTTTCCAATACAATTTTCTACGGTTTTTCTTGAACAAACAACTAATATATGAACATGATAGTCAGAGAATGATATCAAAACTGAAATTCATTGATATAGCCTTAAAGATCAATTTAACATACTTAAATTCAAATTTAAACAACATCATAATATCAATATCAGTTTTTATCAAATCATAGTTTCAATAACCATGCAGAAAATTAAATGCATAATCTTCAAATAATATGAAACTATAATCTCTAATTCCAAAACTCATTAAACATGTTATACAATTCGAAATTGAAGACCGCTCTAATACCATTTGATGGAAATGTGCATGTACGCAGCGGAAAATTAACGGATCTACTTCATTCGAAATTGATAACATGCACTATATAAATTTCAGAATACAAGAACAAGAGAGTGTACCTTGGTGTGGTGAATTTATAAAAAAAAAGATTGTAAGCACTTGGGAATACTTTTAATCTTCACTCCAATTCCACTAACGCCCAAGATGTGTGGTCTCTCAATCAGTTATATGAAATGTTCAAGAGAGAATTCAAGAGTGTCCAACACTCACATACACTATTTCATGTAAGTTGTTAGTTTTTAAAAAATCAGTATGTTTCTCTCCTTATAACTGATTATCTAATTGGGCTAGCTTTTTGGGTATTTCCAATTGGGCTCTAGTATGTGGCTTGGAGTGGGACCAAAAGGGACCAATAAGACACTAGTTCCAATGGGCCTCGGGCTTTTTTGTGAACTCTTGACAAGTCCAAAGTTACCATTAACTATATTCAATACCACTATATAAATATAGTTGCACTCTAGGCCTTATCTATGAATTATATCCCAATACTTTATTATACATGCAACCCCTTCATAAAATATTCATAGTAATACAATGTCATAAACGTAGACTGCCACTTTGTAAATTACTATATCTTAATTCTTGAGTACCCGGTTTAATCCTTTTAAGTTATTCATTATATATTTATGAAATCCAATTCCATAAATATATATACTTTAGTAATTTCTTACCAAAGTGATTAGGCCTAACTCTCTGAATAACAAACCCATTAAACTTATCTCAAGGGAATATTTTGTATCTCCGTCAAGAGACTATGAATTCCATCTTGAGAATATATGTTCCATCAACACTAAAAGTGCCTGCCCAACATACTGAGGTTTTAACCGTTACTTTAGATATCACTCCTGATATATCAAACCAACCTACACTTTATGATTAGGTCCACTATTCTCTCAGGATTAAGAGTTCATGCAAATATAAGTCGTGAGATTTATTATTCATTTGACAGTCGTTAGGAAAATAATAAATCTCACAGCGGTCTAGTTCAATATGTCTTAACTCTTAAAACATATCAACATATCAACTAGAAGTCTCCACTTCCATGATCAAGATAAATCATCGTAATTGATATGTTATAGTCTTCGCAGATAAAATGCCCAATTTCATCACTGACTACGAACTATAATTCTGAGTTTACAAAGAACTTGTGATTTATATCTTCTGTGACTTTTCACATAAATCACATACTGTGCATCTCATGGACTATATGATAATATTCGAATATTCATGTTACTATTATTTCAGATAATAATAAAACAACTTTATTAAACACAATATTAAGTCATACATAATGTCATACTTAATATTACACATAGCATCATACAATTGGATTTAAGGGCACTAATCCTAACAAAAGTCTTAGGATATAATTTATTAATAGTGCCTAGAGTGCAATTATATTTATATAGTAGTATTAAATATAATTAATGGTAATTTTGGACTTGTCAAGAGTTGACAGAAAAGCTCAAGACCCATTGGAGCTAGTGTCTTATTGGTCCCTTTTGGTCCCACTACAAGCCACACACTAAAGTCAAATTGGAAAGGCCCAATAGGTCAGGCCAATTAGATAATCAGTTAAATATAAAAGGAGAAACATATAGAATATTTTTAAAGGAAAATTAGAAAAAGAGAGACATCATTGTCAAATGGTGTGTATGTGTGAGTGAAGCCACTCCATTATTCTCCCTTGGAAATTCATTGAAAGACCACACTTCTTTGGCGTAAAGTGGAATTGGAGTGAAGATTAAAAGTGTTCCCAAGAACTATAATCTTTTGTTTTGAATTTCACCATACCAAGGTACGCTATCTTATTCTTAAATTCTGAAATTTACATAGTGCATGCTATTAATCATGAATGAAATAGATCCATGTTTGCTGCTTCCACTGTGTGTTTTGTATGAGATACAAAACTAGATTTTCCAACAGAATGTTGATGCCCACTTTGGCAAGAAGGCCCAATAACAAGAAAAAACCCAACAATATGAGAGACAATAAGGGAGAAGAATTAGCAAAGGGAGAAGAAAACTATTAAACAGAAATGGTAGGAATAATGGTCCATGGGCTTGTAAGATATTCAAACGACCCTAAAGGAAGCAAGCAGGCCCAATGGAGCCCAAAGAAAGAAGTAGTAAACCCATGAGAATTATGAAAAATGGAAAGCAAGCAAAAATGGGCCAAAGGAGCCCAAAGGAAATAATTAGTAAATGGGGTTGGTAAAAAGGCCAATAAACCCCGAAAGTAAATGATATGGTAATTTGGGCCGGGGAAGCCCAAAAGACTTAGCAAAAGCCCATAGGAATGAAGGATTGAAACGGGTCAGGGATGCCCGAGGAAATGAAACGGGCCGAGGATGCCCGAATGAATAAAATGGACCTAGGAAGCCCCAAAGGGATGAAATAGGCAAAGGAAGCCCAAAACAGCGTGAGTCCAAGCCCAACGATAGTACTGGGCTACTAGAACTGAGCCGAAGGAAAGTGTATAGCAGGCCCAAAAGAAACCCAGCAAACACAAGTCAAATGATAACATGGCAGAAACAATAGGGCGACTGGCAAAGGTGTCAGCCGACCCACAAAGGGACAACAGGGGGGAGAATGGAAGAAGGGGGAAGGAAAACAAGAAAGATAAAACAAGTGAAAAACAAGTAAGAAAATGAGTAAAAGATAAGAGAGAAAATAGGAAACTTAGAAGGGAAAAAGGAATCAGAAAGAAAAAACGGAGAGTGAGCAAGTGTGATGGTGGGCATGGACCAATAGGCTATTCCCTTCTCTCCCTCTAACAACCTACTCTCTAGTGAGGATCAAGGAATTCGAGGATAAGCCATCTAGGCCCATTCTCTCAAAGTGGGCAATTTCTGTGGCAAAATTTCCCTGTGAGATTGCCCACATTGAAGAGTGGTTCCCTTCCTAGACTTAACTCCATTGAGAAATCAAGCACAAAAGACTAATCTTTCTTCCTTTTATTGATCAAGCATTAATATTATTTCCTTTTCTTTTCATTGTTGTTATTAACTCATTTCTGCCACATTTATATTACTGTATTATTTCCTCCTTTACTAAGAAAATGACTTTTTTTTTTTGAGCTGACAGTAAGCATATTTTTCTTATTTTTGTCATATTACACCTGTCTGCCATAACTTTTTTGTAACAGCATCCTCTGCTGTGGGCAAGTGTCCAAGGTCCCAGCAAAGAGGTTCTAGCTTGTGCACAAGCTGGCTTGGGGTGTGTTGCAGTCAAGCCAGTTCCGACTCTCCTACCCCAAAACCATTGGGCCGTAATGTGGCAGGAGACAGTCCAGCTTAGAGTTGCAAAAAAGGCCCACCACACTGGCGAATAAAGAAATGCTGTAGGTTTGCATGATAAAGCAAGCTGAATACCTCTAAGTCTGGCCAACAAGTAGTGCTTTTTCCAAAACAAATTGCCAAAATGATTGTTATTCCAGTCTATAATGTTACTAGTTAAGTATTTTAAACGGTGTTGGAACCTAGACAGGGAGGATGAGGAAGAGGGGAGTTATGCTGAAGAATGCCAACTACTTTCTACAAGAGTTGAGAAGGAGGGATCTGTAGGCCACATCTATTCAAATTTAAAAGGTTTAGACAATTTATGAATAGGAGGATCAGTATCTAGCAGCATAGGAGAATGGTCAGATTTAGTACGAGGAAGATGGTGAATTTCTGACCTAAGAAACATAAGTTTCCATTCCGCGTTACCTAATCCTCTATCTAATCCTTCCTTAATATTTCGATGCCAAATCAAGTTCTTATTGGTCCAAGTAAATTTGGGTCCATGAAAACCTAAATCCATAAGTCCACAATAATCAATGCATTCCCTAAAAGCATTTAACCTATAACCGTTAAAAGGAAGATCCCCCATTTTTTCGTCTTCAGCTAGCATGTCATTAAAATCGCCTAAAAGGACCTATGGCATTCTAACAGATGGTGATAATTATTGTAAATATTGCCATAAGATTTTGCGTTTATTAAAATTAGGTGAAGCATAAATAGCCGTGAGAAGAAAAGTAGAAGAATTGGTAGGTACCTTGACGAGCACATGAATACTATACTCATTGGTGGTGAGAATCTCTATAATGAGCCTACTATCCTCATTCCACAGCATCCATATACCACCCAAAAAGCCTATCTTGTTGACCCTTTGGGAATGAGAGTATGGAAGAGTGTCAATAACTGCATGGGCACGATCGTCTGCAGTATGGGGTTCAACAATTATCAAAATTTAAGGGCGATGCAGACGATAAAGCTCGTGTGCATAGGTATGAAAAGCTTCATTTCCTGCTCCCTAGCAGGTCCAAGCAACCATCTTCATGGATGATGTGTTGGGATTGAGATAGTCATTAGGGACCCACCCAGAGGTCTTTAGAGTCCTCGCTGTGGACTAAGTGATGCATTGATGAGTCCCTGTCATCGTCTTGATCCTGTACATTGGTTTGAGTTTGCCAAGCCTTGGCCAATACGTGATGGACACGATGAGTGGAAGGCTTTGGTTGGAGAACATGGTGATGTAAAGTTTTGCCTCTTCCTCCCTTAGAGCGATGTTGATTTTTCTTAGATCTAAGAAGCAAAAAATGGCTTCTGGCAGTGCTTCCAGAGACATTGCACTATCGGAGCCTTCCTGCATGTTCATCTACATGGGTGGCAATGGGGCTTACTGCACCATTGCAGCCCACGAAGGTTGCACTGCTCATCGGGCTCATACATGGCCCTTGAAATTCCTTCTGTGACGACAGTGAACGGATGAGTCTAGCCGAAGTGGTAAACTGGGAGTTTGGGTCATTTGGTTCCAAGAAACCAATGTCCGTGGATGGATAGGAATTCAGACATAGGTCACTTCCTCGTTGTTTATAGTTTCGATAGAAAGGCAGCTCATCAATTAGTTGAGATGGTCTAGAGGGAGTGGGTGGTCATGAGGGGGTGAAAGTTGCATGGGCATGGGATTTAGGGATGGGTGATGAGGACTTCCTATTGGTGATAGTGAGAGCTAGAGATCCAGGTTGGTTGGCGTGGGTGTCGTGGAATCCTGGTCAAATGAGGGGGTCATGTGGGTGAATATGTGAACTCTATTTTGGGATATCTAAAATATGGGATGAGGTGAATTCGGTTTGAGAGTTAAAAGATGGCAAAGGACATGTACATGCATGGGTTGTACGTGAACAGTTGGCACCAAGAGAGGCTTGCATGCAGTCCATGTGTGAGCTATGTGGCGAAGGTAAAAACTGAGTTTTACCATTGGTGTCCACCTTAGTCGGTCTAGGAGATATAGCTGGAGATATACATTGGTCAGCGAAATCAGTAGGGTCCACCACTTCACTCACTTCAGATTGGAGAAGTTGGAATGCATTAGAAGATTTGAAGTTGAATTGATAGGGACTCGGTCGAGAAAGTTCAAATGAGGAAGGTTTATGTTTGAAAAATGACTCTCGGCCCACTCCTCGTACACGTGGCCTACAGGTATGGACAATCTTCCATAGGGATAGAGAGTGGTTCGAGTCGGGTTTTGAAGCTTCTTCCAAGCATGGAGATGCCCCGATGTGTGCATGTGTAGTCGTCGGAATACTTGAGTCCGAACAACTAGACTCTTTATGTCCAATCCGACCAACACTTATAGCATAGTAAAGGGACATTCTCGTACACAATGTCTTGCCAAAACGTCCCTATTTTGAAGCGCTTAGGGAGAGGTTTATGGAGATTTATTTGGATGCATAACCGAGAAAACCGTCCCCTTGTGGCAATATTGGTCACTGCATCTATCCTAAGAAGTTTTCCCATTTTATTTCCCACATGTTTCAAGAATTCCTAATGATAATATTCAATGGGTAATTGTTCCAATCGTATCCAAATAGCAGTGGATCAATGGATGTGACCTTAGCTGTTCCGGGATGGAAATCAGCTTCCCATGCCTGTACATGAAGATACTGATCTCCCACAAACCAAGGTCCATCCATAAGAGCATGATGGTAATCCTTAAGAATATCAAACTTCATAATAAAATAACCATATCCGATATCAATTAAAACCATATTACCTGTTGGACGCTGATGATGCCAAAAAATCGTCAGTAAGCCACACGGTCCTTACGTGCTCCTGACAAGAACCTGCACGACGCAAAAGCTGAAGACCTTAAGAGGAGTACCGGTATGGTACCGGCCAAATACCCTCCGATGGTCAAGTTAGAGAAATCTCTTGTTTACAACTCTAAAGTATTAGAGTGGGGTCAATTATGCGTACCTTGGTTTGTGAGGGTATTGGGGCTTTTATAGTAGTAGAGTGTTGACCTCTCCTTGTTGGACTAGAAGTATTTTCCTTTTAGGAGTCTCTTTGGGGCGTATTTTACGGGATCCTTTCCTTATAGGAGTCTAATACTGAGCGTGATGCGCACGATATTTCCTTATATACCCATTCGTGAAAGGCAAGGCAAAGTTATGCTGGAACCGTCAGCTTTGTGCAATCCCTTCAGCCTTCAGCTTTGTGCAAGCCCTTCAGCCTGGAGCCGTCAGCTTTGTGCAAGCCCTTCAGCCTCGAGCCGTCAGCTTTGTGCAAGCCCTTCAGCATTCCTATTAGATCTTCGTTTGCTGACCTCTGCCAATGGAAGCTGATGGTATTGCTTGTAACCGTCAGCCCATGCCTGACGGCTCTAAGTACTATTTTTATCCTTATCAGAGGTAAGCGTGGGGCGCAAGATACTTCCTTATACGCGCATGAGTGGAGACCAAGCAAGGCCCCATCAGGGTCGTCAGCTTCGCCTACTACCCCGTCAGGGTCGTCAGCTTCGCCTACTCCCTCGTCGGGGTCGTCAGGGATTCATATATCCCCTTCAGCTTATTCTCTTCAGCTTACTGTCGTCAGCTTACTGTCGTCAGCTTACTGTCTTCAGCTTACTATCTTCAGCTTACTCTCTTCAGCTTATTCTCTTCAGCTTACTGTCTTCAGCTTACTATCTTCAGCTTATTGTGCCCAAGATGTAGCCGTCAGGTATGGGGTGGAACTGTAGACTTTACAATAAGGTTGTCTCTCATGAGTGAAGTTGTCAACCTTGTTATGTCCGTCGCCTTTTGTTTCGTCATGGGTTAATTACAAAATTACCCTTATCAGACGCCAAATACTGGCTAACCTGGTTTGCAAAGCATGATATCCCAGTTGTTTACCCATTAGCTTGAGGATTATGCTAGTTTTCCATGGACCCGCCATTTTTCGCTTCAACTTTGCCGAGACATTGATTTCCCACGATTCCTCGTTGAGCTGATCCTCTTCCCTAAGTTGGTCTAATTACACCTTGTTTCAGTATCCACAGTATTGTTATTGCCATCCTCATCCTTTTCATGTTCTTCCTCACCATAAACAGTTTCCTGCATAATAGCATCCGAGGTAGCTTCTGCATAAGATTTTTTCTTCAAGTTGTTCCTCAGGATGGTGTTCTCTGAATCACCGTTTTCCATAGGAGTGGTATTGGAATTGCTCATCGTTTGTTTTATCCACTATGGATTTTTTTTTTTTTTTTTTTAACTTTTTCCTTTTGTTTCTGATAAGCAAACATGTACACGCCATATACTTAAATTTAACTAAAAGGCTAAATCCCAATCAAATTTGAGTGGGCTCTTTTTATTATTGTCAACTAATCAAAATAAGCACATAATTTATCCAAATATAGAAGATAATAAGCCAAATCAAATCCCCACAACATAATACAAACTACCAAGTTCACAATTTTACAACAACACATCTCAATATTTTAATACAAGCAAGTTCAACAGAAGCAAAATTCATAATCACCCATCTAAATAATTCTCAAAACCAAAAAATATTGAAAACCAAACATTCCAAAATCTGTAACAAAATCATAAACTTTCAGTCGAAAAAAAAAAAAAAAAAAAAAAAAAAAAAAAAAAAAAAAAGACCAAAACTTTCCCAACTTTCACAAGGAAGCAATTGATACACAAAATGGCGTGAGAATTATGCAAAAACCAATTATTAGCCAAAAAAAAACTAAGCTTTTCATTTTCTTAACTCACCTCCCATCAGAACTCCAGTAGCCAATAAAACCCATTGACTAATCACATAATCCCATTATTTTTCATCTTTTACACATATTAGTTGGAAAAGATTGTATAGAAATCAATGCAAGAGAAGGAAAATATTTTATAATAAAGAACTAGATTCTAACAGATGCAATGCCAAAGATTCAAAAATAATAGTTATTGTAGAAAACATACCTTCGACAGACAAAATGAACTACTCCAAACCCCTAACCTTGCTTTTGAAAACAAAACAAAGCCCAAATCTACTCAATGGCGATGATGAGCAAACCGGAGGAAGAAATTAGACTTGGATTCGGAGAAAATGAGGTAGATGACTGAGTTGCTGAGTCACATCTCCTTTACATTCTCGCATTATCAATTCCTCCCCCACCATCACCATCATCATCATCCAACACTCAGACTTAGAGCCACAACCAAAGACGACATCATCGTAGTTGGCGGTGGCGACGGCGGAAATTTTAATTTCAACTTCGATTCGTTCCTTTCCATCGCCAAATCTTGCAGTGCTCTTGAGCTCAAAGAAGGCAATGCTAGTGGAACTGGTCGGGAACAAGGTTTGGGCGTGGTGGGGGATTGCGTTGTTGGCCAGTGGAGTTGTGATTGGGTCTTGGATTCAGAGGCGGTAATGGCAGCGGTTGTGAAGACAGACTTGGAATAACGACGGTGGTGGAGTTGGGAGACAAAGAGGAGGGAGATGACTAAGTTGCTAAGTCAGGGAAGAGGAGGAAGATGACTGACTTGGGAGACGAAGAGCCAAGAGCCACCGTCGTGGGTTTGGTATTTGGGTTTAGTTGATGAGAAATAAGGATTGGAGTAAGAGAGAGAGGCGTGAGTGATAGGCTTGAGTGATAGATTGGGGATTTAGGGTTAAAGGAAAAATAATAATAATAATAATAATAATAATAATAATAATAATAAAGGAAAAGAAATACTGACGCCCAAAATATTGAAGGTGCGCCCCTATTTTTATTAGCAATAGTGACGAAAACTTATTTCATCACCAATAAAACCTAATTTTTTGCCAATGGTGATGACATTAGTTTTTCAACGCCTCTTGTCTTTATTTGGTGACAAAAACCTTTTGCCACCTTAAATCTTACTTTTGGTGACGAAATTTTTCATCACCACAGTCAGCAGTATAACGCACCCTAACAAATTCGATGGCGCCTTTTTATTTTTTTCATCACCAATATGAATATCTTTAGTGACAAAATATTGATTTTGTCACCATACGTAAAATTTGGTGACGATTTTTTTTTCCTCACCGAATGTTATCATTTAGAGACGAAATTAGTTTTCCTCACTAGATTTCGTCACCATAGCCCACTTTTGTTGTAATGTATACAAGTTATGAAGGTACGCGAGGCCCACTCACAGTCTGCAAGGAGGTCCCAAAGAAGGGCCCAAGTAACAGCTGAAGAGAAGTTAGAAGAAGTCAACTTGGGCACTGATCCACAGAAACCAGAACCCTTTTTGATTAGCTTGAAATTGTTTGAAAGGGAAAAGTCGGACTTGGTGTAGACACCTCATTTTGTACCTGTTAATAAATTTTAGTCCCCGGCCCCAATAATGAGCTTGACATATGTCAACCAAGGGTATTTAAAGGGTTCACAATAGTTTGGAAGTAATCATAACTCAAAAGTACTAAAATCGCGTTGAAAATGATTTTGATAAATGACCTACGCTCACTATTTTGACCATAACTTTTGATCCACAAATAATTTTTGAGTGAGGTTTATTTTATTGGAAAGTAGACATCCTGAGCTTCAATTTGAATACAACTATTGCCTAATTTGAATTTATATTGATTAAGTTATGACCGTTTGGGCCATCAAAACTGTTAGGAATTAGGGCATGCGTACACATGAATCAAGGGTGTGTGCGCACCCTCAAAAGACGTGTATGCAAGCCAATTTTCTGGATAGTGGAACTTCATTTTTAAGGGCCCAAAACAACATTCTTTGATGTGGGCCGACCCTTAGACCCTTGGGAATGTCCAATGAGTATTAAAAAGTGCTGAAAATCCTAATTTTAACTTATAAATACTCATCTTATATCTCCAATCAAAACCCTAGCTAGAGAAAGTTAATTTCTAGCCTCCATCTTCTCTAAAACCCTAGTTCTCTTTTCCAAACACACAACACAGCACCTTTGTACGTTTTTTACAAATGAAAAAGCTCCCTTTAGTTAGTTCTAAGGCAGAAAGTTTGTTTTCCAAATCGTTTTCTAAAACATTTTCAAAATCTTTTGTTCTTGATTTGTGATTACTAGCTATTGTTATGTTCTTTAATTATTCTTGTTCCCTCAATATGATATTTGTGTTGTAGGTGCTGAAGGGTCTGTTAAACTATCTCAAATCTATGATTCTAAAGCAAGGTTAGTCTCTTTTCCATGATTTCTCACTTTGCTACATAGGATTCACATGGTTCTTTGTTTGATGTTATCATAAGTGTTCTTATAATGTTTGACTGAAGTTATGATCTTTTTGATATGTTTTAATCTAATTTTAAGTTGTTTATAATTTGTTCTTGTTGTTCTTGGTTTGTTATTTTATTTTTATGTAAAGTTTAACATGTGTATTTATTTAATGTAGTTTAGTTTAATTGTTTCATTTTGTTTCCTAATTATTTGTTTATGTTGATGTTTCTTTTATTTGCTTCATGTTAGTATAGTGTTTAGGGTTCTAACATGCTTGTTTGATCTCACATGTTATAACTTTATTTGATTAATCTCTAAAAATGTAATTTTTCGGATCTGTGCTAAAGGATGTGTACGCATCCATGGAGTATGCATGCACATGGTTCAACCATGCGTACGCATAGTTGAGTATGCATGCACACCCCGAACACAGATTAGGGAAAAATTCTTGTTTTTGTTCATTTAGTTAAATACGGCCTAGCAACACATATTGTAGGCTAGCCCACAAGCTGGGCAGTCTTGGGTGCCTAACAACTTTCCAAGCCGTACCCGAATTTTGAACTCATAATCTGGTATGCAGACTCATGAATGTAAGTGATTGGCCCAAAAAGCTAAATATGGTTCCTAGACCTAATTTAGGTGGCAACTCCATTTTTCTCCACCATGGTCCACTCGGCCGAGGCATACTCCTTTGCCCCTATACTTGGTTCGGCTGCTAAAAGAATTCAAAGATATTTGCATGGGACAACAACGAGATGCCTGGACTAGATTTAAATCTGGTAGTACACACACTTACTGTGGAGCCTAGAACTAAGCCGGTTGCCCAGCCCGCCAGAGTGTTCCACACAGACATAGAGGCATAGATAGTGCAAGAGGTGCAAAAGTTACTCGCAGTAGGATACATCAAGCCAATCCAACATCCAAGGTGGTTGTCCCATATTGTGCCCGTCAAGAAAAAGAATGAGCAAATCAGATGCTGTGTATATTTCAGAAATCTTAATCGAGCTTGTCCCAAAGACAAGTTTCCTCTTCCAAACATGGACTTGTTAATAGATTCTGTAGTCAGACATGCCATGTTTTCTTTCATAGACGGGTTTAGTAGCTATAACCAAATCCAGATGGCACCCAGGGAAGCAGAGAAGGCTGCTTTCAAAACACCCATGGGAAACTTCTATTACACGGCAATGCCCTTTGGACTAAAGAATGCAGGCACAACTTACCGAGGCACCATGACTGCAATCTTCCACAATATGATGCATTGCAAAATGGAGGATTACGTAGATGACATTGTGGTAAAGTCGAGGAAGCGCAACGATCATGTCAAGGTATTGAGAAAAGTATTTAAGCGATGTAGGCTCTTCAAGCTAAGAATGAATCCATTAAAGTGCAGTTTTGAAGTTTCTGCTGGGAAATTCATTGGGTTCCTGATCCATAGTAGAGGAATAGATGTTGACCCAGCGAAAGCCAAAGCAATAGTGACCATGAAGCCACCATTCATTATTAATGAGTTGAAGAGTTTTTTAGGCAAAGTCTCATATATTAGAAGGTTCATAGCGAGCCTAGCATTGATCACTCTAGCCTTTGCGAAGTTATTGAAGAGAGGGCATAGTTTTGAGTGGGTAAGCGAATAGCAGAAAGCTTTCCAAAAGCTACAACAAATTATGATGAACTTACCCATGGTGTAGGCACCAGTCCGTTGGAAGCCATTGTTACTTTGTTTGGAATCAAGTCCATCAGCCATCGGGGTGTTGATAGTCCAGGAGGATGGAGGCGGCATTGAATAGCCAGTGTATTATGCTAGCCCTAATTTAAAAGACGCCGATACACGCTATCCCCGAGTAGAAAGAGTGTGCTTAGCTATTATTTACGCATCCCAAAGGCTCCGTCATTACTTCCTGGCCTACGAAGTGCATCTTATGACAAAGTCCCATGCCATCAAGGTGCTTTTATGGAAACCCGTTCTATCTGGCAGAATATCACAATGGCTATTGCAGTTATCGTAGTATGATTTGAAACCAGGAACACCTAAAGTAGTAAAAAGCCAAGCCATAGCACACTTATTGACCCAATTTCCAGGAGAAAAGGAATTCCCATTGGATGATGAAGTACCTGGAAAAATGGCTACAGTAGAAGTAGTAGTAGAAAAGTGGATCATGAGGTTTAAAGGTTCCTCCACGGCACACTCAGGAGGCACAGGACTGGTCCTCTGTCACGGAGAAAAAGAGACCACAGCACTATCATTCAAGTTAGAGTTTCTATGCTCAAGTAACACCACAAAATATGAAGCGTACTTGACAGGGCCAGCAGTGGCTCTTGAGATGGGGGTCCTGCACTTAAGGGTTGTGGGTGACTCTAACTTGGTGGCCTGCCAAGCAAAGGTGAGCTTTTCTCTAAGGGAGCCATCTCTGGCCCCTTACAAGACACTAGCCTAGAGAATGGAAGAAAAGTTTAGCACATTTAAGATAGAACACACTTAAGGAAGTGAGAACAGATTCGTAGACGCGTTAGCGGCATTGCTTTTGAAAGGAGTAATACCACAGTGGAAGTTAAGAAGCAAAATGAGCCCATCATTACAGTGCTCAAAGAAGGGTTTTCAGAGGAAGAAGGATACGAGAAAGATTGGAGAACACCCATCAAGGAAGCCCTGTTAAGGGAAGAAGATGTGGCAGAATTGAAAAATGTAAAGGATTACATCCTAATGAAAGGAGAGCTATACCGCAGGACATCGGGAGGAATCTTGTCAAGATGCGTAGGGCGCGAGAGGCCTAGAGGAAATTAAAAGAATTGCACAGCAAAACTTATGGATTCTGTAGAAAGGTCAGTTTGTACCGCAGATTATAGAGGGTGGTCTTTTATTAGCCAGATATGAATAGAGAAGCAAATCATATTCAAAGCCAATGTGAAGTCTGCCACCTTGCTATGGACTGTGAAGAGAGTTATGTCATGTTCACTGTAAAAGATTGGAGAAGTCCATTCGTTAAGTGCCTAGCCAACATTACTTTAAAGCAAAAACTCGAAGAGATGTATAAGCTTATGAAATTGGCAACCTGCTACTTCCTACACGAGAAAATTTTGTTTGAGAAGGGATATTATGGGGACCCACTTCGGTGCCTAGGACCAAAGGAAGCCAAGGAGATGTTAAAGGAGGTACACTCAGGTAAATGTGGGGAACATCAAGCAAGGAAAAAGTTATACAAATGCATCCTGCAGATGGGATATCATTGGCCCAGCATGAATAAAGATACAACAGAATTTGTGAAAAAATGGCACGAGTGTCAGGTGCAAGCAAATTTGATCCATACCCATCCTTAAAGCCTTCAGAGCATGGTTATCCCATGGCCATTTCATACCTGGGGCCTCAACTTGGTGGGACCAGTTAATCCTCCCTCCAACGAGTACATTTAGACCCTTGTGGCCACAGAGTATTTTACTAAATAGGTGGAGGCTGTGCCGCTTTACAAAGCCACTGGAGGGGTTGTGTCAAACTTCATCAAGGAAAACATAATTGCAAGGTACGGGGTACCTCGTAGGGTCATAAGTGACAACGGCACACCTTTTGTAAATAGGGAAGTTAGGAAAATGTTGAAGTATTACCAAGTAAAACACCATCGATCTTCACCATACTACCCAAAAGGGAATGGGTATTCAAAAGTAACAAACAAGACCCTCATCAAGATCATTAGAAAATTGAGCTAGGAATATAGTGGAGGATGGGTCACGCACCTAGCAGACACGTTATGGGCTTACCGTAGTTCATCCAAGTTTGCCACAAGATTTTCTCCTTTCTCTTCGGTATATAGGACAAAAGCCATCAGCCTGGTAATATTAATGATACCCACTTTATGGGTCCTACAAGCACAAAAGAAAGAAAATGAGAATGACGCCTTTGTGGTAGAGAGGTGTGAAGATTTGGAAGGATTAGATGAAAGGAGGGAAGAAGCCCAAGAGTGCAACCGTAGATATAGGCAGAGGATGACAAAGGCCAATGGCTGAACCATAAGAGAAAGGGTATTTACAGAAGGTCAATTGGTATTAAGGATAGTAGACCACATCAAAAGAGGATTGGCAAGACCATCCAAGTTCTCACAGAAGTGGGAAAGGCCCTTCATGATAAGGGAAGCCAATACAAGTGGGTATTATTGCTTGGCCAAAATGGATGGAAAAGATCTCACGAACCCTATCAATGGCAAATGGCTCAAGCATTATTACACCTGAGAAGTGTTATTGTGATAGGGAGGTGTGTCATACCTTGGGTGTGTGACTGGAATATGAGTCAATTTTATGGAAATTACCAAGGGTAAGTGAAGTCGCCACCAATCATTGGGTTTTTCTAAGGTGTGATTGGTCACCTGACTTTATTTGATTTTATTACCAATCCTAGGTCATTTTTCCTAATCTAATGTGGATAGGAGAAAAATCTTGATTCTTGAGTTCCGAAGTCTGGTTATGTGTGGGGAAGGTGTTAGGCACCCCACAATACCTGTCCAAAAACAGCCCTTTGTTTTGGTAAAATCATAATTTTTAGACATTGGCAATTGAAAATGAGCTATTAGCATTAGCTTACGGGGCTTTGAACGTGTTGGGCTTTGAGGCTTGATTTTGGAATAGGTATGGTCTCAATTGATGCTTTCCAAGTGTGTTTGGAGTTGATGCCAGATTTCCACGACGAAAATTCTGCAGCATTTCGCCTTATTTTCGTAGCGCAAATCTGACAGTGCTTCGCCTCAGATGCGTGATAGCATGTAAAACACTATTCTCACCAAGCTTTCGACGTGAGAATACAACAATGGGGATGCCCCATTTTCATGGTGAAAATCCAGCAGAGTTTTGCATTTGGGGCGCTATGGCGCACCAGCAGGGTTTCGCGTCTATGTATATGGCGCGTATCGACATGCTCGTACTATGATGAGCCGAAGCCCTCCAAAGCATCAAGCATGTTGATGTATGTCGCATACATAGGGAAACCAATGTCACTTGGTGACATGGATCAAGACAATCACACCGCAATGATCATGCACACAATATAGCATGAATATGCACCTATGGCAATCGCCTTGAGCACATACACACACTAGAAGGTCAAGAGCTCTCATGACTAGAGAGGGTCACTCATGTAGCCACGAGAGTCCATCATATAAAGTGCACAATCATCCACACACATGCAGGCATATATACATATACATACATCATGCACAACGCTATCACACAAAGCAAGAAAGTAAAACAGATATTGCCAATGTTCCAAGGTAATGCTCAGCAAGGTACAAGAAATGTAAAACAGACATTGTCATACCCAAGGAACGTGGCCTACGCAAGGAGCAGGAAAATAAAAGGGGGTACATGGAAGGGGACCTTAATACATGCTCTAAAGAACAAGCTTAGAGAGAGGGAAAAAAAAAAATCGCTCTGGAGGGGCTAGGCCCCCTGATCTATTGAACATTTCCCTTTGGTGGGCTTGCATCTTCTTGCTTGCATCTTGGCCCTTTCCGCTTGTGGCTAGGAGGTCGTGCCCTCACTCCAAGTGTCCTCGCTCCATGTGTGTACATGCAACAAACAAGGAAACAAACTAGTAGACAAGCAAAGAAACAAATAGAAGTTAAAAGACAAGCTAGCAAAAGATGCCAAACAAGGGCAAACAAGCATGTTATCAAACAAAGATGGTGTCCTAGGAGGACAAATGTAGGTTTGGATCAAATGTCGATAGTTCCATTGGATTGGAGTATGGACAACACACAAACTCATGCATGAACATGTAGGCAAGCGTGCAAAGATGCAAAGAAAGCCAAATGGGTGGCGCAAAGCAAGCAAGCCAAGCATATCAACATTTCATGGAGTGGAGAAAGGTGTGTATTAAACACACGAACACCACGAAGGTGTATCTCACAAGTGGTTACATCCAAAAAAGCCCTAGGAGGGACAGATGCAACCACACAAGCACGTGGCCCCAAGGATCGACAAGCACAAGCCCACGGAGGATGCAAAGCATGGCAAAGCCTAGATCTAGATAGGCAAACATTGAGATATAGCATAGAAGCAAGCAAGCCAACATAAACATGCATAAAGAAAATGATCCAAACCCTTCTATATAGGCCTAGGTATGCGAATGTAGGCCTAGACCACAGGATCTAGATCTACACCCCACCAATAAGGTCCAAAATACAAGAAAGAGAGAAATCAAAGGACAAAAAGGTCTATAGAAGTGCATGGCATAACAACCAATATAGATCTAAACACACAAGCATGGCACAGAGCACATAAACACATAGATCTAAGCATAGGCATGTATATCTAAACATGAACATGGCAAGGAGCCTAAGAACATGTGGATCTAAGTGTAAAAATTAAATTTAGACATATCCTTGCCCAAGAAGGCAAGGCCAACAACATCAAAGCGATAAATCATGGCATAAGCAAGGAAACATGCTAGAAAAAGCTATAAAGACATGCTAGGAAGCAAGAACATGCTAAGAAAAGCAATAAAGCTTATTATAAACAAGATAAAGCTAGGAAAGCTATAAAAAAGAAAAAGGTGTGGAGTGTAGCCAAAATGTTACATCCACACCCCTAAACCTCAAATCTAAGGTATGAAACTAAGGAGAGGAAGATTGGGTGCCAAAACACTACCTTGATGTTTGTAAAGAAATTAGGAGAGTCTAAGGTGTTTGAAGGTGTTTGGGTTTGTTTGGGAGAGAAATTAGAGAGAGGAGGGAGAGAATCTGCCTAGGAAAACTGCCTAAAACTCTTTTTCTTTTTCTTTTTTACAAAATGAGGGGTCTGGGGGCATTTATACAAGAAAAATGACCCTTCGACTTCTGGCGCACCTTGAAGGGCTACCAACCACCCTGCTGACATCAGTAGTTTCAGCTTTTTCTTGGTCCAGCTTCGAATGCATATTTGAAGGTCTTCTTTAACTCAAATTGAGCTGATCTTAGTGTCCTTGGAAAGCTTTAGATGTCTAGTTTTCAGAACACTAAAGAAATTAAAAATACAATGGTCGGATCAAAAGTTATGGCCTTGGGAAGTGTGCTGATGCACCTTGCATAGTTTTCTAGATATCTCAACCTTTTAACTCTGATTTCGACCCATGAATAGTCAATGGAAAGGAAATTTGATAATCTTCACAATGGCACTGGTCTCAACTCATTTTGATGGTCGGATCAAAATTAGGGTTTCGAGTGCCTTTGGGAGTCAACCTCAGGTCAAACTTGGTCAAAGTTGACGAAAATCATCGATTAGCTCAGGTTTGGTGTAGAAACATAAAAAAATTTTATTTTGGGATGATTTTGACCGACTTTGACTTTCAGTCAACCTAGGGTTAACCAGGGGCATTTTGGTCAATTTGACCTGAAATGGAACTTTGAGTGCTTCGATGCTCGAACGGGTTATGCCACGTAAATCTAAATGCTTCCATGGCCCCATGGAAAAAAGATAATATTTTTGAAATTTTCTGGGTTTGGCACTCAAATCGAGGGAGAACAAAATATGGTGTTTATAGCTATGTAGCTTTTTTTTTTCTCTTTGTAATTCCTCTAAGTGACCACCCTTGCAAGGGATGTTATGTCGCAAAAAAGTGATTTAGTCTTTGTAATTGTGATAAAAGAAAAAAGAACAGAAAGTAATCAAAGTGGTACATAGGTATTAACAGAAATATGTGGTATTATAAAGGATGATAAGTGTTGTAGCAGAAGTTGCAATAAGTTGCAAACCAAAAGTAGTATAAGTCATACTGGACCTAGCAAGTGTCAAGCAAAAATATGCATACTGTATAATAATAATAAAATTTAAAAAAAAAAAAAAAAAAAGGGGTGAAGCTATAGAATAACTGACGTGACCAAATACATAACAAATAATGAAAGGCCAGCAATAGGGGGTTTGTCCTAGAAGCAACTAGGGGCAGTCACACTAGAAAGGAGGCACTCACGGTGAGCCTCCAAACCTGCTATCTCCTTCTTCAGGCTCTTAATACGGGCATCAATGGCATCAACCGCTAGCTGAATCTTCCTCTTAAAGAAGACTCAGGCAATCTTGCGTAAATGCTCCAATAGGAATCTTACTTCAAAATCAATGCGGATCAACTTTTGAACTGCTGCTCTCTACTACAGAATCCTCTCGATAGAAATCGTATCCACAAAGTTATGTTGAATGTCATTCATGATGCATCCCAACAACTTAAGGAAGTGCTCTCTAGCAGAACAGCCAAGGGGAAACCTTTTTATGATATCCTTGTGGACACAATGAACAACCTAGAGATGCTCTAAGAAATCCCAAGGTACCCTATATCCATGGAAATCCACATAGGGAGGCCCAGTGCCCCAAAAGTTCACTGGATCAAGATCATTCCTCTCTACTTGCTCGAAACGAGCGAAAAAAGTAGTGGCCTCCTCCACAGGGTCAGCGGCTGTGGCAAAACTACCCTCAGCCTCAAATATAACACCCTGGGCCTAGGGATGACAATTTTGCCCTACCCCACTTAACCCATCCCTCCCCGCTTCACCCCACGCGAGTTTTCCCCGCCCCACAAAGGTAGTGGGGCGGGGATGGGGCAAGATTTTAGCCCCACACCACGGGGCGGAACGGGGATGGGTTTAGACTTTGTAAACTCACCCCGCCCTGCCCATCCCCATCCCCATCCCCTCCCCCGCCCTACATTGCTAAGGGTTATAATTGTAAATTTTTCATACCCTAAAACCCTACTATTTAAATAAACATATCAATATCAGCTTATTTTATTCTACCTAATGTGGTTCTCTGCCTTTATTTTGTTATGTGTTATACTAAGAGTTTTTTTTTCTTTTGTGATTCTCTTGTTAAACATTTGGATATATTATTCAATTTTTTCTAAAAATTGATTTGATTTGATGGGATAAATTTAGTTGCAATTTCAAGTATATTTTTATTAATGAAATAGGTTTCATTAAAAAAATTGTACTAGTTGTAGGGAAAATTAACAAAAAAGTAGAGTTTTACAGGGTGGGGCGGGGCTTCGCGGGGCCCTAAAGGGTGGGGATGGGTGAGAAAGTTTTTCCTGTCATGCGGGGCAGGGCGGGGATGGGGTAAGACAAAACCATACGGGGTGGGGACGAAGACCCCATCCTTCAACCCCGCCTTGCCCAGCCCCATTGCCATCCCTACGTGGGCCCTCTTAGTGGGCAATGGACCTAGAGAAAAACAGCATGTAAGCCTTAGGCGAAGAAGAATAAAGAGATGAAAATAATGAATATGGGTAAAAAAGTAGGAGAGGAAAGGTAAAGGGAAAAATTTACCAAGAACGGTAGAAGTGGGGGCTGTGGGCTCTACAGAAACAGCTACAACCTCTAGATCCTCAAGGGCTTCAGTGATTGCATGATATGGTGATATGCAAGGTAATGAAGGGAACATGCCAAAAAGAAAAGAGAATGCATATGCAATAATGAGAAGAATGGAGAGTTTATACCCATGGCCTTAGTGTTAGGCTTTTCGCTAGAAGTGTCCTTGTCTTCACGGCTGACTTATCATCAAAATCCTCAATGATCTCCTCGGACCCCTCGTCTAGAGACAACTCCATATCTAAAATCTGAGTGGCAAAAATGGGGATGGAAGATGGAGTGACCACCAATGAGGATTCACCTCCAACCGCCTAAGAGAGGGCATCAAAAGGATCACTAGCAGAAATGACTGGCGGATAGGTAGCGAGAGGAACTCCCTCGGTCTGGGCCACTATGGGAGAAGCATCGCCCTATGAGGGAGTAGAAAACTTAGTAGAAACAAGGACAGACTCCCTAACGACCTTCTCCTTAATATAAGAACCCTCCTTGGCGGGAACAAACTCTAATGGAAGGACTAAAACCTCGGCAAAAACCTCCTTGGTGGCAACAACTGTGGCGAAAGCCATAGCCTCCGCAATAATATTAGCACCATCGACGAAGCCCTCCATTAGAGTGTCAGTAGCCACAGAAACCTCCTCTCTCTTAGGGATGGTGCCCTCAGTAGAAGTTGCACCCGTACTAGTACTAAGCCTAACAGGATTCTCCTCACTCATGGGAGCTTAGACGAAAATGGGCTCAACGTCGATCTAAAGATAACAAGATGAAGAAAACAATGAATAAGCAAGAAAAAAATAGAAAGAAAGTAGAATGCAAAAGAGAGAGAGAGAGAGAAAGAGAAAAAAAAATGGGTCTAGTAGTCGATGTGTCCTCCCTGTGTTTGGACTACCAAAGAAGAGAAGGATGCATGCACATAGTTAGCCGCAGAAGAAAGACATTAAATAACTAAAATAAAGATAAAGAAGAAACTGGAGATAACATACTCTGCTCTCAGTAGCGGTACATGAAGCTGGGGGAGATGTCTTCCTCTTGCTGCCACGGGTTCAGCTAAAACGAGGGGCATTCAAAGGTTGCCTTGGCAATGGAGGCCTAAACTAGGCTGCGGTAGACCTCCTGGTAGAACGAGCCCTAGCAAAAGGAGGAGGAGTGCTCTCAAGGATTTTGTTGCCAATAGGAGGAAGACCTTCCTTGTAAGGGACTATCTCTTAAAAAGTCTTAGGAACATCTGTAGTAGCACCTTTACCTTTCTTGGTAGACTTGGACTTGGCAGATTTGGAGGCCGAGCCCTTCTTTACTAGTGTAGGCAAGTTCACCACCTTCAATCTCTTCTCCCAACCATGGGGAAACTTGCCTACATATAAGAACCATCCTTGCTCTACTTCCTACCACTCAAATATAGCAGATCTATTCTACTTCCTGGCATAGGCAATCACAAACTTGATAGGAAGGAGCAATTGAGGATTTGGAGAGATTATGGCATGCAAATCTCGAGGAGGGATGAGGGAGAACCGGCGGCTACCCAAGAGATCCTTACAAAAGGAAGTCATGGCGGTCTGCCAATAAGCGTGCATGGGAAAGGTACAAAGACCAACCCTCTGAGAACTAGGAATAGTGACCACGGTAAAAAGCTTGCTCTAATACTTAAAGGCATGTAAGTGTAGAAAAGGGTAGACTAAAGTAGTAGTGTATAAAACCAAGGTAAAGTCATTAGGTACATCCTAGTCAAGCCTAAATTGTCTCCTCACTCTATGGGCAGAATAGTGCACATACCGTATCCCCTCATCGGCCAAGTAAGGCAGCCTCCCATAATTAGTGATAGCTAAGTAAGTAATTCCCCTCTCGTCATAAGCCACTAAAGGAGTGGTCGTGCCAACAGTACCTATAAAAGGCCCCATCATCCAATTAGCACAAGTGTAACCTGTACCGAAATCCCTACAAGCTCCCCATGAGAAGCCCACACACTTCTCAAAAAACTCCACAACAAGATGACCAAAAGGCTTTAGCCTGACCCAACGATCTGCAAAAGGAAACTCAGTAACAAAACTTCTACAAAATTCTGTGATCACCTTGGGACAATCAGACCTGCGTATGCAGGTCCTTGCCTACATACGCAAGCCGAGGGTTTCCTTGGCCTTTTATTTTCCAAAAATAGATTTATTTTCTCATGAAAAGTTATATTTTCCATTTTAACACCTCTCAAGTCAATTCGTAATCTGATTGGGCCCTAAACCAACCTTAGCCTTAGAATTTCAGCATCATTGAGGAATGGGGGCCCAAGTCGTAAAGGGTACAAAATGCGATGTCTATAAATGTCCCTCTTTTGATTCATGAGCTTCACTAATGGAATCAAAATAATAAGAGACAAAACATTTTATTTGGACGTATTGCTCAAGCCCAACCCACGCACACGGCACACAACACGTATACAAGGGGCTGGGTGTAAGTCCGCAGAGTTGCATAGGATTCGTATGTCCAAATTCCCACCCTTGTTGCTTGGGAAATGAACAATTACAAGTTTACTATCCTAGAACCTATTTCGCCAATTGCAAGCAAAAGGCGAGTGACTCACTATCCTAGAGTCACTTAAAAAGAAAAAAAAAAAAACAAATAAACAAACAAGGCGAACGGCCACAACCATCAACCAAACAAACAAGGTGCTCTTACGAGCTTAAAAGAATATATAGCTATGGTGTCCATCTGGGGCTCTTGCCTCAAACTTCTCCGGATGACTTGCACCTCTGGATAAAACTTGTCTTCTCTATCTCTATCTCTACCTCTTTTGGTAAGGCTCTTACCTCGGGGTGACCTTGGTCTCTGTCTCTATCTCTACCTCTTCTATTGTGCCTGCATATTCAATTTCATCGGGATATGTGCACAAGTTTTGCATAATGTGCCTGCATATTCAATTCTTGGAGGATATGTGCATAAATTTTGTATTTTGACTTGCTTGACTAGTATGTGGCCAGTGCTTGCATATTCAATTCCCATAGGATATGTGCACAAATGGCCTTGGTGTTTAGACCCACGAGGGAGTCTCGAGTGAAGAATCTACTAGGGATGATGAAAGACTCACTGGGGAGTATGATCTGCTGTGAATTTTTGTGACTCACGAGGGAGTCTTCTAGGTACGAAGTTTATTAGGGATGGTAACTTGCTGAGAAGTGTGTTGGTGATTATGACCTACAAGAAAGTCTTTGGTAATGTGTGGTCCACTAGGTAAAATTCTTATCATTCTTCATGGCTCACTAGGGAACTTGTGTTGATTTTACCCACGAGGGGGTCCTGTCAACTCCATGGGGAAATTTCTTCACAACTCACAGAGGGTTATCTTTATACCTTGGATCCGCGAGGGAGTCCTTCCATGATACTATACTTTACTGGGAATTTGGTTGATGACCTAAACTCATAGGAGAGTTTCCTTGGTAACTTCTGATTTGCTGAAGGGTGCTTTTGATGCTCTCCATTCATTGGGGATGCTTTGAGGGTCTTTGTGTCCTTTACCCAACTAAGGGTATTTCTGTCATTTTGGTACATTCTTGAATTTTCTTTTTCACTTCCTACCTTCCGGGAATCCACAAGGGATATTTGAATTTTTTTTTTTTTGTTGCTAAACTACACTTAGTTTAGTTGGGGTCTAAAATGCATGTAGTTTAGCCATCAGATGTATTCCCGCCTCTTCATTTTTCTCCAACGGTTACTCACCGATTTTTTTTTTCTTTTTCATCCTCCTCATCTCCCTCATCTCTTCATATTCTCTCCAACTCTTTAACTTCTATCTTTTCTCTCTAACAAACTCCTTACCTTTCTCTCATTTCCTCTCACAATTTGATTCTTCTCTCTCAAATCTTCTCATTTGAAACTCTCTCCCTCCCAAAACTCTCTCATCTTCTCTATGGCACCCAAATCCAAAACCAAGAAAACCTCTTACATGCTCTCTAGTGATGCCTTCAACCTTACACGTTGGAATGGAGCAGTGAAGCTGAATGAGTCCCCTTCGCTGACATATAGGCCACAAGATCATCTTTCAGAGGGCACGAGGACCGAATCGGTAATTTTTTCAAACTTTTCTCATTTTAGAGTTTTTCTTTGATCTTTCGTTTTAATCTGTTTTTTGACATGTAAATGCTTGGTTTTGCTGGGGGATGGGTTTAGATGAAAACCTGATACCTTAGAAGGGTAGGAAAATGTTTAGGATGAGTTTTAATCGAAGTATGCTTGAAGATGTCGAAGAACAATCCACCGTCTGTGTTCATGTGTAAGCGAACTCAAGCCTGCATATGCGACTTGTATTCATACGTGCGCAACCAAGTTTTATGCATATGCGGACCTGCTCATGCATACGAGTATCTGTTCTTGAGTTCACACATACGTGGTTTTCAACTTGCAAACGCGTGCCTAGTACTTGCGTACATAGACATGGGCCTGCGTGCACATGTCACCAGTTAGGAACCCTATTTTAATTCCAGTTTCATCCGTTTCTTATCCAAATGCAAATCTAACACCCTCTTTTCATCCTTTTGTAGACTTAGCCCCCATTTTTCAGGTAGGGGAAGCATTAACCATGTGGAAGCATGGTATAGGGTCCTAAGTATAGAAACAAGGGCCCACATTCGTGCAGCGGGCTTTTTACCGATCATCCGCCTTCTATCTCAGAGATTTGCCAGTGCCATTTTGGTGCAATCCTTGGCTAAGAAGTGGTGGGACACAACCCATACCTTCCACCTTGCTGATAGGGAGATGACTATGACTCCCCATAATTTCCACCGCATGACCGGCCTTAGGTATGATAGGGCACTCATCAATCTTGAGGGAGAGTCAAGCGTGCAGCTGGGCATAGATTTGCTTAAGAGGCAGTATCCATCGGATACCATCCACTACTTTGACATTGAGCCGGACTACCAAGTCCTTCCACAAAAGACTCTTAAAGATTGTGCCGAGATGGCTAGGGCCTTCTTGTTGTACCCTTTAGGGGCATATCTCTTCACCAAAAGAGGGAAAACGGTGTCTTTGAGGTGGATAGCCCTCTTCCGTGACTTTGGGGAGGCCTGGGAGGCCAATTGGGGGTAGGCATGTCTTGCCTACTTGTACTCGTCCTTGGACATGCTCTACCGAAGTACTCTCAGCCAGCTTGTGGGGCCTTGGAAGCTCCTTGAAGTTAGTTCTCTTTAATCCTCTTTCGTAGCTCCTATACTTCCCATTTTGGCAATTATTTTTATCCACATGTTATTTAGGTTTAGATAAAACTGAACATCATGCTCTTGCAAATTATACCTATGTCTTCATCTTTCAAACTGTATCCATTTATCTTGCAAACTGTCATCCTGCTATCTATACATCCTGTAAACTATCATCTTGCAAACTGCATTCATTCATCCTGCAAACTGTCATCTTGCAAACTTCATCCATTCATCCTGCAAACTATCATCTTGTAAACTGTCATCTTGCAAATTGTATTCATTCATCTTGCAAACTGTCATCTTGCAAACAACATTCATTCATCATGCAAATAGTCCTCTTGAAAATTGTATTCATTCATCTTGCAAATTGTCATCTTGCAAAATATCACCTCATTCTTTCCTTTCCAGCTGTGAGAGACCACGCTTCTTTTGAGGGAAGGGGTGCTCTCAAAAAAGAGATTTGGGTGCTTTTAAAGGCACCTCTCTTTTGGGTAGTGGTGTGGAGTCGCCACTTATTTTTTATACAAAAAAATAAGAAAAAATAAATATAATTACCTGTTCAAAATACTTCAATGTCATTGATTGGATAAAAAAGTACAATTTTGGTAAATTAACCTTACAAGGCTTTGGTCCTAGTTACAATCTAGGCAAAAGAATACAAAACTTTGGTCCTAGTTACAATATACCAAAATTAAAGACAAAACACTAGTCTACCTATCCAAAAAAAATCCTAAGTTCGGGGGCTAGGTCACAGAATGGGAAGGTGTTAGGCACCCATTCTACCCTGACAAAGTCTAGTCTTCTAGACTCTAATGACCATTATATACCCTTTTTGTATGATGGTGAATGCTATATTATAACACACATGACAAACACTTGACTTAATTTAAACAAATTTGTCTTATGAATATGCCCTCTTTTCAAATAAAAAATCAGATCTATTTTGAAAAGTAAAAAAATGAGATTTGATTGGTAAAAATCAGATCCGTGTTTTGTAAAGAGTAAAAAGAAAGATTTTGTTATGAAAAATCAGATTTTTTTTGAAAAGTTAAAAAAATGGGATTTGATTTGTAAAAATCAGATATGTTTTTGTGAAGAGTAAAAAGAAAGATTTTGTTAAGAAAAATCAAATATGTTTTGAAAGGTAAAAAAAATGAGATTTGATTTGTAAAAATCGGATCTGTTTTTAAAAGTTAAAAAAAAAAGATTTTTAAAAGAGGATTCGTATTCATGAGACAAACTTATTATGCATGCATCGCATATTAACAAAAAAACACTTTAACCTAACTCTTAATTCCTTTTTTGAAATTTCAAAATCGACAATATTATAAAAAAGAAAAATTTTTAGAAAAATTTTCAGATCTGTATTTAATGAAAATACATATCTATTTTGAGATTAGAAAAAATCAGATATGTATTTAATGAAAATACAGACTAGTTTTTAGACCAGAAAAAGTCAGATCTGTATTTAATGAAGATACAGATTAGTTTTGAGACCAAAAAAAATTAGAACTGTATTTAATGAAAATACAGATCAGTTTTGAATTTTTATAAAAAAATAAAATAAAATGATGATCATTAGCATATTTTGGAATCAAAGAAAAATAATTAAAACAAAAAATCAATTAAAGAACATGTCAAAGAAAATTTCAACAAAGTATCTAAGCATGGCAATTATGTATTAAGAACAAGGCACAAATAAACATATTAACCATATTCGTGCAATGAACAACAACATACTAATTAATGGAAAAGAAGAAAAAAATAGAAGACATAATTAAATACCTCTTGCATGAGCGTGCTCTTCAAATGAAAGAACATTTTAGAAATAAAATAAGTTTATTCACTTCTTTGAGCTCTAAAATATATTACTTACAAAAAAGAAGTTCCTAAAGCAAAAGCCTCTAGAACGTCTTTAACGTAAGGGAAGCAGAGAAGTCAGAAAAGAAGAGCCCTTAATTCTGATTTTTTCCCCCTATTTATAGAGGTTGGGATGCCTAAAAAAAAGCTAAATGAGATCAAATATGAATTGCAATGCATCCTTATCTCTAAAAAGTCGAAAAAGATAGGCTTTATCTCAATAAAGGGGTCCCTGGGCTGGGCCAAGTGTTTGGGCCAATTGGCACTTGCCATGTGCCAATCGGCACTCCAAGAGTGCCGACAGGCCCTCTTGGGTGTCGAGCCAGTGTTTGAGTTTTGGTCCAATTTGGACTCCTTTTTTGAGGATTTTTTAGCCGAAAATTGCACCTAGACGTGTTTTTAATCCATTTTCTAAAAACTAATCCTTTTTTCTTGATATTCAGATCTTTAAAGTGATAATTATCTTGTAGATAAATATTCTGAAAAGACTTGATTATCCACTTCATTCCCATGCAAACAAGCTTATTTTTTACACTAACTGACAACCAATCACAAAATTATTTAATTAATTTTAATTGTTTAACCAATTAGAATTATTCTAAATTAATCACACGTGGTTGGTTCCACCTAAACAAAATGCATGCAGACTGTGAAAACTTGATCTTGTGACATCTTTCAATCCGACAGTCCGATTTGGAAATCGGGCATACCGTCGCGATCGTTAGAATCTCAAGATCATTTTCATGATATGCAATGAATGAATTAATGCATGTAATGCTACCCTAAATTTTGGGTATATGAATGGTCACTCTAGCCATCTTCCAAGATTAACTTATGGGTGCAAAATCGAGTGTCTACAGAATGCCCCTCATTGACAGAGCTTGCAAAGCGAATGTCAATGTAAAACAAAGACATTGATTTTAGCGGCCATGATTTAATCAAGGTTAACTTTTCAAAGATTACCTAGCCTTAGAACCTAAAACCTTGGAACATAGAACTAGTGTTTTTTTGTATTGAAAAATGAAAATTGTCAATACTTAACCTACTTAACAACTGATAAACTTGAAATTTGAGGTGACCGAGAGGCTTCTCTATCTTAGTCTAAATCTGGGATGGATTGAGAGGCTTCTCTATCTCAATCCGCATGTGGGGGGCAACCAAGGGCCTTCTCTACCTCGATCTGAATGGCAGGTATCCAAGAGGCTTCTTTATCTTAGAACTTGATGCAAGTGAGAGGTTTCTTTATCTCAATCTTGAACTGCGGTAACCAAGGGGCTTCTCTACCTTGATCTAAATGGAAGGTAACCAAGAGGCTTCTCTATCTCAATCTTGAATTGTGGCGAAAGGGGCTTCTCTACCTCGATTTAAATGGAAGGTAACCAAGACGCTTCTCTATCTTGGAACCTGGGGCGATTAAGAGGCTTCTCTATCTCAATCTTGAATTGTGGCGACCAATGGGCTTCTCTACCTCGATCTAAATGGAAGGTAACCAAGAGGCTTTTCTATCTTGGAACCTGAGGTGATTGAGAGGATTCTCTATCTTAATCTGAATCTGGAGGCAACCAAGGGGCTTCTCTACCTTGATCTAAATGGGAAGTAACCAAGAGGCTTCTCTATCTTGGAACCTGGGGTTTCGCCTGCAAAAGGCCAAAATTTGGGATTAGATTTTAATTGATGGGTGCACTATTGTTCCACTATTTTGAGATGTGTGATTTTCCTCTTTGGAAGGAAAACCTTGATTGATTTTTTCTCTTCCTTCTTCACTCTTCATTCTTCCTCCATTGTCACTATTGACAAGCTTCTTCCACTTGCATTTTCTTCATCCTCCCACCATTTCTTTCTTAGAAAATCACTTCCCTAAGCTTCTAAAATTGCCTTCATTCATTTCCCTCAATATCTTTTCAGATCTTTGTGTTCTTGACCACCTTCGCAACAAACCCATTTTTGAAACCCATCTTCAAACCTTCATTTTTTTTTTTTTTTTTTTTTTTGCATTGTCAATGGCATCTTCTAAGGGACCATCTTTTCTTACTTTCAATGGGAAGAAATACCACCCATCCCTTGAATGGAATAAGGAATAAGGGCTCCTTCAAGACTCTAAGACCCATGCTCCACACTCCAAAAAGGACTTTGTTAGGACATATGTGATTCACTTGTTAGGAACATATGTCACTATGTTATGTAATTGGCTAATCCTTTAACAAAATGCACTTTACTTGTAATTGGGTAGATCTAGGATGTGTTTAATACTTCAAGAAACCTTGTTTCAAGTTCAAGTGTTGAACCCATGCAAGTCTGTCCAAGATTCAAGTCTGAAAAGTGCCTGTCATTAAAGCTCGATAGCTAGCATCTATCGAGACCTGTAGAGTTGTTGAAGCCCGTGGCTCGATAGCAGCTCGACAGATAAGGTATCTGTCAAGGTTTATGAAAAACAGAATTTCAATTTTGTTTTGACTCCAATTCGTGATTATGTGTTTGGGCTTTCTTTTCTCACAACCCTAGACATATAAAAGGATTATTTTAAGGGCCGTCAAAGGTGACACAAGTTGCACAAGTGTTGAGAAAAGTTTGTTCAAGCAAATTGTGACTGAAGACAGAATTTGCCCTAGTTCATCTTTCTTCTGAAGAAGTTGTTGTGTTTGTACACCGTAAGGTTTTGTGACCAAGCATCTTCTTGATCTTCATCGTTTGGATGAACTGAAGAACTTTGTAGCCATCAACCTTCTCTAGTTGGTAATTGAAGTCGCGTACTGGGATCCGCGCAACTGGTTAATCACATATTGGGAGCCGTGCATTACAAGGAGAGATTGTCACTACAGAACAAGTCCAATTGGGTATTGGGGTAAGGGTTCAACTGTAGGTTGGTATAAAGTACTAGGATTCTTTTACTTGTAACCGCTTGTTGTGATAATAATGGATTCTCGAGAGTTATGACCTTAAAATCACCCGGTGGAGTTTTTGCCGTGTAGGTTTTCCCCATTCATAAACAAATCACCGTGTCAATTTATTTTCCGCTGCATTTAGTATAATTGGTGACTTTTTTGTGCTACCACGCGTTTGCATGTTAATTTGATTAATTAATAAACTTGGCTAATCAATCAATTAATTCATCAAAAGGGGTCAATACGTTTTTGGCCTATCAGACTTCATGAGGAGCTCATTCTTTTTTTCTTTTCTTTTTTTGGCAACTTTGTTGATTTTATGTTTTGTTGAGAGCTTGATGTTGAGACATTGTCATTTTGTTGTTGTTTACTTATGCAATCTTGCGATGTTTTTCACACACAACACGCAATATTCTTTGCTACTTTTGATACATGTGCTGGTACAATGTGATTTGGCCATCACAAGGAATACATGTGTTAATGTATGCTCACTAAACTGTCTTAACTTGTTTTTGAAATATAAAATTGGTTAGACTTGTTTAGTGTGTGTGTGTATGTGTGTGCGTGTGTGTGCGTGTGTGTGTGTTTTTGATCTATGAGCTTGACATTTTTTTTCTTGTTGAGAGATGATTTTGAGAGCTTTAATTGTTGTTTGGATTTGTGGTTGTATAGCATGCTTGATTGCATTCATATCTATGTTTTTCTCTTCTTGAAAAACTGTTTTTAAGCAAGATCGACAGCTTCTGGACACCTCTCGACAGCTAGGCTATCCATCGAGCCCCTTCAGCTGCTTTTTATCGCATTCTCGATAGCTCCTCAATAACTGCTTGATCCATCGAGAAACTTTCTGGAAGCTCAATAGATTCTCGATTGCTTCTCGATCCATTGAGATTCTCTAGCTGTGGACACCTCTTGACAGATCCTGGATAGCTCTTTGACAAATAATTCACGCGTTTTAAATCTCGACACCTCTTGACACCACTCGATCTATCGAGCTTTATGACTTTTCTATATATAGGGTCTGCGTGATTTTTCTTCATTTCTCCTCGATCTCTCTCGATAGTTTTCATCTTCTCATCTTCCCAAACCTCTCTCTCACATTCCAATCCTCCAACCCAAGTGTTCTTCAGTCTTAGAGAGCATTTTCTGCTTCTGGTATGTCTCTTTTTCATTCATTCATCATGCATTTCACGTTTTTTACTTAACTTTTGGGTTTTTGTTGAAAATTTGGGGTTTTTCAAAATTTTTGGGTTGGTTTTTGTGAAAATGTTTTTGAATCATCATGCATTGCATCACATTTGCATTTTAACTATATTTTCATGCATTTTAGATGTGTGATTACTATGTTAATTTGTTGTGTGTTGGTAGGTTTGGATTAGGCTGAGCCCATGTTGTTTTTCAGTTTGCATGTCACATGTTCATGCATTTTTCATGCATACGTACCTTCAAGTCTTTATATTCTTATATATTGATGTTGTTGGTGCTTTTCTGATTGTCTCTCTTTCTCCCTCTCTCTCTTTCTTGCTTTAGTCTGTTCTATGGCACCCAAACATAAATCCACTCCGTCCTAGAACCCCCTTCATTTTGGGGCATCCACTTCTTCTTCTGACCCTACTCCTTCTCATATACGGTTTCGTGATGATAAAGCCCGAAAAAACTTTTCAGAGAACTTTTCTCGACGAGGCATTCATTCGGAACGCTAAGCCATCCTATCGGATTTTTTCGATACTAACCTTCCCACTGTCATCCACAGTCGAGGTTGGGGGTCACTATGTGACATCCCAGTCACTTGTCCCTCCGTGATCATACAGGAGTTTTACTCCAATATGCACGGATTCGATACTTCTGTACCTCATTTCTTCTCTCGCGTTCAAGGTACGCGCATAGTAGTTACTCCGGATATTGTATCCGAGGTACTACACGTTCCTAGGGTAGTGCATCCTGGATACCCTGGCTACGATCGTCTAAGGACTGTGTCCAAAGACGAACTCTCGTCTCTCTTTTGTGAGACACCTTCATCTTGGGGTGACCGTCAAAACACCCATTGCTTGGACTTTGCAAAAGGTCCGAGATTCCTTAACATGGTGATGACATTCATGCTCGATTTTTGTTATCCCTCTTAGAGGACTTTTCTATCGACTTCCCTTCTCACTTCATTTTATCCCTTATAGATGTTTATAAGGATATGGTGACCCGTGATAAGCTCATTTTTCTTCAGCTATCACGTGGATCCTTCGCCATTTTTCTGTCTCCTTTCCCGAGTCTCCTCATTTCACGGTTATAGGTGCCATAGATGCCACTACCATCAGACGGAGCGAGGCACAGCTTAAACCGAGGCGGCCCCGGACAGAGACGGCGACTCCTCTAGCTTCTACCGCTCCATCCACCTCCGCTCCTTCGTCTTCTGCGGGTGTAGTGACTCTTGAGGCCATCATGGCACAGCTTGTGCGCATGGATGCTTTCCTTGACACATTCAGTGATAAGTTGTGTCAGGTGAACATTTGTGTTGATCTATCGCACAATGATAGGCTGTCATGGGTGGTTTCACTATTTCTTCTTCTCCATCTCCACTGACTTCAGAGGATGAGAGTGATGATGGCTTCGGCAGTGATGATGCTGATGAGGATGATGGTGCTAGCTCGCCCAGTGATGATGAGATGTCTACTTGATGTACTTACCCTTTGTCACTCGTGACAAAAAGGGGAAGTAGTTTTGATATGAAAGTAGTAGTCATATACATAGGGGGAGGGTTAGCATAGGAAATTTTTTGTGATAGGGGGAGTGTCTATGAAGGATGTAGTGAGGATCTTTTGTATCTTTTTTTTTCTTTCTCTTATAGATACATTGTTTTTGTACATCGGTCTTGTGACCACTTAGTGATAGTAAACCTTGTACTTATGTTGATATATATATATATATATATTGAGGTTGTTATTACTTTCTTTCACCTATCTTTACATGTGTTGTTTCTTTTCTCTCTTTATGCACATGATTCTCATATATTGTATGCAATCTATTATTTCTATTTCACACTAAGATGTCGTGATGAGTTTTGTTTAAAGTGTTTCAGAAATACAGGTTGTCAAAGTCTTCTTGCCATAAACTCTCTTCTTGCAAAGTTTTTCAAGAGTTTGTGTTAGGATAAATTTTATTATATTCAACAAGTGAGTATGAGTTGAGTGATTTATGACTTCTTTCATATGTTCATTTTTTTGTTGTGGTTTTGTCACGGATTGCCAAAGGGGGAGATTGTTAGGACACATGTGAATCAATGTTAGGAACATATGTCAATATAGAATTGGCTAATCCTTTGACAAAACGCACTTTACTTGTAATTGGGTAGATCTAGGATGTGTTTAATGCTTCAAGGAACAAGGTTTCAGGATTTAGTGTTAAAGCCATGCAAGTCTGTCCAAGAAACAAGCGAAGAAGTGCTGGATTTTAAAGCTCGACAGCTAGTATCTATCGAGGTTTAAAAAGTTGCTGAAGCCCAATGCTCGACAGCTAGCTCGACAGATATGCTATCTATCGAGGTTTATGAAAAACAAATTTTCAGCTCAGATTTTCATCCAATCCGTGAGTATATGTTTGGGCTTTCTTTTCTCACAACCCATAAGGATTATTTTAAGGGCCGTCAAAGGTTGCACAAGTGTGAAGCAAAGTTGTGTTCATGCAAATTATGACCGGAGACAGAATTTGCCCTAATTCATCTTTCTCTTGAAGAAGCTGCTGTGTTTGTATACCGTAGGGTTTTGTAACCAAAGAGCTTTGTGATATTCATCGTGTGATGAACTGAAGAACTTTGCAGCCAACATCTTTCTCAAGTTGGTGAGTAAGCCACGTACTGGGATCCACGCATCGAATTGGTTAGTCACGTACTGGAAGCCGTGCATTAAAAATGAGAGATTGTCACTACAGAACAAGTCCAATTGGGTATTGGGGTAAAGGTTCAACTGTAGGTTGGTATAAGGTACTGGGATTCCTTTACTTGTAACTGCTTGTTGTGATAATAGTGAATTCTCAAGAGTGGTGACCTTAAAATCACTCGGTGGGATTTTATAGTGTAGGTTTTCCCCATTCGTAAACAAATCACTGTGTCAATTTAATTTCCACTGCATTTAGTTAATTGGTGATTTGTTTGTGCTACCACGCGTATTGCATGCTAATTGAATTAATTAATTAACTTGGCAAATTAATTTGTTAATTCATCACAAGGGGTCAATACATTCTTGGTCTATCACCGGCCTCTAGACCTTTTTCCAGGCTCTATTGAATCATGATACCCATGAGAATAAGGATCTTCAGTTACTCCTTGCTTTGTCAGAGCGATTCTGGGACACTACTTGCACTTTCCATATTCCGGGTATTGGTGAGGTGATGTTGACACTCTATGACTTTTCAACCATTACTGGCTTAAGATTGGGTGATGAAAGAATTAAAGTCAACGATTCCATTATTTCAGCAGAGATTAAAAGTCTTTTGGGGGTGATGCCATCAAAAATGAAGAGCAAAAATGTCTCCTTGATGTGGCTATACACCAATATTGAGAACTGCAAGACTGTAGCAACCAACACTCGCATGTTCATGCTTCTCTTCATTGGAACTCTCTTATGTCTAGACTTAGGTAGTACTGTGAGCTTGCGCTATTTGTGGAGTCACTACAAGAAAAAGTCTACTAGCGAGGGTAAAATGCCATCGCAAAAATTCAAATATTGTCGCAAAAGGCTATTAGCGAGGGCATTTGGCCCTCGAAGGCCATCATATTTGCTCTTGTTGCTAAAAGAGATTTTGCAACCATGTCTTCGCAAATAGATAATTTACGAGGGAAATTTACTGTTGTTACTGAACAAATCCGCCTTTGCAAATATATTACCAAACGACGAGAAAAGTTGACCACTTATTTTTAGCGAGGGAGAGTAGTCGTTGTTAACAACTATTTGTGAGGACCTTTATACCCTCGCAATTAGTTATTTGCAAATTTTAAAATTAACAACAGACTTTTTAGAGACAAATAATACTGTTGCTAAAATTTATTTGTGAGGGCTTTTAACCCCTCGCAATTAGTTAAGAATAATAGAAACGACATTAAGCTGTCGCTTAAAATGTTTTTGCAAGGGATTAAGTGGCATTGCTATTCTATAAATTACGAGGGACTTTATCGACACTATAAAATTATTTATGACCAAATTTTTATGTCATCGATGATAATATTTTATATAATTTTTGAAATATTTTATTATTTATTTATTTTTAATTATTTTATATAATTTTTTTTAATTAATCATGTTACGATAGTACAATAATTACTAAAAATTGATCAATTGAAAGATAAAAATTCATATAAGTTCAAACTTTAAAATATAGAATATACAAAGAAATCCTGAAATTAAACCTTGTTTTAAACTTAAACAACTAGAAGTATGACAAGATCTATACTAGTCTTCGTCTGAGTTACCCTCCAAGCTGTTTTCAACCTCCCTCGTGTTATTGATTGAGTTGTCATCTTCATCTCTACTAGTACCATCCTTAAAAAAAACAAAAAAACAAAACAAAACATTAAACATAATTCATACACTAGAATATTAGCTTTTATAAAAATAATAACAAATAATGGTTAAAGAGAGTGCAAGAGAGATAGAGAGAATTCATGACATGTATTTCATTTATACTCACCCCCTAATCTCCATCCATCCATTTATCCACCATCTTTTTCGAAAAGAGCGTAGGAATGAAGGACCATTCTTATAACGATCTTCTTTCTCTGTTTACTTCTTAAAAATAGGATTTTTAATGTGAAACATCCAATTAGAATAACAGCGTTTCACCAATTCTACAAATTCTTTCTTCACTTCCTCATCTGGTTGCTTATGCTTAAAATGTTGAGCTCTATAGCAAGCATATAGAGTTTCGAGCTCAAATCTTGGGTATTCACTAAAAGTCGTCCAAGCTCCATTCAGTTTTTGGTAAAAAAGAATAGTAATCTCTCGAGTAGCTTTTGGTGTGATGATTCTGCCTTTACTTTTACCTTCCCTTGCCATGTCTGCCTTTTTTTTTTATAAGCCCTTGCCACATCAACCTATTATTAGTTAGTATTAATATGATGAAAGTATATAATATAAATATGTATTTCCAATATGATTGTGTTAAAGACATGACCCACTAGTAAAAGATGATACTCTAGTATAAGATGATACTAGACCTTATCCTTAATCCAACAATACTTATTGCTACAATCAACACACAAATAATTGATTTTCATATCTTTATTTATTGAATGTTTAAATGCATACTCAAGAAAATTTTCAACCCCATTAATATATCTAGTAGAATGATGCATCCAAAATTTATCAACTAACATTTTATCTACTCCCTATAAAGCATCATATTATATAACTAACAACAATAATGGTTGCTAACACATGTATAATTATGCACTCTTAAAAATAACTAGCACAGTTAACATTGGGTCTTGTAAAATAGAAATATCAAGGATTCGCATATCTGGCCACAAAATAGAAATATCAACACAACCTAAAGCAAATCTCAAGCCAAACAATTGAGATTGGACAATTATGTTGTCAACATCGTCATCCTAATATGTTGTCAACACTAATTTTGACTGGTAAACTGATCTCCAATCTAGGTATTGAATATATATTGATCACAAAAATTTATAGTTTAGGATGGACATTACAAATAATCCTATAGTTTATGGTGGATAGTTACAATTAACCATGCTAGCAACAGACACTAGACAATTACCAGCTCCAGTTTTCAACATCTCTCAATTACAGCAAAGCTTCTCCCAAAGAGGCCTGAACTTGGACGATCTTGTGACTCTCTCAAGTATATATATTTCTACATATATATATATATATATATGATCTTGTGCATATATATATATAGTACTTGCATGAAAATTGATTTATACATAAATGACTATCTTGTTGATGCAAATATGTAGGGGGACACACACTTGGGTTTGCTCATTGCTCATCATTCCATAACAGAATTCACAATTTCAATGGCTTCTTGATGTTGAAAAAAAATTATATACTTTACTAGAGGTCATATAGACACATACCTTTGGTGGAATAAATCACCAAATTGTCGAATCTTGTTCTTTGCTTGTTTTACGAACTCCTCACGATTTCCTTTGCGGAACACCTCCAAGTCGCAGGAGAGGCTACTAGAGTCTCTCCTAATTTCCACACTCCAAATTCTAGGGAACAGTAGATGGTGTCCCAGAGAGATGGCTTATTTTGAGAGAGCACTCAAAAACTATACGTATGTTCACTCACTGTATCTCTCATTAATCTAACTGATGTAGGAGTATTTTAAATACTAGTAGATATTCACTTACTATCAGATATCTGTGATCCCTAAAAGATCTCATCTATTAAATTTAAATTACTCCACTACTGATATTGATAACTCATATCAATATCTGTTAAATTTAAATTTAAACTTACTTATCAAATAACCCATGTGGACGATCCATGGGCCATGGTTTATGGGTTGGGTCAAAACCAGCCCAATTTCTAACATCTCCCACTCGTCCACACTAGGTACTACAGTCAGGACTGGCTCCTTTCAATCTCTTGTCCAATCCTCTCTATATACAGAAAAATGGAGTGTGTGACCTGACGAGAAGGTGTAGGGTAGGAGTACTATATTAAGTCACCATCTAAACTAACATAGTACATCACTCATAATATCTCATCTATGCCCCAGATTATTTGATCACACCCGATCAAGTTTCTTTAATCCCTCATGAGTTCAAAACTCAAAACAACACTTGATCCTATACTACCATATAATATGCTCATGATTATGTTGAAAAACAAATTCCTCATAATCGCCTGAGCTATGAGCCATAAAATAAATGGTGTGTTCTAAATAATCTTCCCCAGACATTCATGTCAATTCATTCACACTTGACCGCTTTCCTAGACATGCTCCGCGAGACCGTATATATCATGGCCTTGAGATGACATGCTAAAGTAGCGACATCAAACATTCACTTCATGACATAGTTCTAGGTTGAAAAAAGGGCACAGAATGGACCATATAATGGTTGACTAGGGCTCACATAGTGACGGAGTAGGGATCTATCCAATCACTCCCTTAATTGGTTGGCTATAACACATACAATATAATTTGCATGCTACGGTGGAGCTCCCACTCAACTGGGCTTGTCACACTCAAACACCGTACAAATCTTAGTCCAATTGCCACAAAGGCAACCAACCTGAGTTTCTCAACACAATTACACATCAAGTTCCTGTCCAAGATCTCACATTTGGCTTTATTCAGGCTTCATGAAGTTGTGGATACACTTTAAGTGCGACTCCCATAAGTCTCATCTTAGCCTAGCTAAGGTGACATTCATTATATTATCTTGCAAGCCTCCCTAAGCGTCAAGATGATCACTTACTTGATTTACAAAAAAACAAAGTGATCACTATGTCTCATCCTGCTCGCTACTTAAGCGCTAGGGTGATCGTCTATGTGAGTAGACCGATCTAAGCTTGGTGACATAATCTCAAATAATGTGTGCTCAGTGTGCAATATCAATCACATCACAAGATGAATCAAAATGAATAACATCATTATTGCATAAAGTATGAATAAACATAAATGTCCATAAGGTATCCAAAAACATATCAAATCCTACAAAGTCCCAAACTCCTAACATGAGCCTAAAAGGCATCTCTAGCAATGGCTTTAGTAAGTGGATCAGCCACCATCCTACTAGTGGAGATATGTTGGAGGATCACCTCTCCTTATGTAATAGCAAGACGAATGTAGTTATAACAATCTGTATGTGTTTGCTTTTGCTATGATACTTAGGATCTTTAGCATGAGCCAAGGCTACCATACTATCACAATACATCTTTACAGCTTCATCTGCAAGAGATGTCACCCTTAGGCTTTGGAAAAAAACTCTTTAACCAAACAACTTCTTGTGTTGCTGCTAAACAAGCAACATACTCAGACTCCATTGTGGATAAAGCAATGCAAGACTGTTTCTTAATGCACCAATAGATAGCTGCACCACTAAGTAGAAATGCATAACCTATAGTGGACTTGCGCTCATCTCTATCACTGGCCCAGTCAGCATCAGAATAACCTCTCAATCTCAAATCTCCACCCTGATAGCAAAGAATGAGATCTGATGTCCCACAAAGATATCGAAAAATCCTCTTAAATGCTTGCCAATGAACAGGTCCTGGATTACTTTGATAACGTCTAACCATACCAACTGCAAAACAGATGTCTGGTCGAGTACACAACATAGCATACATCAGACTTCCAACTGCACTTGTATAGGGAACTCTTGCCATTTCTCTCTATTCCTTTTCTGATTTAGGGCAATCTTCAAGGCTTAATGTATGTCCATTCTCAATTGGAGTGTCTATGGGTTTGGAATTATGCATACGGAATCGCTCTAAGATCATCTTTATGTAAGTTTCTTGAGACAAACCAAGAAGCTTCTTTGAGCAATCCTTAAAGATCTTAACTCCAAGCACATAATTAGCCTCTCCCATGTCCTTCATTTCAAAAATAGAGGACAACCACCTTTTGGTGGTGACAATCATCTCCATATCATTTTCAGCCAACAAAATGTCATCCACATACAAAGACAGGATAAGTAAACTCTTTCCTGATTGTTTGACATACACACAATGGTCTTCTTCCATCATTTCAAAACCAATCGAAATAATAGCCTTGTGAAATTTGAAATACCATTGTCTAGACGCTTGCTTTAGGCCATAAATGGAACGCTTAAGGCGGCACACTTTGCGCCCTTGTTCCTTAACCTCAAAGCCAATAGGTTAATCCATATAGATCTCCTCATCTAGTTCTCCATTGAGAAATGAAATCTTTACATCCATTTGGAAGAGTTCCAAATCCAAATGTGCAACAATAGCTAGAATAAGGCGAATAGAGACAAATCTCACTACTGGGGAGAAAGTCTCTTCATAGTCTATCCCTTCTCTTTGGGTATAGCCTTTCGCCACGAGACGAGCCTTATATTTGTCAATTGATCCATCTGCCTTGTGCTTTATTTTTAAGACCCACTTGTTTCCAATGATCTTGCGCCCAGGCAGAAGATCAACCAACTCCCAAACTTGATTCTTTGCCATAGAATCCATCTCATCCCTCATGGCAACTATCCATTCATGTAAAGCAGGTGAAGCTAATGCTTCCTCATAGGAAGCAGGCTTATCAAGGTCCAGGAAATCACATATAAAAGATTCCCCCTCAATCTCAAAATGACGACGGGGAATAGTTCCACGTTCACTTCTACGTACCTTGGATCCTTGTGTGTCACTCTCTAGCGGTTTGCTCCCACTAGGAGCCAAATCACTCCCACTATCTTTGGCGATTTTAGGATGAAGTTGTGATTCTCCACCCTCACCCAAAGATGGTATGACACTTTCAAGTTCTTGCAGCTCATAAAGCTGAAGATCTTGTTTTACTTCATTGATGCTTGGAAAATCATCTTCAATGAAGTTGACATTACAAGACTCTATCTCAGTCATTCCACCATCAAAATGTTCACCATACATTACATACCCCTTTGAGCTTTTTGAATATCTTATAAAGATTTTCTAACTTGCTCTAGGGCCCAATTTCCCATACTTATGGGAAGTACTTTGAACAAAACCTGCACAGCCCCAAGGCCGCAAGTTCTCCAAATTGGGTTTTGCACCAGTCCATAACTCATATGGTGTTGTGGGAACTGACTTAAAAGGCACATGGTTAAGGATGTAGGAAACAGTCAATAATGCATCCCCCCCAAAACGAAATTGGAAGGTTAGCTTGCGCCATCATCGATCTAACCATCTCTAATAGAGTATGATTACTTCTCTCTGCAACATCATTTTGTTGTGGAGTACCAGGAACCGTCAATTGCCTACATATCCCTTTTTCCTCACACAGTTCCTGAAACTGTTTAGACAAATATTTACGACCCCTATCAGTTCGAAAAACCTTTAGGTTCCTTTCTTTCTGATTCTCAACCTCTGCCACAAAGAGCTTAAAGCAATCTAATGCTTCAAAGCGATGGGAGATCAGACAGACATAACTGAAACGTGAATAGTCATCTATAAATGTGAGAAAATAAGAGGCGCCATGGCGTGCCTTAACATTCATAGGTCCACATATATCCGAATGGATTAATTTCAAAGGATGAGTTGCCCTTGGAGCCTTACCAAAAGGCTTCCTACAAGCCTTTCCAGCTAGACAAGGTTCACACATTGGTAGGCTTACATTAGTGATAGACCCCAATAGGCCTTCTCTAGCTAGTCTAGCCAATCTATCTTTTCCTATGTGTCCAACTCTAGCATGCCATATTACAGAATCAGAAACATCATCATTATGAGCAATAAAAGAAAAAGAGGAATGATCTAAATCCAACATAAAGAAATTATTAGATAAATAACCATGTCTATACAAGGTTTTATTTAAATAAAAATCCAACTGAGGACCATCGAAATGAAAACTAAATCCAAGTCTAAGCATAGTAAGTACTAAAAATAGATTACATTGGACACCAGGTGCATGAAGCACATCATGAAGAAGTAACATACGTCCCAGACGCAATTTGAGCTGGTAGGTTCCAACTCCTATGACTTCTTCTTGAGCTTTGTTACCTAAAATAACGTACTGTGTGCATGTTGGTATCTTTTTGTAATCCACACACCCAACTCTATCTCTGGCTATATGTTTGGTTGCTCCTGAATCTACAATCCACCCAGGAATAGTATGAGCAACAAAAACATGTGTACAAACATAAGTAATAGCAGAGTTGTTAAGAATGGATACCTTCTTCGGCTCAGTGCACTCACGAGCGAAGTAACCCTTCTTACCACAGTTGTAGCACTTGATCTTTGCCTTGTCCTTCTTAGCACGCTTGCCCTTTTGGTGCTTTGCCATCTTTCCTTCTTTAAGCCCAAGGTTACCAACTCCTTTGGCATTCCTCCCTTGTCCTTTGCGTTTAGGCCTGAATGCCTTCTGCTGTCCAGATTGGGCGACAAGAAGGGTGTTTTGGTGTGCCACCATGCGCTTTGCCTCAAGCTCGAGATGACAAGAAATATCAGCAAAAGTCTTGATATTCTCACTATGTGTCAAAACAAGTTTCATTTGGCCCCAAGTAGGTTCAAGCAGTGAACGTATCACCGCTGTGATCTATTGTTCATTAGAGAGATTATTGCCAGCAGCCTTTAGGTCATGGATCAATGCAGACATTGTCCTTAGATGTTCAGCTATGCTATGCTTTGAATCCATAACATATTGCTTAAACTTCAAAGTAAAAGCTCACAACCTAGTTGCTGAAGTCCCTCCATAGGCAATCTTAAGCTGGTTCCACATCTCTTGGGCATTTAGGTAGTCCTTAAACTCCCCAATAAGATCATTGTGCATGCTACTCAGCATAATGAAGCATGCACAACGATCTTTCTTAACCCAAGACTCATAGGCCTCTAAGTCACAGCGATGTTAGGCAGTATTCCCATTTTCAAGTCGCATCATCACATTAGTTAGGGTTTCAAGGACCTCTTGTTCATTGAGTAGATATTGAATTTTTCTATGCCACATATCATAGTTTGTTCCATCTAGTTTCTCTCCCTTAGTTAGATCAGCAACTACATTCTTAGTGGCCATGTTCACTACATTCATTACACAAGTTGACATTAGCACATACATTTTTAAATTTTATTTCCAAAAATCCAACTAGACCATGATATTCCTTTCTACATAGTGAGATCGAAAATTTCGCTAAGCTCATAATCATCTCTCACTATGTAAATTGGAATAACACATCTAATTGAGTTTAAATAAAATTTTGTGAAGAATAAAACATCACACCATCCACATATTAAATCATACTATAACATATGTCCATACATCTTTGTGCACAACACATTGTGCATGGGCTCCACTATAAGCCCTATTGGTAATTTCATACAGCATGCTAAGACAAAATTTGAAAATTATAGGTAACCGTGAAATACATCCCCTTACATGGCTTCCAAAATTAAATTACATAGCCTTAAATTACATTGCCAAAAACAATGGCCCAAAAAATTTGCCAAAAACATTGGCCCAAAAAATTACATATTCAAGTACTCTACTACAAAAATTCATTTGTAATTAAAAAATTGGGGATGCCACATTACCAAATAATTTTAAAAATTGTCTTATCCATCCACAATAACAATAAATAAAAATATACATGTTGCATAAATTACCAATACAATCTTTAACTATAGAGATGAGCCAAAGAGTCTCATAAACCCTTTGGACACATATTCATCACATAATGCATTCATATAATATCAATTCAATCATATCACAATATGTTAAAAAGACATCATAAATTAATTCAAAGATTAAAACCATGCATAATTATACAGAAAATTAGAAAACTAATTTCATAATTTTCTCATATTATCCCAATTCTATTTTAACATCATAGTTAAAAAAAATGCCACTACAATTACATATATGTCACATTAGAAGAAAAAAAATGTGGTCTAAACAAAATTAAGAATATATATTGTTTTACTATAAATTAAAACAAATAATAAGAAAACCCACCGTGCAAGTGAGGCTGACATCAACGTGGGGCTCTACACAATATCCTTATCAAAGTGTAACTAATACACTAACGTGGGGCTCTTTTATTTGTGTGTAACTGAAACAAGGATAGCGTTCAAGTGTAACTACTACACTAACATCAACGTGGGGCTCTATTATTTTATTATTATCTTTTTTATCTTTTTTTTTTTTTTTAAGATAACCACTCAAACAATTAGAGCATCTCCAACAGAGAAGCTAAACCCAAAATTCTCTCTATAATAGAGAATGAAACCCAAAAAAAGCTCTCCAGTGGATTCTTTAAATCCCGATTTTTTTTTGGCTTATGAACAGTAGCTCATCAAATCTGATGGGCTACTGTACATTAGCAATTGAATTTTTTTGATTAAAAAATCATACAAACTACTATTATATCAATTCAATCTCTCTCCTCTAGATTTCTTTTTTTCTCTCACACTCTCTCTCTCTCTCTCTGTTGCTTCTTAGTGTTCTCACATCACAGAACAAGCAAATATGAAAGAAAACAAAAGAAAAAAAAGAAAAAGAAAAGATCAAGCAAGCCGATCTGACCCAGCCTGGTGGTGAGGAGGAGGACGAGCGGCAGTGGGGCAGCGGACGTGGTAGTGCTGCACCGACTCTATCCTTTTGGTGACCTATAGATCCACCGGCTTTGTCCTTTCTCCTCTCTCTCTCTCTCTCTCTTCTTTGATGTCTGGAATGTTCTTAAGGAAAAAAAGAAAATAAAAGAAGGGGGTAGAGATAGGACACTGGACAGTGGACATGTGGAGGAGAAAAACAAGTAAAAAAAAATGAACGTATGAATGAAAATGAAATGAAAGAAAGAAAAATAATATAAAGAATAAAAAATCCTAATTGAGAAATTTTACCACAATATTTTCACAATAAATTTTAAGTAACAGATTGTTATTAGTTAATATCGGTGAAAAATAATTTCAGTGGTGGGTTCAAATTAGAACTAGTAACAACTTTCCACATAAATTTTGTTGTGATAGTATTGCGTAAAATGTTGTGAACGTAACACTTCTCATTGAAAAATATAGTTGTTAAAAAAAGAATAAATGATGATAAAAAAAAGAATAAAAAATGAATGAAGAAGTAATATTTAAATGAGATGGAGAAAATGATTGAGAATCTATTGGAAAGTGTATTTGGAAAAATATGTAGGTAAAAGCTAAATGTCACTGTTCATTCTCCAAACTGTACAAAAATTTGGTGAATTTGTTGGAGATGCTCTTAGTGGTTAGTGGAGCCCGCACGGTACACTATTACAAAACAATTTTCCATACATGAAAAAATGTATTTTCTTTTATTGTTCATTGTCTTCAACCTTACGCATCAATTTTTCAGGTTTTTATCAAATACAACCATAATCTTTAAAAGACCACAACTTTCTCATTTAAAGTCTAAATTAAGCATGTAAACTGTAGTTTTAAAGCTTATGGAATGTTCTTTCAAACCATTAAAAAATATTTGACATTAAACAAGATTTAATGGGTCAAAATAAGCCTATAAATTTTGGATTACATGTAAACAATCAAAAAAATTACAGCTTTTTATTTCTCTCTCTACATGCCATAACATGCTTCTAAAAATTATAGATTTGAAAATTAAAAATTACTTAAACTTTTAATTTTAGCATGAATATAGGATTACATATATCAGAGATCATGGCATCATTCAAGAGTGAAAACAAGCATAAAATAGCTCTGATACCAATGTTGAAAAAAAATTATATACTTTACTAGAGGTCATATAGACACATACCTTTGGTGGAGTAGATCACCAAATTGTTGAATCTTGTTCTTTGCATGTTTTACGAACTCCTCACGATCTCCTTTGTGGAACACCTTCAAGTCGCAGGAAAGGCTACTAGAGTCTCTCCTAATTTCCACGCTCCAAATTCTAGGGAACAGTAGATGGTATCCCAGAGAGATGGCTTATTTTGAGAGAGCACTCAAAAACTATACATACGTTCACTCACTGTATCTCTCATTAATCTGACTGATGTAGGAGTATTTTAAATACTAGAGATATTCACTTACTATCAAATATATGTGATCCCTAAAAGATCTCATCTGTTAAATTTAAATTACTCAACTACTGATATTGATAACTCATATCAATATCTGTTAAGTTTAAATTTAAACTTACTTATCAGATAACCCATGTGGACGATCCATGGGCCATGGTTTATGGGTTGGGTCAAAACCAGCCCAATTTCTAACACTTGTTCACCATATTCTTCAATATCATTTGCCCAAATTTCGCATTACATCAAACTTAACCTCACTGACCTCACCAGACCTTATTTGTCATCCGTCAATGCATCATTTAGCAGCCAATATATTTATCCAACGCACACACTAAGAGCATTAGTTTCTCCCATTCTCATTCCACTATTCCCATATCTCATCATGATTGCCCGCTTAAACACACACCCCAGCCAAAACAGAACATTCATTGACCACAAGAGTTGCCTACTTGCATGTAAGCTGTAACAATGAAATAAGTCAAACCCATTTTAGCATACAACCCTCACTACCCCCACACATGCAGTAAAATTCACACACAAAATTTTCTCACCAGACATACATGTCCATATTACACTCTTGGTTTTACAATGACTTGCAAACACAATAGTTGGTTTTGGTTGACAATTCACAATTATTACTTGCATGCATAACCAAAGAAATCAGAAGGCAAAAACGTTATTCGCTTCTATGTTTTATGAAAGTGAAACAGTGGGCCGGCTGAAACTGAAACAGTGGGCGGGGGCTGTGAAACTTTTAAAGGTTAAAATAGTCTTTTAGTTATTTGGTGAGGTGTCAAAGGCTTGAGCCATTAGATTAAATCTATGGCTGAGAATTGAGGTATTGCACCCCGTGCAATACCCTAAGTATTGCACGCGTTATGAATCCGTTTTTTTTTTTTTTTTTTTTTGGAGAAACATATGAATCCGTTATTGATAATGTGAAGTCTGATCCAAGTCTGAATAAATAATAATAATATTAATAATATTAAGAAAAACTCTAGGTACATAAAATTTTATAGCTTCTTGTTATAATTGGGACATGGTAGAATGTGATTAGTGAAAAAAAAAAAATGATAGATCCAATGTGTAAGTAATGGTTAACTATTCACAGTCTGCCAATCGAATGTAATTTACCATTTGATCAATAAACTCATCTTCTATGCATTATTTTAAACTACAAAAACTTGAATTTAAACAATTGATTGATGACATGGCTATTAATCTTTAATCACCTTGAAAATTTGTAAGCATGAAAAATATATGAAGATAATGTAATCTAACGGTAGATTTGTCAAAATTCACATCAAATTAAGAAATATATGGTTGGGTTCGAGTTACACCTGACATAACTCTAAAAAATGATACACCACCCAATAACTTATTATTGAATTCATATTTTGAAAATCCAACCGTTGGATTACATGTTCTATATGGTCTTAACATACATGCCAATTTTTATGTCAATCAGATGTAATTTCATGCCAATCGGATGTAATTTACCATTTGATCTATAAATTCATCCTTTATGCATTATTTTAAACTACTAAAACTTGAATCTAGACAATTGATTGATAATATGACTATTGATCTTTGATCACCTTGAAATTTTGTAAGCATGAAAAATATACGAAGATAATGTAATATAATGGTAGATTTATCAAAATTCACATCGAATTAAGAAATATAGGATTGAGTTCAAGTTACACTTGACGTAATTCTAAAAAATGTTACACCACCCAATAACTTATTATTGAATTCATATTTTGAAAATCCAACCGTTGGATTACATGCTCTATATGTTCTTAACATACATGCCAATTTTCATGCCAATCAGATGTAATTTACCATTTGATCTATAAACTCATCTTTTATGCATTATTTTAAACTACAAAAGTTTGAATTCAAACAATTGATTGATGACATGACAATTAATATTTGATCACCTTGAAATTTTATAAGCATGAAAAATATATGAAGATAATGTAATCTAACGATAGATTTGTCAAAATTCACATCAAATTAAGAAATATAGAGTTAGGTTCAAGTTACACGTGTTGTAACTATAAAAAATGTTACATCACCCAATCACCCAATAACTTATTATTGAATTCATATTTTGAAAATCCAACCATTGGATTACATGTTCTATATGTTCTTAACATGCATGCCAATTGGATGTAATTTACCATTTGATCTATGAACTCATCTTTTATGCATTATTTTAATGGAAATAAAATTTTTTTCACTTTTGAGAGAGAGAGAGTACAAAAGGCTGAAAATCTTGAATTTTAGACTACCATTTTGAAGTTGAAAGTGCTATCATTTTTTTATGGGTACAATTGTTTAGAAAATAAGGACAGACCTTTCTTATATAAAATGTTTTTTTTTAGACTGTAAACAAAAGGTTCATCTAAAGAATACAAAGTGCTATATGTTTATGCATTTCTTTTTATTTTTCTTTGAATTTTAGAATAACTTTTATCTCCAAAAAAATTAATATTTTAATGATTTTTTGCGAAGGTCAATCTTGGCCCTCGCAAATAATTTAGTATTAGTAAGAGCATATTTTTAATCCACACAAAAAATAAACATTTTGCAAGGGATTTTTATTGTCCCTCGGAAATAATTTGGTGGGAACATTTCCCTCCAAAAATTTTGACATTTTAATGATTATTTGTGAAGGTCAATCCTAGCCCTCTCATATAATTTAGTATTAGTGACAGTTTTTTTTAATCGTCACAAATAATACACTTTTTGCAAGAGATTTTTAATTGTCCCTCACAAATAATATGGAGGGAAGATTTCCCTCCAAAATATTAGTATTTGTGACGGCTATAACACACAATTGCAATAGCTTTTTTTGTTGGTTACAAATATTTCACATTTTATCAAGTATTTGCGAGGGCTTTATTTTGCCATCACAAATAAGATTTTTTTAGAGGGCTTTTTGGGTCCGTCAAAAATTATTGGTCGCAAATAGGCATTTTTCTTGTAGTGAGTCTAAGGGATATTGGCTGGATCAAAAATTATGATTGGGGTGGCATGGCTTATGCAACCCTTTTGCATTTCATGAGTCAACTTTCTCAGTGTAGCCTTTCAAGCTTAGAAGGTGCACCATTTGTTAGGTAGGTGAGGTTTTGAATTCTTGGCTATGTGTGTGTTTTGGAAGGTCATTTTGGTTGTTGTGCCGTTGATGGTGTATGTTGATTTTTTCCAAGTCTGGATGTATGAATATTTTGGGGTTGGTCCCAGTGGCGACTCTAGGAAATTTTGTCAGGGTATTCCTCAACAAGCATAAATTACACAATTTAATAAAAATAAAATTTTATATATTGATAACAATAAAAATAAAAAAAACACGCAAATACATAAAATTTACAATTGTCTTCTACGTGTTTTCATATCTTGAAATCGTTGCATGATAGTCTCATTATCAATGCTACAAGTTACATCTTTTTAAATATACACAATCAAGCAATCATTCATCCACTGATCTCCTATTCGATTGCGCAGTTCATTCTTTATATATTTCATTGCTGAAAAACTTATTTCTACTGTTGCAGTAGCAACTGGAAGGGTCAAAGCTAACTTCACAAGCAAATAGACTAAGGGATAAGTCTCACGCTTCCTTGTGCTCACTAACTTTCAACAAGTTCACTAACTCCTTGAAGCTCTAAAAAGAAGTCGTTCCTACACATATCAAATATGTAATTCTGCAGTTGAGAGTTAAGTGCCAAAATATCTGTCCCAAGAAAATCAAAATGATAGAACTTAGCTAGACGTATCAACTTTTCCTTATCGAAAGCCACAAATGAATTACTTGGATTCAAACAAGCCATACAAAGTAGCAAATCGGTATTTGCCTCAGAAAAATGGTTGTTAAGCTCTTGAAGTTGCATATCTATGATTGTGTAGAATAGCTCAATACGATAATGATGTAAATTTGTCTTTTGTTGAGTGTTGCATCGCGACCTCCCACTAACTACAAATGTTTCATCCATGTTCAAGATAGAAATATCATGTGTGGTACAAAAAAAAGATACTTCAATCAATAAAGATTTACATTCATCTTCTCTCATCACTTGCAATCGTTGCTTAGACATTTTAATAAGATCCATAGCATTTACTATATCCTGAATTTTTTTATTTTTTTTTGCAATGCTATTGACAACTCATTTGTGATCCCTAAAATTTTTTTCATCAAGTGTAGGGCAAAGACAAATTCAAAAGATAGAATTGACCTCATAATAGATCGAGCTTTAACTTTTTAGTCGGAGAGGCCATCTTCTTCAATAATCTCAAGTACATCAACAATAGCAAAGAACATTAAAATCAAGTTGAGAATAGTCTCATAATATGATCCCCAATGTGTATCACCAGGGCGTTTAAGATTTGTCTCTTGATTCAAACCTTGCCCACTTCTATGTACGCCATTCTCTAAATCTTCTTTAATTTTGGCAAATTGTGCATCTCAAAGAGCATTTCGTCTCTTACAAGAGCCTCCAACAATAGTTACTAAATTACTAACCACATAAAAAAATTCAACAATGTTAATGTGATTTTTAGCAACGGCAACAAGTGTCAATTGAAGTTGATGAGCAAAACAATGGACATAAAATGCTGACTTATTCTCTTTCAAAATTAAAGTTTTGAGACCATTGATATCACCTTGCATATTACTAGCCCCGTTATAACCTTGCCTACGCAGGTTCGACAAACTCAAATTATGTTCACAAAGTAAACATTCAATAGCACATTTGAGTGACAAAGCGGTGGTACTTGCAACATGTACAATACCAAGGAACCGCTCTATAATAATTCCTTTTTTGTTCACATAACGAAGAACGAGGGACATTTGTTCTTTCACTGAGATATCACGTGACTCATTAACTAATATTGAAAAGAACCCATTGTCAAGATCCTTGATGATGGCTTTGAATGTTTCACGTGCAATTGCATTCACAATGTCTTTTTGAATATCCGAGTGCGTAAGCTTGCGATTTTTCGGAGCTGTTTGCAAAACTTCATTGATAGATTCATTGTGATCCCCCAAAAATTGTACAAGCTCAAGAAAATTTCCTTTATCACTTGAACCTTGAGATTCATCATGACCACGAAAAGCTAATCCCCGACATAAAAGGAATCTTATGCAATCAACTATTGCATTTAATTGAACCCGATAATCATGTTTATCTTTATTTGATTGCTTAACCAAAACACTTTGAATGTGTTGCTTTTCCTTCAGTAGATCTTCACCCTTCTTGACAACTTGGTTATGAGCACTATTAACTCCTCCAACATGGGAATCTAACTTCGCAAGCTGATTCCAAAGTTTGAATCCCTTCGTTACAAAAGTCTCACCTCCTCCTTGCTTACCAACATCTTGCCGCCCAAATAGGTAGCAATAAAAACAAAATGCCGCATCCTTGTCTATACTATATTCCAACCACTTTCTACCCACATACCATTCGGATCTAAATCGATAGGACTTTTCAGAAAAATATGATACAGGGAAATCATGAAGAACAGGTTGACAAGGGCCTTTTGTTAAATAATATCTTCTTATTTCATCATGATTATTAGGATGATAAGATGATATCTTTTGTCGTAGCCCAGGATTTGAAGGAAGATTTTATAAGTTAAAGTCAACACGAATTCGCTTAGAAGATGAAGATGAATCTTGCACAGGATATGAATCTTGCATAGGAGATGAATCTTGGGTACGTGGTTTTCTTATCAAATATTTGTCCATAATTCTAGCAAAAGAATAAACAATAAACTATAAGTTCATTTGAAATATTTATAAAATTATTAATTATTGTTGTTTAGTTGTTTCATTAATTTGTTTGTCTTTTATAAACTATAATTTGTTATATTGTTGTTTCATTAATTATAAAATTATTAACTATTATTTAGCTTAACATAATTTAATTTATTTGTCTTTTATAATGTATTGGTTAATTATACAACTTTAATTATTGTTGTTTAGCGTAACAATAAACTATATTTGCTTTAATTTGTTTGTCATTAATTATATTGCTTTAATTTGTTATATTGTTTAGGCGTTTAGCCCCTTGTGCACATTACACTAAACGAGCCGAACATGATTACACATCCCATGTGCAACACAATAATTAAAGCAGTGTAATGTGTAGCACATTACACTACTTTAATTGTTGTTTACCCGGCCCCATGTGTCCATCAGCCATCTACCCTCACCCCACTCAACAGACAAGCACAAGCTGAGTCAGAAAATTTCACAATAGCCTGCCAATCAGAAAATTTCACAATCACAATTCACAAATCACAATACACGTTACACTAAAAGACAATTAATACCAACACCAACACACACTGAGTCACTGACCAACACCAACGGATAAGATAAAGCAAATTCAAAAAGACAAAAAAAAGGCAAAAAGTAAAATAGATAAAGCTCTTCATTCATTCGCCCAGGCGCCAGCCAATCAGAGAGAGAGAGTTATTGACTTATTGAGTGACTCTTAAAGAATAAAGAGAGAGAGAGAGAGATTTTATTTTTTATATTTTCAAACTCACTAAGATAAAGAGAGAGAGACTGAGAGACCGAGAGAGAAAATGAGAGAAAAAGAGAGAGAAATACCTTGAGGGAGGCCGGAGCGATCTGCGAGCACCGAGCATCGATCACCGAGCACCAGAGCGATCTGCGAGCCGATCTACGATCTGCGATGAGGGGCGAGCGACGATGACGACGACGACGACGACGAGCACGACGATGACTACGAGGAGCAATCTACGGCGACGACGAGCTAAGTATTGCGGTTTTTTTGGTTTGGTTTTGGTACAGAGGCTCTGAATTCAGTATTAGGGTTTTTTTTTATTTTTATAAACACCTCTCACCTCTGTGTTGGTTTGTTTTGCTTTTGCTCTGTAGACTGTATAGACTGTATTGGGGTTTGGTTTTCTCTGCTTTCTCTATCAGGACGTGACCGTGGGTTTGATTTTTGATTCTCTGTGTTGGTATTTTTTTTTTTTTTTTGAGAATCTGTGGGTGGGTTTGCTCTGCTAGGCTCGCCGTGGGCTTGGCTTGCCGTGGCTCGTGGGCTTGGCTCTGTTACAATTTTTTTTTTTAGATTTTAGTTCAATTTTTTTTTTGGGCTTTTTTTATTTTTGCTTGAAAGTTGAACAAATAAATTTTGGCTTGGCTCTGTTACAAATTTTTTTTTTTTTTTTTTTTTTCAGATTTTAGTTCAATTTTTTTTTTTAGGTTTTTTTTTTTTTTTTTTTTTTGGCTTGAGAGTTAAACAGATAATTTTTTTTTTTATATAATTTGAGGGTGTTCCTAATTTTTTGATTGAGGGTGTTCCTAATTTTTTTGATTGAGGGTGTTCCTAATTCAGCTTAAATATAAATTTTTTTTTTTATTTTTTTCAGGTTAGGCTGCCTAAGTATCATTTGTCAAAGCCTTCCAAGCGTTCTTTGCCAGTTGGCATACGGTGATTGATAACTTGACTGCCAATGATGTGAGTTTTTTTTTTTTTTTTTTTTTTTTTTTGGTGTTATGTGGTTTGGTTTCCTTTCATTTTGGGTTCTTTGTGATTTTCAAATGTCTTTGGATCCTTGGCTTGGATGTGAGGAGCGTGCTAAGTGTGAATGGGCTCAAGAGCTGAATGGCCATCAAGTATTGTTTGAATGTGCCCATGGGAGGCATTGGTATCTTGGTGACCGAGTGTTAGCTCAAGTTCAACATGTGTACCCTCCTGCGACGATTCTAGTTCAACCTTGTCCTTCCATCCGGTTGGCTGACCTTCTATCTAATGAAGAAATTGCTCATACTCAAGTCGGCCATGTTGTTTTGGGGACACCAGGAGACTATCTTGAATTTGTCCAAACTCAATTGCAGGGTTTTTTAGCTGGCATTCCTGTAACCTCGGTATTTTTCTTTCTTTCCGAAGTCAATTTGCATCTCATCTTGTATCCTCATCTGTATCCTCATCTTCTTTATTTCAACCTTTGTGAAAATATCTGCATGTTGCACTTTTTGGCTTCATCTTCTGAAAAGGATGGAGAGGAAGAGAAGAGTCCTCCTCCTAGCCATGTTGACGGCTCTTCTAGTTCTTTCATGGAGACATATCCTCATTTTCCCACATGGCAGTATGAAGTGATGAATCCTGATGAGTTATACAACTCTGTGAATTTAGACCGGCCAGAGTATACCCCAAATGTCCCTTGGAATGACCCGATATATTCCTGAATCCTTTAGTCTTCTATCCTCATGTTTGCTCATTGAGTTATTTTGAACTTGTGGATTTGTGCTTCAGGTCGATGTTGATCTTGTGGATTTGCTACTTGTGGCACACACTCAATCTTCTCAATATGTGCTAAATGAAATGAACTGGGTATAAGACAATGCTTTCTTAATGCTCTTTGCTTGGATCTCCACGATGATGGATCTAACACTTGTCTCTGTTGATTTTTTCAGAACAGCTGATGCCAACACAAAATCCTTGGATGAAAGGATCAGAAATCTTGAACTTCAGAACCGGCAACAAGAATCTCATTTTTATGCAAGTCAAGAAGGAGACACTGAAGGTAGCTCTTCTAGGGGTGGGTCTAGGAGATCTTCCCATAGGCGGACGCAAAGTCCAAATGATGCTTAACCTGTACTTTAATTTTCTTGCAAAGACAAGAGAAAAACTCCTTAGACAACCTGTAATAATTTTCACTATTAGCTCCTTATCTTTGGATTGCTTCTGATCTTGCTGAAACTTAGATAAGACAAGTTTAGAATTCACCTAATGAAGTCTTGTAGTAAACAATTTGAACTTTTCTAACCACCTTTGATGTGATTTGTACTCACCTGAATGAGGTAGGGCTGAATGCCCCTATTTTGGAAACTTCATGCATGATGACCTTTTATTGTTTTTGAAAAGGGTTTCTTTCTCCTTTTTTTTTTTTTTTTTCTTGAAAGGGGGTGAGTGATTTTTACTTGTTCCAGAGAGAGGGGATAAGGCATAGCCGAATGCCCCTAGTTTAAGAGATAAATGCATGACTTTGGAAAATCTTGACTTGATTAATTTCTCCTCCCTCTGTTTTTGAAACCAGTGATGTAGGTGATTTTTTTTTTTCTTGAAACAAATGGACAAGGCATGCCTAACTGCCCCAGTGTGGTAATCCATGCAAATTTTTGAGAAACTTAATTGTGCAATCAAAAATGAGTGAAAAATAGAGTCAAAATGGACCCGTGAAGTGCCTAAAGACACAAAACAGGGTAATTAGGCCTTGGTTGAGCTGAGTGCTGATCAGCACTCTTATAGTGCCGACTGGCACTTTAAGGTGCCGACGGGCACGTCCAATTTTTCCCCGATTCCTCGCGCTTTTCTAACGCGTTTTTTGTGTTTTTGTGTTTTTCGAAAAATATTTTCTCCGTTTGGGACTATGAAACACTCGTTCAACTTCAAACTCTTGAAACCTATTTAAACCTGGTTAGGGATTGAGGTAGCTTATTTTAGCATCTAACCTGCAAACAAATCTCTGAATCAAAGTTATCAAGAAACAACTATCACATGCAAGAGTTATACATGGCTAACAATCAAAATTTTCCTCATTCAACCATTCATGATATCAATAGATGGGTTCGTAGCTTTGATTTTAGCTCCAAGACCAATTTTACAGCCTACAAGCTAGAAGGAATCAAGGATTTGAGGAATGTCAAGATCAAGTGGGATTTCCTCCGTGCCGCCATGAAGTTCTGGGATACTGAAGACCATGTATTCCAGTTTAAAACTGCTAAACTTTGTCCCACAATTGAAGAATTTTCAGCTATTCTGGGTTATGATCCCAACAAAAAATCTGTAGCAGCTTCTTGTGATCCCAGACATAGGGAGATTTTATCTGGTGCTCTAGGACTTTCTACTTCAATTACCAATAGCATGATTGAAGGCCACATGGTGAATCTTCATGCAGTTGTTTCAAGACTAATTAACAAACGTACTCATGGAGTGACTGACAACATGCAAAAAAATTTTGGCTTAGCTCTTTGCTTCGTGGGAGAATTTTTGCTTTGCTCTGGAAGGCCGGGTTTTGTGGATGCTCGAGCTATTGGCATTGTGAGTCAAGTTAAGGATGGTGATAATCCTATTTCTCTGATCTTGGTAAAAACTCTTTTAGGATTGGATTCCGTATTTCTTAGTGGAGAGTCATAAAACTTTCTTGGGAGTCCCTTGACTTTGCAGATATGGTTGATGGAAAGACTGGACATGATTGCGATGCCAACTATTACTGATTATGGTCCTGGCAATTTTGTCAGTAGGACTATCCTTAAAACTGAGTGTCAAACTGAACGCGACTAGGTGAAATTTCTGAACAAGAAATTTAGTGTCTCAATTCGATGGAATTGTTATTGGTGGAAGTTCCCACCTCCTTTGTTGCGGTCTCCAAGATCAGATCATATCTTCATAATTGGATTAAGGAGGGCAACTTTCTATAAGGCTGATAGACTCTTAAGGCAATTCCAATATGAGAAGGGAATGCTTGGTGGAAAAGAAAGAAAACCTTTCACTCATGTGGACACAAATCCTACCTCTATAAGGAACATGTTGTTGGGCCTGGAGATGGTTGACCGAGTGGATCAATCTTTTGTTAAGGTTCACTTTCACAGGATAACCACAGAATATTCTAACTGGTTGGTGAACAAAATTGCAGATAAGGAGACTGACATGGTTGCTATGAGAAAACAATTTCTTAGAGACAACCAAGAAAAACATGAGGCTGACAACTATGAGTTTAGAAGGAGGGACAAAGATGACAAAGTATCTAACACAGATGGAACCAACGAACAACCAAAGGAGAAAAGACTGAAAAAAAAAAAATAATCTTCTTATTTTTGGCTTTGAACATGCTTACTTTAAAAGTTGGTGTGAAACTCTTAGGTTTAAGAATTATCTAGGACCTCCAGGTTAAGGGTTTTGTTTAGGGTTTAGGTTTTTAGGGTTTGGTTTTTCTTTTTTAGGGTTTGATTTAGGGTTCGGGTTTTGATTTCTGTGTAATGGCATGGTTTAATGGAATGGTAAGATTTTGAATTTTTTTTTTTTTTTTTTTTTTTTGGCTTAATGGGTAAATTGGTGAGTTTGGGGAAGTTGTGACCGAACTAATATATGGTTGCCTACGTATCTCCTTGGCAGATGGATTAGGTCATCACATAGTTCATTTTTATTTGCCTTAACTTTTGCCTAGGCCGCCCTTTCAGGTTTTCAACCCAGCAGACTCTCTCACTTTTTTTCTTTTTTTTTTTAACTCTCCTTTTGCGTAGATCGCCCTTACGGGTTTTCAAGCTACCTTTCTTTTCTTTTCTTTTTTGTTTTTTTTGAATGAACTTAGGAAAGGAAATAACATAATGTACAACCACTTCAGATGTGGTGATTTTAGTCTACCACCTCAGACGTGGTAGTTCTTCAATTGATCCATGTTGGTTGGCTCAATAAAAGATTTTGCATCTAAGTCCATCAACCTAACTGCTCCCCCAAAGTATATCTACTTGATAATATATGGACCTGCCCAATTTTACTTGAACTTCCCATTTGTTTCTTAAATCGAGGCTCAGATCTCATTAAGCACCAAATCTCCCAACTTCAAATCTCTAGTTCTTACTTTCTTGTCAAAAGCTTTCCTAAGCCTCCTTTGATGACCTTGAATGTGATACAAGGCCTTAAGTCTCTTCTCATCCATCATGCAAAATTGGTCATATCTGCTTTGCAACCAATCTACTTCTGGGATTTCACTCTCTAGTACTGTTCTCAAAGAACGAACACCCATTTTAATGGGAATGACAGCTTCCATCCTATACACCAAGGAATAAGGAGTGGCTCCTGTGGAAGATCAAATTTATGTCCTATACCCCCAAAGTGCATAGGGTAATTGTAGATACCAGTCCTTGTAGTTTTTCGTGCTCTTCTTCAGAATTTGCCCTATATTTTTGTTAGCAACCTCAACTGCTCTATTAGTCTGAGGACGGTAGGATGAGGATTTATGGTGCTAAATATTGAACTGTTGAAGTAGATTCTCTGTTTCTCCCTTGAAATGCAGCCCATTGTCTGAGATAATTTCATGTGGTACCCCATATCTACAAATGATATTAGTCTGAATAAACTGAGCAACTTTCTTTGAGGTCAAAACCTTGTATGAGGCAGCTTCCACCCATTTAGTGAAATAATCAATAGCAACTAGTATAAATTCATGGCCATTGGATGCTGCTGGTGAATCTTCCCAATAATATCTATTCTCCATGTAGAGAACGGCCAAGGTGCAGTCATGGTGTGTAACGGCATAGGTGGCATGTGTTTCAGATCTCCATAGACTTGGCATTGATGGCACTTCCAAACATGAGCTACACAGTCTGCTTCGATAGTAGTCCAGTAATAACCTTGTCTCATTATTTTTCATGATAGTATGTGTGCATTCATATGTGGCCCATAACTTGACTCATGAACCTCTTCAATTATTTGCTGTGCTTCCTTGGTAGTCACACAAAAGAGATGAATTTCGTCATATGATCTTCTGTAAAGCCTCTCCCCACAAATAATATAATTAGTAGACAACCTTCTGATGGTCAATTGGTCATTCTTGTTTGCAAACTTTGGGTATGTCCCATCCTTAAGGTACTGTAAAATGTCTGAATACCATTCACCTTCCCCATTCTTTTCCACATCTTCTTCTATTGACAAGCAATAAGCTGGCTTTTCTTTTTGTTCCACCACTATTGGTCGATTTTCATCTTCCTTAGGTCCATCCATCATGGATGCCATTGTTGCTAAAGCATCTACAATCTGATTCTGCATTCTTTGCACATATTGGTACTGGATCTAACTAAATTTTGAGGCCCACTACTGGAGACATTCATGATAAGGCATCAATTTTTCTTCCTTGATCTTCCATCTATTTTAGGTCTGAGAAATTATCAAGGCTGAATCACCATACACCTCTAACTCTTTCACTCCAAGACCTAAGGCTGCTTGTAACCCCATAATGCAAGCCTTATATTAAGTGGCATTATTAATGGCAGGAAAGTTGAGCCTACCAGAGAATGGGATGTGTGTCCCTTTTGGAGAGATTAAGAGAACTCTCATGCCACTTTCATTTTGATTAGTTGCTCCATCAAAATACATCTTCCATAATTCTCGCTCTATCCCCATGATGTCCTCATCCGTGAAGTTTCCTTGGATTTCTTCAGCTTCTTCAGGTGAATAGTGGGCTAAGTGGTCAGCAATTGCTCTCCCCTTCATAGACTTCTGAGTCACATGTTTAATATCAAATTCAGATAGAAGCAGAACCCATTTAGCTATCTTCCCGCCTTGCACAGGCTTTTCCATTAGATATTTCAAATGATCCATTCTTGCAATCAACATGACCTTGAAAGCAATCATATAATGTCTGAGTTTGCGAGTTGCCCATACAAGTGCTACACATGTCTTCTCAAGTGGTGAATACTTCTCTTCATAAGCCAACATCTTCTTGCTCATGTAGTAGATCGCATTCTCTTTCCTAGTCTCCTCTAGGTACTAAGCAAGCAAAGCCCCAATTGCTATATCCGTAGTTGTGAGATACAACAATAATGGCTTTTCAAGTACCGGTGGAACTAGTATTGGCGGCTTCATCAGATAATTCTTAATCTTCAAAAGCTTCTTGGCATCGTTCATTCCATATTGTGGGAACTTCTTTCTTAAGCAATCAGAAATGTGGCTCACAGGTCATGGTGAGCTGGGCTATGAACCTACTGATGTATTGTATCCTCCCTAGAAATCCTTGGATCTCCTTCTCAGTCCTGGGAGGCTTCATCTCTATAATTGCCTTGATCTTGTTAGGATCTACTTCAATTCCCCTCTAACTTACCATAAACCCCAGCAACTTTCCAAATGTTACTCCAAAAGTGCACTTCTTTGGATTCAACCGTAATTTATAGAATTGGATTCTTTCAAAGAACTTCCATAAAGCTAGTATGCGCCCTTCACGGTCTTTGGACTTTACTATCATGTCGTCAACATAAACTTCTACTTCTTTGTGGATCAAATCATGCAATAAAGTAATGGCTGCACGTTGGTAAGTAGCACCAGCATTCTTAAGGCCAAATGGCATGACCTTGTAGCAATACGTCCCCCATGGAGTAATGACGGAGGTTTTCTCCATATCTTCCAGAGCCATCTTTATCTGATTATATCTTGAAAAACTATCCATAAATGACAACAAGGCATGTCCTGCTGTGTTATCAACCAGGATGTCAATGTGAGGCAAGGGAAAATCATCTTTCGGGCTAGCCTTATTAAGATCTCGAAAATCTACTCACATTCTCACTTTCCCATCCTTCTTCGGCACCGAAAACACATTAGCTAACCATTCTGGGTAGTTGACCACCCTCAGAAATCCCGCATTGTACTGTTTCTCAACTTCTTCCTTGATCTTGAGAGTCCATTTTGGCTTCATTCTTCTTCTGCTTGACCGGCTTCAAGGTTGGATCTGTTGGAATGTAGTGTTGCACTATATCTGTATCAATCTCAGGCATGTCTTCATATGACCATGCAAATACCTCTTTGAATTCTGCCAGTAGGGCAACTAATGCATCTTTCTCAGAGGTGGTTAGGGTATTGCCTACTTGTATCATTTTAGGTTCATCATCAGTTCCCAGGTTAACAGGTTGGGTTTCTTCTTTTATAGGTTCTACATGCCCTTGTTTTAATTCCTTATTATTAAGAGTTTCTTTACCAATTTCTGAAATAAAAATATTCAAAACCAACAAATAAGCAGAATCAAAAATCACATTATAAGGAAAAGAGTTCTCAACAGACTCAACAGAAACAAACTCTATAGGAATACGATCACAAACAGACTCAACAAGAACAATAATACTAGCAAAAACAGCCTCAATAGGGATAGAAACAATGTTTTTGGCAAGAGTGATTGGCTCAGTGGTCTTGATCTTCTCTAGAGAGTCTTCCATGGGGTGGGCGACTCCCTCCCATGGCCAATTCTTCAACTCGGTTATGGCTTCAACAATGGCAGGTGGCCCCCAATGAGTTCCTTCTTCCCTCAGCATTAGTACCATGGGATCTTCATCCATATAATTTGTGCCTTCAGCATCAATCTCCATATCTGTGGGCTTGTCGGACACATAAGCATCCAGATGCTCTATGCTATCCATCCACTCGCCAAATAGATCTTGCTTTCCTTTGTTGCTTGGGTGGATGTATTGAAGGAGGTATTCTGACTCATTCCCTTCCATTCTCTCATCTTCACCTTCAAGACTCTCTAGTGTCAAGTTTTTGAAAATGTGGATCATGAGCTTTCTGTCTAATGTGGCCAATCTAGCATCTATGTCATCTTCTTCCTCAGTGTATGGGGTTACTGAGCCAAGTTCTGAATTGTGAAATGACCCTAACTCAGGAATTTCTCTGCCATGCTTGTCATATCGAGGACCTGATCTTGAACTAACATCAATAATGTAGCTCCAATCCGAGGGCCGTCCATAGGGTTAATCATCATAGTCTATATCTTCAATTTCCGTAGCCTCCAATTCTTCATCTTCAACTTCCACATCATCTCCTTCAGCTTCCAACTCATTTTCTTCATCTTCTGTACCATTCTCAATATCTATAGGCTCAGCTTCAACATCATCCTCCAGATTATAACACCCGTCTCACTTAAATTTAATTTAATTTCTTCTAGAGTGGAGTTGATGAATTATTTAATTTATTTTGGAAGTGATATTATTTTATATTATGATTTTCTACAAAAAAAGAAGGGGTAACGTGAAAAGTTATTTTTGTGGATTATTCATATTTAACTTTTAGTCTCCTTATCAGTTAAGGAAAAGGATAAGAAATTAAAACCTATTTGGATTAGGAGTAGTCTCCTTATCAGTTAAGGAAAATGATAAGAGATTAAAACCTATTTGGATTAGGAGTCTAAGTGTTATTGGGATTTTTTAGAGTTTTAGCCTATCTAAACAACCTTAATATGAGTTTTAGTGGGAATTACAGTCTTGGGAGCTTATTCAAGTTTTATAGGCTTCTTAAATGTCAAAGAGATGAGTTTTAGTGGGTTTTAAATTTCAGCCCAAGTGAAAACAGTTTTAACATGTAAAGCTGAAAGGTAAAATAGTGTTTAATTTGTGAAACGCAGAGAGAGAGACTGCAAAATTACATGAAACTTTCTGCATCTGTGTGTTCAGGTATGCCTCTCTCACAAAGATCTATGGGAATAACCTATAAAGCTAGTGTAGTATATTAGACTTGCATGAACTTTTCCATACGAACTCATGACTTAAGCGTTTAGATGATTTGTTATTTGGGATTTACGCAGCTTAATTACTAGTGGTGCTGACTTTATGAACCTGGTATTCTAGAACATGGTTTCGAGTTCCTAAATTTTTGTCAATACATGCTATAGAATACTAAGTCCTACGGTTAGGAATCTTATTGGATGCCATATATATGTAATTTGGGATAATATGATCTATAAGCATAAAATTATTTGGAAGCCAACTTGTACTGGGAGAATTAAATAATATAGAGATCTACATATTCAGCTCATTAGAATTGTTTCCTAGGTATTGATTTTTGGAGTACTTGATAAAGCAATTGGGTACTAAATTAGCTGTAGTTTCAGAATAAGTAGTGAGATACGAATTTTAAGAGTGAAATTTATATTTTCATTGCTGCCTTAGTGTATCAATTCTTATTGAGTCGTCTTGTCCTTATTTAGGTTCTAGTTGACATTGATTCAGACAATTGAGGTGAAGCTTGGTTTAGCAACTAGAGATAAGTGGACTTTAGAACATGACGTCTCTCAAAACGTGTATATTTATATATATTTTTGGTAAAAAATATATTTATATATACATAATTGCAAAAGTGAAGTTTCAGAAACTTATACTATTATCAATGATTTATACACATATATGAATTTTATTATTCTTGAGTGTTATTTTGAAATTATATATGCTAAGAATGACTCAAAACTATATTTTTGAAAAAGTATTTATTATATGATATATGATTGGTATTGACAATATTGCAATAAAGTAAAAATGTTTTCAAACGGTCAGCTAAATAGTCTATAACCTTTGCCAACACAGGGTTAAGTGTTGGCCTTCTGCCAATGTAGTGTTATTGTGGTGTGATGCAGTGTTATCGTTTGCTCTTCGGAGCCAGTGTTATTGTTTGCTCTTTGGAGCCAGTGTTGCCTCTTTGAGGTTAGTGTTATTGTTCCCCATAGGAATCACCCACCAAGTGTTTAGCAGTTTATGTCTTTGTCTGGCTAATGTTTAATGTTTTCCATATCGAACTATTGTTTTATTGTTATTGATCTTTATAAGTAGAAAAATTGTTTATTGTTATAATATATTATTTCTACCTATTTTTACTAATTAAAGTGGTTACTATTTTATTTACTGATTACAGTGTTGTAGTAAATGTTTTCTTTCTGACAGTTTTATAGAATATACTATATTACTGTTAAAACTATTTGTAAATGTTTTGTAAAGATTATATTTTGTCATAGATGATGGTGAACTAAAAATTGAATCAACTCCAATTCGTCCATGAAAGTCGTCCAGGTCAAAAAGATAGGAATGGTCATCCCTTGTAGGACGGTCGTCCATAGGCATAAGTGTCGTCCATCAGGAAAGCGTTTGGACGACCCCTAACACTTGGGAAATTTCCAAAAATATTTATCTACCAAAGCTTGTGAATTGGACCACGTGTTACTATTTTAAAACATGAGCAAGATCTTGGTTCATCGCTATAACTTCCTACTAAGTACTTAACTTCCAATGACAGTTGTAGAAGATAAGATTGAACATTCTAACTCCTATAGTGGTTGTGGAAGTTAAGTCTGAACCTTCTAACTTCCTCAAATATTGGGGAAGTTACGAGACAAGTAACCACTCCAAAGCACACTATATAAGCACTCATCCACATCAAATGGAAGTAAGTTTTTTACACTACTCCAAAAGTTGGAATTCTAAAGTTCCAGAGAGAAAACTAACTTAAACATCGGAGGGTTCTTGGCTGGTTCATTCCGATCACCTTTAATCTTGTGTCTTTTTCTTTTCAGGCCTTCCAAGCAATCACTAGCCCATTGAAGCCTGGAGCATTCAGCCTACTGATTTTCTTTGCAACATCAGTTAGCGGCGTATGTGGGAAGATTAAACTTGCGTTTTGCAATTTATCTTTCTTTGACAAAAGGCTGCATGGTTCGGACCAGATCAATGGCCATCAGTCCAAGCCACCAGGAGAGTGGGAACGCTTCTAGTCATCCTAACCGTGATCGCCAGTCAGCACCTGTCATGCAACCGCCTTCCATACAACAAGTGCAATCCATGGCAGTCGCCGTGGTAGAATTAACCAGTCAGAAAAAAGAGTTGACCAGGGAGATTACTCTAACGAGACAGCGTCATGAAAGATATGTGGAAGGGCAAGCCCAGAGTCAAGAAGTTAGAGAAGGAGAAAACGTTGAGCAAGAGAACCAGTCAAGGGGTACCGCTTCACGAAGAGTGCCACACTTGGAGAGGGGGATGGATCAAATGAGGAAGGCCATGGAGAGATGAGGGAGAAAATTAGAAGGGCAAATCCCGTGGATGATTTAGTTCATCGAATTGATTCCCCTTTCATGGCTTCCATCAACAGTCATCCCTTGCCTTTTAAGTTCAAGATGCCTTCCTTGGACTCATGTGATGGAACGTCCAACCCGTGTGATCATATCGCAACCTTCAAGACTACGACGCACCTTCAAGGGGTTTCAGACGAGATCATGTGTAGGGCCTTCCCTACCACCCTTTAAAGGCCAGCACGAGTGTGGTTCAGCAAGATAGCTCCAAACACCGTGAGTTCTTTCGAAGAATTGAGTAAATTGTTTGTCAACAATTTTATCGGAGGACAAAGGCACAAGCGCTCCTCGTCTAGCCTGTTAACCATAGAACAAGGGGAAAATGAAAGCTTGCGGTCCTTCATTACTCGTTTCAATAGGGAAGCCCTGACGGTAGACGAGATGGACGACAAGTTGTTATTAGCAGCCTTCCATAATGGAGTTATTTATGATTTATTCATCCATAAGCTCTATGAACAAGAGCCTCAAACCATGGTTGAACTCGTCCATTTAGCCCAAAGCTTCATGAATGCAGAGGATTCAATCATAGCCAAGAAGAGGAAGAAGGCCGAGCGAATGGAAGCAGATCTCCCGCGTCATCCAGAACAAGGACCTCATCCAAAGAAGGCCCGGACAGGAGAGAAGAAGGATAGAGACAACAGGAAGGCGGGTTCGTCCTCAGGGAGGAGTCAGCATTACACGCCCTTAAATGCTCCACTTGATCAAGTACTTATGTAAATCAAGGATGACCCATCCTTGAAGTGGCTAGAGAAGATGAAAGGAGACCCTAATAAGCGCAACAAAAAAAAAAAATATTGTCGCTTTCATAGAGACCATAGGCATGACACGGACGAGTGCTATGATTTAAAGCAGCAGATAGAGAATCTTATCAGACAGGGAAAGTTGAGGGGAAAAGATCACAAAGACGAGAAGTTGAAAGGAAAGGTAGAAGAGTCATCACGGCCCCTGCTTGGAGAAATAAGAGTTATTGTAGGAGGAACCTGACCAGGGCAATCTTCCAAGTTAAGGAAGACGTACTTAAAGGTGGTACAAAATTTCCAACTCTCTGGATGACCCCCAAGGACGAGGGGGGGCAAATGAGCAAGCCATTACATTCACGGACAAGGACGCTGAAAGGCTTCACCACCCACATGAAGATGCGATCGTCATCTCCTTGCTCATTACTGATTATAGGACTAGAAGGGTGCTAATAAACAATGGGAGTTCAGCAAACATCTTATACTACCTTGCCTTCGAACAAATGAAGCTTAGGCGAGATCAACTTCATCTAGCAAATTCTCCCTTGGTAGGATTTGGGGGGATGAAACTGCAGCCCGTGGGTACCATTACATTACTTGTGGTGGTAGGAGCATATCCACAATAGATAACTAAAGAAGTGAATTTCCTCATTATGGACTGTTCGTCTTCAAACAATGCCATCATTGGAAGACCAACTTTAAACAGTTGGGAGGCGGTAACATCTACCTACCATTTATCTATCAAGTTCCCAACAAATTATGGAGTAGGTCAAGTGCAAGGAGATCAGTTAGCCGCCAGAGAATGCTATCTAGCCATGTTGGCTATGGACGAGCATGTACAGACGATGAGTATAGATGAAAGAAGGGTTACCGCGGAACCCACGGAAGTGCTGGAAGACGTTCCTTTGGACGAGAATAACCCTGAAAAGTTTAAAAGGATTGAAGCAAGCATGGAAAAGAAGACGAAGCAAGGCCTTGTTCAATTCTTAAAGAAGAGCATTGATGTGTTCGCATGGAGTCATAAGGACATACCAGGTATTGACCTAAGTGTCATTACCCATCGTCTGAGCGTGTATCCTTCCTCCAAGCCTGTACGCCAAAGGAAAAGAGTGTTTGCTCCTGAGCGAGATAATGCCATTAAAGAAGAAGTTCAGAAGTTGACCACGGCAAAATTTATCCGAGAAGTTTATTACCCAGACTGGTTGGCTAATGTGGTGACGGTTAAGAAGGATAATGGCAAATGGAGGATGTGCGTGGACTTCACCGATTTGAACAAGGCTTGCCCCAAGGATAGCTATCCATTACCACGCATTAACCAGTTGGTGGACTCAACTGCGGATCATAAATTGCTAAGTTTCATAGACTCCTTCTCAAGTTACAATCTAATTAAGATGGACGAGGTGGATCAAGAGAAAACATCCTTCATTACCAATCAAGGCCTGTTTTGCTATAAGGATCAGCCTTTCGATTTGAAAAATGTGGGGGCAATTTATCAAAGGCTGGTTAACCATATGTTTCGTCCACAAATTGGACGCAATGTGGAAGTTTATGTACATGATATGTTGGTTAAGAGCACGGACGAGGAAAAGCATCTGGACGACCTTCAAGAGACCTTCAATACGCTTAGACGATATAACATGAAGTTAAATCCTAGCAAGTGTGCTTTTGGAGTTTCGTCAGGAAAATTCCTTGGGTTCATGGTTTCACATAAGGGAATTGAAGCAAATTCTGATAAGATTCAAGCGATAATAGATATGGAGCCATCAAGGAATATCAAAGAAGTCTAATCTCTCACTGGGTAAGTTACTGCCCTTAACAGGTTTGTCTCTAAAGCTACTGACAAGTGTTTACCATTTTTTAAGGTTCTTAAAAAGGCATTTGAATGGACGGATGAGTGTTAAAAGGCCTTCCAAGACCTCAAGACCTACCTCACAGCAGTTCCTCTGCTAAGCCCGTCTATACCAAGTGAAGAATTGTACTTGTATTTGGCAGTATCTCCACATGCAGTAAGCTCAGCATTAATTAGAAAAGAAGGGTAGGAGAAGGAATTCTACTATTTATAGACAGTGAAATTTGGCATCTAAAACGTCACAACTAACCAGAGAATGCCACGTGGCATATTCCTCGAAAAGTTAAATCGACGCGACCAATCACCAATGAGGTCATGACACGTGGCACGACATCTAAACACTAACGTAAAGACACACGTCCAAAGAATAGTAGTAAATTCTACGATACTCTGGACAACCCTTGGACAAGGGGGCAACTGATGGTGAACTAAAAATTGAATCAACTCTAATTCGTTCATGAGAGTCGTCCAGGTTAGAAAGATAGGAATGGTCATCCCTTGTAGGACAGTCGTCCATGGGCATAAGGGTTGTCCATCAGGAAAGCGTCTGGATGACCCCCAACATTTGGGAAATTTCCAGAAAGATTTATCTACAAAAGCTTGTGAATTGGACCATGTGTTACTATTTTGAAACATGAGCAAAATCTTGGTTCAACGTTATAACTTCCTACTAAGTACTTAACTTCCAATGACAGTTGTAAAAGATAAGATTGAACATTCTAACTCCTATAGCGGTTGTGGAAGTTAAGTCTGAACCTTCTAACCTCCTCAAATATTGGTGAAGTTACGAGACAAGTAACCACTCCAAAGCACACTATATAAGCACTCATCCACATCAAATGGAAGTAAGTTTTTTACCCTACTCCAAAAGTTGGAATTCTTAATTTTCAGAGAGAAAACTAACTTAAACATCGGAAGGTTCTTGGCCGGTTCATACCAATCACCTTTGATCTTGTGTCTTTTTCTTTTCAAGCCTCCTAAGTGTTCACTAGCCCATTGAAGCCCAAAGCATTCAGCCTACTGATTTTCTTTGCATCATCAATAGATACTATTGCTTTGTTTTTAGAGACATCCTCATGTTATGCAGTCTCTTATTGAGCTTCTAGCTTACCCCTCTTTTTCCACCCTTTCAGATTAAAGCAGTGGAATGTCTTTTGGTGGTAGATCGGTGGAGCCATAGATTGAAGACTTCTTTTGGAGTTATGTTAGTCGATGGACTATTTTAGTATTTTCTTAGGATAGTGTGTTTGGCATTTGTGAAACTCTTTGAGATTGTATTTGGAGACTTTATTGTTAAAGTTTTTGTTTTTATGGATTTCATAGGAAAGGTTTTTAAGCTTTGAAGTTTATTTGTGGATATTTAATTACGCTCTGTTCCATTATATTATTGTTGATTTTTTTTTATAAGACAGGTCATGCATCTAAATACTCGATATGGGTTTGGAGTGTTACACAAATCTCCGTCATAGTAGTCCACATCATCATCAAAATGGTCTTCATAAAAAGATCCTACATCTTCATCCTCTTTATCACTAGGGGGTTCTCCTCCATCATTTCCACTATATTGGCTATCATAATCTTCACTATTGTTGCTGTCACTATTACTATCACTATTGCTATTGTCCTCGCTGTCTCCATGTCACTGCTGCTACTATCACTACTATTATCACTCTTGTCGTCGCAACCTTCATCATCATCACTAGGGGCTTCTCCCCCTTCCTCATCTTCATCATTTGTTCTTGCTTCATATAGGCTTTTCAATGCGTGTTGGCAAGCTTCCTAGTAATCTTCCATATTGCAAATGGCATCTCCCAGAAGCGTAGTCATTGCATTAGGGTCCATGTAATCAACCCAATCTGTTGGGACACAATTTGTGTCTTCCTTCTTCAGTTTTAGAAGTTTGTTGATACAATCAAAGAACAGCTCAAATCTAGGCACCATTGTTCTTGACTCAAGATCGAATCTTGGTTCAGGGAATCCCCAATAGCATTGACTATCTCCAGCTTTGACAAATTTTTCGTTCAACATGGGAGTATAAAGCTTTAGGGGTTCCGAGGGACAAGGAAGTCCCTTAGCTTTAGCCTTTGCACGAGCCATTCTTTTTACCTCCATCTCTAGCAAGTCATCATTAGTGGGCTTATAACCTAGCCCAAAAGGTGGTGTGGGAGTGGGAATTGTGGAGACTTGAGCAGTTGCATTCTTCACAGTCTTCCCTAAGTTCATCCCTGGAAGGTAATTCATTCTTCTCATCATTACCACCACATTATTGTTGCTGTAGGGAGCAAAGTCCATGGGGATCTTCTCCACTTCTTTTTCTCTTCTTTCAAAACCAGACTTCTCAATTTCAAAGCCATCTAAGGTCAATGGCTTCTTCTCAGAATCAATACCAAAAACGGGCTTTGGTGCGGTCAAAGTATCGCCATATATGGTAACCATGGCTCCTTCACGCGGAAACTGAACCTTTTGGTATAGGGATGAAGGTACAACCTTTGTATCATGGATCCATGGTCGCCCAAGGAGCATATTGAAGCACGATGCTATGTTCAGGACTTGAAATTCCACCTTCTTGATCATTGGCCCTATAGTGAGCTTTAGTGTCACAGTTCCCAAGACCACTCTTCTACTATTGTCATACGTCCTCACATGCTGATTAGTTGGCACAAAATCTTCATTACTTAGGCCCAAGCAACTTGCAGTTTTTAATAGACACACATTTAAGGCACTTCTGTCGTCAATTAGGACCATTGGAATCCTCTTGCCTTTAGCGTCTACAGTAATGTGCAATGGGTCATTGTGGTGCTTCCCTTTCTTCGTCAAATCTTTGTCAGAGTAGGAAATTGTGAGTTCCCTACTTATAGACCTAATCATAGATTCAAATCTTGAGAAGTAGTGGTTGTACAGACTTGGATTTGATTAAGAAGGTCTACCAGATTCTGGCAATGCTTGTATAAGGCCATGAGTAAACCCTATAAAGATATATTGGCTTGAGTCTTTTGCAACTGCTTGAGGAGTTCATCCTCTTTAGTGGGTGTTTGTTGGGTAGATTTGTTCAAGGCTTCTTTTGGGTTGTTTGTCTGCAGAAGTGGGGGTTTGAAGTGTCTCCCCCCTTGTGATATGGGCAATTTTTTATGGGTCATTTAGATCGGTATCTTGAGGTTTGAAGTGTCTCCCCCCATATGCAAATGTTGGGTCATTTGATTGGGGTTTGAAGTGTCTCCCCCCGTATGTAGGTGTTGGGTTGTTTGATTGGGGTTCGAAGTGTCTCCCCCCATATGTAGGTGCTTGGTAACTTGCTTGGGGTTTGAAGTGTCTCCCCTCATTTGTGGATGTTGGGTAGCTTGATTGGCGTTTGAAATCTCCCCCCATATGTGGATGTTGGGTAATTTAAGGTTTCTGTAGCATCTTTACTCCATATATCATACCCTGTAGTTGATGTCATACCCATCAACTCTTCCCACGTCATCATACAGCACTTGGGTAAGTCACAAATCAACTTGGATGGGTCCTTTTCTCCTTCCTCTTCAGTCATCAAGCAATTAATCCTAGGTCCTCTTCCAAAATTGTGGTTGGGCAAGGGATTATTAGTGATGCTAGGCCTTGTAGGTGGTGCAATCACCTTATTGTCTATTAGATCTTGAATTGCATGACGAAGGCCAAAACAGTTGTCAATGTCGTGGCCAGGGCTTTGATGGTAGGCGCATCTCTTACTCACATCAAATCTTGTAGGCAATGGGTTTGGAATTGGTCTTGGGTCTATGGGTTTTAGCAACTCCTTTGCTTTTAGTTTTTCAAACACTTGACTTACAGGCATATATAACTCATGAAATTCTCTCCTAGGCCTTGAAGGTGGCCCTTGTGATATTGACACAGGGGCAATTAGAGCGATAAGTTGGTAAGGATCATTTTTGTATATGTTAGAAACTTCTGCAATTTTAGAATTAGATCCTAAATTCTTTTTAAACCTTGGTGGGTCCTCATTCTTTATAGTGCCATTATTTATTGCATCCTCAATTTAGGTTCCAGTAGCAATCAAAGCTTTAAGATTAGGAAAATATTAAGCAAACAAATACTTACAGTATACATGTCATAAGTTTTTTACAACCATGGTTAATTGTTCTTCTTCACTTAGCCTATTCATCATCTGTGCAGCTTTGGACCTCCACTTGGTAATGAAGGTAGAGAAAGATTCTTTCGGCTTTTGCTTAGTGGTCTCTAAATCTCTCCTTGTCACATCCACTTCTATGCCGTACTTGTATTGATTATGAAACTCGCGGTAGATGTCCTCCCAACTCCTTGCTCTAGCATCATCTAGGTTGAGAACCCACCTAAGAGCGGCTCTAATCAGGGTGTTTTGAAACATTAAAGTAAGTAATTCTTCAGTTGCTCCTAAGGGCTGCATGGCTCTCATATACATCTTCAAATAGGACTTTGGGCAACCAATCTCATTGAACTTGTCCAAGGTTGGCATCTTAAACTTGGGAGGCTATCTCACATCGGGGAAAAGTAAGAGTGATTGGTAGTCCATGAGGTCTTCCATCTTGCGAGCTCTTTTGATCATCTCTTCCACCTTGTTTATCCTCTCATTGATCTTCTTCTCACCCTCCACAGTTGGGGGATTATGATCAGTCTTGTTCTCCTCTTGACCACTCTTCAGGTTCTGAAATTGTTGCACGATAAGGTTCATGTCCTCCCTCAATTGGATTTGACTAGCTACCATGGTGTTTAGTTGCTCTTGAGTGTTCATGGGTTCTTCAGTGTTTGGATGTTCTCCCATTTCCGCCATAGTGATGGAGTCTTCAAACTTCTTATGGCTTGGACTGTCTAGTAGGTTGAATACAGGATTGTGATGTTACAGCAATAGAGTGTCTTCTATGCTCATGGGCTTCAGTACCATGATGGACTTGGAACTGGAACTGCTAGCTTGAACGTCGGTTTTAGGTTCTCTTTGGAGTCTTCCCTCTGATCTTGACCAAATTTTCCCCTAAGAAAAGGCTTGGTTGGGTCAATCAAAGCTAAGTCCCCATCTACATTAATCAACCAACCAAACAAACACACACAACATGCAATGCCATTTTAACATGGAACAGCCTAAGGATAGGTTTTAAGTCATTACATTATGGGGTGGGTTTGTTGTTTTATTGTTTCCCATAACTAGGACGTTACACCTCCCAACTTGTAATGTAATGAACATTACGTTGGTCCAAATGGCATGGTCTATCCTTTATAGTCAACAAGAAATGATCCAGTGACTTTGGGCTAGAAGTTGGTGAGTTCACCACTGGGTACCCGAATCTAATGAAGACCAGTGATCCATGGTTACTACCACCATATGTTGAGATGGATACATGCATATCTGTTGTTTTGATGGCACACACTATGACAATTAGGGAAAGCTCTTAATAATCAACATGGCAACACAAACAAAAAATATCATACAAACATCTCAAGACATAGACAACCAAACAAACAAAAACATCATACAAAAAACAATGGTACACAGTTCGTCACTTAAAGTCTAATACAAAGCTTAACCTTCGACATCTCCAGTGGAGTCGCCACTATGAGAGACCGCGCTTCCTTTGAGGGAAGGAGTGCTCTCAAAAAAGATATTTGGGTGCTTTTAAGGGCACCTCTCTTTTGGGTAGTGGTGTGGAGTCGCCACTTATTTTTTATACAAAAAAAATAAGAAAAAATAAATATAATTACATGTTAAAAATACTTCAAATGTCATTGATTGAATAAAAAAGTACAATTTTGGTAAATTAACCTTACAAGGCTTTGGTCCTAGTTACAATCTATGCAAAAGAATACAAAGCTTTGGTCCTAGTTACAATCTACCAAACTTAAAGAAAAAACACCAGTCTACCTATCCAAAAAAAAATCCTAAGAAGGCACACATCCTGCCCAGACAGAGTTTGGTCTTCTAGACTCTAATGGCCATTATATACCCTTTTTCTATGATGCTGAATGATATGTTATAGCACACGTGACAAACACTTGATAAAAATTAATTTGAACAAATTTGTCTTATGAATATGCCCTCTTTTCAAATAAAAAATCAGATCTGTTTTAAAAAGTAAAAAAAAAAAAAATGAGATTTGATTACTAAAAATCAAATCCGTTTTTTGTAAAGAGTAAAAAGAAAGATCTTGTTATGAAAAATCAGATCTGTTTTGAAAAGTTAAAAAAAAAAGGGATTTGATTTGTAAAAATCAGATCTGTTTTGTGAAGAGTAAAAAGAAAGATTTTTTTAAGAAAAATCAGATTTGTTTTGAAAGGTTAAAAAAATGAGATTTGATTTGTAAAAATCAGATCTGTTTTTAAAAGTTAAAAAAATAAGATTTTTAAAAGAGGATTCGTATTCATGAGACAAACTTATTATGCATGCATCGCATATTTAAAAAAAAAAAACTTTAACCTAACTCTTAATTCCTTTTTTGAAATTTCAAAATCTGCAACTTTATAAAAAAGAAAAATTTTCAAATCTGTATTTAATGAAAATACAGATCTGTTTTGAGATAAGAAAAAAAAAATCAGATTTGTATTTAATGAAAATACGGACCAGCTTTTAGACCAGAAAAATTCAGATCTGTATTTAATGAAAATACATATCAATTTTGAGACCAAAAAAATTAGACCTGTATTTAATGAAAATACAGATCAGTTTTGAAATTTTATAAAAAAAACTTTGATGATCATTAGCGGATTTTGAAATCAAAGAAAAAGAATTAAAACAAACAATCAATTAAAGAAAATTCCAACAAAGTATCTAAGCATGGAAATTATGTATTAAGAACAAGGCACAAATAAACATATTAACCATATTCACGCAACAAACAACAACATACTAATTAATGGAAAAGAAGAAAAAATAGAAGACATAATTAAATACCTCTTGCATGAGCATGCTCTTCAAATGAAAAAATATTTTAAGAAATAAAAGAAGTTTATTCACCTCTTTGAGATCTAAAATACTTTACTTACAAAAAAGAAGTTTCAAAAGCAAAAGCCTCCAAAATGTCTTTAACGTAAGGGGAGCAGAGAAGTCAAAATAGAAGAGCCCTTAATTCTAATTTTTTCCCCCTATTTATAGAGGTTGGGATGCTTAAAAAATAAGCTGAATGCGATCAAATACGAATTGGAACGCGTCCTTATCTCAAAAAAGTTGAAAAAGATAGGCTTCATCTCAATTAGGGGATCCCCGGGCTGGGCTAAGTGAATTAATGCATGTAATGCAACCCTAAATTTTGGGTATATGAATGGTCACTCTAGCCATCTTCCAAGATTAAATTATGGGTGCAAAATCAAGTGTTTACACCAGCGTTAGGCTGTTCAATACGGTCTCATTGCTCATGATGCAGATGTAGATTTGAGGAGCTTCTCTTTGATTAGGGCTCATTTCAGGAGGCTATCTTTTGATGAGGTGAGTTAGGAATTTAATGCCTCTCGTTATTTCTCCTGCATGTCTCTTAGGGTTTTTCTCTTGGAGTCCTTGGGTGGGTGCCCTTACTGTTGCAAACCTAAACTTGGAGGCAGCTGCCATTGTCATTTCTAGGATTACTCAGCCCTTCGAGGGTGCTGACTTGAGGGTGCTCTGCTTAGCGAAGAGGGTACGTTGTCAGTTGGTGGGAGGGGATGCCCCACAGGTTTTGATGGACCCTTTGGAGTTTATTCTTGCTCCGCTTTCCATGACGAATGCTAAGTATCAGTTGTGGAAGAGTGGCATTCCCTATACCTAGAGGGTTTCGGAAGAGTTGGATTATGAGGAGTTCAATGACACTCGCCTCATGCCCTCCTCATCTCCCTTGGTCGATCTATGTCTATGGTTTAGACGGTTTTGCTCGTGAGTGTACGGTGGGCCACAACACAAATGTCATGAGCTACCCTTTTCCTGAGGGTACACGAGTGGTGAGCTTCCCTTATCCTCTTTCTTTTTCTATTCTTGTATCCCTCAACACTTGTTCTAACACTTCCTTTTTTTTAAATTCAGCCCACTGTCCAAGAGCATGAGGAGCTGGTTTGGCTCGCGGGGAACATCAAGCTGGAGTTGACCTAGTATTCCAAGCAGATCTATGGTCTTAGAGGGTTTGCCTACCTGGGTGATGATGACAATGATGATGATGATGGTGGTGATGGTGGTGGTGATTCAGAGGCAACTCCTAGCTATCAGCCAAGGAAGAGGCGCTTCCAATGATCTTACAGTTCAAATACACAAACATACAACATATTTCCAGTTTTCATTTCTCTTTTCCTTTTTCATTAGCATGTATTTCTGCATTTTAGCTTTTATTTGAGACATTAGGTTGTATTTAAGAACATCTTTTACATTTATGCTTTAATTTAGAACATGTACTTAATTTACAACTTATGGGGATAATTGCACAATTCTATGCAATTTTTCTTTTCTTGATCTTTAATGCTTGAAAATCTAAGCTTGATTATGCCTTGAGTAGTCCCTTAAGCTGTAGGAATCATGGGAGGGGTCTTGGTGGAAGAATCACACTCCAAACAGGAAAAGGAATTTGGGTCTGCCTTCCTTCATGCATGCGTACATGCGCGCCTGCATAGATAGGTCTTGACCATGCGTATGCAACTTTGATTCTGCGTGCATATGCCGCGAGTAAAAAAAAACCATAACCGCCCTATGCAAGTATAAAATAGCCGTTGGGTGCCTCCAAACCCTCACCAAATGTATTTTAAGCTTAAAAAAATACTCTTTAAGGCTTTCCAATGGTAGAATTCTCTTAGAAGTCTCGGCATGATCAAGAAGCTTGGCCCTAGTTTTGAAGAGTTTCTCATTCCTTTTGATCTCTCTTGCATCTTTCCATATCACCAAATCAAGGTGGATAAACCTCTCCCTTGAACTGCTGCCAACTTTTGGATTCCTACTCGACATGTTTTTCATTTCAATGGTATAGAAATATGTCCTACTATTGAAGAGTTAATGCTATCATGGGCGAATCTGAGATCAACACTCTCATCCTTCCTACTATTGGTGGGGATATCCTCACCTTGGTCTAAGCTCTTTTGGGTGTTTCTCTTGTCAGGACGTAGCATTGGTGCATGTTCAACAAGTTGAACATCCACTCAATTTTTGCGTAATTTTCTCAGTTAACCGTTCCTGTGGCTGGTAGGTCACGTTCTTATTATCTCAATGCTTTCTATTTATGCATTCTTGCGAGATACTTCTTGGTTCAGGAGACAAATCACATAGATCGAAGAATGTGCTTGGTGGTTAGTGATCTGAGGGCGGGAAGTCCTGTGGGCATGATCTTGGCTGAAACCCTTAATGGCTTGGATGAGGTCCATAGGAAGGGAGCAATTTTCTTTGCGGGGAGCCCTCTCCTTCTTCAGGTACAATCCCAAATTTTTTCCTAAGCTCTCAACCTAGCGGGATCCCTCTAATTTTTGTATGGATTGCTTTTCGGTTTTCAACCAATTGAGGCTCCTTATATCGTCTTTGTCATTTTTTTTCTTTTCTTTTTACCTCTCCTTTTTCCACTCAAGCTTTCTTTCCCTTCTCTTCCCTTTCCTTTTCTAGATAATGGCTATATGAGAGGCTTTGATTGCTTCATCCCCCCACTATTCCTCTTAGTCAATATCTCCTTGAGCACTATCGTGACCATAGGCCTTAGCACGCTGAGATGAGTTTTGATGAGTTCACTGAGTTCATGATGCGCATTGATGTCATAGATATTCAATGGGTAGTGTAATGGTGGCGCATTTCAAGCATGGTCAATCATAGCTTTAAGGATAACTGTGTTCCTTTGGTTGGGCTTCGTTGTTGCTCTTACTACTCTACATGTTGCATTGTAAGGCAATTTAATGACCGTCAAGGAGCTCCTAGTGATGATGGTTCCTTCCATACCATAGCATTTACTGATAGGATCTTAGGTAGAATCCGTGAGACTTGGTCACAAAGGATGGTGACCAAAGGCATCTATTTTCCTCAATTCCTTCATCCAACTTTAGGGTACAAGAAATGGCTAAAGGCTGACATGAAGTGGGTTCCCAAAGATGAAAAAGCTTATAAGAGGTCCAACAAAAAAAAGAAGGCTGACTGACTACCTTGATATGCCCCAAATTTTACTTTTCTGCACTTTATGATTCTCATGTCTTTTCTTTTGAATTTAATAAAGGATTGGAATGTTCCAAATCCCCAATGGAAACAATTTATAATCTTTTAATTTGAGCAATAAGAGAATCATCCATTTATTATCTTTGCTTATTGTCATTATTTTTCTTTTTCTTTTTTCTTTTTTCTTTTTCTTTTCTTTTTTCCATGCCATGTAATTTTTGCCCATGATGTACTTATAGGAATTTTTGCCATGCCCATGGTCTTTTTTCCTATCTTTTGCCTAGACTGCCCTTTCAGGTTTTCAATCTAGTGAGGTTCTTTTGCCTTAACTTTTGCCTAAGCCGCCCTTTCAGGTTTTCAACCTAGTGGGACTTTTTTTCTCTTTTTTTTTTTCTTTAAAATGTTATATCTTCGAAGACTATCCATGTTGATTGGATGAAGCATCTCTTCTCTATCCAAATCTATAATTCTTATAGCACCTCCCGACATGATTTTATTGATAATAAAAGGCCCAGACCATCTTGGCTTCATGTTCGCTCTTGGATCAAAAGTTTCATCTCTAAGCACTTTTAGGACTAAGTCCCCTTCTTTGAGGTTTCTAGGTTTCACTTTTTTGTTGAATGCTCTAGCAATCCTCTTTTGGTATCCTTATGCAAGGTATTGTGCCCTAACTCTTTTCTCATCTATCAGAGCCAATTATTCATATCTTTCTTTCATCCAATCCTGCTTTAGGACCTTGGTTTCCACAAGCACTCTTAAAGATTGTATCTCTACCTCAATGGGAAGGACCACCTCGCTTTCATAGACCAAAGAGTAAGGGGTTGCCCTAGTCGACACACGGATAGAAGTTTTGTAGCCCCATAAGGCAAATGGAAGTTTCTCGGTCCAATCCTTGTATGTTACTACCATCTTGGCTAGGATGTTCTTGATGTTCTTATTGGTTGCTTCTACAGCCCCATTAGTCTGTGGTCGGTATAGTGAAGACTTATGATGCTCAATGTTGTACAACTCTATGATCTTTCAAACTTCTCCCTTAAAGTGGGAGCCATTATCTAAGATGATCTCTTGTGGTACCCCGTACCGGCAAATGATGTTATTCTCTATGAACCAAGCCACATGCTTGGCTTTCAATACGGAGTAGGAGGCCACTTCCACCCACTTGGTGAAGTAGTCAATCACCACTAGGATGTACTCATGTCTGTTTAATGCCTTTGGGGCTATCCTTGCAATCACATCTATGCCCTAAACTAAGAAAGGCCAAGGGGAGGTCATGCTGTATAGCTTGCTTGGTGGCACGTGATTCAAGTTTGCATATGTTTGGCAGTCATGACAACGTTTCACCAAGTCTACACAATTAGTCTCCATCATATTTCAATAGTACCCTATCCTTAGGATCCTTTTGGCCAACATTCTCCCATTCATGTGAGGACCACAAATCCCTAGATGAACTTCTTCCATAACCCTTTCGGCTTCCTCTTTCTTCAAACAACGGAGATGTATGCCATCATAACACCTTTTATAAAGCCATCCTCCACATAAGATATATTGCATAGCCATCATCCTTATCAAATGATGTTCTCTCTTATTGGCACTTCCAGGATACACTTCCATTTCCAGAATTTCATGATGTAATAATACCAAGGAACCCCTTCTTCTTCTATAGACAAGACTGAAGACTCGATTTTCCCCTTGTGTACTAGTTCATAACTCTGCCCAATCTCTAGAGGTCATGTCCATACTACTTCAGGTATTCAACCATGGAGGCTAAGGTAGCCAAGGCATCTGCAAATTGATTCTAAGCCCAAGGGATGAGAGTGTATTCAATCCTATCAAAGGTTTTGGTCAAGTCCTCTAAATATTGTTGGTAGGGCTTCAAATGTTCTTCCTTTACTTTCCACAATTTCTGTGCTTGGGCTATGACTAAGGTTGAATCCCCAAAGACTTCTACTTCTTTTACCCTTAACCCTCAAAGAGCTTCCATTCCAGCGATACAAGCTTCATATTCTGCCAAGTTATTAGTCGCCTCAAAGTTCAATTTGACAGCCAAAGGCACATGGGATCCACTGGGGGTGATCAAAAGTACTCCTATCCCATTCCCATATTAGTTCACGGCTCCATCAAAATACATTTTCCATGCCCCTAGTTCAATATCCAAAATACCTTCATTTGGGAAATCTTCTTTTCCATCATCTCCCTTTACGGGGTTCTCAGCACAAAAATCTAATACAACGCTCCCTTTGATCATTTTTCTTGCCATATATTTCAAATCGAACTCCGCTAATAGGATCAACCATCTTAACAATCTTCCACTTAATGCAGGCTTTTCAAATAGATTCTTTAATGGATCCATTCTAGCCATTATCCATATCTGGAATGGTAGGATGATGTGTCTCAAACATGACTTTTCTATGGGGGTGTATCTAGTCTTATAATTATGGAACCTTTTACTCAAATAGTAAACCGCTCTCTCATTCTTACCCTCGTCTTCTTGTGCCAACATGCTTCCAACCGCATCTCCTATGATGGAGAGGTATAGTAGTAATGGCCTTCCCTGCCTCAGGGGTACTAGGATGGGTGGATGAAGGAGGTATTCTTTGATAAGTTCAAAGGCTTTTTTACATTCATTGTTCCATGCATGGGGTTCATTCTTTCTCAAAAGCTTAAAGATGGGCTCACAAGTGGAAGTGATTTTGGCGATAAATCAGCTGATATACTGTAGTTAACCTAGGAATCCCCTTATTTCTTTCTCACTCTTAAATGGAGGCATCTCCAATATGGCTTTGATCTTAGATGGGTCAACTTCAATCCCTCCATAACTTACTAAAAAGCCAAGCAATTTCCCAGGTGTTACTCTAAAGGTGCACTTTTGGGGATTCAACTTCAATCTAAACTCCTTGATCCTCTCGAAAAAATTTCTCAAGTTAATGATGTAACCCTATCTATCCTTGGATTTCAGGATCATGTCATCCACGTATACCCCAACCTCATTATGCATCATGTCATGTAACAAAGCTGTGGCCATCTTTTGGTAAGTTTCTCCCGCATTCTTGAGCCCAAATGGCACTACCGTGTAGCAATAAATTTCCCATTCTGTTGTGAAGGTGGTCTTAGTCATATCCTTTAGAGCCATCTTGATATCGTTATATCCTGAGAAACCATCCATGAAAGACATCAAGGCACTACTAGTCGTATTATCCACTAAGACAAATATGTGGGGAAGAGGGAAATCAACCTTAGGGCAAGCTTTGTTCAAATCCCTGAAATCAACACACATCCTTACTTTTCCATCCTTCTTTGGTATGGGCACAACATTGGCTATCCATTCAGCTTGGTGTACGGGTTTAATGAACCCTACTTTCAACTGCTTAGTGACTTCTTCTTTGATCTTTAGAAGCCATTCGGTTCTCATATGCCTCAACTTTTGCTTGATGGGTACATACCATGTGAGCATAAATATCAATGTGGTGTTGAACTATCTCGGGATTGATGCTGGGCATGTCTTCATAGGACCATGCAAACACTTCTTGAAATTCTGTAAGAAACTTTTTGAGATCTTTTCTTTCTTTTTCATTTAAGGTTGAGTCAATTTTAATTAAACGTGGATTCTCATCATTGCCCAAATTAATAGTTTCAAAAGTTGGTTCCATAGTTTCAATTTTCTTTTCAATAGTTTATTAATTTCATTTTCAAATTCATTAGAATCATTTAAGTACAGAATTTCAATATTATGGGACACATCAAAATAAGCCAAATCAAAATTCATCTTATTGAAAATGTTAAAAAGTACATTGGAACTTGCATTACAAAATTTCTTTCCCTCATTCTTAGAAAACTCAACCCAAGTCCGATTATTTAGGTACCCCATAGCAGGCATGATAAAGGTAGAAGGATCGCTTGGCTATTCATTGGTGATGGCAAACACGTCCCCCTCCGTCTTCAGCATAGTCTCCATTGCTTCAGCATCCATGTAGTCCATCCAATCGACTTCTCCTTGAACTTCCTTGAACACCACAGTAGGCTTCTCCTTGAAAGTAAGCTTCTCCTTGAAGAATATCTCCCAACCCGGATATACTTTTCCATCCTTACCTACCCAAAGTTCGGGAAAGCCAAAAAAAGAAAAGTCTCCTCCTTCCTTCACAAAGTTTCCATTAAGGGTACCAAGGTTCCTTTTGATTTCATCGCAACCTTCAAAGAATCCCAAACCTTCCTCGGTCAATTGAGTCTTGAAATTGGGGAATTCAGCCACCCATTTTCCTTCTTTTCCAAGACCCATACCAGGCATATACCCCATGTTCTTCATCATTGTAATCACCTCATGGCAACAATATAGGAACAAGTCTGTAGTATACCTTTCATCTTTCAGTCCATAGTCAGCCATGTTCACAAACTTAAAGCCACTCATTTGAAACTCACTTCCTCCTTTTTCGAGTCCATAGGCGGGAGCTAGGATCAAACCATCGCTAATTATCACACTAATACCTCCCTTCCATAGGATTTTCATCTTTTGATGTAGCGAAGAAGGGATATCCCCAATGGGATGAAGCCGTGCCCTTCCTAAAAGAAGGTTGTAGTTAGGGGTGATGTCCATCATGTGGAATTCCACAATCATCTCCAATGGACCAATCTTGCCTTGAAAGTTCCCATAACCTTTCTTGAAGTATTGTCATATGCCCTAACGGTCAGAGGAGAGGGGATGATCATCTCCACATCCATGCCAATGGTGAGAGTGGTCTTAAAAGGGCATACATTCAATGCGGACCCATTATCAATAAGTACCATTGGAACCTTGGCGCCCATGCATTCAATGGTGATTTGCAATGGCCTAGTGTGAGTGGCTTTTTCGAGAGGAAGTTCTTCGTCGGAAAAGGAAAGGAGAGGATGAGATGGGGCTTCAACTCCCATGAAAGATAGCACTTCTTGCGGTGTAGTTTCTATAGGTACTTCCTTTCCATTCAAGGCATCTAAGAGAGCACTGAGATGTTTGTGAGAAGCCATTAGTAAGCTCCATACAAACACATGGGCTTGAGTCTTCTTCAATTGAATCAAAACTCTATCTTCTTTCTCTTTCTCTTCCTTTCCTTTAGGCTCTGTGGGCTTAGACCCTTCTCCTATGTCCCTACTAGGATGATCCTTTTCCAAAAAGGATGGCTTGTAGTGCTTTCCACTCCTAGTAATGTTTAACACATTGTCTTCCACAACCCTTTTCTTTAACTCAGTTATCCATTTGAGGAGTATCCCCCACACATCCACCACATTTTTCAAAATCTCATCCTCGTCATTCCATATCCCTTGAACTTTTACCACATTAACTTCTATGGTCTCTATCAACTTTGAACAATCCCATTCGATCTCATCTACTTGCACCCAATTTTGATATAAAAAAGGAGCTCGATGGTAATCGGACAAGGGGTTCTTCCTAATGCTAGGCTTGGTGATGATATTGGGATTTGGGAGGGTTCCATTGTCTATGAGGTCTTGTATTTCGCGCTTATCGCGGAAACAATTGTCGGTTTTATGGCTGGATTTTTGGTGGAAGTGGCAATATTCATTGAGGTTCCAAGTGGGAGGTACGGGATTGGGCATAGGTGTGGGATCTAGAGATTTGATGAATCCCTTGAAGGACAAATTTTCATATGCTTGGGCGAGGGTCATTCCTAGATCAGAAAATTCTCGGCAGGCTTTCTTTGTGAAGCTTGGGTAGGCTAAGGTTTGTTGAGGTATGATGGCACTTACATTCATGGGATTGGGTGCTTTAGAAGTAGCTACTCCTCCCCCATATGTCTTCTTGATTAGAGGTTTTCTCTCACCTTTCTCCAATTTCCCATTATTGATGGCATCTTTAATTCTAGTTCCACAATCACACAATTCTCTAAAAGAACTAATAGGCAATGACAAGAGCCTACTATTATATGCCGGAAGCAAGTTCTTGATAATCATGTTGATTTGGTCTTTCTCATTTGGCCTATTAACCATTCTTGATGCCTTTCCCTTCCACCTAGTCATATATTCAGAAAATTTCTCCCCTACCCCTTGTTTAGTGGTCTCCAAGTCTCTTAAAGTCACATCAATCATAGTATTGAAGATGAATTGATGCACAAACAACTCTACTAGTTCATTCCACACTTTAGTCTTGCTCAAATCTAAGCTATAGTACCACCTTGATGCACCTCTCATGAGTGAAAGAGGGAATGCATGCAAAGTTTGCTTCTCATCCAACCCTTTCATTTCAGCAATGCTTAGGTACCTCCTAACATGTTACTTTGGATCTCCAGTTCCATCAAACTTTTCCGCGTCAAAAATTTTGAATTTTGGAGGCAATGCGATGGGAGTCTTTGAACTTATGCCTCCCATGTTATTGAGGCAATCATCCATCCCTTGGGCCTTTAGAAAGGCTAGTTGCATCATCTCCATCTTCTCTTTCATAGCCATGGTCTCCATAATGAGCTTCTCAAATTGTTTGTTCCTTTCGTTATCGGCCTTCTCTCTTTCATCCCAACCTTCCCCTTCTTCATCATCAAGAATCTCTACATGTGCGGCCTCTTTCAGCTTGGCTTCTTTTAGTTTGGCGAGGCAACTCCCCATCTTTTTGAGAACATTTATAGACACTGCATTTTGTTCCCGTTAATAAATTGTGGTCCCTGGCCCCAATGATGAGCTTGACATATGTCAACCAAGGGTAATTAAAGAGTTTACAATAGTTTGGAAGTAATCACAACTCAAAATTGCTCAAATTGCTTTGAAATCAGTACTGAAAAATGACCTTTGCTCACTGTTTTGAAGATAAATTTTGATCCACAAATAATTTTTAAGTGAAGTTTGTTTCATTGGAAATTAGACATCCTGGGCTTCAATTTGAACATAAATTTTGCCTAATTTGGACTTATATTGAATAAGTTATGACTGTTTGAAGTTGGGCCAATTAGGCAGCCCGATTTTCTGAGTTTTAAAACTTCCTTTTAAGGGCCCAAAACATCATGCTTTGATGTGGGCCAGCCCATAAACCTTGAGAACGTCCAAAGATCATTAAAAAGCCCCCCAAAACCCTAATTTTAACTTAAAAATACTCATCTTATGCCTCCAATCAAAACCCTAGCTAGAGAGAGTGATTTTTTGGCCTCCATCTTCTCTAAAACATTTTTTTCACTTTTCAAAACTGGATGGCAGCCCTTTAGTACGTTTTTTTAATCATCAAAAAAGCTCTCTTTAGTTAGTTCTAAGGCAGAATTTTTTTTACAAAATTGTTTTCTAAGAACCTTTTCAAAACCTTTTGTTCTTGAGTTGTGATTTCTAACAAATATTGTGTTCTTTGATTATCTTTGTCTTCTCTATCTAACCTTTGTGATTGTAGGCACTGAGGGGCCGGTTAAATCAAATCAAATCCATGATGCAAGGTGAGTCTCTTTTCCATGATTTCCCAACTTGCTTAATATGATTCACATGATTTTCTTGATATAGTTTCTCCATTTGTTATACTTGATGTGTTTGATGTTTTAATAATGTTTGATATGTTCTAATATGATTTTAGGTTGTTTATAATCTATTATTGTTGTCCTTGGTTTGTTATTTTGGTTTCATGTAAAGTATAACATGTATGTTTATGTTATGTAGTTTAGTTTAATTATTTGTTTTGTTTCATGTTTATTTGTTTATGTTGATGCCTTGTGTTTTTGTTTTATGTTAGTTTAGTTTTTTAGGGTTTCTAACATGCTTGTTTGATCTCACATATTATATCTTTGTTTGATTAAATCTCTAAAAATATAATTTTTCAAATCTGTGTTAAAAGATGCGTGCTCATCATCGAGTATGCATGCGCGTGATTCAACCATGCGTAAGCATAGTTAAGTATGCGCACGCACCCCGAATCCAAATAGGGGTAAAATCGTGTTTTTATTTGTTTTAATGATTTTTCACATAATCTTTGATTCTGTTTGACTTTGTTTTAGGTTAATTATTTAGGTTTAACTATTTTCCATGTTTGTTTTAGTATTTTTGCCATTTTTAGTCTATTTGATATTCTTTCCTTATGTGTTTTATTTAATTGTTAACTTACCATGTTTAATTTATTTTGTTTGATTGTGTTTTATTTATTTCCTTTTATATTGTGATATGTTTTTAACATTTTGTGTGTGTTATTTTTATTTAAAGTGCATGATGTATGTTTAGGTTAAGGATTAGGGCTCTCTTAATAAACTCCTTAATTAAATATAGCCTAGCAACACATAATGGAGGTTGGCCCACAAGCCAAGCGGTCTTGGGTGCCTAACACCTTCCCAAGCCGTACTCAAACTCTGGACCCATATTTTGGTACATGGATTCATGTGTGTAAGTGATTGGCCCAAAGGGCCCAATATGGTTCCTAGACCTAATCTAGGTGGCAACTCTATTAGTCCACAACATTGCTTTGCTCTTCTATTGCCTTGAATATCCTTTGTGCGGTCTCACCGTCTATTAGAGCGGCCATTGTTACTTGAGATGATTCTCCTTCTTGAAATACTTCTTCTTGATGTGTGTCCTCAATCTTGACCAAGCGTCTACTGTGCTTCTCTCGAACTCAAATAGGAGTGGGGATGTGTTTACTTGATCTTGGTGGTGAAATGGTGCCTGAAAAGAAGTCTCATCTTTATTAAGTCCATGTCCCAATTAAAAGATCCTTTTTAACTTTAGATGTTCTTAGAAAGTCTTTAAGTCCATTTTAATGAAGGCCCAATTACAAAATCATCCCCTTTCTTCTCATAGATCTTGCCCCTTGTTTCATTTGGGTTTTAATCCATTTACAATAATGCTCTCATCTTACTCTCATGGGCTTTCATTTGAATGTACTTAGAGATTTTCAAACCTTTGTCTCAAATATAAGCCTACAATGTATTCATCACCTTTGGGCTCTTCTCTTTCATTTTTTTTTGAAGTAGCCTTCTAGCTAGAATATATTGTAGCCTTTCATTCAAGTCCATGAATGTCTCATTATTTTAGGCCTAGGCATTCAACAAAGAGGCCCAAGATTAGGAAATTTCATGTTGACTTGTAGGATGTTGGATGCTAAGTCCATAGCATACTTGTTACTTTAAGCCCAAGATTCTCTTTTTCAAAAGGCCTTTCGATTTTGGGCTTATGATAGCATTTAGGTTATGGTCTTATGAACCTTTCAAGTTAAGATATACCTTCGGACTATGGGATAAGTATCTTATATGTGAGGACTTCTTTTCTTTCATCCCCAAACATCTTAGGGTATGGCATAACTTTTGGGTCATCCTTCAATTTTACATTTTTTATTTGTCCTTTAGAATTAGGTGAGCACAAGATATATGGTTAAACAAACAAGAGATATAAAGGGTATCCTCTATTAATGGGATCTAGGATCTCTCTAAGTGTGGGTAAGCTCCTTAAAGCTAAAGGGATAGATCAGTAGGTCAGTCACAACTAGGTGGGCCATGATTCCAAACGAAGGCCTAAGTGGACCTTTGTGGATTGATGGCACACCATTAACGTACTCAAAGCCCATCATAGGCAATGGCACACATTGTGAGTTGGTGGGATGAATTTCGAAAGATTTTGGCCTGAATGGAACATACTCATCTTCCCACTCATCACCAACCGAGGTAAAGGGACAAAAGAACCAAGTGTGTGCAAATAAATATTGAATAAGCCTTTATTAAGATTAAGAAATAGGACACATTGGAATCAAACTCTCTATCCCCAGTGAAGTTGCCATTGTGGGCGCAATGTGTAGTTGGCCTTAGGGAGTACGCCTCGGCCGAGTGGACTAGGGCAGAGAAACAAGGAGTCACCACCTAGTTTTATGGTCTAAGAACTATGAATATAGCGCCTTACGTGGAATGACTGATCTTACTACCAGGGTATGGGTTCAGAGTTTAGGTACGATTTTGGAAAGGTGTTAGGCACCCAAAACCGCCCGACCCACAAGTCGGCTTCCACTCATTATGACTTACTTCTTAATCTTATTAAAGGCATGTTAAATATTGCATCTTAAAACTCACGCACACACTAGCATACATCTAAGCATACAACACGAGATTTCATCCCATACCTAACATACATCTATCATGCTTCTCCTAGCACACATCTATCATGCTTCTCATATCATCACTAGCATACATCTATCCAAAGCATCAAACAAACATGGCAGAAACCAATAGGCTTGGCAACAAGATATTGACATCAAACATAACCCAGTCATATAAGCATAGAATCCAAACAACAAATAAATATGTTCATCACCAAAAATGCATGTTCATGTGAATGCATGACTTACCTCACTTACCTTATTGCATTACAACACCTATGCCATTAATGCATGATCATGTGAATGCATGTTCACAGCATTAAAGCAAGAAATTAAAAGAAACCCTAGTCTAGCATGTTAAAGGCAAGCAAGTAATTAAACAGAGGAATAAAGACTCAAAAACATACAAGAAGGCCAAAACAAAGGCATATTATTTAAAAGAAACAAAGAAACAAAAGCAGAAAACTCAAATTAGGGTTTTTGGGCATGAGTATGCGTACGCTACATAGGCCTACGTACACAGGTCAATTGTATGTGTACGCATACTTCGAGCCTGCGTACACATACAGAATGCATGCGCACACCAACACAGAAACCCAGAAACGAACAGAACTAAAATCTAACAACCTAACATGCACGAAATCATAAAGCAAAGAAAACCTAAGCTAAACAAACATGTTAACACATAAATAAAGCAAGAAAATAGATTAAAACATAATCAAAATGAAGAAATGAAAAGAAAAGGTTTAGAACTCAATACCTCAAACAAGAAGATTTTCAAGCCTGATTTTGACCGTTCCCCTTAGTCAATATATTCACAATCAAATATAAAAGTAATTAGTAATCTTAAACTCAAAAGATCAAGACCAGAAAATGTCCCAATCAAATAAAATTAACTTGAGGATGTTTTGTGAAAAACTCCCTCTTTGAGTCACTATTTCTAGTAAATCTTAGGTTTTCCCTTAGAATTTTTTGTGACAGTCTGAAATATACCATGTAAGGCTTTATATAGTTGAAAAATAGGGGTTTGGAACAGCTCTCAAATGATGTGGGATTCATTCCAAACCTTAGTCTTTAATGTAGAAAACTTGCCTTTCATAGGTTTCCGAAACCCTAGTTGCATGCACAGGTACGTGCCTGCATACGTATGCATCAAACCGGCATATGCAAGTCCTTGCCTGCGTACGCAAGCCAAGGGATCCCTTGGCGTTTTATTTTCCAAAAATAGATTTATTTGCTCATGAAAAGTTAAATTTTTATGTACCCTAGTTGCATGCATAGGTACGTGCCTGCATACGCATGCATCAAACCGGCATACGCAAGTCCTTGCCTGCGTACGCAAGCCAAGGGATCCCTTGGCGTTTTATTTTCCAAAAATAGATTTATTTTCTCATGAAAAGTTAAATTTTCAATTTTAACACTTCTCAAGTCAATTCGTAATCTGATTGGGCCCCAAACCAACCTTGGGCCTTAGAATTTCGGCATCGTTGGGGAATAGGGGCCCGAGTCATAATGGGTACAAAATGAGGTGTCTACAAGAACCAAAGACAAACTTATAGAGCCAGAATACAATGAAGGCAGCATGGTGAGCTGCGGTAGAAGCTTTCAAGAAAGCCCCAATCCAATTAGAATGCTTTGTTTTCCTGCCGTTAAGCCCTTTTCTCAACTCCTCCCCCACAGCCTCCTCCTCGGCAAAAAGTGGGATTGCCGAAGGATTAACATTGCCAAGAATGGGAAGCAGTACCTGATTGGCCACATCCTCCAAAGTCACGGTTATCTCACCGCAAAAAAGAAAGAAGGTATAGGTGGCGCAACACCACCGGCAGACCAAATGGCAAAGGTTGAACAAATCACGGTAGTTGTACAAGCACCGCAAAGAGACAATGGCTTTCAAAACACTGGCCCATTGTATTGCCTTCATGAAACTCATATCGGAAAGCTTTCGATAGACCCACTCTTTCCAACCCAATGATGTGCCCGACTCAAATTCAAAAAGAATAGGGACAGGTAAGGTCTCTCCGCGGCGAATGGCAAGATCGGGAATGGAGGATGCCAATAGAGCCTAAGAGATTTCGAAGTCGCACCGCAACAAGGATATCCAAACACTGCCTAGCGGATGAGGTAAATAGTCATGGGCACCACCGCAAAGTACGAATGAGTGTCGTACCACGGGTGTATGAGGGGAGGGCACTCACTATTAGGGTCATGAGTCGCTTCTTCATCCTCAGAACGATTCAATTCAAAGTGGGGTGCCTCTTCACCTCTCTCACCCTCCACGAGCGGCTCATCAACAATGGCTCTTTTTTCTAGTGACATAAAAAAGGGATTGAACGATGTGTATGGGTAATGAATGTGGGAGTATATGGGAAGAAACAATGAGGAGAATAAAGAGAGGAAGAAGAAGTTGTGAGAGAAAAGAGGTGTCTTGAAACGGAAAAAGTAAAAGGGTTGGAATAGATAAAAACACTTGGAAGAGAAGCGACAGAATAGTCATCAAAAGAGGCAACGCATTAAATGGAGTGGAGGCATTGCTTCAGAATAATGGATAAACTGGGAAATTTGAAAGGACAAGTCTATTCATCGCAGAAAAGTGAGCAAGGTAGGGACCACTGTTTAAAAATCGCGCAAAAGAAAACTGCAGAGGTATTCACATATGAATTGTATAGACAATTCACATGCTCAGGGAGCTGAATGTTGATACCCATTTTTGACCCAAAAAAAAAAAAAAAAAAAAAAAAAAAAAAAAAAAAAAAGTCCAATAGTGAAGGAAGATGAAGGAGGAAAAGAATGAAAGAAACATGATAGAAGTAAAAGGGACATAGAAGCCCAAGAAAAGAGGTAAAAGCCCAATGGGCCAACATGGCAGGAAGTAATAGCCAGTAGACCCATAGGCACAACGAGAGGTAAAAGCAAAGTAAATGGGCTATAAAAGTCCGAGAAAAGAGGTAAAAGTCCAATGGGCCAACGTGACAAGAAATAATAGCTAACAGGCCCATAGGCACAAAAAAGGTAAAGGTAAAGTAAATGGGATATGAGAGCCCAAAGGAAGAAGTAAAAAAACCAATGGGCCAGCAGGCCCATGACCACAGCAAAAAGAGAAAATGAGGCCAATGGGCCCAAGGAAATAAGAATGAAGGACAAAAGCCTAACGAATTGGTTTGGCAAGAACTTATGACAAGAAAACATGCGAGCCCATGAGGGAATGAGAAGAAATAAGGCAAACCCAGAAACCCATGCCCCTTTTTCGTAAAAGATAAGCACGAGCAAAAGAGACACACAACAAAATGAAACAAGGCTAGTCTGCCGTGGCAAAAACGACATAGGAACGAAAGAAAACAAATGCAGAGGATAGTGGAAACAAGCACAAGGGCCGGAGCACCACCGACTTGTACCTAGCCAATACAGGAAAGGTAGGCCCACAATCAAGGAATTCAGAGGGTGTGGTTTGGTGGTGGGGGGAAAAGAGTCTATTTTAGGTTTCCAGCCATAGCTTCTTTTGGAAAAATGCCTTTCGGGGATGGCATTTTTCCCAAAAGAGGTGGTAGATGGCTAGGACCACCCGATGCATGCCATAGAGGTAGGTAGTGAGAGACCCAAGCCCTTATGCATTAAGGCAAGAAGGGAAGGGCGACAGCAAGATCAAACAAAGAAAGGTTTTGTCATGGAATGGGTAGTGGAAGAAAGATAATGCACTGGATTCACCTAGTTGTGGTAATGGCTGGGCAACCAATAAGTTAATGGGCAGCCCTGAAGGGATGCCCATAATAAGCCAAAAATAATTGGTGAAGCTCTAGGGGTAAAAGGTAAAAATCCCATGAAATTAGCCCACTATAAAGAGAAGCATTAGCCATAGATGGAAAGGGAGAGAGGCGAGACAATAGTAAAATACTAGGAAAGAAAAGACAAAGGAAAAGGAGGAAAGAAGAGGTAAAGAAAGAAGAGAGAAAACACGGTAGGAAAGGCATGCATCAATAAACTATCTTTTCTCTCCCTCTTAACAAACCCACTCTCTAGAATCCCATAAATGGTAACGAATAGCCATTTAGGTCCGTTCTCCAAAATACACAACTTTGATGGCAGAATCCTATGACAAGGTTGTTCAAGTTGGAGTTTCGAATTCCTTCTTGGTTCACCTTCTGTTGAAAGATCTAACCCATGACTTTGATTGTGAATACACATAATCTCACTTGTTAAAAATTGTATTTTGCTGCATCAATTGTTCTACTGTAGCCTCTTTTATTTCATTTGTTGTATCAGTTGTTCTACTGTAGCCTCTTTTATATCATTTGCCATATCAGTTGTTCTGCTATAGTCTCTTTTATTTCATTTACTGTATCAATTGTTTGACTGTAGCATATTTTATTTTATTTATTGTATCAGTTATTCTACTAGAGTATCTTTTATTATTTTTGTTGTATCAGTTGTTCTGACGTAGCATCTTTTATTTTATTTGCTGTATTAATTGTTCTGCCGCGGCACCCTTTATTATATTTGCTATATCAGTTTTTCTGCTGTGGTATTATTTACTACGTTCGCTATGATACTTGGTCTGCTATAGTACTCTTTATTGTGTTCGCACACTGGAATGCTCAGCTTGCGCATAAAATGGCCTCTATCATGGTCTTGCTAAGGTACTAGGCCAACCCCAACTCCCTGACCCACAATCCACTAGCCCTGAGCATAGCAAAATGAGCCTTGGCCCATCAACACAAAAAGGGCCCCACATTAGGTTCTAAAAGTTTAGAACAATTGGCAAACTGTGAGCACAAACTTGTCTAGATATAGATCTTAGAGTCTATAGGGTTTATTAGACAATACTCAAGGTGCTGCAAGTCAGAATACAAGAAAAAGGAGGCTGTAGGTTCAACAAATTTGAAACATGCCAGGTTCAACCGATTGAGATGTGTTTCTGCAGAATTTTAATTAAGCCCATCAGCCCATTAAGTCCATTAAGTGATTAGGGTTTCAGATCTAATTTTCCTAGTATTTAAAGGAAACATTAAGGCACATTTTGTTATGACTCTAGAGGTGCTCTTATGAGATCTAAAAAGTACTGTGCCTTCTCTTTTCAAAGTCACTACCAGAATTCCATCTACACATTTTTAGAATTGGTAGATTTGAAGTTGCTGCAACAAAATCATACATAGCTGATCATTTAAAGCTTTGAGTTGGATCTCAGAGTCACAAATGTGAGTGTTAGTGTTCAACAAATTCAGATAGAAGAGTCCGTGGATTTGGAACTGCACGTGGTCGTGTGAGTAAGTACTACAAGAGGTAACTTTAGATTTAGAGAAAAATCTATTGTAAAACTTCCATCTATCATAGTGAATGTGTTGCCTTGAGGATAGATTAGGTCAAATTCTCCCTAGATTTTTTACCTTGAAACAGTTAGTTTCATTGGTTTTCTTGGGTCATCATATTTCTTGCCTTCTTTACTATTCTGCACTAAGTAATATGATTGTATGTGTTTAACATAGATTTGAATAATAAACCTAAATAACAACTTGGTTAATTAATTAGGTTAAACAATCTGAGTATACAGGGGTCTAAACAAACTAACAAGTGGTATCAAAATGGGTTCACTCTAATTAGATTAATGTCCTGAGTGAGATCCTTGCCCTCTGCTGTCATGGATAATTTTAAGTGTCTTTTTACTCATATTTGTGATAATTTGAATTAAGAAGATTGCTAATGTTTCTATTGATCTTATTGATGCCTATGAAACTCTCTGTAAGGAATTAACTAAATCAATGAAAATTGCTAAGAAATTTTAGGAAGAGTTAAAATTGGCCTATCTTAAAAAAGAGGAATTGATTGTGAGATTAGATAACTCTAATAAAAAGAATGAATTTTTGAAAAAACCAATTTTCCTCTCAAGATGAAAAGGTGAAAAGTTTGGAACAAGAGTTAGCTTTGTCTAAAGCTAAACTGAAAAAATTTTCTAATACCAAACTTACTATTGATAACAAATCCGTTTCTGTTTCTGTTCCTCTTAAGCCTAAAGTTGACAATGTTTATATTCCTCCTTTTAAGAGGAATCATAAGGAAAAGCTTATGTTGCTAGGTTAGACAAAGGTAAAAATTCTAATGTAGACGCTAAAGTTTCTAAATCTATGTCTAAACCTACTACTAGATTGCAGAAGAAATTTGTTTTTGTGCCTACCTATCACTTTTGTGGCGTTGTTGGTCATATTAGACCAAATTGTTTTTTGTTGAGGCAAAAACCAAAACCTGTGACTAGATTTGCTTCTAGGAATACTGATATTCCTAAATTTGTTCTTGTCTATCAATTCTATGGTATTCTTGGTTACATTCGTCCTAACTGTCATAAATTAAAATTTAAGCATTTTGTATTTCAGTCTATGATATGTGATGATATATCTCTTGCTACGGGTCCTGATAAATTGCTTCATATACTTTTGAAAAATTTAAGCTTGTTGGCTTGTGAAAGGAAATTGCAGGATGTCTCTCTCTCTCTCTCTCTCTCTCTCTCTCTCTCTCTCTCTCTCTCAAAAGTAGTGTGTAATCCCTCAAATACATTCTGTTTCTCATGGGTTTTCACCTACAAAGCCAAAGACACATGCTGTATGGATGAGAAAAGATTTGCTAAGGTGAATGTTGCTTACTTGTCCTTGATATAATTCTTCCAATTATTTTTGGATATGTTTTCTTTCAGTTTTTGGTAGTTTTTTTTTTTTAGGTAGTTTTGTTTATTAAAAAAGAATTTTCAAAAGCATTGAAAATTTCAAAAAGACAAAAATATTTTATTTTGTGTGTGTTTTTTTTTAATTTTTCTTGACGATTACATGAATTATAATATCTCTCTCTTGACTTAGAACATGCATAATATCGTGGAGAAACATATAAAGTGTATGTTGCATAACTGAGTGCATGAGCTATTTCTGATTTTGTGTGAGTATGTACTAGATACTACATGTACTCATGGGTTAATTAAGAAATTGATATTTCTTGTTTCTGCACCCTCTATAGCTTAGTTGAGCACTATCATGCATTGTTGTTGCATTTTATTCATTTAGCATAGTGTGTGCTTTTTTATTTTTGGTCATAATTTAAAAACACAAAAAGATTTTTGTTCTTTTGTATTGCACACCACTAAGTGTGTAATTGAGGTTGGCTAATGAAACTTACATTTCATGACTGTGTACCTTGTTTAGCTAATGAGCTACTTTTTGTACTTTGCTAGTTTGTGCTCTATAGTGCTTAATTGTGTGAGTTGTTTATAGTATTTGAACAAACGATCTTGATTTTGATGTCACATATTTTGATTGTAAGGATTAGAAAATTCTAGGAGAAATGCATAAATAACTATCTCACTACTGTTACTCGCAAATCATGAACACCTATGTGCAAATCATAAAAGTCATGCTCGATAAGGTGTAGCACTTGCACCACAAGATAAAACAAGGGTTTTTTTTAAAAAAAAAAGTGTAACAAATGTATTTCTTTTCTATCTCCTATATGCCCATGCATGATTTCTTTAATTGTGCTCGAAAGAAAAAAAAAAAAAAAAAAAAGAAAAGCAAAAAGCAAAAAGAATCAAAATGCTTTTACATGATTGCAAGCATATTTTCTAGGAGATGTGAGAGTTATATGATGTAACTCTTTAGGTGATAGTCACTTTCAAATCAATTTGATTGATGATGTAGAAAATTTGTTCAATTACTATCTACATATCACCTTTTATGCACTGTGTACACGTACTAGTTGCACACACTACACGCAAATCTTTGCTAAATTCTACACATATGATTGTGTGTTGACTAATCTGGCCATCTTTAATTGCATATGATTTGATGTGTAAATGCAAATTTTTGTTTTGGTTGGCATTTGAAGAAAAATGTGTTTAGAAGTTTACAATCTTTGCTTTTAACTTCTTGATTGGTTTTGATATTTGCATTTAAGAGGCATCATGTTTTTAAAACTTTTCAGGATCATGTTCCTATATATTGAGTCTTAAAAAACTACTTTTTAAGTTGCTTTTATGCATAAAATTTCCAAATTTTTAAAGTTTTTAAATTTACATTGTTCGACTGATCGAAGATGTTCTCTACCGATCAAAAATGTTCAGGTTTTAAAGCAAAACTCTCTGCTTGATTCGATTGATGTCTGATCGATGTTCAACCGATTGAAATTTCCCAAAAAAATTTCGATTAATGCTCGATTCCTTTAAACCAATCGAACTTTGAAAATTTCAGTTTTTAGATTCTTTGACCGATTAGTCTTTTCACGCATCATTTGTGTTTGGATTCACATGCATTACATTCTTTTCTTTATCTATCCTGCATTTTTGCAATCATATCTCTTATCGATTGTTTTCACAGACAACATACATACACTTTGCTAAATTGGGTACTCAACTTGAATTAAAAATTGATTGATTAATATTTGAGTTTTGTACAGTTAAGTATATGCTATTTTTCTTAATGTGTGAACTGCTAAAAATTGGGAATATTTTTTTAAGAGTTATGGTGGATACTAAATGTGCAAATATTTTCCACCTCCTAAATTTTCCCTAAAACTAGTTTTGTTTTTCCTATATTTTTATAGGGGGAGAAAGATGTTTTTTTAAAAAAAATTATAAAAAAAAAAAAAAAAAAAAAAACCTTTGCTGTTTATAGGGGGAGTTGTTGCTCTTCATAGAGGGAGTTGCCTCTATTTTCTATAGATCTTAATTTTTTTTGAGTTCTCCTGATTCTCTACTTTCTCTTGACCTTTGTTGTGTATTTACTCTTGATTGGATTGTCTTTGTCAATACATGACAAAAGGGGGAGAAATAAATGAAATTTGGGAATCATGTTTAAAAGTTTTTTTTTAACTGTTTTTATTTAGGGGGAGATGGAATTGTTTTTGAAAGGGGAGTAAATAAAAGTTTTTTTTTTTGTATCTAACTCAGGGGGAGAGTTATTTTACATATTTGTTATCATTGTGATTCATTTTGTTTATATGTCCTTATTTCCACACATGCGTTGATATGCTTTTTTGAGTATTTCAGGAAAGACAGGTACATTTCGATCAAGACCTTTTGCCTCTTCTTACAACTTTTAAGTTAGAAGTGTTAGATTGGGATTTGTGATGTATTTGGGCATTTTATTGTAATTGGGTTGTTCTTGTATTTGAACATTTCATTTTGTATGTACGTTTTGTCACAGATTGCCAAAGGGGAATATTGTTAAGTTCTAAAAGTTTAGAACAATTGGCAAACCGTGATCACAAACTTGTTTCAAACAATTGGTAAACTGTGAGTCAATAGGTTTATTAGACAATACTCAAGGTGCTACAAGTCTGAATACAAGAAAAAGGAAGCTGCAGGTTCAAGAAATTCGAAATATGCCAGGTTCGACCTATCGAAATGCGTTTCTGCAGAATTTTAATTAAGCTTATCAGCCCATTAAGTCCATTAAATGATTAGGGTTTTAGATCTAATTCTCCTAGTATTTAAAGGAAACCCTAAGGTACGTTTTATTATGACTTTGGAGGTGCTCTTGTGAGATCTAAAAGGTACTGTGCCTTCTCTTTTCAAAGTCACTACTGGAATTCCATCTACACATTTTTAGAACCGATAGATCTAAAGTTACTGCAACAAGATCATACATAACTGATGATTTAAAACTTTGAGTGGGATCTCAGTATCACAAACATGGGTGTTTGTGTTCAACAAATTCAGATAGAAGAGTCTGTGGATTCGGAGCTACATGTGGTCATGTGAGTAAGAACTACAAAAGGTAGCTTTAGATTTGAGGAAAAATCTATTGTAAAACTTCCATTCTATCATAGTGAATTTGTTGCCTTGGGGATGGATTAGGTTAAATCATCCCTAGGTTTTTTACCTTGAAACTGTTGGTTTCATTGGTTTTCCTAAGTCATCATATTGCTTACGTTCTTTACTATTCTGCACTAAGTAAAATGATTGTATGTGTTTAACCTAGATCTGAATAATAAAGCTAAATAACATTTTGGTTAATTAATTAGGTTACACAATCTGAGTATACAAGGGTCTAAACAAACTAACAAATGCATTGTTTATTTGCAAAACAAAGGAAGGATGTCAAAACTAAGGTTGCTTTTTCCAAAAGTTAGCACTATTTTCTATGGAAGATATTGTAGCTCAACTAACATATTCTTATTTTTTAATATGGAGATTTAAGTTTAAATCTCCCCCCTTAAGTTTAAACTAAAACATAAATAGGTTCCAAGAACAATAAATAAAAAAATAAGGGTAAATTGCAAATTACACCCCTAAAATTTGAGAGTAATTGAATTTTACACACTGAAATTTTAAAATTTGGATTTTACCCCCTGAAGTTTGGGGTGTTTGGATTTTATACCCTGACGTTTCAGAACTTGGATTTTACCCCCTAAAGTTTAAGGTTGTTTGGATTTTACACCCCTAAATTCTAAAACTTTAGGGTGCGAATGTTGTGGGCCTTTTCTTGTGTTTTGGGCTGGATTTCTCTTGCTGTACCACGACCCATGATTCTGAGGTAGGAGAGTCGAGACTGGCTTAACTTAAACACACCTTAGGTCAGTTTGTGCGCAAGTTGGGCCATTCCCACATAGACACGCCCTGGTAGGAGCCTTAGATGTACCGCGTGCTCACATTAGGAATGACTGTTACAAATATTAAAGCAGAAAGCATGATGCGGCAAGATAACTAAAAAATCTATACAAATTAACAATAATACATAAATAACACAACAAGGGAGAGTAGAGCAATATAATCACGAATAATAAGATTACGGAAAACAGTCTAGCAATGGGATAACAAGTTAGTCATTTATCAACCAAAATAGGATTCGTTTGCCAAAATAATTGGCCTAGCTGTTCAGCGGACACAAGCCCAAAAGGGAGCCGATCTCCAATATGGGTAATTTCAGAGGGAATTCCTGCCATAGAGATTACACCCTTTGGAAAAATGATCTAGATGGCTGAAACATGAGTTCTTAGCTTATCAGAGAGTGGGTTTATTAAGAGTGAGAGAAATGAGTAGCCTATTGATGCATGCCTCTATTCCTAGCACTCATGTTTCTTCCTTTCTTTGGGATTTCTGTATCTTTCCTTTTCTTTTTTATTTCTTTGTTTACTCTGCTTTCTTTTCTTTGTTTCTATCTATCTTTTTTTTGTTCGCCGTTATTCCTCCTTTCTTTCACTGTTCACGCCTATGGCCTTTTAAACTACCTGTAGTGACAGGATTTACCATTTTTACCCTTTAACCACTTTTGAATGGCTCATTATGGGCGTCCTTCCAACACTGCCCTCCGGCCTGCCGGCTGTCCAGCCACTACCATTGCATTGTGCAGGCATGCACCATGCCTCATTCCCAAACAAAAATGGTTTTTGTTTTTTCTCTTACCTCTCTTAATACTCTCATCCGAATAAGGGTTAAACCTCTCCCTTACCTACCTCTAAGGCATGCATTTAGTGATTCCAACTCATATTTACTTCTTTTGGGTGAGATGTCATCCCAACAGGACATCTTTCCCAAAAAGAGTTTAAGCGGGAACCCCAAAATAGGCTCCCCCTTCTCCTTACTGCCAGACCACACCCTTTCATACCTCTGACCCGGGGCCCACCTCCCCTGTATTAGCTGGGTACAGGTAGGTGGTGCCTATGCCTTGTGTGCATACTCCACTTCCATCTGAATCCATTAATTTTCTGGCCTTCACACATTTATCATTGCCTCTGCGTTTGTCTAATTCTATTGCACGTTCTGGTATTTGTTTAACTCTTGTGGTGTAAATGATACATAGGTCTTTGGGCTTTCGTTCTCTACATCCCATATCCTCTTTGGACTGGGCATTGTTTGGATGTGGGCCTTCTTCCTCCTACCTGGCCCATATCCCCTTTTGTCCCGTGTCCGTGGGCTAGCTAGTGCTCCTACTATGATATCACTTATTTTGTTGTAACCTTTAGGCTTATGAGCTGAAGCTCCTGCCGATCCATTTCTTACATTCTTTCTTCTTTTGGGCTTCATTGGCCAGCATTCCTGCTAGGCCAACCCACTCCATGCCTTCGGCTTCCTTGGCCCATTTCATTCCTTAGGCATCCTCTACCCATTTCATTCCTCGGGCTTCCTCGGCCCATTTCATTTCTCGGGCTTCCTCGGCCAATTTTCTTCTTCATTACCTCTTTCACTCCCATGGGTTTTTGCTAAATCTTTTAGGCTTCCCTGGCCCAATTATCATATCCTTACCTCTTATTACCTTTTAGGCTTATTGGCCTTTATGCCAACCCTACAAATTTACTAATTCATTTCTTTGGCTTCCTTGGCCCATTTACATCTTTTCTACCTCTTATTATTCTCATGGGTTTACTACCTTCATTCTTTGGGCTTACTCGGCCCATTTGATTTTTTCTGGCCACTTATTATTTTTGTAAGCCTGTTGACCATTATTCCTGCCATTCTAGCATGCTAGTCTTTACTTTACTATTTTCTCTCCCTATCTTTTTCATATTGTTGGGCTTCTTCTACCATTGGGCCCTTTTGTCAAAAGTGGGCATCAACATTTAGCCCCCTAGGCATATGAATTGCTCCTGCAATTCATATGCAAACACTAAAAGATTTTCTTTTCTCTTTTTTTTTTTCATGGGTTTTTTGCACAGTGGGCCTCGCCTTAATTCCTTTCTTGCCATGAACAGGGTTGTCTCTTTGAATTCCCCAATTTAGTAGTTATTCTAAAACATAACTTCTGCTTCATTAATACGATGTCCCTTTTGACGGCTGACCTGTTGCCTCTTCTCATGTCACTTTTATTGTCTTTAGCCCTTAGACCCTTTCATTTCCAATCATTCTCTCAAAACACTTTTCTTCTCTTTCTCTTCACCGTGTCATCTTTCTTAAAACTTCACTACCCATCTTCTCTGTTCAAACAGCCCATCATGTCGTCGGCGAAAGATGAAGGTTCTTCCCGCCGTAAGAGGAAAAAGGTCACCGCCGACGATCCTCTTACCAAAACCGTGGGTGAAGAGACTCCCCTCTCCGAATCAGATCTCTCCGAGGAGGAGGAAGGGGGTCACGACCCAAATAGTGAATGCCCTCCCCTCATCAACCCATGGTATGATACTCACATTCACTTCCTCAGAGTGCCTAGTGACTATTCGCTTCCGCCACTGGTCCATGCGTTGCTTTTTATTTGCCGCCGTGACACGAAGGTTTCTTGGGCCCCTTTGGCTTCCACCATTCCCAATCTTGATATACGTCAAGGAACATCACTTCCCGTGCCCATTTTCATCGAGTTTAGGTCAGGTACTTTGGGTTGGAAGGAGTGGGTGGACAAGGAGTTGTCCGACGCAAGTTTCATGGCAGCGTTACAACGAGCCGGTGTACTGAAGGCCATCATTTCGTCTCAGTGCTTGTCCCACTATCGAGACTTGTTCAATCTTCACCATTTGGTCCACCGATGGTGCAGCGCCACCCATACGTTCTTCCTTTCTTGCAATGAGATCACCGTGACCTTAGAGGATGTGGCAAACCAACTGTTGCTACCTAACCTCGGTGATATGGACCTAAGCGATATCAAGCTATCCGCTGAGGGAGGCCGTTGAGGCCGAGTTGAGGAAAGGGATGAATGGGAACGCGAAGTTGTCCCATTGGGTTGGGGCTTTCTCCAAGGCTTCTGATGCTGTCCGTCGTGCGGCCTTCATCGCATTTTGACTTTGTAAGTTTATCTTTGGCTTTCACCCACATTCTGCCATGAAACCTCTTTACTTTCGGTTAGCCATAAAATTTCTGCTGGGGTGAGTCTACCATTGGCCCCTATGTTTTTGGGTCATTTGTATATGCAGTTGGATATTCTGCAAGGTAATGAGAAGCAGGCAGGTTCCTACCACATAGTTACCACCTTTGCCCATAGTACCGTATTGCAGCACTTGTTGTGGGAGCATTGTGTCAAGCATTTAGCCAAGTGTAAGTCTATTCATTTTGCCAGAGTGAAGTACCAGTCTTGTCTGAAGGTGATTATTGATTTTTATGGTCATTTCGTTTCTGATTTTTCATTGGATTATTGCTAGGTTAGGTTGAAGCTTTTGGCCATCCTACTGTTGAGTTCTTTAACAAGGGAGTTTGTTTTTCTTGGAGGGCTTACAGAGGTTTAGGCAATGGTTTCACATGTGCTGATTCGGTCATGGGTCCCTTTACACACACTGTTGGGACCACCACCCCGTTGACTACCTTTGATGAGAAAGGGATCACGTACTTGGCAACCACCAATGCAAGGTGGTTGCCTAATCTGGCCGATGAGGGCATTCGTTTCATTCATTATTCTGCTAACAGGGTAAGGAGGCAGTTTGGGTTGGACCAAGACATACCTGATGATTTTACTACCATCCTAAAGTTTACTACTTCTATCCAACCTTTACTACGCCCTAGTGCTTTTGAGTTTTGGAGCAAGCACTTCACAGCAGTCACCACTCCGGGCTTACAGAGAGAGGGCCTTTTGTACTGCTGCGATGCGTGGGTATTGGCAAGCCATGATGACTTCTTTTGGCCAAAAGTTGTTAGGTGGCCGTGGGTTTTCCCTTATTCCTCCTGAGGGTCTTCATGCCATTATTTTGCCAATCCACAGTTGTTGCTCCCCACTAAGTCTGCGGTGGCATACGCTAGGAAGCAAGGTAGGTCTGCCATATTTGAGTGGCAAGAGAAGGATGGTTCTTCCTTGGTGGGCATTCCATCTTCCATCCCTAGCTTCGCCACCCGAAGGCCTAGTGCAGATTTGTCTTCTGATAAGGGGTCGGAGGTGGTCCTTGAGGACTCCGAGGATGAACCCATCATGAAGACAAGGGTTTCTGATTCCAATGAGGATAACGATGGTGGTGAGCAGGAAGTCGAGGCTATGGGTATGTGTCTTTCATCCTTAGTAAATCTTCTTTTTCTTTCCCTCCTATCATTTCTTAGTATATTCCTCTAATCACTTTGCATATCACCTTTATAGCCACAGACATACCCGAGGAGCCTAAGACTGCAGTAGGCCTCGCGATGCCCACAGCCCATGTTTCTGCTGCACTTATAGCCCCCACTCCTATGGGTCCTGGTAATTTTTTTGTGCTTTCTTCAATTAAAGCCTTCATCATTATATTTGTTCCTTCACTTTGTCTATTCCTTGCAAACTCATGCTGTACTTCGTATTTCTTTTCAGGTCCGACTCCTGCTGAGGTGGCTCTGGCCTCTCGATTTGAGGTTGTCAGTAGTTCTTCCACCGTTCTTAATCCGGCAAGTAAGGCCGCTACCTGCTTTACCCGATTTGACCAGCCTGAGACCAATGACCTTGATCTTGCGGACTTTTAGGGTGCTGGAACTCCTTATGTTGACTTTCATGGCTTCTGGGATCTTAAGGAGTGCATCACCCACTTGAAGACAGACTATAGCAGCCACAGAGATTTCATGCAAGGATTCCTCTTTGGTCGTTCTATGAGGGAACACTTTCTTAAGTTATTGGGGAGTGTGATGAATGACATTGAGCATAACTTCATCGACAATGTGTCTGCTGAGAGGATTTTGTAGTGGAGGGCCGCGGTTCAGGAGTTTATCAAGGTTGGATTTGCTGTGGAGTTTTTGTTGGATCACCTACGAGAGATTGCTCGAGCCTTCTTCACGAAGAAGGTTCAGCCCGCTATGGACGCTTAGATGCTCACATCAGGAGTTTGAAGAAGGAGGTGGCAGGACTTAGAGGCACATCGCGAGTGTCTTCTTTCTGGTGTTACTAGCTCCAATCGTTTCGGGGATCAGACCCTTATTTCAGGCCTTTAATTAAACTATTACTTGTTTACTTCATGTTTTGTTTATTTCCTTCCCCCATGTTTACTTCTCTCCCCTTTCTCTCTACTCAGTACACTTTATATTTTTTTTCTAACATTTATTTGATAAGTCTGGTATGACTTATATATTTTGGGTTTGTAATCTATTACACTATATCTGCTACAGCTACTACTATGTTTTATGATACAGTATATTTTACTAATACTTCATGATCTTCATTACTCTTCGTTTTGCTCTTAATCATAAACTACATAGGAAAATATATTACAATGCTTTCTTATGACATCATCCCTTGCAAGGGTGGTCACTTGGAAAAAAAAAATCATGAAGGAATAACTACATAATGCTTCCTAGGCATAATAACGTTTTAGCCATTTGCCATTGATAGGGTCCATTAAATCTTTTCCATCCATCTGGGCCAAACGATAATACCCACTTGCATATGCTTCCCTTACCACGAAGGGTCCCTCCCATTTTGTGGAGAATTTAGATGGTCCTACCATACCTCGTCTGATGTGGTTTGCTGTCTTCAATACAAGATGTCCTTCTGCAAACACCCTTTCTTTAATTGTCCTGCCATAAGCTTCGGTCATCTTTTGCCTGTATCTGCGGCTACGCTCTTGGGCTTCCTCCCTTTTTTCGTCCAATCCTTCCAAGTCCTCACACCTTTCCTTCGTAAAGACTTCTTGCTCTTTTTCTTTCTTTCGTGCCTCCATAACCCTTAAAGAAGGTATCATCACTTTTGCTGGGCTCATCACCTTCGTCCTATAGACTAAAGAGAAAGGAGAAAATCCTGTGGTAGATTTGGGCGAGCTTCGGTAAGCCCAAAGGGCATCTGGCAGATGCGTTACCCACCCTCCGGTGTACTCCTGGCTTATCCTGTTGATAATCTTAATGAGGGTTTTGTTCGTTACTTCCGCTTGCCCATTCCCTTGAGGGTAATAAGGTGATGACCGATGGTGCTTCACCTGATAAAACTCCAACGTCTTCTTTACCTCTCTATTGACAAATGGAGTACCATTGTCACTTATGATTCTGTGAGGCACCCCAAATCGAAAAATTATATTTTCTTTAATGAAGTTTGCCACAGCTCCTTCAGTGGCTTTGCGGAGTGGTATGGCTTCTGCCCATTTAGTGAAATATTCTATAGCCACAAGGATCCATATGTACCCGTAAGAAGGTGGATTAACTAGTCTTACCAAATCGAGCCCCCAAGTGTGAAAGGGCCATGGAGTGACCATGCTATGTAAGCTTTGTAGGTGGGTATGGATCAAATTGGCCTGCACTTGGCAACTGTGGCATTTTTTCACAAATTCTATTGTATCCCTTTTCATAGTGGGCCAGTAATAGCTCATCTGCAGCATGCACCGATATAGCTTCTTTTTCCCTTGGTGTTCTCCGCATTCTCCTGTGTGTACCTCCTTTAACATCTCTCCAGCCTCATCTGGATCCAAACATCATAGTAGGTCTCTATCGTATCCCTTCTTGAAAAGAATCCCCTCATGTAAGAAGTAGTGAGTGGCTAGTTTCCTGAATTTATACCTTTCACTATGCTTCTATGGTAGGACACCTTCTATTAGGTACTGTATGAATAGGCTTCTCCAATCTTCATAGGCAAACATGGCATAACTCTCTTCCCTGTCTATGGCCAAGTGGTAGGCCTCACACTGGGTTTAGACTAGGTTTGCGTCCTTACCCATGTTTGGCCAATAAAAACCCACTCTCTAGAGCCTGCAGTGTAGGCTGATCTCACCGCAAAACCCACAGGCTCTACCATGCACTCCCCACAGTTTTCTTTGGGCCTCTTCATGCCCCCACACACCTTGACAAAATTCCTCTTAGGATTCTGCGATACAGTTCCCCTTTCATCAGGACATAATCCTTTAACATCTTTAATTCTGCCACGTCTCCCTCCTTCAACAGGGCTTCCTTAATGGGAACCCTCAATTCATCTTCACATCCTTGCTTCTCCTGAAACCTTTCCTAAAGTATTTCGATGATGGACTCCCCTCGCTTATTGATCTCAACCTTGGTACTACTCCCTTCGAAGGCTATCTGTGAGCCAAACGCGGCTAGCGCATTTGCGTATCGATTCTCGCTTCTCTAAGCGTGCTAGAAAACTTTTCTTCCATTCTCTGGGCCAGTGTTTTGTACGGGGCCAGACTTGGTTCCTTTAAGGAGAAACTCCCTTTAGCTTGGCAAACCACCAGATTAGAGTCGCCTATCACCTTCAAATGTTTGATCCCCATCTCGAGGGTTATTGCCAACCCCATGAGATAAGCTTCATATTCTGCAGTATTGTTTAAACATAGAAACTCCAGCTTGAATGAGAGTGCCACGGTTTCTTCACCTTTATGATAAAGGACCACTCATGTGCCTCCCTAGTTTGCTGTAGAAGAGCCATCGAACTTCATGACCCACTGTTCTTCAGTCGTCTAGCCGGAATTCCTCTTTTCTAGGAAATTGGGCTAGCAAGTCTGCTATGGCCTGACTTTTCACCGCCTTAGGTGTTCCTGCCTTTAAGTCATATTGCTACAATTGTAACAACCATTGAGATATTCTAACAGAGAGAATAGGTTGTCAAAAAAAAGCTTTAATCGTGTGGGATTTAGTCATCAAGTGTATCTCGTAGGCCAAGAAATGATGGCGTAGTCTTTGCGACGTATAGACTACTGCCAGGCATGCCCTTTCCGCTCTAGGGTAACGGGTCTCCACATCCGTTAGGGCACTGCTTATGTAATAGACTGGCTGCTCGACACCGCCTCCGTCTTCTAGGGCTATCAAAGCTCCTACAACAAATGGGGTTGAGGCTAAATAAAGCAGCAATGGTTTCCTACGAATTGGAGCTTGTACTATGGGGAGGTTCATCATGATCTGCTGTAGCTTTCAAAAAGCTGCCTGTTGTACCTCTTCCCACTCAAAGCCTTGTCCCTTCTTTAGTAATCTCATAAAAGCTGAAGTGATTGATGCTAAACCAGGGGTGAACCTCCTGATGTAGGAAACTTTTCCCAAAAAACTCTTCAATTCCTTAACCGTGGCTGGTGACTTCGTGGTCACTATCGCCGTTTCTTTAGTTGGGTCTACATCTATCCCTCTGCTATGAACTAGGAACTCCAGGAATTTCCCGACAAACACTCCAAAAGTGCATTTTAGTGGGTTCATTCTCAGCTTGAAAAGTCGGCACCTTTCAAATACCTTTCTTCATACCTTGACGTGATCTTCTCGCCTTCTTGATTTCACCACTATGTCATCCACATAGTCTTCTAGTTCACGGTGCATCATGTCATGAAATATAGTGGTCATTGTGCGTTGGTAGGTTGCACCTGCATTTTTCAACCCAAAGGGCATCACAATGTGGTAGAAATTACCTATCGGCATCCTGAAAGCAATTTTTTCTGCATCCTTTGCCGCCATTCAAATCTGGTTGTACCCGCTAAACCCGTCCATGAAGGAAAATATGGCATTCCCCGCGGCAGAGTCTATCAATAGGTCCATGTTGGGTAGCGAGAATTCGTCTTTGGGATAAACTCGGTTAAGATTTGTAAAATCAACACAGCATCGTATCTGCCTGTTTTTCTTCTTCATTGGTACAATGTTGGACAACCATCGCAGGTGTTGGATGGGTTTGATAAAGCCAACCACCAGCAACTTTTGCACTTCTTTCACTATCTGCTCTTCTATTTCAGTGTGAAACACTCTGGCAGGCTGAGCCACCGGCCTAGCCTTAGAATCTACATTGAGCGTGTATACCACCAAACCTAGGTCTAGCCCAAACATCTCGCTGTAGTCCCATGCAAAGATATCTCTGAACTCTTTCAACAGCAGGATCAATTCTGCCTTTTCTTTCTCTAACAACTTTGAACTTATGGAAATTGGTCTTGGCTTTTGTGGGTTCGTGCCCAGGTCAATCTCTTCTAGCTTTTCTTTTGCCGTCACTTATGCATCTTTTCTTGCTGCAACCTCTCTTTCACTTTCCGTGTCGCTTTCTTCCTCTGAACTTTCCTGGGCCACACAGCACACTAAACTCTTATACTGTGACCCTTGTCTAGGACCCCCTCGCGTACTACAGGTGGGTCCCGCGTACCTTCATAAATTGTAAACTATCCGATCGTCAGGTGTTCGAATCCTGACACATTGTGGTGTACCACTTAACTCTAAAGTGGGCGCTTCTTTCCTTTTTTTCTTCCGCATCAGCAGCTCTCTCAAGTCAGGCTCTAGGTTGTCCTAGACATCCTCCCATCTGGGGACAAAGGTACCTTGCGATTTGGACCCCGAACTTTCACCAGACGGCGCCCATTCATCATAGAATATGGTTTCTACAAAGTGGGCCTTTGCTTGCTCAAATGGCAATGGGTTTGCTGCTATCTGTATCATCCTGCCATTCAATCTCCCCTTCACACACTGGTGATAGGTAGATAGAACTAGACCTTGCTTGTGCAACCATGGTCTTCCCAATAATATATGATATGAAACTTTTGTTTTCACCACATGGAAATTAGCCAAGGAGGCTATTGGTCCCACTTTCAGCCATAGCTGAATGTGGCCTGCAATATACTCACCTCTTTCTCCGAACCCCGTTACTTCCATTGGACATCCCTAAATCTTGCTTTCTGAAATTCCTACTACTTGTAGTGTGCTAAGCAGGATGAGATTCACCGAAGCGCCCATATCAACTAGGGCTCTCTTAATGGGGATTTGGTTAATGGAGGCTGACAAATAGAAGGGCCTCTTGTTATCTGAGTATCTTATTTCCATGTATTCATTGCTGAAAGTAATCTCGTTGGTGTCTTGTAGGAATGCTCTATCAACTCTAGTTTCTGCTGCGAGACATTCTACTCCCGTTCCTAAGGAAATACTTTCCAGAGCCTCTATGGCAATTCTTCATTCATTGACTGTAAGTTCCAGCTGATCAAACAAGTTCTTAAACCGAGAACTTTTTTGCAAGGTCGTAATGGTTGTGGTAGGCAAAGCCGGCCTTTCTTCTTCATCCTCTCCTAAATCTTGGCAAATAAAGACTGCTGCTACTCCCTTTCCCTTGTGGTTCGGGAACGGGTTTCTCTGCACTTCTAGCTAGGACAACTCAAAAGTTCCCTCTCTAATTCTGCGGTGCACTAGTCTGCAAAGTACCCAGCATTCTGCGTAGGATTCAACACATAATTATGCAAACAGCAAAAATATGGGTCCCTCCATTCTTCCTCAGTGAGTTCTCTGGAAACTTAATTGGGTTTGAAAACCCCATCTACGATCCATTTATCCAGAAGCACATCTAGCTCCTTTGGTGTACATGGTAGTGGCGGGGGGTTCTCGTACTCCTTTCCATCTAACTTCCTCTTCTTCTCACCGGTGGATACTGCCCTGGCCTGCAGCGTGGATCTCTGCTCCTTGGGCTTGTTAGAACTCGGCCTGACTGATTGAGCGGTCTTTCTGGCATTTTGCAACAGCTGCGTGAACTATGAAATTTCCAAGTTCTCCAGGATAGCTCTGTATTCCATGATCATGTTTCCCATGCATATTTCCACCAACGTCTTCTCTTCATAGTGATCATAGCAATCGAGGGCTATGTCCCTGAACCTTTTGATATACTCCATCAAGTCTTCACCATTCTTTTGCTTAGTTCCTTGCAAAGTTGCAAGTGTTACTGTTTCTTCTCCGTGAAAATACTTGGTGCAGAACACCTCTACCATATCATCCCACGTCGGGATCGATCCTGGCTTTAAGCTAGTGTACCAGGTGTACGCCTCGTCATATAGGGATTTAGAAAACTACCGAAGACACAAATCCTCGTTCGCTGCATAGGGACTGAGGGTGTCAATAAACTTACTCACGTGCTCAATAGCACTCCCCCTTCTGCCATCGTATTGTGCGAAAGTTTGCGGTTCATATCTCTCAAGGTATGGCTTGTTAAATATCCTCAGCAAATAAAGAAGCCTTCGTGCGTAGAATCTCCTCCTTGGGCGCCTTAGCCCTTTCCTACTCTAAAAGTGCTGCGACTTCAGCCATCTTAATGAAATGTTGTTCTGCGTTCTGTGGGCCACCACCTACAGGGGTTTCTTCCTTGTCTGCCACATGCTCTGGGTCATGTTGGCTTCCCTTCTCTTTAGTCTTGTCTGCCTTCAACTGGTGAATCTCTTCCATTAGCTACTGTTGGGAATGCTACACAGACTGCAGTACCTTAATAAAGAAGTTAGTATTGTCAACAGGAATTCTTTGCTACTGTTGTGGCCCAACCTCTGCTTCATTAACACCTTCCGCCTGATTGGGCTGGTGAGGCATGGCTAGCCTTGATTCTACCTGTGATGGTACGATACTCATGTTTCACGTCGTCTTTGATCTTGGGGGCATAACTTGCGAAGGCTTTATCTGTTTTCCCTGTCTTTTTCCCAACTCCCTAGTGAAGTCGCCAATTTGAATGTGGTAGGCCTTTTTTGTGTTTTAAGCTTGATTTCTCCTACTATACCACGACCCGTGATTCTAAGGTAGAAGAGTCGGGGATTGGCTTAACTGAAACACACCTTAGGCCAGATTGTGCACAAGTTGTGCCATCCCTACATAGACACACCCTGGCAGGAGCCTTAGATGTACCACATGCTCACAGCAAGAATGACTGTTATAGATGTTACAGTAGAAAGCACAATGCGGCAAGATAACTAAAACATTTCTACTATTTAACAATAATACATAAATAACATGACAAGGGAGAGTAAAGAAATATAATCATGAGTAACAAGATTATGGCAAACAGTCTAGCAGTGGGATAACGAGTTAGTCATTTATCAACCAAAATAGGATTTGTCTACCAAAAGAATTGGCCTAGCTATTTAGTGGACACAAGCCTAAAAAGGGAGCCGATCTCCAATGTGGGTAACCTTAGAGGGAATTCTTGCCTTAGAGATTACACACTTTGGAAAAAGGACCTAGATGGTTGAAACATGAGTCCTTAGCTTATCAGAGAGTGGGTCTATTGAGAGAGAGAAATATGGGTAGCCTATTGATGTATGCCTCTATTCCTAGCACTCATGTTTCTTCCTTTCTTTGGGATTTCTGTATCTTTCCTTTTCTTTTTTATTTCTTTGTTTACTCTGCTTTCTTTTCTTTCTATCTATCTCCCTTTTTTTGTTTGTCGTTATTCCTCTTTTCTTTCACTGTTCACACCCATGGCCTTTTATACTACTTGTTGTGATAGGATTTACCATTTTTACCCCTTAACCGCTTTTAGCTCATTGTGGGCGTCCTTCCAATACTACCCACTTCAGGATGTGTTCTCACCTTGGGAGGTGGAGCCATAAGTTGGAAGAGTGTTATGCAATCTTGTATTGCAGACTCTGCCATGGAAGCTGAGTATGTTGCTGCTTGTGAAGCAGCAAAAGAAGCTGTCTGGCTCAAGAAATTCCTTTCTGATCTTGGTGTAGTAAGAATGGAGCAAGTTCTCATCACATTGTTTTGAGACAATAATGGAGCCGTTGCACAATCCAAAGATCCAAGGAATCATAAGAAATGAAAGCACATTGAGAGGAATTACCACATCATTCGAGACATTGTTGCTCGTGGAGATGTAGTAGTAGCAAAGATTGAAAGTACAAATAATCTAGTAGATCCCTTTACCAAAGTCTGGCCTCAAAGGACTTTCGAGTCACATTTGGAGGGAATGGGAGTTAGATTAGTGCACAATAGTCTTTAGGGCAAGTTGGAGATTGTTAGGATTAGTGCCCTTAAATCCTATTGTATGATACTATGTATGATATTGTGTATGACATGATGTATGACTTAATATTGTGATTAATAAAGTTGTTTTATTATTATCTGAAATAATGGAAACATGAATATTCGGACATTATCATATAGTCCATGAGATACATATTATGTAATTTATATGAAAAGTCACAGAAGATATAAATCACAAGTTCTTTGTAAACTCAGAATTTTAGTTCGTAGTTAGTGATGAAATTGGGCATTTCATCTGTGAAGACTATAACATATCAACTAAGATGATTTGTCTTAATCATAGAAGTGAAAACTTCTAGTTGGTATGTTGATATGTTTTAGGAGTTAAGACATATTGAACTGGACTGCTGTGAGATTTATTATTCTCCTAATGACTATCAAATGAATAATAAATCTCACGACTTCTATTTGCATGAATTCTTAATCCTAAGAGAATAATGGACCTGATCATGAAGTGTAGGTTGCTTTGATATATCAGGAGTGAGATCTAAAGTAACGGTCAAAACCTCAGTATGTTAGGCAGCCACATTTAGTGTTGATGGAACATATGTTCTCAAGATGGAATTCATAATCTTTTAACGGAGATATAAAATATTCCCTTGAAATAAGTTTAATGAGTTCAATTATTCAGAGAGTTAGGCCTAACCACTTTGGCAAGAAATTACTAAAGTATATATTTATAAAATTGGTTTAAATAAATATATGATGAATAACTTAAAAGGATTAAATCGAGTACTCAAGGATTAAGATTTAGTAATCTTCAAAGTGGCAGTCTACATTCATGACTTTGTATCACTACGAATATTTTATGAAGGGGTTGCATGTATAATAAAGTCTTGGGATATAATTTATTAATGAGGCCTAGAGTGCAATAATATTTATATAGTGGTATTAAATATAATTAATGGTAACTTTGGACTTGTCAAGAGTTGACAGAAAAGCCCAAGTCCCATTGGAGCTAATGTCTTATTTGTTCCCTTTTGGTCCCACTCCAAGCCACATAGTAAAGCCCAACTGAAAGGCCCAAAAAGCTAGCCCAATTAGATAATCAATTATTAGGAGAGAAACATACAGAATTTTGTATGAACATGAAATGGTTTGTGTGTGAGTGTTGGACACTCTCTAATTCTCTCTTGAACATACACATATAACTGATTAAGAGACCACACTTCTTGGGCATCAAGTGGAATTGGAGTGAAGATTAAAAGTGTTCCCGAGTACTTCTAATCTTTGGTTTTGAATTTCATTGCATCAAGGTACACTCTCTTGTTCTTATATTCTGAAATTTACATAGTACATGTTATCGATTGCGAATGAAGTAGATCCGTTAATTTCCGCTGCGTATGTTTTGTATGCGACACAAACATGCATTTAACCATCAGTAGGTAGTGCCTGAGCCTTGTGTGCATGCTCCACTTCCGTCTGAATCCTTTACTTTTTTAGCCTTCACGCATTTGCCATTGCCTCTGCATTTGTCTGATTCTGCTGCACGTTCTAGTATTTGTTTAACTCTTGTAGTGTGAATGATACATGGGCCTTCATGCTTTCATTCTCTACTGTACGTTTTTAAACCCCTTAAACACAAACAAATTAACCTAGTTATTTAGCCAAGTGATTAACTTAGGTAAATTATTCAGATCTAGGTTAACACAAATAAATCATATCATTGAAACAGTGCGGAAAATAAATAACACAACGATATGATAGTCCAGGAAAACCAAACCAGTAAAAAACATAGGGAGGATTTAACCTAGCTATCCTCAAGGTAAAACAGATCCACTATGAAAGAATTGAAGTTTTACAATAGCGACTTAGACCACTAACATCCTATTGCTACCTCGAGTAGAAAACTTACTACCACGACCATGTGACAACTCCGAGTCCACGGACTACTTCTTTCTTGGATTCATAACAACCACAAGTACACCACTTGTGTTTTCTTTAAGCTCTTTATGCAGCAATTGAAGCGATCACCAAGCTCTCAACATCAATCTTGATTCTTGATAACCCTAAGTATGTATAAAGGAAAGCACCTCTAAATCTCACAAGAGATTCATACACACAGCATAAACAACAAATACCTTAGAGAGCTTTTGGGTACAAAACCCTAGATCTACAAAAGAGGCACAAGATGCACTCTAATCTCTCTAAAAACCTACAAAAACGTTTTTAGGGTTTCCTTTATATACTAGGAGTGTTTTACTTGAAACCCAATACGTTTAAGTAGAGTTTGGGCTGAATTGGAATTCTACAGAAAAATAAATCTGCACGTGGTTCGATCAATCGAATCTAATTTTCGATTGATCGAGTCTTGCAGATTTAGTCCAATAAATTCTACAATCACTCGATTCCAATTTTACAAATAAACATACTTTTAGCAAGCCTAAACTTAGACTCTATGTTTTGATCATGGTTTGCCAACATAATACAAATTGAAGTTCTAATACATTAGTTCCTAAAGTCTTAGAACCTAACATCTGCATTTCACCTTCTCTTTGGACTGGGCATTGTTTGGGTGTAGGCCTTCTCCCTCCTACCTGGCCCATGTCCCCTTTTGTCCCGTGTTCGTGGGCTAGCTAGGGCTCCTGCCATGCCATTGTACTGCTCCTGCTATGATATCAGTTATTTTGTTGTTACCTCTGCGCTTATGGGCTGAAGCTCCTGCCAGTCCATTTCTTACATTCTTTCTTCTTTTGGGCTTCACTGGCCAACTTTTCTACTGGACCAGCCCATTCCATGCCTTCGGCTTCCTCGGCCTATTTCATTCATTGAGCTTCCTCGGCCTATTTTCTTCTTCCTTACCTCTTTCACTCCCATGAGTTTTTGCTAAATCTTTTAGGCTTCCCCAGCCCAATTACCACATCCTTACCTCTTATTACCTTTCGGGGCTTATTGGCCTTTATGCCAGCCCTACGAATTTACTAATTCATTTATTGGGCTTCCCCGGCCCGTTTACGTCTTTTCTACCTCTTACTATTCCCATGGGTTTACTACTTTCATTCTTTGGGCTTTCTCGGCCCATTTGCTTCTTCTTGGCCACTTATTATTTTTGTGGGTCTGTTGACCATTATTCCTGCCATTCTGGCCTGCTGGTCTTTACTTTACTATTCTCTCCCTATCTTTTTCATATTGTTGGGCTTTTTCTACCATTGGGCCCTTTTGTCAAAAGTGGGTATCAACAGGGTGTAATATCCAAACACCCCAAAACTTTAGGGAGTAAAATCCAAACACTCTCAAAATATAGGGGTAAAATCCAAATTTTGAAACGTGAAAGTGTAAAATCCAAACATCTCCAAACTTCAGGGAGTAAAATCCAAATTCTGAAACTTCAAAGTATAAAATCCAATCACCTCCAAATTTTAGGGGTGTAATTTGCAATTTACTCTATATAAAAAATAAAAAAATAAAAAATAAAAAATCCATTTCTATTATTCATTGTAAATTTGATTTAATAGTCGATAATGGTTTCTACTATCTTTAGGGATTTATAACCTCAAGCCTAGGCTTGTCCACGGGTCGGGCCGGATCGGGTTTGGGCCTGAATCGAACTCGACCCGTTTAAGTTGGTTGGTTGGATCTTAGACCCGTATTCGACTGAATAGTCGGGTCGGACCTGGTGCTTCGGGCCACCGGATGGGCAGGTTGAAGTTCTCGGTTAGGCGGGTTTAGGCCATTAATGTGCCCAATTTTTGGACTTCTATGAAATTTATTTTAGTTCAATTTTTTAAGCCCTTTTAGCCCAAATTAAGGAGTTTGGCAGTTCTAAAAATTACTTGGGTGTCATACTTTTTGAACTTTCCATATAAAATAGATTGGGCCTCCCTTTTCCTTTTTTATTTTTAAATGGGCCTTCAAGATAAACTTAAATTAAGCAACTACTTCACTTATAAATCTATTGGGCCTTCAAAACATAAACTTCCTGAAAAAAATACCTCACCACAGGTCACAAAATAAGCCAATTTTTACCACCTGTTAAGCATTAAATATCCCGAACAAAATACCCCACCATAACACACAAAATAAACCCATTTTTACCACATCTGTTAAGCATCCACACCTTGACCACAAAAAATAAACACATCAATATATATTGTAAAACCTGGAGTCCTGGACAAAGAGCACAACACAACAACACAACAACACACAAAATCCTATTTTCACCACCTATGACTTGTTAAACAGCCACATTGACTACCCAAAAATTAACACAACAAATAACCTGGACAAAATAGCAAAACAATACACAAAACATGCCTATTTTTACCACTTGGCAGTAAGCCAGTAGCTTAACACAAGTCATATATATTCAAGAAAAACCCATAGGCATAAAAGCCAGTAGCTTAACCTGTGTTAAACCTTCACCTACCAACCACACAACAAGTAATATTTTCAACAACAAATAAGCCAACCACAGCAAGCATAAGCTATAGATTTATATTGCAATACTTCCATCTATATTTATATAAATGGATATATAATAGGTAAGCCATATAAGTTGAGAAGGAAATTAGATCACTGCAAGTTTATAAGGCAGTAAATCATAAGAAGGCAATAACCTTGCTGGCTATACAATGTTCCCAGCAATATAATTAATTACAATTATGAAATACCACAAGTATTTCCAAAAAAAATAGCTTTTCCCAAGCATTAAATGACAAATACTCAAGCTAATTAGTCTATAACTAATAGAAAAGAAAACCTATAAGATTCCTAGGATTTCTTTTCTATAAGCATTAAGACTAGTATTGTTAGAAAAGCAATTTACAAAAGAGCTTCCAAAATGTTCCCCTATGATATTCAATTCTCTATATGAAATTAACATTAGTTTAGTTGGTATTGTTCATCAAATTATGTATTTAATGTATCAAATTAATCTTGATTTGATTAGTATTAAATAATTTTGTTTAATTAATATTTACATATTAAAAACCCCACATAAATTTTTCACCTTAGGCCCCAAATAATGTTGGGCCGGCCCTGACCATGGCCATCACTGGACAACCACCAAAATCAACCCAAGCTACAATTAAAAACCTAGCAAACCACAAGCTTCAATACAATACACAACCCACCAACTAAGACCTAGCACCCATAGCCCAACCCACCACCAAATCAAAACCTGCAACTAGATTAGAACCCACAAAGGCCACAACTACCCCAAACCCACCACCACTAACCACCATTAGCCACCCACTAAACAGCAAAAAACTTATAATCAAAATTAACAAACCACAATTAGAAAAAAAATGCAAAGAGAAACAACCCAAAGGTGTTGTCGAGTCATGGTGGTTGTTGGCATAAAGGAGGCTTTGTCCTCGGCAGGGTGTGTAGCAGAGAGAGGAGGGAGAGTGAATGTAAGTGAGAAGGAGAAAGGAGAGGGATGACCATGGAGATGGGACGAGAGAGAGAAAGAGAAAGTGAAAAGAGATATGATATTTTATTAATGAGAGAGAGAAAGTATAATAAAAAATTACCCAAATATTATAGCATACTTGACCGTACTATTCCAAATATAACAGCACTGTAGCTTATGCCAAAAATTTTTGACATTAAAAAAAATCTGATGAAGCAATATTTTTGGTGTTTGGTGTGCTAAATGTTATAAATTTATCATTTAGCACACCTTAGAGCATTCGCATCCGGAATTTACAAAAAATTCTATTTTACCATCTCAAAACTCACTTTATCATTTATACCATACCATTTTCTAACACACCTAACATCCCAACTTCTTATACAATACATTAAAATAATATATTTACCCAATAAAATATATTTATGTCTCTCTCTAATTTTTGTCTCTCTCTCTCTCTCTCTCTCTCTCTACCACTCATCACCTCCATCACCACCGTCACCACCGTGAAGACCCAAAACCCCAACACAGTTTATTAAAAAAAAAAAAAAAAAACCAACACAGAACCAATAAAAAAAAAAAAAAAAAAAAAAAAAAAAAACCCACTAACCACCATCAACAACACTCACCGGTCCACCTGACCCACCAAGCAAACCCACTGTTCCACCATCAACAACACACGCCGATCCACCTGACCCACCAAGCAAACCCACCAAACTCAGAATCTACCTTGCATTTGATCTAGCCAATCAGAATTCAAAGCCAAAAATCAAGCAAAAAAAAACGCAATCAACACCAATCAATATAAGCCAGAGGACCACGCCACCATCAAAGGCGAGGTTGAGCACCATCAGAGGACCACGCCGCTAGACCCACGCTGGACAATGGTTCTTAGTGGAACTGAAGCAGCTTAAACACCGATCAGTATAAGCCGTCGTGAGAGAGAGAGGCCAGGATAGAGATGTGATGAGAGAGAGGCCAGATCGTTGTGGAGAAAGAGAGAGATGAGAAACAGATAAAATGAAGAGAGAGAAAGTGTCAAATACATTAAATACACGGAATAAAAAAAAAAATATTATTTTGTTTTAGAATAGTGCTTCAGTGCCATCTTACATTTGAGATGGCATTGTAGCACAATGCCAAAAAATTTTACAATTTTACAAGACCAGATGTTGCTCACTTTTAATGCCTTAATGCTAAAATATGCTTAAATATGACATTTAGCATTCCGGATGCAAATGCCCTTATGTTAGTGCTCTAATTATCTCAAAGAATCCCAATAGAAGTAAAGAAAGTACACTTAAAAAAGATTCCCAAAGTGTGCCGCTGCACAGGATGTGTGGGCTAGCAGTGTTAAAATTCTGCAGAAGGGATGCACGGGTCAGAATGATTTGCTGCACCTATTGGAGTACCTTCTAGACCGATTGTCTTTGGAGGAAGTTGAAGTCTTTTTTATTCAAGTTTGGTTCATATGGAATAGGCGTAATAGCGTTATTCATGGTGGTAGATTTATTGATCCAAGGACTATTAATCAGAGGGCAGCAGAGTATTTGGAAGAGTACAAACATGCTCAACAGCAACTTTATGCAGAATCGGTTATGCAGAACAGCAGGACAGTTTGGGAACCACCTCCAGAATCGGATTTTAAGCTGAACTTTGATGCAGCAATTTTTTCTGAGTTGAATAGAACCGGTGTTGGGGTTATAATTCGTAACTCCAAGGGCGAAGTCATGGCAGCCATGTCCGCAAGAGGGCCAACAGTACATAGTAGTGAGGAAGGTGAGCTGTTAGCATGTCGAAAGGCTGTTGAATTTGCTATTGATGCAGGTTTTTCCAGGTTGGTTCTTGAGGGAGACAATGTTAATGTAATGCAAGCTATTTCATCGGAAGAAGCCAACATCTCTCTGTTGGGGAATGTCGTGGAAGATATTAAACATCTTATTAGGGGTCTACAGTGGGTATCTATTTCTCACACAAGGCATAGTGGTAATAAGGTGGCTCATGTGTTAGCGCAACTTGCTAGAACTAGTATTGACGAATTGTATTGGATAGAGGATTCCCCTCGTCGAGTCATTGAACAATTGTGTGAAGATGCTTGCCTTTTATAAATGAATGAATGCCGTTTCCCTTTCAAAAAAAAAAAAGATTCCCAAACTGTCTTTTAGCGGTTTACTTTATCATCTCAATATTCATTCATCTTCCTTCTCTCTCTCTCTCTCTCTCTCTCTCTCTCTCCGTTCAGTCTTTTGCTCTATTAAGTTTAAGGTAAGAAGAGCAATTAATTCATCTCTACCAACGAAAGCACATCTTCATATCTATCATCTCAGGCAGTCTTCAATGGCTGCCCATTTTCCTTTGCTTCATGCCCCACCATCTCTCTCCGCCAAAACTCTTCATTTCTACAGGTCCAAACCCACTGCCCCATCTTTCTCTTCATACCCCAAAAGACATAAAGGTCAGTTCCCTTTAAACAAGCCTTTAATGTTTCTTTCTGTTAATAGTTTTTGTATATATTTTCTCTTTGTTTGAGCGTGTAGTTTTTGCAGGTTTGTATGGTTTATCTACAATCATATGCTCTTCTTCCAATGGTCGAGACCCTAATTCAGTGGACAGTGGAGTCAAGAGCGTTGAGAAGCTGCTGGAAGAGAAACGCCGTACCGAGTTGTCTGCTCGGATTGCCTCTGGAGAATTCACTGTGGAGCAATCTGGGTATGCTTTGGAATTTACTATGCTTCTCTTTTTGGCTATTCTCATTGTTAATGTTGTGGGAATTCGTTGTGTTTGCTTATTATTTTACCTTTTTGTGTTAAAGAATTGTGTGGATATATGCTTGTATGGCCGTGGATAAGAATAACAAGGCCTTCCATTTATATTTTTGCTTATTGTGGTGAAAGCTTTGACTTCATATGAATAAGTGAATCCTTTGGTCTTATTTCACTCATGAATTCAAATTTTCACTTGGGTATGCATCTGAACATAAATCATGATAAGAAAATTCATGTTCATGTTGGATACAAGTTTATTTCACTGATGGTTTTTTTTTTTCTTTTTCTTTGGGATTGTTATTTATTTATTTTTTGTCTTCTGTTTTGGATTCAAGTTTTCCATCTGGAGCAAAGAAGAGTTTGTTGAAGTTGGGGGTTCCTAGTGAGATTCTGGAATTTTTATTTTGTTGGGTTGATGCCCATGAAGATTGTCCAAAGATTCCAGAGGCAAAAGGAGCAATTAGTGCCATTCGGAGTGAAGCCTTTTTCATCCCCTTGTATGAGCTTTTCCTGACATATGGAGGAATTTTCAGATTGAATTTTGGACCAAAGGTTTGTTTGTTTTTATTTTTGTGTATGTATACATTTTTTCTTTAATCTACTAGATTGTCAAGTGGTTATTGTCATTTGTTCATTATGGATTTTTGATGGATGCCTTGATGTTGGTTGTAGTCATTTCTTATAGTTTCGGATCCTTCTATTGCAAAACATATATTGAGGGAAAACTCAAAGGCTTATTCAAAGGTAATCCATTTGGCTCTCTCTCTCTCTCTTACACATACACACACACATAGCGGCAGATAACACTTGGTTGTCAGGGTATCTTGGCTGAAATTCTAGAATTTGTAATGGGGACGGGGCTCATCCCAGCTGACGGGGAGGTATGGCGTATTCGACGACGCACTATAGTTCCAGCATTGCATCAGAAGGTAACTCAAGTGATTTGTGAATTTGATGATGATGGTCTTCACTGACCAACCTTCACATCTTCTTTTGATTTGAGTCTTAAAATTAGACAATGCTAGTGAGTTGATCTATAATGTATGTGAAGTTAAATGTTTTCAATATCTGAAGCGAGTCATGACATTGCACTCCCTAAGGGAACTTCTAAACCTTTTGGGGCTATATATTGATATACATAGTAAGTAGTTCTTAGTTATGCAAATAGACAAGTGTGATTTATATAATTAAGCATTCTATCGTTTGAAGGATATAGGAAAAATGGATATTTATCCATTATAGTTGAAATTGCATATACAACAACAACAACCAAGCCTTACTCACAATTTTTTTGGATTAAATCCTCAACAAATTAGTTAGGGTCAGCATATGTATTCTTTCTACTATTCTATTCCATCCGAAGTCGTAGTCTTTGTTACTTGCTTATTAACATGTTCTCTTTTACCACTTCTTCTAATGTTATTTATGTAAAGTAAAATGTTTTTAATAGCCGAAGAGAGGCATGACATTGCACTCCCTAAGAGCCTGTCTAAACCTTTTTAGTGCTATATATCGATATTCATAGTAAGCAGGGGTTGGTAGCTATGCAAATAGATGAGTATAATTTATATGACTATAAGTAAGAATTTCATGATTGAAGGAAATAGGAGAAATGGTTATTTATCCATGACAGTAGGAATTGCGGATATAATTATTATAGAGTGGGAATTTTCTTCAAGAAAGAAACATGGTAAAAAATAAAATATGTCAGAAAAGAAACTATGCTTATCTTTGAAGTGGTGAAAAAAAAAAAAAGACACTAGGACAAGGATGGAAGTAGCATGCCTTTGGTTATGCCTCTATGTCCGAGGCATATTTCTAACAAGTGCATTACCTACTTTATATAATGTTTTGGTACTTTGGATCTGCCTCACCCTTAGGTGAGCCTTGATCATAAATTTTTTTTTGTCATTGTTAGGGTTGACCTGTTTGCCATTGATTTCCCTTTTCCTTTGTGTGGGTTTTTGTCTGTAGTATGTAGCTGCTATGATTAGTCTTTTCGGACAAGCTACAGATAGGCTATGTAAGAAGCTAGATGCTGCTGCATCTGATGGGGAAGATGTAGAGATGGAGTCACTTTTCTCCCATTTGACATTGGACATCATTGGCAAGGCAGTATTTAACTACGATTTTGATTCGTTAACCAATGATACCGGGATAGTTGAGGTATTCTATTGTCCCACCACCCTTTTCGGTTTGATCTTATGTTCGGTTTGTATTAGTTCATTCCTGTTTCAGTTCACACCTTCAATAATTTTTCTTTAATTTTGCTATTGTACAAATGCTTCATACATATATGCAATGTTTGTGTTTTGGCTAGACCAGGCCGTTTACACTGTCCTGAGAGAAGCAGAAGATCGGAGTGTTTCTCCAATTCCATTCTGGGAGATTCCAATATGGAAAGACATTTCACCCCGGCAAAAAAGGGTTTCCGCAGCCCTCAAATTGATTAATGATATACTCGATGATTTGATTGCAATATGCAAGGTAAATTTCTCAATTGATGGAGCTGCATAAACCTTTGCTCTTCAATTTCTTACTATATATAATGGTGTACTGTAGTGGACACGTGCTAATACTACTATTTTTGTGCCTACATATGTTCTACCATGCATACATGGGCACATGGTGGAGAATGCATGCTGAGCTCACTGACTCTTCCCTTTAAACTGGTGCCAGATATATCACATGCAATGCTGAATATAGTTTAAAGGGTTCACTTCAGCATTTTATATGAGAACTATCTTAATGAGTTTGGATTAGAGATGTTCTTCATTTCTATCTTAAGTAACAAGTGTAACTTAACAACCATAAGAAGCTTATCTCCAAATATAATATTCTTTGAATCCTAACTGTCTTCCAACTGTGTCACATCTATCCTATCTCTTGGATAGTAGCACCATGGAACTTTTCCAGATCTACTTTGTGGATTTAAAAATAATAATAATTAGCCTACTCAACTATTACTTCATTGGTAGTACAATTTCTATTCAAATGAAAGAAACTTTATTTATAATGATATGATTCATCAATTATGATATGGCTCAATTATTTGATAAATGACGTCATCTGTCAGGGTACAAAACACATTGTCCAAATAAGAATTTGGAGATTCTTTATGCTCGAACTTGAATAGAATTCTGGCTTTGTTCAAGAAGGCCACTAACAGTGTTGATCTTGCCAAAGTAGGATCCTCAAGGAGAGATATAAATGCCCTTAATCTTCAGCAGTTTCTCTAAGATAAAAATGTGAAAAAAATTAGGTGGTGTTTGAACTTTGATTGGTAAAGAATTACAGCTTAAACATTTTATCTTTAACTCTTGTATTGGTGAAGTGGACCTTTTTTTTTTTTTTTCCGTTTTTGGTAAGAAAATATGAATGGCTGATGTGAAACTAAATAGTTCTTTATTCGCATCAAAAAAAAAAAAAAGGTTCTTTATGGCTGTTTTTCTTAAACTGGAAGGTTTTGAAGGTTAGTTTTCTGAATCTATTTTTCTTATGTGATTTTATTGAGGTGGAAGTCCATGAGTTATCAAAATCATTTTGTGGGTCTTTTGGATGTATTTTGATGCTAAGTTTGTGGGTTTTCTTTAGTGTAATATTTTATTTCTTTCATCTGCAGAGGATGGTAGATGAAGAAGAGCTACAGTTTCACGAGGAATATGTGAATGAACAAGATCCTAGTATTCTCCACTTCCTTTTGGCGTCAGGAGATGATGTATGTTACTAGAGATCATCAAATGTTTTGGTTCCTGCCCAAATAATTGAAGCTTTTCTCTCAAACTCTGTAGGTTTCTAGCAAGCAACTTCGTGATGACTTGATGACGATGCTTATAGCTGGGCATGAAACATCAGCCGCAGTATTGACATGGACCTTTTATCTTCTCTCCAAGGTAAAGTTTGGTTAAGGTTTAGTTGTTTCTTACTGATACACTACCACTTGTCCCAATGGCCTAATCTGTTGGGAAATGATGAATTTTATCATTTAACCATTCTTGTAATACTTACACTGCATTTAACAATTTCAAATCAACTTCCAAAGTGCATAATGTTTTCAGAAATTCATTAGGATGGAAAATTTTTGAATTATTATTGTATATTTATACATTCTTGAAATTTTATACATTCTTGGAATTCCTTTTATGAATAAAAATTTATGTTAAAATATAAATAATAATTTTATAAAGAAAGCTTAAAGAAAATTGTCTAATCATCCTTCATTTGACAGTGTTTGCATTCTAGGATATATTTGTTGTTCTGTGCAGATTCTACCTGCAATTAATGTATCAAGAGATGACATGTGGCTTTCTAGCAATCCTCTTTTTCTTTTTCTTTTTCTCCTAATCTCTTCCTCTTTGTCAAGTATGGTAATATATGCTCACACAACCCTAATTTTGACGTAACAATAAAAGGAAATGAATCTAATGGTAATTGCTATAGTATATGCATATACATACATGTAAATATGTGTGTTAGCATCTATATGTACATATGTATGTCTTTATGTATGTGAGGACAACGATTATGTCTTTCATGAATGGCTGCTTTGTAAAAGTAATCATTTTCTTTCTTTGTGATTGAGTGCAGGAGCCTAGTGTCGTGTCCAAGCTTCAAGAGGAGGTATCTTTACTTTTCTTATGCATATGAGATTAGTATCAACAGAAAGCAGAGTGATAATATTCTAATCTATATTATATTATGTAATAGAGTTTTTCTGCTTTACTTTCTAGGTTGATTCTGTCCTAGGAGATCGGTTTCCAACAATTGAAGATATGAAGAAACTCAAGTATGCAACTCGAGTAATCAACGAGGTGAGAAGATGACTTTTAAATAATAAATAACAGTTGGACTTCATTGTTTGTGTTCAAGCATTGACATTTTTGTTTTCCCCTTTTTTCCCTTCTTTGCAGTCCTTGAGGCTTTATCCACAACCACCTGTATTAATTCGTCGTTCTCTTGAGAATGATGTGCTTGGAGGGTACCCCATAAAAAGGTCTTATCCTATTAAATCCATTGCCAATGCTACTTTTGTCTGTCAATTAGTATACTATTTTAAAAAAAAATTATTACCTTCTTGCTTAGAACCTTTTTTATTTTTATTTTTATTATTTTCCTGAACATTATTTGTTTACTTGTTATTTTTGTAAGTTTTTTTTTTAATAGCCCTTCCCATTTTCTATATGAAGTTCTTCTGTATTGTAGAACTGTAAGTGTGTTCCTTGGTAGGGAAAGGAACCCAATGTCAGTGGATCTTCACTATTATCAAGGAATCTACATATATTTCCCTATTATGTTATGTTAGAATTATTTATCAAAAAAAAAAATTGTTATGTTAAAGTTAGCAAAAAATGATTTTATTATTTTTTTTTTTTAAAAGTGGTTCTTTTAGAAAAACAGCTTTGACTGCTCAGTAGTCAGTACTCTTGTAGCTTTATGCTCTACGTTGTACTTATTAAAATGTATATATAAAAAAAAAAGTTTTTAAAAAAATTAGAAAATATAGGATCAGTGATATTTTTTTGAAAAAGGTTCTTATATAACCTATGAAGCACGGGTGCGTTTCCTGATTCGGGTGCGGGTGCAGGTGCGGCGATTAAAAAATTATTAAAAATATTTTTATTTATATTTTCTATATATTTTTACTATTAAAATATTCTTTAAAAACACATTACTATGCCTTGATTCACAAAACAAAGAAAGAAGAAGGCAAGAAACACAAAACAAAAAAGAAAACACAAAAGAAGCAATAAATATTCAGAATAAAATTAAGGACAGATTTAGGATGTTTGGGCCTCATTCAAAGCCGATTTCGGCTGTTCTGGCGTGATTCAAGGCCGATTTCGGCCATTTCGGTCGCCGGCCGCTACGACCCGATTCAGCCGATACGGCTTGATTCTGGCCGAATCTGCCCGGTTCGGCGCAAATTGAAGCCGAGTCAGCGTGAATCGAGCCGAGTCGGCGCGAATCCGTGAAAAAAAAAGCTTAGACGCGGCACCGACGTGCGAGCAACCGTGTCGGACTCCGGTGCGGCACCCTCCCAGCCACGTCCGTGCTTCATAGTATATAACCCAAATGAAATGTAAATTGCAATGAAAAAAATTCTTACTATATAGCTTCAAAGTTGGTTTTGGGTTCAAGAGACTTGCTCCTCTGGATTTGATAGCATTTGCCAATATGGAAATTGTGATGCCCCAATTTGATTGATTGTGTGATATGTGTGGGTGTGTAATAAGTCTCACATCGGGCATATACTAGGTTGAATTGGGCTTTATTAACTACTACAAGAAGCCTCAATTGTGACTAGTCCTTTTGAGGTATAGCGCAGATGTGGGTAGCGTTATTCCTTGGGTCGTTACATATGGTATCAGAGCCGGTTTGATAATCCTGTGTGGGTTCGGAGACACTAACCCCACAAATGTGCCCTAACAAGGACGTTAGGGATTTAAGTGGGAGAGATTGTGATGCCCCAATTTAATTAATTATGTGATGTGTGTGGGTGTGTGATGAGTCTCACATCGGCATATACTAGGTTGAACTTGGCTTTATTAACAACTACAAGGAGTCCTAATTGTAACTAATCATTTTGAGATATAACGCAGATGTGGTTAGTGCTATTCCTTGAGTCGTTACATATGGTATCAAAGCCGGCCCGGTAATCTCGTGTGAGCTCGAAGACACTACCCCACAAAGTGGGCCCTAACGAGGATGTTAGGGATTTAAGTGAGGGAGATTATGATGCCCCAATTTGATTGATTGTATGATGTATGTGGGTGTATGATGAATATCACATCGAGTAGGGAGATTATGGTGCCCCAATTTGATTGATTGTGTGATGTGTGTGGGTGTATGATGAATATCACATCGAGCATATACTGGGTTGAACTGGGCTTTATTAACAACTATAAGGAGCCTCAATTGTAACTAGTCCTTTTGAGATATAGTGCAGATGTGACTTGCGCTATTCCTTGGGTCATTACAGAAATGTCATTAATAATATTTGTAATGATGGAATAATGAATAAGAAATGAGAGGTATAAGGGTCCATCTAACTTGAAAAGAAATAGTTCCCTCTAGACTAATTGTTTAGAAAACAAATTGTATATGGTAAAAGAAAATAAACAACACAATTTTTTGCCCTAGTGCTTTAAGCTTTTTCTTTAGCATTCAAAGATATTGAGTTTATTCATTGCAAAAAGTTGCTAATGTACCAGAGCAGATTTCTATAGCAAAAACTCAAGTCACCATAAATTGGCTAATGTCACTTTAATAACAAGGCAAGATTACTAAAATTAATGAAACAAATTATTAAATGGTCGCACTTTTGGGTAACAATAGCTACTTACTGAGATAAGAATGCTTAATGAAATTTCATGAGTTTGCTTATATAGATAGTTTTGGTCTAAGGGTCCTCCCATGTAAGGAGAGAAGTCTCCTAGAATTCAGCATGAAACCAAAAAAAAATAAATAAATAACTAAAATTAAAAAAAAAAAAGTTTTTTCTTGGGAGGTAGCGCAAGGAGAGAAAAAAAGTGTTGGGTGGTTTTGATATGGAGGTCAGAGGTCATCATGGGTTTTGTGAGGGTTGTGATTGGATATGGGTCTTTGGTTGTTTGAGATTTTTGGTGTTGGAGTTTTTGTGTTGGGTTTTTGATGATGTGTGACTGGTCTTTTGCCAAAGGGGTGAAGCCGCAAAGAACCTTTTATGGGTTTTGGAATTTTGATTTGTTGGGTATGTCATTGTGGCAACATATATACAATTTTGTCAACCTTCAACCCTTATTCCACTTTTTTCCCCTATTCTTTGTTGGTCTTTCTGTATTTTTTCCCTTTTTTTTTTTTTTTTTTTTTTTTTAACTTATCAAAAAAAAAAAAAAAAGGGATAATTACAGTAAACCCACCTGTGATTAGGCCCGTTTTCACTTTGCCTACCCGTGGTTCAAAACTTAACACTTTGCCTACCTGAGGTGCCTTCCGTTAGGGATCTGTTACCCACCTCTCCCTTTGCCGTTAGAAAAACACATTTTTAGGAAAAAACAAACATAACAAAGATAAAAAAGTTAGGGTTTTTTTATTGCTTAAGAACTTCTATGAGAACAAAACACAGGAGTAGCACACAGATCAAAGGCTTAATGAAATCACTTTTAATCTATATCAATATCAACAATCTCATAACAACTCAAAATTGTGAACCAATTTTTACAAGAAGACCAACAATCTCAAAACAACCAGCAACGTTATTAACAAAAGAGAGTGAGATAGAGATAAGCAATCAACAACCAAAGAATGAGGTAATGAGAAATCCAACCGTGGGTTTGGATTGTGGTAGATCAGCCATGGGTTTGGTGGCGTGGTGGCGACCCTAGGTGCTGCTTGTGCCTCTCCTAATTCTCAATCATTTTCTACACAACCAAACACCACCAAATAAGGAAAGGAAAGGAACCTTCCAATTACAAACCCACCCCCAATTCCAACTTCAAACCCACTTCGAATCCCAACCACAGTAGCAAACCCTTCCCCAATTCTAACTTCAAACCCACTCTAAATCCCAGCCACAGCAGCAAAACACCTGAATAAGCTCAGTTTAGCACTAAGAAAGCTAGAAATTCAAGCCAAAAGAAAAAGAGAAGTGAGAAAAAACAAAGATAGATTTATATATTGATTCCTTCAACTTTCTCGAGAAACTAACGGAAAAAAATAATGAAGGAAGAGTGATGTGTACCGGCAAATAGGTGACCGGTGAGGAAGAGGAAGAGTGCGGCATTGCGATTGGTGGATCTTCTTCAGCTTCGTGTTCAGAGCCAATGCGACGTGCGAAGAAGAGTGTGAGATCGCTGCTGAGAGAGAAGCCATGGCTGCGCCGCCGAAGCTGAGAGAGAGAGAGAGAGAGAGAGAGAGACAGAAAGACAGACAGTGTTAAGTTTTGTTTGGCAGCTTTGTGAAATGTTTGGCAGCCTTTGATAAAAAGGAGATTGCTTTTTAGGCAAAGAAACAGCAAATTCAAACCAATACATGTTTGAATAACCCATTGGACAAGAGAATAGCAATACTGTTGATTTGTGTTTTGTTCTCATAGAAGTTCTTAAGCAATAAAAATCCCAACTTTTTTATCTTTGTTATGTTTGTTTTTCCCTAAAAATGTGTTTTTTTAACGGCAAAGGGAGAGGTGGGTAACAGATCCCTAACGGAAGGCATCTCAGGTGGGCAAAGTGTTAAGTTTTGAACCACGGATAGGCAAAGTGAAAACAAGCCTAACCACAGGTAGGTTTACTGTAATTATCCCTAAAAAAAAATTGCACACGCATAAATAAAATAATTTTTTTTCTCCTTATTAGCGTGAACTATTAGAATTGTATTAAGAATTTTGAATGTGAGGTTTATAATTTAATAGATTTGAGAAAAAAAATGTATTAGTTAACATAAAGTTATTTTATATGTACTTTAAAAATCGTACTAGATCTTTTAGAAGTTTTTCTTTGTCATTTGCCTTATACAATATTTGGGTGCTTGCTTCAATTTTTGCAATAGTAGGACATTGTGTTTTGTGCTTTTAATTTTTATTTATAAATTTCTTTTTTTTTGATAAGCTTATTTTATTTATAAATTTCACATTCAATTAATCAGTTTGTATTTTATTTTATCAGTTTAAATAGAAAATTTTCTAACATTATTAAAGCAAATCAATCAATAGTTGGAAACCACTTCTGGGATAAAAAATAAAAAATTATAAATATGAATTAAGACGATTGAAATTCTAAGCGTTCAACAATAGTGTGAGAAAATCTTCGAATTGCATTCTTTCCTATATCCAAGTTCTCTCCCTTCGGAATCAAGGATTCCTCCCTTTCTTCTTTGTGACTCTAGTATAATATTATTTTAACACATGGCAACATTTTATTGGTTGCGGGACCACTAGACACTATTGACTTGACCCTCCGATTGTATTGAATAATTTTTCCCACAATTAAAGTTACTTTCTTACCTCACACATTAAAATTGTCATGTAGAAACATTTTACAAAAAATGCGGGTACAAAAGGCATTGGATATTTTTTACTTAGAATGTGCACAATGTACATTTTGCCTTGAGGTTAACAGAAAAATGGATTTTTTTGAATTAGAATGTACATTTTGCCTTCAGCTTAAAGAATTTTTTTTTTTTTTTTTTTTTTTAATTAACATCTGTAACATACTAATTAGTTTAGTGATGTAATTCGTGACAAGCCTTTTTTTTTTTTTTTTTTTTTTAATGATAAAAACAAAATATCAAAATAAGTTATCAAAAAGGTATTATAATTTGAAGTTATAAAGTATCCGCACAACACATGGGACATCATCTAGCTGTAATAAATATTTAACAATTTACTCCTTTTTTATTTCTTTATTCTTTTTTATAAATAGTATGCATTTTCTGATACTAAGCTTCATGTGTAATCTATTTGATTTTATCAACGTAGCTTACATGTTCAATGCTATGATGTCTTGGATACAATTTTTGTAATCTATTGAATTTATTTATCTTCTTCTATTATTATTTACAGGGGTGAGGATATCTTTATTTCTGTTTGGAACTTGCATCGAAGTCCAAAACTTTGGGATGATGCTGAAAAGTTTAAGCCTGAAAGATGGCCTTTAGATGGACCCAATCCAAACGAAACAAACCAAAACTTCAGGTATATTAAATCTTTGTTGTACAATTACTATTTTGTTGATCTCTTGTCTTCTTACAGCTGGTCAGTTAAGTGTTTGAATTTGTTCATGTTTTGTTTTCCCTGTTTTGAGTCTTCCTGACTTGTATCACATTGTTGTAACTTGTAACAAGCTCAATGAAGTGGCTTGCTAGTAGTATAATCAAACTGTACAAGAGAACCTCCAAATATTTGTTGGAGTTAGGAAATAACTATCCACAGAGTTCAAAAAACAAGTTCCTGCAAAAATGTTGGATGAAGAGGACTGCAGGAAAGTACCTATAATACTACATTAAACTTGTCCTCTGGACCCAGAGGAGGGCTGTGATGTCCCTATGATTATATGAGTGTGATTTATGTCCAATTCTTGCTTATTTGCGACTGACCAGCTCATTAAGTTATTAGATTTGCCATTTCCTGGCCACATACAGTTGTTTGGGTCACTTCAGTCATCATTTGATTAGCTTACTTGCACAACAGTTGTTATTAAATATTAGGTAAGGTCTATTTGGGTCATTTGATAGGCTAATTTGGCCTTGGCTCCTTTCAAGCCATTTGATTGACTTTCTTGAGCTGTTTTTCTTTTAGATATTAGTTGGTGAGTTCAATTTTTTTTTTTTTTTTTTTTTTTTTTTTTAATAATGATAACGAACAAGGACCTAGTCTGAAATCTAGCTTTCAATTTTTTGTGGTCTAAGTTATGATTTGGTGATTTAAGGGTGTGGTTGAGATCTCTGGTGTCAGAAGTTAGATTGTTCGTGATTGTGGTTGTCGACGTCAGGATTTCAACTGGTTGTGGTCATCGATGATGTGCAATGCTGGAGTTACTGGTGGTGGGTGGTATGTGCGGCTTTAATACCATGTTATTCTCGGGAAGTGTGTGGGTAAATTTCAAAATTACCTTTACAAAATACATAAAATTTATGCGATGTTTCTCATACGTTATGACTAATTTGCTGTAGCATATAGTCTCCTAGGCATGAGGATAAACAACTTAGCCCATCAGGAGTGAAAAGCCCCTAGATTTCCCGGTAATTGGTTCTAGCGGGTGGGGTCAGTTGCTCGTAGGACTAAGATCTATAGATTAAAATCTTAATTTGTTGGGTCTCTACTCTATTGGACATCATTTGTTGGGAATAGACCCCCCAACAATTTCATAGACTCATTGTATTCATGATCTTTGTCGGGCAACTCGTGTATATTACCAATAGCAATATACACCATCTGTTCCCTATGTATCTTTTGTACAAATTTAAATCAATAAAATTGCTTCTTCTTCTTTTTTTTTTTTTTTTACTTCATAACAAAAAATTTCCAAAACTAACCTTATCTTATTCATTGAAAACTTTTGAAAATCTAAAAAATACTACTATTATTAAGAAAGTTTTCTTTTTGTTTTATTTATAGTTTTTATTTTCTCAATCCTTTAACATGTGCTCACCAAACCCACCATACCTCTTCCTCAGACCCTACAAATCCAACACTGGGACAGGAAATTGACCAGTCCAGTTAAATATTCCCAGCAACTCATATCTTCACTCTCCAACTTTTTTCGATCTCATACCTATGTCCATTTTCCTTAAAATCATAGGACCAACTAAATACAATCATCATGATGTTTTTTAGAGATGCAAATGGAACACCTTTTTATCCTCAATCTCACCTTTCTCAACCATCAAAGCCTTAATATCCACCATTTAAAGCCTATGTCATAGTTACAACTCTCTAAACAAGCAATTATATTGGGGCTGAATAAATTGGTTGCCAACTTCCTACTTAGAATCCTTCTCTACTCCCATACAATGAGAAGTATTTAATCAAATAGTTGCAATGATGATGTGGTGAGGGTGATGCTCGTGGAGGCACTAGATCATGAGGAAGTGGGACTCAAGGTTGAGGGATGGCTCAGTGAACTCAATTTGAGATGAACTGAAAATGGGAGGGTTTTTTTGAAGTTGGTTGAAGAATGTTGCCAACTTGATCAGTAATGGTGGTCAGTTGACATTCGTCCTCAGTGATGATGGTGCAATAGTTGCATAAAAGGAGAGAGTGCCAATTTACCCCTATTTTACTTGGATATGTTGGTTATGTTTTGGAGCTACCAGAAGAAAATTAGTCCTTTGTTAATACAGAGGATCTTACTGCATATCATGCTACCTATGAGGATCAGTTAAGCCAACCATCAGCTCCACATCTGCAACGGGTTTCAAAGGAGGCTTCATATTGTTTCTACTGAAGATGGAGACTAAAAAAAAATAATAAAAAAATTTCTGGATTGAAAAGGTGACCCTGAATCAGATAGCACTTGGATAACTTTAGAAGAGTTTCAGGCAGCAACAGGACTCGTACAAGCTTATAAAATGAGGAAACCAGTTTTGATTTTGATGGAACAGAACTCACATGGGAACTAGAATAGAGGTAGAATAAATTTCGGTTGGGTTTGAGATTTTTTTTTGTTATTTTGTGGAACAGTGGGGGAATTTTGGAATATGGAAATTTAAGGAAGGCTAGCTGCATAGTCATTAGATTGTTTATGCAACAGGTTTACTTAGCCCTGAAGTGTGTCACCATGAAGCAATCTAATCTAGCTGAAGTAACCTCCTTATTGTCTATTTGCTAACAACCTTTTCTTTTAGTTTTTCTACTTTATTTGTTTATGTACACTTTTTTAAAGCCTCATTTTTTTTTTAAGGTACAACTATACCTTAATGTGTCAATATAAAGAGGAGTAAATTTTTGGTGATGAAAATTCTGAGATGTGATGCATCCCTCTTGGGTATGATACTTATCCCTCGTTTGGGAGGAAACTAGGTTTATCTATGTTCTTTCCCATGGTTACTTTTCTAATTGCTGCCTGCTGTATTCTGATCTTTATTCAAAGTTTCCCAGCCAAAAAACAAATGAGTTTCATAATTCAAAGATCACCTAAATATCTAAATTAATACAGATCCGCACCTGACTGTTTCTTCTCCCTAAACCAGCCCCAAAATATTAAATCCTTAGTGGTTAGGCCAAGCAAGACCCTGCTTCGGATTTTTTCAAAGCTCATTGTTGTTCATCTTTTCTCTTCCTTTTGATTAAGAATTTGTCTTGCTGAATTTTTATACTAATTGCATTTGGAAAATGAAACTACGGGCAAAGAATGCTTATTGCTTCCTTTTGGGGGAAGGTGAGCCCTAGTGCTGGTTCTTGCTTAAAATTTATTTCCACTCCATGTGTATTTCTACTTGTTCCACTCTGGGGCCCTTTTTCTCAAATGTTACTTTTTTTATATATGTATATTAGTGTATATATATATATATATATATATATATATGATACTGTCTTCTTTCAGTTATTTACCCTTTGGTGGAGGACCCCGAAAATGTGTAGGTGACATGTTTGCTTCATACGAGGTAATTTTGTTAAAGGTTTCTTGCATTAGAAACTTGTTAGAAGATCAAATGTTATGATATAAAGGATTTATGATGCCTTTTGTTAAGAGTTAACTTAATATGTGTTCACATTTTTTTGCAGACTGTAGTAGCACTTGCAATGCTTGTCCGGCGATTTAACTTCCAAATAGCACTTGGAGCTCCACCTGTAAGTAACCTGCTCTTTTTTTGCATGTTTTCTGTCCAAGCCTGAGATTTTTAGAGCCATGTTTCAAACTTGTTATCTTAACAAATCCCCACTGTTGAATGGAGTAAAATCTGATAACTCTGCACATCTGATACTGCTAGGCTCTCTCTCTCTCTCTCTCTCTCTCTCTCTCTCTCTATATATATATATATATATATAACTTCTAATATTTTTAATAACTAATTGTTTGTGCTTGGTGTTGATCGATCTTTAAACTGAGCAGCTCATTTCGTTTATATTAGGTAGACACAAATGAGCATTGACTTACGTTGCTAAAGTCGGGATATTAATGGACTTTAAGAAAGTAAACTTCAACTTTATCCATTCACCATGGCTGTGCAGGTTGAGATGACTACTGGAGCGACAATTCACACAACAGAAGGGTTGAAGATGACAGTCACGAGGAGAATAAAACCTCCCATAGTACCTACACTGGAGATGCCGACATTAAACGCGGGTGCATCAGTCAATCTTTCAGAAGGGGATGCTCTGTTGGGTCAGAAAGGTGAAGTTTCTTCTGCTCATTCCTGATTGCTACCCTGGCTACATTTTGGCTTTATGGCATAGGATCTATTTAACATGGAGGAGGAGTATAGGGAGAAGAAAATAAAATTGTAGAATTCTCTTCTATTTTGCTATATTTATAATATGCTTCCACATATTTAGCGGCTTAATGGGTTCAAAGTTTGTACATAATTTTGTAAAATGACAGACTCTATTCATGAAAGGAAACACAACCATGGCGAAATTGCCTCGTGTTCCTAAATTCTCCTTCAAGCCATAGTATTTCTTTAAATCATCCTACTCTTGGATTATCTTTGTTAAAAAATTATTAACGTTATTGATGTGCCACCTTTTTTCGTCATATATAATACCTCTGTTTATACTGCTTTACTTAAAAGTAGTTAGTGACGGTAATGCCAAGATCTTTGTAGTTTAGTGGCAATGTGTGGTCTTAATAAAGAGAACAAAATTCAAATCCTCCCTCTCCTACCTACTTATTATAACAAATTTAATTAAAAATAATAATAGTTGGTGACAGTAATGTGTGTGTGTGTTTTTGGAGGGTGGGGTCACCAAAATACAAAGACGGAGTTGGTTATTTGGTAAATTGGTATGGAGTGTTGGAGTACATAACCAAAAAATGTGGCATGAAAAGCAACTTGCATTGCTTCGAACTTTGTATTAGGGACTAATGAATTTCCTTTAGTCAAAGCTCTCCAGGCTCAAAGGTTGATGTGGTAATTGGTACTCATCTGGGTCTGGCCGGTGTCGTCTAACTTGTGGTTTTATTGAGAATAGGTATGTCATTACTGAAGTCTAATTGTTATGACCCTTGTAGCTCAACTGGTTGGAATATCCTAGTGTTTATAATAAACATTCAAGGTTCGAATCTCTCCTCCCCCAACTCTCAAATTAAAAATAAAAACCTAACTTGAACAAAGCAGAGACTTTATGCGGGAGTGCATGAGCTCCTGCCATGTGACGTTTTAATATTTCATTTAGCATTTTTAACCTATTTTCTTTAATTTTTTTTACTGTTATCTAAAAGAACACATTAACTTTTTTTTTTTTTTTTTAACTATTATCTAAAAGATAGGCTGTAGTTCAAAATTAAATTAAAATCAGATCAAACCTTGTGAAAAGCCCAAGTCCACTTATTATCTTACATATTATAACCCAAGTTTGACCCTTCCACATTAATTTTTTTTTTTCCCCACATTCTCCAAAATATGGTTTGTGATCATAAAATAGGACACACACTTTAAAAGACTCTTTACAATTTTCCTGATAAGACTCTTTTTATTAAGAGTCTGTTTAGATACCGCTTATTGCTGAAAACTAAAAACACTATAGCAAAATAATTTTTAAATGTGTGAATAGTACCGTGGGACCCAGTTTTAAAGTTGTTTTTTTGAAAAAAAAAAAAAAGTAATTGCGGGTCCCGTGAACAGTGCACGAGACCCACTAGAAACTGCTGGACGCACAAAACGCTATCCAAATGTACACTAAGTGCCACATCAATTTGCTCTTTCCTCTTCCTATCGCTGATAGTATTTTTGCACAAAAATGAATTATTTCTACACCATCTTTTATATGGTGGAATCTATTAAAAATAAATAAATAAACGGTTTATATGATAGAAACAATAATTCCTTCAATTTGTGTTTTGTTTTAATTTCTAATGTAGAAGACTCTTGAAGCCAACAAATTATATGGCCAGTTGTCCACTCCCTTTGTGAGAGACCGCAAAAATGCTTCTAAAAAAAAAAGAGATTTGGATGCTTTTAAGGGCGTCTCTCTTTTTGGGTAAGTGGTGTGGAGTCACCACTTATTTTTTTTTATACAAAAAATAAGAAAAACTAAATATAAATACATGACTGAATTGTTCCTTTATCATTGATTGAATAAAAAAATACATATTTGAAAATTTGAAAAATTACATGACTTTGGGTTTTAGTTACAAACTACCAAATAATTACATGGCTTTTTATCCTAGTTACAAACTACCCAAAATAAAAATAAAGACAATGCTTAGATCTACTTATCCAAATACCTAAATTCGGAGGCTAAGTTACGGAATGGGAAGGTGTTTGGCACCCATTCCGCCCAAACAAAGTCTGGTCTTCTAAACTCTTGTGACCTATGTACTCTTTTTATGCATGCAATGAATGATATGTTGTACATGTGAACAAAACTAAATCACACAAATTTGTTTATGAATGCATTCACTTCTTTGTTTTTAAAAAATCAGATCTATTATTGTGAGTAAAAAAATTTGATTTCAGTTTATAAAAAAAATCAGATTTGCTTTTGTTGTGTAAAAAAAGTGGTTTTTGGAGAGAAAATTCAGATATATGTATATTAAATAAAACAAAGTCTTTTGGTTTTTTTTTAAAAATCAGATCTGTTTTTAAGAACTTAGAAAAAAATGGTTTTGGTTTATAAAAGATTAGATCTGTTTTTAAGAACTAAAAAAAATGATTTTTGATGACAGAAAAAATCAGATCTGTTTTTATATGTTCCAGAAAAATATGAAAAAGATTTTTGAGAAGAGGGTTTCATTCATGAAATAAATTTATGCTACATATATTGAACAAAACAAACACAATAAACATAATCATGCATGATCTTTTTCTTTATTTCAAAATCCGCATATGTTAAAAAAAAATCATATCTGTATCTAAGGAAGATACAAATCAGTTTTTTTGTTTTAAGAAAAATTCAGATTGCATATAAGGAAGATGCAAATCTTTTTTTTTTTATGAAAAAAAAATTCAGATTTGCATCTAATGAAGATGCAAACCAATTTTTGATTTGAGAAAAATTCAAATCTTCATCTAATGAAGATGCAGATCTGTTTTTATTTTGAAGAAAAATTCAGATCTACATCTAAGGAAGATGCAGATCCATTTTATTTTGAAGAAAAATTCAGACCTACATCTAATGAAGATGCAGATCTGTTTTTAGTTTTAAGAAAAAGAATTGATTACATGCAAATCTTTGAAATTAAGAAAGAGATCATAACAATTATAAAAGATTCAAGATCATGCTTTAAACAAAAACAATAATTAACAATTCATGTTATGGATATTCGAAACAACTAAACTAAAAAAAAAAAAAAACATACATGCATCATCACAAAAGAGAAGAATAAAGAAAAAGGATTATCAGAAACAACCTCTTGCATAGAGCACTTCTTCTTCTTAAGAGGATATTTTAGGGTTCAAAAAAATTTATGCAATTATCTTTGAAACCTAAAAACCCTAGTTTAAGAGAGAATACCAGAAAAGGGGAGTGAGAAATTTGAGAGTGCGAAAGGGTGTCTCTGTTGAGCGTAAAAGAATGTGCTCTTAGAGTGTAAAAGAGTGTGTTGAATTTTGAGATACAGTCCCTATTTATAGAGACTGGAATGCTTAAAAAATAAGCAACGATGGGTAGAATGCGAATCGGGACGTGTTTTTTTTCGAAAAAGTCGAAAAGGATGTGCCTTATCAGCACCCTAAGAGAATTGGGCCAAAGCCCAAAAGAGTGCAATTCGGCACTTTTAAAGTGCCGAATGATACTCTTGGGTGCTGATCACACTTTCGTGTTCGAGTGCGTTTTGGACTCCTTTTTTAGGTTTTCTTGAGCCGGGCCTTGCACTTAGACGTATTTTCAATCCGTATTCTAAGATTTTATCTCTTTCTTGGATAATTCAGGTCTTTTTAGGAACAATTACCTTGTAGATAAATATCCTAAAATAAACTTTGATAAAGTTAAGATTATCCATAATTTTATTGTTATCCAATTATCCCTTTTATTCCTATGCAAGCAATCCTATTTTAGACACTAATTGTCAACCAATCACAAAATTATTTAATTAATTTTAATTGTTTAATCAATTAGAATTAATTTAAACTAATCATGTATGGTTGACTCTACCAAGACACAATGCATGCTGACTATGCAAACTTGATCATGTGATATCTTTCAATCCGATTGTCCGATTTGGAAACCGAACAAACCGTTGTGACCGTTAGAATCTCAAGATCATTTTTATGATATGCAATGAATGAATTAATGCAATCATGATTTTTGGAGTACATGAATGGTCATTCCAGTCATCTTCCTTAATTAAATCATGGGTGCAAAATTGAGTGTCTACAGAATGCCCCTCATTGACAGAACTTGGAAAGCAAATGTCAATGTAAAACAAAGACACTGATTTTAGTGGCCATGATTTAATTGAGGTTGAATTTTCAAAGATTACCTAGCCCTCAAACCTAAAACTTTGGAACATAGAACTAGTGCCTTACCTTTTGACAAAAATGAAAATACTTGACCTAACTGATAGCTGATGAATTTTGGAAATGATTCTTGACAATTGATGCGACCAAGAGGCTTTTCCATCCTGATCTTGATAATGGAGTTGTTTGCGACCAAGGGGCTTTTGAACCTTGATCTTGACTATAGGAACTATCTACGATCCCGATCTTGGCAAAGAAAATGCCTGCAACCAAAGGACTTGATCTTGAGAAAGGAAATGTTTGCGACCAAAGGACTTGATCTTGATGAAGGTAGTGTCAGCGAACAAAGGACTTGATCTTGACAAAGGTGATGTTTGCGACCACGATCTTGATCTTGACTACGTAAATGTGTGCGACCAATGGATCTGATGTTGACTGAGGAAATGTCTGTGACCACAATCTTGATTTTGACTATGTAAATGTCTGCGACCAATGGATCTGATCATGATTGAGGAAATGTTTGCGACCACGATCTTGATCTTGACTACGTAAATGTCTGTGACCAATGGATCGGATCTTGACTGAGGAAATGTCTGCGACCACGATCTTGATCTTGGCTACGTAAATGTCTGCGACCAAAGGATCTTGATCTAGACTAAAGGTAATAAAAGGGGCTTCTCATCCTTGAAACCGAGTTACTGCTTGCAAAAGTCAAAATATTGAATTAGTCTTTAACTGATAAGTGTTTTGTTGTTCCTTAACTTTTTTGAAATGTGTGATTTTCATTTGTCTCTTCTTGATTTGAACCTTTTTCATTTTTATCAAGAAAACTTTGATTGGTTTTTGGTGGTTCTTTGAAAAAGATTTTTCTTTGAAGTTTGGAATTGGACACTGGAAATTTTAAAATTAAAATTTGAAATTTTGGAGACTTAAGATTTTTGGAATTTGAAACCTTGAGATTTTGAAATTTTAAACTTGAGATTTTGAAAATTTTGAAATTTAAAATTTTGAGACTTAAGGCTTGGGCTTTGAAACTTGAAATTTTGAAAAATTGAAACTTGGAATTTTGGGAGTCTGTGGTTTGAAATTTTGAACATGAAATCTGAGGTTTGAAATTTTTTGCAACTTGAAATTTTGGGGATTTTGAATTCAAAAATTGGGCATTTAGAATGTGAAATTTTTAAACTTGGGAATGAAAATTTTGAATTGAAAATTTGGGATTTGGAATTCTAAAAAAACTTGAAAATTTGAACTTAATTCATTCCAAAAATTTTTCTTCCTTTCTTTTTTGAAATTTTGATTTTTTTTATATTTCTCTTTCCATGATGTGATTTTGATTTATTTTTTTTTCTAGGAATGGAAAAGAAAAGGAAATAAAAAGAATTTTTTTTTTTTGGGAGTTGACTCAGCAACTCAGCTAGTTTTTTATGTGGGGGCCAAATTTTGGCCCCCAATTCATCATATCTCTCTTTTCTTTTCTTTTTTGCTTCCTTCTTCATCACCTTCACTTCCTCCATTAACGCTATTCGCCTTCTTCTTCCACTTGATTTTTCTTCTTCATCTCACAATTTCTTCTATAAAAAAAACACTTTTCTAAGCTTCTCAACCTTCCCTCATCCATCTCCCTCAATATTTCTTTAGATCCTTGTATTTTTGAGCACTTTTGCCACACACCCTTTTTTGGTGGAACCCATTTTCAAACCCATTTTTCTTTGCATCAAAATGTATTCTTCTTCCAATGGATCCTCTTTTCTTACTTTTCATAGTAAGAAATATGATCCAACATTTGATTGGCATGATGAGGAGGGGCTCCTTCAAGACCCTAAAACCCGTGCTCCATATTCTCACATGGACATCAAGGTGAGTTTTTCTTTGGGTTTCTTTGCTTGGAAAAAAGTTGTTTCCTGCTTCATTGAAAATTTGATGGTGAGACATTGTCATTTTGTTGTGTGTTTTTGTTGGAATTTGGGGTATTGTATGATTGAACATGTTGTAATGTTGGTTTTGGAGCAGTTTTGAAGTGTTTATTTTTTATCATGGTGTAACTGGGACAATGTTGGTGGCTTATGGAATTTTGACAATGTTGGTAGTTTGTGATGTTGTTGGATGAATTTTGGCTTGGTTTGGGAGCATTGGCATTGTGAAAAATTTGTGTTGTGGGCTTGTATGAATATGTTCATGATGTATGTGGAAATGTTTGTTGGCATGTGTAAACTTTGTTTTATAAACATGGCAAAATTTTGTGGGTATGTGCATGGATAAATTTGTGGAAATTTTTTTTTTTTGGGTATGTGATGTTGGTTCATGGAAAATTTTTGTGGTTATGATTTTGGCTATGTGAGAATTTACTTGTTGTGCATAAACATGTAGGAAATTATTTGTTGGCTATCTTGGTCATGTAGAAATTTTTGTGCATGGTTATGGAAAAAAGATTTGGTAGTTATGTATGGATATGTGAAACATTTTGATTGTGGTGAAATTTTTGGTGGGGCATTGGTTTTTTTTTTTTTGGTTGTGGTGGGGCATTGACCTTTTTGGGCGCATGATTTTTGGTTGTGAACAATTTTTGGACATGTGGGTTCTGGTTGTGGGAATTTTTTTTGGCATGGGTTTTTTGTCCTGGTATGGAATTTTTGGACACGTGGGTTGCGGCTTGAGAATTTTTCTTTAACATGTGAGTTTTTTTTTTTTTTTTTTTTTTTTTTTTTGCATGTGATTTGTCATAGAATGATGAGCTAAACTGTTGTGTTGCAGAGCCTTAAGAGTCGAGGTAGTCTCCAAGTGTTGAAGAACACGTGGGAATCATTGTCTCCTAACATCAAAAACATCATCAATGAAGCGAGCTTTGGTACTTTCTTTGAAGCTCTGTTAAATCAAGAGACACATGAATACAAGGATCTTCAGTTACTCCTTGCCTTAGCAGAGCACTTCTGGGACACTACATGTACCTTACATTTTCCAAGCATTGGTGAGGTAATGTTGACACCTTACGACTTTTCTGTTATCACTGGTCTAAGGTTGGGTGGTGAGAGAATCCGTGTCAATGACTTCCTTACTTCAACTGAAATCAAGAAACTTCTAGGTGTAGTGCCTTCCAGAATGAAGAGTAAAAATATTCTTTTGTCTTGGCTATGCGAGAATATTTCCCAACGTGATACTGTGGCAAAGGGTGCTTGCATGTTCATGCTTCTTTTTATTAGGACTTTCTTGTGTCCGGATTTAGGAAGTATAATGAATCTGCATTACTTGTGGAGTTTGAGAAAAATTGAGCAAATCCGGAATTATGACTGGAGCTACTCTGTTGCATTTCATGACTCAACTTTCTAGGTGGAGCCTTTCAAGCTTGGGTGGGGCTCCATTTGTATGGCAGGTGAGGTTTGGAATTTTTGGCTATGTGTAGGTTTTGGAAAAAAAATTTGGCTAGATTGTAATGGAAGGTTATCTTGGCTATGTGTGGTAATGGTGTTGTGAATTTTTCAGGTTTGGATGTATGAATACTTTGGAGTTGGTCCTGAAATCTAGGAGGAGGTTGTTGGCATTTTTCCTAGATTTCTCCATTGGTTGCCCAAGCACCGTTTCTCGACGCCTTCCAGGCGTTCTTTGGAAATTTGGCGCTTGGTGATTGAAAATTTGACTGCTGATGATGTGAGTCCTTTCCCCCCCCCCCCCTTTTTTTGAATCTTTGGTACTTGGTTATGGCTTGGTCTTTCTCATTCTGGGTTCCTTTGTGATTTTTCAGATGTCTCTAAATCCTTGGGCTGGATGTAAGGGGTATGCAGAGTGTGAGTGGGCATTGGAGTTGAATGGCCGTCAGGTATTGTTTGAATGTGGGCATGGAAGGTATTGGTATCTTAGTGATTGGGTGTTGCCCCAAGTTCAACATGAGTATCCTCCTACAACAATTCCAATTCCTCATTGTCCCTCCATTCGGTTGGTTGACTTTCTAGCTAATGAAGAGATTGCTCGGGCCCGTGATGGCTATATCGTTGCAAGAATAGAAGGGGATTATTCTAAATTCGTTCGAACTCATCTGCAAGGTTGCTTGGCTGGCATAACGGTACTTCTCTTCCCTTTTGAAGTCAAATTTTCATCTCACAAATTCTTTTTCCATATTTCTGCTCAGTAACAAAATTTGCATGTTGGATTTCAGCCTCCATCCTCTGAAGGAGGGGGAGGAAAAGGAAAAGATTCCCACTCTTTACCATGCTAGTAGCTCTTCTAGTTCCTTCATGGAGACTTATCCCCATTTTCCGGCATGGCAATATGATGTGATGAATCCTGATGGAACGTATAGTTCCATGCCTTTGAATAGGCCAGAGCACACACCGAACGTTCCTTGGCCCGATCCGGTATGTTCTTGCATTTTTATTTCTTTGTCCTTATTTCTTCTTGGCTTATTGAATGGCTCATGATTTGGTAAATTTGTGCTTCAGGTTGATGTGGATCTTGTGGAGGAAAGAATGCAGATGATTGGAGGCTTGCAATCGTTGGCTCGTACTCAGTCCTCCCAATATGTGCTCAATGAGGCGAGCTGGGTATGCAATGATGCTTTCTGAGTGTCTTTGGTTTAGACTTTTCTTGATGATGAAATTAACACTTGATTTTGCTGACTTTTTAGGCACATCGAATGGAAGCTGCTGATGCTACCAGAAGAACTTTAGAGGAAAGGATCTGGAGCCTCGAACTTGAAAATCGTCAGTATGATCCTCGATTTTTCACAAGTCAAGAAGGAAATACTAAAGGCGGCTCCTCTAGAGGTGGGTCAAGGAGATCCTCACGCAAGCAGACCTGAAGTCCCAATGATGTTTGACTTGTATTTTTAATTTTTCCTGCAAAACAAAAGGAAGTGTTCCTTAGACAATCTTATATTACTTTCCACGTTCAGCTCCTTGTCCTTGGAATTGCCTTGTATCATGTAGAAACTTTAAATGAGACAAGTTTAGAATTCACTTGATGAGATCTTGTAGTACCAATTTAAACTTATCTTGATTAGCTCTGTTGGAATCTGCACTTACTTGAATGAGGCGGAGCCGAGTGCCCCTAGTTTAAAATGAATGCATGATTTTTTGGAAATTGTGATGATGAATTTTTTTTTTTTTTTTAAATGATTATGGTGGTCTTTTTTTTTTTTTTCTTTTTTTTTTTTTTCTTTTTTGAAAATGAATGAGCCATGGGAAAATGCCCCTAGTTTGGAACATGAATTCATGAATCTTAAAAAAAAAATCTTGATTTGATCAATTTTTGAAAACAATGATGGAAGCGATGATTTTTGAAAAAAAGTGTGTTAGGCACATCGGAATGCCCTAGTTTGACCAAAAAAAATATTTTTTAGTGTTAAATGATCCTAAAAAAAATGTCCAAGAATGCAAAATTGCATGGATGTACGATGGAGGGGCTACATGTCACCTGGCAGATGAGAAGTGCCATTTGGCACTTTTAGAGTGCCGAATGGCACTTGGTCACACCATGATGCTTACGTCGTGGTGGGTCGACTCCTCACACTTTCCTGATGCGTGTTTTGCGTTTTCATGTTTTTTGAAAAATGTTTTCTTCGTTTGTGATCATGAAACACTCTTCTACTCAGCTACAAACTCTCTGAAACCTATTTAAAACCTAATTAAGAAATGATGTAGCTCATATAAATGATTTCTCTTGTGACAAATCTCTGCATCAAGGTTAGCAAAACACAATAATCACAAGCAAAAGTCATCTATGGCTAGCAATCATAATTTTTCTCATTCAACAATTCATGATATCAACAGATGGGTTCGTAGCTTTGATCTCAGTACCAAGACCAATTTTATAGCCTACAAACTAGAGGGAATTAAGGCTTTGAGGAATGTCAAAATCAAGTGGGATTTCCTTCGTGCCGTTGTGAAATTCTGGGATCCCGAAGATCATGTGTTCCGATTTAAAACTGCTAAACCCTGTCCGATAATTGAAGAATTTTCCGCTATCCTGAGCTATGATCCTAGCAAAAAATCTGTGGTGGTTTCTTGTGATCCCAGGCATAGGGAATCTTTGTCTGATGCTCTCGGTCTTCCTACTTCCATCACTAGTAGTATAGTTGAAGGACATATGGTGAATCTTCATGCAATTGTTTCGAGGCTGATTGACAAACGCAACTATGGAGTGACCGACAATATGCAGAAAAGCTTTGGCTTAGCCCTATGCTTCGTGGGAGAATTTTTGCTTTGCTCTAGAAGGCACGGTTTTGTGGATGCTCGAGCTATAAGTGTTGTGAGTCAAATTAAGAATGGTGAGAATCTTGTTTCTTTGATCTTGGCAGAAACTCTTCTAGGATTGGATGCTGTATTTCATGGTGGAGAATCTCAAAACTTCCTAGGGAGTCCCCTAACTTTGCAGATATGGCTAATGGAGCAACTAGATATGATTGCCAAGCCTTCAACCTTATAATCTCCCCCTTTGGCTATTCTGTGATAAAACCCTAAAACAGACTCTAGACTTAAAATGTGAGTTGGGAATAGTTGCCAAAACTCACTCACATCTAACTCTAGATTCTGTGAAGCTCTTAAACCATATGAACAAGTTTTCCTGAAAACAATAACACAAGACGATCATTGTTAGCAGAAATCTTGAAATCCATATAGAGCAAGCACAATGCGATCAAGCAATAAAGAATATAACAATAAGGCATGGCTTGACCAAACATGAACAATCACTATAAATAGTGATCACAATGATCAATCACATAATGAATGAACATCCAGACATGCAAGCTAATAAGCTTAATGCAAAGTATCATTTGCATGTCCAACACTCAATCGATACAAAAACACTAAGGTAGTTGCAACAAGGGCACAAGAGTACTAAAGATAATGCAAGCATAATCTAAAAGTACTTAAAAGCTACAAAGCAAAGTACATACTTAAGACATAGTCAAGTACACAATATAAACCATGAAATATGAACATAGACTATAAATAGCATGAAATAAAATATTAACCATAGGCTTTTCTTGCTCTTGCTCTTCATCTCCAATGCTCCCCTTTCAATCTAGCTCTTTCTCCCCCTATCATTGCACTCCTCCTATCATGAACCATCTCCCCCTTTTTGTCATGGAATAGCTAGTCCTCATCTTCCTCGAACTTCCTTTGGATTTGGTCCAATTGAGTTTTGAGAGACGTGAACTTTGTGTCAAAATGGGTGTGTTAGGAGTGCATGATAGATGCAAGTCCGGACAGCTTAGTGCTGATGTCTTGGATGGATGCCATAATAGTGTCTAACTTCTCATCATAGGGATGTGAGTTAGACCGTGAACCACCATGAGGAGCATGACTCTCTTGCTTGACTCCCTTTCAGCTGTGACCAATGCTAGCATTGAGAATGCTAATGTTGATTGGACTTTGCTTAGGATAAGGGTACTCATTTGCCAATGGATGAATGCCTTTGAACTTTAAAATTTTTGAAATAAGGCAACAAAAAGGAAGGCAGTTCCTTGAGGCAGTTCTCTCAACAGTCTTGCTCAAAATGTGGAAGATATGAGAGCAAATATCGATTTCTTCATCAGTGATCAGGTCATGAAGGAATAAAGCCCGACCAAGATTCATGTACCCGGTGCTTGAGAGAGGATAGAGGTTGTGGAACATGATTGTTGTGAGCAGCCTCAATTCGGGAGATAGTGATGAAACACTAACTAATTTCCCATTGGGAGAGAGCACCAAGTTTTCTCCGAAAGTTTCCCAAAATAAGTCCACCTCCTGATCCAAGTCATCGTACACCGGTGGTTTTTGGAACATAGGCCGGTTGATGTGCAAAATGATGGCAAGATAGGAGGGTGTCACTATGAAGTCCTTTCCTCTAACCTAACATTTCAGCCCATCCCCATCATAAATGGCATTTGCATAGAATTCCTTAACCATTTCTTTGTACGTTTCGTCAAAGTTAGATAGAAGAAAATTCCAATCCTTGGTGGCGAACCATTTCGGAATGTTCGTATCAAGAAGAGATGCTTGCTCAACCACCCTTTCAACCAACAAGGGGGCATCCTAGAAGTAGTTGACATAAGCTTGAGATGCGGCATATGATCTGAACTTTTCAGTATCATAAAATCTTGTCGATGACCGAGTCTGTTTTGACTTAGGGGTGAGGCTATCAAGATCAATCATCGGTTATTTTCCCTTGCTACTACTTCCTTTCACAGCTTATTTCTTAAAGGGAGACATTGTCAAGCTGTATCATGTAATATCAAAGAGCAAGATGAAACACAAAGGGCAACAAACTTGATTAGCAACAAGTTAGTCCCAAATCAGAAATATTGAATTAAAACCCTAAAAACTGAATTTAAAGAGTAATTCAAAAAAAAATGACACGTGAAGACATAAAACATCAAAGCATGATAGAATCATGACATTAAGCACTCAAACATGTCAAAGATAGTGTGTGTGTGTGTGTGTGTGTGTGTGTGTGCGTGTGTGTGTGCATAAAATGCAAAAGTGTGCAAACTAGGGCAAAGTGTAAAAACACATAATCATATGATGTTTCAAAATCAAAGAAACATGATTATCCCTACAAACTTTGTACTCCATGGAATCCAAAGAGACACATAAAAACATTTAAGAGACATTTTATCATGAACATGATATGCACAACACAACACGGAACATAATACAATGCAAAAAAAATGAAGCACAAAAATGTAAAACGTGTAGAATAAGCATTATACTAACAAAACCAACAAAACCCATAAATCAAACTCATCAAAACATCAACAAAACCATATTCAATCATCATATTTTCATATCTCAACATATACACAAAATCCAAGAAAACTAGGGCTAGAAACTTGAAATACTTTGAGAATAAGAGAAAACCCATACCTTTTCTTGAAGATTGATGAAGAAAATGGAGGTTTTTGGGAGAGAAGGACAAGACAAAGTGTGTGCACGTGATGTGAGGGAAAACTGAAAAGTTTTTGAAAACTGTCATGGATTTAACCCTGTTTATGCAAAACACGCGATTTCCACAACTGGAATAAGTCGCGAGCAAGTCACCAAAATGAGTCGTCAGAATCCCTTGACAAAATTTTTGAAAAATTTGTCTAAGTGTTTTTCGCGACTGGGAAGTCCACTTGTGAGCAAGTCGCGATGGGAGACACGAATCCTTCTGTGTAAGCTCGCGACTGGAGCTTCCACTCGCAAACAAGTCGCCAAGTTGAGTCGCGAGAAAGCCAAAAACCCTAAAATTTTGAAATTTTTCTAAGTATTTTTCGCGACTGGGGGACTGACTCGCCAGGGAGTCGCGAGAGCTTCTGAGTAAGCTCGCGACTGGCTTGACCCACGAGAGTGAGTTGCCAAAAATAGAGTTGCACAAATTTTGGATTTTTTGAACATTTTCAAAACAAAAGCACTATCCAAAAACAACTAATCATGTACAATCACACAAATGAATAAGGCATTCATTGAACATAGACATGTGTGATGTGTGTGGGTACCAAAAGTGAGATAGTCCTTACTCTAATGTGAAGTTTCAATGATCAATTCAACCAAGACATACACAATTAGCATTAGGAAGAGTGACTAATCTCAATTATAGAAATATGCATATATGACCTCCCACAAAGCTTGATTACATAACTTTGAAGCTTTTCATTTGGCTTCTTACATTTCTTAACATTTGATCATTTACGAACAAAAACATCTCATTTTGAGATTGATGCCTGAAATTTTTGATATTTCATTTTGATGAATAAGCCTTTGGCTTTTGGGCACCATACATTTCATTAAAAGTCGCTTTCCCTTTTTCCTAGTCTAATACTAGTATGTGCAACGGCTTTTGCAACTCATTATCTCTTTTCGAGATTCAACATTGGTTGAGCTCTTTAAGCAAAAACATAAAAGAGTGGGAAGATATATAGGCACAAGTCTATGCATGTCTCAAGATCAACAAAACCATGGGCTAATCATTCATGACAAGTTTGAAGATCTATTTACAACAATCACATAGATGTCAAGATTTTTCCCACAATGATATGAGTGCGTAGAGAACAAGTTACGCTCGTAAATGCACAAAGCCATTTGTACAAAGGTACAAGGCAAAACATGCGTGTGACAAAACACAATAATGCCCATCAAACTTTTTGGATTTTCTACTTTTAATGTGTTTTTGGATTTTTGACACAAAAACAAGTAAAGATTGATAAAAAAGAATAAACATTCAAAGCAATTTAAAAACAAACAAAACAGTGAAAACATGCTAGAATGAAAAATATATGCAAACAACCAAACAATGCCACAACATATAGAAAGAATTGATGCATGGACATGTTCTAATGCTTATGCATGTGCACCCTTCTTCACCCACACGACACATGCGTTTGGGGTAATATCCTTAGAGGATTGGGTACTCGAGTTGTGATTTTTCCAGACAAGAAGTGATGGTATCTATCATCTTCATCACATCACCAATATCAGAATCAACCTCTCGCCCTTTTGATTACTTGAGGTTCCCCTTGCCATTTCTTTGTCCTCTTGGCCTTTGAGAACTTGTATTCTTCAATGCTTGAAGCTTGTGGCAATTAGGTCTAGTGTGTCCTCAAATTCCACAATGGTGGCAAAAATATTGAGTTTGAGGACCTCTTTGTGACTTCAGAAGAGACTTCCATTTAACCTTGGGTTTGGCCACAAATGCATTTGGAGGTTTTGTCAAAATCTTTTGAGTAATCCCATTTGGCTTCTTCTCAACCTTCACATTCTCAACAATTGGAGTTGCTACCATTGGTTCCTTGGCTTTAACATACTTTATCTCCTTAGACACATTGGCACTTAAGCTGCTTTCTCCGGTGTATCCTAAGCCGCATTTGTCAGAAAAGGGCTTTTGGTGTGCAAGCACTTCGTCAAGTTTCTTTGAGGCAACACGCTCCACTTTGGCATTTGCTTGAATCACTTCAAGCTCAAGAAACTTGATCTTGGAATAGGCTTCAGTTAGTTCTTCATTCAGCTTTTCAACTTCACACTTCATTTCTTTGTACCACACTAGAAGACTTTTATAATCCTGTTCAGCTATCTTCATTTTTCTTATGGCTGCCTTAGCCACTCTTGCATACTCTCTGGTCTTCTCAAGAAGAGAATTATTGGTTTCTTGCAATCCCTTTGTTCCTTCATAGATGCATTCTTCATCTTCATTATCGAATTCCTCCCCAACTCTTATTGACTCCACTTCGGTGTGCTCACCGAGCTCTTCCACTAGAGCGTTCAAATCTTCTAAAGAGTCCACGGGTGCAATGGTCATAAATGCGAAGTAATTTCCTTCTCCGTCACAACTTTCTTCTGAATCCGAATTGGAGCTATCCGAGTCACTAAGGGTAGTGGCAAAGACTTTACCCTTTGCCTTCAAATAAATGAGGCATTCTTTCTTCACATGCCCATGCCCTTTGCCCTCATAGCAAGTGACTACTTGAGATGGAGAAGAGTCCTTGGAATCCTTCTTCTTGAAGTCTTTCTTATCATTCTTGAAATTTGAGAATTTCCCTTTCTCAAAAAACTTCCCATCCTTCTTGAATTTCAAGAACTTGCAAAAGTTCTTAGTAAGGTACGCCACTTCCTTTTCAACCTCATCCTCATCCGAGGAGTCTTGAGCTTCCACCCTCTCATTAATCATCTTGAGAGCGAGAGATTTGCTCTTCGTTTGTGATGGTAGAGATAGCTCATAAGTTTGAAGAGAACCGATGAGTTCCTGAATTTTAATCTCATCAAGGTCTTTGCTCTCTTCGATGGCGGTAACCTTAGCACAGAAACTCTCCAGCAATGATCATAAGATCTTCCTCACAATCTTGGAGTCCTCCGTCTTTTCTCCCAAGTTGAATTTGCCAATCACCACTTCATTTAGCTTCCCATAGAAAGAGTCGAACGACTCATCTTCGCCTATCTTTAGTTCCTCGAAGCGAGTGGTGAGCATTTATAACTTGGTGTCCTCCACCTTTTTGGTGCCTTCATATGTGGCTCCAAGATTTGCCACACCTTCTTGGCAATTGTAACATGTGAGATCCTGTGAAATTCATCGGGTGAGACACAACAAAAAATAGCATTTAAAGCCTTGCTATTAGCATTGGCCACTGCAAGGGCTGCCTTATCCCAAGTAGATTTGGTAGCCTCTGGCCTAGTCCATCCAATCTCAACAGCATCCCATACACTATCATCAATAGAAAATAAAAATGCACGCATACGCACTTTCCAAAAGGCGTAATTGCTCCCATCAAAGAAGGGAGGTGCATTGAGGGATTGAGACCTTTCCATTGTAGGCTTAAGGACCACACTTAGGATGTAGAAATCCAACAAAGTGTACCTACTCTAATACCAATTGAAAGTTCGATTGGTGTGTAAAACACTAATGAATGTTTAGACCCCCAATTTTAAATATAATCAACACAAGCTTATACTCAAACAATAAATGTGCGGAATAATAAGTACAAGCAAAAACCCAAACAGATAAACAACTCTACACCATAATTAATCATAACACAGCAGCAATTAAAAGGTAAAAGTAAGGGTTAGAGAGATGCAAACACAAAGATAACACTGGCACATGTTATCGAAGAGGAAACCGAAGAACTCGGTGAAAAACCTCTCCTCCGCCCTCCAAGCGATAAAATGATCCACTAAAGAATAAAGTTGGGATACACGAATAGCAGTAAACTCTCCAAGCCTAATCTACCCAATGCACCTAAACCCTCCAAGCTTCTTGCTCCAATAGTGTTAAGCCTAACTGTGTCTTCTTTAGCTTTCCGGATCCCGCAATAAGCCCATTGCATCAACCAAATGAATTGGTCATCTCCGAACTGCTTCACAAGCACCAAAATACCTCCTCACTAATATGGGTATGGTGAGATAAGGATTTGGCAAATGAACCTATTAAGGATATGTCAATGGAAAAGGTGAGAGTAGAGGAATTTAGAAAATCAAAATTCTAAGATTGTGGATGAGTCAATCTTTGTTTTCTTTAGGGTTTTTCTCTCAAAATTCTCTTTGAAAACTCTCTACATTTCATGGGTATAAGGGTATTTATAGTAGGGTACGTGAGGAATGTGAAAAGTCATTTTTCTGCAAAACAGGGCATTCTCGTGACTCAGTCTCACGAGTAGGATGAGTCACGAGTTTGAGTCGCGAGTTAACTGCCAGGCTAGACTGTCAATTTTTGTCCTGTAGTGCTCCAGCTATCATGACCCTTCAGCTTCTTGCATGCTTCACATGTGTGGCATTTTGGCGAGTTGCTAGTCGCGAGTCACTCACGAGATCCAGTCACGAGAATCCTCAAATGCACACACACTTGAATTTCTTCACATTCTCTCACACACAACCCTTACATAATTCCCACCTTAATACAGGGTATCTAATTGCTGAATTACAAGCAAATTTGGCAAGGAATAAAGCCAACACATGGTTGAATAAATTCAACCTTACAATCTCCCCCTTTGGTTATTCCGTGACAAAACCCTGAAACAGACTCTAGATTTAAAATGTGAGTTGGGAACAATTGCCAAAACTAACTCACACCTAACTCTAGATTCTGTGAAGCTCTTGAACCATACGAACAAGTTTTCTTGAAAATAATAACACAAGACGATCATTGTAAGCAGAAATCTTGAAATGCATATGGAGCAAGCACAATGTGATCAAGCAAGTTCCATGGGGTGGGCGGCTCCCTCCCATGCCCAGTTCTTCAACTCAGTAGTAACTTCAACAATGGCAAGTGGCTCCCAGTAAGTTCCTTCTTCCCTCAGCATCAGTACTGCAGGATCTTCATCCATATAATCTGTGGCTTCTTCATCAATCTCTATGTCTTTGGGTTTGTCAGTCTCCACATGCAGGGGTTTGAAGTGTCTCTCCCCCTTATGACGTGGACAATTTTTGTTGGGTCGTTTAGGTTGGTTTCTTGGGGTTTGAAGTGCCTCCCCCCATTATAGGTATTGGGTTGCTTGATTGGGGTTCAAAGTGTCTCCCCCCATATGTTGGTGCTTGGTAATTTGATTGGGGTTTGAAGTGTCTCCCCCCGTTTATGGATGTTGGGTGATTTGGTTGGGGTTTGAAGTGTCTTGTAGGTTGAATATGGGATTATGATGTTACAGTAGCAGAGTTTCTTTTATGCTTATGGGCTTCAGTACCGTAATGGGAGTGACGGGCTTGGAACTGGAGCTACTGGCTTAAGTGTCGGGCTTAGGTTCTCTTTGCAACCTTCCTTCAAATCTTGACCAAATTCTCCCCTAATGATAGGCTTGGTTGGGTTAATCAAAACTAAGACCCCATCCACATCAATCAATCAACCAAACAAATACACATAACATGCAATGCAATTTTAACCGAGACCGACCTAAGGGTAGGTTCTAAGTCATTATGTTGTAGGGTGGGTTTGTTGTTTCATTGTTTCCCATAGCTAGGATGTTACACATCCCAACTTGTAATGTAATGAACATTGTGTTGGTCCAAACGGCATGGTCTGTCCTTTACAATCAATAAGAAATAATCCAGTGACTTTAGACTATGGGTTGGTGAGTTCGCCACTGGGTACCCAAATTTAATGAAGACCGGTGATCCATGGTTACTACCACCACAAGTTGTTGAAAGGGGTGCATACATATTGTTTGGATGGCACACACTATGATAGTTAGGGATAGCTTTTAACAAGCAATACAAAGAACAATATATCATACAACAAAATAGCATACGACATCTCCACAAACATAAATAAACAAATAAACAACAAGATCATGCAAGACCATGCAAAACAAGGGTGCACATTTGGTCACTTAAGTCTAATACGAAACTTAGCCCTCGACATCCTCAGTGGAGTCGCCATTGTGAGAGACCGCAAAAGTGCCTCTAAAAAAAAAAAGAGATTTGGATGCTTTTAAGGGCATCTCGCTTTTTGGGTAAGTGGTGTGGAGTCGCCACTTATTTTTTTTATACAAAAAATAAGAAAAACTAATTATAAATACATGACTGAATTGTTCCTTTATCATTGATTGAAAAAAAAATACATATTTAAAATTTTGAAAAATTAAATGGTTTTGGGTCCTAATTACAAACTACCAAATAATTACATGGCCTTTTGTTCTAGTTACAAACTACCCAAAATAAAAATAAAGACAAGACTTAGATCTACTTATCCAAAGACCTAAATTTGGAGGCTAGGTTACGGAATGGAAAGGTGTTAGGCACCCATTCTGCCCAGACAGAGTCTGGTCTTCTAGACTCTTGTGACCTATGTACCCCTTTTATGCATGCTATGAATGATATGTTGTACATGTGAACAAAATTAAATCACACAAATTTATTTATGAATGCATCCTCTTCTTTGTTTAAAAAAATCAGATCTTTTGTTGTGAGTAAAAGAATTTGATTTCAGTTTATAAAATAAATAAATAAAAAAAATCAGATCTGCTTTTGTTGTGTAAAAAAAAGTGGTTTTTGGAGAGAAAATTCAGATCTATGTTTATTAAATAAAACAAAGTCTTTTGGTTTTTTTAAAAAAATCAGATTTGTTTTTAAGAACTTAGAAAAAAATGGTTTTGGTTTATAAAAGATCAAATCTGTTTTTAAAAACTAAAAAAAAAAAAAAAGATTTTTTATGACAGAAAAAATCAGATCTGTTTTTATATGTTCCAGAAAAATATGAAAAAGATTTTTGAGAAAAGGGTTTCATTCATGAAATAAATTTATGCTACATATATTGAACAAAACAAACACAATAAACACAATCAAGCATTATCTTTTTCTTTATTTCAAAATCCGCATATGTTAAAAAAAATCAGATCTGTATCAAAGGAAGATACAAATCAGTTTTTTGTTTTAAGAAAAATTCAGATTCCATCTAAGGAAAATGCAAATCAGTTTTTTTTTTTTTTATGAAAAAAAAAATTCTGATTTGCATCTAATGAAGATGCAAACCAGTTTTTGATTTGAGAAAAATTCAGATCTACATCTAATGAAGATGCAAATTTGTTTTTATTTTGAAGAAAAATTCAAATCTACATCTAAGGAAGATGCAGATCCGTTTTATTTTGAAGAAAAATTCAGATTTACATCTAATGAAGATGCAGATCAATTTTTAGTTTTAAGAAAAAGAATTGATTACATGCAGATCTTTGAAATTAAGAAAGAGATCATAACAATTTTAAAAGATTCAAGATCATGCTTTAAACAAAACAATAATTAACAATTCATGTTATGGATATTCGAAACAACTAAACTAAAAAAAAGAAACATACATGCATCATCACAAAAGAGAAGCATAAAGAAAAAGGGTTATAAAAAACAACCTCTTGCATGGAGCACTTCTTCTTCTTGAGAGGATATTTTAGAATTCAAAAAAAATTTCTGCAATTATCTTTGAAACCTAAAAGCCCTAGTTTAAGAGAGAATACTAGAAAAGGGGAGTGAGAAATTTGAGATTGTGAAAGGGTGTCTCTCCTTGAGCGTAAAAGAATGTGCTCTCAGAGCATAAAAAAGTGTGTTGAATTTTGAGATCTAGTCCTTATTTATAGAGACTGGAATGCTTAAAAAATAAGCAATGATGGGTAGAATGTGAATCGGGACATGTCTTTTTGCAAAAAAGTCGAAAAAGGTGTGCCTTATCGACACTCGAAGAGAATTGGGCCAAAGCCCAAAAAGAGTGCAATTTGGCACTTTTAAAGTGCCGATCAGCACTCCAAAAGTGCCGAATGGTACTCTAGGGTGTTGATCACACTTTTGTGTTCGGGTGCGTTTTAGACTCCTTTTTTAGGTTTTCTTGAGCCGGGCCTTGCACATAGACGTATTTCCAATCCGTATTCTAAGATTTTATCTCTTTCTTGGATAATTTAGGTCTTTTCAGGAACAATTATCTTGTAGATAAATATCCTAAAATAAACTTTGATAAAGTTCAGATTATCCACAATTTTATTGTTATCCAATTATCCCTTTTATTCCTATGCAAGCAATCCTATTTTAGACACTAATTGTCAACCAATCACAAAATTATTTAATTAATTTTAATTGTTTAACCAATCAGAATTAATTTAAACTAATCATGCGTGGTCGACTCTACCTAGACACAATGCATGCTGACCATGCAAACTTGATCATGTGATATCTTTCGATCCAATGGTCCGATTTGGAATCCGAACACACCATTGTGACCGTTAGAATCTCAAGATCATTTTTATGATATGCAATGAATGAATTAATGCAATCATGATTTTTAGGGTACATGGATAGTCATTCCAGTCATCTTCTTTAATTAAATCATGGGTGCAAAATCGAGTGTCTACACCCTTTCAAGGAATGTAAAAGATAATTGTACACTTTAATTAGCCAAAATAATTAAATAATTGTGGATTCATTTAGGCTATATATATTCATATTATTAATTATGTATATTCATAATAATTTTGCTCTTTCCTCTTCCTATCATTGATAGTATTTTTGCACAAAAATAGATTATTTCTACACCATCTTCTTTTATATGGTGGAATCTATTAAAAATAAATAAATAAACGTTTATATGATAAAAACATGTTGATGCCCACTTTTGACAAAGGGCACAATAGCAGAAAAAGCCCAACAATATAAAGAAAGTGAGAAGGGGAAAATAGTAAGGGAACAGAGAAACAAGCCCAGCAGGCTGAAATGTCAGGATTGATGGCCAACAGGCCTATAAGAATAAAAAGAGGAAAACAAGGAGTAAATGGGCCAAGAAAGCCCAAGTAATAAAGTAGTAAGATCATAGGAATAATAAGAGGTAATAAGGAAGTAAATGGGCCAAGGAAACCTGGGAAATGAATTAGTAAACTCATTAGGTTGGCTTAAAGGCCAATTAGCCCAAAAAGTAATAAAAGGTAAGGATGTGGTAATTGGGGCAAGGAAGCCCAAAAGATCTAGCATAAAGCCCATGGGAGTAAAAGAGGTAAAGAGGAAGTAAACAGGCCAAGGAAGCCCGAGGAATGAAATAATGAAATAGGGCTAGCATGGCAGGAATGTTGGCCAACAAAGCCCAGAAGAGGTAAAGATGTGAGAAGTGGGCCTAGGAAGCCCTGAGCAAAAGATTGACAAAGAAGTGGGCTGGCATGGCATGAATGTCAACCCACAAGTTCACGGGGTAACACGAAGGGAGGGGAAAACTATAGCAAGCACGATGAAGTGATATGGCAGGATCAATAGCCAAGAAGCCCACTGATATAGAAAAGGAAAGCATGGGCTCAGCAGGAAGATAAGGGCCTTTGCCCAAGCAACGCCCAGTCTAAAGAAAGGCTAAAAGGCAGGGAACATGAGCCCAAAAGCCCACACATCCCTCACGCCACAAGCAATAAACATCAACCAGAACGTACAATAGAATAAAAAAAACACGAAGGTAGCAGAAAGTGAAGCATGCACAAAAGGCCAAGGCACCACCTACTTGAACCCAGCCAATATATAGAAGGTGGGCCATAGGTCCAGGTATTCAGAAGGTGTGGTTTGGCAGTGGGGAGAAAGGGGGATTTTATTTTGGGGTTCCCGCTCAAACTTATTTGGGAGAAATGTCCTGCTGGGATGGCATCTCACCCAAAAGAAGTAAGTATAGGCTGGGACCACTTGATGCATGCCATAAAGGTAGGTGATAGAAAGGTTTAATCCTTATCCAGATGAGAGTAGTGAAAAACAGAGAAAGATAAGAAACAAGACAGGCAATTTTTTCTAGGAATGAGAAGTGGTGCAACCAACACATTCAGAGCTATGGTAGTGGCTGAGCTGCCGGCAGGCTAGTAGGCAGTCTTAGAAGGACACCCATAAGGAGCCAAAAGCAGTTGAGGGGTAAAAATGGCAAATCCTACCATGGCAGACAGTATAAAAAGTGGTAACTGTGAACAGTAAGGGGGACGACGGAAGGAACATAAGAAGAAGAGGTAGAACAAGAAAGAAAAGAAGGAAAAGAAAAGAATACACAAAAAATTAGAGAGACATAAGTGATAGGAATAGGGGCATGCATCAACAGACTACCGTTTTCTCTCCCTCTTGATAGACCTACTCTTTGGGAGATTGGGAATTGAAGCTTAAACCATTTAGGTCCTTTTTCCAAAATGCGTAACTTCTATAGCAGAAGCCTTCTTTGAGGTTACTCACATTGGGGATCGGTTCTCTTCTTGGACTTGCATCTGATGAGAAGCTAAGCCAACTTTTCTAGCAGACAAGTTTTTTCTTTCATGCTTGTTGGGCAATCAGTTTATCGTTCAGTTATTAAATTGTCTGCTGTAGTGTTATTTTTACTGTTGTATCATTCTGCCATGGCTTTATTAGGCCACTTTCCTTTATTTCGGTGTTAATGTCATTTGTTTAATATTATAGTTGTTCTGCCATACTGTATTCTTGCTATAACACTTGTAACCGTTGTTCCTGCTAATAGGCCAAAAATGTATTGACCCCTTTGGCAAATTAATTAATTAATTATCTAAGTTAATTAATTAAGTCAATTTAACATGCAATAGCGTGGTAGCACAAACAAATCACCAAATAAGTTAAATGCAAAGGAAATTAAATTTGACACAGGTGATTTATTTACGAATGGGGAAAACCACCGAGGCAAAACTCCACCGGGTGAATTTAAGGTCACCACTCCTTAGAATCCACTATTATCAATCACAAGCGATTACAAGTACAAGGAATCCCAGTACCTAATACCAACCTATAGTTGAACCCTTACCCCAATACCCAATTGGACTTGTATTGTAGCGGCAATCTCTCCATTCAATGCACCAATCCCAGTACGTGACTAACCAATGATGCACGGATCCCAGTACGTGACTAACACACCAACTTGAGGAAGATGTTGGCTGCACAGTTCTTCAGTTCATCCAACAATGAAGATCAAGAAACTGCTTGGTCACAAAACCCTTGGCGTAAAGACGAAGTAGCTTCTATAGAGAATATGATGAACTAGAGCAATTTCTGTCTCTGGTCACAATATGCATGGATTATTCTTTTGCAACACCTTGCATCACTTGTCACGGCTCTTAAAATAATCCTTATATATGTCTAGGGTTGTGAGAAAAGAAATCCTATACAAATACTCAAGGATATGCGTGTAATCAGATCTGGAATTTCTGATTTCATAATTCTCGACAGATACAGCTTGTGTCGAACTTCAGCAGTATTTCTCGATAGAAAGGATTCTGTCAAGCTTTAATGAGCAGCACATTCTTCACTTGTTTCTTGGTCAGATTGGCATGGCTATAATACTAAACATGAACACTTGTTTCTTGAAGCACTAAACCCATCCTAGATTCTACCCAATTACAAGTAAAGTGCATTTTGTCAAAGGATTAGCCAATTACATAAATATGTCCCTAACACCTGCTATGGATACACCATACACTCAATGCTTCTGCCAGTATGCGTCTATACTAGGATGGCTTAACTTGTGCACAAACTGACCTAAAGTGTGTCTCATTTAGGCTAGCCCCAACTCTCTTACTTTAGACCCACGGGCCGTAGTACGATAGGAGAGATCAAAGCCCAACAACACAAAAAGGCCCACCACATTTAAATTGGTGACTCCATTGGGGAGTTAGGAAAAAGATAGGGAAAGCAAATAGATCCCTCGCAAGTTATACCCCCAAGATTAAAGACGACGCGAAATATTAGTGTCGTGCCATCCCTGGCAGAATCAAGGCTAGCCACGCCGCACCAACCCAATTAAGTAGAGGGTGCTAATGGAGCAGGGGCTAGGCCATAACAGCAACAAAGGAATCCCACTAACCATGCTAACTTCTTCTTTGAAGTACTTTATTCCATACAGCATTCCCAATAGCAGCTGATGGAGGAAATGCGCCAGCTGAAGGTAGACAAGACTAAGGAAAAAGGGAGCCAGCATGACCCTGAGCACGTAGCAGACAAGGAAGAAACCCCTGTGGGCGGTGGCCTACAGAACACAAAGTAGCGTTTCGTCACGATGGCTGATGTCGCAGCACTGTTAGAGCAAGAAAGGGCCAAGGCACCCAAGGAAAGATTTTATGCACGAAGACCTCTCTATCCACTGAGGATACTCAGCAAGCTGTATCCCGAGAGATATGAGCCACGAACCTTCGCATAGTATGATGGCAGAAGGGGAAGCACTGTCGAGCATGTAAGTAAGTTTATTGACACCCTTGGTCCCTATGCAGCAGATAAGGACCTCTACCTCCGAGAGTTTTCAAAGTCCTTATGTGACCAGGCATATACCTGGTACACTGGCTTGAAGCCAGGATCAATCCCAACTTGGAATGATATGGTAGACGTGTTCTACACCAAGTACTTCCACGGAGAGGAAACGGTAACGCTCGTAACTTTGCAAGGCACTAAGTAGAAAAGCGGCAAAGACTTGATGGAGTACATCAAAAGGTTTAAGGACATAGCTCTTGATTGCTATGACCACTTTCAGGAGAAGACGTTGGTGGAAATGTGCATGGGCAATATGATTATGGAGTATAGAGCTATCCTAGAAAATTTAGAAATTTCCCAGTTTACGCAACTATTGCAAAAGGCTAGGAAGATGGCCCAATCAGTCAAGCCCAGCTCTGACAAGCCCAAGGAGCGCAGATCCACACCGCAGGTCAAGACAGTGTCCACTGGCGAGAAGAAAAAGAAGTCAGAAGGAAGGGAGTACAAGAACCAACGACCAATACCATGCACACCAAAGGAACTGGATGTGCTCCTAGACAAATGGATTGCAGATGGAGTTTTCAAACCCAATCAAGTCTCCAAAAAACCCACTGAAGAAGAACAGAAGGACCCATGTTTCTACTGTCTGCATAACTATGTGTAGCACGCCACTGCAGAATGTTAGGCGCTCCGCAGATTAGTGCACCACAGAATTAGAGAAGGAACCCTTAAGTTATCCCAACTAGAGGTGCAAAGGAACCCACTCCCTAATCATAAGGGGAAGGGGGTAGCAGCAGTTGTCATTTACGTAGACTCGGGTGAGGATGAAGAAGAAAGGTCGGCTCTGCCTACCGCAGCCATTACTACCTTATAGAAAAGCTCCCGATTCAAGAACTTGTTTGACCAACTGGAGCTCACAACAAACAAAGGAAGGATGGCCACAGAGGCTCTAGTAAGCATCGCCTCAGGGGCGGGAATAAAATGTCTTGCCACAGAAGCCAGGGCTGACAAAGCTTTCCTGCAAGACACCAATGAGATTACTTTCAGCGATGAAGACATGGAGGTGGGGTACTCAACCCACAGAAAGCCCCTCTACCTAGCAGCCTCCATAAACCAAATTCCATTAAGAGAGCTTTGGTTGACACGAGTGCTTCAATAAACCTCATCCCAATTAGCACGCTACAAGTAGCAAGAATATCGGAAAGTAAGATTCAAGGATGCCCGATGGAAGTAACGGGGTTCGGAGGAAGAGACGAGTATATTGTAGGTCATATACAGCTATGGCTGAAGGTAGCCCCAATAGCCTCCTTGGCCCATTTTCATGTGGCAAAGACAGAAGTTTCCTATCATATACTACTGGGAAGGCCATGGTTGCACAAGCATCGCCTAATTCCATCCATCTATCACCAGTGCGTGAAGGGAAGATTGAATGGCAGGATGATATGTATAGCAACAAATCCATCCCTGTTCGAGCAGGCAGAAGCCCATTTGGTTGAGACCATGTTCTACGATGAATGGGTGCCATCCATAGAGAGTTCAATATCCAAGCCGCAAGACACCTTTGTCCTCAAATGGAAGGACATCCAGGATGACCTAGAGCCTGACTTGAGAGAATTGTTGATGCGGAAGAGGAAAAGGAAAGAAGCACCAACTTCAGAGCTAGGAAGTACGCCACGATGTGTTAGGGTCCAAACACCTAACGACAGGATAGTATATAAATTATGAAGGTGCGTAGGGCCCACCTATAGTATGCAAGAGGCCTAATATAGTTCGGGAGAAGAAAGTGACACGGAAAGTGGAAAGGAGATTGCGGCAGAAAAAGACGCGAAAGTAATGGCAGAACAAAAGCTGGAAAAGATTGACTTGGGCACAGACCAACAAAAGCCAAGACCAATTTCAATAAGCTCATAATTGTTAGAAGAAGAAAAGGCAGAACTGATCCTGCTATTAAAAAAATTCAAAGATGTTTTTGCAGGGGATTATAGTGGTACACACACTCAATGTGGATCCTGGGGCCAAGCTAGTGGCTCAGCCTGCCAGGGTGTTCCACACTAAAATAGAGGAACACATAGTAAAGGAGGTACATAAATTATTAGCGGTTGTTTTCATCAAAACGATTCAACACCCACGATGGTTGTCCAACATCATGCCTGTAAAGAAGAAGAACGAGTCTTAATTGGGTTTGCCCCAAAGACGTGTTCCCATTGCCCAACATGGACTTGCTGATAGATTCTACAATGGGAAATTCCATGTTTTCCTTTATGGACGGGTTCAATGGATACAAGATTCAGAAGGCACTAAAAGATGTGGAAAAGACTGCTTTAAGAACGCGTATCGAGATTTTTTACTACACGGTGATGCCCCTCGGGCTAAAAAATGCAGGTGCAACTTATCAGCACATAATCACTGCCATATTTCATGACATAATGCACCGAGAACTGAAGGACTATGTGGATGACATAGTGGTGAAATCGAGAAGGCTAGAAGATCATGTCAAGGTGTTAAGAAAGGTATTCAAAAGGTGTAGACTTTTCAAGCTAAGAATGAACCCACTGAAGTGCGCCTTTGGAGTTTCTGCTAGGAAATTTCTGGGATTTCTAGTCCACAGCAGAGGGATAGATGTAGATTCAGCCAAAGCAGTGGCAATAGCAACTATGAAGCCACCAGCTACAGTCAAAGAGTTGAAAAGTTTCCTTGGCAAAGTCTCCTACATCAGGAGGTTTATCCCTAGCTTAGCATCAATCACTTCGACCTTTACGAAGTTACAAAAGAAAGGACAAGGCTTTGAGTAGAGGGAAACACAGCAGACAGCTTTCCAAAAGCTACAGTAGATTATGATGAATCTCCCCACGGTGCAAGCCCCAGTCTGCAGGAAACCATTGCTACTTTAGCTAGCCTTAAGCCCATCTGCCAGTGGGGCTTTGATAGCCCAAGAGGATGGAGGCGGCATTGAACAGCCAATCTACTACATAAGCTGTGCCCTGAGAGACACAAAGACCCGTTATCCCAAAGCAAAAAGGGTATGCTTGGCAATCGTCTATGTGTCACAAAGACTACGCCATTACTTCTTGGCCTACGAGATACATTTAATGAAGAAATCCCATGCAATCAAAGCACTTCTACGACAACCTATTCTGTCTGGTAGAATATCTCAGTTGCTATAACAACTGTCACAGTATGACTTGAAGGCGGGAACACCCAAGGCGGTAAAAAGGTTAGCCATAGCAAACCTGTTGGTTCAATTCGCAGGAGAAGAGGAATTCCTGCTATACGATGAAGTACCATGAGAAGTAGCCACGGTAGAAGTGGTTGAAGAATAGTGGACCATGAAGTTTGATGGTTCCTCTACAGCGAACTCAAGAGACGCGAGAGTGGTCCTCTATCACAATGGTGAATAGACTGTGGCACTCTCGTTCAAGTTAGAATTTTCATATTCAAAAAATACTGCAGAATACGAGGCCTACCTGACGGGATTGGCAACAGCCCTTGAAATGGGGATCAAACATTTAATGGTGATAAGCGACTCCAATCTGGTAGTCTGCCAGGCTAAGTGGAGTTTTTCTTTAAAGGAACCAAGTCTAGCCCCATATAGGACATTGGCCCAAAGGATGGAGGAAAAGTTTTGCACATTTGAAATAGAGCACACTTAGAGGAGCGAGAATCGATATACAGATGCATTAGCCGCGTTGGGCTCATAAATAGCCTTTGAAGGGAGCAGTACTAGAGTTAAGATTAACAAGCGAAGGGAGTCCATAATTGAAATACTCCAGGAAAGGTTTCAGGAGAAGCAAGGATGCGAGGAGGATTGGAGGGCTCCCATCAGGGAAGTCCTGTTAAAAGAAGAAGACATGGCAGAATTGAAGACATTAAAGGACTATGTCCTGATGAAAGGAGAGCTGTACCACAGAATGCCAAGAGGAATTCTGTAAAGGTGTGTGGGGCACGAAAAGGCCCAAAGAAAGCTGAAGGAAGTGCACAGCAGAACTTATGGGTTCTGCAATGAGATCAACCTATACCGAAGGTTGTAGAGAGCGGGATTCTATTGGCCAAGCATGGGCAAGGACGCAGACTTGATCCAAACCCAGTGTGGAGCCTGCCATCTAGCCATGGACAGAGAAGAGAGTTATGCCGCGTTTGCTACGGAGGATTGGAGAGGCCTGTTCATAGAATACTTTACAGAAGGCATCCTGCCACAAAAGCACGGAGAAAGGTATAAACTCAAGAAGCTAGTAACCTGCTACTTCCTACACGAGGGAATTTTGTTGGGAAATTTAGACCCCGGTTGATAGAATTAACAAGTTTTAAAGCTAAGTTGTTAATTATATTTATTAAGAATAAACCTTGTTAAAACAAAAAAACATCAATATCATGCACAGTGGAAAATTAAATAAGATAAGATATGATGACCCAGGAAAATCAATGAAACAAACTAGTTTCACAGTAAAAAAGCTGGGGGGAACCTTCCTGAAAAGCAATCCACTATAGTAAAGAGAAGTTTTAGATCTAGTACAAAACCTTTGTCCCTAGACTCAACAATCCCCGTAGATGAACTTACAGCAGAAACCTTCTACCGCTTCAGAACCTTTGAACTCTTCAATATATGAACGCCACCCTTTTTGCATGGATTTCAGTACGTGACTAACCAAAGATGCACGGCTCCCAGTACGTGACTAACTCACCAACTTGAAGAAGATGTTGGCTACAAAGTTCTTCACTTCATCAACAATGAAGATCAAGAAGCACTTGGTTACAAAACCCTAAGACGCAAAGACGCAGTAGCTTCCTTTAGAGAGAATAAGACATCGGTCACCTTTTGCATATGTTCTCCTTGTATTCTCTTATGTGATGGCCTATAAAATAAGCCTTATATATGTCTAGGGTTATGAGAAAAGAAACCCTACACAAATACATAAGCATGGGCCGAAAATCAGATCTGAAAAACTGATTTTCGTAATTCTCGATAGATAGCTATCTGTCAAGCAGCTATCGAGACCTCGATAGATAGTATCTGTCGAGCAGCTATCGAGATTCATTAAACCTCGATAGATACTATCTGTCGAAAAGCTGTCGGGAATCTGTCCAGCTTTAATGAACAGCCCTTCTTCACTTATTTCTTGGTCCAATCTTCATAGCTTTAATACTTGGCTTGAACAACATGTTTCTTGAAGCATTAAACATATCCTAGATCTACCCAAATACAAGTAAAATGCGTTTTGTCAAAGGATTAGCCAATTATATAAAATATGTCCTTAACAAATTCTTTTTAAGAAGGGATATAATGGCGACCCACAATGGTGTTTAGGTCCAGAAGAAGTTGGAGATATGTTAAAGGAAGTGCATGCAGGAGAATACGAGAGCATTAGGGAAAGAAAAAGCTGTACCGGTGCATACTGTAGATGGGCTACTATTGGCCCACTATGAAGAAGGATGCAGCAGAATTTGTGAAGAAGTGCCACAGTTGCCAAGTACAAGCCAATTTGATCCACACTCACCCACAAAGCTTGCATAGCATGGTTACTCCATGGCCCTTCCGCACCTGAGGGCTTGATTTGGTAGGACCAGTCAATCCACCTTCCCATGGGTACATATGGATCCTTATGGCTACAGAATATTTCACCAAGTGGGTAAAGGCCATACCACTCTGCAAAGCCATCGGAGGAGCTGTGGTGAATTTCATTAAAGAGAACAGAATTGTCCGATTTAGGGTACCTTACAGAATCATAAGTGACATTGGTACCCCCTTTGTCAATAGAGAAGTGAGGAAGATGCCAGAGTTCTATCAGGTGAAGCATCACCGGTCATCACCTTATTACCCGCAAGGAAATAGGTAGGCGAAAGCAGTAAACAAAACCCTCATTAAGATCCTCAGCAAGATGAGACAAGAGTACAGTGGAGATTAGGCAACGCATCTGCCAGACGCACTTTAGGCTTACCAAAGCTCGCCCAAATCTGCCACAAGATTCTCTCCCTTCTCCTTAGTGTACGGGACAGAAGTGGTGAGCCCAGCAGAAGTAATGATACCATATTTGAGGGTTATGCAGACATGAAAGAAGGAAAAGGAAAAGGAAGTCTTTACTGCAGAAAGGTGCGAGGACCAGGATGGGTTGGATGAAAATAAGGAAGAAGCCTAAGAGCGTAGCCGCAGATATAGGCAAAGGATGACCAAACAGGACAATTAAAGAGAGAATGTTTAAGAAAGGATAACTCGTGTTGAGAATAGCAGACCATGTCAGGCGAGGTATAGCAGGACCATCTAATTTCTCAGCAAAATGGGAAGGACCCTTCGTGGTTAGGGAAGCATATGCAAGTGGGTACTATCATTTAGCCTAGATGGATGGAAAAGGTTTAATGGTCCCCATTAATGGCAAGTGGCTGGAACACTATTATGCATAGGAAATATTACGTGATAATTCCTTTTCTTTCTTATTTTTTTCTTTCCTCCAAGTGACTACCCTTGTGAGGGACAGTGTCACAAGAAAGCATTGTCGCATGTTTTACCTGTAACTTATGATTAAAAATAAAAGTAGAAAGTAATGAAGATCATGCATGAATTATTAGCAAAGTATATTTTATCAAAAAGCATAATTGTAGTTGTAGCAGATGTAGCATAATAGATTACAAACCCAAAATGTATAAGTCATATTAGACTTATCAAAATAAGTCATAAGTGCTAGAGAAATAAAGCATACTGTGTAGAGAAAGGGGGAAAAAAGTAAACATGAGGGAAGGAAATAAAGCTACATAAGGGACAAAAGTCCAATCAAAGGCCTAAAATAAGGGTCTGATCCTCGAAGAGGCTGGAGCCAATAACACCAGAAAGAAAGCGCTCACAACGTGCCTTTAGCTCTGCAACTTTCTTCTTCAAACTCTCGATGCGAGTGTCAATAACATCCACAGCAGGTTGAACCTTCTTCATGAAGAAGGCCCAAGCAATCTCTCACAAGTGATCTAGCAAAAACTTCACAGCAAATCCAACTCCAATCAACTGCAGCCCTCCACTGCAAGATCCTCTCCGCAAAAACTGTGTCGATGAAGTTATGCTCAATGTCGTTCATCACACTTCCCAACAGCCTGAGGAAGTGTTCCCTCACAGAACAACCAAGAAGAAATCCTTACATGAAATCTCTACGGCTGCTACAAACTGCCTCCAAACGGGTGATACACTCCTCAGGTACCCGGAAGCCATGGAAATCAACATAAGGAGACCTAGCACCCCAGAAGTCCGACAAGTCAAGGTTATTGGTCTCGGCCTGGTCAAAACGAGTGAAGAAGGCAGCAGCCTCACTCACAGGATCAAGAATGGTGGCAAAACTGCTACCAACCTCAAACCAAGAGGTTGGAGCCACCTCGATAGGAGACGGACCAAAAAGAGAACATGAGGCACAGAATAAGCTCGTAAGGAATAAACGAAGGAAAGAGATGAATGCCATGACAAAGATTTTAATTGAAGAAAGTACAAGGGTAAAGAAATTTCCAAGACCCACAGGAGTGGGGTTGCGGGTACTGCAGAAATAGGGGCTATAGGCATTGTGGGGTCTGTTGCAGTCTTGGGTCCCTCAGGTATGTCCGTGACTACAAGGCAGAATAACATACGAAGTAAATAAAGGGATACGCTGAGAAATAATAGGAAGAGAAGAAAAAGAAGACCCATTGGAAGTAAAGGACACATACCCATGGCCTCGGCCTCCTGCTCATCACCATCACTGTCCTCGTCGGAATTAGAAACCCGTTTCTTCATGAAAAGTTCATCCTCAGAGTCCTCAAGGACCTCCTCAGACCCCTCATCTGAAGACAAGTTTGCATTAGGCCTTTAGGTGGCAGAACTGGGGATAGAGGATGGGGTGACCACCAAGGAAGAACCACCCTTCACGACTTGGAAGAGGGCAATGAAAGGATCGCTGGTAGATATAACAGGAGGAGTACCAAAACAGGTGCTCACAGTCTAGGATGCCTTTGTAGGAGTGGGGATCTCGACAAGAGTAGGAGCAGACTCCCTAGTAACAACTCTCTCATCCTAGGTACTCTCCTCGGTAAAAATGGGCTCAGATGGAGGGAATGGAGCCTCGGCAGGAGCTCCCTGTGCAGCAATAGCAGAAGCAGAAGCCATGGCCTCAGCCACAGCATCTGCCCCATCAAAGAAGACCTCCATAAATGTGCCAGCAGTAGCAGGATTATATGAGACTATTTATAAATGAACTAATGGGACATTATCATAGTCTTTAAGATGCATTGTATGTGATTTATGTGATTTAATTACAACAGATATAAATCACAAGTTCCTTGTAAACTCAAAATATAGTTCATAGTCGGTGATGAAATTGGGCATTTCATCTGCGAAGACTATAACGCATCAACTAAGATGGTTTGTCTTGATCATGGAAGTGGAGACTTCTAGTTGATGTGTTGATATGTCTTAAGTGTGTAAGACATATTAAAATGGACTGCCGTGAGATTAATTATTCAATTAACAACTATCACTTGAATAATTAATCTCACGACTTCTAGTTTCATAGACTCTCAATCCTAAGAGGATAGTGAACCCAATCATGAAATGTAGGTTACTTTGATATATCAAGAGTGAGATATAGTTTAACGGTCAAAATCTTAGTATGTTAGATAACCACACGTAGTGTTGAGGGAACACATATTCTCAAGATGGAATCCATAATCTCTTTCTATAGAGACACGAAATATCCCCTTGAGATAAGTTTAATGGGAACTGGTTATTCAGGGCTGGCCACTTTGGTAAAGAGTTACTTAAGTTTATATTTATTGAAATTAGATTTCATAAATATGACTAACTAAAAGATTAAATCAGGTACTCAAGGAATAAAATAGTTGTTTACAAAGTGACAGTTTATTATGACTTTGTTCACTATGGATATTTCATGGAGGGGTCGAATGATATTATATTAGAGTCTTGGGATATAATTTATTAATAAGGCCTAGAGTGCAATTATATTTCCATAGTGATACTTGTTATATAATTAATGGTAACTTTGGACTTATCAAGAGTTGACAGATGAGACTAAGGCCCATTGGAGCTAGAGCCTTATTAGTCACTTTGGTCCCATCCCAAGCCACACACTTAAGCCCAATTGGGTTGGCCCAAAAGGCTAACCCAATTAGATAATCAGTTTTTATTTAATAAGAGTTATTAAATAAAGTAACTGCCAAGACAGTTAAAAATGTATGTATGATTAAAAGGAAGAGAAAACAGATTTTCTCTATAGGATCTTAGAAATACACTTTTCCAAAGGAAAATCAACGTACACAAGAACTAATTGAGAGACCACTCATCTTGGGCACCATGTGGAATTGGGATGAAGATTGAAGGTATTCTCAAGTTTTTTTTTTGAATTTCACTGCATCAAGGTACACTTTCTTTTCTTTGTTCTAGAATTCAAGGTTATATGTTATCTCTCATGAATGAAGTAGATCCTTATGTTGCTTCCGCTGTAGGTTTTGTATGAGATGCAAAACCAGTTTTTCTAACAGGAGATGCCTCCACCCAGAAGTGAGAAAGAGATAAGGGGTTTCTTGGGTCGATTACAATACATTAGTCGATTCATTTCCAAGCTTACCTCCACTTGGGAGCCCATCTTCAAACTCCTAAGGAAGAATGAGCCATATAGATGGAATGATGAGTGCCAAAAGGCCTTTGAACTTATCAAAGAATATCTCATCTACCCACCTATCCTAAAGCCTTCACAACATGGAAAACCCTTACTCCTACACCTCTCTATCATAAAGGATGCGGTTGGAAGTATGCTTGCACAAGAAGACAATGACAAGAATGAGAGGGTCATATACTACTTGAGCAAGAGGTTCCATGATTATGAGACTAGGTACACTCCCATAGAAAAGTCATGCTTTGCACTTGTTTTGGCCATACAGAAGTTGAGACATATCATCTTACCTTTCCAAATATGGGTGGTAGCAAGAATGGACCCATTGAAGTATCTCTTTGATAAGCCTGCTTTGAGTGGAAGATTGTCAAGATGGTTGATCTTATTGGCAGAATTCGATTTGAAGTATGTGGCTAGAAAAACTATCAAAGGGAGCGTCGTGTAGGATTTTTGTGCCGAGAATCCTATAGAGGGGGAAGATGGTAAAGAAGGCTTTCCAGATAAGGACATTTTAGATGTTGAGTTAGGGATATGGAAGATGTACTTTGATGAAGACGTAAACCGATATGGGAATGGGATAGGAGTACTCTTGATCACCCCCGAAGGATCTCACATAGCTTTGGCAATCAAGATGAACTTTGAAGCAATTAATAACATGGCTGAATATGAGGCTTGTATTGCTGGAATGGAAACTCTTCGAGAATTGAGGGTAAAGGAGGCCAAAGTCTTTGGAGATTCGACTTTGGTTATAGCCCAAGCATAAAAGTTGTGGAAGGTGAATGAGGAACACTTGAAGCCTTATCAAAAACACTTGGAGGACTTGACCAAGACCTTTTGTAATACCCCAATTTTGTTTTTATGATTATCACCGCACCTTGTCATTTTTAATATAGAGTTGTGGTACTATATGTGTGTGCACAGTAAGATGAGAGTAGACAATTTTGTGGTGTTACCAAAATAGGTGAGAAAATTAAAGTTTTAGTGCATACAATTTAGTGAGGCAATTAAAATAAATAAATAAAAGAGAAAGATGTTTTATGGGCCTCTTGGAGACTAAAGAGATAAGTTTAAGTGGGTTTTAAATTACAGCCCACTATCCCACTAAGCCCACATCTCTGATGCGTCAAATATAAGGTAGATGTAGAGATAAATTAGGTTTTTCATAGAAAGGGATTTTTCACTAAGGAGGCTAGGAGGTGTATTTTTTTCCCCTTGGAGTTTAGAGCACATACAATTGAAGAAGCAATCAGATTGTTCAAGGTATGATTTATCACCGTTAGAAACAAGAATTAAGGAGTTAGAATTTTATTATGGAAAACTTTAGTGATGTGTAGATTGTTGAATTGGTAATTTTTTTAGATTACGATTTTACACTATTTCAATTATTCTTGAATCTTAGAATGCCACTGTTCAGAGTCTAAAAGAACAGCTGAAATTATTTAAAGCATGAATAAGGCTGCATCGTTTTGTAGGACTATAAGGGCTTTAAGGTCTATAGGAACTTTTGGGCTGTAGATCTATGCCGTAGGGTTAATTATGAATTGCTGGAGAAATTGCAACCGACCCCACACACGAAATCTCATTTTGTCAAAGTTCAAGTTTCTCTGCTGGATAAAGTGATGGCCTTGGTAGTCTTTGCACTTTGACTACAATGAACCATTAGAGATCAACACGTTACAATTCTTTCAAAGGTTAATGGCAGACTTGTTTCTTCTATCAAATTCTAATTTCATCTCAAAATAAAGCTTAGATATTTAATACATTAGGGCCAATGACATTAAGTCCATGAACAAGTCATATTAGTTTTGGCCCATGGTCTTCATTGGGGTTATATATTAAATCCTAGGTTTGCCCATAATGTGTATTTTAGAACAAAGTTTCAGTTATAGAGCCTAAATTCATGTTTCAGGTTTCACTTTTGTTTAGGACATATATTAAATCCTAAAGTATTGGCTGCTGGCTCTGAGTTTTGATAAATTCAAGGAAACACATTTTTGGGTAGAGATGTTTTGCATTAGTGCTATCATTTAGTTTAGCAAAGTATTTTACTAATGAGTTAGTTTGTATAGTTTAGTAAGATTTATAATTTATGGAGGATATTAAGTAATTTCCATGATTGATTCTAGGTCCTATCTAAGAGTATTTTGAGACTATTTGGAGGGTGTTTCAGCTGGACTTTCAGAGTGATTCAAGTGCTGTAAGTAATTATGCATAATATGCACAAGTTTTGTCATTTAGGTTCTTAGATGTCAAAGGTTTTCAAAAGTTATATTTTTTTAAAGCTTACGTTTTTTAAAGTTTATCGAAAACATTATTTTTACATCATTGAAAGAGAAACTTCGACTTTTAGACAATGTTTTAAAGAGAAACCTCAAATTTTAAATAATGCTTTAAATGTCCAAATTTCAGTTAAAAGATGATTTCTAAACAAAACTATTTTTCGAAAATAATTGAGTTTCAAAGTAAGTTTTCTAAAAAGGTTCTTGTTCTTTAAGTTTGTTTAAAACCACGTAATTTCAAGGTCATATTCTTATTTTTCAAATGGTATTTAAGACGTTTCTTTTAGCAATTTGGATTTTCAAACTTACTCAAGAATTGTAAAAATATTTATATAAACTCTTCAGTTCTTATTCATTCCCTAAGAGAGTCAAGCATCCTTTGATTTATGTTCAATTCGATATTGTGATATTCGCTATGCCTTTATATCTGGAATAATTGTTAATATTAAGAAAATTATTCTATTTTGTATATATTTTGTTTTGTGATATGTGACTCAAAATAAGTGTTTTTAGAATTGATCAGATATATGTGTAAATCCGCTCACAGGATTGTATGTGAGAATATGTGTTGATCCCTCACCAGCAGGGGTTAGATGTTGGTATCCGCTCACAGGATTGTTTGTGAGAATATGTGATGTGTATATGTGACACTGTGCTCTGATCAATTATATGTATATGATTTCAAAAGACTTTAAGATGCAATTACATATGTATTCAGTGATTCATTATATGTATTTTTGATATCATTGAATGAGTTTGTGAAAAATCAAAATATTCGTGCTTTGCTTGACTCTATTCTGTTGTGTATTCTGTATAATTACTTACTAGATGTGTGGCTTACCCCATCAATTACTATTTTTCAGATTAAAGTGTAGTTGAGAATATAGAACATTTGGGTCGCTTTGTAAGGTGCAAGGTGCAAGGTAGAGCATGGAAGTTGTTGGCGACTTCAGTATGAATTGAAGACTTATAGAATTTTAGTTACCTTTATTTTGTAATTCATGTTTTATTATAGTGGAGATTATGGCCAATTTGTGGAGTTTAGATTTTTGTAAGAGGTTTTTAAGAGTATTGTTTCTTTGGAGTATTGATTTATTTTGGATTAATTATGTTTATGGAACTATATAAGTTTAGCAGGTTAGTCATGCATCTAAATTCATGTTCCATGGATTTGGTTCGTGACACCTTTGACAAGATTGAGTACACAATAATTCCTAGAGCTCAAAATCAATTTATGGATGCCTTAGCTTCCTTAACCTCCATGGTTGAAATACCCGAGGGAGTATGGACACGACCCTTGGAGATTGAGAAAAGTTATGAGGAAATGCACAAAAGGAAGACTGAAGCTTCAGCAATGACCACAGAGGAAGAGGAAGTTTTATGGTACTATGACAACATGAAGTCCTTGGAACTAAGGGCATATCTGGATGGTGCCGACAAGAGAGAATGTCGTTCCATTAGGATGATGGCAATTCAATACATCCTATGTGGAGGAAAACTCTATAGAAGGTCCTATGATGGAATACACCTTCGTTGGTTAAAGAATGAAAGAAGCCGAGAAAGTAATGGAAGAAGTTCATCAAGGGATTTGTGGCCCTCATATGAATGGGAGAATGTTAGCCAAGAAAATCCTAAGGATGGGGTACTATTGGAATATGATGGAGACCGATTGTGTGGACTATGTGAAGAAATGCCATGATTGTCCAACACACGCCAACTAGAACCATGTACCACCTAGCGAGTTATATAGCATGACTTCTCCATGGCCATTCTTGGTTTGGCACATAGATGTGATCAAAAGGATAGCTCCTAAGGCTTCAAATGGGCTTGAATACATCCTGATGGCAAATGACTATTTCACCAAGTGGGTGGAAGCAGGCTCCTACTCCGTATTGAAGGCTAAGCATGTGGCTCGGTTCTTAGAAAACAACATCATATGTCAATTTAGGGAGCCCCAAGAAATCATCTCCGATAACGATTCCCACTTTGAGGGTGAAGTTCGAAAAGTCATGGAAGAATATAGCATTGAGCATCACAAGTCTTCACCATATCGATCACAAGCCAATGGGGCCGTAGAAGCAGCAAATAAGAAAGTGAAGAACATCCTAGCCAAGATGGTAGTGACTTACAAAGACTGGGCCAAGAAGCTTCTGCTTGCCTTATGGGGTTATAGAACTTCTATCCGTGCGTCGACTGGGGCAACACCTTACTCTTTGGTTTATGGTAGTGAGATGGTGCTTCCTATTGAGGTGGAGATACAATCTTTGAGGGTATTGGTGGAAACCAAGGTCCTAGAAGAGGATTGTGCTAAGGTGAGATATGAACAATTGGCTTTAATAGATGAGAAGATAGGGCACAGTATAATGCACAAGGGTACCAAAAAAGGATTGCCAGAGCATTCAACAAGAAAGTGAAACCGAGAAACCTTAAAGAAGGGGACTTGGTCCTAAAGGTGCTTAGAGATGAGACTTTTGATCCAAGGGGGAAGATGAAGACAAGGTGGTCTGGGCCTTTTATCATTAAGAAGATCATGTCTGGAGGTGCTACGAGGATCATAGATTTGGATGGGGAAGAGATGCTTCGTCCAATTAACATGGATAGACTCTGGAAATACAACATTTAAAGGGGGAAAAAAAAGTCTGCTAGGTTGAAAACCCGAAAAGGTGGCCTAGCAAAAATTAAGGCAAAAGAACCCCGCTAGATTGAAAACCCGAAAGGGCAGTCTAGGAAAAAGTTAGGGGAAAAAAACCATGGGCATGGCAAATATTACATGGCAAAGGAAAAAGAAAAGTAAAACAAAATAATGAGATGACAATAAGCAAAGATAATAAAAAGTGATTCTCTTATTGCTCAAATTAAAAGGTAACAAGATTGTTTTCATAGGGGATTTGGAACACTCCAATCTTTTATTAATTTAAAAGCAATAACATGAGAATCATAAAGCGCAAAAAAGTAAAATATGGGGCATATCAAGGTGGTCACTCAACCCTCCTTGCTTTCTTGCTAGTCTTCATACAAGCTTTCTCATCCCATAGAATCAACTTCCTGTCATCCTCTAACCATTACTTGTACCCCGTAGTGGGATAGATGTATCGAGGAGGAGCAATGCCTCTAGTCACCCTACGGCATGGCCAAACCTCACGAAGCCTACCCAAGATCTTGTTAGTAAACACCTCAATGTGGAAGGAACCTTCACCACTAAGAGCTCCTTAACGCTCTCCAAATTTCCTTGAGATACGACAAATGTAGTAGTATGAGCAGCAACGAAGTCCAACTAAAGGCACACAGTAGTCCTTGTAGCAACGGTAAACCATGCTTGAGATGTGCCACCACTCAACGACCCATTGAATGCCGGTCTCCTTAATGTGACCCATAAGCTCCATGTACGCCTTAAAGCTCATGTCATTTTGATGAAGCCGACGGTCCCTAAAATGCCTAGGGAGGTATGTGCTGGGGGGTACGGTAGGAGGTTGAAACAATCGAAGCCTCTCTTGTAGCCATATTTGAAAAAAGAGAGAGGAGGGAGTAAAAAAAAAGGGAAAGCAAAAAGAAGAAGAAGAGAAAGCACGAGTGAAAAAAAATATAAATAATAATGAAAGACGCTATAAGGTGCCTCGATGGGTCAAAAACCGAAAGGCAATCCATGCAAAATTAGAGGAATCCTGCTAGGTGAAGAAACTAGGAAAAAGTTAGGGATTATACATGAAGAAGAAAAGGACTTCCCGCAAAGAAGCTTGCTTCCTTCCTATGAAAGGCATCCAAACCATTGAGGGTTCCGCCAAGATTAAGCCCACCAAGTTACCTCTCTTTAGCTCATAAACCACCATGCACATTCGAAGGTCCACACAATATGACCTTTGGACCAAGAAGTACCTTACAAGAGCACATAAGCAAAAGGCACGAAGAAAGTATGAACGTGACCTCTCATCTACGAGAATGGCCAAGTTGGAAAAGTGTGCAAAAACCAAGCTAAGGTTGAGTTTTCCAAAGATGTACCACCTATTTACCATAGTAAGAGGGACGCCCAACACAACTTGCAACAAAAAAGGGATATCCCCACCCATGATAGGGAAGACGAGATCGTCAATCTCCGGTTCACCCATGATGGCACCAAATTCTTCAATGGTAGGGCATAGTTCTACTCCATTGAAGCAGAAAACATGCCAAGTAATGACCTAATAGTTGGCAGCAACACGAAGAAGAGGCCCATCCACCCTTATTTAATGGTATGGAAAGACACAAGAAAAACCATAAGGGGCGATGGAATCCTTGAAATCAAGACCAAACCTCCTAATCCAAGCCGAGACATTGAGCGAAGAGTTTTCTGCCATTGGGGGGCCTTAAAAAAGTTCTCTCTAAGTTGAAAAAACGTTGGTGAGAGTTTTGGGACCCAAACGGCTACTTTTATACTTAATTAGGGCGGCTAGGGTTTCCTCTGATTCGCGGCCTGCATACACAAGGTTAACCCTGCATAAACAAAGTCAAAGCTGTATACGGAGGCCCATCCCCACGTACGCACAGAGCTTGGCAGAAACTCATTCTCCCCTATTTTAAGCATGGTTTTTCCACTCCAAGGCATCCCTAGGGTTCCTACGACCTAAAGGATCATTCAAGGCATATTTCAAGCATAAGATTTAAGCATCAAAGAGGCAATATTGTATGGAAACATACAATTAACCATACATCTTGTAAATTAAGTACTAGTCCCAATTAAAAGCATAAATGTAAAAAAGATGTTCTTAAGTACAATCATTTGCCTCAAACTGAATTCAAATGTCTGCTAAAAGAAATATAAATAAAAAAATAAAACAAAAACAATAAAAGCAACAAAAAGAAAGAAATATGTATGTTGTATGCCTATGTGTCTTGACTGCAGGTCGCCTCTTCCTTGGTTGATAGCTGAGTGTCGCCTCCAAATCCTCCTTATCACCACCATCATCATCATCATCATCACCACCACTGCCCGGGTAGGCCGGCCCTCTAGGACTGTACAAGCTCCTTGCATAGTTGGTCACCTCCAGCTTGAGATTCCCAGCCAACCATAGCAACTGCTCATGCTCTTAAATGGTGGGCCAAAGAAAAAAGGGTTAGCAACCGGAAAGAATGAGAGATAGCAAGAAGAAAAAAGGAACAAAGGGAAAGAAGAACTCACTGCCCAGGTGTTTGAAGGAAAAGGATAGCTCATAACATTGGGATTACAAGGCACGGCGTGCTCCCAAGCAAAGCCATCAAGGCCGTAAGCATAGACCGTCCAAGGGAGATATGAAGGATCAATTAGCTCACCGGCAGCAGGCTCCTCTTGCTACAAGTTTTCCACCATTAGAAGTCATGACAAACAAGGTAAAGGAAAAGGAAAAGAAGAAGAAGAGATTGAGCATATACCTAAGCAGCAAAAGAAGGCATGAGGCGGTTGATGTTGAATTCCTCATAGTCCAATCCATCAAGTAGCCGTCGGCGTAGGGAGTGCCACTCCTCAACAAGTTGTACTCAGCATCGATCATAGAGTGTGGGGCAAGCATGAATTCTGGAGGATCCATCAGAATCTATGAGTCATCTCTACCCACCAGTTGACACCGCACCTTCTCCCCTAAGTAGAGTGCCCTCAAGCCCACTCCTTCGAAGGGCCGGGTAATTTCCGAAGTAATGATGGTAGCAACTTCCAAATCCAGAGAAGCAAGAAGGGACTGGCTGGCCCATGGAGTCCAGTTGACCTATAATGATACAAGGTTAGGAGAAAAGTATCCTAAGGGAAATGCATGAAGAAGCATGAAAACTAGAACTCTTAAACTTACCTCATCCGAAGTTAACCCAACAAGGTGGGCCTTCACTCAAGGGAATTCCCACAAATTTAGATCGGTGCCCGGAGTTATGAGGCCATACCTAACAATCCACTGCTGTAAAAGGAAGCATAAGCCACAGGTTAGATACAAGATGGTACAGTTTGCAAAATGGTATAGTTTGCAAGATGACAGTTTGCAAGATGATACAATTTGCTAGACTACAAGCTACAAATGAAAATACAAGAGATGGAAAGAGAACTAACCTCAAGAAGATTCCAAGGCCCCACAAGCTGCTGCAAGGTGCCTCGGCTAAGAGTGTCGAGGCTAGAGTAAAGATAGGCAAGATATGCCTGCCCCCAGTTGGCCCTCTGTGCATCTGCAAAGCCTTAAAAGGGGGTCAACCACCTTAAGGACACCATTTGCCCACCATTGGTGAAGAGATAAGCTCCCAAAAAATGTAGAAGAAAAGCCCTAGCCATCCAGACACGCTCCTCCATAGTCCTTTATGGGAGAAGCATGTAATCCCAAGTCAAAGTAACGGATGGTCTCGATGGAGTACTTCCTCCCCAACATGTTAAGACCCAGCTGGATGCCCGACACGCCATCCAAGTTAATGATGGGCCCTTTGAAGCTAAGGCCAATTATGCGGTGGAAGTCATAGGGAGTCACCGTCATCTCCCGCTCAGCAATATTGAAGGTATAAGTAGTATCCCACCACCTCTCGATGATGCATTGCACCAAAGTAGCACTTGCAGACCTTTCCGACAAAAGGCTAAGGATAGCCTCGAAGCTCGCTTCCCGGATGTAGGCCCTAGTTTCTGGAACAAGGAGGCTGTACCACTCCACCACCTTGTTAATGTTTCCCCTACCATCATAAGGGGATGAGGACTACAAAAGATGAAGATAACATTAGATTCTGGATTCAAGTGAAAATGATGAAAAATGATGTTTTCGACGCAAGAATAAAGATAAAAAGAAGGATGCAGTGATGTTCAGGTGCAAAAATGACAAAAAGGGGTGTTAGGATTGCATATAGAAGTGAAACAGTGGAAAAAGAAATGAAAATTGGCAAAGTAAGGCCTTTGCCAAGCGTCTCACGTACGTGGGTCAAGGCCCATGTACGCAGACAGGACCCCACGTACGCAGGCCAGAACCTACATACGCAGAGCCTCAAGAACAGACCTGCGTACGCAAGAACAGAGCTGCGTACGCATAAGTACAAGTTGCATACGCAGGCTCGAGCCCACGCACATAGAAGCATAGACAGGAAGTGTGCTACGACTTTTTCAAACATATATCATCCAAAATCAATCTTAAACATGTTCCTACCCCTTCTAATGTGCTAGGTTTTCATCTAAACCCATTCCACAACAAAACCCAAGCATTTGCATGGCCAAAAACACATCAAAATGGAAGATCAAAGAGAAACTTGAAAATGAGAAAAGTTTAAAAAACTTACAAATTCAGCCATAAGGATGTGATTCTTTGGCTGGTCTGTCAATGAAGGAGGCTCCATCAGTCTCACTGCTCCACTCTAGTGGGTGAGGAGAATTGCATCGAAGGAAAGGACCTAGAAAGCCTTCTTGGCCTTGGGTGCCATTGAAGGAGATGAAGAGAGTCTAGAGAGAATTAGGGAATGGGAGAATCAGATGATGTAACGGAAAGAGAGAAAAGGGAAGTTTTTGTAGAGAAAAAATGGAAAGTTGTAGAGTTATGAAGAATATGAAGAGATGAGGGAGATGAAGAGAATAAAGAAGAAAAAGAAACAGTTGGGAAAAATAAAGAGGTAGGAACACACCTAATGGCTAAACTACGTGTAGTTTAGTCCAAAAAAAATCTCAAGATTGCCCCAATTAAGCACAAAGTCGCCAAGGACCCTAGTGAGTAGTAAAGGAAGCAGAAGACTCTTCCCCCAATGAAGCATGTACATCCCAAAACCATTCCCAGCAGATCACATAAACTCAAGAACACTATCGCTAGTAAGGAAGCAGAAGATTCTTCCCTAATGGATTAAGCATATCTAGAACATCATCCCCATTGAGGAGGCAGAAGATTCTTCCTTGATGGACCCAAGCATATTTAAACGATCCCCATTAAGGAAGCAGAAGATTTTTCCCTAATGGATCAAGTACACCTAAAGTATTTTCAGTGAGGAAGCAGAAGATTCTTCCTCAAAGTCCTCAGCATACCATGAAAGAAGCAGAAGATTCTTCCCCAATGGATCACACATCTACAAAAGCTACACTACTCCTCAGTGAGTCCATATCTACTACTCCTCAGTGAGTTTCTCATCCCCAAGTAAGTCTTGAAAGAGGAAAAAGATTCCTCCCCAAACATACCTACTCCTCAGCGAGTTTTCACCACCCCTAGTGGATCCAACAATCAAGACTACTTGTGCACATATCCTCCGAGAATTGAACATGCAGGCACGGTAGAAAAAGGTAGAGATGGAGATAGAGAAAGAGACCAAGGTCAACCCAAGGCAAGAGCCTCACCAGAAAAGGTAGAGAAAGAAGTAAAGAAGACAAGAGGAGCGAATCACATAAAGAAGTTTGAGGCAAGAGCCCCGGATGGACACCACAAAATCTGTATCCTTTTATTTTTTGTTGGGATAGCTCGAAAAGCGCCCTTGTTTGTTTTTCTTTTTCTTTTTAAGTTACTCTAGGATAGTGAGTCACTCGCCATTTGCTTGCAAGTAGCAAAACAAGTTTTGGGACAATGAACCTGTCGTTGCTCGTTTCCCAAGCAACAAAGGTGGGACTTCGGACATTCAAATCCCACACAGCTCTCCGAAATTGCACCCTGCCACATGTATGCGTGATGTGCGTCATGGGTTTAACGTTGCTAATCACATTTTTATTGAATTGTAATAGATTTGACTGAAGGGAACAGTCAAAAATCAAGCTTGAAGAGCTTTTCTTTGAGGTATTAGTTTTATACCTTTCTTTTTCTTTTCTTTCATTTTTTGCATTTAATCTTCTGTTTGCTTTATTCCTCGAGATAATATGCTTTAACATGTTTATCTAGCTTAGGTTTATATGTTTATGTGTTTTAAATGCATGTTAAGTTGTTAGAATTTCCGTCTTGAGGTTCTGCCCTGTTTTTGTGTTTTTAGGGTTTCTAGGCAAGAACCTACGTACGCATAACCTTGCCTACGTACGTAGGCTTGATTATGTGTACGCAGGTTTGTTCTTGCATGCACAGGTTTGTTATCTCCTCCAGCCGTAGTATAGTACAATAGTTGTATTAGGGTTTAAATGGACGAATGGGGGCATGACACCTGTCCTTATGTAACTAAAAACATTCCTAGCACTATAAAAGGAACATGTTGCTAAACAATTAGGGCAAGAACCAAGAACGATAAAGAGAAAAGGCAGAAGTCTAGGAAGGAAAGTAAGGGAAAATGAGGCTTTCATTGGGAAGAACATCACCATTGTGTAAAAACCTTAACTTTCATATAATAGAAAGCTTTAAAGAGTGAAGGATATTCTGTTCTTCACTTAACCGTGGTTTTTCATCCCTTTCCAAGAGTTTTCCACCTATGCTACATGCCTTATTTATTTTCTTTGTTTCGCTTTTACATTTCTCTAGACATTAAAGTGTAAAGTTTCCATTTTTATTGTTCATGAGATTTTGCACTTAAATATACTGTTAGATCCATAGCTTATTTTCCTTTACAAGCTTGATAGTCTAACTTGCACATACAGGACCAAATCCAAAAAAGGGCAGCAAGCCCATAAAACCCATAACATTCTTATAAAAATAAAGAGAAGCCAAACCTTTTCTGAGAAACATGATGAAAAGAAAATAAGAATAGCAGCAAGTAGCAGCTACAAGAAATAACGAGATGCAAAGGGTGTGGTTTAGTGAGGGGGAAATGGCCTAGATTTGGTATCCACCGAGACCACTTTTAGGAATATGCATTGCTAGGAAAACATCTTTACCAAAATGGGAAAGGAATAGGTAGGAGCCATTCGATAGATGCTATAGGATGAGGAAAAAGAGAATTAATGGGAGTCTTTACTATTTTAGGGAGAGAGAGAGAGGTAGTGGCTCCACGGCAGTCTGACCTTTACTAAAAATGGGAAGGTTGTTTGTCATGAGGCATAGGCTGAAAATCCTTAGTGGGATTATGCCCAACTAAGCACGTTAGAAGATAATGGAAGGGTACCTGGCTAACATGGGCAGTGGACATCATGTAAAAAGGTTGAATGCCTGCAACGAACAAAAGAGATAAGGGTGAGGGCAAAAGGGTGAAAATAAGTATCAAATTTTGGGTATAAAAATAGGGAACATTACCCATGAATAGGTAACATAGAAATCAAGGAAGAACATATGAGGAAATAGATAGAGAAAGGAGAAAAAGCATAAAGCAAATTAGGAAGAAAATTAACGATAACCGAGGCAATCAGAAAAGAGAGTAAGATAATGAAGAAGAGAAAAAATGGAAAGAAAGCAAAACTTGAGTGAAGAGGAAAATTAGAGTATTCATAGCAAGTGTATAGCATGCATCACTAGGATTCCTTTCCCTACCTCAAAAAGCATAAAACCAAACTCCCTGCAATCTCCTATAAATGACTACTCTAACTCATGTTCCAAACCAAGCAACTTTATAGTCTTATTTGGTAATAAGGTTGTGTCAGTTAGGATTGAGATCTTTTCAATCAACATCCTGCTGAGAACACTTTTGCTCATAATTATATATGCTGAAATTTTTATTATTTTTCACTGTTGTTACATGCATTAGTTTTCCATTTGAACTAATCATTATTGTGGGGGGTCCGAGGACCAAGGAGGATCAGATCGAGGAATAACTTGCATAGTCTAGGCCCGAAGGGGTAAATAAGCTCCGAGGATTTTGCCCACCCAAGGATGGAAATAGAATCAGGACAATTGGTGTCCTATGGAGTTCCACGGAAAGGAGAAGAGATAGCGACAGAGGCAAGGATGGTGGGAGGAAGTTTCCTGAATGGTATACTTCCCCCCTCCACATTGAATGCCCTACACCAACCTTATCAGCTGCATTAATATGGAAATGACCCCTGAACAGTAAATTCACAACTAGCAGCCTCTTCTACCTCCTTCAGTAGAGTTTTGATGGGACAAGTATCCTAAGGAATGCTTAAAGGCATACAGGTGGAGGGCTAGGATGCAAGGAAGGGGAATATAAAAGGAAGGGAATCTCCTAGAAAAAGAGGATGAACATTTTTTCTTTAAGAAACGAAAAAACAGGGAAGTGAACAGTGTATTATCTGGTGTAAAACTTGAAATAAATATATATATATATATATATATAAGAGACTAATCCTCAAACCAGCCCAAGGAGAACATTATTCTCAATTACTACTTAAATTACACTTATCTGTTACTTTAGGCTCTTCGGCCTTAGACTTGAACTTAGCATAGAATTGCACTTGAAGTATTTTCTCACTCTTTTTAGAAAATTCTATTGTCTGGGCTTGGTTTGAAGGACAAGGTACCACTGTTCTTAGTAGGCTTGGGCCTTTACTTTCTGAGCACCTACAATTGGCACCGTCTGTGGGAAGTAATCTGTAATCTTCTTTTTTCAAGCTATGGCTAACTCCAGGCAGAACAAAGAGGAATCTGTTGGCTCACAGCATGTGGACCACTTTGTCAACTTGAAGCAAAGGAGAGATCGAGAGCATAATCGAACTTCAAGCTTTAGGGTGGAAACACCGTATGCGGAATGTACTGATAGGAGTCACTCAAGAACGGGGATTCATGTGTCCTATGAACAAGAGACTCAAAATATTAGGTCGAAGATTGATTATTTGCGCAAAAAAGTTGCGTCATAGGGTGCACGATGGGGAAGATCGAACACCCCCATTAAGCTCAAGATCTAAAGATGGCAGCTACAGACCGAGGTCAAGGACTCCCCCTAGTGAATCCTTCTCCACATCTTCATGCTTGGATAAGGTGGAGAGGCACAGTAAAAGGCATGGAGAGAGCTCATTCCCTAAGAGCATGGGAAATGATGCAATGAGCAAAGCTTTATGCCAAATTGCTAAGTCACCCTTTACGCGAAGAATTGATAGGGCCAAGCTGCCTCATCATTTCACCCAACCCATCTTTACTATTTACAATGGGAGAACTAACCCCATGGAGCATGTGAGTCACTTTAATCAAAGGATGGCCATTCACTCGAGGAATGAGGCCCTTATATGCAAGGTTTTCCCTTCCAGCCTCGGACTTGTTGCCATAAGGTGGTTCGATGGACTAGAAGAGGATTCTATAGGTTCTTATGAAGAGTTGACAACGGTCTTCGAAGCTAGGTTTGTGACGCGCAGCAGGGTCCTAAGGCCTCTAGACTCCTTATTGTCCATGGCGATGAGAGAGGGGGAGACACTCAAAATCTATTCTGACAAATACAAGGAGACATTCAATGAAATTGATGGTGATTTTGAGGATATGGCCATCAGAACCTTCAAGGTTAAGCTCCCAACAGAACACGACTTAAGAAAATCCTTGACTATGAAGCCTGCCAAAGGTATGTGTCAGCTCATGGACCGCATTAACAAGCATAAACGAGTTGAGGAAGAGAGTTTGCTAGCCAACCATCAAGAGCTAACACACAGGTAGTCATCTAGATGTTTAAGGAGCTAGTGTGTCAAATCCTTGAGAAGATAAAGAATGAGCCATATTTCAAATGGCCCAATAAGATGGGAGGAGACCATCCAAGTGCAATGAAGGCCTTTACTGCCATTATCATCAAGATAGAGGACACACAACCAAAGACTGCAGAACTTTACGTGATCAACTAGATCAGTTGGTGAAAGATGGGAAACTGAAGCAGTTTATGCACCAGCCTCAGGGGAAAACAAATCAAACTGGAGTAGGGTATCAAAGAGAGGTTGCTCCTCTGCCACCTCTGGGAACAATCAATGTGATTTTTACCACCCCTAGTCATGGTGCAAAGTCACTTTCAGGAATTATTTCAGTAACCTCGAATCCAGAGCGTAAGGAGCAAGTCCAAGAATCTAAAAGAGTTAGAAATGAAGCATTGCCAACTCTAGGCTTCTCAGAGGAGGATAAGGTGGGGACTTTTCAACCCCATGATGATGCACTGGTTGTGACCCTACATATTAGGGGCTATGATGTAAAGAGGGTCCTGGTGGACCAAGGAAGTGGAGTTGAAATTATGTACCCAGACTTGTATATGGGGCTGAATCTCAAGCCCGAGGATTTAAGCAAGTATGATTCCCCGTTGGTCGAATTTGATGGGAGAATAGTAATTCCCCATGGAATGATTAGGCTCCCTGTTCAAGTAGGGAATGAAGTTGTGCAAGTGAACTTCATTGTGGTTGAAGCTTACTCCCCCTACACAGCTATTTTGGCTAGGCCTTGGCTTCATGCCATGGGAGCAGTATCATCTACTTTGCACCTTAAATTCAAATACCTCACTAAGGGCCAGGTAGGGGAACTTGTTGGAATTCAGGCAATGGCCAGGCAGTGCCTAGTGGCTGCTATCAAACAACAGTCATTGAATAAAGTTGTTTCTACCTCAGAAAAGGTCCCATAGCAATTAACGGACCCCGAGGGTGAACTTGGGATTGAGCCGCAAGGGATGCTCTGTGAGGAGTTAGACAAAGTGATGATCGGGTCGAATGTGGATAGATATTTCCAAGTTGGTTCTCAAATACCCCCTAAGGAAAAAGAGAAGCTAATAGGTCTTTTGAATGATAACGTGGATGTTTTTGCATGGAGTGCTTATAAGGCACTAGGATTGACCCGGACTTTATATGCCATCACTTGAATGTGAATACTGGGGTTGTACCAAAGAGACAACCACCTCGGCGCTCTTCAAAGGAGCACGCCAAGGCAGTTAAGGATGAGGTGATTAAACTCAAGCAAGTAGGAGCAATCAAGAAGGCTTTTTACCCTGAATGGCTAGCTAACACTGTGGTGGTAAAAAAGAAGAATGGAAAGTGGCAAGTGTGTGTGGATTTCACGGATTTGAATAAAGCATGTCCAAAGGATCCCTTTCCCGTGCTCAGATTGACCAATTAGTCGATGCGACTGTCGGACATCCTCAGATGAGTTTTCTAGATGCCTTCCAGGGGTATCACCAAATACCTTTAGCCTAGCCCGACCAAAAGAAGACAGCTTTCCGAACCCCTACTAGGAATTACCACAACTGGATAATGCCTTTTGACTTAAAAAATGTTGGATCTACATATCAGAGGATAGTGACTTGAATGTTTGAGTCTCAAATTGGGAAAACTGTGGAGGCATATATTGATGATATGGTTGTGAAGAGTAAGCAGAATTCGAAGCATTTGAGTGACTTGGAGGATGTGTTCGAGGTGCTTAGGGAACACAAATTGTGACTTAATGCTTCTAAGTGCTCTTTTGGTGTTAGTTCGGGCAAGTTTTTGGGTTATATGATCACTCATCGGGGAATTCAGGTTAATCCCGATCAGATTAAAGCCATAAATAACCTACATCCACCTCAAAATTCCAAAGAAGTACAGAAGCTAACAGGAATGACGGCAGCTCTGAATAGGTTCATCTCTTGGTCAACAAACCGCTGTCGGCCATTCTTTCAGCTCCTCCACAAATGGAAGAATTTTGAGTTGACAAAGGAGTGCATTGATGCCTTCGAGGAATTAAAGAGGTGCCTGTCTCATCCTCTTATCCTCTCCCGACTCGAGAAGGAGGAGGACTTGTACGCTTATATAGCAGTTTCTAACCACGCAGTAAGCCTAGTCTTGGTTAGAACAAATGATGGAGTGCAAAGGCCTGTCTACTACGTCAGCAAATACTTGTAAGAAGCCGAAATTCGTTATTTACCCTTGGAGAAGGCAATTTTGGCCATTATACATACGACGAGGAAACTCCCCCATTATTTCCAAGCACATACCGTGGTGGTTCTTACCCAAATCCCTTTGCAGGAACTGCTTCGAAAATCTAATTACACGGGGAGGATTGCCAAATGGGGGACGATGCTCGGCGCTTCTGATATTAAGTATATGCCTCGTACGGCTATAAAGGGACAAGTCCTGGCTGACTTGGTTGCTGAGTTTACTATGGAATTTGTGGAAAACAAGGTGTTGGGCTCCGAGATCATGGTAGTCTCTACTCCTAGCTTTCCAGCTTGGGAAGTTTATACTGATGGTGCAACTAATCAAAAAGGATCCAGTGCGGGAGTTGTCATAATATCCCCCGAGAGGATAACTATGGAAAAATCCTTAAGGTTGAGATTTCCAGCTACAAACAATGAAGCAGAATATGAAGCATTATTGGCAAGGATGGCAATGGTTAGCAAGTTAGGAGGAAAGGTCATAGAAGTCTTCTCGGATTCAAGGTTAGTGGTTGGGCAAGTTAATGCAGAATTTGAGGCTATTGACCAACTAATGCAAGGATATCGCAGTAAAGTTAGGCAGGCTCAATCCAATTTCGGAGCCTTCTCTTTGAAGCAGATCCCGAAGGGCCAGAAATCTCATGTAGATTCGTTGGCTATGTTAGCCACCTCTTCGGGGTCAGGACTTCCTCGGGTTATCATCGTTGAGGATATGATGGTTTTCGGCAACAATGATCAGACACCGAGCAGGATACATAGCATACAGGTTGGACCAAGTTGGATGGATCCATTAGTCTCATTCTTAAGAAGTGGATCACTAACCGAAAAAAAAGGTGAGGCTAAGAAGATTCGAAGAAAAGCTCCACGGTACTGGCTTTTCGAGGAGCAGAAGCTGTATAAATGATCCTATTCAGGACCGCATTTGCTGTGCGTCCATCCTGAAGCTGTGGAACCCTTGTCGGAAGAATTACATGAAAGGATTTGTGGGAGTCATACTGGGGGAAGGTCCTTGTCTCATAGAGCTCTCACCCAAGGGTATTGGTGGCCTAATATGCAGAGGGCTGCCCAAGATTATGTTAAGAAGTGTGACCAGTGTCAAAGATATGCCCTAAATATCCACCAACCTAGAGGAATCTTGAATCCACTCTCCAGTCCATGGCCGTTTGCTCAATGGGGCTTGGACATAGTGGGGCCATCCCAAGGGCTACAGGAAACTAAAGATGGCTTCTCATCGAGACCGACTACTTCACAAAATGGGTTGAAGCCGAGCCACTGTCTAACATTAGGGATGTGGATGCAAAGAAGTTTGTTTGGAGGAACATTATAACCAGATTCGGGATTCCCCATACGTTGATCTCGGACAATGGGCTCCAATTTGATAGTAAGGTTTTTAGAAGGTATTGTAGGGAGTTAGGTATCAGAAATAGGCATTCCACCCCAGCCTATCCACAGGGAAATGGGCAAACAGAAGCAGTTAATAAAGTCATATTTAGTGGATTAAAGAAAAGGCTGGATGAGGCAAAAGGGAAATGGGTGGACAAGTTACCACATGTACTATGGCCATATCGCACCACACCCGAAGATCAACTGGGGAAACTTCGTTCTCAATGACCTATGGGTTCGAAGCGGTCATACCTCTCGAAACAGGGTTCCCGACCTTGAAAATAGATCAGTTTGGTGTGGAAGAAAACAACCGTCTACTATCAACAAGCTTGGAATTAGTTGAAGAAAAGAGAGAGGTAGCCATGGTTAAAATGACGCATTATCAGTAGAAACTCGGGCAAGGGTATGACAAGGGAGTTAAGGTGAGGTCATTGGTTCCTAGAGACCTAGTCTTAAGGAAAGTAGTGGGAACTGCGAAGAATCCATCATGGAGAAAATTAGGGCCTAATTGGGAAGGTCCGTATCGAATTACCTTAGTAGCGGGTATTGGGACCTATTACTTAGAAGATTTGGACAAGAATACTGTTCCACATCCATGGAATGTAAATAATTTACATAGATATTATTATTAATAGTACTTTGGATTCCATCCAGTTCTTACTCTTTTGATGTTTGGTACTTGGTTTACAAAAGGTTGTTCGTTAAGATTAACCCTTGTGTGAAATTGGTTAAGTGTTAAATAGAACCTTGGCCTTGTTCGACTCGTCGGGTCACAAGCCTTGGGTAAACCCTTATATGAAATTGGTTAAGTGTTAAACAAAACCTTGGCCTTGTCCGACTCCTCAGGTCACAAGCCTTGAGTAAATTAACCCTTACATAAAATTGGTTAAATGTTAAATAGAACCTTGGCCTTGTTCAACTCCTCGGGTCACAAGCCTTGGGTAAATTAACCCTTATGTGAAATTGGTTAAGTGTTAAGCAAAACCTTGGTCTTTTCCGACTCCTCGAGTCACAAGTCTCAGGCAAATTAGTACTTATAAGAAACTAGTTAAGTATCGAGAAAAGTTAACCCTAAGGTAAATAAGGTACAATCCAGAAGTTTGATTATAAGTCTGTCCAAGTTCCTAGATCATACTATTAAGGTTAAGTTAAATTTAAGATGGTTTAATATATTTGAGGCTATACATTTTAGTCGGTAGAACATATGTTATATTTGGCAAAGTAGAAAATTGAAAGTTATGCAAAACAGGAATGTAATAAAGCTTGGATATTTTCATTTAAATTTAAGAGTTGATTACAAAGCAACAGAAAGAAAAGGAAAGGAAGACAAGAGGCGTTAGCTAAACCTAGCCCATTACAAAATCGGCATTAGTGTTAAACTTGGAAGAACTAGGCTACAACCTCCTTCTCTTTCTCCTTCTTCTTTTTCAACTGCTCAACTTCTGCAACTTCTTCTGTTTCTAACTCCACCACTAGGGTTGGAGTTTGTTGTTCTTTTTCTTTTCCAGCAAAAGGCACAAAAGTTGGGGCTGCTATGGACTTGGGTACCGAGGAGGTAGAGCTTGGATTGGGAGGAAAAGGGGCAGAACTGGGAGCAATGCGAAGTGCTAGAGGGTAATAAACCTTATCGGTTCCCCTCATATCAAAGTCAGCATTAACTCCAGCAGCATTAAGGGCTTTGCCCAAAACTTCAAGATAGAAAGCCCAAGCTACATCTCTGAGTTGAGCAGTTAGGATTTGGGCAGTTTTGGTTATGCCAGCGTCATACGCGGCTTGTTCGGCCTTCGCTTTCTCAGCATCCTTGCCCTCAAGTTGTTTCTGCTGAAGTTTAATCTACTCGCTAGCTAAGTCTAGTTGCGTTTTAGCCTTCTTCAGAGAAACCTACAACTCCTTGGCCTGCTTCTCAAACCCTCCTAGGGCAGCCTCGACATTCTTACACCCTTTCTCGGCCTTAGGCAGATAAAAAAGTGAGCCTTTGTACTTTTTCTCAGCATAAGCCAGAGCCTTATCCGATTGAGCTAGTTTACTCTTTGCCTCCTGAGATTTTGACAGAGCATGGTCGACCCACTCCTCGGCCACAAAGGATGCTTGCACAGCCTATTTTCAGAGAAAATGCATGTACATGTTACAGTTTTAAAGTAAAGAACATGAGAAAGTTGCAGTAAAACAATGGTGCAGAAACTAAAATTTGCAAGATCCCTCTTTAGTGAGAGGAACACCTCACGTTTTCTCAACCCCTTGAGCTCCTGCATGTCATCAGGAAGGAGTAGAGCCTTCTCTAGGCACTCAGACACCAGTCCGGACCTGCCCTTCTGAGCATCCCTAAGGGATGCCTCAAATGTGATGGGGTCTCCCGAACTGAGCACGAAGGTTGGGTTCCATATGGTAGCCTTGGAATACTGCTCCCCTTCGGTGCCTTTGCCAGCCCCGGTAGTAGTTCCTTTCTTTTGCTGCACCCTTGTAATTCTGTGCTCTTTGGCAAGCGGCTGTTGGGTGGGTTGGGGTATCTCCCCTTCTTCAGAACTCTCAGTCTACTTCCCCCTCTTTCTCTTCTTCTTAGGGGCATCTGCAGCAGAGGTGTGAGATGGGGCAGGAGTAGGTGGCCGGCATACAATAGGAACCATAGGAGCATTTTCCCCAGCGTGGGTAGTGAGTAGGGCTAGCAGGTCAAGCATTTTCTCTTCAGGCACCATGGCCTCAGGAACGTCAACTGCTTCTTGGCTATAACTAACTTGAGCAGCAACAAGGCGACGGTGGGTAGATACTGGAGGATCTTCGGTGTTTGTCCAATAAAAGACTTCAAAGTCCTTCTCTATGTCCTCCTGAGTAGGTTCAGACGCTGGCTCTCCCTGCTCTTTGTCGGAGGGAAGAGGTTGCTCATGGGAATAAAGGACCTTGGCTGCAAGTGGAGCAGGCAATTGAGCGTCCTGAGTACCGGATGGGGGTGGTTTGATTAGGAATCCGAGGATAGATACGTCAATCAAGGCGAGCCTCGAGTCTTTGGCTTTGATCACGTGTTTGGGAGATTGGAAACGAGTGGAGATGGGCTTAAATCCTAAGATTACGTGTACCGCCCGAAACTTTCCATCTCGATGGAGGAAGATCTCTAATTGTAGAATCTGGTTAAGATCTACAAAGTTCACTAGGTTTTTGTTCGGGGCAATGTGAAACTCGTCTGCCGAGAAAACAAAAAACAAAAAGAGTAAGTTCAAAGTTTTTTTTTTTTTTTAAAGGCAAAAATGGCAAGATAAGGAGATAAGGCAATCTAAGTTATTCTAAGGCCTTGGGTTTCCTACCTGGTTCCCCATCTTGGGTAGGGCAATGCAAATCGTCGTGCCATTCACCCGAGACAACGAGGAAATCTTTGTCCATACCCTTATTCAACACAGGAATACAAAAAATTAACTTAATAAAGGGTACTCTACACCTAAAATAGTAACCCGTATCTTTTCCCTTTTGGCAATTATAAACCCAATTCACGTCATGACACGTAAGGTTGGTTCCCATTTTTCGGTTTATCATGTCTACACTACCGAGGATCCTAAAAAGATTGGGAGAACATTGGGTCGGGGATAACCTAAAGTTAATGAGAAAATCCCTAGTTACCCTACCCATGGGAATTTCCATTCCGCCTTCTATAAAGGCGATCATGGGAATAACCATTGCCCCAGGTGGTTTATTCATAAGCAAACACTCTCCTAGTTCACAATGTTGAAGTTCAACATTTTCTGGGATTCTATACTTAGCCCTAAAAGCGGCCATACCCTCGAGGGTATCAATTAGTTTAGCAAATCTACCCATATTTTCCTATCAAGTGAAATAAATAGGAAAGAAAGAAAAAAAAATTCTTTATAATGTTGGATAAAGGGCAAAAGGCACTTACGAGAATTGGAAGTAGATTTCCTCAAACTGCTGCTTCAAAGAAAATTTGTAGAAAGCATGTAAATGGAAAAAAATCACCCTCATTCCCTCTTTATATAGGAGTTGAAAAGGAGCGGTAAATTTCCCACTCATAAATTCCAGTGAATTTGGACCGTTGTATCACCATCGCACTGTAGAACGTGGGAGGACAAGTAGCTGCCTGATGCAATAACTGCAGGAACGTGGATACCGAAGCGTTAGGAGTGTTCAAAAGACAAGTGAAACGACGTTTCCATGTAGGAACGTGCTTAACACGTACCAGCCTCCCCATTACTACTAAAACCTTACTCTCAGAGTAACTCCTAATAGCAAAGGATTTAGGGGGCTATTGTGGGGGGTCCAAGGACCGAGGAGGATCAGACCGAGGAATAACTTGCATAGTCTAGGCCCGAAGGGGTAAATAAGCTCCGAGGATTTCGCCCACTCAAGGATGGAAATAGAATCAGGACAATTGGTGTCCTGTGGAGTTCCACGGAAAGGAGAAGAGATAGCGACGGAGGCAAGGATGGTGGGAGGAAGTTTCCTGAAGGGTATACTTCCCCTCTCCACATTGAATGCCCTATGCCAAGCTTATCAGCTGCATTAATGTGGAAATGACCCCTGAACAGTAACTCCACAGCTAGCAGCCCCTTCTACCACCTACAGTAGAGTTTTGATGGGACAAGTATCCTGAGGAATGCCTGGAGGCATACAGGTGGAGGGTTAGGATGTAAGGAAGAGGAATATAAAAGGAAGGGAATCTCCCAAAAAAAGGGGATGAACATTTTTTCTTTAAGAAACAAAAAAAAATAGGGAAGTGAACAGTGTATTATCTGGTGTAAAACTTGAACCAAATATATATAAGAGACTAATCCTCGGACCAGCTCGAGGAGAACATTATTCTCAATTACTACTTAAATTACACTTATCTGTTACTCTGGGTTCTTCGGCCTTAGACTTGAACTTAATTTAGAATTGCACTTGAAGTATTTTCTCACTCTCTTCAAAAAATTCTATTGTTTAGGCTTGATTTGAAGGCCAAGGTACCACTGTTCTTAGTGGGCTTGGGCCTTTACTTTCTGAGCACCTACAATTTTATTTATATATATATATATATATATATGTATGTATGTATGTATCTTTGGAGTGTTCTTTGCTTTGTGCAAAGACTGGTTCATAAGTGCCTCATGGAGAGAGAACCAAACCCAATTCTTCACACCTATCTGCAGAAGCCTTAACCCAAAAAAAAAAAAAAAAAAAAAAAAAAAAAAAAAAAACCTAAAAGATATAATTGATTGGTTAACAAATTGAAATATCTAACTATTACTCATTGAGATATATCATTTATAATTAGTTTTGTGAGAAATATACCAACTCCTCATGTTCCAAATTAGGAGGCAATTCAATTCATGATCCAAATTAGGTGGCAGGTCGTTGACTTGTGAGGTACCCTTAGATTAAAATGAATAAATAAATAAAAGTGATACAAAGGTTGATCACTTGGAAAATACAGAGGTTAAATACGGGGCCGTGACTCAAACATCATGTGAACTTGAGGAATTACAAATTGGTGTGAATATACAACTATGTATTGTGAACCTGGGATGTCTCCTTCAAGGAGACTATACTAGAACGCTATCCACTATGCTGAGTGCCTTCAATGTGCCCTTCTTGGATTTCATATTTTATTTATTTTAAGTTTAGATTATATTTTTTCAATTTAATATTATCTCCCTCTTAATCTGTTATTATTTGATAATTTTATTAGTGGTTCAAGAATTATGATTTTTACATGTGTATACAATTTATAAATTTATGTTAAAATGATTTTATTTTAGACATTTTTTTTATTTGAAAGATCACTATACACAATTTTTTTTACAATTGTTTATGCTTAATTATTTTCTATTAACCTTATAAAAATGTTTAATTTTTTTTAGACATTTTTAGTAAAATTTTGTTATTGTTTACCATTTTAATACCTTTATCTATATTTTATTACTATTAAATTAATTAGAACGTCATCACGGTTTGACTTCAGTTGAATCTCGGTCGGTCCGACCATAAAAATCCTTGATCCTCTCCATTTTTCAGTTTTTGAATGGTCTAAGAGAGTTTTGTGTATGCATAAGTAGTTGGGGCAAAATTAATCTCTTCGTAATTACCCTCTTATGTAATATTTCCATGTTATGTTAATTTTAACCCCAACAACACACTTCCCAAGAATAACAACAGTCACGAAAATGCCAAATACGAAAGAATCACTTGTTTACGTCAAAGAAGGCTTACGTAAGTACATGCTATGAGGAATAATCAACCCGTTAGAATAATTGCATTTCCTGAATATAAAATTTGCAGTTGTTTGCTGATAGCAGATAATGATGTTTAGAAATAACAAAAAATCCAAAAGCACATCCGTGGTGCCCAGTCTAAACTTTTGATAGGAAGATTTATAAATGAGTACTTCCAATTTGAAAACTTATAGATTTTAGATGCATTATCGAACAAATAATTTTTAACTCCACTAGATACACCAATAGTCTCCAACTATTGAGTTAACAAGAATGAAGAACCACGTTAACAAATGTTACACAATGACAAATGAACGAAATCATCTTCAAAGTTCCATGTAATCAGTCCCATACACGAGCAACACGACAACAGTGAGAAGATATATATAATGTAATCAGGTAAGGATTAAGTAATTATACCATTATCTGATAAATTGGGTAACTGAAACTGAAAAAATTCCAGCAAAATCACAATTATTAATTTTTTGTTTTCTTTAAATCGCTAGCCAAAATACTAAGCTACTATTTCGTTTTAAAAAAATATCTACGCTATATTTGAAGTACCAGAATCTCACAATGTTATGACCGTAATGACAAAAGAGACGGAAAATCAACCCAAAAATGAGCAACCAAAACATTGCCGAATCGAAAAGACTTTTGAGTGCTCATGCAATGGCTTAATCTCTTCCTTAGATAGTTTAGGAGGAAAATGCTTGTGAAAGGCTTTCACTGCTCCTGTCACCCCATCTTCATTTTTCATGGCATCAGCCACCTCAACAGCACGCTTCTTGACCTGCATAAGGCAAAGAAGAAAAATTTACTAATCCTGTCCATTGATTTAATTGAGCATTGCTATGCCAAAGACAAGAAAAATATACTAATTCTGTCCATTAAATTGGGCATTTGCTATGCCAAAGACAGGCAATAAGGCAGAATATTTCTTTTAAACTTAAAATTCTCAAACTGATTAGACATATGAACCCTTATTTGCATTATGTCAATCCTCACTTGCAAGATGTAGAATTACGTTTCAAATCTTTATATATATGGCTTTTCCTTATTGTTTTTGGGAAAATATTGTTCTTTCCTTGTGAATTGACATCTATTATGTTTGCTAGAACATGACGATTAAGACTCCATAACTTTCATTACTACCCCAATATACCTAGAGGTATAATGAGTTTTATTCATGTCCAGATGTATTTACAAAGTGAGAGAAGGAAATATGATCTGGCTCAGAACATTGTCCATTGCCTATAATCATTATATATGTAAAAGCATTGGATCCTCACCTACAATACCTCAAGGACAAGGTTTTGTCGTGGCACTCTCTTTGAAAAGGAAATTGGATTGCTCTTTTATTAGAGTTCACATCTTTTAAAATATATTTTGTTATGTGTACTAGGGGCAAAACAGTAATATCATGTACTTTATATATAAATAATATTTTATGTGTTAGGGTTGACTTATCAAACCCTAAACACCTTCACATTAAACATGGTATCAGAGCCACCAACCCACCACTGCCGTTAATCCTCCGACCACCACCCGCCGATACTGTTATCGCCGGCAACCATAACAGCACCTCGCTAACTCCGACGACCCTAACACAAACCTCCAACGATCTCGATTTAGTGGCTAAAGGAGTTCTCCAGCATCGGTGACCCTCTCTCAGGTCTTGCGACACCAGATCGATGTCGCCTGACCGCAAGAGAGGCAAGGTTTTACTCACCCTCCTCCGGCGACCCATCCTAGCCCACTCGCCGGTCCTCGCGCCGCCGCTCCTACACCCTAGCGCCACCGCTAGAGTTTTGAGGGTTTCAACCATGGTTTGATTTTCTTCTTTTCTTCAATATGTTCTAATTATATGTTTAGGCAGCCTTGGGTTTATTTGTTGGACTAGACTTTGTTGGTTGATGTTTAGTGGTGGATTGGGCATTTTTTTTTTTTTTGGTGTTGGTATGGATTTGTTGCTACCTTGTTTTTGGAATAGTTTGGTGTTGATTCTTTGATAGATGAGTTGCTGTTGGATTCACTGATTGGTTGGAGTACATTGGTGTGGTTGCTGGTTGAAGTTTGGTAGAAAGAAGTTTGATTACATGATTAGTGAACCACCTGGACCTACAGACCCTAAATCTGCTGATTGGAGAGCCGAAGATGCACAAATTAGGAGTTGCTTGTGGAATAGCATGGAGTCTAAGATCAATTGTAGTTTGGTTTTCTTACCAACTACTAAACTTGTTTGGGAACAAGCCAAAGAACTTTACTCTGGTGTTAACAATTTGAAGCGGATTTATGATCTTCATCAAAATTGTTTCTCCTTGAGTTTGAGTGGTTTGTCTTTGGAGGACTATTATAACGAGTTTAAGGGTGTATGAGAAGAACTCAATATTTATCAGCCCATCTCCTCTAATGTTAAAACTATAAAAAAACAACGAGATTCTATGCATGTTGCTCACTCCCTCTCTGGATTGCCTAAAAGTTTGACTCCGGTAAAATCACAAATTTTAGCTAGTCCAAACCTCCCTTCATTGAGTGAAGTTTTTGGTAGACTTCGATAGGCCACATTATCTGACTCGAGTACTACCTCTTTCTCTTCCTCCAGTACTGATGCATTACCTTCTCGTGATAAATCTGCCTTTACCACTTATATGGGGAGTAATAGAGGTAGTCGTGGAGGTCAAGGTCGTGGGGGCCGAGGCCATGGAGGTCGTGACCAAAGGGGCCATGGCAGTGAGCAGGGAGGTCGTGGTAGTGAACAAGGGGGTAGAGGACATGGTCTTCGTAAGTGCACTTATTGTCATGGTGAGAATCATACAATAGAGTAGACTTTTGTTGGGAGTTGTATGGTAGACCCTTGGCTCACCAAGCTAGTTTTCAAGTTGAAGAACCGCCTTCACAGTCACTTCCACCAACATCTATAGTAGTCTCTATTCCTGAGGAAGAGTATAATTGCCTTTTGTCTCTGCATTCCAACTCTGTTGGGTCTGATATTACTTCTACTTTGACTCAACAAGGTACTTCCACTACTTGTCTTGCCACTCAAGACCCTTGGGTCATTGACTCAGGTGCTATTGATCATATGATAGGTACCTCAAGTTTACTCTCTGACCTTGAGCAATCTAGTAGTCTTCCCAATATTACATTGGCAAAGGCTCAGCCACTACAATTTCTGGTTTGGGCACTGCCAATCTTAGTCCTAATCTTTCTCTCTCATCTGTCTTATATATTCCTGATTTTCTTTTTAATCTTTTGTCCAATAGTAAGCTTACTAAACTTTTGAATTGTGCTGCCATTTTTTTATCCACTCATTGTATCTTTCAAGATCTCAAGACAGGGAAGATTATTGGTGGAGGGCATGAAGCCAGTGGACTTTATTACCTAGATCGATGTGGTTCTTCTAGTTTAGTGGCTTTTCATTTGTCTATCTCACCTCTTCATCATCATTGTCACCTTGGTCATCCATCTCTCCAAAATTTGAAGTCATTAGTTCTGTCGTGTCGTCAAATTGAGTCTTTACAATGTGAAGCATGTCAGTTGGGTAAACACCATAGGGTGCCTTTTGCCTCTAGGTGTGAGAGTCGTGATAGTAGTCCTTTTCATTTAGTTTTCTGATATTTGGGGTCCAATAAACACTCCCTCATTGTTGGGATTTAGATATTTTATCATTTTTGTTGATGATTATTCTAGAGTTACCTATCTTTATCTTATAAAAGAAAGGTCTAAATTGTACTCAATTTTCAAATCATTTTATATGGAAATAAGACTCAGTTTAATGCTTCACTTCATATTTTTCAGTCTAATAATGCTCGTGAATATTTTCATACATCTTTGTCTCAATTTTTAGTGATCATGGTATAATTCACCGGTCTTCATGCCCCCATACTTCACAACAAAATGGTGTTGCTGAACGCAAGATGCGTCAATTATTAGAGGTCACTTGTGCCTTAAAGTTTCATATGCGTGTTCCCAAATCATATTGGAATGACACTATTCTCACTGCCTATGACCTGATTAATCGTATGCCTTCCACTATTCTAGGTGGTCAGATCCTTTATACTGTGCTTTCTCCTAATGCACCTTTGTTTCATCTACCTCCTAAGATCTTTGGTTGTGTGTGCTATATTCATATCTTAGGTCCAGGGAGTGACAAACTTAATCTACATCCATTAAATGTGTTTTTCTTGGGTATTCTCATACTCAAAAGGGATACCGATGTTACTCAGCCACTCTTCGTCGTCGTTTCATTAGTGCTGATGTCACATTTGATGAATCTCAATCCTATCTCTCTCCTTCGGTTGTTAGTGACAGTTCTCCTCCTTGTCTTCCTCTCCTCCCACCTATGTCTCCTACTGAATCTCCTTAGAAACCACTCCAGGTATATCGTCGTCGGCAGAAACCTCCAACAGAGACTTCTTCCCCGCCTAGTGATCCGCCTCTTGATCCTGACTCTCTTCCAATTGCTTTGTGCAAAGGTAAGCGTTCTTGTACCTCTCACCCTATCTCTCAGTTTGTCTCTTATGGTCACTTGTCTTCATCTCTTCATGCCTTTACCACATCCTTGAATTCTACTGTTGTTCCTAAGTCTGTCTAGGAGGCTACATCCATCTCTGGTTGGAAGTCTGCTACGGAGGCAAAAATGTCTGCCTTGGAGGCAGAAATGTCTGCCTTGTCTAAAAATGCTACTTGGTCTTTAGTTATTTGTCCTCCAAGGAAAACTATTGTTGGTTGTCATTGGGTGTATACTATGAAGTATTTGTCTAATGGTTCTATCGAGCGTTTGAAGGCTCGCTTGGTTATACCCAGACAAACGGTGTTGACTATGCCGAGACATTCTCACCTGTTGCTAAAATTTCTTTTGTCCGGATTTTGATCTCCTTGGCTACTAATTTGGGTTGGCCATTATTTCAGTTAGATGTTAAAAATGCCTTCTTGAATGGCAATTTGAAGGAAGTGGTGTATATGAAGCAACCACCTGGATTTGTTTCTCAGGGGTAGTCTAGAAAGTGTGTAGGTTGCATAAGGCCATTTTTGGTCTTAAACAATCTCCCAAAGCTTGGTTTAGTAAATTCAGTGAAGTAGAGTTAAAATTTGGATTGCAACGTTGCTCCTCTGATCACTGTGTTTTCTCATACCTTTGCACGAGGAAAGATTTTGTTGACAGTATATGTTGATGATATTATAATCATTGGTGATGACAAGCAAGGTATTGATGATTTAAAAAGATACCTTCAAAACTCCTTTCGAACTAAGGATCTAGGTAAACTTTGTTGTTTCTTGGGTATTGAGGTAGCACGATCTAAAGAAGGCATCAGTTTATCACAAAGGAAGTATGAGTTGGATATTTTGGAAGAAACTGGCTTGTTAGGATCTAAACCAATGGAGACTCCTATGCATCCTAATGTCAAATTGTATGAAGATCAGGGGGAGCTGTTATCTAATCCTGAGAGATATCATCGTCTGGTTGGTAAACTGAATTATCTCACAATTACTCGCCTAGATATCATTTGTAGTTAGTGTTTTGAGCCAGTATATGAAAGATCCTCGCCTTCCACATTAGGAGGCAGCTATTCAGATTGTGAGGTATCTTAAAGCACATCCAGGCCGTGGTCTTTTGTATAAAGCTAATGGTCACCTACGGATAGAAGCCTACATTGATGTTGATTGGGCTAGATCACCGTCAGATAGAAAATCCACTACTGGGTATTGCACTTTTCTGGGAGGAAACCTGATTACTTGGAGAAGTAAGAAACAAACTGTTGTTGCCAAGTCTAGTGCAAAGGCTGAGTATAGAGCCATGGCACACACATCATGTGAGCTTATGTGGATTAAGCATTCACTTGAGGAATTAAGAGAGGCTAAGTATAGAGCCATGGCACACACATCATGTGAGCTTATGTGGATTAAGCATTCACTTGAGGAATTAAGATTTGTTGTGAAGCTACCTATGACCATGCATTGTGATAATTAAGCAGCAATTTACATTGCCTCCAATCCTGTGTTCCATGAGCGAACCAAGCATATTGAAGTAGATTTTTCATATTACTCGGTAGAAAGTAGAAGATGGTGTAATTACTACTCCATATGTTTCTACAAAAGTCCAGATTGCTAATATGTTTACCAAAGCTTTATGTAAGACTAGTTTGGGTTTATTATGTAACAAGTTAGGATTGTATGATATATACTCACCAGCTTGAGGGGGAGTGTTATGAGTACTAGGGGCAAAATAGTAATATCATGTACTTCTTTATATATAAATAATATTTTATGTGTTAGGGTTGACTTATCAAACCCTAAACACCTTCACCTAAATCAACATATTTAACTCTTTAATATTGAAGTTGTTAATTACATATGATATATTCATTATTTAATTTAGAGTTAAATTTGAATTCTATTGTGTCATTAAATTAAATATTATTTAAATCTTACAAGTTTAGTAACAATTCTATTTCTAAAGTTGGCAAAGAACAATCTATTTCAAAACCACACCATAGAATTCTAATAGTAACTCCTTCGTAGAGTTCTTAAATCTTAACCATCCGTGATTAAATGATTAGTTTAGAATTTGACCAGCCATCAACACTTAAACAAACATTAACTGGCACCATTTTTAGTATCTATGAAACATAGGGGTTGCTCATGGGTCGGTGGGTGAACATTATGACTTGACCGTGTCAAGTGATGGATCTTTGGGCTCGGTGTCAACTATTGGAATGGTTGAATTGAGCTCCCTATTTTCAGGTGGATGGTCGGACTTCGGACAGGTGATATTTTCGACACAAATTACCGAGAGAGAGAAGAAAAAAAGAAAAAGGAAAGAGAGATACACTACCAAGGACCCCAGGAATAAAATTTATTAAAACAATCTAAAACTTTAGCAATCTGATGTGAATCTAAAATCAACACAGTACAATACAAATACAACAATCGAAAGAGAGAAATGGAATTCTGGACAAAGCCTTCAGAGGGAAAAAGGCAAGTGATAGTGAATGGGTGAGGACCAAGATGCAAGTGATTTCGAAGGCTTAAATGGTCTCGAAGGCAATGATGAAGGGATCACAAGGTTTGACAACGGCTAGGGACAACGAGGTCTTGAAAGACAGTGAAGTTGTGTAAGGCTGTCTTTGGAGAGAGAGAGAGAGAGAGTATGAAAATCATATGGAAATTAATAGAAGGATTATCTCCAATGAAAATCATGTGTCTAGATAGATGGGTTTACTGGTCAATTGGGTCAAATTCTTGGGTAATTTCTTATAAAACCTGAGACCTGTTTGACATCGAATTAATTAAGAAGGAAAACCCTGATTTTGACCATCCACTCAGTCAAAACTGCCTACGACCTATTGGATCGAACCAAGTTGATAGGGTGAGTCGGTTCTTTCAAATATTTGCTCAATTCTAATAGAAGATAGTGATGTTATGGAAAAATATTAACCATTAATTCAACCATGAATGGTTAGGATTTTAAGGTTGAGTTACCATAGGAACTCTAGAAGATCTGTATCAATTTTTACATGCATATACCAATTTAATATCGAAGACAATAATCACTTATGACATGTTAATAATTATTTAAGCTAGCATTAAATATGACTTCTATCATGTCATTTATTTAAATATTATTTAATCTTAATCTTACAAGTTAAGGTAAGATTTCTATTCTATAGCTAGTAGAAAAATACATTTCTAATTTAAACAACATTGTTTTACCATATGCATTTCCAAAGAGGCAATCAAATTATAAAGGAGATGCTAATTGAACCCAATTACCTTGATGCCTTATTGGTAATTAACCTTAGGTGGAAAATAGGGAAACTATTTACAGGAATATAAAAAGATAATTGGCACTTTAATTAATTACAATAATTAACTATTTGTGCTTCAATTAAATGACATAATTAAATATTTGTGAATTTACTCGAGCAAGACGTTCATATTCTTACTCATATTAATATTAACAAAATACTTTTCCTAATTTCTTTCTATTTAATGAGGTGTAATATAATTTAAACTAATAATTCCCTAAATCTTTATACAAAACAATGAGTATTATAAATAATTCATAAGAAAAAAGTATCCAAATCATTTTAAAATAAACCATAATATATTAATGCATGGGACATCAGTTAGTTGCAATAAAATTAAAAATAAAAACTAGTATCCCTTTAGATGAACTAAAGTATCCGTGCATGTCCTTTTCAAGAGAATTTATCAGCTTCAAGTCTAACTAAAAAGATAAATATTTCTACTTTTAAGGCATAAAAATAAACTAGAATCCCTTCCATTAACTTAAGTATCAGTGCATGCCCTTTCAAGAAAATTTAGCATCTTCAAGTCTAACCAGCAAGACAGCTATTTCTACTTCAGGCATATACATAACAACATGACTCACTTAGACAACAAAATTAAGATAGGATGTTAACGGCTACCTCAGGATCTAGCATGAAGTTAATGGCATCAACCAACTTTTCACGTGAAAATTCATCAATTGGGATAGGTGCAGGACCTACTCCTCGGGCATGAACCCGCTCTCCCCAGAATGGTTGATCACCAAAGAATGGGACAACGGCTGTTGGACACTAAATAGCAGAGAAGACCAACATAAGCAACTGAAACAATCACAAGACTATGAATCCCCTAGAATAGCAGAATTAGTTACCGCAGCTTTAAGGCCAGCAGCAGTTGTTCCAGCACCCCCATGATGCACCTACGTAATCATTTACCAAACAATAGGTGATTAAATATGAATCTAAAACATATATTGACAATAATATATCCTAAAAAGGTATCATCTTTGACAAGGAGCTCTGTTCACTCAACATAAATCTTTGGTTATGTTTTAGTCATATGATTCATTTTCTGGCTGATTAGGATTCTTGCTATCTTTCTGAGTTACTATGGTACAATCTCTATTACATTAACCTTTTCTAGTACATAGCGCACAAATGAATACCATAATGAATGTAACCAACCACGCTATCAAGTGACTGTCAAGCAAATGAAAAGAACAGCAAAGAAAAGTAGAATAGGGAACACACTCAGTAAATATCAAACTTTCAGTCGTATGATGAGAGAAATAAACTTTTCATGATGTCAAAAAAAGCAGCCTTAACCACACCATCAAGCAGCCTTCTAGTAACCAGATGAACCAAACGCATCACAACTTCAATTTGCAATTCTAATATTGTTGGCAACCATCAAAATGAAAGTCTTAAGTAGTTAGAAAGTGGATCAAAAATGTACATGAAGCTCTCTAACAACCACCTTGCAATCATTGTCAACCAAGTATGAGCCATGTTGGGAACCATCAAACCCATAAGTTTAAGCGGTTAGGAAGTGAACCAACAATATATGCGAAGCTCTCCAACCATGCCATAATCTACTTAACTTCCTCGCTTGTTTCTAAAGTGTCAATATACCAAAGCTGTATGGTTGGGTAATGACTTGAACTTGAGTCGATTCTCTTAACCCCTGTAATATGCATAATCTTCTTTAAACAAGTCCTTTTAATCTGAGCAGAAAATGAGGTTTTCTGCTGTAAGTCACCTATATTAGAAACAAACTACATATCCAAAAAAAGAGTAGAAACAAACTAACATTTGAAGGTAAGAATTTGGACCCAATAATGAATAGTAAATGGCTGTTTTGAAGTTACACAGCAGTTATTAAGGAGGAGCACAAGCAGGCACTTCAGCATCATAAAAAACATGATACTGTTAGAAATTTCATGTGTGAGCAGCTTGATTAGTTGAGTAGTGAAGTCCCACATTGGATACTAATAAGAAGAATGAGCGGTTAATATAATATAGTTGAGCTCATAGCCATTGGCTTAAGCATTTCAGTTAAGTGTTGTCCTTATATGTTATATTAACTACTCAATTGGAGTCTCCCTAATGTGTTCTCTCCCCCAACAATTGGCATCAAAGCCGATGGTTCATGGGCAAGTATTCGGTAGTAGAGGTTCCACCAAGTAGAGCTAGAAGACTCTCATGTTCGCTCCACCAATGGTTGAGTAAAAAGGTTCTACTGTTGGTGGCTCCCATCAATATGCAAGGACGACTCCCATGTTCACCCCACTCATGGTTGAGTAAAGGGCACACCATTGGTGATGGTGATGCATCACACTATCACATTTGGATTGTAAAGGAAAAAAGGCTTCTCAAACACAACTCCATATCACATAAGCAAAACTACAATATACGTAGCAAACGATCCAGCGTTTCCTTTTCCCCCTTTGTCGACACAAGCAACAACAATCTACCAATATGATTTCTTGATTTCAGAAATTATTATTGTTCAAGATCTTTCCCCCACCTCTGTCCACAGAAAGATCCAAATTTGCTTACCTCCAGCCATCCCAAACTGGCAGGTCCTTTTGATGGTAGAAGGGGACAAGTGTAAGAACAGAAATAGGGAGGAATCACTTTGGTGTCTAAGCATAGAAAGGGAAAAAGAATTTTTGATGGCTGCCATACTAAACTTGCAGGAGCATCCAATACCAAAAAAAAGAAGGCACCAGTAGTTTATTTTCTTTAGCCCGTAGTTATAACCAGACTAGTCTTTATTTCTCAATGTTAGGTTTTATTTATTATTATGCTGAGAAGCATGGACAAAAACACGACATGAGACACGGTGACATAACAATTCTTGAAAAATTACGAGACGACACAATGGGGGTACAACAATTAATTAATTTATTAGTTGATAACTTTATATTTTATTTATTTGCAGGCATATTTTACATTTATTCTATCTTTTTTAATAACTATCTATCAAAATCTTTAAACACATTGTGGACACGCATGCAAGAGTGTCCTTGGCATGTAGGATTGTCCATCCACCCGCAAAATCCGACCCACTGGCTCAACCCGAACCGACGTGATGTGTTGCAAATGCCTGTGGCGATCAACAGCGAGTGGAGCTCTTCAAAACCCAATGCACTCAGGTCAAGTGGCGAGTTTTGCACATAGAAATCCAACAAACTTGACCCACTCTGATGGAGACACTCCAGGTTTTACGGTTTCCACCCTGACGCCCCATTGTCAGTTTTTAACACATCCGACTTTGACCCATGGAAGTCTGAATGATCAAGCTCCAACTTCTTCATAATTGACAGGAGGTTCCATTTTCTCCTACCCAATGAGGTTGGGTTGAGTCTCAAACTAATCCACTTGACCAGTGGACACTTGTCCACTACTACCATGTCTGACATGGACTAGCTAAGGGTTTGGGGGTATCTATACTCTATACTGCTTAGTTATAATGTATTTAGCATTTTGAAGACCGGAAAATGATCCTCTCCATTTGAAGTAGATTCATTTCATGATTCAAAGTGAATATTACAAACCTCGTCATTTGAAATTTTAAAAGGCGTGGCACTCTAAACATTGTTAGATCCAAAACATAAAATATTAATCGTGAAATGGAGAAGATCTTGTTTTCTATGTGACTAACATGTGACTTTTTAATGAAATTTGATGGTTAGTATTTAAATATTACATATAAGATGAAGGGCTAGGGTTCTAGAGTTACTAAACGCTATAATAAATAGCCCCTTTTGAATCGTACGCAACCCTCTCTTATCTAATTTATGAAATTTCAAATTTGAATATTTCTTAGGTAACTAATATTTAATTATTCCAACTTCAATCCTATTATCTTATTCTTTTACTTTAATCTTGATTGTTGTTAGAATGTCTTTGTAAACCCTTCTTCTACACAAAACATAAGTTCTCTAACTGCACCAAGTGATATCAAAGCCAAAGATCCTAGATCTAAGCCATAAAATTCAGATTTGAGTCAAACGTCCCAACCTTAAGCTATGGTTGCTTATGGTAGAAGTCATGGGGCAGATAAAATCAAGGTCAGAAGACAAAGATGGCTGAGGTAAGGTATATGATTAAAGATTTGTCGTGAGTTATACAAGTTCTTCTACAATTGAAACCAGTAGGAGCCTGTATGCAGATTCTAGAAGGCGATAATGTGGTCTTCAAAATGAGAATGTGTTAGGAGTCTAAGTGTAATAGTTTACTGATGTACTGAAAGATTGGTGTATTACATTGTATGTTAGGATTGCTGGCATGTGCTGGTATGTTAGTTGGAATGTCAGTTAGTTTGTTAGTTTTGGAGGGAAGGGGTACTCTTGTATATAAAACTGATAAGGATCATAATGAGAAATATCCAGAAAAGTTAACCCATTTGCTCTTATCTCTTCTCTCTCAATTCTCTCAACTCAAGAGGCTAGTTACCCTCGAAATTACTGTTTTTCTTCTCTCTTCTAAATTCTGATTAGCCAAGAACCTAACAATTGGTATCAGAGCCCTCTTTCCTGCACCATGACTGAAACCAGTTCTTCATCTTACATCAATGAATCCATCTCCAATCTCAAAACCACCACTAACCACCATGCCCATTCTTTACAAGAAATTACTCAACAGCTAAATGCTAATACCCAGCAGTTGAATGCCATTAGTATTGCTCTGCAAAAACTCACTGAAGCTGAAGAAAAGAGACAACAACAATCTATGTCTCCAAAATCCCCATCTCGGTCTCCAAAATCCCCAATATCAAAAGCTATTACTCTGCCACTTTCAAATCTGTCAAAGAGTGTGAGACTTGATTTTCCTCGATTCAAAGGGGATGATCCTACATCTTGGATATACAAAGCCAACCAGTATTTCGGTTTCTACCAAACCCCATTCTTTCCACATGGATGGAGATGCCCTGGTGTGGTTTCAAGACAGTGATGAAACAAGGGTGTTTGCAACTTGGGAAGGTTTTGTGGAAGCGTTATTGACAAAATTTGGGAATACTGCATATGAAGATCCTATGGAATCACTTACAAGATTGAGGCAAACAACCAATGTTGTGGTTTATAAAGGGAAATTTAAAGCTCTATCGAATAGAATTAGGGGCTTGTCTGACAATCACAAGTTAAGTTGTTTTCTTAGTGGTCTTAAGGATAAGGTGAGGTTGCCTGTGAAGATGCTCAATCCCAAGAACCTTAATGAAGCCTTTGGATTAGCTAAAATCCAAGAAGAGTACCTGAATAGTAGCTGCAGAAGTCAAAGGTCTTCAATTGACTATTCTAAGCCTTCAATTTTGGGTCCAAAGCCTGAGGTTAAGTTGGAATCTAGATTTAGGCTTCCCTTGCAAAGGTTATCACCAGCTCAAATGGAGAAAAGGAGAAAGAAGGGTCTTTGTTTCAACTGTGATGAGAAGTTCTACCTTGGTCATCAATGTAAGTCTGCTAAGCTTATTTAGAGGGTCTTTGTCCTTTTCAAGAACCTAGCTCTAGTGTTCAATTAGTAGAACTTGATGATTCTGAGGCTACTTTGTTACAATTAGATGTGGATAAATCTGATGTTAATAAGTCTGAACCTAAAATGGCAGAAGTTGAGATCACACTTTATGCTCTTTTGGGTAGTCCCTCACCTGGTACAATGAGAATTAAGGGAAAAATTAATGGACATTGGCTTATTATCTTCATTGACACTAGGAGTACTCACAATTTTATAGATGCTGCTATGGTCTCTGTTTTACATTTGCCATTAGATTCTTCTTTAACATTTGAGGTGAAAGTGGCTAATGGTGCTTCAATTAGAACAAAAGGTGTCTGCTCAGATGTAAAAGTTGCTATGCAAGGTCAGGTTTTTGCAGTAGACTTGAATGCATTGGCCTTGGGTGACTGTGAATTGGTCTTAGGTACTCAATGGCTCAGAACCCTTGGTCTAATCCAATGGGATTTTTTGGAAATGTCTATGGTGTTCCAACATTTCAATACTACTATGAGATTAGTGGGTTTGCAGCCTACTGGTTTGACCCTTCAAGAAGGAACTCAATTCTTTAAACCACCTGTGAAAAAGGGTCTCATGTTGCAAATTGTCTCTTTAGCCACCACCAGCTCTTCTTCACAGTGTGCTCCAAAAATTGAGGAGTTACTGACTGAATTTTCTACTGTTTTTGAGACACCTACTGGTTTACCTCCTTGTAAAGGTCATGAGCACCAGATTATTTTAAAGGAAGGCATTGCACCTATGTGTCAAAAACCCTATAGGTATCCTCATTTTCAGAAAACTGAGATTGAGAAGATTGTCAATGAACTATTGGAGGTTGGGTCTATAAGGCATAGCTAGAGTCCTTTTTCTTCCCCAGTGTTGTTGGTTAGGAAAGCAAATGGTTCTTGGCATATGTGTGTTGACTATAGAGCTCTAAACCAGGCTACAATCAAGGACAAGTTCCCAATCCCAGTTGTTGATGAGCTACTTGATGAATTAGCTGGTTCTAGCATTTTTTCTAAGCTAGATTTGAGGTCTGGTTATCACCAGATTCGAATGAAGAAAGAGGATATTTCTAAAACTGCTTTTGGAACCCATGATGATCACTATGAATTCTTAGTTATGCCATTTGGCTTGACCAATGCGCCATCTACATTCCAAGCCTTAATGAATGATGTTTGTAGGCCTTACTTAAGTAAGTTTGTTTTGGTTTTCTTTGATGACATTCTAATTTTCAGCAATAGCTTGGAGCCTAGGAAGCACAGGTGCGGATTCAGGTTCGGGTGCGAGTGCGGGTGTGGGTATGGTGTGCCGAATCGGCATTTTTTGAAAAAGTAGGGTGCGGGTGCGCCGGGATACCTTTATTAATAAATTATTAAATATATTTTTATTGATATTTTTTATATATTACTAAGCATACTTTTTCATATAATTGTAAACATATACCAATTTTAGGGTTTTTTTTTTTTTTCCCTTTAAACTAGAGTCAAAACGGTGTGTTTTGCCCAATGTTATCAATACCGTTTTGGAACTCATTTCAGTTTGTCCATTAGAATGGTATATTTCGATACCAGCTTATTTTGGCATACCATTTCGGGATTACCGGGATTACTACTAAAACAATAAAAAAATAATAATAATAATAATAATAATAAAATTTAATATACTCTTTTTAAAATCATAAATAAAGTGGAATTATTATTATAAAATATTTATTTATGGTTTATCTTTTAAAGATAAAAATAAAAATTTGTTTAATTGTTTAAGTAACCTTCCAGAAGGTTCTGCAACCTACTTTTTCCCATTTCCCAACCCACCCACGAGAAACTGTGAAAGCATATTATCAAATATCAAATCACCTACTACAATTGTAACTTTTTTTCCTTTTGTCTTTGTGCTCTCTTGAATCTCTTAGCACTGTATCTCAAAGCTCCTTCTCCAGGTTCTCCTCTTATTCTCATCTTCTCTTTTTTTTTCTTTTTTTTTCTTTTTTCCTTTCACAAAGTCATACTACTTCTGCTCCATCAGTCCACGTTGATCTTCATTTTTTTTTTTCACCTTCTCTGTTCTACTAATGGTGAGACTTGAACGCGTCAAGACTTGTCGAAATTTTTTACTTTTTTTTTATAAAAAAACACTTATTTCAGCCCGTTTCGTTTTCCGATTTGGCCTGTTTCGGACCGAATCGGACAGTTTCAGACCGAATTGGCCCGAATCGGAAAACAAAAAAAAAAGGGATTTGTCACAGACGTGGGTGTGCCGCCCCTAGAGGCGCACTCGTGCTTTCCAGCTTGGAGCTGCACCTTCAGCATCTTAGAGTTGTTCTCAGCTTGTTATTGCAGCATCAATTATATGCCAAAAGGAGCAAATGTGTTTTTGGTATTTCTGAGGTAGAGTATCTTGGCCATATCATTTCTGGTAAGGGTGTGAGTGCTGACCCCTGGAAGACTTCTGCTATGCAGGCTTGGCCTTCTCCAAAAACTTTTAAGGCTTTAAAAGGATTTTTAGACCTTATAGGTTACTATAGGAAATTCATCCAACATTATGGCCAAATAGTTGCTCCCTTGACTGCCCTGTTGAAGAAAAATGCCTTTGCTTGGTCCCCTCAAGCTGAAGAATCATTTCAGAAACTCAAAGCTGCAGTGTGTCATCCTCCTATCCTGGCTTTGCCTAATTTCACTAAGCCCTTTACAATCGAATCTGATGCTTCAGGTTTGGGTTTAGGGGCTGTTCTGATGCAAGATCAAAGGCCAATTGCTTTCCACAGTCAGCTTTTGAAGGGCAAAGCTTTGCATCTATCTACCTATGAAAAAGAACTTCTAGCTTTGGTTACTTCTATGCACAAATGGAGGCCATATTTGTTGGGTAGGCCATTTATCATAAAAACTGATCAACGGAGCTTAAAGTATATTTTGGAGCAACGAATTGCTACTCCAGCTCAGCAAAAATGGTTGGCTAAGCTCTTGGGCTATCTGGTTGTTGTAGAATATAAGAAAGGTTGTGAGAATAAGGTTGCTGATGCCCTTTCTAGAAGAGTGGATGATGCTTTTGTGGAAGATGTAGATAGGGATTCATCTACTTCAGCTTCTCTATGCTTGATCTCTTTCCCTTGCCCTTCTTGGATTGAGGATTTGAAGGCTAGTTATGCTTCTTCTGCTGAAGTTCAGCAATTACTTCATACTTTGCAATCTGGTGCAGCTTGTCCTAAGTTCTTTTCTCTGCATAATGGCTTAACTCTATACAAGGGGAAGGTGTATTTGGGGCCAAATTGTGCTTTGAAATCCAAGGTACTTCACTTGGTGCATGATAGTCCCTTGGGAGGGCATTCTGGTTTTCTAAAGTCCTATTATAGGCTGAGACAAGATTTCTTTTGGAAGGGAATGAAATCTGATCTGAAGACACATATTAGGGAGTGTGGGGTATGTCAATAAATGAAGCATGAAACTTGTCATCCAGCTGGTTTGTTACAGTCCTTACCTATTCCTGATAAGCCTTGGTCTGCAGTTAGTATGGATTTTGTGGATGGTTTGCCTAAATCTCAGAGAATGGATGTCATTATGGTAGTAGTTGACAGGCTTACCATATATGTCCATTTTATAAGTCTCTCACATCCTTATTCTGCAGCTAAGGTTGCTCATCTCTTTGCTCAGAATGTGCTGAAACTCCATGGCATGCCTACTTCACTGATTTCTAATAGGGATCCAGTGCTCACTGCTTTGGGATGAATTAATGAAGCTTCAAGGTGTTCAGTTAGCAATGTCATCTGCCTACCATCCTCAGACTGATGGGCAGACTGAGGTTGTGAATAAAAGCTTGGAACACTATCTAAGATCTTTCTCTGCTGATAGACCCACTGAGTGGTCTGATTGGTTGTATTTGACTGAGTTTTGGTTCAACACCGATTACCATACTGCCACAAAACTTACTCCATTTGAAGCTTTGTATGGGACTGCTCCACCTAGACTAATGGATTATATTCCAGGAACTACCCAAGTGGCTGCTGTAGATTCTGTCTTACAATCTAGGCAACAAATTTTGTCCTTACTTCAATAAAATTTAGTAGTTGCTCAGGATAGGATGAAGCAACAATGTGTTGCACAGAACTGAGAGAATTTTTCAAGTTGGGGACTGGGTTTACTTGAGGCTCCAACCTTAAAAACAGCAATCTATGGCTTATAGGGCTTCCCATAAGCTTTCTCCTCGTTTCTTTGGCCCTTTCCAGATTACAAAACGAATTGGTGAAGTTGCTTACAAACTGGATCTTCCTGCTGGTTCTTCTATTCACCCTGTGTTCCATGTCTCTTGTTTAAAAGCTAAGTTGGGACACAAAATAGTGCCTCTTGCACTTTTGCCTTCTGTCAATTCTCAAGGTATCCTTACCCCTGAACCTGTGGCAGTTCTGCAGACTAGATCACACACCAGTTACACAGGAGAACTATTACTCAGCTTTTGATCCAGTGGCAAGGGGGTTCCTCTGATGATACTACTTGGGAGGATTTGTTTACCCTTCAGCAGCAGTTTCCACATCTTGTGGGCAAGATGTTTTAATGGAGGGGGTAATCTGGTATGTTAGTTGGAACGTCAGTTAGTTTGTTAGTTTTGGAGGGAAGGGGTACTCTTGTATATAAAACTGATAAGGATCATAATGAGAAATATCCAGAAAAGTTAGCCCAATTGCTCTTATCTCTTCTCTCTCAATTCTCTCGAATTTTTCACCTCTGACCCCAAAACCTCTCCCTCTTCAACTTCCCGTGTCACCTCCAACTACATCTGTTCAAAAGGATCCCACCTAGACAGAGGTGAACACTCCAATAAGCCACTCTCTGCCTCCCCATGAAAAAGACCACTAGTGTTAGTTCCACTGTAGCAGAAGAGGCTCAGAACCACCCTTTAACAACTCAAAACCATCCAAGTTGCTCGACGGCACACACTCATCTTGAGGATTGCACCATTGATCTCCATTCACACTCGAAACTTCCGTGAGATCATCTCTCACCCCAAAACAGAAACCCATCCCGTTACCTAGGTCCGATAGAGGATTCCGATGATGAGCAGAATCGTCTAGCCCAGGCCCCAACGGCACCACCGTTGCCCCTGAGCTCAAGCTAGCAGACATCGGAGTCGATTTATTGGCACTTGTACCCAGATTGACCACCGCCTCACCGATGCACCCAGAATTGCGAGCCTCCGTCGCTCTTCCCACATCGTCGGGATTATCTTCCCCCACCCTGACAGAAGGTGAGTCCACCGGGGCAAAAGGAATATGATCCTCGATAAGGGCAGAGACTTCCGGCATTACTATCGCCGGCGCCTCTTGAGCTCTCGCCCAACACCCATGTACACGAAGCACCAGAGCTTAAGAGTATCAGGTTGGGCTTGACATGATTACCCTCACCCATCGGGTTCACACTAGCCATGGGTTAGGCTTTAACAAGCCCACCTGTTTGATTTAAAACCTCAGGCCCACCACTTAAAACCTTAGGCCAGCTAACATCCTTATCACCCAAATAATTCACCACACGTCGCCCATCCTCAGACTTGCAAATTCTCAAAGCCAAATTAGCAGATGTCAACTTAAAATTAAATACTCGCGTTTTATAACTAAAACATTAACTATAGGATTTCCATGAATCACGTTATGTCCCAAAGTGGTTCCAATTTTTTCAAAATTCCTGAATTGCCGCTGATTACCATAGATAGGTAAATTATTCCCATTCCGGCCACCGCCGACTGACTGACCAACTCCACCACTATTATTTGAGGATACTCCGGCTGAGTTGTAGGTTTTGCACTAGATAAAAAATTCCTTAGTTCTTTCTGGACCAGAGACCAACCAGCACGATTAACACAACCTCTCCGAGCCCCTCCAAAATATAATGCTATAACCACAAAAAGACCAGCTTTATTTGATCTACCACAAAACTCTATCAATTTCCCACTGTCCCTAAATCTTTTACAAAAAACATCTTGACCAGGCACCTAGTCTCGTATATCAGAAAAACAAGTAAGGATCCACTCCATGCCCCTACATCCAACCCAAATAGAGCTCCTAACATCCCGGCAGGTCTCATGTATGGCATACGGATCAGACCGCCCCCCATCAAAAGAGAAGAAAAAAATAATTTTGCAACAATGCGAAAAGACCTCTTACTACCCCATGTTCACGAGATGTAGGAGGGATATTTTGTGAGGTTTTTATGGTGGGAATATTTGGTATGGCTAGTGGTGCAGGTACAAGGTTAGACAGTTTGGTCTGGTTAGGCCCCTGAAGAGGTGGGGATGGGGTAGGCAGTGTCAGAAGAGGGGGTTAAGGATATGGGAAAAACCCAAACTGGGGGGGAAAGCACAAAGGAGGAGGAGTGTGTAAAGGTGGTAAGAAAGGGAAAAAAGGTGGTGGCGGTTGGCGAAAAGGATGAGGGTGGGGTGGAGGAGGGGGGAGGGGAGGAGGAGGAAGCATCTAAAAAAAACCACAACTTATTTTAGACATCTCAATATCATCTCCATCCACAACAAATTGCAATTATACTGAGAGAACAAAATATTCCAAGTTCAACACAAAGCTTCAGTCAAAATATGTTTGAAGAGAATTGCAACTCAGTTCATTTTGATTTGCTTATGAGGAATGTAAGAATCAGACTGAACTCATTTGGTTACAAAAAAAATTGGACCCAGAACAAAAACAAATTACTCGTGAAACAAAATCAACCAATACTAGTTTTAGCAGTCGAGGTTAGTTGCTCATAAGTTTTACTGGCTAGAAGCAAGCCCAAAGGGCTCTACTTTAGAAAGGTTCCCTATGTTGCAAGGTCAGTTTGGTCATCATTGAAATGGACATATGGATAGTTGTTCCCCATTGTTTGATGAGGTGTCTTTTGCGGGAAAGAAAAAGCAAGTGCATTGAAGATAACAAGAGATCCATGCCAAACCTCAAGTTATCCTTCTTTAGAACCATATTGGATTGGTTGTCAGCTTTGACAAACCAATTCTTATCTTCAATTCTTGATTTATGTAATTTTTGTACTTGATTTGTTTACCCTATTCGTTTCCTATGTGCTTGGGTCTCTTTTTTTATATCAATAAATCTTAATCACTTATCAAAAAAAAAGGTTCCCTACGTTATACCCTTTGATTTCACCTGTTTCAGCCTACGCTTTATAAATTGCTTCGGCGCAAAATAGGAAACAGTCTCTCCAACGCTTAAAAGAAATTTCATGTTAATTAAATAAGATTGAGACTTTGGATAGGATAGAATGGTAGAGAAGATTTAATCTTCTCTACAATTTTTTTTTTTTTTCACCATAAAAAATAAAATAAAATAAAAAAGAATGGGAGAGAAGATTAAATGTGGCCAACCCAAATTTAGTTTGTTAAGGATCTATAGCCAAACCCAAAGCTTTGAAACTATGCAATGAGGGCCAGATTAGTAATTTTATGCAACCCCTGCAATTTGACAAGATTTTCAGCAATTGAGTTATCTAAAAATTTTAGGAAATTTTGAATTTCTTCAATTATGAATCTATTTGGATCTATGTGTCTTTCTTTTACAAGTCAAATCTGGAATCCCAAAGCTACTAACAAAAGAAAGAGCCCTCATATATTAGTACCCCAAAAGAATACAAAGATTTTGATTTTAATGAATATTGTTTTATTTGAATTTTGAGGCAAGAGTGCCTGGCGCACTATTACTCTTTAGATGGCCATTCAAAAAACCCCACAGCAACAAACAAATTCTTTGTTGCCTTCTTGCAACCCCAAATTAAGCCATTCTCCTAACCTGTAAAAAAATCCCTCCCATATATGTTTGCTACCTGTTAACCACAATATTGACCATCAAACAGGGCATAAAATTCCTAATTTTGCTGCTGTACAAAATTTCTACAACTTGTTATACTCTGTTTCAGCCACTAAAATTCAAACCTTTCAAACCTTTATCAATCTAAAAACCCGAATCACTTCACTCACTATAACAATTACCAAGATTATAAATTTTCTTATCCTAAAACCCACTAGAAGGACATGTAGATAGATTCCTCAATCTGTCTTACATCATCACATCTCTTGTGCACAAGGACAATGTAGTAACACATGATCAACCAAATCACCACTCCACTTCCTCAAATTAAAGGTAGTGAGATCATTTTTGGAAGAGTATGAATTTTATTAAAAGATTGCAATTAAGAGGAGTAACTCTAACACACTGGATGCATACAAGAGAGACACCAATAAAATGTCATCTAAAATGGAAAGAATCATGAAACTCAATCAAATTAAGTAGAAATTAACTCTAGTAGCAGCCAACCAATCATTCATCAAACATAAGAAGATAAGCTTCAAAGGCTAGTATTTAATTCTATCTGCAAAGTTCCTTTTCTACTAAACTCCATTCATCCTTCACATTAGATAATGAGAAATTAATCCTAATATAGAGCTTTATATTAATGATCCTATACCATGAAGCCAAGAAAGCATGCCAACTGATGCATACACATCAGTCAGCTAAGTGAAATTGAGAATTACATGCCACTTTATCTACCAAAATGTAGTACATCTGAAGCCTTGAGGCCATACCATTGTTGCAAATAGACAGAAACACAGGTAGAATGGGAGGCCAAGCCCCCCAAATTTTTCATTATATAATGTTAATAAAGATGTAAACAAGATAATATGAAAAAGAAAGGGATTTTTCTATATCATGCCCTCACCCATTTAATTCCAAATATATTACAAAAAATGCTACAAATAATATTATGATAGTGACAGCTGGTAGGGACACCTCACCAATAGTATCTTCTTGAATAATCTACAATGGGGACACCTCACTAGGGATGCCTCACCAATAATATCTTCTAGAATAGTCTAGAATGGCGACACCTCGCCAATGATATCTTTCTAGAAGGATACAAGGATACAATTCTTTCTCTTTTTAACACTTAATACAATTATAACTTACACATTGACCTATCAAGTTATGTCCCTGCAAACTATAAAATTTTTCAAATCTCTCTAAATAAAATTGTATATAGGATTATTGTATTAACCAGAAAACAAGGATGGAAAAGAGCCTAGATTCACAAACCTTAAAAGGGAAACCAAATCTAAGCCCAACTTTCATGCATAAAGAAATCATGGCAGACCAACTCTAAGGAAACCTAATACTGTAAAACCTCGTCAAAATCAAAATCAATGAATACAATAGGAAGAATTTACCACAGCGATGCATCTTGGGAATAGCCAATCATGCGGGCAATTGTCCAGTAAGTGTACGAAGTCCTTCGGTTCTGCCACTGTAAAAAGTAAACTAGGTTAATCTATGTGCTTCTACAATATGCAAATTTCCAAAGTAATTACTAGTAGTAAATTTGGTGGGTTATAAATTCTATGCAATGAAAAAGTAGGTATAAGGACTCACAATTCCCAAGACCACCCCAGCCTTTGTTAATGATGCCTCTTTGTCCAGTAATTTCTAAAGCCTCAACTATAATCTTGGTCATTTTCTTCGGTTCTTCAACAGGCTGTTGCAATCTCGTTAACAGATCAGAAAGTAAAGAGATATATTACCATTCAAAGGAAATTCACCTTTTAGCTCCTACATTTATGAGCATTACAGATACTTCAATGAACTGCCATCCATATTTTTTTTGATAAGTAATGAACTGCCATCCATATTTAATAGTACACACAATCAAGAAACGTTACATTTATTCGCGGGACACTACACAGTAGTTCTCTATTAAACAAGGAAACTGACCAAAACCTAAATCCCCTATTGGAAAAGCAGCATGCTTATTACCAATATTGCAAAACTCTATATCACAGTTTGCTTTTATGATTCCTCATTATCTATAACTTAACTCTATGACAAAATCAATAATCCGATCCATTTTCAATTAGGCCTTGCTCAAGTCTCTTTAGGGGTTATCACCTAAGCCTCAATCCCAATCAATTGGGTTGGATACCAAAGGAGGACACATACTGTCAAGATGAAGAGGTTGGCATAGAATTGTAGTCAGTATTTTCTAGCCACCTTCTGATTCTCAACAGTAATGCTACATGGTATGTAACTAAGTTAAAAAATGCAATGCTCACATCGAAAAATCACAAAAATTAGGAGCAGGAAGGCATCAATAAGGAAAAAATAAGCGGGATTGTTAACATATGAGATTATACCTTCCAGTATATATATTTTTTTTGTTTATAGGTAAGAAAAAGTTTATTAAAGACGCTACAGTATGCATGAAAAGCACAAAGTAGTCAAAAAGTATAAAAAGAGGAAAGAAAAAAACATAAAGCTAATTACAAAAAAGAAGAGGGCTAATGAACAAAGGGATGGAGTCACACGATGTGAGTCCCCAAGCCCGAAAACAATCAAACCAATAACCACTAAAAGAAGAAAGCAATTGAACATTAGAACTATCCACATCCTCAAACGTACGACAATTAAGTTCTCCATATGCACCACAACAAGCACAACAGTACTAAATTCCAAATGTCTGACGAGTGTTTCCCCAGCCAATTCCTCCAACCAAATAGAAGATCAAACATCATTTGTAGTATGACCCAGAAAACCTCAAAAGATAGAAAGACGAAACATCATAATTGTTGAGCCTTCTTACAATGAATCAACAAATGATCCAGAGTCTCCCCACAACAGCAACATATGCAACACCAATCAACAAAATCAAACCTCTTATTCTTCGTATTATCACCAAAGAGAATCTTATTTCAAGCGGCAGTCCAAACAAAAAAAGAAACTTGCCTAGGGGCCTTCTAACACAGAACGGAAAAAGTAGTAGGCTAGATCTCGTTCTAGCTTAACAAACCCTTGACAAATCAAGAGAAAATAAGTCTGGAATCCACCAAGAATTTGAGAACACCTCATAGAAGTATTTTATTTCAATCTTCTTCAAAAAAAACAAAAACAAAAAAAAAATTAAAAAAAATACATAATTATATGAGCCCAAAAATACCCTTAAATTTCCTACAACATCACAAAAGTCCAAACTACCCCCAAATAGAATAGCTAAAATAAAATAACTAAACTTTGGCCTAAAATAAGCAATAACAAATGAAAATAATAAATTAATTACGCGCCCCTCCGCCTTGATTTATGAATATCCTATTTCTCAAGAAAATCTTGGGATGCTTGTTCTACATCAATCTCCTCCAATTGTAAAGAACTCGCCCTCGAGTTAATCTCTGGATACAATGGCTCGCTAGGTGGATAGTACTCATACAAATCAGCCACATTAAAAGTCTTTGAAATTGCCATATCACTAGGAAGATCAACCACATACGCATTGTCATTGATTTTCTTGAGAATTCTATGAGGACCGTATTTCTTTGGCTTCAGCTTGTTGTAGGTGCCAATTGGAAACCTCTCCTTGCATAGAAAAACCATGACCATGTCCCCCTCTTGAAACAACTTGTGCCTTCGATGTTTATTAGCTGCTGCCTTATACTTTGCATTTGTTTCCTCAATCTTTTTCTTAACCTCTGCCTGAACTGACTGAACCTTTTCTGCTATATTATTTGCTACAACACTCAAACCTGGAAATTTAGGCAACTTGACTAAGTCCAATGCATGCTTTGGAACCTTCCTATAAACAACTGAAAATGGTGATCATCCAGTAGAACTATGGACAGCACTGTTGTAGGCAAATTCAGCTTGTGCAAGTGCATCATCCCATTGCTTTGAATGCTACGAATTAAATTCCCCAGAGTTCTGTTCACAACCGTCGTCTGCCCATCTGTCTGAGAATGTGCCATGCTGCTATAATTCAAGCTAATGTCAAATCTCCTCCAGAAAGTAAGCCAAAAGTGAGTAAGAAATTTTGAATCACGGTCAGAACTCAGAAGTAATGGAATTTGGAACTCCATGCAACCGGAAAATCTCCTGAAAGATTAGTTTTGCAATATGCGCACTATCTGAAGTCTTACAACAAGGAATAAAATGTGCCATCTTCGAAAACCTGTCAACAACAAACACAAAATCTACACCCCTGTGAGCCTTTGGAAGTCCCAACACAAAGCCCATTGTTAGGTCCTCCCAAATATTCTCTCAAGAGTGGGGTAAAGGCATATATAAGCTGGTATTTTAGGATTGCCCCTTCGCAACTTGACAGACATGACATTTGCGAATAAGATTCCCGACATCCCTCTTCAATTGGGGCTAGTAATACCTCTCCTCCACACTAGCAACTATCTTGTCATGCCCCAAATGGCCCGCAAGACCACTTCCATGCAGATCCCGAATAATCTTTTCATATAGGGACATCTGTGGAATACATAACCGGTTTCCTTTAAATAAGTAGCCCTCCAAAATATGAAAGTCACCAACAGAATGCTGCTATAGGAGGTTTTCCCAAGTTTCACCAAAATCTTCACCAGTTCATATAACTCCTTTAAACAGTCAAAGCTAACCACTTCATTTCTTAAAGTAACCAACAATGTGGCCCTACGACTTAGAGCATCAGCAACTCTATTAGAAGCTCCAGATTTATGTTTAGTAACACAGTCAAACTGTTCTAGGTAAGAAGCCCACCTTGCTTGCATTTTATTCAAGTGCTTTTGATTCTTGAAATATTTCAATGACTCATGGTCAGAAAAAATTACAAACTCCTTCGGGATTAAGTAATGCTCCCAATGCTTCAAGGCTCGAATAACTGCATACAACTCTTGTTCATAAGTTGACCACTTTTGTCTAGCTTCATTTAATTTTTCACCATGAAAAGCAACCGGGCGAACCTGTTGAGGAAGAACAGAATCTATCCCAACCCCACTAGCATCACACTCCAACTCAAACACCTTATCAAAATTAGGAAATGCCAAAATTGGAGTTGTAGTTAATTTTTCTTTAATTATAGAGAAACTTTTGTCAGCCTCTCCACCCCATCTAAATTTCCCTCTCTTCAAAGAATCAGTAATAGGGGCGACTACGCTACCAAAATTTCAAATAAATCGACGATAAAATGTAGCAAGCCCATGAAAATTACGTACCCCAGAAACTGTCTTGGGAGTTGGCCATTTCCTAATAGCACGCACCTCATCATCTACATGAATACCTTCAGCACTAACTACGAACCCCAAGAAGATTAACCGACTAGTCAGGAAGCTGCACTTCTTCAGATTAATGTACAATTTATTTTCCAGCAACACAGTCAACACTTCTCGTAGGTGCTGCACATGCTCTTGATTGCTACGACAAAAAATTAAGATATCATCAAAGTAGACAACAGAAAATTTTCCAATAAAAGGCTTGAGTACCTGATTATCAGTCTCATGAAAGTGCTGGGTGCATTTGAGAACCCAAAAGGCATCACTAGCCATTCGTACAAACCTTCCTTAGTCTTGAAAGCAGTTTTCCACTCATCCCCAGGTCTAATACGAATCTGATGATAGCCGCTACACAGATCAATTTTGAGAACACCTTAAAGCCCTCCAATTTATCTAGGATGTCTTCTAATCTTGGGATGGGAAATCTATACCTGACTGTTATTTTATGGATAGCACAGTTGTCTACGCCAACTTCCATCTTTCTTTGGTACTAACAATGCTGGCACTACACATGGGCTCATGCTCTCTTGAATATGCCCCTTACAAATCAACTATTCAACCTTCTCCTTGAGTATCTCACTCTCTTTTGGGTTCATCTAGTAGTGTGGCAAGTTTGGTAAACTCACATCAGGTACAAAATCTATGTGGTGCTGAATGTCTCGCATGGGCGGTAAACCTTCTGGTAAATCTTCAGGGATAATCTCTTTAAATTCTTCAAGTAAAGGTTGTACCACTGCAGGAACCTCTACCATTGGTGACTCCTCTCCTTTCACAATTAGAACATAACTCTCACTAGCCTCTTTTGCATATGCAATAAACTCAACATCGGGGCTATTAATAGAAAGAAATGACTTCCCCTTCACTTTAGGAGCTTTGGGTTGGCCTCCTTTAAATTCATTAGGAAGTATAGCAATTTTCTTTTCTCGCCACCAAAAAATATAAACAGTCTTCCTACCCTTACGAGTTGCATCAACATCATGCTGCCAAGGTCTCCCCAATAAAAGATGACATGCATCCATATCAACTACATCACAAACTACATCATCCCTATAAGACTTTCCAATAGAAATAGGAACACAACAAATTTCAGTTACCTTTATAGAAGGACCTTGCTGAAATGGATGTGGCTCAGTTGGCAATTGTAGATGCTTGACAAGTTCTTTTGAAACAATATTCACACAGCTACCACTGTCTATGATCAAGTTGCAAATCTTCTGCTGGACTGAACACAGTGAATGAAAAATTCTACACCGTTGAGACGCCTCCTTTTGTTTTGGAGTGTATAGTAATCTCTGCACCACACAGGAAACATGTTCACCCTCTTCATCTGCAATTTCAACATCAAGCAAATCATCATTGCCTTGACCCTCTTCTACGTCTCCAACACAATCATCCTCACGATCTGCAAGATGTACAGGCTTACGAGCTGGACATACACTTGAATTATGACTAGGCTCACCACACCTTAGCACTTGTTGGCAGTAGGTCTATTATAGGGGTTCTTAGCAACATCCCTATTATTTACTCCACTAGTCTGTCTTGGAACAACACTATTGCTACCTCCAATTCCTTGCCTCCCTACAACTGATGAACAATTTGGAACTCCCATAGGTTGTTTCTCCTTTTCAAAATTATTACGGGGTAATTCAGAAGTAACTCGCTTGGAATTTTCAGTTCAACGCGCCATTAATCTTTCGGCCTTTAACGCTAAATTATGAGCCTCATCTACTGTCCAAATAGGCTGCAAACTCATCTTCTCCTAAATTGGGAATTTTAGGCCATTAATATATCGCACTATTTGCTGCACATCTGTCTCTAATAAATCACAACATGCTGTCAGGCGAAGAAATTTCGTTGTGTATTCAGAAACAAATCGAACACCTTGCATAAAATTCTGATACTGCTGAAATAAGTATTGTTCATAGTCAGGAGGTAAAAATCTACCCTTTAATAATTTCTTCATCTTCCCCCATGTCTTCATTACCCCTTTTCCTTGTCGTCAACAATTATTTTGTACCTGATCCCACCAAGCAAAAGCTCCACCTTTCATTCGGTATGCAACCATTCTGACCTTTTTCTCATCTGGTACATCCATCATCTCAAAGAATTTTTCAACTTCATTGATCCAATCAAGGAAGGACTCAATATAAAGATTCCCATAGAAACTAGGAATATCAACTTTCAGACGGTAATCCTCAGCCTCCCTATTACGTTGGGCCTCCCTTTGATACCTTCCATATCCTCCATCTTCATCTTCAGATTCATCCTCATAGGCTGGTGGTCTATGGTGATTGTCAGGAACCCGCCGACCACCATCTGGACCACAAGCATTGAACCTGGCACCATCATCTCTGTTGCCTTCACGATTCCTATCAACATTAAACCCCATAGCCACTAGCATATCACGAATCTCCTAGAGCCTGCGGTTTGTACTTTGCTGATAAGCCTGGAGTTCATCCCTAAGGGCTTGTACCTCTTGTTCTTTTTCAGCACAATTGTTTCGCTCACCCCAGTTGTTCTCCATATTAGGATACTAAGAAGCTCTGATACCACCTAACACAGAACGGAAAACGTAGTAGGCTCGATCTCGTTCTAGCTTAATGAACCCTTGACGAATCAAGAGAAAATAAGTCTTGAATCCACCAGAAATTTGAGAAAACCACAGAGAAGTATTTTATTTCAATCTGCTTCAAAAACTAAACTTGAAAAAATACATAATTATATGAGCCCTTTAGGGTTTCAATTAGGCTTCCCTGAGAAATGCAAATCACAAAAATACCCTTAAATGTCCTATGACATCACAAAAGTCCAAACTACCTCCAAATAGAATAGCTAAAATAAAATAACCAAACTTTGGCCCAAAAATAAGCAATAACAAATAAAAATAATTCATTAATTACACACCCCTCCGCCTTGATTTATGAATATCCTGTTTCTCAAGAACATCTAGGGATATTTGTTCTACATCACCTTCATTCCCCAAATACCTTTCCAAGGAAAAGTGACACAGGAGGAGCCTCGTAGAGCATTATAATGCGAGTGAATGTCTAAGTTCCCATTCTTTTTCAAAGTCCATCTCAATCGGTCCCCATTATCAATTAAAGGGGTATTATTCTCCAAAAAATGAACAAAATCCACCATAGAACCCACCTCCCAATCATTCAAATCTCGTGTAAACCTCACATCCCAAGTCCTCCTTTCCCCTTCCCTCTGCTTGGACAAGTATAAAGCAACAGAAGCCTCTTTATTAATGGCTATCTCAAACAAAACTGGAAATGTCATTTGGAGAGGTTGATCCCCACACCAACAAACATGCCAGAATGTTAATCTATTCCCCACCCCAATCTCAAACCAAGTATGTTTACTAAAATCCTCCCAACCCATACAAATGTCTCTCCACAAACCACAACCGTGAACACCCCTTCCCAACTTAGAAGTCCATCCCCCCACTCTTCCCCAAACTTCATAGCTATCACCCTCCTCCAAAGTCAATTCTCCTCAACCCCAAAGTATCATAGCCATTGGCCATAGGAGCGCACACTTCATCCCATCCTACCAAATGTTGCTTAGATTTGCCCCTCATACCTTCCCAAAAAAAGTCCCTTTGCAGCTTTTCAATCTTATTAGCCACACTGGTAGGAACGAAAAAAAAAAAAACTAATAAGTAGGAAGGCTTGATAATGTACTCTTAATCAAAGTCAATCTACCACCTTTGGACAAATACAACTTCTTCCAACCTGTCAATCATCTCTCAATTTTCTCCAAGATAGGATTCCAAATAGAACATTTATGAGAGGCCCCAAGAGGCATGCGAAGATAAGACATGGGTAAATTCCTAACCCTACACCCCAAAATTCCTACCAAAACATGCACATTATCTCCCGCCCCAATTGGGACTGTTTCACTCTTACAGACATTAACCTTCAAGCTAGTGACAGCTTGAAAACATAGAAGCAACATCCTTATATGAAGAATTTGCTCCACATCTGCATCACAAAACAAAATCGTATCATCGGCAAACAAAAGATGTGAAACACAAATTCCATTGCCCTATCTACCATGAGCCCCTCTCTTCAACATCCTACTAAAGAGCTCCATCATGATCAAAAACAACATAGGAGATCTCCTTGTCTCAATCCCCTCAAACTTCCAAAAAAATCAGCTTCCAAAAAAATCAAGTCCAAATCCAAAACAGAAAACTGACTGTGGAGATACAAGTCAAAATCCAACTACACCATCTCTCTCCAAAACCCATCCTCCTCCTCAATAGATCTAGGAGTGCATCCCAATTCACATGAGCATATACTTTTTCAATGTCTAGCTTGCATATAACTCCCGGAACTTGACTCTTCAGTCTTCACTCAACTATCCACAAATTCATTGGCAATAAGAACTTAATCAAGGATCTGTCTACCACCCACAAATCCATTTTGAGATTCTGATATTAGCTGGTCTAAAACCCTTTTTAGGCAATTTGTTAACACCTTAGCCAAAATTTTATACACGCTCCCCACCAAACTAATAGGCCTGAAATCTCTAATATTGGATGCATCATTCTTTTTAGAAATTAAAGCAATGAAAGTAGCATTGTGAGATTTTTCAAACTTACCATATTGATTAAACTCCTCAAAAAAGGCTAGTACATCTTTTTCCACCACTCACCAACAATGATGAAAAAAGGCCATAGAGAGCCATCCGAACCTAGAGCTTTATCCCCTTGCAAATCCTTAACAGCATGGAGGATCTCCTCCTTATCAAACTGCCTTTCAAACAATCCCTTATCCAGCCCCCCTATTTGCTCAAACTCCCCTCCACCATAGGTCGCCATACCTCAATCTCTTGATACAATTTTTGATAAAACTGTACTATCTGAGAAGCCACTTCAGATTCCTCCTCATACAATACCCCATCCACCTCCATCTCTCTTTCTAGCCTTTACAATAAAGCAATACACATTGCCTCATATCAATTCAAAGGGAGCCCAACAAATTTACAGAATCCAAGAATTTGATATTTCACCCATCTTGAAATTTCTAAAGAATTCGCTAGACACAATAGCTGGCTGTCTTTGTCCAATTCCACCGGCAAAGCCAACTCCAAGTTATCTGAAGGAGCAATTGTCATCATAGGATGACAATCTAAAAGATCATCCCTCACACTGGACCTTGAAGGAGCAATTGTCATCAAAGGATGACAATCTAAAAGATCATCCCTCACACTGAACCCCAAAGCTGAGAAGAAAACCTATCCCTCCTTCGATATTTTCTTCCCACCAACCCCTCCCTCCTTCAAAATATTCTTCCCACCAAAGCAAGAATCTTCCACAAAATTATCCATGAAGGGAACCACCATGAAATTAGTATTGTCAAACTCCAATGGCTACGTCATACCAAAACCTTCCCAATCAACTCGACCCAACTCAGAAATTGAATCCACAATCTCAGCTTCTTTGAAACCCTCACCATCAAGCTTACCCAAACCTAAAAACCCACCTCGTGACAAACCCAGAAGAAGATCCAAGAGAAAGAGACTCAAAGATTATGAGACTGGGCTAGCCAAATTCTTCGACCAAAGAATCGATGTTTACGACCCTAGCGCTACCAATTGTACACCGAATAAGCAAAGCCAATCAGAACTAAGGTTGAATTTGACCTCCAACACCCTCGACAACCTCAAAGAGACCGCCCTTCCTCCCTCCCTTCGATCTGTTGTTGCAAGCTTCAACACAAAGCTCGCATGAGCTTTAGAAGTTTCACTAGATTTAAAACAATGTCCTATTTGACCCGATTGCTTTTGACCCAAATCCATATATCCCTTTAGCCCATCTGAATTTAGACTAGAGGTCACACTTGAAACCCATTTAAAATTTTTAAACCCCACTTCATTGTCCTCCCAGGATACTCGCCTCTTACCTTCCTCATTCATTTCCACAATCAAACCTTTCCCAAATGGAAATCAAGATCAAATTACTGAGAACTTAACTAGAATTCCCTTAGAATTAAGAATCAAAGCTGGAATTACAGAGAGACTAGAGAAACAGAGTTTCAGTCCAAGTCTGAAAGTAGGTTAAAGTTACATATAAAAAAATATTTAAAAATTTAAAAAAATTTAAAAAAAAAAAAAAAACTGATTCTTCTCTTACATAAAAAGCCTATTTATAATCTTTAACTACTAGGAAATAAACTAGCTAAAAGTTAGTTAAGCTAGCTGTCAATACATAAGTCAAAGCTGAAATTAAAGAGGATAAATGGCAGATCTAAGAAGTCAAGATAAATTGCTGCCAGCCTGCCCTAAGAGGTAAGAAAGAGTGGCTGGCTGTTTGGCTTATAGAGGGTGGCTGGCTGTCAGTCCTAAGAGTAGGGGGGGTGGGGGGGGTTAGTTGGCTGTCCTAAGGATAGACGGTGGCTACATCACTACCCAACGTGAATTCCTAAATTCTCGCACCTTTCCATTATCAGAATAATTTGAATTCAAACTAAACTGTAACAGAAATCACCTCCTAATTCCTTCCGAGATTTGTTCCCCTAAATTAGGTTCCACTTTAATGTACTGATCTCCCCCATCTGCACCTCTCACAGCTTCCAGACCAGATTTATCACCGGAATTGTCATCCATCACCACCGTAGCAAGCTTTGGAATATTCGGTTTCGCCACATCTGTTACCCCCATCTAACTCTTGTCTTTATCAATGGCAATAGATTGCCATGTAGTCCCCATACTACTTGACTTCTCATGCCTTTTAACCATACTACTTGACTTCTCATGCCCTTTGACCATCTCTGCAAAAGATCGTGAACGTTGAAGTGTTGATTTTGTATTATGTTTTTGTGCAGTAGGTTTTGCAAGGCCTGAAGCCCCCTTGAAGCGTTGATTTTGCATTATGTTGTTGTGCAGTAGGTTTTGCAAGACCTGAAGCCCCCATCGCATATTGATTAGGTTCCAACATTCTTCTCAACTCAAGCCCAAAACCCTTCCAACTGCACTGTGCCCTGCCTTCAGGAACGATGATAGACCTCCTTAGCCCGCCAACTTTCAGTTCAGTCAGTAATAAGTATTGACCAAACGAATTGGAACACCTTTGCAAAGTGTAGGCAAGTGTTGCCTTCTTACCCATAAATACTGATTTCATGAAGTACTTACCCCGTTCAAAAATATGTAAAGCAAAAAAACTTCCCCCTTCCTCTACCACCAATTGAAAAAGTTTCAATTCAGTAAAGAAACTCCAAATCCCACCCATATCTGTTGTTGAAGATGATAAAAAAAACAATTTTCTGGCTAATTAGACATAGTCAGGCCTCCTTGTAACTTCAAGCCACAAATCTTTGGCAAATTTTTTGAACCCTCCATTATAAATCTAAACTACAATATGAAATGAACTAATAATCTCGTTCAAACTATTGTATATAATAAAAAAAATCTTCAATACAATAAATCTCAATAAAAAAAAGAATAATTAAATATCCTTAGGTTGGCCATATCTAGTGTTGGATTTTATGTTTCATCAAACTATAAAATAACAACAACCCCGCCCCCCCCCCCCCCCCCAAAACTTTAGGGACAGCTATGGATCTTTGACAGACTGATCAAGGTTAGCTACACGTCTACCAAACTACAAAATCACTCCCCACCCCCCCCCCCCCCAATCAAAAATAAATAATAAATAAAAAAGAAAGAAAAGAAAAGGAACAAATAGTGAAAAGAAACTCACAAGACTACCAAACCCAATATAGATTGGCTTTTGACCAGCTGCAAGCCATTCCACTAGTGAATCTGGGGGTTGATAATTTGATGCAAGGTCAAGAAAACAAAATCCAACAACATCAATGTTAGGTCCCCAATCTGCCAAAGAATACAGATATATTTTATCAGTATATAACACAGCAGAATCACATTTGCTACTAAGATAAAAGAACCAAGATAGAGGTAGTACACCAAAAACAATTTAGCATTGAACACAATAACTTTAACAGAGAAGTTTTATGGCATATTTCACATCAGAAATGAAAACTTGTGCATATCTCCCTTGCCAACAACTGAACCATCATATTCAGCTTTACCAATGATACTCCAAAATAATGTTAACACAAGTGACCAGATATCTCTTGCCACCGTACAATGGAGTAAAAGGTTTGAATTAGTTTTTTCCCTGCATAATTTAGTCAGAATTGTTTTTTAAGTATTTGGTTTCAATTAAACCTTTTTTCAGCATTAAATTGACCTGTAAAAGTAAAGTCTGTCTTATTATTTTTAAAGTCTGTAACTTCACTTTTTAATTCCATTGTACCTATTCCTTTGTCTTGGTATTTTAAAAGTTTGTATGTTTTCATTATAGATAAAAGTCTACGTTACAAAGAATATATAACAAAAGCAGTTGATGAAGAAGAAATTAGCTTGATGAAAAAAAAATATATATATATATATATGTGTGTGTGTGTGTTTGTGTGTGTGTATTTTTGTGCGTCAGTAAATGGGTAACATTTAGTCAATGGAATTTGGATCTGAACTTGAGGTAGTAGCTGTTCCTAATTGGTAGACTCTTTGAGTCCAGATTGTTCAATTAAAATTCCAAAAGGACCAAAACAACTTTTTGTTACTTGCCAAAACTTGCAAATCATCCAATCCTGTTTCCTAAGATACGTGGATCAGTTTTGCCAATTGAATAGTGGTTAATAGTATTACTATTATATTTGTACTCCAAGTGATTTTACTGACAACGTAGTACAACCATAGTACCATAGTTTTCCTGTTCACCGTGATGCAGGTCACTACCATCTTAATTATTCTCTACATCATTTTGCACGTGACCAAATTTACTTCTAGATTTTTTGTGGATGGAATGTGTATATGAACTCAATTTGTATTTTGTAGAACCTGTTTTACATTGATGTTTATCAGGATTTATGTATTTTCAATATCTTTTTTTTCTTTTTCTTTTTTCACCTGTTTTTGTAGTAGCACAGAGGTAGATAAGATAGTTGGTTATTGTTCAAGAAGAGTTACTAAATTAAATTGAAAGGTCAGGATAGCATAATTTTCCCTCTGTTGCTTTTATTTTTAAATGAATGTCTTTCTCATTTGTTAATGCTTGATAATTTTTATTTTTTAAAAGATCAAAAACAGCATATGCAGATTTTCACATATGTACTCTTTGTAACAAAAAAATATATATTAAAATTACTTTTGATCTTTACAATGTTATCGTAGAAAAAAAGAATATATATATAATGCAAGAGTAGCATGACAAAGAAGACGGATGATAATGCTTGAGAAGTGAACCAAAAGAAAATGGCATGGAAGAAGAAATAATTTCCAAACTATGTGTATTAGAAATGGTCCTACACAAGCTAGGAAAAACAGGAGAATGGGGTCATGGGAACAATTGGCAGTGGCGGCTCCACTTGTATGTGAGGGTGGTCCTGTGACCAACCTCACTTGCTAAATTTTTTTTTTATACTTAGCAAAAAATATATATAAAAATAATTAGTTTAAATTAATCTATTCAGTGAACACCTTGACTTGAAAAAAATGTATATATATACTTACAAAAAAATATATTATATACTATATTATCTTATTTTGACCACCCTAATAAAAATGTTAAATAACATGATCTAAGAATCACAAGAATTTGAATTCAACAAAAATAATAGTATTGCTACATCTATAATATTTTCACAATAAATCTTATGTAGTAAGCTGTTACTAATTCTAATTTGAGCTCAATATTAACATGTTTTACCCACCAATAATAGCTTGTTGCATAAGATTTGTTATGAAATTGTTGTAGTCACTTTATTATTCTCGTGTCAGCATTTTCAATTTCCACTTTATCTTTTATTAGTCTTTTTTTTTTTTCTTTACTAGTACAAAAAATTGTAATATTTCATGTATTTGTGTGTGTTTTTTTTTTTTTTTTTGGTAATGTTGATATATTCAAGTTCTCTCTTTATTAAATTTTGTATAATTTAAGTTTCTTAGTGACCACCCTAAAAAAAATTCCTAGAGCCGCCACTGACAATTAGAACCATCTTCTACTAGAGTTTCATTTATAATTATGTTTGATTTAGTTGCTCCAAAGGAATGGCCAATATGCATGTATTATGCTATTTCTTGAAGCGCCAATTAATTAAAGTGTCAATCATTGCAGGAAACATAAAAGTCCATCAACATTTAGAATATACAAATGACACACCTCTAAAAAAAATTTATGAAATATTTTTTGTGTTAAGTTGATTTATACAACTATTTTAGAATTGTTATGATATAATGTTTATACAATTAAAGTTTGAAGTTGATTGATTTCAACACTAAATTAAATTGTATTATGCTATTGCTAGATTTTCATTGTATTTAGAATATATATCCTGAATATTAGTTTTAATTTTGATCCCTGATTACAACTAATTGTGGTCTCATGTTTTTCTTTATTACATTACAGGGAAATTTTTTCTTAGACAATCTGACAACATTCTTAAATCTCCTGAATCAATGGTTTGCATTTAGGCGAAACTCAATGATTTCTTTATCCTGTACTTCTTTGTTTGTTACTCTACATTTTCCTTTGGTGTAGAATTTTGTGAGACTATTTACTACTATAGTTTGATGCATTTCATGGATTAATACTACAGAATTTGAATATCATAATACTTTAATATTTAATTATTGTTTGTCGAAGTCACCTATATTTGCTTCTACAAAAAACAAAGTCACCTATGATCTCTCTTGGACTGCCATAATTTAATTTTGTTAATCTTTTGGACCTTTGGAACATGTTTTGAATAATAAATTCTCGGAGTAAAAAAAAAAAAAAAAACAGAAAAAGAAAAAACACTTTCTTTTTGCTTGAGTGCATGGGTGGTAAAGGACTACAGATTTTTTTAAATCTTTTTCTAAAAGGTCAATTTAAAATTTTGTTGAGCAACCATGAAATTTCAAGATTAAATTTGGAAGTCTCTATGAAAGACTCCATGAATTTAGGTTTTTTTCTTGCAAGTAATTATTTGAATTTTTTTCGTATATATAAAATGTTTATATTTTCAGTTACCATGTCTTTTGTAATAAATAAAAGTATCCCACACATTGTGCGGGTTATAAGCTAGTTTTCATAGAGGAAGGAGGCCTTTTAGGTTTGAAACTATGTAGCTAAAGGATGAGGGTTTTGTAGAAAGGATACACTCCTGGTGGGAGTCTTATCATTTTTATGAAGCTCCTAGTTTTGTTTTAGCAAATAAATTGAAGGCTCTGAAGGTTGATCTCAAGAGATGGAATGTGGAGGAGTTTGGTAATGTAGAAGAAAAGGGGAAGAAGTTGTGGAGTGATCTTCGGGGGTTAGAGGCTGTTGAGGAAAGTCGTGTTCTTACAGTAGAGGAAAAGCTGGATAAGGAAAGAATCAAAGGAGAGTTGGAAAAAATGACATTGATGGAAGAAATTTGTTGGAGGCAGAAATTAAGAGTTTGCATTAAAGAAGGTGATAGGAACACAGAATTCTTCCATCGTATGGCCAACTCTCACAGACGGTTTAATTATATTGATATGCTTATGGTGGATGGGGTGACGTCTTCCGACCAAGGATCCATTGCGGAGTGTATTACTCATTTTTATAGAAGGCTTTACTCTGAAAATGAGGTTCATCGCCCTATTCCGGATGATGTGGACTTTGGAAGAATTTCTGAGGAAGATGCTTTGTGGTTGGATAGACCTTTTGAGGATGAAGTGTTTGGGGTGGTTAGTGGGTTCAACGGTGATAAGTCACTAGGTCCAGATGCTTTCTCCATGTCTTTTTTTCAATCATGCTGGAGCATTCTGAAATCAAATATTATGGTTGTCCTTCATAATTTCCATGAGCAAGCTGTGTTTGAAAGGAGTCTTAATGTTTATTTCCTTGCCCTCATTCCTAAGAAATCTGATGTTGTGGAAGTGAAGGCTTTTCGTCCTATTAGTTTGGTGGGAGGAATGTATACGATTATATCTAAGGTTTTGGCCAATCGTTTGCGAAGGGTGGCACATAGTCCTATCTCAGATTCTCAAAATGCCTTTGTTAAAGGTAGGCAGATTTTGGATTCTATTTTAATTGCTTCTGAATGTATAGACAGTAGGATGAAGACGGGGTGCCGGGGGTTATTTGCAAGTTGGATGTTGAGAAAGCTTATGATCATGTGAATTGGAATTTTCTTATGTATTTGCTTAAGCGGTGTGGCTTCTCAGAAAATTGGAGAAGGTGGATTATGTGGAGTATATCAACTGTCAAATTTTCTATTCTAATCAATGGTACTCTGGTTGATTTTTTTGGAAGCACTACGGGTGTTCGTCAAGGGGACCCATTATCTCCGCTCCTTTTTGATATTGTCATGGAGGCTTTGAATCATATGTTGGATGCAGCTACTATGTTGGAACAGTTTTTGAGCTTTTCAATAGGTAATTCGGCTAGTATGTTGCTAACGATGTCCCATCTCTTAAGAAAAAATAGGAAATTAGATATGAGATATAAGATATGAGAATGAATTTTGAGTTATAAAAATTGAGATATGAGAACTGAGATATGTGTGAAGTGTGAACCAAACATGGCCTAAATATCTAGGAATCACACCTAGTCTTCCTAAGCATCACACCTAGGGGTCCTTGGCATCACACCTCAGAAAAGGTTGCATCACACAAACCATAAAAGAAAGTTTCATAACTCTTAAATTCTGAAAATATTAATCATTAACCACCTCAATAGAAAGTACTACAACTCTTTAAATAGAAGACTAATACCTAATCCTAGTAGAACTAGAATTTCATAAAACCCTAATAAACTTGGACTTGGACTCCTTGGGCTTTATTACTAAACCCAAACTAAATAACTAAGCTTAAATAAAACTAAAATAAGACTCAATGGACTATAAGCACAGCCCATTCCAAAATATTAAGAAATTACATAATTTCCCTTGATACATAAAATCAAATAAAATATAATAAATCGTTCTCACTGCCTCCTGCATCACCAATATACTTTTTTTGGAAAGTGGGGGTCGTATGAGAGGGTAGCTGAAGATGAATGAGGATTTTGACATTCGTTCATTTTATAAGGAGTTGAGAGGTTCTTTCTCCTTAGTCTTTCCTTGGAAAGGTGTCAAGGAAAGGTGTTTGAAAGTTAAGGCCCCTCAACGTGTTTCATTTTTTGTTTGGACCATAGCTTGGGATAAGATTCTTAGAGGTGATAACTTGAGGCGTAGGGTCTTGACTTTGTTGACTGGTGTGTTATGTGTCATTGTTGTAGGGAGACTCTGGATCATTTGTTGCTTCATTGTGAGAAGGCTTTTCAATTACGGTGCTTTGTTTTTAGATCGTTTGGAACAATAAAAATAGCATAAGATGGTTATATATAAATAGTAAATTAAAAAATAAAAATATCTTGTACACTTGATCTATTGCATCCTAAACAATTAATCCAACTTATAATCGCAACAATTGCAACACACGATATAACAGTCAACTAGAGACTAGAAGTGTAATGGAAATGTTGAACATATCACCTTTCGGTTTGGGAACTAGATGAGGACTCCAAATGTATCCATAGGGTATATCAGGAGGAGAGCTATAGGATCCGCTGAGATATGTAACTGGTCTTAAATTTAGCTTTTTCTTCCTAAACTCATTAATCATGTCTCGTATTCCAAGCCAAATTAATGCATCAACAATTTGATAAGAAAGCTGCAAAAAGAAGCGTAACTTGATTTATAAAATATACAAAACCAGTGAAGCATTGGTTCAAGATAAATCAAAAGCAATGGGGATTAAGAAAAGTACTAAAAGATACTCACTCTATATCCAATTTGTTGCCTAACACGAGATAGAGGGTGGGGGAATTCACTAGTAGGCCTGAAAAAAAATAATTAAAGAAAAAGAGCAATCAAATATCATCGTGCAATTCATAGGAATATTCCCAATTTAAGTTGGTGTGTGTGTGTGATAAGTTCACATAAACAAATAAACAATGCAAGAGAATAACAATTTTTTAATCATGTTTCTCAAAGGAATATTGGAAAAAAAAAAGCATAAGATGAAACACTTTATCAGGGATAAACTAGTTATTTAATAGATATTTTTAGCATTAAGCTTATCCAAAGTTCCAAACAAACAAGACTTACGACCATGGCATCGTGAAAAATATATGAAGTGGTACTTTTAGCGCCTCAGCAACATGAGTGTGTCCTGAACAAGTATTTGTACAAATTAACAGTCAATTGAATGACTTCAAGTCATGTACAAAAATGAAGACAGCTGATGAACTGAAACTGTGGGAAAAAATTTACTGTTAAGATCGTGGGTTATAAACCCACTGAATGGCCATATAACTTACTAATCAAGAAACTAGATTAATTAACAACCACTTTTTCTTCTTTTTTTGAAATGACAAATTACCACTTTTTTAAAAATCTTGATTTCATAACACATGGAGAATTAAAACAAGTGATGAAAGCTAACCATATGCTGGGGGATTGGCAATTATTGCATCTGCTTTAAATGGAATATTGGTAGCAGGGTCGGGATCCTGGCATGCAGGGAGTAAAGAGTATATAATGTCCTTGATTTGATTTCTCTGGATTGATATTTCTGAAGGCCCAGATGGTAAGAAACCTTTATTCTTGACCATATCTGCATAAAAAACAAAACAAAACAAAACTTGATGTGAACTAAACTACAAGGTTGAAAAGAAAGAGTCAACTGTACTTTTAAGAGTCAAGGTTATTTTTGGAATTTAACAATTGACTTTCCTCCATCAACTAGAATTAGGATTTAGTTTTAGTAGTCTACATACATGTGTGATTGTACTCTTATGTAGACAAGTTTGATTGATTAAAAAAAATTCTCTTGAAATTTTTGTTATGTTCTGGTGCTAACTCCTAGGTTGTACTCCCTTGCTAAGTGCTGACTCCAAGCAAGCCATTTCTCTAGGTTAACAATATTTTTATTTTTTGTTCTTCAATTTTGTTGCATCCATTTTGATATTTTCCTACATGGGAGGGGGGGGGGGGAATAGACAACATAAAATTCAGATATTCTTTCTATTGGTAACTTACACATACACCCAATAGGTCTTAAACTAATAACTTCACCCTCCACCTCATTTGAACAAGGAGAGGAGGTTCCATTTAAGTGAAAGCTCATTGGAGAAATTCATTTCATTCATTCAAGCTCGGAACCGATGCCCCTCTTTTTCACTAGGCAAGTTCTACACCAATCCAATTTGAACCAGTGGCCTATGCAATCACATATATGTATGTATGAATGTATATTAATGCTTAAAGAGCCCAACCATGAATCTGTCCATTATTAACATAACCACAAGCATCAAGTTTGGGAAGTTTAAAGTACCAGAATTAACTTTATGAAATTGAAGTAGATTCATAAATTTCATACACTGTGTTAGGGTTTCTGATTACCCTCACATTTATTTTAATACTCTTGAATAGTCATTATCATGTAAATTATAAATATACCCTTATAATTGGCTAATGAAAAAATTATACATTTAGACTAAAGTCACTGAACTAAGTATCTCAACAGAGACATGGAATGAGAAAATACGGGGGGAAAAAAGTATATAATCAGCTCAATTTAAATTTACTCAAAGGCAAAAGCCAACCTTAAGGCACCAAGGCCTTGTATCACCTGAGGCATGAGACAACAAAAGGTGCTAGCCTAAGTAATGCGAGTCGCCAAATTCTTAATATATTTATTATACATATAGAACTTAAATCATACGTACCTAGTGTATTGAAATATTATAATGAAGGATTTATCAATGTGTTGCATGAAAAAACTAGGTCTATTAAATTATTTCAAAGTAGGAATAACATGGTTTAGGTTCTATTACTTATTCTAACAATAGGTTCTACAACAATCTTCTATATAAATTAATTAATCTAACAAGTTTGACAACAAACTTTTGTAAATAAGTTTAATTAACAATAGGTTTTATAACATGCCTTTTTAAATTAATTAATCTAACAATAGGTTTTACAATTACAATAACCTTCTATAAAAAATTTAAAATTATTAATAAAAATAATAAATAATAAATTTAAAAAATAATAAATAAATAAAACACTGAGGCTCTCACCTTAGTGCCTTTTTCATGGCTTAAGGTGTCACCTTACTAAAGGCGCCCCGCCTCACGCAGGAGCCTAGGCAAGCGCCTGGCTCACCTTTGACTACAATATTTAGTACATCATGAAATTGATTTCTAAAGTGACACAATCTAGATATAACAATTCACATGAAAAGCCAACAACAAATGTATAGCTCCAAGAATCAAGTTACCAAACACGAAATCAGGAACTTCTCAAGTCCAAAGAGCACCTTCATTCCATAGCATTGCAGGGTTCATCTAGACCCTGTACAGTTTCTAACAGTATTTCTTACTACGTTTTTGAATTATCTGAAGATTTGCCAATGTTTGCAACAAAAACAGCATTCCTTGCTACTCCCGCTCTAGATTTTCTTTAAAGGAAGTCTTTGATCTATATCCTATGACTCATTTTTCCTTCTTGACCAGAGACAGAAAAACAAGGATTCCAGATAGAAGCCATGATTTAGAGAACCTGCCAATTGCCACAGCACAGTAAATGTGCCAGCAATCTTGATTGATTCAGTAATGTATAAATCCTTTATCTAGTATTTTATCCTGCATTATTCTCAATATTATTGAAACAGTAATAATTCTTAGTTATGGTCTATGTTGCATAGATTATGGTAGAAGTCCCAAGTGCAGTTACAAGGACAAATGCTGCATTTTTTAACTTCTCAATAAATTTCTACCATTAGAAGTGTCCAGTAGCCATACCCTTATATTATTCCATGTTGTTAGTACAACAGGATGAAATGAAGGTCCAGGTATAACAGTAGCCATATTCTTATTGATATCTACTGCATAAAGGCAGTAGTCAAAACATTACTTGAAACACATCCTTCAAAGATAATCTCATCCACAATGCATTTTGTAGAATTGTTTCACACGAAAGATATTTATGATGCTGTGCTCCTAATCATTGTGTATTATGCATCACACAGTAGGACTTCTTTGTCAAAACAAGTAGGACTTACGAGAAAGTAGGATTTGAACACTTACAACCAGCAAGAACTTTTGGATCTCCACCTAAAGGAAAGAACTCCAACCCAGCAGTCAAGACGAAATCTTTGAAATTAGCATGAGTTGCTAGTCTAACCCTGTGGCCGTGCTCCTGCATGCAAAGTTTCCATCAACTCATATTGCCTGTAGGGTATGTGGTTCTAATTTACAGTATGATGAAAAGTTTTCATCATCTGCATGCATAAACTCTATGTCACTAGAAATATTTTTCTTTTTATGGCAAGTTAAATATGGCACTAGGAATAATTAAAAATAAGACACCTTATTGAGCCATTTTTTAAGGAATTCATAAGAATATCTCCATTTCGATATAATGCAACATTGATAAACAGATCAGCAAACTATATACTTTACTCTAAATACCCAACCTTCCGCTTTACAGCCAAATTAAGCATCATATGTTCATTATGTCACTCAAAATATACAACAAATACATAGGAACCTATATGATGACCAAGAGTCCATTATAGCAGATGCAAGGCTAGTAAAACAATTTGACAAATAATAATCATTTTCGTTAATAAAAGTGAAGAGACATGGGTAGTGCTCCAGTGTGCACAAGAGATAACCCTAAAGTACAAAGAAATTATGGCCTAAAACTTAAAATAACTAGAAAAACAAGAAAACTAGAGGGAGAAGGATTCATGGCCTTTGTCCATTTGTTTAGACTCCTTAAGAATACATTCTTCAATCTCATAATTTAAATCTCCCTTCCTTCCTTCAAAACATTTGCTCATTTTGTTCTTCTCTCCATAAACACCACTTAAAAAAAGGGAATGGCCTTCCAAATATCTATTGCATCTTGTTGTCCAAATCTTCTTTTGCAGCACTGCAAGAGACCAAGGACCATTTACGGCATTACCCAATTAAACTCCAAAAAAAACTGACACCAAGGTCCATGGTTCATGAACAAAGTTACAACAGAGAAGTAAATGATCCACTAATTCCCCTTACTTACACGTACAACACCAATGGTAATTTCTCATCTACTATAATAAATTACTATCATCTGGCACCATACAAGTTTCTTTCAAAAATTAGTTCAACCTCACCCTTACATCTCTTGAATATTGTCAAATTAAGTCTCGCTCCTTGAATTCTTCCCAAACATTATCAAATATTGTATCTTTATTTTCATTAAAAGGAAAGATTCTCATGCTACAACGTTACACCATTATTGATTATACCAATAGAAGATTGATTAAAAATCACATTTTACCACGTGAAAGTATCAATCTCCACTAAAATTCTTCTCTTGAGAACTTCATCGAGCATCGTTGGGTTATTCATATCAATATGTGTATGCAGTATGCAAACCTTCCACATCCAAAAGATCACTCTTAAGACTTGCATTGAACACTTGGTGTGTATCACTCTCTTGAATAGTTTCTTTAATATGTATTGAAGTACTCACCTCTAAATCATTATCATCAAAGTAGACATCATACATAGTTTGGTAGAGAATCCCATACATGAGTATTGTGCGATCATAGAATAGCTATCAAGTTAAAGAGAAATTTTCATAAGACTGCTATACGACCAACCATGCTCTATGGTGCCAAATGTTGGGCCGTTAAGAAGCAGAATATTCATAAAATGAGTGTAGCTGATATGAGAATGTTAAGATGGATAAGTGAAAATACATGGAAAGATAGGATTCGAAATAAGGATATTCTCTTAAAGATTGGGGTAGCCCCTATTGATGAAAAGATGAGGTAGAGTCTCTTGAGATGATTTCCTCATACTCAGAAGAGAGCAACCAATGCACCAGTAAGAAAGAGTGAGTTGATCCAAGTTGAGGTTGAGGGAACAAAAAATGGTAGAGGAAGACCAAAAATCACAATCGTAGAAGTATTAAAAAAGGATATGTCAATTAAGGAACTAACAAAGCATATGACTTTAGATAGAATAGGATGAAGGAAAATAATACATGTGACTAACCCTAATTAATCTATTAAGGATCCATAGCCAAAAAAGAATTTTAGGACTAAGGCTTTGGTTGTCGTTGTTGTAACACAACTGCAAACACCAACCAATCTTCCAATCTACCTTGTGTCGCATGTTCTACGAATTCAGCATCTTGAAAGGAGTTCTCATCTTTTATATCATCATTCTCATGCTGAAAATCATCTTCTAGTATGTCCAGGGGTTCACAGTCACCTTCCAAATCTCCATACGGGCTCCCACTGCTTCCCGCCACTAAAGAGATTGTACAACTTGTGATAAATCTTCAATCGCATGCCTCATCTCTACTATCTCTATTTGTTGCCCTTGATTTCCTCTATGCCCACAACCCCTACCATAACCAATCATAACTTAAAATTGCAACCTTTGACTCATATCTCAATTTTGTAGCTTAGATCTAGGCTCTTTTGATCTAATAATAATTGATGAGGTGGGAAATTAGATCTAGCGTAGAAGAAGGGTTAAGAAGAAATCACAGCAACAAGAAGATTAAAGCAAAGAAAAAGATTATAAGATTCAAGTTGGAAAAATCAAATATCAGTTTCTAGTCTCAAAGAGATCAAGAAATTTTCAAATCTAAAATTTCATAAAGCACCTAAAATGACTGAAAAGAGGCTATTTATAATAGCTTTTACTAACCATAGAATCCTAACCCTTCATCTTACACATTGCAATTAAGTCGTAACCATCCAATTTCATGTCACATGAACTTTTAAAATACTAAAGATATGATAATAACAAAACATAACTTAAAGAAATAAAAGGCCGCTCTTGTGGTAAATGGGCCAGCAAATTAGAAATAATGGGGCCTTCTTGCCATTAGGCTTAAATTCTCCTGCATCAATATAAGAGTGGTCCAATAGAATTGTCAAAGTTATCTTATGGCTTGCATCATTGAAATGCTCTTCCCACGCGGTAAAGGCCAAAAAACTGTCAATTCTCGACATGGTTGGAGACTCTTGTCTATTACCAAGTGAACATTTCTCCTTCAAAAGAAATATACACCAAGCCTTACTTCATGATGAAATATGAAAAATCCCACATTGCCAGTGTCAACCGTCCACTTCCTAATATTTCACTGGGGAATCTAACCACATTGAAGTCACCTCCAATACACCGCGGAACATCCCACAAACCCCACCACATCAACCATCCATCCAAATTAGCATTCAAACCATATACCCCATAGAACGCCCAAATGAAACCAACCTCAACACATTTAAAATCGCACAACATAAAATAGCTGCCTGCCACCTCCTTAATTTATCCACATCCCATCTATCCTACAGCAGAAATATACCGCCGTCTTGTCATGTTCTCCATTTTTGTTCCTTGGAGACAAATTCTATGTGCCTTCCATTCTCTCAACAGGTTTCTGATCCATATCCTGTTATCCCCATCTCTATTCCGCCAACACTATTTTCAGTTTCATATTAACTTTGTTATCACCCTCCTTTCTTTCCTACTTGTTGCACCATTATCTTAATTCAAAGATCAAGATAATTTTTTCAACTCCCTTTGACCTGCTTTCCTTTGCTTCAACAGCTGCTTTCTCAGCCCTTCACTACTTTGTGGAGTTCCTATGGAATCTTCAACTGCCAAAAACAACCATAGACTCTACTTTAAACAAATTCCCAGGTTTTTGCTAATCCTGTCAATCATACCTATCACCTCAGCCAAGACTCCTCTAAACTTTTCTAGCGTGCTCTTCCCCTGATCCTCATCCCTTTGCAAATCAATTGGTTATCTAAGCCTTCATAGAAAATGAGCTCCATCTTTGGGAGTGATGTAATAAATTTTTCTCCCTAGGGTAGCTTTCAAAAGCTTCAAATTTTTTTTTTTTTTTTGTCAGATCCAGGTAAAGGTCCAGCCTGCTACATGGGCTCATGAGTAGTTTTAAAGTTCCCACCCACTTCATAACATATTAGGCCTAGCCCTTATTCTTCTTAAACCAAAGCCCGAAAACTCTAGCCCTGATTCTGGATTGTCTCCTCTTCCCACAACTTCTGGCCTAGTTTTCTCATAGCCCACGTTAGAAAGCCTTAAGGAATTGCCTCGGTCTCTAACCACTCACCACATGGAACATATACCAATGCAGCCTTTTTTGCCTCATTTTTCAACCATTAAAAGTTGATGCAACTATGGAAGATTAATTTGTTACTAATTCACAAATTCATCTATTCAATATTTATTTTATGGGCCCACATGTGAAGCCTAATTAAAGTAAAATTCACGTAGTCTAAAATGTCTAGTTACATGTGTTCTAGGTTTGAAACAGTTTTTTATTACAGTTATATTTTTTATTTTACAAGCTATGATCAAAACAAAAACAAATACTAAGTAGATAGCTTATTGTGGGTTCCAGTTAGCTCAACTGGTAAAATCTCTGATGGTTGAATAAGAGATCTGGAGTTTAATCCCCACCTACACCAAAAACTAATTGGTGTCTTGGTCTTATGATAAAGAGCTATTCATCAGGAGCAGACGACATAGGTTGAAACTCTCTCAAAAAAACAAAAACAAAAACAAAACAAAACAAAAAAGTAGATAGCTTATTATTGTGGTTTTCCCTAAGTGAAAAAAATAATAATAACCTTTAACTCAAATGGTACTATCACAACCCGTCACATGCATGGTGTAAGTTATCAATCATAAAAGAAAAAATAACAAAAAATAATGAGAATAGCAAGTAGCTAGCATGAGCATTAAACTTAACGATAAAGAACTAAATTGCTAAAACAATTCAAACAAGTATTAAGTTGGATAATTAAAATCTCAACAGCATCATTAGAAAAGCCTCACCAGCTCTTCAGCAATACTGAAAGGAGTCACAATTATAGTAAAGTGACAGCAACATTTCAAATCTCCAATCCTCCCTAGGCCAAAAAGAAAAGGGGGAACATCCATTTCCAATGTACATGCCCTTCATATGTGGGGTGCATATTCATGCTAAGACCCCACCAATCAGCAACACACATGGCAACAAACTTATTTAAGTTCACATGCAGTTGCATCATGCACTAAAAGATGATGCATGACATGAAGTGCAGTTGCAACCAGTAGAAGAGTGGCTATATCTCCAAACTTCACTTGTTTTTATTGTTTCTCCTATCCTAGAAAGCACGGACGCGGCTGGGAGGGTGCCGCACCCGAGTCCGACGCGGCCCGACGCGGGACGCGGCGTCCGACGCGGTTGCCCGCGCGTCGGTGCCGTGTCTGAGTTTTTTTTTTTTTTTTTCTTCTCGGATTTGCGCCGACTCGGCTCGATTCGCGCCGACGCGGCTAGATTCGCGCCGAATCGGCTTCGATTCGCGCCGAACCGGGCTGATTCGGCCAGAATCGGGCCGTATCGGGTCGTATCGGCCGGCGACCGAAACTTCCGATACGGCCGAAACAGGCCGAAATCGGCTTTGAAACTTGCTGGAAAATCCGAAATTCACACCTCAGAGGCATAGTTATGTGTTTCTTGCCTTCTTCTTTCTTTGTTTTGTGAATCAAGGCATAGTAATGTGTTTTTTAAAAATATTTTAATAGTAAAAATATATAGAAAATATAAATAAAAATATTTTTAATAATTTTTTAATAGCCGAGTCCCGCCGCACCCGCACCCTACTTTTTCAAAAATTGCCGAGTCCCGCACCCGTACCCGCACCCGCACCCGAGTCTCGAAACGCACCCGTGCTTCATAGCTCCTATCAGACCTATTAATGGGCTCATGAAAAACTGAAAATAATAATAACCTGCAAACATTTTCCAATGGCAACAAAGGGCTGTACATCTCCTCGTGTTCCAACAATAAGCATCACAATTTGCAGCGGAGGTATATCTTGAACCTCAGTTGTGTCTACAGGTTCTGCATCAGCAGCTTCATTATAAACAACTCCAGTACCAAAATCAAGAGCTTGGGGTTCAATATCTCCTGGAACTTCAAATTGTATGGTCCCATCATCTTTAACCATAGCAACTCGTTTTAACCATTTAAGCTGCAGAGTTTTTCAAGAATTGTCAATATCCAGACACTACAGTACAAAACCATGAAATTATAAACAATAGGTAGAACTTCAATACATGCATACACATACATAAAAACAGACATACACAATACATGCGCACAAACAAGCATACATACATACATATTATGGATATGTGGGTGTATATATAAGTCCAATGTTCACCAACTCTCCTATATTAATCTTGTTCAAATATCAAAAAAGATTGTGAATATGAGTGTTTTTTTTTAATAAGTAAAAAATAAAAATTACTCAAGATGGTGAGCATTCCGTAACCTAAAAGAATTACCAAATATAATAATGATAATGACACACAAAAAAGAAGTGAATCAGTGAAATCTCTTAACATATTACAATTTGTAAGACCCCAGACTTGAGCGGGTGATCCCTGCCTAATTTATCCAGTTAGCTTTTCTCGATGGTACTCAAATACTATTTGTGCGAGTTCCTTTGGTTTGACTAATGTTATTTTATTTTATTTTTTGGGAAAGGTATGGTAGGACCTTAAAACATTCTAATAAAAATGTCTATCTATAAAGTGCTGAGTTAAAGAGGGAATAATGCTCGCATAGAGATGATAAGTGGGAGAAAGAATTATAATAGGTAACAAAATATAATCATGAACATACGATGGACTAAAACATAAGGAAAACAAAACATGGCAGCAACAATAAGTCCAATTAGATACACAGTGGGCTTCCAAGTGTTTTGGGCCCAAACCGATACCCACCTCCTCCTTCTGTTCAGTGGGAGCCCGTATCACCCATTTAAAAGAAGATCTTCCACCCTTAGAGTTATCCCATGAGACCCGTCGTTTCCCATTCTCAGCCACCTCCACTATTAATCCCTTCCCAATCCAACGTGAATCCCTCAAATCACGCCCCTTCCCATTTTCAGCTTTATTTGAATTCAAGCTGAAAATTAATGGAAATCTTGGTTTATTATGCACCGGTAATTTCTCACCTAAATTAATACCCAAATTAATGCTCCTCTCTCTCCCTTCCCCTCCCCTCACGACTGTTGTACCAGGCTGATTCACCGGACCATCCACAACCTGATTCCGTGGTTGTTTCAGAGACACCGCCGTCGTTTCCTTTGTCCTGTTCTGCTGTTCCTCCCCCATCACCCCATCTATAATGTTCTGTCCTACATCCTTGATTTTAAGGATCGGTTAAATACCACCTTTTGCCTGCACTGGACCCTTCACTGTCTCGACAAAAGACCGAGATGGATGAACCACTGAATTACGCTTTTGTGTCTGAGGGATAAACTTTGCATGGCATATTGATTGGATTCTAACATCTTCCTCAATTCTAGGCCAAACACCTTCCAACCACGTTTTTCTTTCCCATTAGGGATTATGACAGACCTCCGGAGCCCACCAACTTTAAGTTCAGACACTAGCAGGAACTGACCAAAAGAGTTTGATCCCCGTTGCAAAGTGTAGGCAGTATCACCTTCCCTAAGCGTGAAAAATTGTTTAGGATTTACCCCGATCACCGTGTGTTCTATATTTTTCATTAACCATGCTGCCGCGCTTTTGCCCATAAACACTGATTTCATGAAGTATTTGCCCCGTTCAAAGATTCGTAACGCGAAAAAATTCCCTCCTTCCTCCACCACCAACTGAAAAAGCTTCGATTCAATGAAAAAACTACGTATCCCTTCTACACCAAATCCCGATGGGTTGGAAGAGAACCCCACGGTCTCTCCATCTTGTTTAGTGGTGCCGGTAGAGTTGTCGAGGAGTGAGAATGAAAGAAGTTTCTCGGTCTCTTAGTTGCATGTGGAGTCGCCGGCGACAGCGGTGCAGATCGATGCAGATGGATACGTGTTTGCTCAGCCGTGGTGTGCTTCGCCGGTAGGAGTGTCGGGTTGCACCAAAAATATTCAGCATATGGTTTTCAGGTTCAGCCCAGACCGGAACAGTATTTTGGGCTCAAATAGGCTGTCGGGTGGGTTGGTTTCTAAAGATATGAGGTCGGTGACTCTTGTATTTGTGCCGTGACTGGTAGGACCCTCTTTCCCCGATCTTTTTCTGGAGTTTTTGCGTGATGGGTCACTAGGTTTTGGAGTATCGGGTAAGGAGGCAAATTCCTCCTCTAGTAAGGATCTGTTAAGCATTCCTAGGGAGGTCACGCTTGTGGAGGATGCAACTGATTTTTCTGTGGGCTTTGGTGAAGCAGAATTGTCGGATTGTTTACCTTTGCAGATTATTGATCCGAGTGAGTCAAAAATTTCAGCGGAGTTGGAGGAGGTCACTGAGGTCTTGAGTATTAAGGCTAAGTTAGATATTTCTGGGTGGGTGAAACATAGACTTCCTGGTTTCAGTAAATTGGTTGGGTTGTCAATGACTCGACATGAGAAGCTGTGCATTGCTCTCTTACAAAGGCTAGAAACTGAGATGGAGGCTGCCAATGTGTTACACCGGAAAGTTACTGGTAGCCAAAAAGGGCCTAAGTCCAAAAACAAGGGACATAGAGAGCTGCGAAACTTGATCTCCTCGGTGAATTATGATGGGAGATAGAGGTTTGGTTCTGTGCTGGTGTCAGTAGGTGGGGATTTTTTGTGGTAATGAAGTTAAGAATGATTTCGTGGAATGTTAGGGGTTTAAATGATCCTCGAAAATGACTTGTGGTGAAGAATTTGTTGCGGGAGTGGAAGTGTGATGTTGTTTGTTTACAAGAGACGAAAATTACTAGCATGAATAGACAGCTGGTTTGTAGTTTGTGGAGCTGTCCATATGTGGATTGGGCTGTTTTGGAGGCTAATCGGACTGCTGGTGGTATTTTGATTATGTGGGATAAAAGGGTTTTGGATAAGATGGAAGTTATGGTTGGTACATTTTCAGTTTCAGTAAAGTGGCAAGGGGTGGGGGACGGTTTTATATGGGCATGTTTAGGGGTTTATGGCCCAAATGAGAATAACGAGAGGGGTCACATGTGGGATGAGTTGGTGGGTATTCAGCAGTATTGGAGGATACCATGGTGTTGTTTTGGGGATTTTAATATTGTTCGTTTTCCTAGTGAGCGTAGGGGTGAGACAAGGTTGACCCTGGCTATGGAAAAATTCTCTGAATTTATTGAGAATCTTAACTTGATTGATTTGCCTTTGGAAGGAGGTAGCTACACATGGTCAAGTGGTACTGATCAACCAGCGATGTCTAGGATTGATAGAGCCTTGGTCACTCCAGATTGGGAGGAACATTTCCCAGATGTAATTCAAAGGATTTTACCCCGTCCTATCTCAGATCACAGTCCAATTCTTTTGGAGGCAGGGGGAATGGCAAGGGGGAAAAGTCCATTCAGATTTGAAAATATGTGGTTGAAGACAGAGGGGTTTGTGGATAGAGTTCAGTCCTGGTGGAATCGGCATTCTTTTGTAGGTACACCTAGTTTCGTGTTTGCGAAAAAATTGAAGGCTCTGAAAGAGGACATTGTACAATGGAACCACCGAGTGTTTGGTAATATAGAGCGCCAAAAGAAACAATTACTGGAGGAGTTAAAAATATTAGATGCTAAGGAAGGGGATTTTGGTCTCACTGATGGAGAGCAAGGTCATAGGGCAGATTTGAGGTACCAGGTGGAGCATCTTCTTTCCTGGAAGAAATTTCCTGGAGACAGAAATCTAGGATGTTATGTATCATGGAGACAAAAATCTAGGATGTTATGTATCAAGGAAGGGGATAATAATACCAAGTTCTTCCACAGAATGGCTAACTCCCATAGAAGGTATAATCATTTAAGGACCTTGGAGGTGGATGGGGTGGTATTTGAGGAGGAATCTGAGGTAACTAATCAGGTAGTCCAGTTTTATAAAAATTTGTACAAGGAGTCTAAGGGGTGGAGGGCTTTTGTGGAGGGCTTGGAGTTTGATCGTATTGGGGATATGGAGAGGGTTTGGCTTGAAAGGAAGTTTGAGAGAGAGGAGATACTTCAAGTCGTAAATGATTTGGAGGGGGATAAAACTCCAGGTCCGGATGGGTTTACTATGGCGTTTTATCATCATTGTTGGATAGTAGTGGAGAAAGACGTCTTAGCGATCTTTGAAGAGTTTTTTCAACATTGTAAGTTTGAAAAATCCCTTAATGCTACCTTCATTGCTTAAATTCCTAAAAAGAATGACGCCTCTAATATTAGAGATTTCCGGCCTATTAGCTTGGTGGGGAATGTGTATAAAATCTTGGCTAAGGTCTTGGCAAATTGTTTGAGAGTGGTTTTAGATCAGTTGATCTCTGAGACTCAGAATAGCTTTGTGGGTGGGAGACAAATCCTTGACTCGGTTCTTATTGCGAATGAGTGTGTGGATAGTTGAAGGAAGAGTAGGGTTCCTGGAATCATTTGTAAACTTGATATTTAGAAAGCACGATCATGTAAATTGGGAGGCTCTACTGTATTTGTTGAATAGAATGGGCTTTGGAGTGAAGTGGTGTAAGTGGATTCGTGCTTGTATTTCCACAGTTCAATTCTTTGTTTTGATTAATGGGTCTCCAACTGATTTTTTTGGTAGTTCAAGGGGTTTAAGACAAGGGGATCCGTTATCTCCTATGCTGTTTTTGATTTTGATGGAGGTGTTCAGTAGGATGTTGAGAAGAATGGAGGGAGCTGGCTTGTTCTGTGGTTTTAAAGTTGCGGGTAGGAGGGGTGGTGGGGAATGTGTGTCACATCTATTGTTTGCAGATGATACTATCCTCTTTTGTGATGCAAATGTGGAGCAAATTCTTCATATTCGGTTGTTGTTACTCAGTTTTCAGGCGGTAACAGGTTTGAAGGTCAATGTGCACAAGAGTGAAATGGTTCCAATAGGGGAGGTTGATGATGTGCATGCCCTGGCTGAAATTTTGGGCTGTAGAGTTGGAACGTCGCCTATGTCTTATCTAGGCATGCCGTTGAGGGCTACACACAATTCCCCTTCAATTTGGAATCTTATTTTGGAAAAAATTGAGCGGAAATTAGCTGGGTGGAAGAAGTTGTATTTGTCTAAGGGGGGTCGATTGATGTTACTCAAGAATACGTTATCTAGTCTTCCTACCTATTTCCTATCTCTATTCACCATTCCTACTTATGTGGCTAATAAAATTGAAAAGTTGCAAAGGGACTTTCTATGGGGTGATAGCAAGATTCATCTGGTAGGATTGGATAAAGTTTGTGCGCCTATAGCCAACGGTGGCTTGGGATAAGGAAACTTACTACTTTCAACAAGGCCTTATTGGGGAAATGGCTGTGGCGGTTTGGGAAGGAAGAGGATCGGTTATGGAGGAGAGTGGTAGCGTCAAAATATGGGGAGGATTGGGGGGGATGGACCTCAAAGCTAGGTAGGGGAGTTTATGGGTGTGGTTTGTGGAGAGGTATTCGTATGGGATGGGAGGATTTTAGCAAGAATTGTCAATTTGTAGTTGGGCTGGGGAATAGAGTGAGATTTTGGCAGGATGGGTGATATGGGGATCAATCTTTCCAAGTGGCTTTCCCAAGGCTGTATGGTATTGCCATTGATAAGGAGGCATCTGTAGAAGCTTCTTTGTCTAGGCAGAGGGTGGAGAATAGAAGAATTTGGAATGTTCGTTTTATTCGAGAATTTAATGATTGGGAGATGGATGAAGGGCTGCATTTTCTTCGTATATTGGGAGCTAATACTCCTCCAATGGATGTTAGAGACCGGATGAGATGGAAGTTGAAGCCTAATGGGGAGTTTGACATCCGGTTGTATTATAACAAATTGCGGGCTTCTCTCTCAATTGTCTTTCCTTGAAAAGATATATGGAGAGTAAAGGCCCCTAGGCGAGTTTCTTTTTTTGTTTGGTGTGTAGCTTGGAATAAAATCCTAACGGATGATAACCTGAGAAGATTGAGGGGATTGGATTTTGTAGATTGGTGCATTATGTGCCGGCATTGTGGAGAGACGGTAGATCACTTACTTCTTCATTGTGAGATGGCTTATCAGTTGTGGAGCTTTGTCTTAATCACTTTTGGTTTGTCTTGGGTTATACCTAATCGATCCTAGATTTGCTTTTTGACTGGTGGAATTGGTTGGGAAAGCATTTGTCTCAGGTTTGGAACTTAGTTCCGTTGTGCATCCTATGGTGTATTTGGAAGGAAAGGAATCGGCGGACTTCTGAGGATGTGGATAGCTCCGGTGTTCAAATGATTGCTTCTTTCAGTGGAACTCTTTTTGATTGGTCTCGAGCATGGGGACTCACGACTTGTGATTCTCTCCCGTCTTTTCTTAGCTCTCTTTCTCTTTTGTAATTATTATGTTGTTGGTTTTCTTTTTTTGTTTTTTCTCTGTTTTCTTCTTCTTGTATTTTCTAGGTTTGCTCTATGTTTTTCATGCATAGAGTAGCCATTCGTATATATAACATTCTTACTTATCAAAAAAAAAAAAAAGTCCAATAACAATTATTTAGGTTCAAAAAAATTAGTTTAACTACACCAAATATTTGGACCATATCCGTCCACTGGAACAATATGCCATTAAGTGGTTTTGTAGTCAGTTATAATTTAGGAAAATTTTCACCTCCTATTAACATAAAACACATAAATGCTATAACAAGGGTAACGTGAATATACACACCACTCAATTGCATATCTATTGGTTTGGTTTTATTATAAGTTCTTTCCTATTTCATAGGTACTCCAGCTAAGGTAATACATGTATATAGTCTTTTTTCTTTTTCTTTTTTGATAAGTAACGTAAAAATATTATTAAAATTATTAATAATAGAGAAAGTGCCAAGCCGAGTACATTGGGGATGTACTATGGGGGCACAAATCAGGAACCAAAAGTACAACAATCAAGAAACATAGGAAGAGAAGAACAAGAAAAATGAGAAAAGACCACACTCCATTCAAAGAGAGTGTGCAAGAAATACATGTATATAGTAAATACATGATTGATATGGGTTTAAGACTATATACTAAATACATGTATATAGTCTTAAACCCATATCAATCAATAACTATTAGTTTCAATCAAGTAAAAAACATATATGATATGTCACCTACCTAAGCACTAAATTCAAAGAAAAAATAAGCTAAATGAGCATGATGCCAAATTGCAAAAGCATGAGTTAAAATTTATTTATGTATCAAACCTTCTTCTTGAGTGGAATTTTCTCATCAAAAAACTTCATTGCCAACACTCCAAGCCTGCTATTTTGCTTGGACTTACTAAGCTCACTCGAACTTGAACTCGAACTCGCATCTGATCTTCCAACAGCCGACACTTCCCCAGGCACACTTTGTGTTGATGAATTACTCTCAGTAATCCCTAAGCAAAGCACATTCATAAATTAAAATTCTAATACATCCTAATGCCTAAAATGCTTCTAATTATTATTCAAACATATAACCACAACCATCCCATTGATTAAAACCACAGGCTTCCCACATTTATATCTAATGAATGGAAGGGATATAACACACAACAACAGAAGACCACGAGGCACAGTGACCTCAAAAACAGAAAATTATTACTTCTTGTATGTAATCATATAAATAATTTAAATTCTATAAATATTTATCCATAAATAAAAACACAGCCAAAATCATCCCATTTGACCCTAGCCTTATATCTATAAATTCTAATTGAAAACTGAGTAACTCAGAATTCAAAAAAATTTAAATTTTAGACAATTCATGGGAAAGAATAGAATACCTAATTAGCATATAGCTTATGGTTCAATGTAGTTCTAATAATTTTTTTTTTTTTTGGAAAATTCAATTGTGACAACAAGTGAAATAGGGCTTCCAGTGTACTTGGTTTTTTTCTAATAAAATTTCTTACGTTACTTATAAAAAAAAAAAAAACACAAGTGAAATAGGGGGATTTGAACCTTGGTTATCCTTTTAAAAGACACCGGGCAATGCCACTAAGCTACAAAACTCTTGTCAATGTAGTTCTAATGATACCTCCTACGCTTTCAACTTTTTTAATCACACCACCTGTGAAATCCAGTTATTTTAATCAACTACTTCCAGTTCCATCAATTTACTTGTAAAACCATGAAAATTAACCATATGAGATCCACACAACCATGCATACTCTCTCTCTCTCTCTCTCTCTCTCTCTCTCTCATAACACACCTTTGGTATTCAATAATTCTCATGTGAATAATTTTCATTAATGATTTTTATTGGAGATAGATATAAAAAGTTGATTAAAACAATTGGATGCCACAAGAGATGTGATTAGAAAAAAAATTAATTGAAATCCGGGGTTGTCAATAGAATTGCATTAAATCACAAGGAATGCGTGCATAATATATATTATCTAACTAGTAAGAGACAATGGAAATATATATTTATAAAATAATAAATAAAAGACTAAAGTACTCTTTTGGCCTTAAAGTTTGGGGTTGTTTTTCATTTTGGCCTTAAAGTTTGGGGTTGTTTTTCATTTTGGGGTTGTTTTTCATTTTGGCCTTAAAGTTTGGGGTTGTTTTTCATTTTGGCCTTTTACATTTTAAAATTTTCATTTTGACATTTCCATATTTGATTCTGTTTTCATATTGACCTTGCTAACCAATTAAGCAAAATTTTGAAAATGAAAACAACCCGAAACTTTAAGGACTAAAAGTGTACTTTAGCAACAAAAAAAAAGGGAGATATAATAACTATTAAACACACACACACTTTAATATTAGTTCTCATGTCACTACCTAAGATGCTTCACATTTTTCTTATAAAATAAAAATGACCCTCATCATTGCATTAATTAAAACCGTTCCTTTCCCAGTTCGGTTCCCACATTGCTACCCATTTGTAATTAGTGAATAAAAGAAGCAACTAACCACAGGAGACAGTGGCACCGAAAACACAAAGATAACTTCTGTTAGAGATATATTAGACATATTAGCCCAATACAATAGGCCTAAGCCCACTTCTGCTTGTACTAGTAGTCTAGTGTTTAGTCGCCTATATATACTCATGTTAGGGTTCATTGTAACACAGGTTATTGTACTACACTCTTATACAATAAAGATGTAGCCCTTAAGGGATTCCTCCGTGGATGTAGGCCGACAAGGCTGAACCACGTAACCCTCATGTTCTCGGTGTTCCTATTCTATGCTTTTCCTTCCGCATCCATTCTAGCATATACAACATGGTATAACACATTGTGTTGCTAATAATTTATTTAACATGGTATCAAAGCCAAATTTCGTTCTTGGCATCAAACAAACATCTCTACACAGCAAAGAAGATTCTCACGTGCATACCACCGTCTGAAGTCACACATTTTTGTCTGCTGGATCTAGACTCCACGGCATCTCACAACCACCATGGCTCTGTGCTGTGTCAAAATCCAACAACCAAGCAAGCCGTGACTTAACTTATCAGATCTGCGCAAATCCAAGCTTTGCCTGATGAAACCAACACCACATACGTGCTCCACAACCTCCCTCGACCAAAACCTAGAAATCCGGTCACCCGAAGCCCTGCCACGCGCCCTCACGCGCCTCTAGGGTTTCTGGAATCTCCTACACGTGCCAGTGGAGATCTCACACGCCTTCCAAGCGTCGAAGAACTACGTCAGCCCTGGACACGTCATCAGACACGTCAGCTCGCCACGTCAGCAATGATGCCTCGTCAGCACCACGTCACCTAGCTGACCATTGACCCGGACCACCAGGATCTGACCCATGAGCACTGACCGTTGACTTTGACTTTTTGCGTTGACCTTTGACCCAAAGTCAAAATTTCCGAAAGGGCCTATCTTGCTCATTTTTTCGCGTAGATTCTAATTTTGGACTTTGTTTCTTCATTTGAAACTCTGAAATTGGTCAATTGGCATATTCTTCATTGTGGTTTCTTCAAAGGCATTCTTCAAGGCATCTCCAAGTGATCTTCTCATACTTATCCAACCTCAAGCCTTCATCGAGCTTCCGCCTTGAGTTTGAGGGAGGGTGTTAGAGATATATTAGACATATTAGCCCAATATAATAAGCCCAAGTCCACTTCTGCTTGTACTAGTAGTCTAGGATTTAGTCACCTATATATACTCGTGTTAGGGTTCATTGTAACACAGGTTATTGTACTACACTCTTATACAATAAAGATGTAGCCCTTAAGGGATTCCTCCGTGGATGTAGGCCGACAAGGCTGAACCACGTAACCCTCGTGTTCTCGGTGTTCCTATTCTATGCTTTCCCTTCCGAATCCACTCTAGCATATACAACATGGTATAACACGTAGCGTTGCTAATAATTTATTTAACAACTTCAAATTTTGTCCAATAAACAAAATGTCCGCAATCAATCATTCCATTAATTTCAATTGTACCCTTTCCACATTGGTAATTCCAAAACAGAAAACTCAAAAATGTTTTAAAATCAGGAAAAAAAATTAAAGAGAAGACAAACCACAACACAAACTACATATTTGACCATTTAAATATACTTAAAGTCATGCTGCAAATTTTGCAAACAAAGGACAAATAACCACCATTATCACAATTATTTCAATTATACTCTATCTAGAAATAATAAATTTTAAAGAATTAACCGTGTGTGTGTGTACATATATTAATAACAGGATTAACTCAGAAATGCTAAATTTTAGAGAATTAATAAGGAGAAGTGTAAAACCCAACCAAAAAAAATAAAAATAAAGGACGAATTTGATCATGAAAATTTAAATAAATAAACCAAGATTATGGCGATTATTTCAATTATACCATTGTCACATTCAATATGTAAGTGATCAGGAATGTAAACAAATTTAGAGAATTAAGAATTCTTAAACATTTGATAAATAAAAGAGAAAAAAAAATGGAAACGGGTTACGGGAGGCATTTAAAAAATGTAATTGATTTCAAACTAGAAACAGGAAGGTAATAAAGTAGAAATTTGATACCGTGGAACGTAGAAGAGACATCAACATTGGCGGAAGGTTGAGGTCGAAGATCGAGGGATGCAGATGAGGAGGAGGAGGCGGAGCTGTGGCGATGATGATGACAATCCTCCATATATATTTTAAAGTCTAACACAACACAATGATTCAAGAATGAATGAAACACGCCTGATTGATTGATTAGAAGATTATCTCTCCCCTCAAAAAATGTGTGTGAATGCAAGCAATTTTTGGAATATTTGTGATATTGTGTAAGGACGAAGGAAACCGATTTGGGGAATATTGCTTTTCTTTCCTTTTTTTTTCTCTTTTTTTAATTTTTATAGGTGTTTTTATTTAGGAGAAATTACAACTTTCCAAAAGTTGCCTACCTGTCATTTAAAATTTGACACTTTACTAACTTTAGATTGGCTCAGTTAAAATTCTGTAACTCATCTTTGTTAAAAATAAAGCTAAATATGTAATTTTACTACACTTTTACATCTCCAAAAACACAAAATACATAAAAATACAAGATTAAAAAGAATCCAATGAAACATTTGCATTATAGAATTTCAAACCAACTTAAATTTTTGTCACACCTCATACGGGTAAAGTGTCAAATTTCAAATTACAGGTAGGCAACTTAAATTTCAACCAAAAAATAAGTTCACTGGCAGCTCCACGTTCAGTTCAAGGAGGTCACAAGACCAACTTGACCTAAAAAAAATTATTATATATAAATTTTAAAAATTTATGATTTTTTTAATCCTTAAAAAATATTTGTAACCACCCAAAATGTTTTTAGGCCTAACATAATTAAATTTTAGACAAAACTTGGTAATAAACTTTGTTGTAAACTAAGACTATAACTCTACTCAATATTTTTTTTATTATACATGAATTTTGACAAATCCACGAATAGATTAAATTTTTTTCTTATATCCTCCATACTTGCAAAATTTCAAGAAAATAAAAAATTAATATCTATGTCATCAATCAAATCTTTAAATTTCAAATTTTTGTAATCTAAAATTATACATAAAAAATAATTTTATGGATCAAAAGTAAATAACATATTATTGATATGAAATTTGACATGCGTTTTAAGAACATAAAAAACATGCAATTCAACAATTAGATTTTCAAAATATGTGGTCATATTAATTTATTTAATGAGATTTGTAGCCTTAGGGTACAATTAAGTTTGTAGCCAAATTTTGTTCTTAAACTTTAGTCCACTTAACAATATATTAGGTCCTTACAAATAAAAAGAAAAATCCCAAGAAATTTTGTATCTAACTAAAATTTTGATAGAGATGTAACTTGCAATATTGGTAATAAGACTATAATGCAAAATTTTCAAAATAAAAAAATTTGTAGAAAGAAATTGTAAGACTTTATGTATTTGTGTGAGTGCATTTTTTTTTTTTTAGATCGATATATGAAGTTCTCTTTTAATTAAATTTTGTGTAATTTAAATTTCTTAATGACCACTCTGAAAAATATTTCTACAACTACTATTGGATAAGTTGTAATTTACCCATTTATTTATTTACAAAGAAAGTAAAAAGAGTATTATTAATTAATATATTAATAAAGAAGCCAAGATTGACTGACATTTGTGTCACTCTCACTCAAGTCAGAATTAGGAAGGTCATTTTGGATATACACCATTATCAGTTTCTTTAGGACATTTTCCTCTATTTTTGTTTGTGTTTAAAATATTTAGTATTCTTAAAATAAAAAATAAAAAATAAATAAAAAAGTCAGAATTAGGAGATATTAGGTGGTGGTGTAAGCGTATTGGATACGTGGAAAGAAACCGTATGGCTTTTAACTTTATTATATGATGATGATGATGATGATGATGATGATTATTTTGTGAGAAACAAAATGCACGGTCACAGACAGACTCTCTCGTTGGAGCGCCAAATATAAAATGCAACAATACGCGGACAACTGTGTTTGTATTGGAATTGGAGTTCCCACCTTTGGTTTTACCTCCATTTCTTCGCTTATCCAACTGTGAAGTTGCTTGCCCTACTCTAAATTTCAATTATATTTTTGTATTATTTGTTGATTTTTTTTTAAAAGATTTTTAGTTTAGAAAAATTACTTATATCTCACCCCCAACTTACCACTCCAAGCTAGCCCATGGATATGGATATCCCCAAGTTCTCTTAACAAGGGGTAATACTTAGGGTTCATTTGGGAACAGCTTTTTTAACTTTTGCTGAAATTTTTTTACTGAAAGTATACTAAAATATACTTATACCTTGAAAAAAGTAGGAAAAAAAAGAGAAAAAGTAGAAAAAAAATGATATTTTAAAAAGTTATACATAAAAGATAAAAACTAAAAGATGAAACTGATGCCTAACACACTTATAGCCCAACATGGGCAGTGTTTTTTTTTTTTTAAATTTAATTATGTCATAAAATTATTGAATTTAATTATTACTAGTATGTAACATGTGCTTGCGCATGTGAATTATCAATAGTAGTGGTACTATGGGTTATTAAACATATTGGACATTAGTTAATATAATTTATTATGGCATGAATATATTCAAAATTTTATCATTTTAGAACTACTCATACATATTTTACTTTTTTTGGAATTGAATTAGATTGTTGCACGTTTCATATTATTGGTGATTGTTGGAGTTGCTCTCTATATGTTTGTCATAATGTTTCTATGATTGATTATTGACCACAATTTGATATTTTGATTTTGGCCTTTGTTTCATAGTAAGAGCCTATTGTATTGTCAGTTTCTTGCACTTTGCTACAACATATACGACCATTAAATGAAGAATATTGAAAACTTTAAATGATAAACTAAAGTTGGAAATGGTTAAGAATTTAGATTAGATACTTTTGAAGAAAGTGTCAGAGCTATTTTATGAATTATTTTCTCTACTTATTTATCAAAAAAACAAAAGAAGTTGTCATCTTTCACTCGAATTTATACTCTATAACTGAATATAATAATGAAAGAAAAAAAAAATGCAATAAGCTTATTTTTACATCTATAATTAAAGCAATTATCATTTTGGTTTCCTATGCAATCATTTTCATAGTTAAATAATATAAGTAATGAACAATTTGGTCACGTAGCACACAAAAACATATTTTTTTGCTGCATTACTTTTCATTTGCAAAGTTGACATGAGGTATAATTAATTCCACCCAATTTTTGCTTCTATGTTTACAATATCAGCGTAGCAAGAAACCTTTCCTGCAAAATCATTTATTGGGTTAGTTTTAGTTTTCACAATAAAGAGATATTTGAAATATTTCATGATAAAGAAAACCTTCACTCCTCCTGCCCATTCCAATTCTTTAATTTATGGAAAGTGGGAGCAAATTTGAGTATGAAGCATTCCTTTCATATTGGTTGTCTGAGTATGTCTTCCCAATGCCTCTGTGTCACATTGAAAAGCAAAATTTTCCAATTGCAATACTGTTGGCTACTGGAACTCGAATTGTGCTTGCACCAGTGTAGATACTATATTTTGTCCGCCCTCGATTTGCATGTCAGACCCCTAAAAATCCAAAAATATTAACTTTTCACCATGGGACCACGAAACATTTAAATTGACGTGGCACAACCCGTTCGGGCATCGGAGCCCTCAAAGTACATTTTTAGGTCAAAATGACTAAAATGCCCCTGGTCAACTTTGGGTTGACCGAAAGTCAAAATTGATCAAAATCATTCCAGAACCACTTTTTTCATGTTTCTAAATCAAACTCAAGCTACTTGGAGATTTTTGTCACATTTGACTAAGTTTGACCCGAAGTTGAACCCCGAGAGCCCCAAAAACGAATGTTATAAATTTTGTTTCGGAAGCCGTTCCGAATTGGCTATTGGAATGAAATATTTTGGTACCGGTGTATCATTTCGGGATATGCTGTTATATATATAATTAATATAGTTATACATTTGTAAATATTATTTTATTTAAATGAATGAAGGGCTCCTAAAAAAAGAAAGAAAAAAAGTTCACCTTTTTTAGTTGAATCAATAACTTTTCATCCCAAATTGTTTTTCTTTTTAATTTATTATTATTTTAAAAGCCCAAACCATTTAGAAATTTTTGTTAATAGCAACCTACTTAATATTTAAAGAGCAACAATGGCCAACGTTCCAGACATTTCATTGAATATTTCAATGGAATATGCCATCAAAGCAATAAACATCCTAGCTGTCCATTTATCTCCATTGCACTCAGATTAAGTTAGCCCCAAAAACAAATATCAGATACCCAAAATCAAAGAACTCAAATTAAACAAGGAAGTGCTTCTTCAAGAGAACAAGCATAGACGTGCTTCAAGATTTTCTTTCATCCTTAGTACGCATTGTCCCCAGCTAATTATAAGCCATAGTGCCACCATCTCAACCTCCAAAGCGGCTACAATCGTCCTTCTCAATTCTTGGCTTACAATCTGTTGGATATTCTTATAAAAAATATTATATTTATTTTAATACTCATTAATGTGAATTGAGGAAATCAATTATCCCTTAATGTCAGATACATTAATTGCTAAATTTTGAAATTCAAATATAATTCAAAATTTGAATAGCTATTATCAATGGTTTTAATCAGGAAATTTATGAACATTAACGTGATATTAATACCATAATTGCCAGCATATTTGGTTTTATTACAAATATATACTTTCCATTCTAAACGTTTTGTATTCAAACGTTTTTATTTTAATACGACATAATAACGTCATATATGGAAGATATTTCAGCACTTAAATGGACAGCTATTGCTGAATTATTTTATGTTATAATAAGTTACCATATATACACAAGTGTTTACTATTTGGTTTAAGAAAAGTCAAAACAAATGGCAATATTTATGCATATTTTGAAATTGTATTAAATGGATTGGCATTTAATCTTCAGCCACCTTTATGGGACATTTAATTTCATAGCATCATGCTCCTTTCTTTTTGTTCTCAACATACAAAAGTCTGGCAAAAACAACCTCTTGAGTCTTGATATCCAGTCTATATTATATTATATTATATATAAAGAAAGCCATTGATTAAATATATTAATTTCAATAACTTTATGACCATTTAATTGATATCAAACCCTTTGATTCTTTGACTAAGGACAAGTTATAGGTCCGACTATATATATATATATATATATACATATATATGGAAAGAAAAAAAAAATTGATAGATACACATTATTTTTGAATTACAAAAGCTATAGACTTTCAAAAACAATTTTTATTATTGTTCTAAACACTTATCATCTACTGCTTCTTACTATTCACAAAATTATTTTATCTTTTACAAAATTTTATGGGAAAAGAAAGTACTATAGAGAGCTTATATCCTACGAGTAGTGTAGGCTCGCAAGGATAATCAGCAAAGGTGGCTGGGCTGTTGTATCCTAGGGACAACGTGCAGAAACTATTTGTCTAACTACATCGGATATACCGTAGACGGCACGATTTGTCTCAAGACAGTGACTTGGTCCACGCCTTATCTCTGCCACATCTTTTTGGTAAAATCAAACTGTGTAATTTCTAAGGAAAATTCAGGTACTATCTTTCCTTTATTTCCAACAATTTGAGACAAATTGATATGGAGAACACAAAATCATCATTGGAAAATGATAATGTTATGTCTAATTCCTCTGGAGCGGGTGATCTTAATAAGCCATTCTGCTTCCGTGGTATTAACTTTAAGAGGTGGAGACAAAAGACTTTATTTTATCTTACTCTCTTGAATGTGGCTTATGTGTTAACTAAGAAAAAACCAAAGAAAAAGAAATTTGAACAATTGACTGAAGAAGAACTTTCTCAACATGAAAAAGATGTTAAGAAATGGGATAAGGATCATCTTTATTGTAGAAATTATTTACTTAATTGTCTTTCTGATGATTTGTATGATTATTATGATCAAGCTTACAAATCAGCCAAAAAGATATGGAAGGCATTGAATCAAAAATATGATACAGAGGAAGCTGGATCCAAGAAATATGCATGTAGCCAATTTTTCAGGTTTCGAATGGTTGAAGGCAAGTCCGTGGTGGAACAATCCTATGAACTCCAAATGATTTCACAAGATGTTTGATCTGAAGGCATTCGAGTAGATGAACAAATGCAAGTTTCAGCCATCATTGACAAGCTGCCTGAGTCTTGGAAGGAGTTTGTCAAAGTCCTGAGACACAAGCAAAAGGAACTCTCCATTGAATCCCTTATCACCCGTTTGAGAGTGAAGGAAGAGGCAAGGAACCAAGACAAAGCTGTTGAACTCCATAGAGCAAGTGGTTCGAAGGTAAATTTTATTTCTTCAAATGAAAACATGCCAAAAGCCAATGCAAAAAATAATGACTATGTAAGGCCTAAGAAAAGAAATTTCAAACGTAGGCCAAATGGAAATCAGCCTCAACATAAGACCCACTCTAATCAAAGAAAGAACCAAGCACACCATCCTAAGCATGCTCCAAATAATGGCAGCCACACTAATAATAGCAATTATGCATGTTTTGTATGTGGAAAGCCTGGACATTCGGCTAGAAATTGTCATTTTCGAAAACATGGGCCTATGGCTCAAGCCAATGTCATTGAAGAGCCTCTTGTGGCTATGTTTACTGAGATTAATATTCTCGAAGGCTTAGGAGGGTGGTGGATTGATTCTGGGGCAACCAGACATGTTTGTTATGATAAAAATTGGTTCAAGACCTACACCATCTTGGATGAGAAAAAGAAAATTATGCTTGGTGATTCTCATACCATTGAAGTTGTGGGTATTGGAGAGGTGCTTCTCAAATTTACTTTTGGGAGAGAAGTCACTCTCAAAGATGTCTTTCATGTTCCTGACATTAGAAAGAATCTAGTTTCTATATTTTTGTTGAATAAGGCTGGTTTCAAACAAGTCTTTGAGGCTGATCGATATGTACTCTCTAAAAATGGCATGTTTGTTCGCAAAGGCTATGCTTGTGACGACATGTTTAAACTTAATGTTGAGATGAATGAAAATTCAAGTTTTGCTTATATTGTTTCTTGTGTGAATGTTTGGCATGGTAGATTATGTCATATTAATAATAAATATATGAAAAATATGAGTGGTTTAGGTTTAATTCCTAAACTTGAAAAATGTGAAATTTGTAGCATGACTAAAATTACTCAAAAGCCTCATAAATCAATTGAAAGAAATACTGAATTACTAGAGCTTATCCATAGTGATATTTGTGAATTTGAAGGACATTTGACACGTGGAGGTAATCAGTATTTTATAACCTTTATAGATGATTTTTCAAAATATTCATATGTCTATCTTATGAAGAAAAAAAAGTGATGCTTTTGAAAAATTATCAATTTTCTTAAAAGAAGTTGATAATACTTTTGATAAAAAGGTCAAAAGGTTTAGAACTGATAGAGGAAAAGAATATGATACTCTTGGTCTTACTAATTATATACAATCTCTTGATGTTGTTCATGAGACTACTGCCCCTTATTCTCCATCTTCAAATGGAGTAGTTGAACGTAAAAATAGGACTTTTATAAATTTAACTAATGCTATGCTTGTTAGTTCTAAGGCTCCTAAATATTTTTGGGGTGAAGCTGTTTTAACTGCAAATTTTGTTTTGAATAGAGTACCTCATAAAAAGACTTTTTTAACTCCTTTTGAATTATGGAAAAAATATAAACCAAATATGAATTTTTTCAAAGTTTGGGGTTGCTTAGCATTTGTAAGGCTACCTGACCCTAAAAGACCTAAACTTGGGGTAAAGGCTTCTACATGTGTATTTTTGGGTTATTATTTATATAGTACAACTTATAAATTTTTTGATATTGATAATAATACAATAATTGAATCTAGAGATGCAATTTTTCATGAAAATAAATTTCCATTTAAATATAAAAATAGTGGGGGTTTTGAACAACAAGAGAAATTTGAATGTTCAACATCTAAGTCAAAAGATGTTAATGAATATGAGATTGAACTTAGGAGGAGTAAAATACCTAGAATTGAAAAAGTTTTTGGTCCTGAATATTATGTGTATAATTTACAAGGTGACCCTACTTCTTTAGAAGAAGCTTTATCTTCTCCTAATTCAGGTTTTTGGAAAGAAGCCATTAATGATGAGATGGATTCTATTATATCTAATAATACTTGGAAACTTGTAGATTTACCTCCAGGTTGTAAAACAATTGGATGTAAATGGGTACTTAGAAGAAAATTAAAACCTAATGGATCTATTGAAAAATTCAAAGCAAGGCTTGTAGCTAAAGGTTTTAAAGAAAAAGAAGATATTGATTTTTTCGATACTTTTTCTCCTGTTACTAAAGTTACATCTATTAGATTATTGATTGCTATAGCAACCATTCATAATTTGATGATACATCAAATGGATGTAAAGACGGCATTTCTAAATGGCGATTTAGAAGAAGAAATCTACATGGACCAACCAGAAGGTTTTACAATACTAGGTAATGAGCACAAGATATGTAAATTATTAAAGTCTTTATATGGTTTAAAACAAGCACCTAGACAATGGCATGAGAAATTTGATCAATGTTTGCTTTCTAATGGTTTTAAAACAAATGAAAGTGACAAATGTATATATTATAAAACTTTTGATGATGCTCATGTTATAATTTGTTTATATGTTGATGATCTTCTAATTTTTGGTCCTAATATGGATATTATAAATGCTGCCAAAATGCTTCTTAAAAATAACTTTGATATGAAAGACTTAGGAGAAGCTAATGTGATTCTTGGCATGAAAATTTCTAGAACTTCAAATGGCATATTTGTAGATCAATCTCATTATATAGAAAAAAATTTTGAAAAAATATAATTACTTCGATTGTAAACCTGCAAGTATTCCTTTTGACTCTAGTGTGCATCTTTTTCCTACTAAAGATGAAAATGATATTTACAATTAAAAGGAATATGCTAGTATTATTGGTAATCTTAGATATTCTACTGATTGTACTAGACCTGATATTGCTTATGCCGTAGGAGTTTTAGCAAGATTTACTAGCAAACTTAATTTTGAGCATTGGAATGCCATGACCCAATTAATGAGATATTTAAAAAGAACTGCGCACTATGGTTTGCTATATCAAAGATATCCTGCTGTTCTTGAAGGATATAGTGATGCTAGTTGGAACACCTTATCAGGTGATTCTTTGTTTACCACTGGCTATGTATTTACAATAGGTGGTGGAGCAATAAGTTGAAAATCTAAAAAACAACAAATTATTGCTAAATCCACCATGAAGGCAAAATTAATTGTCTTACCTTCAACTAGTGAAGAAGTAGGTTGGTTACGAGATTTATTATCTGAAATTCCCATGTGGGAGAAACCTATTTCACCTGTCTTAATTCATAGTGATAGTACTGCCACTATTGGTAGAGTGCGCAATAAATACTATAATGGTAAATCCAGATCTATTAGAAGAAAACACAGTACTGTGAGATCATACATAAACAATGGTACCATAAATGTTTATTATATTAGTACAAATGATAATATTGCGAATCCATTAACTAAAGCTCTAGCTAGAGAAAAGATCTGGATAGCATCGAGGGGGATGGGACTTAAGCCCAAATAAGAATAAACTACCTATGAGGATACCCTACTTAGGGACTGGAGATCCCAAGAACTAGGTTCAAAGGGAAAAACTAATCATAGAATAGTTTGATTAACATGCACTAAATATATGTATGAGTACTAATACTCATGTCCCTCCCTATGGTGTGCGTGCATGTATCTTGTAACGTTATATAGGATGAGTTTTTATTTATTAAAAAAAAAACTCTTAATGTGGACTATAGCTCTTATGAGTGGGATGTTAGAGTTACAAGAACATCCTTGATAGCCACACCTAAGTAAGCATGGAAGTGAGGCCGCTTCCTTTGAGAATGGGGCTAGTTCTCTAAATAGCTCATGGATGCTGGGATTAAGCACAAGGCCGTAATGTGCTGGCTTAGAAGCTCGCTGTAGAGTATTGGAATATTATGTGTGTGATGTAATGTTTTGTATCCATAGAAAAAGTTATAGTTCAAGACTTAGATCACTATTAACTTTGGAACAATGTTGCTGAAACACTAAATGAGGGTTCAAGCCATTGGCACTCTCATTATGCATAATGTTCTACTTAACCCAAAAAAATTGTTCTTATAAATAAATAAATATATAAATATATATATTTACCTATTTATTTTTTATAAAAATAAGTGGGGGATTGTTGGATATTCTTATAAAAAATATTATATTTATTTTAATACTCATTAATGTGAATTGAGGAAATCAATTACCCCTTAATGTCAGATACGTTAATTGCTAAATTTTGAAATTCAAATATAATTCAAAATTTGAATAGCTATTGTCAATGGTTTTAATCAGGAAATTTATGAATATTAACGTGATATTAATACCATAATTGCCAGCATATTTATTACAAATATATACTTTCCATTCTAAACGTTTTGTATTCAAACGTTTTTATTTGAATATGACATAATAACGTCATAAATGGAAGATATTTCAGCACTTAAATGTACAGCTATTGCTGAATTATTTTATGTTATAATAAGTTACCATATATACACAAGTGTTTACTATTTGGTTTAAGGAAAATCAAAACAAATGGCAATATTTATGCATATTTTGAAATTGTATTAAACGGATTGGCATTTAATCCTCAACCACCTTTATGGGACATTTACTTTCATAGCATCATGCTCCTTTCTTTTTGTTCTCAACGTACAAAAGTCTGGCAAAGACAACCTCTTGAGTCTTGATATTCGGTCTATATTATATTATATATAAAGAAAGCTATTGATTAGATATATTAATTTCAATAACTTTATGACCATTTAATTGATATCAAACCCTTTGATTATTTGGCTAAGGACAAGTTATAGGTCCGGCTATATATATATATATATATATATATATATGGAAAGAAATAAAAATTGATAGATACACATTATTTTTGAATTACAAAAGCTACAAACTTTCAAAAACAATTTTTATTATTGTTCTAAACACTTATCATCTACTGCTTCTTACTATTCACAAAATTATTTTGTCTTTTACAAAATTTTCTAGGAAAAGAAAGTACTATAGAGAGCTTATATCCTACGAGCAGTGTAGGCTCGCAAGGATAATCAGCAAAGGTGGCTGGGCTATTGTATCCTGGGAACAACGTGCATAAACTATTTGTCTAACTACATTGGATATACCGTAGACGGTACGATTTGTCTTAAGACAGTGACTTGGTCCACGCCTCATCTCTGTCACATCTTTTTGGTAAAATCAAATTGTGTAATTTTCAAGGAAAATTTAGGTATTATCTCTCCTTTATTTCCAACACAATCTAAAACGGAAAGAGAGAGAAGTGAAATAAGATGAATCTGAGAGGGTATGAGAGGAGTTTGTTAGGTACCGACTGAAATTAGCTTACAAGCCGAAATGGACAGAATAGACTAGAATAGGTCGGAATTTATACCAAGGTGGAACGTAGGTGTGATTTGTACCAGTTAACTGACCGGTAAGAAATTTTCCAACCATTTTGGCTGTAACGGAAAGAAATCTAGAACATTGCCAGAAACCTTAATTTCATCAAAACAGGTTAAAACCAACACTATTGCGAATATTATTGAATTTCCTTTCCAACGACTATTTATGGGTCAAAATCAGAGTTAAAACGGTTGAGATATCTTGAAAACCGTATTGGGTGCGTCAACTTGCTTCCTAAGGCCATAACTTTTTATCCGGCCGTTAGAATTTCATTTTCTTTAGTGTTCTGGAAAGTAGATATCCATAAATATCCAGGAACACCAAGATCAACCCAATCAAAGTCTATGAAGGCATTCAAATATGCGATCAAAGTTGAACCGGGGAAAATGATAGGACCGTTGACGTTAGCATCAGCCCCCGCGCATCCTAAAGGGCCACCGGAGCTGGCTAACGGCCTTTAAAGGGCCATTGGAAGTCGAAGAGTCATATTTTTACCATAAATACCCCCTAGCACCCCAGAATTGGAAAAAAAAAAAAAAAAAAAAAAAAACCAACCAAATTTTGGGCATTTTTGAAGATTTTCTAGGCAGATTCTCTCTCTCTCTTTCTCTCTAATTCTCTCTAAAAACACATTCAAAAATCTCTGATTTCTTTCTTTTCTCTGACAATCAAGAGGTGGTGTTTTTGCTCCCATCTCCCTCTCCTTGGTCTTAGAACCTTGGATTTGAGGTTTAGGGGTGTAGATGTAGCTTTTTAGCTACTATCTACCCCCATTTTATTTTCTAGCATGTTTATTGATTTATTTTGCTTTATCTTGCTATCTCTTGCCTTTTATAGTTTTTCCATTATGTTCTATAGATTTTCTAGCATGTCTACTTATTTTATAACATGTTTTATTGCTTTGATGTTGTTGGCCTAGTCTTCTTGGGCTAGGATATGTCTAAATATCTTGCTTGTGCTTAGATCTACATGTATATGTGCTTTTTGTCATGTTTGTGATTAGATCTACATGTCTATGTGCTTTATACCTTGTTTGTGCTTAGATCTACATGCTTAGGTGTTTTTTGCCATATTTATGCTTAGATTTACATGCTTTGTGCTTCTTGCCGTCTTTATGTGTTTGGATCTACATGTTCATGTGCTTAAAGCTTTGTTTGGATGCTATGCCTAGTGCTTTATAGTTTTATGTATCTTACTTTTGCCCTTTTCTTGTGTTTGGCTTTTGGGTAGGGCATAGATCTAGATCTTGTGGTCTAGGCCTACATCCACACACCTATTTTTCAATAAAGGATTTGGATTAATTCCTTTATGCATGTTCGTGCTTTCCTTACCCTTTTCCATGCTTTTTTTCTTAGATCTAGGCACTTTGCCTTGTTCTTGTTTGTTTTCCCTCTGTGGGTTTATGCTTGTTGGTCTTTGGGGCCTACTTGTTTGTTTGGTTGTATCTACCCCTTTGGTGACTTGTTTGGATGCAACCATGTGTAAGGATACATCTTTGTGATGTTTGGCTTGCTTGTTGCTTGCCTTTTTCATCCTTTGTTTAGCTTTGCATGTTAGGGTTTTTCATGTAGCCTCTCTATGTGCCTTATAACATGCCTACCCTTCCCCTTTGTGAGATAACGTGCTTTGCCTCCTTTATGCTTGCTATGCTTGCTTTGTGCCATCTTGTTTGGCTCTTTCTTTGTTTGTTTGCATCTTCGCACCTTTGTTATATGTTCATGCATGTGTCCTTGCATGCTTGTTTGTGTCATCAAGCTTAGTTCCTACTTATAATCTCGTTCCTACTTATAATCTCATTCGGGTTCGCACCCGTCTTTTGTACACAAGATCCAGAATCCCTTTTAGGAACTTTGCTTGATGGCACGCGTGTCATCCGTACTCCAATATAATGGAACTACGAACACCAAATCCAAACCTACATTTGTCCTTCTAGGACATCCTCTTTTGCTTGATAACATGTTTGTTTGATAACATGCATGTTTGCCCCTTTGTGTGCTTTCTTTGTTTCTTTGTCTTCTCTGTTGCTTGTTTGCTGGCCTTGTGTTTTCTTTTGTTGTTGCATGTACACACCTAGAGTGCGTGTACACACTTGGAGTAAGGGCGCAACTTCCAAGACGCAATCTAGAAAGGGCAAAGAATGCAAACAAGAAGACGCAAGCCCAAAAATGGCAATGTTCTGTAGATTAAGGAGGCTTAGCTCCCCCTTCCCCTCTATGTGGTTATCTCTTTCTCTCCCTCTTAGCCTCTACTTTAGAACCTTGTATCTAGGCTAGGCTCTCCTCTCCTTGTATCTAGCTTTCGGCCACATTCATGGGGTATGAAAATGTCTATTTTACATTTCCCGTACCTTTTTAGGCCATACCCTTTGGATGTAGGCGCGTTCCTTTACCTTTTCTGTACCTTGCTTGGGCCGCATTCCTTGGCTATGACAATGTCTGGTTTATTTTCCTGCTTTGTGTGCTTGCATTGTGCATGATGTATGTATGTGTGTGTGTGTGTGTGTGTGTGTGTGTGTGTGTGTGTGTATACATGGGTGGTCATGCACTTTGTATGATGGACTCCCATGATTAGGAGAGCAGCCATCTCTTAACCTTGTGATGTGGGTATGCACTCAAGACGTTTGCTGTCGGTACATATTCATGGCATATTGTGTGCATGATCATCACGGTGTGATTGTCTCGATCCATGTCATCTAAGTGACATTGGTTTCCTCGTGTATGAAACCCTGCCAAATGCGAAACTCTGTTGGATTTTCAAAGTGAAAATAGGGCACCTTTGTTGTTGTATTCTCACAACGAAAGCTTGGTGAAAATAGTGTTTTATGTGCTATGACGCACCAGAGGCGAAATGCTGCCAGATTTCCGCCACGAAAATAAAGCGAAATGCTGTTGGATTTTAGTCATGGAAATTTGGCAACCATTCTAAATGTGCTAGCAAAGCATTGATTAAGACCACATCCTCTCCAAAATCAAACCTGAAAGCCCAATTCATTTAAAGCCCCCGAAAGCTAACGCCAATAGCTTATTTTAATTGCCAATGTCCGAAAATTAAGATTTTACCAAAACAAAGTATTGTCTTCGGACAGACATTGCGTGGTACCTAACACCTTCCTCGCATGTAACCAGACTTCTGAACTCAATAATCAAGATTTTTTACCCGTCCGTGTTAGATTAGGAAAAATGACATTTTTCTTAGCCTAGGATTGGTAATAAAATCAAATAGAGTCAAATGACCAATCACACCTTAGAAAAAACCCAATGATTGGTGGCGACTTCACTTACCTTTGACTTTTTGTTGACCTCTTCAGAGCTTACCACATCATTATTATTATTATTTTTTTAAATTATATAACTTTTTTTTTCACATCATTTTTTTTTTTAATTTAATGAAAATAAAAAATCTAACGCAAGTTAGACTTCTAGCCAAATACAATAACACACTCCCACCATCACTACTCTCTCTTATTTAAGAACTACTCTACCTCTTTTCTTAGTCTCTTCATATGTCGCATGTCCGCTTCCTCTTTGCTCGCATTGGTAACGAACTACATTGATTTGGTTCTTGGAGTGTTTTCAAAACTTGGGTTTGGATTTATTTTGTCAAAAAGGTTTTAAAGCTTTTCATTGTTGGGTGAGTTTGTTAACATGTTTAGCACCATAGGTGCACCGCACATGTGAGTCACACCATGTTTTTTGATGAGATCAAAGATTATTGGTCCATCGAATTTGCGAAGGCAAATATTGGTCGCACCCATGGCTGCCATTCCCCAAGGGTAGCTCCATCCATTAGCATGGAACATAGGAATTGACAATAGTTTCAGTTGAGTTTCTTTCTCTTTTTGTTTTTTCTTACGTTCATGTGTATGTATGTATAGTATTGGGTTTAATTGAATTGGAATTATCTTTCAAACTTAGGTTTTGATTGAATCATGTTAATGACAGAAGAAGTATGTTCCAATATTTGGAGTCTTTTGTATATGTTTTGTCATAGTTTAAACTTGGTATTTGAAGTGTTAATTCACAGTTTCATTATTCATCTATTAATTATGAATAATAATATTGTTATTTGCAATTATCAATATATGGTATCAATGATGTGATCACTCCAAATGCTTTCCTTTAGAGTTTAGATATAGTCTATTTGATGATTAAAAAAAATTACAATCAAAAGAATTTTGAACTTAAATGATTTCTATTAAACTCCATCCTTTATGACTTCATCAAAAGAAAACCCTTATAGATAGGTATTAGGACATTAAACTACTAATAGATGTGAAGGAATTACACATGGTATATAGCTAATTGTAACATCCTATGCTATATAATAAAAATTGGGACTATAATTATCTTCTCTTTACAACAAATGGTTAAATTCTAATTATGTTTCAAAAAATATAAAAAAAAATTCTATAGTTTAGTTAAAACTATTGTAGAGAGGGAAAATTCCCGACCTATCACAAGCTGACACGTCACACTACTAAGTCCACAAAATACAGCCAATTACAAAGCGCCACATATTGTTGCTAGGTTTTACTATCACTACTCAGAAACCAACAGAAGTTTGCCAAGTGTCATGCAAAAACCAATCACACATCAGCATGTGTAAGCGATGACATAAGCAGTCCAGCGCGTGTAAGCGATGATATAGGCGGACCAATCAGGCTGTAACATGTGTCACCAATCAGACTCCGCCACGTGTCGCTCACCCACCCTCAAACTCCTATAAATAGAAGCCTTCCTAAGGCATTTAAGAGGAGACCAAGCCATCTGAAGCACAAGTAGCATCAGAGAAGATTCAGAAGTGAAAAAGCTCTGCAAGAATCGAGCCTTAAAGCCTTCAAGAACTTCAAGAACTCCAACCCCAAAATCGGAGAACATTCGAAGCAGAATCATCCAAACTATTTGCCTAGATCCCAAAGTTCACTGGAATCAAGCTCGAAAGCCTCCGGAAACATCAACAAATCACAAATCAGTGAAGCTCTACGGATCCAGGCCTCTCAAGCCCCGAAGAACTTCCACCACAAACCTTCGAAGACGAAGAACACACGAAGAACACGAAGAACGTGAAGAATAAAGGATTTCTAACAAGCTCATAGCCAGAGATTCATTGTAATTCCGTTTCAGCAATCTTCGATCCATCTCTCAACCAAATTGAAGGATATTTTGTGTTCAAGGAAAAATCACATTACCATAATTCCAATCAACAAGTCTTTTAAGGAGATCGAATCAGAGGATCACTCTTTTGTAATTACAGAGAATTGTACCACACAATCATCATTACAAATTCGCATTTGTGAAACTATTTTACTTGTTTGATTTATTTCAAACTAGAAATTTAGTCGTCTACATATTTTGGCACGCCCAGTGGGACACATTTGCCTCTCATCTCTTTCTCCTTCAAAAGAAAAGAAATTCGACATCATTTTGCTACCAGCTTCAATGGCCTCTAGCAAGAATGTCCGAAAATTAGTGGTTGATGCTTCCAGTGATGATGATTATGTCGGCCCAATTACTCGCAGTCGATCTAAAGCTCTTGATCAACTTCAACACCAACCAACCAAAGAAGGCGAGCTTCATACTACCATCTCTCTGGACTTTCTTGCAAATAGAAAAGCTACCACTAAGGATTCATCTATCTCGAAAGATTTGGAGATCAGTAATGAATCATCCCTAACAAAGACCTTTTCTATCAACTCTTCACCCGTGATGAGAAACTTAAGGAATAAAGTACCTTTGACTCATCCTATTTCATCATTTTCTCCATCATATCTAGAGGTCATGCCAGTGATGATGACTAACACCTCTACCATGGAAGAAAAGATGGCTGAAATGGAACAAAGAGTCATCCTTCTCATAAAAGCACTTGAAGAAAAGGATGTCAAAATTGCAACCCTAATGAATAAGCTGGAGGTACAAGATTCGGGTGAATCAAGTCTTGGCCCTGAGCATCCACCTGGCTTTACCTTGAAAGGAGAAAACGCCAAGGTTGATAAAGGAAAAGGAGGTGAAGGCACTTCTCAACATGGACATTCCACCTCAATGGCCTCGATATCTGTCCAACAATTGCAGGACATGATAACAAACACTATTCGAGCACAATATGGAGGTTCTTCTACAAGTTCTCTCATATATTCGAAACCTTATACAAAGTGCATCGATAACATGAGGATGCCAAATGGGTATCAACCCCCCAAGTTCTTGCAATTTGATGGCAAAGGAAACTCTAAGCAACACGTAGCTCACTTTGTAGAAACTTGTGAGAATGCAGGGACTCAAGGAGGCCTCTGTGTAAAGCAGTTTGTCCGTTCACTAAAAGGGAATGCCTTTGATTGGTATACAGATTTAGAACCCGAGTCAATCGATAGTTGGGAACAACTTGAAAGGGAGTTTCTCAACCGATTCTACAGCACACGGCGCACGGTAGGCATAATGGAGCTTACCAATACCAAATAGTGGAAAGATGAGCCCGTCGTTGATTATATAAATCAGTGGCGTTCTTTGAGTCTAGATTGCAAGGATAAACTTTTTGAAATATCTGCTGTAGAGATGTGCATCCAAGGTATGCATTGGGGACTTTTTTACATCCTTCAAGGGATAAATCCTCGAACATTTGAAGAGTTAGCAACTCGTGCGCATGACATGGAATTGAGTATCTCTAGCCATGGAAATACGAAACCTCTTGTACTTGGGGAAAGGAAAGAAAGACGGGAAATAAGGAAAAATGACAGGAATGTAAAAAGTAATATCACAGACTCAATGAATGTCAACCCTGCTCCAATCAAAATTTCAACAAGAAATGTGAAGGCTAATGAGAAGAGGCCCAAGGGAGGCCAACAACGTGAGACGCGTCTCTCATCACTTAAGGAATGGGAACATAAGGTGTATCCTTTCCTAGATGCCGATATGCCCGAAATGCTAGAACAACTGCTCAAGTTGAAATTAATTGAATTGCCAGAATGCAAACGACCGGAAGAGATGAGAAAAGTTGATGACCCGAACTATTGTAAGTATCATCACATCATAAGCCATCCAATCCAAAAATGCTCTGTTCTTAAAGAACTCATCATGAAGCTAGCCAAGGAAAGGAAAATCGACTTGGATTTTAATGATGTTGCTCAGTCAAACCTTGCAACATTTGCCTGTGGGTTACCTAGTTGCATGTCTCCAACTACTAAGCAGGGGGCAAATGCCACACTCATCCAGTTTGGTTCTCTGGAACCTGTTCAAGTTTAGCTCTCACAAAAAGCATCTGATTATAATTCAAATGATGATAAAAGGTTAACAGTGGATGAGGAAGAGGGCTGGACGATGGTTACTCGCAGGAGATGGAAAAAGAAATGAGCATTTCCTCTTCATTTGATCACCCAAGAGTCCAGAAGAGCACAAAACCAGATATAGCCTTGGTCAAGAAGAAGGAGTGATAAGAGGCAAGGGAGACTGGGAACAAAAATGTATGACGATTCAGCGCAAACCCAAAAACCTCGAAATCTCATCACATTGGAAGAATTCTTCCCCAGAAAATTCTTTCAAAATGACTCAGCCGAGGCCGTTCACACGACCTCTTGTTGCGAAATTCAGGACAAATAAGAGGATGTTGACCATGGTGGTCCCAATGAGACTTTGTCATCTTTGGAGGAACTCCAATCTCAAGTCGATGAAGTTAAACCCTTGCAATCCTTCATCTCACCGAAAGAAATGCTCGCCCAAGCTCTTGAAAAGCCAGAGATGTGCACTCCTTCTACCAACACGCTTTAACAAACACAGGGATGTTACGCATGCTCTCCAGACTTAACTTTCACTGATGAGGATTTGTTGTTAGGCTCTAAGCCCCACAATCGCCCACTTTATATCTCTGGTTATTCTTGTGAATAAAAGATCGATCGCATTCTCATTGACGGAGGTTCAGCTGTTAATATACTACCAAAAATGACAATGAGACGGCTTGGTCTTACTATGGAGGAATTATCGCATAGTTGTTTGGTCATTCAAGGTTTTAACCAAAGAGGACAACGTGCAATCGCCATGATCCACCTGGAATTAATCATTGGAGAATTGACATGCAACGTTTTGTTCCATGTCATTGATGCCAAGACAACCTACAACATGTTGTTAGGACGTCCATGGATCCATGGAAATGGAATAGTGCCGTCAACTTTGCATCAATGTTTCAAGTACCTTCAAAATGGAATAAAGAAAGTCAATGCCAATTTGAAGCCTTTTGCTGAGACTGAAGCTCACTTTGCTGACGCAAAATTTTATGTAGAAGATCACATTTCTAGTGAAGTTCTCCCAGTTGAGATCCCGTCCATAGAAAGCAAGCAGGGTGAAAAGAAGTATGTTAAATTCATCCCTGGAAAGGAGATTCCTTCCCCAAAGGAAGGTCCAGAATATGGGAATGATCGTTCTAGTGAATCTACAAGTAATTAAGTGAGAGCAAAAATTTCAACGCCTTTTAATAGCCCTCCATTCCTCCGGTATGTACCATTATCACACCGTAAGAATGGACAATCACCATTCATAGAATGCCTTCAATTTACAGAAGACATGGGAAGGCCTCCTGCAAAGCTCACGATGGAGGATGTAGCCATATTGAAAGAAAATCATGTCATGCCTTTAACTTCATCCGCAAATCCTTTGCCCTCGAAGCCGCTAAATGGATTTGTGAGGTCTTCGCAAAGTCTGACAGAGCATGGCATTCTACCAAGTGAGCGGACGAAAGAATGGTTCGACCCAAAGGCATATAGGCTGTTAGCTAAAGCAGGCTACGATTTCTCAAAACAAGGGGACTTAGGGAAACTAATTCCAGAAGCCACTAGAGAAAAGATGCATGGCCTTAGCAAAACACAAAGGAAAATGCGGCGGCTTGAAAGGCATGAAATTCCTATCCCAAAGACCGGATTAGGTTATACTCCTGAACAACCAGCTCAGATATGGATCAAGAAAAGAAGCAATGCTTCAAGTTCCCAATACATAATAGTGGAGGTCGGTGAAAGTTCGAATCAAAGAAAAGATCACTCTTCATCACGCGTCTCAGTGTTTGGTCGCATCGAGGCCTCATCATCACGAATCACAGTGTTCGACAGGTTAAATACAACTTGTTTAAAACAAAATCGGGACACTCTTGCGTGTAGATCAGTCTTTGATCAATTGGGGGGCAATGAAAAGGCCCGTTGATTGTTGCTCTCAAAACTCAATAAACTTTGAGGTTTAAAAGGAGAAGAAAGCTGATGATGAGATCCGCAGTAGCATTCCTTCACGCATGAAACGTAACTTTACCCTAGATATTAGCACTGAAGGGTCGCTCAAAGTTAAAAGGCGAACGATTGTACACACAAGTTAGTCACTCATCCACAATGAGCAAATTGAAGAGGTATCATCCTCATTTCATATTACAATAGAAGAAGGTACACTTTCAGATGCTGAAGCAACCAATGAAGAGGTCAATGAAGCTCCCCCAGCCTTGGAAGATGGAGTACAGGCTACAGTTGATGAACTTAAACAGATCAATTTAGGAACTACTGAGGAACCCCGGCCAACTTTTATCAATGCGCTTTTCACCCCTGAAGAAGAAGAAGGGTACCTCAAACTCCTAGTATAATATAAAGATGTGTTTGCTTGGACTTATAAGGAAATGCCTGGGCTCAATCCAGGTATTGCTCTACACCATTTGGCAGTAAAGAAGGGCGTATGCCCAGTCAAACAAGCCCAAAGACGCTTTCAGCCAGAGCTTATCCCTCAAATAGAAACCGAGGTCAATAAGCTCATTGAAGCAGGCTTCATTCGTGAAGTACAGTACCCGGAATGGATCGCTAACATCGTCCCTGTCAAAAAGAAGAATGGACAAATTCGGGTGTGCGTTGACTTCCGTGATTTGAACAATGCATGTCCCAAAGATGATTTTCCATTACCCATCATTGAGGTCATGGTTGACGCTACCACTGGTCATGAAGCTTTATCTTTCATGGATGGTTCTTCAGGTTACAACCAAATTCGAATGAATCCGAAGGATGAAGAGCTTACAGCTTTTCGTACTCCTAAGGGTATTTACTGTTACAAAGTAATGCATTTCGGGCTAAAGAACGCTGGTGCTACTTATCAACAGGCCATGCAAAAGATCTTTGATAATGTACTTCATAAATATGTGGAGTGTTATGTCGATCATCTGGTGGTTAAAACAAAAAGAAGGGAAGACCATCTGGCAGAACTGCAATCCGTGTTCAACCGCCTAAGAAAGTATCAGCTTAAAATGAACCCCCGCAAATGCGCTTTTGGTGTAACATCTGGTAAATTTCTTGGTTTCATTGTGAGGCACCGCGGTATTGAAATTGACCAGTCCAAAATTGAAGCTATCCTGAAAATGCCAGAGCCTAAGAATCTGAGAGAGTTTAGAGGCTTGCAGGGAAAACTAGCCTATATACGACGATTTATCTCGAACTTGGCTGGTCGATGTCAACCTTTCAATAGATTGATGAGGAAGGATGTGCACTTTGAATGGAATGAGGCTTGTAGCAATGCTTTTGCTCGCATCAAAAGATACTTGCTTAATCCTCCAGTCTTAGGTGCTCCTATCCCAGGGAAGCCTCTGGTGTTGTACATTACGGCGAAAGAAAAGTCTTTAGGTGCTCTTATGGCACAAGAAAATAAGGAGGGAAAAGAAAGAGCTCTTTATTATCTGAGTCGAACTCTCAATGGGGCTAAATTAAATTATTCTCCTATTGAAAAGATGTGTCTCGCTCTTTTCTTTGCCATAGACAAACTGGAGCACTACATGCAAGCATATACAGTCCATTTGATAGCAAAAGCGGACCCGATTAAATATGTTCTCTCCAGGCCAGTGGTTTCGGGTCGTATAGCTCGATGAGCAGTCCTGCTACAACAATATGACCTTGCATATGTTCCACAAAAAGCTGTCAAAGGACAAGTATTGACAGACTTTTTAGCTGATCACCCAGTTCCATCTGATTGGGAGTTCTCCGATGATTTCCCAGATGAAGACGTGTTTCACATTGAAGTAATGCCACCATGGATGATGTTTTTTTATGGGGTTGCATGTCAAGAAGGAGCGGGGGCAGGCGTAGTGTTTGTTTCTCCACAACGGCAAATACTTCTATACTCGTTCTCATTAAGCGAACTTTGCTCTAACAACATAGCCGAATATCAAGCATTGATTATTGGTCAACAAATGGCCATTGAGATGGGCATATCGCAACTTGAGATCTTTGGGGATTCCAAATTAGTTGTCAACCAAATCTTGGAGCAGTACGACGTCAAGAAGGAAGACCTTATTCCTTATTGCAAATATGCGAAGAAGTTGCTAGCAAATTTTGAGGCCATCACATTGGAGCACATACCAAGGAAGGAGAATAGACAGGTTGATGCTTTAGCTAATTTGGCTACCGCCTTAGCATTATCCCAGGAAGAGATAGCCAAAGTTGCTATTTCCCAGAGGTAGGTGGTACCTCTCACAGTTGAAGAAGAAAAAGAAGAGCAAGCCAACATCATTTCTATATGCCTTATTGAAAAAGAAGATTGGCGACAAGTGGTCGTTGAATACCTTCAACATGGAAGACTCCAAGATGATAAATGCCACAAGACCGAAGTTCAGTGAAAGGCTGCTCGATTCATTTACTATAAGGACACTCTCTTCTGCCGTTCATTTGATGGTTTGTTTCTCCGTTGCTTAGGAGAGGAAGAGGCTAAACAAGCCTTAGAAGAGGCCCATTCTGGAATATGGTGCACACCAATTGGGTCCCAAGTTACACTACAGGATCAAACGAATAGGTTACTATTGGCCTACAATGGTACAAGATTCCATGGAGTGCGCTAAGAAATGCGAAGCTTGTCAGTATCACGCAAACTTCATCCACCAGCCGCCAAAACCTCTACACCCAACTGTAGCTTCTTGGCCTTTTGATGCATGGGGGCTTGATGCAATAGGGCCATTACCAAAGTCATCCGGTGGCCATCTGTACATCTTGGCCGCAACTGATTACTTGTCAAAGTGGGCAGAAGCTGTGCCTCTTAGGGAAGTGAAGAAAGAAACGGTGGTCAATTTCATTCGAACTCACTTAATCTATCGGTATGGTGTCCCTCGGTATATCACAACTGATAATGGCAAACCATTCTACAATAGGATGATGACGGAGCTATGTGAGAAGTTTGAATTTAAACAGTACAACTCCTCCATGTATAATGCCCCGGCAAATAGACTAGCTGAAGCATTTAACAAAACACTTGGCAGTTTGTTGAAGAAGGTAGTATCCAAGACAAAGCGAGACTGGCATGAAAGAATCGGAGAAGCATTATGGGCATATTGAACAACATTTCGAACACCTACTCAAGCGACCCCATATTCTCTTGTCTATGGAGTGGAAGCCGTTCTTCCTTTAGAACACCAAATCCCATCATTACGGATTGCCATTCAAGAGGGATTGACTGAAGAAGAAAATGCCAAACTCAGATTGCAAGAATTAGAGGCGCTTGATGAGAAAAGGCTCGAGGCCCAACAACGCCTTGAGTGCTATCAAGCTTGTCTTTCAAGTGCATTCAATAAAAGAGTTAAACCACGATCATTCCAAGTTGGTGACTTAGTCCTCGTCGTTCGAAGACCTATCATCACAACTCATCGTACAGGCAATAAGTTCACTTCAAAATGGGATGGACCTTATGTTGTACAAGAAGTCTACACCAATGGAGCTTACAAGTTGATTGATAATGATGGTGTAAGGATCGGCCCCATCAATGGGAAGTTCCTTAAGCGCTTCTATGCTTGAAAATCGAGAATTGCTCCTTGGTAAGAGTTTAAACTGTCCACTGTAGCGCTCCAAGAGTACATGATGTCTTCCCATTACCCTTGAAAGCGTACCAATAAAGAGAAATTAATCCCACTCTATGTCACCAATTGCTAGTGTGGCGTAGTGGTTGGATACCCATGTCACCCTTGAGGCCGAGGTCTCGGGTTCAATTAGTGGTGATACCCACTATTACACGCTGAGCCCTCATTTTTGCAAAAACACATTAAAAAAAAATCTTTTGAACTACGTGATGACTTGATTCCTCTCAAGGATACGTAGGCAACTTAGTATCTTTTGCTGAGTTCAGTCACACACTAAAAAAAAATTATTATCAAATTATGGTAAAAAAAAAAATGAAGGAGCAGAGAATAAAGTCTTCTTTATTGATTGACAAAAGGAAAACAGTACAGAGAAAATCATGATGATACATATGAAGGGAATTAAAACAAAAAGATTACGACATCCATTTCAAGTCTTTCAAGCTAGAACGATTATCTTCCAAAAGGGCTCGTATCTTCTCTAAAGCCTTCATATCCTGGTTTTCAAGAACGAGAGCGGATTTGACTTCTTCAAGCTGTTCTTCTAAGGCTTGAACAACATCGTCTTGTTCAACTTGATGAGTTTCAACTTGAGACAATGATTGCTCCAATTGAACAAGCTCGGTTTGCAGGTCAGCCATCCTCAATCTAATAGTATCAAGCTTGGCCTCCAAAGATGCTTTCTCATGCAATGCTTCAGAAAGGAGAAATTCAACTTCAGCCTCACTTTGAATTAAGATAGCAGGACTTGGTCGTTTATTCAAAGATTCTTTCATCTTTAAATAGTCTGCGATACCCTCACAATATTTGTCGACATTTTCGCTCAAGTATTGAGGGTCCATTCCAAGACTTTCAACTCCACTATAAATTTCATGTACTTCAACTTGTGGGAGGATGTTGTCTATAGAAAGATTTGAAAGCTTGTTTAGAAGAACATCTCCTAGCATAGAAGCCCCTTTCCTACGCACGGAAGAAATATGTGCCTTGGCCTGAAACATCGAGACTTCCGGAAGGTTAGTCGGTTGCAAGGATAAGAGAGGTGCCCTTTCTGTCTCCATCGAATATTTGGATGACGTACCAACATCAGCAAACTTACGCCTCTTGAAATCCGAACTCTTCGCAGATGGCTTCGAAATAGAAGACTTACTGTTTGTAGGAAGATGCGCGTGATCGGTAGAAGTCCCCGCATCAACACCCTTCATTGGACTCTTTAAAGGTTTCCAGTCATGGTCAAAGTCATTACGCACCTCATTTTCAAAAATCTTAATGGCATCCCTAGCTGGTATGACAGGCGAACCTTTGATGCCTTGACTTTGAGCAACTCCAACATCTAGAGATGAGTCTTTTGAATAACGATTATCTTCAAAAAGAGATTGCGCAAACTCTGACAAGGGCTGTGGAATGTATGAGTCTTGTAGTTCCCTCTTTCCCTTCTGAGATTTGTTGGATGTTAGTAATTTAACATGGGAGGCAATGTCAGCTAGAAAGTCTGTTCCTCTGGTAAAATCATCTCTACAAACTCCTTTCCACCATTGCTTGTAGCTATGTCTAACCCGGCTTTCAAAGTCTGTTGCAAAATCCAAAATGAGTACTTGGGAATCTGTGTTGCAGCAAGTGAAAGATTGGTAGAATTAGTATAGATCTTTTAAAGAGCCTGTATGAATTTCTTCCTTCAAGTCACTTGGAATGTCTTGATGAAATCCAAAGCACCGACTGAATCTGTGGGGACTATATGCTTCTACAATATGTTGATCTTCACATCAGAGTGACAAAAAGCCCGAGCGAAGGCTCATAAAGTAGTCAAACTTCGGAATGGATAAATGATCGTTGTCGATGAATGTTTGGTCGTAGCTTTTCTTGAAAGTAGTCCCGTGCCAAAGGAAGTCGGTGGCGGTCCGTATGTGCTTTCGTGCGGAAAACTCACTGAACGGAGAGGCATAGCCTACACCAGAGTATTTAGTCATCAAAGGATCAGATAGATCATCATGGGTGATGCGATTGCTTCTGAAAAGATGACCTACCCAAGCGTAAACGTAATGAATGGCAAAACTAGCCCCAGACTTGCTCGGAGTAGGAAAGGAAGAAATGATGTTAAGTCCACGATAAATGCTAGCCAATACTGGGGTAGCAAGGCCAAATGAACGACCATTGGCCATGGAACTGGTGATCTTGAAAGTGCCTGGATGGACGCTATTCTAATCCTTGATAGGAAAGACAAATATGCACAGTCAACAGGAAAGAAGTGTTGATAAGTAAGTCTCTTCCTTTAAGTCATCCTCAACTTGAAGATCCGTAAAGACCCCGTGTTCTTTATCAGACCATGGTCCATGCTTGTTTATCTTGCCTAAAGGATTCTGACTACACTTGGGGATGATTGCCCATCTCGCTGATTTTCTAGGAGCCGGGTACTTGCCATTCCCTCTATACCAAAAAGTAATCCAGTCGCGAACACTTACTTTCCTTTGTCTTTTCAGCCGGTTTTGAAGGTGATGATACGCCATGAAAAGGTAGTGACAGCTGCATGGTAGGTAGGGTCATCCTTGGTCGTTGGTTCCATTTAGCTCTTGCGCCTTGGGCATTACTTCATCATAAAATGCACCTGTGCAAGGAAGTCCGCCAAGAATGGAAAGATCCCACGATGTGATGGAAATTTCCCTAACTAAGGTATGGAGGGTATTGGTTGACGGAATCCAACACTCGCAAAAAGCTTTCATGAGATTCTCATCATAATCATACGTGAACAAGGAAGCAAAGACAGCAGTGTAGAGGTGGGTCACATCAAGGAGTCGTTTACACCGACCAAGAACATCTTCTAACCAATCCCAATAAAGGGGAAAGTAGGAAAACCCTTCGTTCGCGCTGAAAGACGAATCCCAATTGGCATGTTGTGCAATTATCTTTCGCCCTAGAGTGTTGTACGACTTTGTGCCAGCAACATTTTTGTGATGCGCAGCAAGAAGGATAATCGTCCCCAAGTTAGAATCGCCATCAGAAGGAACGACCTGTGACCATTTCGGCAAATTAAGAGGATGAGAATTATGGCCCCATCTTTCCGAAAATCTTCCAATTATAGGCGGACGAACAATCAAAGTTGTAGCCTTTGCATCCTTGTCATCTTTCTCCTTACAAATGAACAGGGCTAGTTCTCGACCAATCTTCGAATCCTTGAAAAAGAGCATCATGATAGCTGGAAAAAAAAAGAAAAAAAAAGAAAAAAAAAAAAAAAAGATCAGTACAGACAAAACATTTAAAAAATAGAATAAAAAGTAAAAGGTCAGAGTTTTTCTAAAGAGTATTACGCTATCCACTCCACTGAAGACAATGTTTGTACAAACTTAGTACAAGCTCCGGATGGCTTTATATAGGGATCCTTGGAAGCTAATGGACAAAAGAAAAAACAGGTGTACATAATTAAAAAACCATACTTTTAAAGGATACTGTACTAACCTTGAAAAACAAGAGCTAAGTGCCCATAAATAGATTATGTTGTCAGACGGAAAATACTGCACTAGACCTCAGAAAAAAAACGCTTATAGGCCTGCAAAAGTACACATGTCATTTAAAAAACTACTACACTAGACCTGGGGTGAAGTTCTAGCTCGTATATTGTTCAAAGTGACAGTGCTACCGACCTTGAATGTAACAAGACACACTTGTTGGTTAAACAAATCTAACCAAAGTTGTCAAACACTGTCAGAGTAGCCAGCGTCAGAATGGACTAAAGAAATCTTCTACGACCTTCGATCCACCTAACCTGAAAAATTCAGGTCCAGATGCCCGACCACGCGCTGCCACGCGCCGCCAAAAGCTTCAGAGGATCGCAGCCTACTCCTTCATATTTGTATAAATCCAGACTTCATTTCAAGGAAATGGTATTACCACTCGATCCAGCGGCCCTCGATGTACAAAACCCAGAAATATCATCAACAATGGAGCCGTGACGCGCCTCCACGCGCCGCCACAGACTCGCGATGACCAACGGCTTAGTCCCTTAAGCCTGTGTAAATATGTTCACAATTTTACAAAACTGACACTACAAGGGTCTTGTACGGCCCAAGATCTACAAAACCTGAAAATTTCAGGTCAAGGAGCCTAAACACGCGCCTCCACGCGCACCAGATTCTTCGGAGATCCCAGCCTCAATTTCACGCGCCAACATGCACCACCTCCAGCGTAATGACGTCATCCTCCACTAAACCGGTTGACCCGGACCGACCTAATCTAACCCGGATCCGAACCGTTTGTGAAAAAAAAAAAAAAAAAAAAAGAGGTGAGAAAGAAAATGCTTTGACCAAGTGGACCTTTGACTTTGACCAAAAAGTCAACATTTTCAAGAAGGGCTTGTCCCACTCAGTTTTTCGCGTACATTCCAATTTTGGAATCCGTTTCTTTGTTCAAGACTCGGAAATTGTGCAAACTGTCCAATTTCCACAAAGTTGACTTTTGCACAATTCTTGACCAAAAGTCAAAATTTTCAAGAAGGACCTGTCTTGCCCGATTTTTTGCGTAGATTCCGATTTTGGGGTTTATTTCTTCATTTGAAAATCCAAAATTGCCCAAATAATGTGGTTCTACAGCTGTTCGCTTTAATGTGAACTTTGACCAAGAATCAAGTTGTCCGAGCAAAACTTGTCTTATTCAGATTTTCACATAGGTTCTGATTATGAAATCCGCTTATTTGTTTTGGACTTGGAAACCACCTATGTGACACACTTCTCCGAAGTACTAGCAGTATCCAAAACTTAAGCTCCCAAGATCAAGATTTGAGATTCATCCATTTGGTCTGGATTCCTTCAGGGTTATTCTCTAGACTTCATCAAGACTTCCCTTTTAAAGTACAAATGAACTCTCACAAGTGTATCTTGAACTTGAAATTACATTGGGTCACCAGTTCAACCTACCATTCCCGTTCGATGCCTACCGGTCTTTAGCCTACCATTCCTTTTTCGGTGCCAAACATTCCCACCTATCGTTCGGTGCCTACCAGTCGAGAATCTACCATTCTCACCAAAATTTCTCAATCTCCATTCTTAACTACCCACCTACCATTCTTCATCTCTCCGCTATAAATAGAAGGGTCGGATTCAATGAAAACTCATTAAGAAAAAAAACACACTGAATCATGAAATGAAGATTTGCTTCTTTCAAATTTTCAAGTCCTCTTTCTCACAGCCGTTTCTCACTATGGCCTCATCATTTTCAACACTTAACAACCAATATTGCTTCATAATCAGTTTGAAATCAACCTTCTCATGGTTCAGTAGAAACCCTCCTCACAGCATCATTGTAGTTTTGAGATCCAAACAAATTTTGTTTCTCCACTTAACGACCACCTTTGTCCATAAAATTACTTATAACAAGGTCTGTATCGTCCTTCCATGCTTCCGTAGATTTGGTTGGCTAGGAAATCCAAGTCCAGCAGAGACACCTGTTCCTAAGCTCGGGGCTCCCGTAGTCTCTCTCCAATTGCTTGGTCTTCCAACAGAAGCAATGGTTCGGAACAAACAGCAACTTGACTGGTTTCTAAAACTAGAATCACAAGTTAGCTCCACCTTTCATTTTTCTGTACTTTTCCAACAAGTGGTGTTAAATGAAGGTGGTAAAAAGTGTTGGGATATCCTACAAATTGTCTTTCATCCAACACTTGCCATAACTTCCAAGGGACCAGCTTATCAGAAATCAGCCTTCGGTGTCGGTAAATGGTCTCCAAAGCTTCATTCCATGTTCCCACTAGTGTGGACCCAAAGGTCATCGTTGCTGGTACCTTAGAACACACTTTTCTGGAATTACTCCAACTTAAAATCTGCTTGAAGTATTTCAGAAAGTACTCTTTTGAAATTACTTCAACTTAACATCCGTCGGCATGGTCCTATCACGCAGGCACATTCTACGACTTGCTGCTGGACCTCATTCAGCATGCAGTCAGTCCTAGATCCCAAGGTATACTTCCCAGAAACATCTACACCAGAGGGTCCCCAATATACAGGGCCAGCGCCATGGGGGCGTATGTTTCACCCATTCGCTTTGCTTCATCCCCGTCTTCTTCACCACCAACATCAGCATCCCCAGAATCCATAAGTTTCTGAAATTACCTTAACTTAACCTGAGTGAAACAATGACATATGCGCATTCAACCACTTTCGCACATGTCCTCGCCGTAATCCGAAGTATATTCTTCGGAAATTACTTCGCCTGGACTTCTTAAAAATGCGAGGCCAGCCCCATGACTCTGCATGCTGTACCCGGCCACCATTCTCGCATCTTCCCCATCTTCTACACCCTGTGATTGCTGCCAACTATCCAAATACTCTTTTGAAATTACCTCAGCTTAACCTCTGCTGAAATGATTCAATCTTGCAAGTGTATCTAACTTCTTGCAAATAACTTTCAGCCTCACCAACCCACTCTAAAGTACCAAAACACTCTTCTGAAATTACTTCAACTTAACCTTTGCTGAGAAGGCTCAGTCACGCAAGTACATTCAAATACTTGCAGACCCCTTTTCAGTCTCATCAAAACCTTTCATATGGGTGGGTCTACTCTTCGGAAATTATCTCATCCTGCTGAAAGCTCCACCACCTTCAACTACTTCACTTGAAGAGTCAAATGTAAAAATCCGTTTTCGAAACTCATCCCCACACCACACTCCGAAACCGTGTGCGTGAACGAGTCTTGAGGGGGCATTTGTAGAGAGGGAAAATTCCCGACCTATCACAAGCTGACACGTCACACTACCAAGTCCACAAAATACAGCCAATTACAAAGCGCCACATATTGCTGCTAGGTTTTACTATCACTACTCAGAAACCAACAGAAGTTTGCCAAGTGTCATGCAAAAACCAATCACACATCAGCGTGTGTAAGTGATGACACAAGCAGTCCAGCGCGTGTAAGCGATGACATAGATGGGCCAATCAGGCTGTGACATGTGTCACCAATTAGACTTCGCCACGTGTCGCTCACCCACCCCTAAACTCCTATAAATAGAAGCCTTCCTAAGGCATTTAAGAGGAGACCAAGCCATCTGAAGCACAAGCAGCATCAGAGAAGATTCAGAAGTGAAAAAGCTCTGCAAGAATCGAGCCTCAAAGCCTTCAAGAACTTCAAGAACTCCAACCCCAAAATCGGAGAACATTCGAAGCAGAATCATCCAAACTATTTGCCTAGATCTCAAAGTTCACTGGAATCAAGTTCAAAAGCCTCCGGAAACATCAACAAATCACAAATCAGTGAAGCTCTACGGATCCAGGCCTCTCAAGCCCCGAAGAACTTCCACCACAAACCTTCGAAGACGAGGAACACACGAAGAGCATGAAGAACATGAAGAACAAAGGATTTCTAACAAGCTCATAGCCAGAGATTCATTGTAATTCCGTTTCAGCAATTTTCGATCCATCTCTCAACCAAATTGAAGGATATTTTGTGTTCAAGGCAAAATCACATTACCACAATTCCAATCAACAAGTCTTTTAAGGAGATCGAATCAGAGGATCATTCTTTTGTAATTACAGAGAATTGTACCACACAATCATCAATACAAATTCGCATTTGTGAAACTATTTTACTTGTTTGATTTATTTCAAATTAGAAATTTAGTCGTCTACAACTATCTTATTAGCTAAGTTTTAAGAAATTTAAATTCTATTCCAACTAAAATTCTATTTAAAAAAATTTCAAGAATTTTAGATTTTATTTTAATTATTTTAATCATCTATCAAAATAATTTTATATTGTAATATAATAAAATTTATACATTATATACAATAATTACTCCAATTACCTTCCAGATAATGGAGAATATAAAAATGCAATTTGTAGATCTATTACCAAGAAAACATAGATTTGATCGTGGATATTTGTTGAGCATTGTGTGAAGTTATCACCATAGAATAGTGAAGATGTTGTGAGCTACACCGGTATGTGTTATGTGGAAAAAATGATATGAAAGAAAAAAGAATTTTCTAAACCTTTATTTTGAATAAAATTACTTATTTTCATTCAATTTCAATCATTTTCAAGTCATACCTTTTTTAAGCCAAGTCATAGACCTTTTAAGTAAAATAAATATTTTTAATTTTTGCTCCAAAAAAATAATAACTATTTTTAATTTTTATTTAATTACCTCATGCATCGCACGGATTAGCGACTAGTAATAGGTTAAAATCAACTCATTTCAAGTCACACACTAGAGGTTCACCCTCATTTCATAGCACCCAAGCTCCGAGCCGCACTTTAGTGCGCGCGAGCATCGCGCAATGGATGGTCGACCGTTGTGAGGCATCGATAACCAGCAGTCCTCTCCAGTATTTATACAGATTTGGGTTTACTGAAAGAGAAATTAGTTGCCTCGACCAAATTGGATACTAAAGAGGTGCTTAAACTTTCTGCACCATTTCAATTAGTCCAGCTTTGGGCTTAGGAGAGATTCCTAACACTACGGACAAGTCCCATATCCATCACACAAAGTGAGCCAAGGCCTGCTTGCTGGTCCAAACTGAAAAAAAAAGTGAGAATTGAGAATGTGAGGTTGGCTATAGACTTTGTAGGAGAAAGTTTTCAGTGGCGCCCTTATGCTATAGCAGTGAATCATAATTGGTTGTCTAAGTTCTATAGAGAAAAAGAACAGTGGGAATCAGTTGATGCTGCTTTGGACAAAGAGTTGAAGTCATTTGCTCTATGCTTAAGAGCCTGTGAACTTCTTGGACTACACTATATTCAACAGTACCTCCCACACCGAGTTGCATTGCAATTTGGAATTGATCAAGATCTTCCGGGTCATGTTAGTTATGTGATCCTTGGATTTTGTTTTTTGGCACAAGATCGAAGAAGTAGATAAGCATAATGAGGGTTCTGACTTATGAGTGGAAAATCGAAAGAGAGAGAGAGTGAAGGGGGAATGTAGCTACATTTTATTCTTTCAAGAACATCTTAGTCATAGATATTGTATTGAGATTGAAGCAGATGACTAAAAATTTTTATTGATTGAATCAAAATTATTTTTTCACAATGGATACTTTGATGGATATTTATGATGTGGTCCACACATTTGGCACCAAAATTTTGGGACGCATGGCAAAAAATTAGTTCACAATTGAAATCTAATTTTGAATCTAAAGGATAATTATGGTGTGGTCCCCACATAAATCTAGATACATGGCACAAAATTAGACTCTATTTTGAAATTCTAATTTGACTTTCTTTGAGTTTTACCTATATATATATAGAGTAAAATATAATATATTATTTTAGGGAAGAATTTACGAATTCTCTAAGGAGAAACTTTTTATGAAAAAAAAAAGTAATTTATTTTTCTTATAGGTTTTTATATTTCCTATATCAAAGTGGGTATCAAAAATTTCTTTAAATGGTCCATTAAACCTTATTTTTATTGTTGTAGTGGGTAGAACCAATGTTATGCATACCGTTTCAGTGTTTGTTTCGGTTTGTCTATTAGAACAGAATATTTCACTACCGGCCTAGTTCGGCATACCGTTTTATACTGTTTCGGAATTAGCATTATATATATATATATACACATTTTTTTATTATTAATAAAATATGTAATTACTTATGGCTAATAAGCTAAATGATATAAATTGTTGAATTTAATATAGTGTTTAAAAATATCATTGTAGGTATGATAGACCAGTAATATATATCTATGTATATGTTAGGCCGGGGGCCCAATCCGAGGACATTCCGAGGATGGGTAAACGCTGTCATGGAAGTCCACATTAATGAATGAAGACATGGGGTTTGGTCATGAGGGCCCAGGAAGGTGGTTCGAGGAGGAATGTCTCCTCGGCTAAGCAAAACAGAGGTCAGAAGGTGTGGTCTACCATGCAGAGCAACGTTCTGGGAGATTCTATTAATAATGATACACATCATGGAAGCACAGGACAAAGGGGAACTATGAAATATCTAAGAAAAAGCTGCTACCATTGCATTGAATGCTCTGTCGCTAACTCTCTGGCTACATTGAATGCTCTGTAGCTAACTCTCTGGCCGCATTGAATGCTCTGTAGCTAACTCTCTGGTCGCATTAATATGGAAGTGATACTTGGAAGTGATACCCAAGTGGTGGCAATTTGATGTAGAATAAAAAATCCACATGGAACTCAAGTCTTTCCTCAAAAAAAAAAATCCAAGTAGTGGCTGTTCTTTCTAGGAAATGCATGTTTTCATTGTAAATAGCAATTGTATCGTTGATTATGATTAGGACAAGTGTCATTGCCCATGATTGTTGTAGCAACATCTTTTTGAAAAGCTACATCTTATAATGCATATCTTATAAGTGGTGCATAACTCACTCAAATAGAAATGGAGAAAATTAAGTTAAGACTAATGGTGTAATGGAGCTTTTATCTAGCCAGCTGGGTAAGTTTAGTAAACATAGGAATGAGGTTATTTGGAACATGATCCCTCATTGTCTAATGTGGGGTATTTGGCGGGAGAGGAATGCCCGGATTTTTTAAGGAACTGAAAGCTCAATTCAAGACTTGAAGCTAGCTCTTTTCCATACTTTGCTTGGGTGGACAACAACATTGGGTGTTTTCACTTTTACTCCTTTTCCTACTTTGCTTGATAGTTGCACTTTTCATGCATCTTAGTGTTGTTGTTTTTCTATTTACCTCAACATAATTCTTGTGTGCTTTGTTGATGCCAAAAAAAGGGGTGGAAGAAAAACAAGAAATAGGACTCACACACTTATATAACAAGCTCACCACCAAGGGAGAAACCAATAAGATATAGAAAATTCACCACCCAAAGGAAATTACCAAGGATACAGTGCTGAACACACTCACTACTTAATGGACTACCTAAAGAGATACAGACTATAACACACACAATTCTGAATAATAATAACTCTCTTTGTAATCTCCTTTATTCATGGTAGCTAACCAGCTATATATGGTACATAGAACAACCCTCAAAGCCTAGGAGAACTAAATTAGTACATAGTTCCCAAAACATAGAAAAAAGAAAAGAAAAGAAAAGAAAATAAATAGTATGATATTTCCCATAAACTTCAACTTTCAAGATTGACTAATTAAAAGCATTAGGACTAGCAATATTGACTAAATAAATGTTGTAGTACCAACGTTAAGGGGCTTTGAATCATAGTACTAGCTTTGGATAACTGGGCTGAATTTGGGCCTCCAAGTCAAGACCATAGGATTCCTCTTGTAGGACAACAAGGGTTGCTAGGTCTATTGGTTTATTGGACACTCTTGTGTCAATCTCCCCCAGTTAGAAAAGACTCACCTCTGGGTCTAGGTTGTTGTCTTAACCATGGAATGAAGAGAGGTCAACTACATTGAAAGTTGTTGAAACTCCATAGTGGTTAGGCAAATCAACCTTGTAAGCATTGTTGTTGATGCACTAGACTATCTTGAAAGGATCATCAGCCCTAGGCTTGAGTTTAGCATACTTGCCTTAATCTATTGGATGTCCAATCATTCATTTCTATCCCTTTATTTTCAGAAATACAAGTTGAACCAAAATACTAGTTATCAATTTTTTCCTCTAGTGATAATTCTTTCTAATCAACTTTTGATTTGTAACTTGTTTTGCCATACATCCCATGAAACCAAGGATAAGAACAAATTTGCATATTGATCCACTAATCCTTGATTTCCATCACACAATTGTTAAGGTTTAATGCTTGTAAGCAATGAACCCCTTTGAATTGCTTTAGAACATGGAACCTTAATCTCCAATTGATGGACCAAAATCAACATCAAGTTTTGAATACAACAATCCATCGACCTCACAATAGTATATGAATAGAGAATTTTTTATACCAATTTGATATCAAAAAAGGGGGTGGAAAAAAAACAAGAAATAGGACTCACACACAAATATAACAAGCTCACCACCAAGGGAAAAACCAATGTGATACAAAAAATTCACCACCCAAATGAAATTACAAAGGATACATGACCGAACACACTCACCATTCAATGGACTACCCAAAGAGATACATACTATAACACAAATACTTCAAAATAATAATCTCTCTCTCTCTCTCTCTCTCTCTCTCTATGTGTAATCTCCTCCATTCATGGTAGCCAACTAGCTATATATAGTGCATATAACAACCCTCTAAGTATGGGAGAATCAAATTAGTACACAATTCTCAAAACATAGAAAAAAGAAAGAAAATAATTTGTCTAATATTTTATACAAACATCAGCTTTCAAGATTGATTACATAAAAGCATTAGGACTAACAATATTGACTAAATAAATGTTGTAGGACCAGCCTTAATGGACTTTGAATAATTATACTAGCTTTGGATAATCGAGCTGGACTTGGGCCTCAAAGTCCTGACCATAGGATTCCTCTATTTGGGCTTGTAAGACAACAGGAGTTACTGGGCTCGTTGGTTTATTGGACACTCTTAGACATGGCAAACTGTCGGGTCGGGTCGGGTTTAGGTTAGGTTGCAGGTCAAATGGGTCGGGTTAACAAACAGGTCATTTTAAACGTGTTGAAAATAGGTTGGGCCAATCGGGTTGAGGGCGGGTTTGGGTCGACCATATTTACACATGAAAAAAAATAATAATAAATGCCAAATTTATAGAGAGAATGAATCAAATCAATCAAGGAAACAAATTGTATAATACCCTTTGTTTTTTTTCCCTTTAAGTGGGCACCTACTATTATTAGACTATTTGTGTTGCTATTATACATGTGAAGGGAAAAAAACAAACAAACCAAAAAACTTTCCATATCCTTCCAAATTCTAATAGTTTTGTACATGAATAAAATTCTTTACACTCGTAATAACAAAATCTTTCATGTTAATAACTCATAGGCATAATGCTTATAATTATAAATTTACAATTTGAGAGAGAGAGAGAGAGAGAGAGAGAGAGAGAGAGATTTTAAGGAGCACAAAAAATATATATTTTAAGTTTACACACTTCAGAGTCAAAATTCACTAATGATATGGACTTTTGGACTTTTTTTTTACTTTAGTTTTGTTTTGTGCTATTTGGACTTAGTGTTAGTAAATTAGTCCTAGTATTTAACTCTATTACTTAGTATTTAACTTAGTGTTAGACGTTTAGTAGTGTAGACGTGTAGTTGTAAATGATTTGCCTTTTATATTTTTTCCCTTAGTATTTAACTTAGTGTTAGACGTTTAGTAGAATAGACGTCTAGTTGTAAATACTTTTGTTTTTTGTATTTTTTTCCTCTACTACTTAGTATTTAACTTAGTGTTAGACATTTAGTAGTGTAGATGTGTAGTTGTAGATGCTTTTACTTTTTGTATTTTTTTTTCTTTTTAATTATTATTTTTTAATAAATGGGGGGCATGACTACTGCCACTGGTGGTTACTAAATGGCTAAATAATGTCAGTGTAGTGCTTTGTATCTTTATGTTTATGCACCTAGCACCTTGACATGTAGTTTAAATATTTTTTAGAAAAAAAATGGTTTAAAAATCAGGTTGGGTCATAGGTTAGTCGGGTTGGCTCGCAAAAAAAAAGTGGGCTGTGAGTTGGCCTATTTTTTATTCGGGCAAAAAAATTCGATTTCGGGTTGGGTTAGCAAATTTTGGCCCGTTTTGTCTCTTCTGTCATTTGGCCCTTTGTAGTTGATTATTTTCATTCAACGGAGTTTATTATTTATCAGAAATTTTCTTCTTCATATAGAACCAATAATGTGTTCAAGGGGTATGGTAGCAAGATGAGCCAAGTGCTTGTGATGAATGACAAGCAAGTCTTATCTTTTGAAACTAGGTGATGGCATATAAATTTTCTTGATAAAGTGTCTTGAACTGTAATACAAGTTAAGTGAAAAAAATATTGCAATAGGAGTTTTAAGTTTTAACCGTCAAAAGTTGATAGAAATTTAAGCTATTGCTATAGGAATCTTGACCCGTTGAAATAAATGGTTTGAGTGAGAAATAAGATCTATGTGTGTGTTCAGCTGGTCTTGGTTTTTTTTTTTTTTTTTTCAGTTAGAATCTTATTGCTTGTATATTACCTCTTAATTTATGGGAAAGTTTTTGTCCTTGCAGATGTGTATTGTTGATGATGTGAGTGTAAAGGTAGGTAGGTAGGTCGTAGATCTTGGAAGCTACAATGTCTAGCAGCAAGGTGGTTTTAACATACAAGCGAAAGCGCCCATCTTCAAGAACTGGGCTTGCCGATGGAAATGTTGGGCATAATGCTCTTTCGGAAGCTCCAAATGATGACAACCCAGAGAAATATGACGCATTGACTGATGAGCAAATATCTCAAAATCGTAAAGGAAATTCAACGGTGAGGTTCTGAAATTTTTTTAATTTTAAAAATTGCATGCATATTTATTTAGTAACAAAACTTGCCATCTTGGAATTATCTCAAGCACCTTATATACATTTGTATTGTTCCTCCTTTATGTAATTATCACTTGAAGTAATTAACCCCAATCCTGACTGTTATATGGAAAGAATACTGTTTCCTGTTGACTTCTTGCTTTTTATCAGCTCAATATGTATTTATTATTGAAATGGGTAAAAAAAAAAAAGGATGTATGAAAGGAAAGCGGAAATGAGCAGTGAAACTAACACCAGAAGAGAGAGAATTCCTATTCTCTCCTAATGCTGAAGAGCCGGAACTAAAGTGTTGGTCGAGTGAAGCTTTTATAAGGATGTCTTAAGTTGGGCACTTCTTGTGCAGAGGGTTGAAATTAAGCAATAAATCTATCAATGAAAAAAGAGGAAAATTCTTTAAGTATACAGCATGCATACAAGAGAAAATAATTAGGGTGGACCAGATCTAGAAATACTTAAGTCATAGTAAGAGAAAATCCTGTATCTCCATCGTGCTAAGGTGTGATTTTTGCCATGATTTGGTTGTACTACCTGCCATCTTGTAAAAGTTTCTTAAATTGGACTTGAGGAGCACCCAGTATTAGTCAAATAAAAAAAATGAACAGCATAAAGATCTGAAGTTACCAAAGATTTACGAAGTTGATGGGTTTATGTTCTTCACATGTATGAATCTTCATATGATCATCTGCTCAGAACCATCCACTTCCCACTAATTTGGTGATCATATGTGAGAATCATTGCTAATTTCTTTGACAAAATTTAGTAAGCTAGGGCCTTTAAAAGGAAGTTTTTTTGGAAGCTCCCTCTAATTAGGTGTACTAGGGGTCATGGTGTGAGCTTGTGGAAGCATATTAGGAGTTGTTGGGAGAAGTTCTTGAAGTTTACTAGATATCTTGTTGTGGTTGGTGGTAGCATTTGCCTTTAGCTTGATATATGGTGAAGCGAGGTACCGCTTATGATCATGTTCGCTGATTTTTCTCCATTGTAGTGAATAAGGATTCTGCTATTGCAGAATATATGCATAGAGCTAAAGATGCTTTCAATTGGTGTTCTACATACTCTAGGGCATTACATGGTTGGGAGCTTGAGTTAGTAGATAATCTTTTGACATTCTTTATATGATTTGTTTTGATGGGAGAGTAATGGACTAGATGGGTTGGATTTCGTACAAGACAGGCTAATTTGATGAGAGATCTTACTATCAGGTGTCAAAAGGAATACTGAATATCTTGTGGTGGATTTTTCTTGGAAAGCTTTATTGAAGTGAAGGCAAAACTTCTGAAGAAGGTGGTCTTCAAGATAATTATCGCAGACTAGTGTTGTATATGTGAAGATGATGGGCATCAATTAATCATCACCTTTTGCGTTGCAATATTTCTAGGGAGCATTGGTTGTTAATTTTTGTGTTAAATGGAATATTTTGGGTTATGCGTAATTCAGTGAAGGAGCTGTTTGCATGTTGGAGTAGCAGTTTCAAGGAGGCATAACAGTGTGGATGTGTGGAAGACTCTTCTTTTGTTCTCAATATGTTGTATTTGGAGGGGGCATAATTTTAGACATTTGATGGGATAGAGACCTAATACAAACCCAATGGTAGAATTCACCATTGAAAACTGACTTACAAGGGAAGGGTGCAGAAGAACTTATATACACATGGTTAAGCTTACACTTAACCCATGTGGGACACTAGGATCATAACATACCACCACGCTTCGCAGTTGATGTCCACAATGGCTCACTCTATCGACACTGACCTGATGGTAGCCCTTTCTCATTTTGGCGGTACCACTCACCTATCTATTATTCAATTGACTTGACAAGACATTTTAATCTAGCCTCTAGATCGCCCCCTTCGAAATCAGACCACAAAGCTGCAACTCATTTGATCCTATACTTAATGAGCTATGTCTAATTATTTGTCGTGGTGTCTGGCTGTGATACCAAATGATACAAACTCATGGGTAGAACTCACCCTTGAAAATTGGATTACAAGGGGAGGATGCCCAAGAGCTTATATACACATGGTTAAGCTTACACTTCATTCATATGGGATACGAGGATCATAACAAGACCTCTCTTCTTCAATTGAAATCTATTTTTTTGATTGGTAAAAGTCAGTTTGGGGTGTCGGTTGTTCCTTGTTGGGACAATTTTTAGATCTTTGTAATCTTACAACTTTGTTTTATTTTTGCAACACTCTCATATACTTCTTGTGTATTGGGGTTTTGTGCTTTTCACTTTTAATTTAAAATTTTTTATTCATAAAAATATCATATGACGTTGCTCGCTAATTTGACATGTTCCCTAATTCCTTTACAAATTTTTTCTTTTTATCTTTTCCAATTTCATATTTAATTGTGTGTGCCCGATGTTCAATTTCATGCAGGTATCTCTTGAATGTGTTGTATGTGGTGTCAGAGGCAACCTTTTATACTGTGATAAATGCCATCAATCATATCATCTTCAATGCCTAGATAAGCTCGTTAAGGTATTGCTAATTTTTACTAGAAGGAAAATTGTTTTTTGTTAGCAATGTTTAGTTAATGACGTTACCTTCAATGTTTGTTTAATGATGTGATACACCTTCACTTCCCTCACCCAATCCCGCTCTCTCTTGTAGTGTATTTCGTATGGGAAGAGGCTCTGTTGTGGTAATATTATACAAAAAGATTCTTCGACATCTCAGCCACTCCGAAAATCAAGTAGATTGAAGGGAAAGAAACACATTGAAGGATCTAATTCGAGAGAAATGATGGTTAGCTCTGATAAATCATTTCAGATGGGAAGTCCTGGTGGGGGTTCTAGGAAGGACACTGCTGGATCATCTTCTGAGGATATGGTTTTGGACGATAAGTTCGGTCAAATTCAGATGGTTTCATGTGTAAATGCTAATTTTGGCACTGCAGGTGATGAAAATTGCTCTGAAGGGACATTACTCTCTCAGTCAATGGGGCTGGACACTGAAATGAGTTTGGACTTTGTTAGCTTGAAATCATCTTTTGAGACAAAGTGCAGCTTTGCATGTGATGATGATTCATCTGGGTTAAAAGTATCACACTTGGAGGACACTGATTTACTCTGTAAAGATAAGTCCACTAACCGCAGTGATTCAGTTGTGCAAGCCAAGTTGACCACTCCATTTTTAACTTTCAGTAGAAGATATAAAAAAAAAAAGGAAATGGATGAATGTGATACATGCAAAAGTTCACTCATTGATGAGACTCATTCATTGTTCAATGAGCAGAGTAATTGTGCAAATGAAAACGTCTGTGGTGGAGTAACATCTCATAAAGCTTGCTTAGTGGATCATGCAACAGATACAAGGCAATTGGAGGAGGTTCCAGATTCAAGGCATACATCCAGCCAAAGTAAAGATAAAGTATGTCTACTGTCCTTTTAAAAGGCTTGTTGGTATGTTACTTGAAATACTTATGGCTCCTTGATATATATAAATTGAAAGGAAAGCTGATTAGGTTTCTGGTTATATTGGTAGCATATTTATATCTATTATATATATATATTTATTGCGATTTTCTACTCTATACAATATATCACTGGTACATGTGATACCATATTAAAGATGAGACATTTAGCCTGTCTGGTGTCATTTAGTTGAGAGGAGGATGGAAGGATATGGAGCAAGTCATTCAGTCTTTCCCTTTTGTTAGTGTTGATGGGAGATCTGTCAGATCCACTTTAGATATTTGAGTTAAGAAACTGATGGGATATCTGAGTTTTCTATTTGGGCCTTGTCTCGTTCACATTTACAGTAAATCCAAGTTCTGGATGTTAGAGATAAGCCTATTGGGGGAATGAAAGTATTTCTCAAGATTTCTTTCTTTATGTGAAGCCCGTTAACTTGATGCTTTTGATAAATTGTTGTTATTAGCCCTAGTTGCAAAACAAATAAGCTGTAGTTCTTCTGGAATTCAGTACAGAAGTGGGGAAGTAGATATCAAGAGTACATCTGTACATTGTAAAATGGAAATACTCTTACTAGAGTTCACTTTAATAAATCAGAGAGACTTGGATATGAAAAAACTGTAAGTGTGTTAATAGTGTTTATTTTACATATTCTGGATTGCATCACTTAGTGGCAGTTATTTGGCTTGAAGTCTCAAGAGTTTAGAAATTAGTATCAGTTGTAATCATTAATTTTGAAAGTACATTCCTAGTGTCCCTAGGTAGAACCTTTAATTTATTTATTTTTTAATATCAACAAATTTTTACTTATTTAAAAAAGAAATGGTAGTGGGTTTGAGTCTACGTAAGTGTTATTATAGATGGATTTGGTATTTGGAAAACATTTTATTGTCCAACGAGCTTTATGTTTTTCATATTTGCCATTTGTTTTCCGTTTTGTTAATTTTTTGGGTGATGCCTAGATTTGTATTTGATCATTGCATAGGGTGTTGCATTAGATTTGTTATTTTTTTGAAATCATTTTTTTTTTTTTTGGATAGGTAATGTAAAAATATTATTAATTATCATAGCCAACCCAAGTACAGTAAAAATGTATTGAAGAGGCAAGAAATCAAGAACCAAAATTACAAAGATCAAGTAAAACAAGAAGGGCAAAACAAGAAAATAAAGGCAGAACCAAGCTCCATTCTAGGAGAGTTTGAAAGAAAGAAGACTTAAGCTTAAGCATAGACCGTTCACATCCCTTGAAACTTCTAGCATTTTGTTCTTGCCAGGTACACAACATCAAGTAGTGCGGTACAAGCCTCCAAATAGCTATATTGTGATGTTGACTAAACTTACCCATCCAAGACTTGAACAACTCGATAACCCTATGCGGCATAACCCAATGAATTCAAAACAAGCAAAACATCAAAGACCACAACTCATATGTTACAAGGCAATGAAGAAGAAGATGATCCACTGACTCCCCACACTTTTTATACATATAACACCAATCAAGAACAATAATACTCCTTTTACGAAGGTTATCTATTGTTAAGATCTTACTTAAAGAAGCAGACCATGAAAGAAAGCTACTCTTGGAGGAACCTTCGATTGCCACACCATTTTCCAAGGAAAAGATATGACAATAGGAGAGGATAAAGAATGATAATATCCACTTACCTTAAAATCTCTACTCTTTGCTGGCTTCCTACATACTTTGTCAGGACCAATACCCTGCATAGACGAAGATTAGAAAATGTCCATAAACAAAGCCAACGAATTTGGCTCCCAATCATGCACTGAATGACAAAACTGAACATCCCAATGGATCCTCCTAGTAGAAAAACACATAATCTCCGCTACTAAAGAATCCCTTACCCTACTAATACAATTAAATTTTGGGAAGTTAAGATTACAATCCCCACACCACACATGCTTCTAAAATTTCACTCTAGTACCTACACCCACATCATTCCATAGGAGTTTTGAAAAGTTCAACCAATCAGCTCTAATGAATTTCCATAGGCTAACACCATACGCACTTGACACATGTTTTGTGCGCCAGCCACCCCATTCATTCCTATATTTTGCCTCTATAACCCCCTTCATAGGCATATGTCTCCATGCCATACCTCCACAACCATTTGCCTAATAGGGCAGAATTAAATCTTCTCAAACGTCTAATACCTAACTGATGTTGCGGAAGCTTGAAAGAAAGCATACACGATGCTCTTTTTGATGGATAGAAATTAAATTGTTAGTTTCTAGGTAGTAAACCTCGAGGGGTCCTTGAATCCACAAGGTGATAAAACTGGAATCTACTAGAGAAAGAATTCGACAAAAGTCTGTATTTTATTGATAATAGTCTAATTTGCCTCTGACGGCTACAAAACATATAAATACTGAAAAAGTAAAACCCTAGGATGACTAGGAAATGTCTGAAACCCTATTTCGCATTAATTACGTGATTAGGTGACAAAATACTGAAATTTACCAAAAATGGTAAAATTGAGTTAGATGCAAAATCATAAACTACTGACCTTAAGGGTCGTCCCAAAACAAACGGGACTGTTAAGTTGAAGGTGTTTAGGGTTTGATAAGTCAATCCTAACACATAAAATATTATTTATATATAAAGAGGTAGATGATATTATTGTTTTGCCCCTAGTACTCATAACACTTCCCCTCAAGCTGGCTCAAGCTGGAGAGTATATATCATACAATCCTAGCTTGTTACATAATAAACCCAAACGAGTCTTATATAAAGCTTTGGTAAACATATCAGCAATCTAGACTCTTGTAGAAACATATGGAGTAGCAATTACACCATCTTCTACTTTCTCTCGAGTAATATGACAATCTACTTCAATATGCTTGATTTGCTCATGGAACACAGGATTGGAGGTAATGTAAATTGCTGCTTGATTATCACAATGCATAGTCATAGGAGCTTCACAACAAATCTTAATTCCTCGAGTAAATGCTTAATCCACATAAGCTTACATGATGTGTGTGCCATGGCTTTATTCTCACCCTCTGCACTAGACCTGGCAACAACAGTTTGTTTCTTACTTCTCCAAGTAATCAGGTTTCCTCCCAGAAAAGTGCAATACCCAGTAGTGGATTTTTAATCTGATGATGATCCAACCCAATCAGCATCAGTGTAGGCTTCTACCCATAGGTGACCATTAGCTTTATACAAAAGATCACGGCTTGGATGTGCTTTAAGATACCTCATAATTCGAATAATTGCCTCCTAATGTGGAAGGCGAGGATCTTTCATATACTGGCTCAAAACACTAACTGCAAATGATATATCTGGGTGAGTAATTGTGAGATAATTCAGTTTACCAACCAGACGACGATGTCTCTCAAGATTAGATAACAGCTCCCCCTGATCATATAATTTGACATTAGGATCCATAGGATTCTCCACTGGTTTAGATCCTAACAAGCTAGTTTCTTCCAAAATATCCAACACATACTTCCTTTGAGATAAACTGATGTCTTCTTTAGATCGTGCCAACTCAATACCCAAGAAATAACGAAGTTTACCCAGATCCTTAGTTCGAAAGGAGTTTTGAAGGTATTTTTTCAAATCATCAATACCCTACTTGTCATCACCAGTGATTATAATATTATCAACATATACTATCAACAAAATCTTTCCTCTATCAGAGGTATGAGAAAACATAGAGTGATCAGAGTGGCAACGTCGCAATCCAAACTTTAACACTACTTCACTGAATTTACCAAACCAAGATCTGGGAGATTGTTTAAGACCATAGATGGCCTTATGCAACCTACATACTTTTCTAGACTCCCCTTGAGCAACAAACCCAGGTGGTTGCTCCATATACACATTTTCCTTCAAAGCGTCATTCAAGAATGCATTTTTAACATCTAATTGAAATAATGGCCAGTCCAAATTAGCAGCTAAGGAGATCAAAATCTTTTAGCAATAGGTGAGAATGTCTCGGCATGGTCAACACCATATGTCTGGGTATACCCTTTGGCACCCAAGCAAGCCTTCAAATGCTCAACAGAATCATCAGGCAAATACTTCACAGTATACACCCAACAACAACCAACAATAGTTTTCCCAGGAGGACGAGTAACTAAAGACCAAGTAGCATTTTTAGACAGGGCAGGCATTTCGGCCTCCATAGCAGACTTCCAACTAGAGATAGACATAGCCTCCTGGACAAGCTTAGGAACAACAGTAGAATTCAAGGATGTGGTAAAGGCATGAAGAGATGAAGACAAGTGATCATAAGAGACAAATTGAGAGATAGGGTGAGAGGTACAAGAACGCTTACCTTTGCGCAAAGCAATTGGAAGAGAGGTAGGATCAAGAAGTGGATCACTAGGCGGGGAAGAAGTCTCTGTTGGAGGTTTCTGCCGACGACAATATACTTGGAGTGGTTTTTGAGGAGATTCAATAGGAGACACAGGCGGTAGGAGAGGAAGACAAGGAGGAGAACTGTCACTAGCAATCGAAGGAGAGAAATAGGACTGAGATTCATCAAATATGACATCATTACTAATGAAACGACGACGAAGAGTAGGTGAGTAATATCGGTATCCCTTTTGAGTACGAGAATACCTAAGAAAAACACATTTAATGGATCTATGATCAAGTTTGTCACTCCCTGGACCTAAGATGTGAACATAGCACACACAACCAAAGATCTTAGGAGGTAGATGAAACAAAGGTGCATCAAGAGAGAGCACAGTCTAAGGGATCTGACCACCTAGAACAGTGGAAGGCATACGATTAATTAGGTGATAGGTAGTGAGAACAGCTTCACTCTAATATGATTTGGGAACACGCATATGAAACTTTAAGGCACGAGTGACCTCTAATAAATGACGCATTTTGCGTTCAGCAACACCATTTTGTTGTGGAGTATGGGGGCATGAAGATTGGTGAATTATACCATAATCATAAAAAAATTGAGACAAAGATGGATGAAAATATTCACGACCATTATCAAATCGAAAAATACGAAGTGAAGCATTAAACTGAGTCTTTATTTCGTTATAAAATAATTTGAAAATTGAGTACAATTCAGACCATTCTTTCATAAGGTAAAGATAGTTGACTCTAGAATAATCATCAACAAAAATGACAAAATATCTAAATCCCAACAATGAGGGAGTGTTTATTGGACCCCAAATATCAGAATGAACTAAATGAAAAGGACTACTAACACGACTCTCACGCCTAGAGGCAAAAGGCACCCTATGGTGTTTACCCAACTAACATGCTTCACATTGTAAAGACTCAATTTAACAACATGACAGAACTAATGACTTCAAATTTTGGAGAGATGGATGACCAAGGCAACAATGATGCTGAAGAGGCGAGATAGACAAATGAGAAGCCACTAAACGGGAAGAACCACATCGATCAAGGTAAAAGTCCATCGGCTTCATGCCCTCCACCAATAATCTTCCCCGTCTTGAGATCTTGAAAGATACAATAAGTGGATAAAAAAATGGCAGCACAATTCAAAATATTAGTAAGCTTACTAATTAACAAAAGATTAAAAGGAAAATCAGGAATATATGAGACAGAAGAGAGAGAAAGATTAGGACTAAGATTGGCAGTGCCCAAACTAGAAACTGTAGTGACTGAGCTATCTGCCAATGTAACATTGGGAAGACTACTAGATTTCTCAAGATCAGAGAGTAAACTGAGGTTAGTAGCACTTGAGTCAATGACCCAAAAGTCCTGAGTGGCAAGACAAGCAGTGGAAGTACCTTGTTGAGCCAAAGTAGCAGTAGAATTAGACCCAACGGAGTTGGAATGCAAAGACAAGAGGCGATTGTACTCTTCCTTAGGAATAGAGACTACTCTGGATGTTGGTGGAAGTGGCTGTGAAGGCGGTTCTTCAACTTGAAAACTAGCTTGGTGAGCTGAGAGTTTACCATACAACTCCCAACAAAAGTCTACTGTATGATTCTCACCATGACAATAAGTGCACTTACGAAGACTACGTCCTCTACCACGACCCCCTTGTTCACTAACACAACCCCCTTGTTCACTACCATGGCCCCTTTGGTCACGACCTCCACGGCCTTGGCCCCCATGACCTTGATCTCGACCTCCACGACCACCTCTATTACTCCCCATATAAGTGGTAAAGGCATATTTATCACCAGAAGGTAATGCACCAGTACTAGAGGAAGAGAAAGGGGCAGTACTCGAGTAAGATAATGTGGCCTGTCGAAATCTAACAAAAACTTCACTTAATGAAGGGAGGTCTAGACTAGCTAAAATTTGTGATTTTACTGGATTCAAACTTTTAGGCAATCCAGAGAGGAAGCGAGTAACATGCATAGAATCTCGTTATTTCTTCATAGTTTTAACATCACAGGAGACGGGCTGATAAATTTTGAGTTTTTCACATACACTCTTAAACTTGTTATAATAGTCCTCCAAAGACAAATCACTCAAACTCAAGGAGAAATAATTTTGATGAAGATTATAATTCCGCTTCAAATTGTTAACACAAGTTCCTTGGCTTGTTTCTAAACAAGTTTAGTAGTTGGTAAGAAAACCAAACTACAACTGATTTTAGACTCCATGCTATTCCACAAGCAACTCCTAATTTGTGCATCTTCGGCTCTCTAATTAGCAAATTTAGGGTCTGTAGGTAGGGGGGTTCACTAATCACGTAATCAAACTTCTTTCTACCAAGAAGAAAGACTTCAACTGCCTGTGCCCACTGAGCATAATTACTTCCATTAAGACGAATGAAAGTAATTGATAACATATTAGGAGATAAGAAATAATTAGGGGCTGAACACTGTCTTTGGACTCCATAATAGCAATCTTAAGAACAAACTAACACTAAATAAATACGCTGGACTGAATTATAACAAACTCCAACCAGCAACCAATGTACTTCAACCAATTAGCAACTCCAACAGCAACTCATCTATCAAAGAATCAACACCAAACTATTCCAAAAAACATACCAACTCCAAAAAAAATGCCCAATCCACCACTAAACATCAATCAACAAAATCTAGTCTAACAAATCAACCCAAGGCTGCTTGAGCAGATAATTAGAACGTATTGAAGAAAAGAAGTGAAAAACTTTGGCGGCGACGCTAGGGTGCAGGAGCAGCAGCGTGAGGACCGACGAGTGGGCTAGGATGGGTCGCCGGAGGAGGGCAAGTAAAACCCTGCCTCTCTTGTGGTTAGGCAACGCCGATCTGGTGTCACGAGACCTAAGAGAGGGTCACCAGTGCTGGACAACTTCGGCCACTAAATCGAGATTGTCGGAGGTCTTTGTTAGGGTCGTCGGAGCTAGCGAGGTGCTGTTATGGTTGCTGGTGACAACAGTATCAGTGGGTGGTGGTTGGAGGATTAACGGCAATGGTGGGTTGGTGGCTCTGATACCAATTTGTTTAAGGTGAAGGTGTTTAGGGTTTGATAAGTCAACCCTAACACATAAAATATTATTTATATATAAAGAGGTACATGATTTACTATTTTGCCCTTAGTACTCATAACAAGGACCTTATTTTGACTTTTTAGCAAAAAGTTATTAAGGAAACAAAAATGACTATAAACGGCAAAATTGTAGTTTTCAGGGCCTAAATGAAGGAATTCGCCATTTTTAGGGGGTACATTGTGGCAAAACGACGACTATTGCTCAAAAGGCCATTTCGCTTCAGCCTACTAAATTTCATGCAATTCCGACTTCGTCATCCAAATGATTTCTACTAGTGCCTTTTTGCCTTGCGTGATTTTAGGCGCACTTGGGAGTCCAGAAAGGCCATGGCGGTTTGTTTTACATCACTAACCCCCAACTTGCACTGGCTTACAAAACTTAGGCCATCTCACTAGATGTAGCTTAGATTTGCCACTAATACCACTCTAAAGAAAATCTCTTTGTAATTTCTCTATACGATTAGCTACTTTTCTAGGTATAGGAAAAAGGGAGAGAAAATAAGTTGGTAAACTGGAGAGAATACTTTTAATTAGAATTATCTTATCCCCTTAGATAAGTACAACCTCTTTCATCTTGCTAATCTCCGCTCAATCTTTTTTAGTATAGGATTCCATATCGACATCTCCTTGAATTTAGGGCCCAAAGGAAGACCCAAGTATTTCAGGGGAAGTGAAGACTTCCTACAACCCAAGAACTCCACCATAGTATCCAAATTGTGCACATCTCCATATGGTAAGAACTTTGATTTCCCCAAATTAATTTTTAATCCTGTCACCTCTTCAAATCTCTTCAAATCTGGAAAGAGTTTCCTGCAAAATTGCTATCTGACTAGGGTCAGCATCATAGGAAATAAGTTTCATCTACATAGTGTTGGTAAAAGCGTGGGGCACACTTAAGCGCAAATGCCTCTTGGAGCCTAGGCACAAAGCACAAGCGCGCACTTGATTGAAGTGAAGCGCACATTTAAAAATAATAATTTGATAAATTTAAAAATAATTATTAATGAGAAATGCAATAATCAAATGATCAAATTATCATATAAATTCAAATAAAACATTTTATTTAATTCATATAACATTTATATAAGCTTTGCTTTTGGAATTTTAATACAAAAATTGCAAGTCAAGTCATTTTAATTTTTTGGATTAGATAGATTATGAGTATTTCCATGTAATATCCTTTCTTAAATCTCAGATAACCATAGTGTTCTATGACTAATTACTAATATTAGTTAATATTTTAATTACATAATGACTATAAGTCTATAAGAATTATTCTGCTATGTTCAACATCAACTACTAAAATAACTAAACAATTACCAAGCAGATATTCAAAAGGGAAAAAATAGAATAAGAAGAAGAAACTGAGTGGGTTACTGTTTCGAGCAGGAAAAACCAAGAAAAAATAAATAATAAAATAGAGAAGAAGTAGGAGGTTTTGGGTTTCATGACAAGTTACACCAAAATCATTTTTTTTATGATTAGTAAGTTACACTAAATTTTTTTCCAAATCAATGGTTTATATCAATAATGTCAAGATCCTAAAGTTTTAATTTAGTTTTGGTTATTTTTATTTTTATTTTTTGAAAAATATAAAAAAGTGCACTTTGAGCTTTTTGAAAAAGTGCAAAAAGTTGCCTAAAGCGTGCTTCGTTGAATGTGCCTTGCTTTAGAGGAAAAAAGCACCAGAGCCTTTAGGCTTTGCGCTTTATGCTTAAGCACGCTTTTACCAACACTGCATCTGCAAACAAAAGATGAGACATCATCATCAAGGTACAACCGAAGTGCCTACTGAGAAACCTGAAAATTGATTTGCTGTTGCAGCCGCATCCAACAATGGCTCGAAGCCGCCACAACAATATCAGAGTGCAACGGGATAAAAGATCCCCTTGATGAATCCCTCTAGAGCTCCCAAAAAAATCAGATGTGGAACCATTAATCAAAATGGAAAATCTAATAGTTGAAATACATCACATTATCCACTTTCTCCATTTTTCTGAGAATCCACATCGCTAAAGCATATACATGTGAAAAGCCCAATTCACATGATCATGTACTTTTTCTACATCCAACTTGCACAACACCCCTGGAATCCTTGCCTTCGGTCTACTATCAATACATTTAGAAGCAATTAAAGCAGAATCCAAAATCTGTCTACCTTTCGCAAAGGCATTCTAGGAATCTGAAATAAGACCATGTGCCATCCTTAGAAACTGATTAGCCAGCACCTTAGAAATAATCTTGTAAATCCCACCCACTAGACTTATAGGCCGGAAATCCTTTACTTCAACAGTATCAACTTTCTTTGGAATGAGGGCAAGAAATGAAGCATTAAGACTCTTCTCAAACACAGCTTGAGTATGAAAATTATGAAAATCCTCCATAATTTCTATTTTCAAAATACTCCAACAAGACTGGAAGAAAGCCATAGAAAAACCATCCGGGCCAGGAGCCTTATCACCATTGAAGCCCTTAATCACCCCATACACCTCTTCCTCATCGAACGGCCTATCTAACCAAAGAACGTCTGCCTCAGAGATTCTAGAGAACTCCACTGTCCACATCATCCAAAACAGGTCTCTGATCCACATTTTCAGAATAAAGCTAATGGAAAGAGCATGAAACTTAAATTTCTGGAAACAGGAGATGCTACCAGTGAGTCACATAAGTAGTCATAGGGGGCTGTAAGTGAGGCACTACTGCTGCAAATAATACACCCAGGGGAGGTTTTGTCAATGTGAACATTTTGAAGAACACAAACAAAAGATAATTATGGGGATTTTCTTTGTAATGTGAGGGTTCTGTTTTTTGGCTAAACAACAGTGATATATTGGGTCTCTGTTTAGTGTGAACAAATTTCTGCTTAAGTGCCAAGATGCAGAAGATGAAAATTCCTTTATTTCAGGCAAGACTTTAGAATTCCATAAATTGTGGGAATTTAGATATGTTGAGTTTTTCTGATTCCTTTATTTTATTCAACTGAACACTTATAAATTTAAAATTCCACATTAAATTCCTACCATCTGAATATTGCTGAAAACAATCTACTAAAACGTTTGATTCTTGTTGGGACCCCATCCGATGCTTCAATGTTCTTATTAATTACCTATATCTCAACTGCACTTGAATACATAGAAATTGGCTCAAGATCAGGAGTTCCTTCAAACAGAACTAATTCCTTATTGAGTGTAACCGAGTTAGACTAAGAATACTGCAATGCTTTGACTATGCTCAAAGAATTGTCCAGCATAAGAACTGCTTCATCAATCTGAGCCACAATGGATCCCATTGACTTTGGGCTAACAACTATCTGTGTTTTGCTTTTGGTGAACTGCATCCCTCTAGCCCACCCTACTTTTTCGTCGGCAATGTTATTATGCATGACCCATTTGATTGCAGGATAATATGGCTTCAGCGACTTGGTTGATATCGCAAGAAACTTGGGCCCTTTTGATTCGAATGTCATCTCCCCACATCTCTGTGATGATTTCTGTTGTCTTCCTCCTGCTTCTGGACAGAGATTGAATCTCTATTACTGTGAGCTCTCTCCCTATTATTGACTTGTCTTTGCCCCGAGTTTTCAGTCCATTTTGAGTGTTGGTATGCAATCTTTCACCCGCTTCAAAAAATCTGCACCAATATACGGCAGCCCATTATACAGGTCTGATTTTCTCTTACTGTTACTATGGCTGGCTAAGATTTCCATGGTGTTAACGTTCCACTCCACTTCTCCATTCGATTCTAGGCCCAAATCAGTCTCAAGTCACTACCTACTTACTCTTTTTTCAGGGGAAAATGGGCTTTTTCCCTTATTTAAAAAAAAATTTAGCACAATATCCTTGTTTTGAAACTATTAAGCATTGTGTCCCTGTTTTGAAACTTGATTTTAAAAAAACTGAGTTACAGGTGGAATTTGACACTAGCAATGTTGAGTTCTATGCATATTTTGGCACTTAATTTTTTTTGAAAATTTAAGTGAAACTCGACTTTAACAAAGTAGAGTTTCCCTTAAAAATTTACATATAACTCGATTTTGAGGATATCGAGTTTTATACAGAACTCGATTTTGTCAAAATCGAGTTCCAAAAATAGGGACATCCTGCTAAATAGTTTCAAAACAGGGATATTGTGCTAGATTTTTTTAAAAATAAGGGCAAAAACCCATTTTCCCCCTCATTTCAAGCCACATGGGATCTATGTTTTAACCTTATTGACATGTGGTCTCTCCCCCATGTCACCTGCTTCCTGTCCCTGTTTGTGGCTGAACAAACTGCGTTTTTAGTATGTTACTCCTATAACTCCATCTGCAATTGTCATTAGTCGTTATCTAATGGAACTTTAATTGTTTCATATTATCTGGCATATTTCCCATCGTTGCATTAATGTCGCTATTGTTGACCTCAATATGCCCCTACTCTCCCATAAGTTTAGGCATGTTAAGAAAACATGCCTCCCTATCCAATGAATTTCCGATGTTCTCATGCTTTCTTTTGGATCCATCCTTGATTTGCTTAGGCTGATCCTTGAAGATAAGCATCCAATCCATCAAATTGTTGGGACAAAGCCATGGAGGAGTTTCGTCCATGCTTTGGTGGGGCCTTATTACCAAGCACAGTAATTTTTTGGCTTGTTTCCAGATTCATACCTGCTATCCTGCCTTTTTTTAGAATAAGTAAGTTCTAAATGCTAATCCAAAACCCCTCTAATCGCTGCCATCTTTGCCTTTTGGAATGATTATGAAGCCTTGTCATCCCCTGGCATTGTATTTTGCCATCATTCAATATTTCCCATGGACAATAGCTCAAGGTTGAGCAAGAAAGCTTTGTCACCCACTTTGATTTCTTGAGAAAATGTTCCACTCTGATTCGAGCCTCCTTGTGTATTATTATGAAGGATTTTGATTTGATAAAAAACAACCTAGAACCACCCATTGAATCAAAACTTATCTGTGATTTTGCTTAGCATGACTATTGGACCCTTTTATGTTTTGGGACAGTAACAATCTCATGTTAAGAGAAGCACAAAGTGCATTGCTTTGGTTGGTTTGAAGTAGGGATAAAAAGAATTTTCTGGATGATGCAGAGCTTCCATTAAAAAGATGTTTCTTTCTTTTTCTCACTTCCCTGGAATCCTTTTTTATGTGGGCATTCTCATAGGGTTCTGATAAACTTATATGGTCACATGGTTACAAAATAATAAAAAATTTATATTGAAACTCACATAGTCAAATAATAATAAAACAGTTTATGGTTCTCTAAAAGTTGGCTTAAGAAACAACATATCAATAAAATGAGTGTAGTGGAGATGAGGTGATTAAATGGATGTGTGGCTACAACATGAAAGATAGGTTAGGGACTGAAATTATTTGTGAGGGGAGTGGACCTCTTGAGGATAAATGAGGGAGAGTCATTTAAGATGGTTTGGAGATGTGTAATGAAGGCCTACAAATGTAGTGGTGTGAAACAATGATGATATTATTGTAAGGAAAGCCATGTTTGTTAGAAAGGAAAGCCCAATAAAACAATTTTTTATTTGGATTTTTATTAATAAGTATGGTCAATTTTGAATTTATGGGCAAAGTCATAATTCTTGTAATACTTGTGAATTAAGGATATTTTTAGTTTAGTTTTGAGAAGGTTTTATAGTTTAGTTGAGTCTAGAACTTTCTAGGATAAAGTATATTTGGTTTAATACTCTTTACGTCCAAGTTAGTCTTTTATTAGGTTTTTAGTTTACTAATCAAACTATGAGCCTTAATACTAAGAAGAGTCTTCATACATATGTGTTACAGACGAGAATAAAATAATATAGAGAAGTGGAAGCTATAAAGAGAGAATAACGCAAGGGATTACCTGGTTTGGCCAACGGCCTACATTCATAGAATAAAGCCTTAACGGCTACATCTTTACTATACACTCAAGTTGTCGATTATAGTGAACTCTTAACAAGGTATATATAGAGACCAGAAACTAGGGTTAGCCAAAATGGGCTTACAATGTAACTGGGCCTCTTGGGCCATTACATTAACATAAACCCAATACTTTAACACTCCCCCTCAAGCAGGAGTATATAGTCATATAGGTCCAGCTTGTAACACACAATAGCCAACTTGCTTAAAGAGGCTGAAAACGAAGTGAATCGGCCAAAACTCAAGGGAACCAGCCAAAATTGAAGCTGAACCAACCAAAAAATGAGATGAATGAGATGAACCAGCTGAAGTTTTTCAATATCAAACAAAACCGAACAGAGGTTTTATAGATGTTAGGTTATCCTTATCATGGATAAGGGACAACCAAAACCTATACCCAAACAACATAATCCACCAAACAAGCAAACAAACAAGGGATTTCCCTGTCTGCTCCAACCAACAACCAACACTGGCGGCTCCAGAACACGCCGGAAACAACAACCAAATGACAGAATGGCCACCAAGAAGCGTCGAGAACACTAAAAACAATTGAATCAGTGGAGGATGGTCCGAAACCACCACCGATCTGCCGAGAACAACAAAAACATAGGCCAACCACCAAGATCTACCAAGTTGGGTTGCAGTCAGATTTGTATCTCAAGTCAGATCTGTGTCTATTGGTTGGATCCACAACACCACTAACAACAACAACGACAGCCAACGGCAACTACCACCGGTGACAGCAACGAGACAACAAGCCAAGAACAACAACAAAAACCAACAGCAACAACAACAACCATAACCACATCAACAGAAACCGATCAACAACTACCGAGAACAACCAACAAATTTAGTTTTGAAGGTTAAGCAAACAACCATTGACAACCATCGGTTCTGATACCTTGTTAAAGACGAGAATAAAATAATATAAAGAAGCGGAAGCAATAAAGAGAGAATAACGCAAGGTATTACGTGATTTGGCGGTCTTCTCATTTTACTTAAAGAAGAGGTAGAGTTGATCAATACAATATTGAGTATTTGATTATTGAGACACGTTGACTTTATTGTTCTTTTCTCTCTCTTTTCTTTCCTCTTTCTTTGGTACAGTTCACAAGTACTGCTCATACAATCATTGAAAACCCAAAAAATCTTCTCTTTTCCTTCTTCCTCACAACCCCAAATCAAGTGTTTTTTTTTTTAATGTATCAAAATCCTAAAACCCTGCATACTTTCTTCTACTATTATTTTTTTGATTAGTAAATAAATAAATTCATTAATAAAAAGTGCAATCCCAATACACAGGCTGTACAGAAGAAGGCTACTTCTACCAAAAAGCCATTAAATTACTCATCAAAACAGCTTTTAATTCCTATCAAAACCCCAAAACCCCTTCTTTAAAAATTCTAATCCTAAACCCACCACAACCAACGGTTGACAATTTCCCCAATTTGCCCTATGTCACGTTGTATTCTGAACATAGAAGCAGACCCTGTTTCCTTCTACAATGAACCCCATAGTACTTTGTTCATAGTGTGTATACACACACACAAACACACACTCATCCCAAAGCAATCCAAAGAGTTCCAATGTGAACTGTGGTCTTGAATTGTTTGCCACTTATTGTCCCACTGACCAATCATATTGCAAGCACCTTGGTGTACTCTGCTCTCCTACCCATACCATGAATTTAAAATGTGCTACAGTTGGAGTAACCTTGTTATTAGCTTTAACTGAATAGATAAGTAGTAGTTATAGATCCTAGAATGAGATCTCTCCTTTTGTCAGTGCATCCTTTCTCCTTTCTTTGAGCAATGCATCTCTGTTGGGAACTTTGACATTCTATGAATAGTACATGGTTAAATTTCATATTTGTTGTTAGCCGTTATTGCTACCTACTGGGTTTAATAATGAAATTGTGTTTAGTACTTTGAACTACTTCTTTAAATCAGGGCTTTGCTTTGTATGAATCTGTCCAATAAATGGATTGCAAACTAAGACCACGAGTATAAATGGTATCTTACATCTTTTCTTTTTTGGTTTTGTTTTTCTTTTTGGAAGAGGCTTACGTACTTGATACATTTATGCTGCACTCTGAACACTCTTTTCATTGATTTGGTCACAGATAACAGTGGTTGATTCTACACAGTCTCATGCTGGAGATGCTTCTGAAACTAAAATGTATTTTCTTATAAACTCCATAATGCTCAAATTTGAATTACTGATATTGGATATTCTAATTGGTTAATTGCTTTGTTAATTCATTCTTAACAGTGTGATGTGTGGGGAACGACTGCATGATGGGGAAAATTTATCTAAGGACATCTCACCTGTGTCTGAACAAGTACTAGGCCAGAGTTCTCAGATTACCTTAGACATCCAAGAAGAGCTTACTTTTGATTGTTCGGGATTTTCTTTAAATGATTCTGTTCAAGATACACCCTCTCAAGCCATAACTGTAGATAAAAAACTTGAAAAGTTCCAGGACTTTATCAGTGAGGAACCTCGAGTTATGTCAAGTGGTGGTCTGAAAGCAACAATAATGCCTGATGTCACAACAGGAGGATCTCTACCTTGTTTGGATCTGTCTTTTACTCGCACTGGTACTATTTCTTTACTTTGCCTTCAAACTTGACATGAACATGCACTTCAGCCAGTAGCTTTATTATGTGACTACTGTGCTGCAATCACGGCTGCAGTTTCTGTTCCTTATTTATTCTGGACTCTTTATATACAAATTTTCTATTCATTTTTGCCTAATTATTCAGAAGAGCTCTTATAGCAGATTCATGCGGTACAGATGGTTGCAATATTAATTCGGACTCATGTTCTAAAAAGCAATCCATTTATGCTGCACCACAAACTGGTCGGGACACTATGGATTCTGCAAGCAGAAGCGATGCTACTGTTTTACTCGGAGTATCTCCCCCAGAATTGTTGAGTTCTATAAATGAGAGAGTTGGGGAATCTTCTTCAGCACACCATATGCAGTTAGATAAAGATGTATGTATGTTTGTGGAAGAAAATAGTGCCAACTGCAAAGATAATGATAAAGCTTCTGCTGAGTTCTCCATGGACTTCACACCAAAAGTTAAATATCTGCAGGTAGGTAGTATCACATCCTTATATGGTGTTGTTTTGTTTATTATCTGTTTGTTTTTCTTTCTTATGCCATATTGCCATCTGCTAATCTCATTCAGGTGGTCATTTCTTGTTATTAGTTACTTTTGCCAGATAATATATGATTGCCAGTTGAAATAAATGCTTTTTTTAAAAATTGATTTCAGCTATTTTCAGAAGACAAAATCACTGATGTTCTCAGCTTAGCAATTACACAGTCTGAGGTAACTGATTCCTTGGTTTCAGAAGAAAGAAATCATCTCCAATTCAGAAGTGAAAGCAGTCAGCTGAAACAAGATTCAAACAGATCTTCACTTCATTTAGGTTTATCCTTACTGACTGAGCCAAAAGTTGGAGGATATGCCTACAATAATTTCACCACACTGCCATTGTTGAACTCCATCAGTGAAGCCAGAAAATTTGTCCAGGATGCAGTGCCTGAATCCTTGACAAATCAGCCGTCATCACTTCTTAGACACAGGCAGATGCTTGATAGCATTGTAAGCCGAGCAAAAGCTTTGAGTGGACGAGGAACTATGCAAGATGAGTTCAAGCCTAACACTACCATGTGGTCTGAAGAGGAGTTGGATAATCTTTGGATTGGTGTGAGAAGACATGGAAGGGACAATTGGGATGCCATGCTGCAGGATCCAAGATTGCGCTTTTCGCCATGGAAGGCGGCAAGGGACCTGGCTGAGCGGTGGGAGGAGGAACAATCCAAACTCATGAATGCTATGCATGTTTCCCGTTTCAAGTATTCGAATACAAAAAATGTTTCGTCGAACTTTACCCGCAACTTCTTGGGTCCCAAAGAAGGAATCTGGGGAGAACATATGACAGATGAAACCCAACTCTCACTTGGAAACGTATATGCTCTTAGGGAGGGTAATGGCTCAAATAGGCCATATTTCAGGACAAGTTACATTCAAAATAATGGCACTGGACACATTCAGAGGCCTTTCTTTTACCCAAGGAGGGGCTCTTATTCTGATTGTCTAGGGGAAAAATATGATTGGGAGTCGTTCAATTATTTGGAATGGGAGACTATGGCACGTAGCAATCCTTCAACTGATGACCCTACAACTTGTTTGGAAGCAAAGTGTAATTTACCTCACTGGCTTAGAGAAGCAGTTAGTACACCTTCAAGGTCAGTTGAGCCAAATCTGCCTGCAGTGGGTTCATTAATTACTCATTTGGGGACAGTTAGAGATACCCAGCCTTATATTTATCCTACTCAGCCATGCCCTGGACCAAGAAACAGAGTCCATAGTAGACTTTGTGGTTTAAGGACAAGTGACTTGCGGCCATCAACTGGTGCTCATCACTTCAACTACTCATCGGGAATGAAAACTGGAATGGCTGAACAAAGCGGGGCTTCTTGGTATCGTGCTAATAAGCCAGGTGATGTAATAGTTATTGACAGTGATGCTTCTTCTGAAGAGACCATATCTGATGATCGCAGTGCTAGGCCTTAGCTTAAAAGAGGTTTTTGTAAGTTTTGGAAACTTTGTATGGTCAATCTGCTGTACAGTTTTGTATATTAACAACTTTCAAGGATCCAGAGATTGAAAAGTACTTGTTGGTGCTTTCTTGGCTAATCATGTCAAAAGTCCAGATTGGGACAATGAACCATTTGAATGTATTATATGTAAGAGCAAAGTTGTGTCCAATGTATCTTTGGAGACTGAGACCTACAGACGAAAAAACTCGTCAAACTTTACGGGTCTTGTCAAGGATAATCAGGTAGTCCATGATTACAACTTGTCAAATTTTGTTTCAACATGATGCCAGGATCAAGGAACAATTGTTTAGTGATTCTGTGAGTGAATTCTCAAATGGAAACTCTCTGCGTGCGCTCTATTGTCAGATATGTCATTTGCTAATTTTCACTTGGTGGGATTGTTACATGAAATTGATGGTTACTACATAAATTTGTTCCTGACAAATGCTATTCAATTCGATTAAACCTGTGGACAAAGGCGATTCTTGTTTGTAGTTCTCGTTTTATATAGTGTGGGTTTTCAGAAATTCAGTCCTCACCTTGAGTATTAAGATATAGTTTTCTGTGTATGGGGAGGCTTTAAGTAATATTTTATTTGGTTTAATAATTGTTGTTTCAAATGGTCTGGAAACATTGGTATCTAATCAATATCAAAATCAAGATTTATTTTTCTTGGGTTCATTGTTTCAAGACTTTCCCCTCTCTCTCATACACCCACAAAATGTTGTGTTTCTACTCACCATTTTCACTACACACTTACTAGCCCCAACACCCATTTGATCCTAATAGATATCAGTTAGCTACGACCTGGGAAGGGGGCTTGCCTTTTTTTTTTTTTTTTTTTTTTTTTTGAATGAAGGCAACATACGGATTTTGATGCGGAGGTCGGAGGTTGCCTTGGGTTTTGTGAGTTCTATAAATTATAGTTGCAGTTTGCTAAGATTAGTTTCAAATTAGTTAATTTGTTATTATAGTTTTGATCTATGATTGTAAGTTAATTAGTGTGCTCTCCTTCTCTATATAAAGGAGAGAGCTCCTATGCAAAAATTATTTAGTAATATGAGATTAGTTCTCTCAATTTTAGTTTAGACTTTCTTGAATAAATGGTGTATGTAGCTAATTTTTCTTTGTTTGATCATGTAGGGTTAAGGGCCCTAATTGTATATTGGGTCTTGGGCCTTGGCCGAGAGCATAGTAATCCGAGAACAGATGAATGGTGGTGGATGGGACAAGCTTAGAATCGTATAAGCGAGATATGAATGGGAGGGTGATCCGAGGAGGAATGTCCCCTTGGATAGGTAAGCACGGCTCATAATGTGTATCCTAAGGCTCAAGGTAACCTTCCATGAGGCCCCAGTGAATAGGGACGTGCATCTCGAGTGTACCAGAGGGATGGGAGCCAGGAAATGTCTAAAAAAGAGCTGTTGCCTCCGCATTGAATGCTCTGCAGCTAACTTTCTGGCTGTATTTATGTGGAGAAGACCCTTGAACAGTGCTGCCTTAGCTACCACAACTCACAGAAATCCAGAGAGGGTGTCTGATTGGACAAGCACTCAAGTATTGGCTTGGATGATCAACAAGTGTAGGGTTAAGATCATCAAGAGGGAGCTATATAATGTGAGAGACCCTCCATAAATAAAGGATCAGAAAAATAGAAAAAGAATACTGTAGCAATCAAAGTTGTACTTGTACCCAACTGTTATTGATTTGTATGACAAAATACCTCCTCGGGTAATGAATTCATTCAGCTTTATTTTCCTTGTTCTTGTTTGATCATCTTTTAAATCCATACTAGTCGTTGTCAAATTTATTAGGGTCTAGTTCTTCAACCCACTTTCTACAAATTTATTGTATTGGGCTCACTGGGTCAAGATCCCATACATCTCGGGCTTGGGTTGCAAAACGTGTCCTTACAATTGGCGCCGTCTGTGGGAAGAGCTTGTGTTATAGTGAGTGCAACGGTTAACTATGGTAGGTTCAGGTCCGTACCAGGTAGAGTCTATAGGGTCCTAACGTGAAAATCCTTTTGTGAACCTCGAGCGTAGAAGGGACCAAGAGGGGAGTGTGCGTACTGTTTGGACCGGTAGGAGTCATTCTCAGGGGAACAGCCACCTCTCTCATAAGGAGGATACTAGAGCCCTGCAACTGGAAGTCGACCAACTGAAGAGAAAGTTGCGCCATGCACAGCGAAAGCAAGCCCCCTCCAACTCTGACATATCTTCCTCTGATGGTGAGAAGGATGGTAGTTATTGACGTAGATCAAGGACTCCTCCCAATGAGTTTTTCTCATATGAAGAGGAACACCATCGTGAATGCAGATACAAAAGCCCAACTTGCAGAGGACTGGGAAACGATGCTATGAGCAAAGCGTTGAACCAGATTTCCAAGTCGCCCTTGACGCGCAGGATTGAAGGGGCCACTCTTCCTCGGCGTTTCCATCAGCCCACGTTTACCATCTACAATGGACGAACGGACCCAGTGGAACATGTGAGCCATTTCAGTCAGAGAATGGCTGTCCATTCTAAGGACGAAGCCTTGATGTGCAAGGTGTTCCCATCTAGTCTGGGACCCGTAGCGATGAGATGGTTCGACGGCCTAAGGGTAGATTCCATAGGTTCCTTCAAGGAGCTCACCAGGGCTTTTGGCTCTCGTTTTATCACGTGTACCAAGGTCCCTCGGCCCATAGATTCCCTATTGTCCTTATCTATGCGAGAAGGGGAGACTCTGAAGACGTACTCGAACAGATACAGGGAAATGTTCAATGAGATTGATGGTGACTTTGATGACGTGGCCATTAGCACCTTCAAGGCCGGCTTCCCAGCCGAGCACGGTTTAAGGAAGTCTTTGACTGGCAAGCCTGTCACCAGTGTGCACCAACTCATGGAACAGATTGATAAGTACAAGAGGGTTGAGGAAGACCAGTAGCTGGGGAAAGGAAAGGATAAGGTTATCCCTCAGGAGAGGAGGGATTTCAAGTTGGACAGATACAACAACAACCGACTTTGGAGAGACTTTGCTGGGCAGTCAAGGTCTGCCAATACTCAGGCGGTTAACGCGGTGTTCTAGGAACCGGTGCATTAAGTTCTGGAGAAGATTAAGAATGAGCCATTCTTCAAATGGCCAAATAAGATGGCAGGAAACCCCATGAGGCGTAATCAGAACCTCTATTGCTAATATCACCAGGACCAGGAGCATACTACAGAAGACTATAGAAATTTATGGGACCATTTGGACCAGCTGGTCCGAGAAGGAAAGTTGAAGCAGCTCTTGCATCATTCTAGTGGCCAGGGGAGCTAGACTGGCTCGGAACCCCGGAGAGACGCTTTTTCAAGACCCCCTTTGGGCACGATAAATGTCATCTTTGCCGCTTCAGGGAGGATCGATGCTTGCCCTTCTAGAGTGATGTCTATGGCTCGGCTGCCCGCCGAGGACACCAGTCCAAAGCTGAAGAGGGCTAAAATGAACATCCAGCCGGCGTTGAGCTTCTTGGATGAGGATAAGGTTGGAACCATACAACCCCATGATAATGCTTTAGTGGTCACGCTCAGGATCAGGGGGTATGACGTGAAGAGGGTTATGGTAGACCAAGGTAGTGGTGCTGAGATCATGTACCTCGATTTGTACAAGAGGCTGAATTTGAGACCTGAGGACTTAACGGCCTATGATTCTTCTTTGGTGAGTTTTAATGGGAAGGTTGTCATTCCGAGGGGCCAGATTAGACTACCCGTGCAAGCCGGTTCAGAAGTAGTGGAGGTGGACTTCATCGTGGTGGATGCTTATTCCCCTTACACGGCCATTGTAGCTAGGCCCTGGCTCCATGCCTTAGGAGCCGTCTCTTCTACTCTGCACCAGAAGGTGAAATATTCGTCGGGCGGCCAAATTGAAGAGATTGTTGGAAGTCAATCCACGGCTAGGCAGTGCCTGGTGGCCGCAATCTCACATAAGCTCGAAGCTGAGTCCTTAGCCTCTGCTGAAAGGGGCTTATAACAATTAAGAGCTTCGGTGTTGCCTGTCAATGGTTTGGCCGAGGAGGCGAAATGCGAAGATTTGGAAAAGGTCGTTGTTGGTGAGGATCTGGAAAATTTCTTTCAGATTGGGGCTCAGCTGTCTCCTCTAGAGAAGGAAGAGCTGGTAGAGTTTCTTAGAAAAAATGTTGATGTGTTCACATGGAGCGCTTATGAAGCCCCGGGGGTGGATCCAAGCTTCATTTGCCATCATTTAAATGTTAATCCATCTGTCACCCCTAAGAAGCAGCCACCTCGGCGCTCATTCAAGGATCACTCTGATGCTGTCAGAGATGAAATAACTAAGCTTAAGCAGGCAGGGGCTATCAGGGAGGTTTTCTACCCTGAGTGGCTGGCTAATACTGTGGTGGTGAAGAAGAAGAGAGGGAAATGGCGAGTGTGTGTGAATTTCACAGACCTAAATAAGGCTTGCCCGAAAGATCCCTTTCCTATGCCTAGGATAGACCAGCTGGTGGACGCAACTGTAGGCCACCCTCGGATGAGCTTCTTAGATGCCTTTCAAGGGTACCATCAGATACCACTAGCCTAGGATGATCAAGAAAAGACAGCTTTCGTCACTCCTACCGGAAACTACCACTACAAAGTGATGCCATTCGGTTTGAAGAATGCAGGGTCTACCTATCAAAAGATGATGACTAGAATGTTTGAACCACAGTTGGGCAAGAGCATTGAGGTCTATATAGACAACATGGTGGTAAAGAGTAAGGTAGTGTCCGAGCACGTGGGAGATCTCAGGAACATTTTTGAGATTTTGAGGAAACACAAGTTGCGCCTTAATGCTTCCAAATGCTCTTTTGGGGTCGGGTTAGGGAAGTTTTTGGGGTACATGGTTACACACCAGGGAATTGAGGTCAACCCCGATCAAATTAAGGCAATTAACAGTTTACAACCACCTCGAAACCCCAAGGAAGTCCAAAAGCTAACTGGAATGACCGCTGCCTTGAATCGGTTTATCTCCCGGTCAGTGGATAGATGCAGACTGTTCTTCTTGTTGATGAATAAGTGGAAGGGATTTGAGTGGACCGAGGAGTGTGCCTTAGCCATCCAGCAGCTCAAGGACTATCTCTCTCGGCCAACTATCATGTCCAGTCCTAAGGTGGATAAGGTCCTGTTTGCTTATATTGCTGTGGCCCCTCACGCTGTAAGCTTGGTCTTGATACGAGTTGATAGCGGCATACAAATGCCAGTTTATTATGTGAGTAAGTCACTACATGAGGCCGAGATACGTTATCTACCACTGGAGAAAGCTATTTTCGCAGTGGTACATGCCACACGCAAACTCCCCCATTACTTCCAAGCACACATAGTCATTGTCCTAACTTAGCTTCCGCTCAGAGCTCTGCTCTGGAATGCCGATTACACGGGGAGGATTGTGAAATGGGCCACGATCCTAGGGGCTTTTGACATCAAATACATGCCTCGTACCTCTATTAAAGGCCAAGTCCTCACGGATCTGGTAGCCGAGTTTGCTGAATCCCCATTGGAAGTAGAAGCCGAGAAGTGCGACATGGATGGAAAATCGGTTGGCATGATCTCCCAGCAAGGTCCCCTATCTTGGAAAGTATACGTTGATGGTGCAGCAAATCAGAGGGGGTCTAGAGTGGGGCTAGTTTTAGTATCCCCTGAAAAGATTACCATTGAGAAATCGTTAAGGCTGGACTTCTCGGCCACAAATAATGAAGCCGAATATGAGGCCCTATAGATGGGAATGGCCATGGTTCAAAGAATGGGTGGCAAGGTAATAGAGATGTTCTTGGACTCAAGATTGGTCGTTGGCCAAGTAAAAGGAGAATTTGAAGCGAGAGACGAAAGAATGCAAGGGTACTTGAGTTAGGTTAGACATTTGCAATCAGGGTTCGAATCTTTCGACCTATTACATATCCCTAGAGGTGGAAACACACATGCCGATTCCTTTGCCACACTGGCAACCTCCTCGGCCTAGAGTTTACCTTGGGTCATACTTGTCGAGGACCTGTACAAGCCTGCTATGATGAGAAGAGACACAGTCCAGATCCATCAAGTCAGGGTGGGGCCGAGTTGGATGGACCCTATAGTCCTGTTCCTTAAGGAGGATATCCTGCCCGAAGAGAAATCAGAGGCTGACAAGATATGGAGAAAGGCTCATCGGTTTTGGCTATCCGGGGACTAGAAATTGTACAAGCGCTCTTTTTTTGAGCCATATCTACTCTGCATACACCCTGAGGCGTCAGAACTACTCCTCGAGAATTTACATGAAGGAATTTGTGGAAGCCACATAGGAGGCACATCTTTATCTTGTTGAGCCATCACTCAGGGCTATTGGTGGCCGAACATGCAGAAAGAAGCTCAAGAGTATGCAAAGAAGTGTGATCAATGCCAGAGATATGTGCCGAACATCCATCAACCTGGAGGAGTCCTTAATCCTCTGGCCAGCCCTTGCCCCTTTGCCGAGTGGGGCTTAGACATCATAGGCCCTTTCCTTAAAGCAGCAGGAAATAAGAGATACTTGATAGTTGGCACAGACTACTTCACTAAGTGGGTTGAAGCTGAGCCCTTGGCAAACATCCGGGACGTGGATGCCAAGAAATTTATTTGGAAAAACATTGTCACACTTTTTGGGGTCCCTCGTACCCTCATTTCAGACAATGGTTTTTAGTTCGATAGAAAATCCTTCAGGAGATACTGTTGTGAACTGGGAATAACGAATATGTATTCTACCCCAGCTTATCCCCAAGGGAACGGACAAGCCGAAGCTGTTAACAAAGTCATATTGAACGGACTCAAGAAGAGGTTGGATGATGCGAAAGGGAGATGGGTGGAAGAGTTGCCACACGTCCTTTGGACATATCGGACTACGTCTTGCAAGTTAACAGGAGAGACGCCATTTTCAACGACATATGGGGCCGAGGCCATTATTCCTTTGGAAACTGGATTCCCAACGCTGAGGACGAGTGCATTCACTCCGAACAACAATGATGAGCTATTGGGGAAGAGCCTAGACTTAATCAAGGAGCGAAGAGAAAATGCAATGGTTCAACTGGCATATTACGAACATAAGCTCAAGCAAAGTTTTGATGCCAATGTGAAGCTGAGACCGTTAGCGCTTGGAGACTTGGTGTTAAGAAAGGTTCTAGGTACTGCAAAGAACTCGACATGGGGAAAGCTGGGACCAAACTGGGAGGGGCCATACCGCGTCACCTCGGTGGCTGGTATATGAGCATATTTTCTCGAAGACCTAGATGAACATGTAATACCATGACCTTGGAATGTAAACAACCTGAAAAGGTATTATTATTAATAAAAGCTTTCCATTGACATATGCTTATTTGTTGTGCAAATGCATCGTACTTCTCACTATGACATCTTTATAAGTGTTTAAACAGAACCTTAGTCATGCCTGAGTCCTCGGACCAGATGCTTTAGAGAAATTAACACTCTATGACATTTTATAAGTGTTTAAACAGAACCTTAGTCATGCTTGGCTCCTCAGACCAAATGCTTTGGGGAAATTAACACTCTATGACATCTTTATAAGTGATTAAACAGAACCTTAGTCATGCCTGAATCCTTGGATCAGATGCTTTGGGGAAATTAACACTCTATGACATCTTTATAAGTGATTAAACAGAACCTTAGTCATGCCTGAGTCCTCGAATTAGATGCTTTGGGGAAATTAACACTCTATGACATCTTTATAAGTGTTTAAACAGAACCTTAGTCATGCCTGGCTTCTTGGACCGAATTCTTTGGGGGAAATTAACACTCTATGACATCTTTATAAGTGATTAAATAGAACCTTAGTCATACCTGGCTCCTCGGACCAGATGTTTTGGGGAAATTAACACTCTATGACATCTTTATAAGTGATTAAACAGAACCTTAGTCATGCCTGAGTCCTCGGACCAGATGCTTTGGGGAAATTAACACTCTATGACATCTTTATAAGTGATTAAACAGTACCTTAGTCATGCCTGAGTCCTCGGACCAGATGCTTTGGAGAAATTAACACTCTATGATATTTTTATAAGTGATTAAACAGAACCTTAGTCATGCCTGAGTTCTCGGACTAGATGCTTTGGGGAAATTAACACTCTATGACATCTTTATAAGTGTTTAAACAGAACCTTAGTCATGTCTGGCTCCTTGGACCAGATGCTTTGGGGAAATTAACACTCTATGACATCTTTATAAGTATTAAACAGAACCTAAGTCATGCCTGGCTCCTCAAACCACATGCTTTGGCCAAATTAATACTTATTGGCATCTTTTCTAAGTGTTAAACAGAACCTAGTTATGTCAGGCTCCTTGGACCACATACTTTGGTAAAATTAACTCTCAATGACATCTATCCATCCTTTCTAAGTGTTAAACAACACCTAAGCTATGTCAGGCTCCTCGGACCGCATACTTTGGTAAAATTAACACTTTGTGATATCTGTTTGATTCTCACTAAGTGTCAAGATGGACCCAAGATCATCACCAACTCCCTTGATTGGTAGCTTTGAGTAAATTAGTGTCCTTAATTATTTATCTAAGTATTGAGCAGAGTGAAGAATATCTCTCCCTTTTTATTCTTCATAAAGTTTATTACTTATCCTTATTAGATTCAGCTTTCATTGTTGGTACTTAGTCAAATTACTTACACTGATAGCAGAACATTGTTATTAGTTTTTGTTAAAGCTAGAGTGGCAACAATTCAAGTTTATTTGCAATAGTAATAAGCTTCAAAGCATATAAAGTAAAGGTGCAAGAGATAAGAAGAAAATCGTTTTCATTAACTAAAGAGGAGTACACTATATTCAGTGACGGAGTGCCACTACAAAAAAAAAAAAAAAGCTACAAGAAAATCCTAAGTGCTAAGCCTATGCCTTGGGAGCAGGAGGGTCTTCTTTTTGGCTCGGCTGAGAGGTAGGAGCGTCCTTGGCCTCTGCTTCCTTCGCCTTAGCTGCAGCTTCCTTATCCTTGGCAGCATTCTTGGCTTTTAAGGAGGGCTTTTTCTCTTTGCCCTTACCCTTATCTTTGTCCCCCTCAGTCCCCTGGCCTTGATCACCAGCTTGGCTGGATCCCTTCCAAGCCTCAAGGAGAGGGAGAGCAGCTTGGATAGTCAAGGGTTGCTCAGAAGTCTCTGGAGCAAGGGCAGAGGGAAAGGAGATAGCATCTGGGATTTCACGGATATCTAGGTGATAATATATGCTCCCAGGCTGCCTCCAAACAGAGTCTGTAGGGACTCCTGCAACACTAAGGGCCCTATCCCAGGTCGCATTGCAGTAATCCCTACATACCTTTGAAAGCTCCTCAGTGAGCCTAACTTGCGTCTCTTCCACGCCGAGCAGATAGGACACTTGCTTCTCAGCCTCGGCTGCTTCCTTGGCCAATTGAGCCACTTCCTTGACCATCTGCAGCTCAACCTTAAGATCTATATGACCAGCTGCCTTTGGGTGGCCAGGTCTATCTCGGTCAGGTGCAGTTTTTGACGCTGATCCTCGGCCTGCCTCTCAACGGTCTTTAAACCCGCTTCAGCACTCAGGCGAGCCCTGTCCGCTTCCTTTAGCTTCTTAGACAGCTCTGCCTGTTCTTGTTTGAAGGCCCCCAAGGATTTTTCAACGTCGGCACGGGAGAGGGCCTCAACGTTGGCCTCATTACGGGCGTCACGAACCTACTCCTCGGCCACAAAGTCTTGCTGAGTAACCTGCCCAAAGACAACAGAAGAATCACATGAGTAAAAAAGTAGGGAAAGAACGAAAGTACATCTTAACATTTAACTTCAAGGATATTGTAGAATGCTTACCATGGTGAGGTCCCTCTTCAGGGACAGGAAGAGGTCATTTTGCTTAAAGCGCCTGTAAGCCTCCATGTTTCTAGGGAGTAAAAGTGGCTGCTTTAGGGCTTCAGAAATGTAGCTTGCACGGCCCCTTTGGAAGTCCCTGACTGGGGCGTTCCAAGGGATGGCAGTCCCATCCACCTCCAACCGAGGAGACCAGGTGCGTTGCGGAAGGCGCACATCGGCCCTGTTTTGCTCCTCCCGGCTGTCCCTAGAGGTGGACCTCTTGTCCCGAGGGTCTTTAGCTACCTTCTGTTGCTTAGTCCCCTTCTGAAGGCCCACCTCCCCTTCTTCAGGCTCCTAAATCGGCCTTTTCTTCTTTAAATCAGGAATGGCTTTCAATCCGAGGTCGGTGGGGAGCAAAGGAGGAGGAGGGGGAAGAGTAGGAGGAACTTAGGACTTGGGGACTTCTTGTGAAGTTGTCCCTTTGTTCCTTGCAGCCATGAGGTCTTTCAGGCTTCTTTTCCCTTGGTTCAATTCCATCTCGTCCTCCTCTTCTTCAGAGGTGCTGTCTAGATGAGCAACTACCAGGGTAGGGACGTGAACACCCGAGTGCCTATTAGCCTCCTCCTCGGCATCCGAAATGTTAACTACGGGAGCCTCTTGAATCTCCCTGTAGAAAGGAAAAATTCCCGACCTATCATAAGCTGACACATCATACTACCAAGTCCACAAAATACAGCCAATTACAAAGCGCCACGTACTGCTACTAGGTTTTGCTATCACTACTCAGAAGCCAACAGAAATTTGTCAAGTGTCATGTAAAAACCAATCACGCATCAGCGCACGTGTAAGCGATGACATAAGCAGCCTCGCACGTGTAAGCGATGACTTAATCAATCTAGCGCGTGTAAGCGATGACATAGGCGAACCAATCAGACTGTGACATGTGTCACCAATCAGACTCCGCCACGTGTCGCTCACCCACCCTTAAACTCCTATAAATAGAAGCCTTCCTAAGACATTTAGGAGGAGACCAAGCCATCTGAAGCACAAGCAGCATCAGAGAAGATTCAGAAGCATCAGAAGTACAGAAGCTCTGCAGGAATCAAGCCTCAAAGCCTTCAAGAACTTTAAGAACTTCAACCTTAAAACTGAAGAACACTCGAAGTAGAATCATCAAAACTATCTGCCTAGATCCTAAAGTTTACTGGAATCAAGCTCAAAAGCCTTCAGAAACATCAACAAATCACAAATCAGTGAAGCTCTACGGATTCAAGCCTCTAAAGCCCCGAAGAACTTCCACCACAAACCTTCGAAGATGAAGAACACACAAAGAACACGAAGAACGGGAAGAACAAAGTATTTCTAATAAGCTCATAGCCAGAGATTCATTGTAATTCAGTTTCAGCAATCTTTGATCCATCTCTCAACCAAATTGAAGGGTATTTTGTGTTCAAGGCAAAATCACATTACCACAATTCCAATCAACAAGTCTTTTAAAGAGATCGAATAAGAGGATCACTCTTTTTACAGAGAATTATACCACATAATCATCAATACAAATTCGCATTTGTGAAACTATTTTACTTGTTTGATTTATTTCGAACTAGAAATTTAGTCGTTTACATATTCTGGCACGCCCAGTGAGACCTCTCTGCCTCTCATCTCTTTCTCCTTCAAAAGAAAAGAAATTCGACATCATTTTTGCTACCAGCTTTAATGGCCTCTAGCAAGAATGTCCGAAAATCAGTGGTTGATGCTTCCAGTAATGATGATTATATCGGCCCAATCACTCGCAGTCGATCCAAAGCTTTTGATCGGCTTCAACACCAACCAACCAAAGAAGGCAAGCTTCCTACTACCATCTCTCTGGACTTTCTTGCAAATAGGAAAGCTATCACTAAGGATTCATCTATCTCGAAAGATTTGGAGATCAATAATGAATCATCCCCAACAAAGACCTTTTCTATTAACTCTTCACTCGTGATGAGAAACTTATGGAATGAAGTACCTTTGACTCATCCTGTTTCCTCATTTTCTCCATCATATCTAGAGGTCATGCCAGTAATGATGACTAACACCTCTACCATGGAAGAAAAGATGGCTGAAATGGAACAAAGGGTCATCCTTCTCACAAAAGCACTTGAAGAAAAGGACGTCAAAATTGCAACCCTAATGAACAAGTTGGAGGTACAAGATTTGGGTGAATAAAGTCTTGGCCCTGAGCACCCACCTGGCTTTACCTTGAAAGGAGAAAACGCCAGGGTTGATAAAGGAAAAGGAGGTGAAGGCACTTCTCAACACGGACATTCCACCTCAATGGCCCCAATATCTGTCCAACAACTGCAGGACATGATAACGAACACTATTCGAGCACAATATGGAGGTTCTTCTACAAGTTCTCTCATATATTCAAAACCTTATACAAAGCGCATCGATAATATGAGGATGCCAAATGGGTATCAACCCCCCAAGTTCTTGCAATTTGATGGCAAATGAAACCCTAAGCAACACGTTGCTCACTTTGTAGAAACTTGTGAAAATGCAGGGACTCAAGGAGGCCTCTTTGTAAAGCAGTTTGTCTGTTCACTAAAAGGGAATGCCTTTGATTGGTATACAGACTTAGAACCTGAGTCAATCGATAGTTAGGAACAACTTGAAAGGGAGTTCCTTAACTGATTCTACAGCACACGGCGCACGGTAGGCATGATGGAGCTTACCAATACTAAACAGTGGAAGGATGAGCCCATCGTTGATTATATCAATCGGTGGCGTTCTTTGAGTCTAGATTGCAAGGATAGACTTTCCAAAATATCTGCTGTAGAGATGTGCATCCAAGGCATGCATTGGGGACTTCTTTACATCCTTCAAGGGATAAAGCCTCGAACATTTGAAGAGTTAGCAACTCGTGCGCATGACATGGAATTGAGTATCTCTAGCCATGGAAATACGAAACCTCCCGTACTTGAGGAAAGGAAAGAAAGACGGGAAATAAGGAAAAATGACAGGAATGTGAAAAGTAATATCAAAGACTCAATGAATTTCAACCCTGCTCCAGTCAAAATTTCAACAAGAAATGTGAAGGCTAATGAGAAGAGGCCCGAGGGAGGCCAATAACGTGAGACGCTTCGCTCATCACTTAAGGAATGGGAACAAAAAGGTGTATCCTTTCCTAGATGCAGATATGCCCGAAATGCTAGAACAACTGCTCAAGTTGAAATTAATTGAATTGCCAGAATGCAAATAACTGGAAGAGATGAGAAAAGTTGATGACCCAAACTATTGTAAGTATCATCGCATCATAAGCCATCCAATCCAAAAATGCTTTGTTCTTAAAGAACTCATCATGAAGTTAGCCAAGGAAAGGAAAATCGACTTGGATTTTAATGATGTTGCTCAGTCAAACCTTGCAACATTTGCTTGTGGGTTACCTAGTTGCATGTCTCCAACTACTAAGCAGGGGGCAAATACCACGCTTATCCAGTTTGGTTCTCTGGAACATGTTCAAGCTCAGTTCTCACAAAAAGCATCTGATTATAATTTAAATGATGATAAAAGGTCAACAATGGATGAGGAAGACGGCTGGACGATGGTTGCTCGCAGGAGATGGAAGAAGAAACGAGCATTCCCTCTTCATTTGATCACCCAAGAGTCCAGAAGAGCACAAAGCCAGATTCATCCTTGGTAAAAAAGAATGAGTGATATGAGGTGAGGGAGACTGGGAACAAAAGTGTATGAAGATTCAGCACAAACCCAAAAGCCTCGAAAGCTCATTACATTGGAAGAATTCTTCCCCATAAAATTCTTTCAAAATGACTCAGCCGAGGCCGTTCACACAGTCTCTCGTTGCGAAATTCAAGACGAAAAGGAGGATGTTGACCATGGTGGTCCAAATGAGACTTTGTAATCTTTAGAGGAACTCCAATCTCGGGTTGATGTAGTTGAACCCTTGCAATCCTCCATCTCACCGAAAGAAGTGCTCACCCAAGCTCTTGAAAAGCTAGAGATGTACACTCCTTCTACCAACACGCTTCAATAAACACAGCGATGTTACGCATGCTCTCCAGACTTAACTTTCACTGATGAGGATCTGTTGTTAGGCTCTAAGCCCCACAATCGTCCGCTTTATGTCTCTGGTTATGCTCGTGAACAAAAGATTAATCGTATTCTCATTGACAGAGGTTCAGCTGTTAATATACTACCAAAAATGACAATGAGACGACTTGGTCTTACTATGGAGGAATTATCGCATAGTTGTTTGGTCATTCAAGGTTTTAACCAAGGAGGACAACGCGCAATCGGCATGATCCACTTGGAATTAATCATTGGAGAATTGACAAGCAATGTTTTGTTCCATGTCATTGATGCCAAGACAACCTACAACATGTTGTTAGGACGTCCATGGATCCATGGAAACGGAATAGTGCCGTTAACTTTGCATCAATGTTTCAAGTACCTTCAAAGTGGAATAAAGAAAGTCAATGTTGATTTGAAGCCTTTTGCTGAGACTGAAGCTCACTTTGTTGACGCAAAATTTTATGTAGAAGATGACATCCCTAGTGAAGTTCTCTCAGTTGAGATCCCGTCCATGGAAAGCAAGCAGGGTGAAAAGAAGCATGTTAAATTCATCACTAGAAAGGATATTCCTTCCCCAAAGGAAGGTCTAGAATATGGGAATCATCATTCTAGTGAATCTACCAGTAATTCAGTGAAAGCAGAAATTTCAACGCCTTCCAATAGCCCTTCATTCCTTTGGTATGTACCATTATCACGCCGTAAGAATGGACAATCGCCATTCGCAGAATGCCTTCAATCTACAGAAGACATGGGAAGGCCTCCTGCAAAGCTCACGATGGAGGATGTAGCCATATTGAAAGAAAATCATGTCATGCCTTTAACTTCGTCCACAAATCCTTTGCCCTCAAAGCCGTTAAATGGATTCGTGAGGTCCTCGCAAAGTCTGACAGAGCATGGTATTCTACCAAGTGAACAGACGAAAGAATGGTTCGACCTAAAGGCATATAGGCTGTTAGCCAGAGCAGGCTATGATTTCTCAAAACAAGGGGACTTGGGGAAACTAATTCCAGAAGCCACCGGAGAAAAAATGCATGGCTTTAGAAAAACACAAAGGAAAATGCGGCTTGAAGGGTATGAAATTCCTATCCCAAAGACCAGATTAGGTTATACTCCTGAACAACCAGCTCAGATATGGATCAAGAAAAGAAGCAATGCTTTAAGTTCCCAATACATAACAGTGGAGGTTGGTGAAAGTTCAAATCAAAGAAAAGATCACTCTTCATCACGCGTCTCGGTGTTTGATCGCATCGAGGCCTCATCGTCACGAATCACCGTGTTCGACAGGTTAAATACAACTTGTTTAATACAAAATCGAGACACTCTTGCGTGTAGATCAGTCTTTGATCGATTGGGGGCAATGAAAAGGCCCATTGATTGTTGCTCTCAAAACTCAATAAACTTTAAGGTTCAAAAGGAGGAGAAAGCTGATGATGAGATCTGCAGTAGCATTCCTTCACGCATGAAACGTAACTTTACCCTAGATATTAGCACTGAAGGGTCGCTCAAAGTGAAGGCGAACGATTGTACACACAAGTCAGTCACTCGTCCACAATGAGCAAATTGAAGAGGTATCATCCTCATTTCATATTACAATAGAAGAAGGTACACTTTCAGATGCTGAAGCAACCAATGAAGAGGTCGATGAAGCTCCCCCAGCCTTGGAAGATGAAGTATAGGCTACAGTTGATGAACTTAAAGAGATCAATTTAGGAACTGCTGAGGAACCCCGGCCAACTTTCATCAGTGCGCTTCTCACCCCTAAAGAAGAAGAAGGGTACCTCAAGCTCCTCGTAGAATATAAAGATGTGTTTGCTTGGACTTACAAGGAAATGCCTGGGCTCAATCCAGGTATTTCTTTACACCATTTGGCAGTAATGAAGGGCGTGCGCCCAGTCAAACAAGCCCAAAGACGCTTTCGGCCAGAGCTTATCCCTCAAATAGAAACCGAGGTCAATAAGCTCATTGAAGTGGGCTTCATTCGTGAAGTACAGTACCCGAAATGGATCGCTAACATCGTCCCTGTCAAAAAGAAGAATGGACAAATCCGGTTGTGGGTTGACTTCCGTGATTTGAACAATGCATGTCCCAAAGATGATTTTCCATTACCCATCACTGAGGTCATGGTTGATGCTATCACTGGTCATGAAGCTTTATCTTTCATGGATGGTTCTTCAGGTTACAACCAAATTCGAATGAATCCGAAGGATGAAGAGCTTACAGCTTTTCGTACTCCTAAGGGTATTTACTGTTACAAAGTAATGCCTTTCGGGCTAAAGAACGCTGGTGCTACTTATCAACGGGCCATGCAAAAGCTCTTTGACAATGTATTTCATAAATACGTGGAGTGTTATGTCGATGATTTGGTGGTTAAAACAAAAAGAAGGGAAGACCATCTGGCAGAACTGCAATCCGTGTTCAACCGCCTAAGAAAGTATCAGCTTAAAATGAACCCTCGCAATTGCGCTTTTGGCGTAACATCTGGTAAATTTCTTGGTTTCATTGTGAGGCACCACGGTATTGAAATTGACCAGTCCAAAATTGAAGCTATCCATAAAATGCCAGAGCCCAAGAATCTGCGAGAGCTTAGAGGCTTGCAGGGAAAACTAGCCTATATACGGCGATTTATCTCGAACTTGGCTGGTCGATGTGAACCTTTCAATAGATTGATGAAGAAGGATGTGCACTTTGAATGGGATAAGGCTTGTAGCAATGCTTTTGCTCGCATCAAAAGATACTTGCTTAATCCTCCAGTCTTAGGTGCTCCTATCCCAAGGAAGCCTTTGGTGCTGTATATTGCGGTGCAAGAAAAGTCCCTAGGTGCTCTTATGGCGCAAGAAAATAAGGAGGGGAAAGAAAGAGCTCTTTATTATTTGAGTCGAACTCTCAATGGGGCTGAATTAAATTATTCTCCTATTGAAAAGATGTGTCTCACTCTTTTCTTTGCCATAGACAAACTGGAGCACTACATGCAAGCATATACGGTCCGTTTGATAGCAAAGGCAGACCCGATCAAATATGTCCTCTCCAGGCCAGTGGTTTCAGGTCGTATAGCTTGATGGGCAGTCTTGTTACAGCAATATGACCTTGCATACGTTCCACAAAAAGCTGTCAAAGGACAAGCATTGGCAGATTTCTTAGCTGATCACCCAGTTCCATCTGATTGGGAGTTCTCCGATGATTTCCCGGATGAAGACGTATTTTACATTGAAGTAATGCCACCATGGATGATGTTTTTCGATGGGGCTGGACGTCGAGAAGGAGCGGGGGCAGGTGTAGTGTTTGTTTCTCCACAACGACAAATACTTCTATACTCATTCTCATTAAGCGAACTTTGCTCTAACAACGTAGCCGAATATCAAGCATTGATTATTGGTATACAAATGGCCATTGAGATGGGCATATCGCAACTTGAGATCTTTGGGGACTCCAAATTAATTATCAACCAAATCTTGGAGCAGTATGACATCAAGAAAGAAGACCTCATCCCCTATTGCAAATATGCGAAGAAGTTGCTAGCAAATTTTGAGGCCATCACGTTGGAGCATATACCAAGGAAGGAGAATAGACAGGCTGATGCTTTAGCTAATTTGGCTACCACCTAAGCATTATCCCAGGAAGAGACAACTAAAGTTGCTATTTCCTAAAGGTGGGTGGTCCCTCTCGTGGTTAAAGAAGAAGAAGAGCAAGCCAACATCATTTCTGTATGCCTTGTTGAAAAAGAAGATTGGCGACAAGTGATCGTTGAATACCTTCAACATGGAAGACTCCCAGATGATAAACGCCACAAGATCAAAGTTCGGCGGAGGGTTGCTCGATTCATTTACTATAAGGACACTCTCTTCTGCCCTTCATTTGATGGTTTGTTTCTCCGTTGCTTAGGAGAGGAAGAGGCTAAACAAGCCTTAAAGGAGGCCCATTCTGGAATATGCGGCGCACACCAATCGGGTCCCAAGTTACACTGCAGGATCAAACAAATGGGTTACTATTGGCCTACAATGGTGCAAGATTCCATGGAGTGCGCTAAGAAATACGAAGCTTGTCAGTATCATGCAAACTTCATCCACTAGCCGTCGGAACCTCTACACCTAACTGTAGCTTCTTGGCCTTTTGATGCATGGGGGCTTGATGCAATAGGGCCATTACCAAAGTCATCCGGTGGCCATCTGTACATCTTGGCCGCAACTGATTACTTCTCGAAGTGGGCGGAAGTTGTGCCCCTTAGGGAAGTGAAGAAAGAAACGGAGGTCAGTTTTATTTGAACTCACTTGATCTATCGGTATGGTGTCCCTCGGTATATCATAACTGATAATGGCAAACCATTCTACAATAGCCTGATGACGGAGTTATGCGAGAAGTTTGAATTTAAATAATACAACTCCTCTATGTACAATGCCCCGGCAAATGGACTAGCTGAAGCATTTAACAAAACACTTGGCAGTTTGTTGAAGAAGGTGGTATCCAAGACAAAGCGAGACTAGCATGAAAGAATCGGAGAAGCATTATGGGTATATCGAACAACATTTCGAACGCCTACTCAAGCGACGCCATATTCTCTTGTCTATGGAGTGGAAGCCGTCCTTCCTTTAGAATGCCAGATCCCATCATTACGGATTGCCATTCAAGAAGGATTGACTGGAGAAGAAAATGCCAAACTCAGATTGCAAGAATTAGAGGCGCTTGATGAGAAAAGGCTCGAGGCCCAACAACGCCTTGAGTGCTATCAAGCTCGTCTTTCAAGCGCATTCAATAAAAGAGTTAAACCACGATCATTCCAAGTTGGTGACTTAGTCCTTGCCGTTCGAAGACCTATCATCACAACTCATCGTACAGGCAATAAGTTCACTTCAAAATGGGATGGACCTTATGTTGTGCAAGAAGTCTACACCAATGGAGCTTACAAGTTGATTGATAATGATGGTGTAAGGATCGGCCCCATCAATGGGAAGTTCCTCAAACGCTTCTATGCTTGAAAGTCGAGGATTGCTCCTTGGTAAGAGTTTAAACTGCCCACTGTAGCGCTGTAAGAGTACATGATGTCTTCCCATTACCTTTGAAAGCATACCAATAAGGAGAAATTAATCCCACTCTATGTCACCAATTGCGAGTGTGGCGTAGTGGTTGGATGCCTATGTCACCCTTGAGGCTAAGGTCTCGGGTTCGATTAGTGGTGATACCCACTATTGCGCAATTGGTACCCATGAAATGCCATGGGGCGTGGGGCGAGGATTACACACGTGAGCCCTCCCTTTTGTTATATATAAAAAAAAAAAAAAAAATCTGTTGAACTACGTGATGACTTGATCCCTCTCCGGGGTACGTAGGCAGCTTAGTACTTGTCACTAAGTTCAGTCACATGAAAAGAAGAAGGATTGCTAGTCTAGCTTGAAGAGTTTTCCAACGGTCATCAATATGCTTTTAAGGTCCCTTTGGTTGGCAAGACATTGCTTAAGGACAATCAACTTCTCGATATGATGATCAAAGGTCGTTGTGGTAAAAAATAAAGACTGTAAGGAGTTGACGTTGCTTAACTTTCCTTGAAATGATGATGAACGTAAGTTGATGCTTGGTTGTGGAGTAAAATAACATCTCCAACTTCTTTTGCAATAAATGAAGTCTGCATGGCATTGCCCATCTTCTATGGACATTCTCTCACGTTTCTGAAGTATGTTTTGCATCACTTATCTCCTGGGGGCATCTTCTTGTACCTTGCAAGTCTAAGCTACATCATCTCTCTTCTAGGTTGTGCCACTTCATAACTTTGAAATTTGAACCACATCATCTCCCTTCTGAGTGGTATCGTTTCACATCATGTCTCTGAAATCTAAACGACGTCAACTTCCTTCAAAATGATGATAGATTATATATCCGAAGTCGGTGTTGCATTACCTCGCTTCTATGGGCATGTTTGTGTAAATGTTGAATTCTTGGTGGCATGTTCTGACATCTTCAAGGTTTTGTTGGAATTTCCTTGCATCTTCAACGTCTTGTTGGCATCTCTGAAATCTTGATGTCTGGCTATAGTGCTATGCACCCTTGATGTTTGAGCTATGTTGCCTCTGAAAATTGGTGTTGTTGTAGCTTTATTATAAATGTCCATATTGGTGCAACTTCAATGCGAGTGCAAGTGCTAATATGAAGTGTTAACGTGGCTTCATGGCAAAGATGAATGTTGGCATGACTTCTGTGCAAATGAAGTTTTGATGTGGCTTCATGATGTTGGTATAACTTCTATGCAAATGAAGTGCTGACGTGGCTTCATGGCAAAGATGAACGTTGGCACGACTTCAGTGAAAATATTGGTGCAACTTCAATGCGGGTGCAACTTCAATGCGAGTGCAAGTGCTAATATGAAGTGTTGTCATGGCTTCATGGCAAAGATGAATGTTGGCACGGCTTCAGTGCAAATGATGGTGCAACTTCATAGTAGATGCAAGTGCAAATATTGCTTCATGGTAAAGATGAACGTTGGCATGGTTTCAGTACAAGGATAAATGCTAGCATGGCTTCATGGTAAAGACTCTTGATGTGGCTATGTTGCAAAGACTGTTGAGATGGATACGTTGAAAAGACAAGTGTTGATGCAGCTTAATTGCCAAGACAAAGGCCAGTACAACTTAAAAGTCAAGTACTAGTAATAGCATCATTGTATCAAGAATACCGGTGATAACATTGTTGCCTAGATGACTGCCACTATGAGAACGTCAAGGATTGATATCACTAAGAGATTGTTGTTGCAAGGCAATAATTTGATAATATGGAGACAAACATCACTGTAAGAACGTTGTGTTCAATGGAATGTAAAGTCGCCAAATAAAGATGGACGTCAGCCTAAGAATGTTGATGTAAAGCTTGGCACTAAAGCGCAAAGAACAAGGAAGGTATGCTGCACAACAAAAACAAGCAACAACAAAGAACTTGTCAGAAGAAAATCTCATGGCACGTCTTAAAAAAAAAAAAAAAATCGATAAAGAGAGAGCTTCAATTTTAATCTCTAGCCTGTCAAAAAAAAAAAAAGAAAAAAAAAAAAGAAAAAAAAGAAGAAGAGAAGCAGTACAAACCAAGCATGTGAAAAAAAAAAAAAAAGAGATAGAAAAAAAAAAAAGAAAAAGAAAAAGAAAAAGAAAAGCATAAATTCTCTAGGTATCATGCTACCCACTAGAGATTGCTTGTATAGATTAGTGCATGCCCCGAGTGGCTTTATATAGAAAACTTCTGAGATAACAGACAAAAAAAAAAAAAGAATGGTGAGTAGGCAAGCCATTAAATGCTGCCACTTAAAGTCAGACTTTGCAACTTGAATGCACTCAAAGTCAAAGAAAACTGCACCAAACCTTGAAAAAATGGGATAACTGCTCATAAATGCATCATGCTGTCAGAAAGAAACTTTTACACTAGGCCTCAGAAAAATGTTTATAGGCCTGCAAAGAGTACACATGTGAAGAAACTATTGCACAATACCTGGGATGAATTTCTAGGCCGTATATTGTTCAAAGTGATTGTGTTGCCGACCTTGAAAGCAGAGACACTTGCTGATTAACTAATGTCAAACACTGTCAGAGCCGCTGAAGACCATGAATCCATAAAACCGACACCACGGGAGTCTTCTACGGCCTTCGATCCGCCAAACTTGAAAATTCTAGGCCTAGATGTCCAGCCACGCGCCGCCAAAAGCTTCAGAGGATTGCGACCTACTCCTTCGTATGCATACAAATCTAGACTTCATTTCAAGGAAATGGCATTACCACTCAATCCAGCGGGCCCTGATCTACAAAACCTGAAAATTTCAAGCCCAAACGATTAGCCACGCACCACCACGCGCTGCCATAAACTTGCGACGACCCGTGGCCTAGTCCTTCTAATCTGTGCAAATCTGCCCACAATTTTAGAAAACTGACAATACCATGGTCTTCTACGGCCTTAGATCGACAAAACCCAAAAATTTCGGGACCAAAAGAGTTCCCACGCGCCGCCACGCGCCACCAGAAGATCCGGGGTCCACAGCTTTAGATTCACGCGCCACCTTCATCATGCCACGCGCCATGCGCTATACGCGTACACGTGCCCTCCAGCGCAATGACGTCACTGATGACATCATCCTCCACTAAACCGGTTGACCCAGACTGACCTAATTTGACTCGGATCTGAACCGTCTATGAATGAAAAAAAAGAAAAAGGAAAAAAGAAAAAGAAAAAAAGAGAGAGAGAAAATGCTTTGACCAAGTTGGACTTTTGACTTTGACCAAAAAGTCAAAATTTTCAAAACGGACCTGTCCCATTCATTTTTTTGAGTACATCCCGATTTTGGGATCTGTTTCTTCATTCGAAGCTCAGAAATTGCACAAACATCCAATTTCTAGAAAGTTGACTTTTGCATAAATCTTTACCAAAAGTCAAAATTTTTAAGAAGAACCTGTCTTGCTCAATTTTTCGCGTACATTTCAATTTTGGAGTCTGTTCCATCATTTGAGACTCGAAAATTGCACAAATGACTCAATTCCAAGATTGTTGTCTTTTGTGTTGAAGTCGACCCAAAGTCAAGATTTTCAAGCCAGACTTGTCTTGCTCAGTTTTTCGCAACTTGGAAATCACTAATCTAACCCACATCTCCGAAGTACTGATGGTGTCCAAAACTTAAATTCCTAAGATCAAAATATGAGATTTATCCATTTAGTTTGGATACCTTTAGGGTTATCCTTCAGACTTCATCAATGATTCACTTTTAAAGAATAGATGAACTCTCACAAGTGTGTCTTAAACTTGAAATTACGTTGGGTCACTACTTTAGCTTACCATTCCTGTTCGGTGCCTACCGGTCTCCCATCTACCATTCTCTTTCCCTACCGGTCTCCCATCTACCATTCTCTTTCCCTACCAGTCTTCCACCTACCGTTCTCGTTCCTTACCAGTCTCCCACCTACCGGTCTCCTGTTCGATGCCTACCATTCTCACCAAAAATCCTCGTCCGTCATTCTTAACTACCCATCTACCATTCTTCGTCTCTCCACTATAAATAGAAGGGTCGGATTCATTAAGAACTCATTAAGAAAAACACACTGAATCATGAAATGAAGATTTGCTTCTTTCAAATTTTCAAGTCCTCCTTCTCACAGCCATTTCTCACTATGGCCTCATCATTCTCAACGCTTAGCAACCAATATTGCTTCATAATCAGTTTGAAATCAACCCTTTCATAGTTCAGTAGAAATCCTCTTCACAACATCATGGTAGTTTTGAGATCCAAACAAATTTTGTTTCTCCCCTTAACGACCATATTTGTCCATAAAGTTACTCATAACAAGGTCTGCGTTGTCGTTCCATGCTTCATCGGACTTGGTTGGCTAGGAAATCCAAGTCCAGCAGAGACACCTGTTCCTAAGCTCGGGGCTCCCGTAGTCTCTCTTCAATTGCTTGGTCTTCCAGCAGAAGCAGTGGTTCGGAACAAACAGCAACTTGGCTGGTTTCTAAGACCAGAATCACAAGTTAGCTCCATCTTTCATTTTTTTGTGCTTTTCCAACAAGTGGCAGTAGGTGAAGATGGTAAAAAGTGTTGGAGTATCCTACAAATTGTCTTCCATCCAACACTTGAAATAACCTTCAAGGCACCAGCTCATCATAATTCAGCCTTTGGTGCTGGTAAATGGTCACCAAAGCCTTATTCCATGTCCCCACCAATGTGGGACCTAAAGGTCATCGTTGCTGGTACCTCAAAACAAACTTTCTGGAATTACTCCAACTTAAAATCAGTTTGAAGTATTTTAGAAAATATACTTCTGAAATTACTTCAACTTAACGTCTGTCGGCATGGTCCCATCACACAGGCACATTCTACGACTTGCCGTCGGACCTCATTCAGCATGCAGTCAGTCCCGTATCCCAAGGTGTACTTCCCAGAAACATCTACACTAGAGGGTCCCCAACATACAGGGCCAGCGTCATGGTGGCGTATGTTTCACCCATTCGCTTTGCTTCATCCCCGTCTTCTTCACCACCAACATCAGCATCCCTATAATCCATAAGCTTCTGAAATTACCTTAACTTAACCTAAGTGAAACAATGACACATGCGCATTCAACCACTTTCGCACATGTCCTCGCCGTAATCCAAAGTATATTCTTCGAAAATTACTTCGCCTGGACGTCTTAAAAATGTGAGGCCAGCCCCATGACTCTGCATGCTGTACCCAGCCACCATTCTCGCATCTTCCCTATCTTCTACACCCTGTGATCACCGCCAATGGTCCAAATACTCTTCTGAAATTACCTCAGCTTAACCTCTGCTGAAATGATTCAATCTTGCAAGTATATCCAACTTCTTGCAAATAACTTTCAGCCTCACCAACCCACTCTAAAGTATCAAAACACTCTTCTAAAATTACTTCAACTTAACCTTTACTGAGAAGGCTCGGTCACGCAAGTACATTCAAATACTCGCAGACCCCTTTTCGGTCTTATCAAAACCTTTCACATGGGTGGGTCTACTCCTCGAAAATTATCTCATCTTGCTGAAAGCTCCACCACGTTCAACTATTTCACTTGAAGAGTCAAGTGTAAAAATCTGTTTTTGAAACTCATTCATGCACCATACTCCGAAACTGTGTGCGTGAACGAATCTCGAGGGGGCATTTGTTGAGAGGGAAAATTCCCAACGTATCATAAGCTGACACATCATACTACCAAGTCCACAAAATACAGCCAATTACAAAGTGCCACGTACTGCTACTAGGTTTTGCTATCACTACTCAGAAGCCAACAGAAATTTGCCAAGTGTCATGCAAAAACCAATCACGCATCAGCGCACGTGTAAGCGATGACACAAGCAGCCTCGCACGTGTAAGCGATGACTTAATCAATCTAGCACGTGTAAGCGATGACATAGGCGAACCAATCAGATTGTGACATGTGTCACTAATCAGACTCCGCCACGTGTCGCTCACCCACCCCCAAACTCCTATAAATAGAAGCCTTCCTAAGACATTTAGGAGGAGACCAAGCCATCTGAAGCACAAGCAGCATCAGAGAAGATTCAGAAGCATCAGAAGTACAGAAGCTCTACAGGAATCAAGCCTCAAAGCCTTCAAGAACTTCAAGAACTTCAACCTCAAAAATGAAGAACACTCGAAGCAGAATCATCCAAACTATCTGCCTAGATCCTAAAGTTTACTAGAATCAAGCTCAAAAGCCTTCAGAAATATCAACAAATCACAAATCAGTGAAGCTCTACGGATTCAAACCTCTAAAGCCCCGAAGAACTTCCACCACAAACCTTCGAAGACAAAGAACACACGAAGAACATGAAGAACGGGAAGAACAAAGTATTTCTAATAAGCTCATAGCCAGAGATTCATTGTAATTCCGTTTCAGCAATCTTCAATCCATCTCTCAACCAAATTGAAAGGTATTTTGTGTTCAAGGCAAAATCACATTACCACAATTCCAATCAACAAGTCTTTTAAGGAGATCGAATCAGAGGATCACTCTTTTTACAGAGAATTGTACCACATAATCATCAATATAAATTCGCATTTGTGAAAGTATTTTACTTGTTTGATTTATTTTGAACTAGAAATTTAGTCGTCTACACTCCCCTTCTTCGAAATGAAATTTGTCTATCTCCTTCTCGAGTAATAGACGAGAAGAGACGACCTCCTCCCTTGTTGTTGCTGCTGCCTCGGGTAAAACCTGTTGAGGTGGTAACACAACAGGTGGAAGGTCTCTCCGAGCCAAAAAAACCAGGCTTCGAAATGTCTATGCGGGCTAATCGGGCATCACCAGCTCTTATTGCCTGACCCTTCTCCTGGAAGATTCTTGATAGAGGCTTGTAATCAAGCACTAAGTGAGCGGCTTGTAGCTGCCTATCCTCACTGACAAAGACCTCGGACCTCAACAAATAGTTGAGAGCTGGAACGTTGACCAGGTTGAGTTTTGGAGTGACGTGCCTTTTATCTGTAAAAACTTCTGAGGAGGAAATCATGGTCAGATCAATGAAAATTACCATCAAAATGAGATGAAATGTTAAAAGTGAAAGGGGACAAAACTAAAAGTGCTAAATCCCCTGCCAAAGGGACTAATCCCAGGGTACCCCACCTGGCTCTCCCGCCCGAGTTGGGTAGTGAAGACCGTCATTCCACTCCCTAGAGGCAATCAGGTAGTCATCCTTCATGCCTTTGTTAGATTTAGGAAGGCATGATATCAGTCTGACGATGTCGGACCGGGACTTGAGGTAGTATCCCGCGCCGACAAGTTTGTGGCACTCGTACATGTGAACCACATCATGCCACGTGAGCCCTAAGCCCATCTGCTCATTGAGAGCGCCTACGCAACCCAAGACCCTAAATAGGTTAAGGGCCCACTGATGGGGAGTCAGTCTGTGGTTAATCAGGTAATCCCTGGTTACCCTACCCATGGGAAGCGTCATTCCTCCCTCTATGAAAGCGATCATAGGAATGACGACTTCACCCACTTCTCTATTGGTAAGAATTTAGTCTGAGGCACAATATTGCAGGGCTACTCCCTGCGGAATGTGGTATCTAGCCCTAAATCCCTCCATACCGGCCGGAGAGTCTACTAAATGTTTGAATCTACCCATCTAAGCAAACGTAGAGGACACGAAGGAAGTTTTCTAAAAAAGAAGAAGGTCGAGGAGATTGGCCAAGGAGAAAAAGAAAGTTTAAAGAAATAGAAACTTACAAGAACTAAGATGTGTGTTAGTCCCTGAAACCTTCAGAAAGGTTTTCAAGGGTTTCTTAAAGAAAAGGTGTGGAAAGCTTAGTAACTTAGGAAGCTTTGAGAGTTTGAGATCTCTGGAGAGCTTGAAGACTTGTGAAATGAGGGAAATGATTTCTCCGGGTGCTTTATATAGAGGGCGAAATTGGGTGGGAGTTATCCCGCTCAAAACCCGAGGAGAAATATCAGCCGTTGGATTAGCGCCTCACCGTTGGTCGTGGGGAACAACACGCCGCTTAGAGCAATTAATAAACACCTCGCGAGCTCCAAAGCGTTAGTAGCAATTATGGGGTGCACAAAATGGCACTCCCACATGTGCAAATCAAAGGGCAAAATAATATTAACGCATGAAAAATCAAAACTCCGCTTTTCTCCTCGGATGAAAGGGAAAAAATCGGAGTTTTGAGGGGCTATTGTAGGGTTAAGAGCCCTAATTGTATATTGGGCCTTGGGCCTTGGCCGAGAGCGTAGTAATCTGAGAATAGATGAATGGTGATGGATGGGCCAAGCTTAGAATCGTATAAGCGAGATACGAATGGGAGGGTGATCCGAGGAGGAATGTCCCTTTGGATAGGTAAGCACGGCTCACAATGTGTATCCTAAGGCTCAAGGTAAGCTTCCATGAAGCCCCAGTGAATAGGGATGTGCATCTCGAGTGTACCAGAGGGATGGGAGCTAGGAAATGTCTAAAAGAGAGCTGCTGCCTCCGCATTGAATGCTCTGTATCTAACTTTTTGGCCGCATTTATGTGGAGAAGACCCCTGAATAGTGTTGCTTTGGCTACCGCAACTCATAGAAAGCCAGAGAGGGTGTCTGATTGGACAAGCACTCAAGTATTGGCTTGGATGATCAACAAGTGTAGGATCAAGATCATCAAGAGGGAGCTATATAATGTGAGAGACCCTCCATAAACAAAGGATCGGAAAAATAGAAAAAAGAATACTGTAGCAATCAAAGTTGTACTTGTACCCAACTGTTATTGATTTGTATGACAAAATACCTCCTCGGGTAATGAATTCATTCAGCTTTATTTTCCTTGTTCTTGTTTGATCATCTTTTAAATCCATACTAGCCGTTGTCAAATTCATTAGGGCCTAGTTCTTCGACCCACTCTTTACAAATTTATTGTACTGGGTTCACTGGGCCAAGATCCCATACATCTTGGGCTTGGGCTGCAAAACGTGTCCCTACAGATCACATTCTCTTTATATTGTAATACAAATTATTTTCTTTCATTTCGATAGGTGAAGTGTTTAGTTTTAGACATAAAGTCTACTTTTTTTAGTACATATTTTAAATATTAAATTTATAATATGGTATAGTCTCCTAGGACTATCTAAGAACTATGTAGTTCCAATTTCATATATTTATATTAGTAAACAAAACTCAATTAATAGTTTGAAACTATTCCTAAAATTAGAAAAATTATAAATATGAATTAAGAAAATGGACTTTTAAAGCATTCGGTAATAGTGTGGGGAAATATCAAAATACTATATAACAAAATGAGTCTTAAAAGAAACATAAAAATTATTTTCAAATGAAATTACAAAATATTTTCGTATCGCATAACTCATCATCTAGTCATATACAAAAGATAGACGATGGATTGCTACATAGGTGTTTTTGAATCCAATAATCCCACCAGGTCAGGTCATTCCGAGGGTGATGTTTAATGAATGTACTTGTTGACGCTCACTTCCTGAAAATTCCAAGTGCTCCTCCTGTATGAGCAAAGTTCCATCTTCTTTAATACTATTTATTAAATTTTAAAGTTCAATGAAACATTTAGACTGGAAAAAATTGATTAATTAAATAATTAACTAATTAATTGAACAGATTTGAAATTAATTTTCTAAGCTTGTTGAGCAAGGAAATAAAAAAAAAAAGTCAAAATTTGGAAGGAATCAGATCACAACTAAAACGGAAGCTAATGAATCGAAAGGTTAAGATTTGGGCAAGATCTCGACCAAGTGCCAATCTGCACTTGGACCAGATCTCCTGGATTTCCTTCCTTTTTTGCTCTGGCTTGCTCCTCACTAAGTTTGACCTTGAGACATATGTTTTTCACTCAAAAAATCTAATTTTCTTAAGTCCCACATTGCCTAGAGATTCATCCCTAACCCAGCATCCAGTATAAATATCCCTCTCTAGTATCAGTTGAAAACACTCCGAATTATAGATCTAGACCCTAGAATTTCAAAGAAAATTGAAAATTCTTCTCTCTCTCTCTCTCTCTCTCTCTCTCTTGCGCGTGTGCGCGCACGTTAGTAGTAGGAATGTGCCTTTGGTCCCTATGCAGGTAAGGTTTTTAAACCTCATCTCTTTAATTATGCCCTAGTTATTTAAATTCAAGTGTGTTTTATTTTCAAATTCTTCACATGTTCTTGATTGTTAGCATGTTAGATCTAGGTTGTCTTTACCTTTTGCATGTTCAAGGGTTTTTCAATTCAATTAATATGTTCATGTGCTCATAAATTAGTGTTTATCATACATCACACACACATATTCACATGCTCTTGAATGCTTGTTTCAATCTTTGCAATTACAAATTATTGGATAATATAAATTATTGATTGATGTGATATGATTGTTGACTACCAAAGTCTAGAAAACCGGTTTTGCTGGGAAAGTTGGGTGATATACACCTTCCCAATCTTATAACATAGCCTTCGAACTAATATCAAGTGTTAGTAAATTATGTTTTTCCTTGTACTTTTAAATTTCTAGATTATAACTAGGAATTAAAGCAATGTACTTTTCTTGATTGTATCTAAGAGTAAAGCCATGTAATTTTCAAGAGATGTACATTCAATTTCAATTCATCAATAAAGATATGAACTTTTCAATTCTTTTAGATTTTATTTATTTATTTATTTTTCCAATTAAATAAGTGGCAACTCCATTATAAAACCTTTGACTTAGGAGAGTAGATAACATTAGTAGAACCTCCACTCTTGAGAGACATCAACATGACTCCACCCATTCATGTGGGTTATTCCAAAACCCTTCGGTTTGACAGATTTGGGTCAAGGGTGCGGTCTCTCACATACCCACCTAACCCATTTAATTTGGACAACCAGCATAATTAACCCATTAGAAAATTAGGAGTTTAGGACTACATTTTTTAGGAAAAAAAAGTCAATTATTTTATTTTTTTTATTAGAAGATAGAAAAAGGTCAATAATTTTATTTTATTTTATTAAAAGATAGAAAAAAGTCAATTATTTTAAGAGATTGAAAACTCTTGCTTGTCTTATATTTTCCTCCATTTTCTCTTGAACCAAATAAGATGTTAAGCAAAGTGAGAAAGAAAATGGCTAGGGTTTGGTGTTGACATTCCCTCCTCTTTGATCTGAACCTATTAGCCACCAAGGTAATATCTTAAAGCTCATTGAGGGTTGAAAATGGCTCTACAAGTGAATAGCCTTTTAGCCACCAAGATGATTTTGGTGTTGGATTTAGATTTAGAGATGAGGGATTTGCCAAAGGAGGCGATGAAGGAGATGAAGTTGGTGGCAAACTCACCAGAGAATGTGCCAGTGTTGGAACAAACATCCATAGAAAGACCCATTTCCATAGACTTATTTGCAATTCTTTCAATTCCAAATTTAAAAGGAAAATCCATAGAACGATTCAAACACACAAATCAAGAGCAAAGGATGAACAAAATGAAACACAAATTGAGATCTAGATCAGAAATACCCAAAAGTGGATCTCAGTGTTTGGAAGGTGGGAAAACGAGAGGAACACCTAAGAAAAGCAAAAAGAAAAAGAAAAAGAAGAAAGGGAGAGAGGATCTCGGTGTTTGGAAGGTGGGAAAACAGGAAGAAAACCTAAGAAAACCAAGAAGTAAAATAAAAAGGAGAAAGGAAGAGAGGAGGTCAGGATGTTGTGTTAGGATTTTGATTTTGTTATGTTATGTTTTAATTTTGATTTTTTGTTTTTAAATGTAAAAAGGTAACACATTGGGTACCCAGTGAGTTTATCCATTAAGACTCATTTAACTAAATTTTCCAATGGGGCTATATACCCATTTAACTCAAATATTTAATTAGGTTGGGTCAAGACTTACCCAAATTAGGTGGGTCATGGGTTGGTTACTAGATTTGGGTAAAAATTGACACCCCTACTTACAAGTGAATGCTAGTAGGCTTTTACAACAAATTCTTCATTATAATATTTTATTACTATAACGGTTTCATGGCAATAAAAGCAAAGATTAATACTAGTCATTGCTATTAGGCTATTACAATGAAAGCTTTGTTTTTGTTTTTTTTTGTTTTTTGTTTATAGAGTTTCAACTTATGACGCTAGTTTCTGATAATTGCGCTCTTTATCATCAGACCAAGACACCAATTAGTTTTTGGTGTAAGTGGGGATTGAATCCCAGATCTCTTATTCAACCATTAGAGACTACCAATTGAGCTAACTAGAACTCACTTACAATGAAAGCTTTGTTGAGATATGATATTGTTGCAATCGTATGCTTGTACATTGTACTAGCTAGTTAGGTTGAGCCTATATAAAGGATGCTTATGTGTAGTAAAGATCATGGTTTTGAAATCTAGACCAAATCGTACGGTCCAACCCAGTTAATTGTGAACTGTTTAACAAAAAAGTTCTTTTAACTCTAAAAATTGTACAATGCAAAATAGTCTATGAACCGTTGTTGGTGCAATGGGGAGTATACCTCGGCCGAGTAGACCAAGGCGGAGAAAAGAATATTGGAGTCGCCACCTAGTTTTATGGCCAAAGAACCATGTATATAGTGCCCTTACGTGGAAGGACTGATCTTACTACTAGAGTATGGGTTTGGAGTTTAGGTACGGTTTGGGAAGGTGTTAGGCACCCATGACCGCCTGACCCATGGGTCGGCTTCCACTCATTGTGTCTTATGTGTTAATCTTATTAAAGGCATGTTCAACATTGCATTCTAAACTCACACACACACACACACACACACACACACACACACACACACACACACAAACATACATCTAAGCATACAACATGGCATTTTCATCCCAAACCCTAGCATACATTTATCATGGCATTGCATCACATAGCATTGAAACCCTAACATACATCTAAGCATGCATCTTATCTCATACTTCACCCAAGGCAGCAACATATATATATATAAATATAAATAAAAAAAAAAATATATATATATATTTATATCAAATCAAGGCAGAAACATATGTATGGTGAGATTAAGCAAACATGTGATTGCATCCAAGCATCATCCAAACATACTTATACTCATCATCAAATTAATGGCATAAAAATTCTACCATTCATCTAGCAATATATATCCAAGGGCAGCAAAACACATTACAAAACAACAACATCAATAAGGCATTAATATCGAGCATATCCCAAACATCCAAGTGTATCATCATGGCATCAACCAAGCATATTCTGTTGGAAAAACATGGTTTGTATCTCATACAAAACATACGCAGCAGAAAATTAACGGATCTACTTCATTTGCAATTGATAACATGTATTACGTAAATTTTAGAATTTAAGAACAAGATAGTGTACCTTGGTGCGATGAAATTCAAAACCAAAGATTAGAAGTACTTGGGAACACTTTTAATCTTCACTCCAATTCCACTTGTGTCCAAGAAGTGTGGTCTCTCAATTAGTTTTTATGTATGTGTTAAAGAGAGAATAAGAGAGTGGCTTACACTCACATACACACCATTTCATTCTCTTATAAAATTCTGTATGTTTCTCTCCTTATAACTGATTATCTAATTGGGCTAGCCTTTTGGGCCATTCCAATTGGGCTTTAGTATGTGGCTTGGAGTGGGACCAAAATGGAACAAATAAGACACTAGCTCCAATGAGTTTTGGGCTTTTCTGTCAACTCTTGACAAGCCCAAAATTATCATTAATTATATTTAATACCACTATATAAATATAATTGCACTCTAGGCCTTATTAATAAATTATATCCCAAGACTTTATTATACATACAACTCCTTCATTAAAATATTCGTAGTAATACAAAGTCATGTATGTTGATTGCCACTTTGAAGATTACCACATCTTAGTCATTGAGTACCCTGTTTAATCCTTTAAGTTATTCATCATATATTTATGAAATCCAATTTCATAAATATATACTTTAGTAACTCCTTACTAAAGTGGTTGGGCCTAACACTTTAAATAACCAAACTCATTAAACTTATCTCAAGGGAATATTTTATATCTCCGTTAAGAGATTATGAATTCTATCTTGAAAATATATGTTCTTTCAACACTAAATGTGGCTGCCTAACATACTGAGGTTTTGATTATGACTTTAGATCTCACTCCTGATATATCAAAGCAACCTACACATCATGATCAAGTTCATTATTCTTTTAGGATTAAGAGTTGATGTAAATAGAAATCGTGAGATTTATTATTCATTTGACAGTCATTAGTAGAATAATAAATCTCACAGCGGTCCAGTTCAATATGTCTTAACACTTAAAACATATCAACATATCAACTAGAAGTCTCCACTTCCATGATCAAGATAAATCATCTTAGTTGATATGTTATAGTTTTCGTAGATGAAATGCCCAATTTCATCACTGACTACGAACTAAAATTCTGAGTTTACAAAGAACTTGTGACTTATATTTTCTGTGACTAAATCACATACTATGCATCTCATGGACTATACGATAATGTCCAAATATTCATGTTTCCATTATTTTAGATAATAATAAAACAACTTTATTAATCACAACATAATGTCATACATACATAGCATCATACAATAGGATTTAAAGGGCACATATCCTAACAATCTTCCACTTGCCCTAAAGACTATTGTGCACTAATCTAACTATCATCATGTTCATCAAACCTAAACAAGACCATATCCAATGCATGTACATGTGAATGCATGCCTTACCTCATTGCATCACAGCACCTATACATCAATGGATGGACATGTGAATGCATGTTCATGTTATAGCAAAAATTTAATTGAAAGGAAACCCTAATCTAACATGTGAAGAACAAACAAACACTTAAATAGAGAAACAGAGAATTGAGAAGCATAAAACAAGGCAAGGTAGAAGCATGTTGCACAAACAAAATAAAGAAACAGAAGCAGAAAAGGTTGAAGTAGGGTTTTGGGCTTGAGTACGTGTATGCATACATAGGGCGTGCGTACACGGCCCAATTGTATGTGCACGCATACTTCGAGTATGCGTACGTATGTAGAGAGCATGCGTACACATACACGCCCAAAAACCTCTGCATGCGTACGCATACACGCCCAAAAACCCTAACCCAGAAAAGCAAAGCAGAAAAAAAGAGTAGAAACTTAAAACAAAGAATCTAATAGCCTAACATGCTTTAAAATATAAAATAGAGAACACATAAACTAAATAGGCATATTATAACATAATCAAAACAAGAAAAGCAAAGAAAATAGGAATTAAAACAAGAAAAGAAAGGAAAAAAGGGTTTAAGAATATATACCTCAAACAAAAAGCTTTTTAGCTTGATTTTGACCGTTCACCTTAGTCAAATCAATTCACAATCAAACAAAAATGATTAGTAAACTTCAAAACTCGAAGATCAAGACCAGAAAATGTCACAATCAAAAGAAAATTGACTTGGGGATGTTTTCTAAAAAACTCCCTCTTTGATTCACTATTTCCAGTGAATCTTAGGTTTTTCCCTTAGGATTTTCTGTGTATTTTGAGAAGGTACCATGTATAGCTTTTATATTGAGAAAATGAGAGTTTGGAATGACTTTTAGACGATGTGGGATTCGTTCCAAACCTTAGCTTTAATGTAGAAAACTTGCCTTTCTTCGTTTCTAGAACCCTAGCATGTGTATGCATGCCCGTGTACACGTACGCATGCATGAAGCTTGCGTACGTGGATCTGGAGCATGTGTATGCATACACGTGTCTGCGTACACATACGTGTGTCTGCGTACGCATGACGTAGGGTTTCCTTGACCTTTTTTTTCCAAAAATAGTTTTATTTAGCTCTTAAAAGAGTTATATTTTCCATAAAAACCTTCCGCAAGTCAAATTAAGTCTGATCGGGCCCTAAACCAACCTTGGGCTTTAGAGTTTTACCATCATTAGGGAACAGGGGCTTGAGACGTAAGGGGTACAAAATGCGGTGTCTACAGCCATTTGAACCAAGGTTGAACTATTCAGGTTTGAAAACCGTGGACGGTTTTACGATTTAGATCAAAGCTTAAAAAAAAGACTACAGCAGTAACAACACCTTATTGTCATTGTTAAGAGAACCCCTAAGAAATAACTAAAAAGAAAATTGTAGTGTGAGAATAACTAAATCTCTCATATGATATGCTTCCACAAGTCTCTAGATGCTAGTAAAAGCTTTTGTCCTTATCAATGTTGTTGCCCGTTGCAGCCTCCAGTTGACGATCGGTGATTGGATCTTTCCAAACTAGTGGTAGACTCTCTTTCTCTCACTTTTTTTCTTTCTTAGTGTTGAGGCCCATTTTTGACAAAAGAACCAATGGCAGAAGAAGCCCAATAATAAGGAAAAGGAGAGAAAATGAGATTAATAAGAGGTAATAAACCCAATAGGCCAACATGGTAGGAATGGTAGCCAACAAGCCTATGGGATCAATAAGAGGTAAAGACAATGTAAATGGGCCGAGGAAGCCCAAGGAGAGAGGTAATAAACCCAATGGGTAAATGTGGCAGGAATGGCAATCAACAAGCCCATAGGATCAATAAGAGGTAAAGATAATATGCGCTGAGGAAACCCAAGGAAAATGATAATAAACCCAATGGGCCAACTTGGTAGGAATGACAGCCAACAAGCCCATGGAATCAATAAGAGGTAAAGGCAATGTGAATGGGCCGCGGAAGCTCAAGGATAAAAGTAATAAACCCAATGGGCCAACATGGCAGGAATGACTGCTAGCAGGCCTATAGGCGTGGCAGTAAGTGGAATAGCAGAAAGTAGAAGCCCAATGGGCTAGATGGGCAGAAGCTTCTACCCAAGCAATGCCTAGCCTATGGAGAAATGAAGGGAGGCAGCAATGCCCAACCCACACCTCCTCTATGTCGTGGAAGATAGACACGAACCTAATACTCGTAGCAGAATAAGACAATGCAAGGACATCAGGAATGGCGTGGGAATAAAAGAAGACAAACTAGAGGGTAGTGGAACGCTCACAAAGGTCAGGGCGCCAGCCATTTATATCCAGCTAATACAAGAGAGATGGGCCCTTAGTCAGGGGATTCAGAGGGTGTGGTTTGGCAGTGGGGAGAAAAGAGTTCTATTTTGAGGTTCCTGCCGAGGTTTCTTTTGGGGGAAATGCTTTGCTGGGATGACATTTCGCCCAAAAAAGGCAAGCATGGCTGGGGCCACTTGATGCATGCCATAGGGGTAAGTGTAGTCAGAGCCTCTAGACCTTATCCATTGAAGGTAAGGCAGATATGGGGGAGGGGGAAGAAACAAAACAAGGAATTTTTTTCGGGAATGGAGAGTGGTGCAGCAAGCACAGTCTGAGTAGAGGTAGTGGTTGAGCAACCAATGAGTTAGTGGGCAAGCCTAGAGAGATGCCCACAAGGAACCAAAAATGGTTGGTGAAGCCTTAGGGACAAAAGGGAGAAATCCCATAGAACTAAGAGGTACAAAAAGGATGAGAGGTAGCTAGGAAGGAACAACAGAGAGAGAGGAAGAACACAAGGAAAAAGAAATAAGAGAGAAATTGAGAACCAGAGAATTAAAAAGAAAACTAAGTGGTAAAAACAAAGAGAGAAGGAAGAGAGAACACATGGCAGAAATAGGGGCATGCATCAATAGACCATCGTTTCTCTCCCTCATGACATTCCCACTCTCTGAAGCTCTGTGAAATTAGAATCTAAAACCATTTAGGCCTTTTCTCCAGTACGTTTAACTTCAATGATAGGAGGCTGTAACGAGGTTATCCGTATTGGGGTTCGGTTTCCTTCTTGGACCTATTCCTGCTGAGCAATCTTTAGCTTCCTCAACACTTCCATTGTTATTCTTTCTCTTTGTATTATAGCGTTAATATTGATCCTGCTGTAATATCTTTCACTTTTTTTCTTGTTGTATTAGTTATTTTGTTTGCGGTATTTATTAGTTTCTGTTAGTTATTCTGTAGTAACCTCTTTTTATTTTATTTTATTTTTATTTTATGTACTGTATTAGTCGTTTTTCCATACTAGTTATCTTGTCTGCGGTATTAGCTATTTTTTTTTTTTGGATTGGCTATTCTGCTGTAACTCTTTCATTCAGCATATTTTATTCTAGGAGTCATTCTGCGGAAGTGTCCTTTGTAGCGTAAGGCAGTTATACCATCTCGACCATATCTATCGTGTCCAGCTTGCCATACCATCACCAAGTTATCTAAACATTAGGCATACCTAGCTTGCGCACAAGCTGGCTCGTGTAGTAACTTGCAAAAGGCCAGTCCCGACTCCCTTACCCATCAACTCACAAGCGCTAGAGTAGTAGACGGGCCCAGGCCCGTCAACGCAGAAAGGCTTGGCGACTCCAATAGGGAGTTGGGAAACAGACAGGGAAGGATAGACAATCCCTTCGTGAGCCATGCTCCTAAGATCAAAGACATGGTGGAACATGAGTGCTATGCCTTCGCTGGCAGAATCATGGCCTGCCATTCTGCTCCAGCCTAACCAGGCGGAGGGCGTCAACGAAGCGTGGGCTAAGTAACAACGACAACAAAGAAACCCCACAGACAATGCTAACTTTTTTATTGAGGTGCTGTAGTCGGTGCAACATTCCCAGAGACAGCTGATGGAGGAAATGTGCCAGCTGAAGGTGTATAAGACTAAGGAGAAGGGTAGTCAACATGACCCAGAGAATATAATGGACAAGGAAGAAACCCCTAAGGGTGGCGGCCCTTAGAATGCAAAAAAGAACTACGTCATGATGGCTAATGTAGCAGCATTACTGGAACGAGAAAAGGCCAAGGCGCCTAAGGAAAGGTTTTATTCAAGGATGCCACCATATCCAATAAGACTGCTCAGCAAGCCTTACCCTGACAGATATGAGCCCCCAACCTTTTCTCAATATGATGGTAAAAAGGGGAGTGCCATTAAGCACATGAGTGAATTCGTGGACACCTTGGGTCCTTACACAGCAGACGAGGACTTGTGTCTTTGAGAGTTTTCAAAATCCTTGTGTGATCGTGCATACACTGATGGAAATATGCATGTACGCAGCGGAAAATTAACGGATCTACTTGATTCGCAATTGATAACATGCACTATGTAAGTTTCAGAATATAAGAACAAGAGAGTGTACCTTGATGCGGTAAAATTCAAAACCAAAGATGAAGAGTACTTGGGAATACTTTTAATCTTCACTCCAATTCCACTTGATGCCCAAGATGTGTGGTATCTCAACCAGTTATATATGTATGTTCAAGACAGAATGAAAGAGTATCTAATACTCACATACATACCATTTCATGTAACTTACAAAAATCTGTATGTTTCTCTCTTTATAACTGATTATCTAATTGGGCTAGCCATTGGGCCTTTCCAATTGGGCTTTAGTATGTGGCTTGGAGTGGGAACAAAAGGGAATAAATAAGACACTAGCTCCAATGGGCCTTGGGCTTTTCTGTCAACTCTTGACAAGTCCAAAGTTACCATTAATTATATTTAATACCACTATATAAATATAATTGCACTCTAGGCCTTATTAATAAATTATACCCCAAGACTTTATTATACATGCAACCCCTTCATAAAATATTCGTAGTAATACAAAGTCATTAATTTAGACTGCCACTTTATAGATTACTACATCTTAATCCTTGAGTACCCAGTTTAATCCTTTAAGTCATTCATCATATATTTATGAAATCCAATTTCATAAATATATACTTTAGTAACTATTTACTAAAGTAGTTAGGCCTAACATTCTGAATAACAAACCCATTAAACTTATCTCAAGGGAATTTTGTATCTCCGTTAAGAGATTATGAATTCCATCTAGAATATATGTTCCATCAACACTAAATGTGGTTGTCCAACATACTGAGGTTTTGACCGTTACTTTAGATCTCACTCCTGATATATCAACGCAATCTACACTTCATGATCAGGTCCATTATTCTCTCAAGATTAAGAGTTCATGTAAATAGAAGTCGTGGGATTTATTATTCATTTGACAGTTTTTAGGAGAATAATAAATCTCACAGCGTTCTAGTTCAATATGTCTTAACTCTTAAAACATATCAACATATCAACTAGAAGTCTCCATTTCCATGATCAAGACAAATTATCTTAGTTAATATGTTATAGTCTTTGCAGATGAAACGCCCAATTTCATCACCGACTACGAACTACAATTCTGAGTTTACAAAGAACTTGTGATTTATATCTTTTGTGACTTTTCACATAAATCACATACTATGCATCTCATGGACTATATGATAATGTTCGAATATTCATGTTACCATTATTTTAGATAATAATAAAACATCTTTATCAATAACAATATTAAGTCATACATCATGTCATACATAATGTCATACATAATATCATATAATAGGATTTAAGGGCACTAATCCTAACATACACTTGGTATACTGGCTTAAAGCCAGGATCCATCCCCACGTGGTATGACATGGTGGACGTCTTTTGCGACAAATACTTTCATGGAGAAGAAATACTAATACTTGCAACCCTGCAAGGCACCAAGCAGAGGAATGGTGAGGACCTCATGGAATACATCAAGAGGTTCAAAGACATAGCCTTTGACTGCTATGACCACTATGAAGAAAGAACACTGAGGGAGATGTGTATGGGGAGCATGATCATGGAGTACCGAGCAGTACTAAAAAATTAGGGATTTCCTAGTTTGCTCAACTATTGCAGAAACCCAGAAAGACGGCTTAGTCAGTCAGACCCAACTTAGAGAAACTGAGGGAGCGGAAGTCCGCACCGCAAACCATGACGGTATCCACCAATGAAAAGAGAAGGAAGCCAGATGGAAGGGAGTATGAGAGCCCTCTACCCATACCATGCACGCTAAAGGAATTATACGTACTTCTAGACAAATGGATCGTAGACAGGGTCTTTAAGCCTAATCCAATTTCCAGGGAACCCATTGAAGAGGAGTGGAGGGACTCGCGTTTCTGCTGACTGCACAACTATGTGTGGCACGCCACCACAGAATGTTGGGCTCTCTATAGATTGGTCCACCATAGGATGAGAGAAGGGATTCTCGAGTTGACACAGCCAGAAGTTCAGAGAAATCCACTCCCTAACCATAAGGGGAAAGGGGTAGCGACAGTAGTTATCTGCGCTGACCCAGGCGAGGAGGAAGATGAGAGACCTTCATTGCCGATAGGAGCCATCACAACTCTGTAGAAGAGTCCCCGGTTCAAGAATCTATTTGACCACCAGCTAGAGTTCACAACAAATGAACGGAGAATGGCCACGGAGACCTTGGTGAGCATTGCCTCGGGAGTAGGAGTCGAATGACTTACCGCAGAAGCTCAGCCCAATCTAGCCTTACTGGAAGACACAAACGAAATCACTTTCAGCGATGAGGATATGGGGGTGGGCTACCTAGATTATAGAAGGCCACTTTATTGGTAGCATCCATAAATCATATCCTCGTCAAGCGAGCCCTAGTAGACATAGGCATTTCAGTGAATCTCATCCCACTCAGCACATTGGAAGCAACCAGGATACCGGAAAACAAGATTCAAGGGTACCCCATAGAGGTAACAGGATTCAGGGGAAAAGGAGAATACACGGTTGGATACATCCAGATTTAGCTAAAAGTAGGCCCCATAGCCTCTTTGGCCCACTTCCATGTGGTGAAGATAGAGGTCTCATACCACGTATTATTGGGACGACCATGGTTGCATAGGCATTACCTTATCCCATCAACGTACCACTAGTGCGTGAAGGGGAGATTCCATGACAGAATGATACAGATTGCAGCAAACCTGACTCCTTTCGAGTAAGCAGAAGCCCACCTGGTGGAAACCATGTTTTATGACGAATGAGCACTGTTGTGAGAAAGCTTAGTGTCAAAACCGTTGGGTACCTTTGTTCTTAGGTGGGAAGACATTAAAAATGATCCAGAACCTGATTTGAGAGAGTTACTAGCACGAAAGAAAGAGGAAGAGGAAGGAGGCGCCAACCTCGAAATCAGATAGTCAGCCACACTATGTCTGGGTCAAAACGCCTAATGGCAGAATAGTATATAAATTAGGAAGGTGTGCGGGGCCCACTTGTAGTGTGCGAGGGGGTCCCGGAGAAAGGCCCCAGCAAAGGATCCTGATGTGCTGTGTGGCCCAAGAAAGTATAGAAGAAGAGGGTGTTACAGAAATTAAGAAAAAAATAGTAGTAGAAGAAGAAACGCAAGTGATGGCTGAAGAGAAGTTAGAAGATATAAACATAGGCACAGACCTGCAGAAGCCAAGACCAATTTCAATTAGTTTGAAGTTGCCAGAGGAAGAAAAGTCAGAGCTGATTCAGTTATTGAAAGATTTCAAGGACATCTTTGCATGGGAATACAGCGAGATGCTGGGGTTGGATCCAAGTCTAGTGATAGATATGCTCAATGTGGAACCAGGGACTAGGCTAGTGGCCCAGCCAGCCAGAGTGTTCCACACTGATGTGGAGAAGTAGATAGTGTAAGAAGTACAGAAGTTGCTGGCAGCAGGATTTATCAAGTCGATCCAACACCCAAGGTGGCTGTCTAATATTGTGTCTGTGAAGAAAAAGAATGGACAAATCCGCTGCTACATAGATTTTAGGAATCTCTATTGAGCCTGCCCTAAGGACAAATTCCAACTCCCCAACATGGACCTACTAATAGACTTTGCTGTTAGACATGCCATGTTTTCCTTCATGTATGGGTTCAATGGCTACAATAAAATCCGGATGGCACCTAGAGATGCAGAAAAGAGCGCCTTCCGAACACCAATTGGGAATTTCCATTAAACGGTGATGCCCTTCGGGCTGAAGAACGTAGGCGCAACTTATTAGTGCATCATGATCGCGATATTCCATGACATAATGCATCGCGAAATGGAGGACTATGTGAATGACATCGTGGTAAAGTCGAAGAAGCGGGAGGACCACGTCAAAGTATTAAGAAGGGTATTTGAAAGGTGAAGACTTTTCAAACTAAAAATGAACCCTTTGAAGTGAGCTTTTGGGGTGTCTGTCGAGAAGTTCTTGGGGTTTTTAGTCCATAGTAAGGGCATAGATGTAGATCTGGCCAAAGCCGCGGTAATAGCAACCATGAAGCCACCAACCACTGTTAAAGAATTGAAAAGCTTTTTGGGCAAAGGTTCATACCGGGCCTAGCATCGATCACTTCGTCCTTTACGAAGCTGCTGAAGAAAGGACAGAGTTTTGAATGGGGAGGCGAACAACAGAAAGCCTTTCAAAAGTTCCAGCAGATTATGATGACCCTACCAACAGTGCAGGCCCTAATTCGCAGGAAACCACTGTTACTTTATTTGGCCTTAAGCCTATCTGCCATTGGGGCATTGATAGCCCAGGAGGATGTAGGTAGTGTTGAATAGCCGGTGTATTACGTAGGCCGCGCTTTAAAGGAAGCTAAGACACGCTATCCCAGGGTAGAAAAGGTATGCTTGGCAGTTGTCTACGCATCACAGAGGCTACGTCATTACTTCCTACCCTACGAGGTTCACCTCATGACGAAATCTCGTGCAATTAAGGCACTTCTCCGGCAACCTATCCTATCTAGTAGGATATCCCAGTGGCTGCTACAATTGTCGCAGTACGACTTAAAAGTGGGTGCGCCTAAAGCAGTAAAAAGCCAAGCCATAGCAGATCTGCTAGCTCAATTTTTGGGAGAAGATGAATTCCCACTAGATGATGAGGTACTTGGAGAAGTGGCTACGACAGAAATAGCAGCAGATCAATGGGTCATGAAGTTTGATCGCTCCTCTACAACAAACTCGGGAGGCATAGGAGTGGTTCTTTACCACAGAGGTGGAGAGACCATAGCACTGTCATTCAAGTTGGACTTTCCGTGCTCAAACGATACAGCAGAATACGAGGCATATCTGACAGGATTGGCAACAGCCCTTGAGATGGGGATACGACATCTAAGAGTAGTGGGTGATTCCAACCTGGTGGTTTGCTAAGCCAAAGGAAGCTTTTCCTTAAAAGAGCCAACCTTGGCCCTTTATAGGACGCTAGCCTAAAGGGTGGAAGAAAAAGCTATGCACGTTTGAGATAGAGCATGCCCATAGGAGTGAGAATAGATACGCAGACGCGTTGGCTGCATTGGGCTCGTAAATAGCCTTTGAAGGCAGCAGTACCACAGTAGAAGTGAAAAAGCGAAAGGAGTCCATAATTGAAGCACTTAAGGAAAGATTTCCGTAAAAGGGAGACACGTGAGAAGGATTGGAGGGCTTAAATTAAGGAAGCCCTATTGAGAGATGAAGATGCAACAAAACTGAAGGTTGTGAAGGATTATGTCACGATGAAAGGAGAGCTGTACTGAAGAATGCCAGGAGGAACCTTGTCAAGATGTGTGGGGCATGAAGAGGCCTAAAGAAAGTTGGAGGAAGTGCACAGCAGGACTTGTGGGTTCTGCAAGAAAGTCAATTTGTATTGAAGACTATAGAGAGCGAGTTTTTATTGTTCGAATATGAATAGGGAAGCGGATCAGATCCAGAGCTAGTGTGAAGCATGCCATCTGGCCATCAACCGAGAAGAGAGCTACGCTGTGTTCACCATGGAGGATTGGAGAAGCCCGTTTGTGGGATACTTGGCAGAAGGAATCTTATTATAGAAGCACGAAGAGAGGTACAAGCTTAGAAAATTGGTAACCCGTTACTTCCTACACGAAGGAGTTTTATTCAAGAAGGGATATGATAGAGACCCACTGTGATGTCTGGGGCCAGATGAGGTGGGGGAGATGCTAAAAGAAGTTCACTCAGGTGAATGCGAGGAATGACAGGGGAGAAAGAAGTTGTATCGATGCATCTTGCGCATGGGCTACTACTGGCCCACTATAAAGAAGGATGTAGTAGAATTTGTGAAGAAGTGTCATGGTTGCTAGGTGCAGGCCAATTTGATCCATACCCACCCACAGAGCTTGTAAAGCATGATTACGCCATGGCCCTTTCACACATGGGGGCTCGATTTGGTGGAAGCAGTCAACCCACCTTTGAACTGGTATATCTGGATCTTAGTAGCTACATAGTATTTTACCAAATGGGCAGAGGCCGTACCACTGCATAAAGCCACTGGAGGAGCCGTGACAAACTTTATTAAGGAAAATATAATTGCACGTTTTGGAGTACCCCACAAAATTATAAGTGACATTGACACACCTTTCATGAATAGAGAAGTTAGAAAGATGTTGGAATTCTATCAGGTAAAACATCACCGGTCATCGCCCTATCACCTATAAGGGAATGGGCAAGCTAAAGCAATGAACAAGACCCTTATCAAAATAATCAGCAAAATGAGCCAAGAATACAGCGCAGGCTGGGTAATGCACCTAGCAAACGCATTGTGGGCTTATCTGAGTTCACCAAAATCTGCCACGGGATTTTCTCATTTCTCCTTAGTATACAGAACAGAAGCTGTTAGCCCAGCAGAACTAATGATACATTCTTTGAAGGTTATGCAAAAGCGAAAGAAAGAAAAGGAGAAGGAGGTCTTTACGGCAGAAAGGTGTGAGGATTTGGAAGGATTAGATGAGAAGAAGGAAGAAGCCCAAGAACGTGGCCACAGATACAGGCAGAAAATGGCAGAAGCTTATGGCAAAACCATAAGAGAAAGGGTATTTGCAGAAGTCCAGCTAGTGCTGAGAACATCAGACCATGTCAGAAGAGGATTGGCGGGACCGTCTACGTTTTCACCTAAGTGGGAAGGTCCCTTCGTGGTAAGGGAGGCTAATGCGAGCGGATATTATCGCTTGGCCCAAATAGATGGAAAAGTTCTCATGGACCTTATCAATGGCAAGTGGCTAAAGCGTTATTACACGTAGGAAATGCTATGTATCTTTCCTTTTCTTCTTTGCTTTTTTTTTAGTTTCCTCCAAGTGACTACCCTTGCAAGGGACTTTATGTCACAAGAAAACATTGTAGTTTGATTTTTCTATTGTAATCATGAAAGAGCATAAATTAATGAAAGCCATGCATGAGGTATTAGCAAAAACACACAGTATCATAAAGCATAATAAGTGCAATAGCATGTGTAGTAATATATTACAAACCAAAAGTATAAGTCATACTGTACTTATCAAATAGTTATAAGTGCTAAGGGAAATCAAGTGTATCATAAAGGGGAAGAAAAGCTACGTAAATAATAAGTGGCTAAGTACATAACAGGTGATCAAAGGCCAGAAATAAGGGCCTTGCCCTAGAAATGATTAGAAGCAGTCATGTAAAAAAGAAGACGCTTAAGACGAGCCTCCAAATCTGCTATCTCCTTTCGCAAACTCTCGAGACAGGTATCAATGGCATCCACAGCCCTCCACTGCAAGATCCTTTCCGTAGAAATGGTGTCCATAAAGTTATGCTTAATGTGGTTTATCACACACCCCAACAGCTTAAAGAAGTGCTCCCTATTGGAACAGCCAAGAGGGAACCTCTACATAAAATCCCCATGGTTGCGATAAACTGCCTCCAAATGGCCCACACAATCCCCAGGCACCCGGTATCTATAGAAGTCCACATAAGGATGCCCAGTGCCCCAAAAGTCTGCTGGATCAAGGTCATTCATCTCCGTCTGATCAAAGTGAATAAATAAGGCAGTAGCCTCGCTCACGAGGTTAGGAATAGCGGCAGAACTACTCCTAATCTCAAACGTAGCACTTGGGGTCCCCTCGGCAGGCAATAGACCTAAGGATAAGCATCACATAAGTTCCCAGTTAAAAAAAAGGAAATAATACTAATAAGGAAGGAAAGGGAATTACCAGGACCAACAGGAATGGGGGTTATGGGCTCCGTAGGAATTGTTGCAGCCTTGGGCTCCTCATAAACATCCGTGACTGCATGACAAGGGTAACATGCAAGGTAGATAAGAGAATGTACAAGGAATGATAGGAAAAGAAGATACAACAGAGATTGGGAAATATGTACCCATAGCCTCCATCCTATGCTCATCATTAGAAGCCTTATTAGAATTAGAAACCCGTGTCTTCATAACCGGCTCATCGTTATAATCCTCAAGAATCACCTCAGAGCCCTCATCAGGAGATAAATTAGCATCGGGCCCACGAGTGGCAAAGGTAGGAATTGAGGACGGGGTGACAACCAATTAGGACCTATCCTTGACGGCCCGAGAAAGAGCACCAAAAGGGTCGCTAGTAGAATTGATGGGTGAAGGAGTAACTGGAGGGGCATTCTCCGCCCGAGTCATCACCGAGGAAGTGGCTCCCTTTGAAGGGGTAGCAGGCTCGGTAGAAATAGGGGTGGACTCCCCAATTATGTCTCCCTCAACAGAGGTACCATTCTTAGTAGGAATGGCCTCGGAAGGAGGAACTAAAGCCTCAGTAGAAACTTCCCCAGCAACAGCAGTTGCAGCAGAAGTCATGGCCTTAGCGACAATTTCAACACCCTCAAAGAAGCCCTCCATAGAGGCGTTAGTAGCAACAGGAGTCTCTTCGCTCGTGGGATGGTAGATGGAAATGAGCTTAACGTCAATCTTAAAAGAAAAAGAAAAAAAAAATGGAGTAGAGAAGAGGGTGAGTAAGCCGAAGAAAATGAGGAGTACTTGCATGAGTAAAAAAGAAAAAAAAGAAAGAGCAAGGTAGGGGAAGAAATATACCTTGGCCTCGAGTTCATTAAGCAATATGGGGCGAGTGGCAGAAGTGTCCTCCTTGTGCTTGGATTGCCAAAGAAGAATGAGATGTATGCATATGGTTAGTCGAAGGAAAGCACACTAAATGACTAAAATAAAGAAGATAGGGAAATCAGAGATAACATACTCTCCTTTCAATGGTGGCAGACAGAGCTGGGAGAGATGTCTTTATCTTGCTACCACGGGTCCTACTGGAAGGGGGAGCGTCTGAAAGCTGCCTTGATGTGTAAAGCCTGGTTTGGATTGCAGCTGACCTCCTGGTGGAATGAGCCCTAGAGGAAGGAGGAGGTGTACTCTCGAAGATGATACTGCAAAAGGGAGGAAGACCTCCCTTGTAGGGAAATATATCTAAACAAGTCTCAGAAGTATCTACACCCTTCTGATGGAAAAATACATGTTTGTATCGTATACTAAAACATATGCAGCGGGAAAATTAACGAATCTACTTCATTCGCAATTGATAACAAGTACTATGTAAGTTTCAGAATTTAAGAACAAGAGAGTGTACCTTGGTGTGGTGAAATTCAAAACCAAAGATCAGAAGTTCTTGAGAACACTTTTAATCTTCACTCCAATTCCACTTATGTCCAAGAAGTGTAGTCTCTCAATTAGTTTCTATGAATGTTGTTCAAGGGAGAATTAGAGAGTGTCCAACACTCATACAAAACATTTTGTGTATCTACAAAATTCTGTATGTTTCTCTCCTTATAACTAATTATCTAATTGGGCTAGCCTTTTGGGCCTTTCCAATTGGGCTTTAGTATGTGGCTTGGAGTGGGACTAAAAGGTAACAAATAAGACACTAGCTCTAATGGGTCTTGGGCTTTTCTGTCAACTCTTGACAAGTCCAAAGTTACCATTAATTATATTTGATACCACTATATAAATATAATTGCACTCTAGGCCTTATTAATAAATTATATCCCAAGACTTTATTGTACATGCAACCCCTTCATTAAATATTCGTAGTAATACAAAGTCATTAAGGTAGACTGCCACTTTGTAGACTATTACATCTTAATCCTTGAGTACTCGGTTTAACCCTTTATGTTATTCATCATATATTTATGAAATCCAATTCCATAAATATATACTTTAGTAATTTCTTACTAAAGTGGTTAGGCCTAACACTCTGAATAACCATACCCATTAAACTTATCTCAAGGGAATATTTTATATCTCCGTTAAGAGACTATGAATTCTATCTTGAAAATATATGTTCCACTAGCACTAAATGTGGCTGCCCAACATACTGAGGTTTTGACCGTTACTTTAGATCTCACTCCTGATATATCAAAGCAACTTACACTCCATGATCAGGTCCATTATACTCTTAGGATTAAGAGTTCATGTACATAGAAGTCATGAGAATTATTATTCATTTGACAGTCGTTAGGAGAATAATAAATTTCACAGCGGTCTAGTTTAATATGTCTTAACTCTTAAAACATATCAACATACCAACTAGAAGTCTCCACTTCCATGATCAAGACAAATCATCTTAGTTGATATGTTATAGTCTTCGCAGATGAAATGCTCAATTTCATCACCGACTACGAACTATAATTTTGAGTTTACAAAGAACTTGTGACTTATATCTTCTGTGACTAAATCACATAAATCACATACAATGCATCTTATGGACTATATGATAATGTTCGAATATTCATGTTATCATTATTTTAGATAATAATAAAACAACTTTATTAATCACAATATTAAATCATACATAATGTCATACATAATATCATATATAACATCATACAATAGGATTTAAGGGCACTAATCCTAACACCTTCGTGGCTAACTTAGGCTTGGTAGACTTGGAGGCCGAACCCTTCTTCGTGGGTGTAAGGAGGTTCAACACTTTCACTTTCTTTTCCCAACCATGGGGAAACTCATCAGCATATAAAAACCACCCCTGCTTTCTCTCCCTCTACTCAAATATGGCAGACCTACCTTGTTTCCTGGCATAGGCAACAACAGATCTAGTTGGAAGGAGAAGTCGAGGGTTCAGAGAGATGATAGCATGCAAACCCACCCAATAACTCCTGGCAAAATGAAGTCATGACTGCCTGCCAATAACCGTGCATTTGGATAGGTCAAAGGCCCACTCTCTGGGAACTAGGGATGGTGACTGCTGTGAAAAGCTTACTCCAAAACTCAAAGGCATTAGGGCACAAGAAGGGATAGATTGAAGTGGTAGTGTCCAAAACCAGAGTAAAACCATCGGGTATGTCCTGGTCAAGCACAAACTGCCTCCTCACCCGTTGGGCAGAATAATGTACATATTTGATACCCTCATCGGTCAAGTAAGGCAGCCACCCAGCATTGGTGGTAGCTAAGTAAGTGATACTCCTCTCGTCATAGGCTACCAATAGGGTAGTCGTCCCAACAGTGGCTATAAAAGGCCCTATGGCAGAATCGGCATAAGTGTATCCAGTGCTAAAGTCTCTACAAGCCCTTCATGAAAAATGCACCTCTTTTTCAAAGAACTCCACGGCAGGATGACTAAAGGGTTTCAGTCCAACCCAATGATATGAAAACGGAAACTCGGTAACAAAACTCCCACAAAAGTCAGTGATCACTCTAGGGCAAGACTGGAATTTTTCCTTGGCATGGCGAACTGGTTTGCACTTAGCCAAGTGTCTAGCACAGCGCTCCCAAAGAAGGTGCTGCAATATAGCGCTCTGAATAGAAGAAGTAACTATATGGCAGGAACCTTTTTGCCTCTCATCACTCTATATAATATCCAACTGAACATATAGATGGCCCAAAAACATAAGGGCCAATGGTAAACTCACTCCGACAGAAATCTTTATGGCTAATCGAAAATAAACAGGCTTTATGGCATAATGTGGGTGTGAACCAAAAATAAACTTATAAAGCTAAAACGTGACGAAGGCGCCGCGACGAGCGGTGGTGGAAGCCTTCGAGAAAGCCCCAACCCAATGTGATAGCTTCACATTCCCACCGAGTCCCTTCTTTAACTTGCCCTACATGGCCTCCTCCTCAGCAGAAAGATGGATGTCACAAGGGTTCGTGTCGCCAAGAATTGGGAGCAGCAACTAGTTGGCCACATCCTCCAAAGTCACGGTGATCTCATTGTAGGAAAGGAAAAAGGTATGGGTGGGGCTACACCACTGGTGAACCAAATGGCAGAGATTGAATAAGTCACGATAGTTGGACATACACCGAGAAGAGACTCTGGCCTTTAACACACTGGACCACTACAACGTACCCATGAAACCTGTATCGGAAAGCTCCTTATCAACCCACTCTTTCCAACCGAGTGATGTACCTGACCTGAATTCAAAGTGGATGGGCACAGGGAGCACATCCCCCTAACGGATGGTGAGATAGGGGATGGAGGAAGCCAACGGAACCCAAGAAAATTCCAAATTGCCCCACTCAAGGGAAAGCCACACATGGCCCGGCGGAGGATGTGAATAGTCATCAGGCACCACAGGGAAATGGGAATGGGTATCATACCATGGATCGATGAGTGGAGGGTACTCGCTGCCAGGGTCGCGACTCCCTTCCTCCTTCTTGGAATGATCCGATTTGGAATGGGGAGCCTCTTCGCCTTTCTTGGCCTCAATGGGTGGGTCGTCAACGACAACCTCTTTTCCTTTATGGTGGGAAGAACCTTCACTCTTTGTCGGCGACATGAAGGATGGGTTATGTGGTGAGAGTGATGGATGAGAGAACTCGGAGAAGAAGGAACAGAGAGGGAAGAAAAAGAAAGGGGGTTGTGAGAAAAGTAAAGGTAATGAAAAGAAAGGGAAGAGGTTAAGACAAATAAGAAGGGAAGTGACGGACCAGCCATCAAAAGAGTTATCGTATTAAATGAAGCAAAGGCGGTGCTTTGGAATAACTGACAAATCAGGAAATTTGAAAACACAAGCCTGTTCACAACAGAAAAGGTGAATAAGATGGGGATCACTGTTCAAAAAAACCACAAAAGAAAATTGCAAGAGTATTTGCATGTGAATTGCAGGAGCAATCCACATACTCATTGGGCTGAATGTTAAGGCCCATTTTTGACAAAAGGCCCAATGGCAGAAGAAGCCCAACAATAAGGAAAAGAAGAGAAAATAAGATTAATAAGTGGTAATAAACCTAATAGGCCAATGTGGTATGACAGCCAACAAGCCCATGGGATTAATAAGAGGTAAAGACAATGTAAATGGACCAAGGAACCCCAAGGAAGGAGGTAATAAACCCAATGGGCCAACGTGGTAGGAATGGCAGCTAACAAGCCTATGGGATCAATAAGAGGTAAAGACAATATGGGTTGAGGAAGCCTAAGGAAAATGATAATAAACCCAATGGGCCAACGTGGCCGAAATGGCGGCCAACAAGCCCATGAGATCAATAAGAGGTAAAGGTAGCGCGAATGGGCCGTGGAAGCCCAATGATAAAAGTAGTTAACCCAATGGGCCAACGGGCTAGATGGGTAGGAGCTTCTACCTAAGCAATGCTCAGCCTATGGAGGAACAAAAGGAGGTAGCAATGTCCAGCCCACACATCCTTTATGTCGTGGAAGATAGACACGAACCCAATACCGGTAGTAGAAAAAGATAATGCAAGGACGGTAGGAATGACGTGGGAATAAAAGAAGATAAACCAGAGGGTAGTGGAACACACACAAAGGCCAAGGTGCCACCCACTTGTACCTAGCCAATACAAGAGAGATGGGCCTTTGATTAGGGGACTCAGAGGGTGTGGTTTGGCGAAGGGGAGAAAAGAGGTCTATTTTGAGGTTCCTGCCGAGACTTCTTTTAGGGGAAATTCCTTGCTGGGATGGTATTTCGCCCAAAAGAGGCAAGCATGGCTGGGGCCACTTCATGCATGCCATAGGGGTAAGTGTAGTGAGAGCCTCCAAACCTTATCCATTAAAGGTAACGTAGAAATGGGGGAGGGAGAAGAAACAAAACAAGGAATTTTGTTCGGGAATGGAGAGTGGTGCAGCAAGCACACTCTAAGCAAAGGTAGTGGCCGGGCAACCAATAGGTTAGTGGGCAAGCCTGGAGAGATGCCCATAAGGAACCAAAAATGGTTGGTGAAGCCCTAGGGACAAAAGGGAGAGATCCCATAGAACTAAGAGGTATAAAAAGGAAGAGAGGTAGCTAGGAAGGAACAACAGAAAGAGTAGGGATGGCAATTTAAGCCCGACTCGCGGGTACCCGGCCCGGCCCGACCCTAATGGGTCGGGTTTTACCCGGTTCGATAAAGAATAGGGTCGGGTTTGGGTTTAAAAAAAACCCAAAACGGGTCCGGGTTTTGGTAAAAACTCGGCCCGAACCCGGACCCGACCTGACCCGGTTAGCTTAAATATAAAATTACAAAAAAACCTACCTCTCTCTCTCTCTCTCTCTTTCTCTCTCTCTCTCTCTCTCTATATATATATATATATATATCATAACCTTAACCTAAAACTCATTTCTCTCCTTTCTCTATCAACTCAGCCGCCTCTCTCCTTTCTCTCTCAACTCAGCCGCCTCCCTCATTGATTCTCACTCTTTAATCATCTCCACTAAGACTCTCAAAGTCACAAATCAGATTCAGACCCTCACATCTCATCCTCACCCTCAATTCTCCATGGATTTTCTTCCATCTCAAGTGTGACTTGTTGAACAACGTCGTTGGTTTTGTTTCTGAAAGGAGAACTTGTAGAATCTCATGGTGGTTGCCGTTTTTGTCACAAAGGAGGCCGTGATTGTTAGATCAGACAGAGTTTTAGTGGTCTGAGTTCTTTTTTTTTTTCTTTTTTTGGGTTCATTTCCTCTCTTAGTAGTTTTTGTTTTTGGGTATTTGTTTGAGGATTTAATATGTAAAAATCTGTCCATCAATGATAAATGGAGTTTTGTTCCTCTCTCAATAGTTTTTGATTTTGGGTATTTGTTTGAGGATTCAATATGTAAAAATCGGAGTGAATGTTGTGTTGATGTAAAAATCTTTCCATAATTGTAAAAATCGGAGTTTTGTTTCTTCCATAAATGATAAATGGAGTTTGAGGATTTAACTGATTGATTTGTGTTTGTGTTTTTTTTTTTTTAATATGATTGGGTTGGATTGGGCTGCCACGGAATAGGCCCAGAAGTGGTTGGATGGGGCCCGTGGAGACCTGATGGGTCGGGTTTGGGGCTAAAAAAAAGACCCGTTTATTAAACGGGTCGGGTCCGAGTAATAAGGGAGGACCCGCGGGTCGGGTCCGGGTATCAAAAAACCCGGCCCGATCCCGACCCGTTGCCATTCCTAAGAGAGAGAGGAAGAACATAAAGAAAAAGCAATAAGAGAGAAATTAAGAATCATAGAACTAAAAAGAAAACTAAGTGGTAAAAACAAAGAGAGAAGGAAGAGTGAACACATGGCAAAAATAAGGGCATGCATAGGTAGACCATCTTTTCTTTCCCTCATGACATTCCCACTTTCTGAAGCTCTGTGAAATCAGAATCTAAAACCATTTAGGCCTTTTCTCTAGCACAATTAACTTCAATGGCAGGAGGTTGTAACGAGGTTATCCGTATTGGGGTTCGGTTCCCTTGTAGGACCTATTCTTGCTGAGCAATCTTTAGCTTCCTCGACACCTCCATTGTTATTCTTTCTCTTTGTATTATAGCGTTAATATTGATCCTGCTGTGATATCTTTTACTTTTTTTTTTTGTTGTATTAGTTATCTTGTCTGCGGTATTAATTAATTTCGGTTATTTATTTTGTAGTAACCTCTTTTTATTTTTATTTTTTATTTTATTTGCTGTATTAGTCGTTCTATTGTACTAGTTATCCTGTCTGTGGTATTAGCTATTTTCAGCTGGATTGGATGTTCTACTATAACTCTTTCATTTAGCGTATTTTATTCTAGGAGTCATTCTGCAGAAGCGTCCTTTGTAGCCTAAGGTAGTTATACCATCTCAACCATATCTGTCGTGTCCAGCCTGCTGTACTATCACCAAGTTGTCTCAACATTGGGCATGCCTGGCTTGCGCACAAGCTGGTCCGTGGCATAACTCGCAAGAGGCCAGTCCTGACTTTCTTACCCATCAACTCATAGGCCTTGGAGTAGCAGATGGGCCCAGGCCCATCAATGTAGAAAGGCGCCCACAGTTTGTTTTTTTGATGAGATGAGATCTTCTCTTTGTTTGAACTTTGTTGAAGTATTTCTCTATTTGGTGAAGACATAAACTGGTATGTGCCTAGTAAATAATGCTAGACCATCGTGTATCACTACAGACCATATAATTATTAATATATTTAGTTTTTATCTATGTTGATATTCGTGTATTACAATACAACTATTACCTGTTATAAACCCACGGGTAGAACTCACCCTTGAAAACTGGCTTGCTAGGGTAGGGTGCCCAAGAGGTTATAAACACATGGTTAAGCTTATACTTAATCCATGTGGGACACTAGGATCATAACATACCACCACGCTTCGCAGTCGACGTCCACGACCGCTTAGTCTAGCGACACTAACCTAATGGTAGCCATTTCTTTTTTTGGTGGCTCCACTCATTTATCAATAATTTTAATCTAGCCTCTAGGTCGCCCCCTTTGAGATTCGACCACAAAGTCGCAACTCATTTGATCCCATACTCAATGAGCTATGTCCAATTACTTGACGTGGTGGTTGGCTTTAATACCAAATGTTATAAACCCATGGGTAGAACTTGCCCTTGAAAACCGCTTTGCAAGGGGAAGGTGCCCAAGAGCTTATAAACACATGTTTAAGCTTATACTTAATCAATTTGGGACACTAGGATCATAACATACCATCACGCTCCACAACCGTCGTCCACGGTGGCTCACTCTAGTGACACTAACCCGATGGTAGCCCTTTCTCTTTTTGGTGGCTCCATTCACCTATCAATAATTTTAATATAACCTCTAGGTCACCCCTTCCGCGATCCAACCACAAAGCTCCCATACTCAATGAGCTATGCCCGATTAATCGAGGTGGTGGTTGGCTCTGATACCAAATGTTACAAACTCATGAGTAGAACTCACCTTGAAAACCAGCTTGCAAGGGGAAAGTTCCCAAAAGCCTATAAACACATGGTTAAGCTTATGCTTAATCCATGTGGGACACTGAGATCATAATTACACAATCTCAAAGTCTATTGTGATTCCATCTTGGTTCAAATTATAATCTATAATTCCCAAATGGAAACCAAAACGAATTAGAATTTAAAATTCCTTATGAATTTCGAATTTATATTTAGAAGAGAAACTATACCCTAAAATCAAGTTTCTAAGTGGTAGCCACATGAAGCCAGATAAGAATTCACAAAATTAAATCCAAAAAAAGAAAAGAAAAATCCTAACAAAAGTAGCACTAACAATACCTAACAACAACATTAGCAAAAGAACTTAATAGAAAATATTACTTATACAACATCAGTAATCCAGTCTAGGAATCAACAAAAAGAAGCAAAGCAAACGAAATTTTGGGATGGCATCCATGAAGGAGATGGTTAGATTTGGGGGAGGCATTGTTGGTCACGAAAAATGGCATGGATCTGTGTTTTGGGGGAAGGAGAAGGGTAGAGAAGAGAGAGGATGGGGAGAAATAGTATTTTTCATTGATTTTCAAAGTTGGGTATTGGGAGAAGGAGAATGTAGAGAAGAGAGAGGATTAGGATTTGTGATTGTGCATTTTGAGTTTTTGATTTTCAGAGTTGAGTGTCGGGTTTTAGCTGTTGGAAATTTCGAGTTACAATTAGTTTTTTTTTTTTTTTTTAATTTTTAAATATGGCTGATGTGGAAAAATGTGGGAGCTCTAAATCCTACATGGCAACCCCTAAGAAAGTAAAAAAGAAGAAGTAAAATATTGGTCAGAGGTTTCGGTTTTATAGTATATATAGATAATGTGATGGGAATGCAACTAATAAACGAAAACAAGGTAATTATATTCCTGTAATGACATTCTATTAGTATAAGATTCCAATAATATAATATTACAATATAATATAACATTAAGTGAACAAAAAGCCGTAATGTGAGTAGTCATACCTTAAGCTAACATGTAACATAATTACACCACATCCTTTACATGCATGTATTTACATGTTTTTATAAGTTGTAATACTTGTTGCACATAAACAATTTTACACACAGTCCAAAAAAACAATTGAAATTGTGACTTTAAGTCATGATTTCCAACTTGTATAAGAAGACACATGACTAAAAAGAATGTCATTGGCCATACTCACCAAAAGTGATGAGATGTGTGATTACAATAACGCGGATTATTATACTTAATAAAAAAATTGATTAGTGAGTTCTAGTTAGCTCAACTGGTAAATCTTTAATGGTTAAATAAGAGATCTGGGGTTTAATCCTCACCTACACCAAAAACTAATTTGTGTCTTGGTCTGATGATAAAAAGCTATTATCAGGAGTAAACGCCATATGTTGAAACTCTCTAAAAAAATGATTAATAGGAATATAATATATGCACAAAGTCACTTGATAATTACATCATAATATGCAAGAGACGTAACTTAAAATAGAGACTAACTAAAGTCAAAAGCCACTATTAATTGTAAAATTTTTTTATTTATTTTTTAATATAGATGACATCTCTTTATTTGGATAAAAGGTTGATTGTAAGAGAGTAAATCAATATTGAATCTAAAATGGAAAATTTCAAAGAACTTACACAATATAAAAGGGTTAAAGCTGATTAAGATTGTCCATGACTGAGAAAAGAAAACATTCAACTACATAAGTGTGGAAATCATATGAGGAGAATTGCGTTAAGGGTTTGAGTCCCTCCATCTACCTACCTCTATGGCATGCATCAGGTGGTCCCAATCCTTTGCTTACCTCTTTTGGGCGAAATGCCATCCCAGTAAGGCATTTTTCCCAAAAAGAGTCTTGGTAGGAACCCTAAAATAGACCACTTTTCCCCCCCACCACCAAACCACACCATTTGAATCCCTTAACCATGGGCCCACCTCTCCTGTATTGGCTGGGTACAAGTGGGTGGTGGTCTGGCCCTTGTGTGTTTGTTCTACTACCTTTTACATTTGTCTTCTTTTGCTCCCACGCCATTTTTGCCGTTCCTGCCATGTATCATTCTACTGTGTGTCTCTTGTGTTCGTACTTATCCTCCATGGGATGAAGGGCATGGGCTTAAGGGCTTACATTGTTTCTTCATACTTCCTCATGGGCTTGTGCATTGGCTTGATAGAAGTTCCTGCCCATTCAGACCGTTAGGCATGGCCCATTTACTTTACTTTTACCTATTGTTGTGCTTGTGGGTTTGCTGGCTATTATTCCTGCCATACTGGCCCATTGGGCTTTTTACCTCTTTTCTTGGGCTTCCATGGCCTATTTACTTTCATCATGCTTCTTTCACTTCCTTCCTCTTTCATCTTTCTTCGTTGTTGGGCATTTTCTACTGTTGGGCCCTTTGTCAAAAACGAGTATCAACATTTAGCCCCTTGAGCATGTGGATTGCTCCTACAATTCATATGCGAATGCCCCTGCAGTTTTCTTTCACGAGCTTTTTAAACAGTGGTCCCCACCTTGATCACTTTTTTGCTATGAACAGGTTTGTCTTTTCAAATTTTCTAGTTTATTAGTTATTTTGAAACAACATCTTTGCTTCATTTAATGCGTTGCCTCTTTTGATGGCTATCCCGTCACTTCGCCTCCCCATGTTTTTATTTGTTCTGACTTCCTTACTTTTTCCTTCTCACGATACCCATCTTTTCCCACAACTTCTCCTTCTTCCTCCATTCTCCTCTCCATTTCCCTTTTCACATACTCCCACATTCCATACTACTACCGTTTAATCCCTCCTATATGTCGTCGGCGAAAAGTGAAGGCTCTTCCCGTCGCAAGGGGAAGGAGGCCATTGTTGACGAACCACCCGTGGAGGCTGAGAAAGGCGAAGAGGCTCCCCACTCCGAATTGGATTGTTCCGAGGAGGAGGAAGCGAGTCGTGACCTTGACAGTGAATGTCCTCCTTTCATAGAACCATGGTACCATTCGCACTTTCTTGTGGTGCCCGGTGACTATTTGTATCCTCTGTTGGGCCGTGTTTGGCTATCCTTAGAGTGGCTTGCTTTCAACATATCTTAGGCTCCATTGGCTTCCTCCATCCCCGATCTTGCTATTCGCCGTGGAGAGACTTTACTCGTTCCTATTCTCTTCAAATTCAGGTTGGGTATGCCATTGGGTTGGAAGGAATGGGTGGATAGAGAGCTTTCTAACACGGGTTTCATGAAGGCACTTCAACGGGTCAGCGTTTTGAAGGCCATCGTTCCTTCACAGTGTTTGTACAATTATCGAGATTTGTTCAACCTTCGCTATTTGGTCCGCCGGTGGTGTAGCACCACCCACACCTTCTTCCTTTCCTACGGTGAGATCACTGTGACCTTAAAGGATGTGGCCAATCAATTGCTGCTTCCCATTCTTGGTGACGTTGATTCCTCAGCCATCCATCTTTCTATCGAGGAGGAGGCCGTGGAGGCAGAGTTGAGAAAGGGGCTCAGCGGTGGGAACGCAAAACTTTCTAACTGGATTGGGGCTTTCTCGAAAGCTTCTACCACCGCTTGTCATGTTGCCTTCATTACATTTTGGCTCTGTAAGTTCTAGGGGTGTGCATGGGTCGGGTTGAGAGGATTTTTTGACCCAACCCACCATGGTGGGTCAAAAAAAATCCAACCCAACCTAACCCATCACATAAATCCAACCCAACCCAACCCAACCCACATGGGTCGGGTTGAACCCATGGGTTTGACAAATTTTTTATTTTTTATTATTATTAAATTGAGTAGAAAAAAATATAAATATTAATATATTAAAAAAATCCAAAGATTAGTATCAATGTAATTCCTTAAAGTCAAACAACACTAATGACTAAATAACAATAGTAATTTATTAGGGTTTGTGTGAACTAATTGGTTTTTATATAGGATAGGAAGAATTGGTTATTTTAAAAAATTTATTAATTATATAATATATTATATATATATATATATTAAATTAGTATTAGTAGGAGGAACTGAGAAAGTGCTGCTCTACAGCTAGTTTTTTTTTTCAAAATTATTAAATATGTAATATATATTTAAATATATATATAAGTGCCCTACAGCTGGTTTTAAAAAAATTTATTAAATATATAATATATTTTAAATATATATTAAATATGGGTGGGTCAGGTCGGGTTTGGCGGGTTTGTAATTTTATGACCCAAACCCAACCCGACTTGCTATAAAAATTTTTTTTGTAACCCAACCCAACCCACCAAGCCTTAAAAACCGACCCAACCCGGCGGGTCGGGTTGGGTCGGGTCGAGTTTGGCGGGTCGGTGGGTTTTCTGCACACCCCTAGTAAGTTCATCTTTGGTTCCTGTCCACATTATGCTGTGAAAGCCGTTTACTTTCAGTTAACCATAAAGATTTCTGCTGGAGTGAGTCTGCCATTGGCTTCTCTATTTTTGGGTCATTTGTACGTTCAGTTGGACATTCTGCGGAGTGATAAGAGACAGGCAGGTTCCTGCCATATAGTTACTTTATCTGTTCACAGCACTATCCTGTAGCACCTTCTTTGGGAGCGTTGTGCTAGGCATTTGGCTAAGTGTAAGCTAGTTTGCTATGCCAAAGAGAAATTCCAATCTTGTCTTAGGGTGATCACAGACTTTTGTGGTGGTTTTGTTACTGAGTTTCCTCTAGTATATCGTTGGGTCGAGTTGAAGCCCCTTGGTCATCCTGCTGTGGAGTTTTTTGATAAATGAGTGGGCTTTTCATGGATAGCTTGTAGGGACTTCAGTACTGGCTACACTTGTGCTGACTCGGTGATGGGGCCCTTTATGGGCACTGCTGGCACGACCACTCCATTGGTGGCTTATGATGAGAGGGGGATTACTTACTTGGCCACCACCAATGTTGGGTGGCTACCTTACTTGGCTGACGAGGGGGTTCAGTATGTGCATTATTCTTCCTATAGGGTGAGGAGGCAATTTCGGCTTGACCAGGATGTGCCTAATGATTTTACTCTTGTTCTAGACACCACCACTTCAGTTTGCCCCTTCTTGCTCCTACACGCCTTCGAATTTTGGAGTAAGCTCTTTACTGCGGTTACCATTCCTAGTTCTTAGAGGGTGGGTCTCTGCACTGCCCCTATGCATGCTTATTGGCAGGCCGTTATGGCTTCCTTCAGTGAGGATCTCTTGGGTAGTCGTGGGTTCTCCCTATTCCTCCCCAGGGTTTGCATGCTATTATTTCCTCAAATCCTCGCTTGCTTCTTCCAGCCAAGTCAATAACTGCCTATGCCAGGAAACAAAATAGGTCTGCTATATTTAAGTGGTAGGAAAAAGAGCAAGGATGGTTCTTGTATGAGAGTGAGTTTCCCCGTGGTTGGGAAAAGGGAATGAAGGTGGTGAACCTTCTTGTGTCAGTAAAGAAGGGCTTGGTCTTAAAATCTGCCAAGCCCAAGTTTGCTAGGAAAGGTAAAAATGTCCCCAAGGTTTGTTTAGAGATAGTCCCTTACAGGGGAGGCCTTCCTCCCATTGGTAACATAATACTTGAGAGCACTCCTCCTCCTTCTACTAGAGCTCATTCCACCAGAAGGTCTGCTGTAGCCAAGTCTAGGCCTCCAATGCCGAGACAGCCTTCAGATGCCTCTCTTTCTAGTAGAACCCATGGCAGCAAGAGGAAGACGTCTCCCCTAGCTTTATCTGCTGTTACTGAGAAGAGAGTATGTTATCTCTAACTTTTCCATTTTCTTTATTTTAGTCATTTGATATGCTTTTATGCTGCTAACTGTGTTCACGCATCTTTCTTTTCTTTGGCAGTCCAAACATAAAGAGGACACTTCTGCTACTCGGCCCATTTTGCTTGATGATCCCGAGGTCAAGGTATATTTCTTTCCTTGCTTTACCTTCCTCATTTATGCGTATATTTTTCCTTTCTTTGACCTATTCACCATTTTCTTCATTTTGTTGTTTTTAGATTGACGCTGAGCCCATTTTTGCTTACCACCCCGTGGGTGAGGAGGCTCCTGTTGAGGCTAGTGTCAGTGCAGGCGTGGCTTCTACCGAGGGCACTGTCCCTGAGAAGGAGGAGGTTTTTGCTGCTACTGACATCCCCATGGAGGGCTTCTTTGATGGTGCTGACATTATTGCCGAGGCTAAGGCTTTTGCCATGGTTATTGCCACTAGGGAGGTTCTTACTGAGGCTTTAGTCCCTCTGTCAGGGCCTGTTTTTGCTGAGGAGGGTGTCTCTATTAGGGAGAAGGTCATTGGTGAGTTCGCCCCTTTTTCTGCTAAGTTTTCCACTCCTTCAAAGGGAGATGATCCTTCGTTGGCAACCTAGACCGAGAAAGTTTCTCTTACCACCCCTTCGCCAATTTATGCCAGCGATCCCTTTGTTGTCCTCTCTTAGGTAGTTAGAGGTGGGCCTTCATTAGTGGTCATCCCATCTTCCATCCCTACTTCTGCCACCCAGATGCTTGATGTAGAGTTATCCCCTGATGAGGGATTCGAGGAGTTTCTCGAGGACTCCGATGATGAGCCTGTTATAAAGAAAAGGATTTCTGATTCTGACGATACTTCTAATGAGGAGCCTGACACCGAGGCTATGGGTATGCACTTTTCGCCTTTTCTACTTCTCCTTTTTCTTCTCTTCCTATCATTTCTTTGTGCATCCCCTTACTTGCCTTGCATGCTATCTTATCATGCAGTCACAGATGCCCTTGAGGAGCCAAAGGTTGTAGCAGTTTCAGCAGAGCCTATAGCTCCCATTCCTATCGGTCCTGGTAGCAGTTTAGCCATTGCCATTGACCTCGTGGACAAGGCCACTACCTTCTTCACTAGCTTCGAGCAAGTGGAAAGGAATGATTTTGACTTGGTGGACTTCTGGGGCACTGGGCCTCCCTATGTGGACTTCCATGGATACCAGGTACTCAAGGATTGCTTAGAGAATTTGAAGGCGGTTTACCGTAACCACGGAGACTTTATGTAGAGGTTTCCTCTCGGCTGTTCTGCTAGGGAGCATTTCCTTAAGCTGCTGGGGTGTGTGATGAACGACATTGAGCACAATTTTGTGGACACCATTTCTGCTATGAGGTATCTGAAGTGGAGGGCCACGGTTCAGGAGCTGATCCGTGTTGATTTTGACATGGGATTTCTGTTGGAGCATTTACGTGAGATTGCCTGAGTCTTCTTTAGGCGGAAGGTTCAGCTTGCAGTTGATGCCATTGACGCTCGCATTGAGAGCTAGAAGAAGGAGACAACAAATTTGTAGGCTCGCCGTGAGTGCCTCCTCTCCGGTGTGATTGCCCTTGACCGTTTCCAAGACAAGCCTCTTATTACTGGCCTTTGATTATTCATTATGTACAAAGTCACTTTTATTACCCTATAGCTTTTCATCTTTCCTTCTCTCTTTACGACATGCTTATTTTGCTTTACACTTATAACTATTTTGATAAGTCTAGTATGACTTATATTTTTGGTTTGTAACTTATTGCTACATTTGCTATAGCACTTATCATGCTTTATATTACCGTGTATTTCTGTTAATACCTCATGCATAATTTTCATTGCTTTCTACCCCTTTTCCTTTCAACCGTGATTACAAAAAGATAAAAGCTAAATTGCTTTCTTGTGATACAACATCCCTTGCAAGGGCGGTCACTTGGAGGAAATACAAAAGAGAGAATAAAAAAAACTACATAACACTTCTCAGGTGTAATAATGCTTGAGCCATTTGCCATTGATGGGGTCTACAAGATCTTTTCCATTCATCTGGGTTAAGCGATAATACCCACTCGCATTGGCTTCCCTTATCACGAACGGTCCCTCCCATTTTGGTGAGAACTTGGACGGTCCTGCCAATCCTCTTTTGACATGGTCTGGTGTCCTCAGTACTAGTTAACCCTCTACAAATACCTTTTCTTTTATGGTTCTGCCTTAAGCCTCAGTCATCTCTGCCTACAACTGCGGCTACGTTCCTGGGCTTCTTCCCTTGTTTCATCTAGTCCTTCCAAATCTTTACACCTTTCTACCGTGAAGGCTTCCTCTCATTTTCTTTCTTTCACATTTGCAGGACCCTTAAGGAGGGTATCATTAATTCTATTGGGTTGACAGCCTCTGTCCCGTATACTAAAGAGAAGGGAGAAATCCTATAGTAGACTTGGTTGAGCTGCAGTAAGCCTATAACGCGTCTGCCAGGTGTGTGACCTAACCTCCATTATACTCCTGGCTCATCTTGCTGATGATTTTGATTAGGGTCTTGTTCGTTGCTTTAGCTTGCCCATTCCCCTGTGGGTAGTATGGCGAGGATCGATGATGCTTTACCTAATAATACTCTAGCATTTTCCTAACCTCCCTGTTTACAAAAGGTGTACCGTTGTCACTTATAACCCTATGGGGTACCCCGAATCTTGCAATTATGTTTTCCTTGATAAAGTTTACCATGGCTCCTCTAGTGGCTTTACGAAGCGGCATGACCTCCGCCCATTTAGTAAAATATTCTGTGGCCACAAGGATCCAAATGTACCCGTTGGAAAGGGGATTGATTGGTCCCACCAAATTGAGCCCCCATTTTTGATAGGCCATGGAGTAACCAGGCTCTGAGGATGGGTGTGGATTAAATTTTCTTGCACCTGGTAGCCATGACATTTTTTCACAAATTCTGCCGTATCCCTCTTCTTAGTGGGATAGTAATAACCCATTTGCAGTATACACCTATATAGCTTCTTTCTTCCTTGATGTTCCCCGCATTCGCCTCAGTGTACCTCCTTTAACATTTCCTTTGCCTCTCCTGGTATTAGACACCGTAATGGGACTCTGTCATATCCTTTCATGAACAGAATTCCTTCGTGTAGGAAGTATCGAGTTGCTAGTTTCTTAAGCTTGTACCTCTCCTTATGTTTCTGCGGTAAAGTGCCGTTGGCTAAGTATTCAATGAATGGGCTCCTCCAATCTTCCACAGTAAACACGACATAACTCTCTTCACAGACCATGGCAAGCTGACAGGCTTCACATTAGGCTTGAACCTGATCTGCCTTTTTGTTCATGTCTGGCCAATAGAAGCTCACCCTCTGCAACCTACAGTACAAACTGACTTCTTTGCAGAACCCACAAGTTCTGCTGTGCACTTTTTCTAGTTTCCTCTGGGCCTTTTCGTGCCCTACTCATCTTGACAGGATTCCTCTTAGCATTCTACGGTACAACTCTCCCTTCATCAGGACATAGTCCTTTACAGTTTTCAATTCTGCTACATCTTCTTCCTTTAACAGAGCTTCCTTGATAGGAGCCCTCCAATCTTTCTTGCATCCCTTTTTTTTCTTTTTGGAAACCTTTCCTTAAGCACTTTAATAATGAATTCCTTTCACTTCTTAACTTCTGTTATGGTATTACCCCCTTCGAAAGTTATCTAAGACCCCAACGCGGCTCTGCTTTCACTCTTTTGAGCATGCTCTATCTCAAACGTACAAAATTTTTCTTCCATTCTCTGGGCTAATGTCCTATAAAGGGCCAAGGATGGCTCCTTTAGAGAAAAGCTCCTTTTCACTTGGCAGACCACCAAGTTGGAATTGCCTACGACCTTTAAGTGCCGGACCCCCATCTCGAGGGCCATTGCTAGCCCTATTAGGTACGCTTCGTATTTAGCTGTGTTGTTCGAGCACAGAAACTCTAGCTTAAATGATAACGCTATGGTCTCTCCTTCTCCGTGATAGAGGACCACTCCTGTGACTTTTGAGTTTGCAGTAGAGGATTTGTCAAACTTCATAACCAACTCATATGCTGCTACTTCTACTGTAGCCACTTCTCTAGGTACTTTTTCGTCTAGCGGGAATTCCTCTTCCTTAGGAAATTATGCCAATAGGTCTACTATGGCTTGGCTTTTCACCGCTTTGGGTGTTCCCGCTCTCAAATCATATTGCGATAACTGCAATAGCCACTGTGATATCTTGCTGGATAGAATGGGTTTTCATAGGAGTGCTTTGATCGAGTGGGACTTTGTCATGAGATGCACCTCGTAGGCTAGGAAGTAATGACGGAGCCTCAGTGATGCATAGAAAATGGCTAAGCATACTCTCTCTGCTCGAGGATAGCACGTCTCAGCATCTTTTAAAGTGCAGCTAATATAGTATACTGGTTGTTCGACCCCTCCCCCATCCTCCTAGGCTATCAACGCCCCGATGGCTGATGGGTTTGAGGCCAAGTATAGCAATAGTGGCTTCTTGGGAACTGGAGCCTACACCGTGGGTAAGTTCATCATAATCTTCTGTAGCTTTCTGAAAGCTTTCTTTTGTTCACCTCCCCATTCAAAACTTTGCCCTTTCTTCAGCAACTTCGCAAAGGCTGAAGTAATTGACGCTAGGCTTGGTATGAACCTTCTGATGTACGAAACTTTGCCCAAAAAACTTTTCAATTCCTTATCGGTGGATGGTGGTTTCATGGTCGCTATTGCTGTAGCTTTTGCTGGGTCAACATCTATTCCTATGTTATGGACCAGGAACCCTAGAAACTTCCTGATAGAAACTCCAAAAGTGCACTTTAATGGATTCATCCTTAGCTTGAAGAGTCTACACTGCTTAAGCACCTTTCTCAATATTTTGACATGATCCTTAAGCTTCCTCGACTTTACCACAATGTCATCCACGTAATCCTCCATTTCACGATGCATCATGTCGTGGAAGATTGCAGTCATGGTGCGCTGGTAAGTTGCGCCTGCATTTTTTAGCCCGAAGGGCATTACTGTGTAATAGAAATTCCCGATGGGTGTTCTGAAAGTAGTCTTCTCTACATCCCTAGGTGCCATACAGATTTGGTTGTAACCATTAAACCCATCCATGAAAGAGAACATGGCATGTCTAGCAGCAGAATCTATCAACTAGTCCATATTTGGCAGGGGAAATTCGTCTTTGGGGTAGGCTTGGTTGAGATTTCTGAAATCTACATAGCATTTGATTTGCCCATTCTTTTTCTTGATGGGCACGATATTGGACAGCCACTTTGGGTGCTAGATTAGCTTGATGAATCCTATCGCAAGCAGCTTCTGCACCTCTTGTATTATTTGCTCCTCTATGTTGGTATGGAATACCTTGGCTGGTTGGGCCACTAGCTTGGTCCTAGGCTCCACGTTGAGCATGTGCACGACTAGACTTGGGTTTAGTCCAGGTATCGGTTCTATACCCAGGTTTACTTTTTCTAACTTTTCTTCAGTCGTCGCTTGTGTTTCCTCTCTTGTCGTTGTCTTTTCTTCCACTTCCTTGTCACTTTCTTCTTTTGCATCTTCTTGGGCCATACAGCATATTAGGGACCTATGCTTGGGCCCTCCTCCGGGACCCCCTTGCATACTGCAAGTGGGCCCCGTGCACCTTCATAATTTGTATATTATTTTGCCGTCAGGTGTTTTGACCCCCTTGCATACTGTTTGATTCATCGGTTGGTGCCTCATTCCTTTTCCTCTTTTGCCTTAACAATTATCTTAAATTGGGCTCTAGGTCATTTTCGATGTCCTCCATTTAGGCACAAAGGTGCCTGACGGTTTAGACACCGAACTTTCTCCTAACGGTGCCCACTTATCATAGAACATGGTTTCTTCTAGATGGGCTTTCGCTTGCTCGAAGGGAGACGGGTTTGCTGCGATTTGGATTGTTCTGCTATTGAGCCTTCCCTTCACACACTGATGGTACATTGATGGAATAAGGCGATGCTTGTGCAACCATGGCCGTCCCAACAGTATGTGATACAAGACCTCTGCCTTTACCACATGGAAATGAGTCAGAGAGGCTATAGGACCTACCTTCAACCATAGATATATGTAGCCAGCTGTGTACTCTCATTTTCTTCCAAAACCCGTTACCTTCATTGGGTATTCCAAAATATTGCTTTTTGGTATTCTTAAAGCTTGCAAGGTGCTGAGTGGTATAAGATTCACTTAAGCGCCAATATCCACCAGGGTTCGCTTGATAGGAATTTGATTTATTGAGGCTGCCAAATAAAGTGGTCTTCTGTGATCTGGGTATCTCATCTCCATGTCCTTGTCACTAAAAGTGATTTTATTAGTGTTTTTGAGAAACGCGCAGTTAGACCGAGTTTCTGTGGTAAGGCATTCAACTCCTACTCCTGAGGCGACGCTCACCAAGGCCTCTATAGCCACTCTTCTTTGATTAGCCATAAACTCCAATTGATCACATAGGTTTTTGAATTGGGAACTCTTTTGCAAAGTCATGATGGCTCCTGTAGGCAATGAGGGCCTTTCCTACTCTTCATCGCTTAGATTAGTGCATTATGATTAGGGAGTGGGTTTCTTTGAACTTTTGGCTGCGTCAACTACAAAGTCATGAATGAAGACTGCCACTTTGTGAATTACTACATCTTAATCCCTGAGTACCCGGTTTAATCCTTTTAAGTTATTCACCATATATTTATGAAATCCAATTTCATAAATATATACTTTAGTCTTACTAAAGTGGTTAGGCCTAACACTCTGAATAACAAACCCATTAAACTTATCTCAAGGGAATATTTTGCATCTCCGCTAAGAGACTATGAATTTCATCTTGAGAATATATGTTCCATCAACACTAAATGTGGCTGCCTAACATACTGAGGTTTTGACCGTTACATTAGATCTCACTCCTGATATATCAAAGCAACCTACACTTCATGATCAGGTCCATTATTCTCTCAAGATTAAGAGTTCATGTAGATAGAAGTCGTGAGATTTATCATTCAATTGATAGTCGTTAAGAGAATAATAAATCTCACAGCGGTCCAATTCAATATGTCTTAACTCTTAAAACATATCAACATATCAACTAGAAGTGGAGCCACTTCCATGATCAAGACAAATCATCTTAGTTGATATGTTATAGTTTTCGCAGATGAAATGCCCGATTTCATCACCGACTATGAACTACAATTCTGAGTTTACAAAGAACTTGTGACTTATATCTTCTGTGACTAAATCACATAAATCACATACAATGCATCTCATGGACTATATGATAATGTCCGAATATTCATGTTACCATTATTTCAGATAATAATAAAACAACTTTATTAATCACAACATTAAGTCATACATCATTTAACATATAATGTCATACATAATATCATACATGGCATCTTACAATAGGATTTAAGGGCACTAATCCTAACAATCTCCCACTTGCCCTAAAGACTATTGTGCACTAATTTAACTCACATTCCCTCGAAATGTGACTCGAAGGTCCTTTGAGGCAAGGCTTTGGTAAAGGGATCTGCTAGATTATTTGCACTTTCAATCTTTGCAACCACCACATCTCCACGAGCAACAATGTCTCGAATGATGTGGTACTTTCTCTCAATGTGCTTTCCTTTCTTGTGATTCCTTGGATCTTTTGATTATGCAACTGCTCTACTATTGTCACAAAACAATGTGATGGGAACTTGTTCCATTCTCATTACACCAAGGTCAGAAAGGAATTTCTTGAGCCATACAACTTCTTTTGCTGCCTCACAAGCATCAACATACTCAGCTTCCATGGTGGAGTCCGCAATACATGATTGCTTAACACTCCTCCATGTAATGGCTCCACCTCCTAAGGTGAAAACACATCCTGATGTGGACTTTCTGAAATTTAGATCCGATTGAAAATCTGAATTTGTATAGCCAATGGGAATAAAATCCTCACAACGGTAAACAAGCATATAATCTCTCGTTCTCCGTAGATACTTGAGAATATGCTTTACAGCTTGCCAATGTTGTGGTCCTGGATTTGATTGATATCGGCTGACTATGCCAACTGAATAGCAGATATCTGGTCTAGTACAAAGCATAGCATACATGAGACTTCCTACTGCAGAAGCATAAGGAACTTGTCTCATTATATTTTCTTCCTCTTGAGTCTTAGGCCTTTGGTCATCAGACAGAGAAACTCCATGTTTGAAAGGAAGTAATCATTTCTTGGAGTTTTGCATGCTAAACCATTCTAGAACCTTATCTATATATCCAGCTTGTGATAAGCCTAACATCTTATTCTTGCGATCTCGCCAAAGCTTGATCCTTAGAATAAAGTTAGCCTCACCCAAGTCCTTCATATCAAATTTGCTTGATAACCAAACCTTTACTGATGACATTACCCTTACATCATTTCCAATGAGTAGAATATCATCAACATAAAGCACTAGGAACATTATTACTTTATCTCGATGTCTTTTGTACACACATGGTTCATTAAGATTTTGTTCAAAACCAAATGACTTGATTGCTTGATCAAATCTGATGTTCCACGACCTAGATGCTTGCTTAAGTCCATAAATGGACCTTTTCAACTTGCATACCATATGCTCTTGGTTCTTTGCTACGAAACCTTCCGGTTGCATCATATAGATTTTCTTTTCAAGATTGCCATTGGTAGTCTTGACATCCATTTTCCAAATCTCATAATCAAAATGAGCAGCAATGGATAAGAGAATTCTGATAGATTTAAGCATTGCTACTGATGAAAAGGTTTACTCATAATCAATACCTTCTTTTTGAGTATACCCTTTCGCCACTAGCCTTGCTTTAAAGGTTTCAACATTTCCATCTATCCCTCTCTTCCTCTTGTAAACCCATTTGCAACCAACATGTTTAATGCCCTTAGGCACCTCTACAAGATCCCAAACTTGATTGGAATACATGGAATCTAATTCAGATCTCATAGCTTGGACCCAATGATGTGCATCTATATCATTCATTGCTTCATCATAAGTGTAAGGATCCGATTCAGCCTCTTCTGAGATAGCTTCATAAGTTTCTCCCAAACCTATGAATCTTATAGGAGGCCGAACAATTCTTCCACTACGACGAGGCACCTGTGTACTAGACATCTCTTGAGTAATATCTTGTAGTGTATCTAATACAGCCACATCATTCCTAGTTTCATCCATTGGTTGTTCATTTACAGGTTTATTCATTTCAGCCAAAACAACTTTACTTCTAGGATTAAAATTATTCACATAATCATCTTCCAAAAATTTGGCATGGGTGCTAACAAACACTTTGTTATCCTTATAATTATAGAATAAATAACCCTTTGTTTCCTTTGAATACCATAAAAACATGCATACTTTCGTTTTAGCTTCCAACTTATCAGACTTCCCTTTTAACACATGTGCTGGACATCCCCAAATGTGGAGATATTTCATACTAGGCTTGAGCCCACTCCACAATTCCATGGGTGTGTTAGAAATAGATTTTGATGGAACTAAATTTAAAATATGCATTGCAGTTTTAGTGCATATCCCTAAAAAGAAACATGCAAAGTTGAATAACTCATCATGGACCTAACCATCTCCAAAAGAGTCCTATTCCTTCTTTCTGCTATACCATTCTGTTGGGGAGTTCCAGGTGCAGTCAATTAGGATACTATCCCATTTTGAATTAAGTAATCCTTGAAATCCCCAAGAAGGTATTCGCCACCTCGATCAGATCAAATGGCCTTTATGTGTTTACCTAATTGCTTCTCAACTTCAGCCCTAAACTCTTTGTACTTTTCAAAGGCTTCGGACTTCCGTCTCATCAGGTACACATATCTTAAGTAATCATTGGTAAAAGTGATGAAGTACTTGTAACCTCCTTTTGCTTGGGTTGACATAGGACCACATATATCAGTATGCACTAGTTCTAGCAAATTTTGTGCTCTCCTACCTTTTTCTTTAAAAGGTCGTTTTGTCCTTTTACTTTCCAAACAAGATTCACAAACTGGAAATTCATCAAAGTCCATGGGCTCTAAGAGTCCATCTTTGACCAATCTTTGAATTCTGTTTGAATTAATATGACCTAAACGCAAGTGCCAAAGATATGCATCACTAGTAGAAGGAAACTTTCTCTTTAATGATTTTACATGAGAGTTATTATCTAATTCAGAATTATATAATTCATGCTTATCAGGAGTTAAAATATAAAGACCATCTAGAATATTACCAGAACAGATAAACACTTTATCCTTCTTTATTACAACATTGTCTTTTAGGATAACACAATATCCATGTTTACCTAAGTAAGTAGCAGAAATTAAATTTCTACGAACATTAGGTACATACAAACAGTCTTCCAATATTAATACTCTAGATTCAAAACATAAATTATAAACACCAACAGCTAGAACCGGAATCCTGCTCCCATCAGCCAAAGTAAGAAACAACTCCCCTTCTTTAAGCTTTCTGGTTTCTTGGAACCCCTGCAAGGAATTGCAGATATGATTAGTACAACCTGAATCCACACACCAGGAATCCGTGGGATTTTGTACCAAACATATTTCTAGAAGGAATGTACTTTTCATACCTTTATTGTTGGCAGCCCTGAATTTTGGACAATTCCTCTTCCAATTTCCTTTCTCACCACAATGGAAACATTTTCCTTTGAGCTTCTTTCCTTTGTCAGCAACCCCTAAGGCAATTTGTTTACCCTCTTTCTTGGTGAAGTCCTTCTTCTTCTTCTTCTTACCCTTGCCTTTCGACTTAGGTTGAGAAGTAGAAGCTTCACCAATATTGGCTTCAACATTAGAAGTACCAAGGATGCCTTCCACCGCAACCAATTCATTCATTAATTCAGACAATGTATAAATCTTTTTGTTCATATTATAGTTAAGTTTGAATTTCTTGAATGATTCTGGTAGTGACTGGAGTATCATATCCACTTGGGATTCTCCATCAATATCGGCACCTAAAACTTCCAATGTATTCAGATTAGAGATCATTGTAAGACAATGCTCCCTTACTGAACTACCTTCAGCCATTTTGGTATTATAAATTTGCCTCATGGTCTCTTGCCTTGCAGAACGGCCTTGCTCACCAAACATCTCCTTCAGACTTAGCATAATGTCTGAAGCTAGTTCTACATCCTGCATTTGATGCTATAGAACATTTGAGATAGATGCTAGGATGTAGCACTTGGCCATCTCATTAGATTTCTGCCAACGATCATATCGTTGGTTTTCCTCAGGAGGAGCATCTAATGAAGGAAAGCTAGGACATGGTTTAGTAAGCACATATTTGTGCTCTTCAACAGTGAGAACTATGTCCAAATTTCTTTTCCAGTCAACATAGTTGGATCCAGTCAGTTTGTTTTGATTAAGAATGGTTACAAGTGGGCTAAATGATGTCATGTTCAAATCTGAAAATAATAAACATGAATATAATAAGTAAGCTGGACATTATCAATTTAGCATATAAACATATAGTATGGAACCTTAATGAAACCATAAAATAATATATGCAACGACAACCCAATCCATGTCTATAATTCCTTGGTAGCAAGTTTATTATAAACATATTAATTGATTAAGAACTATTCTCATTATTAGTGCTATCATGAAAACTCTTATCAAACACTAATAATATGCCGTATAACCATTGGCCTTTAAGTAATAATGACATAGCTCCTTTGGGAGTTTAACATTATACTTAGTCTAGTGTACACCATTATCTAGAATCATGTGTAGCCACATTTCATCTCCTTTATAGTGTTTAAACTTGTAGTACCATGGAACAAAACACCCTCCTTTGGGATCGCGAGGCATATACGCAAAGACGAGGTGCATGTCCACACTACTTTAAACGGGTAAGTTCAATCTTGTAGCACTATGAAGTAAACACCCTCCTTTGGGATCGCAAGGCATATACGCCAAGACGAGGTGCTTACCCACACTACTATGAACCGATAATGGAGGCCGTGAGATCCAACCCTTGTATCTCTCTCCCACTAGATGTTTTAAAGGAAAGGTTTTTAATTTTAAAACATGCATAATCTAATTACACATAGCCTTGCACTTTAAACATTTGAAAACACATAGAAAAAAAATTCAAAATTCTCTTCAGTGGCATTTTCACGAGAATCTCGCGACTAAGTTCTTCCTGCGAAAAAGGCGTAAGGAAAAATAATGAAAATACAAAATTCAGATAGAAACTTTCGCTACTGTCTCGCAGCTATTTCGCGAGTAAAGCTTACACGTGAAAAGTTTTTGTGAAAAACACAAAATTCAGACAGAAACTCTCGCTACTGTCTCGCGACTATTTCGCTACTAAAGCTTATCCGCGAAACAGTTTTTTGTGAATCAAAGGCATTTCTCGCGAGTAACTTCGCGGGAAGCTAATCCGCGAAAAATCCGTGTTTTCAGTTTTTTGAAGAGAAACTCTGAACAGTTTTTCAACAGTTTTCATGAATTTATTAACATCATATGAACATGATAGATAGAATTTGATATCAAAACTGAATTCCAACGATGCTATAGCCTTAAAGTTCAATTTAACACACTTAAATTCAAATTTAAACATCATCATAACATCAATATCAATTTTTATCAAATCATAGTTTCATCAACCATGCAGAAAATTAAATACCTATATAATCTTCTAACATCATGAAACTATTATCTCTAATTCCAAAACTCAAAAAACATGTTATACTGATTCAAAATGAAGACCGCTCTGATATCATTTGATGGAAATATGCATGTACGCAGCGGAAAAATAATGGATCTACTTCATTCGCAATAGATAACATGTGCTATGTAAGTTTTAGAATTTAAGAACAAGAGAGTGTACCTTGATGCGGTGAAATTCAAAACCGAAGATCAAAAGCACTTGGGAACACTTTCAATCTTCACTCCAATTCCACTTGATGCCCAAGATGTGTGGTCTCTCAATCAGTTATGTGTATGTGTTCTAGAGAGAATGAAAAAGTGTCTAACACTCACATACATACCAATTCATGTTCTTACAAATTCTGTATGTTTCTCTCCATATAACTGATTATCTAATTGGGCTAGTCTTTTGGGCCTTTCCAATTGGGCTTTAATGTGTGGCTTGGAGTGGGACCAAAAGGGAATAAATAAGACTCTAACTCCAATGGGCCTTGGGCTTTTCTGTCAACTCTTGAGAAGTCCAAAGTTACCATTAATTATATTTAATACCACTATATAAATATAATTACACTCTTGGCCTTATTAATAAAATTATATCCCAAGACTTTATTGTACATGCAACCCCTTCATAAAATATTCGTAGTAACACAAAGTCATGAATGAAGACTGTCACTTTGTGAATTACTACATCTTAATCCTTGAGTACCCGGTTTAATCCTTTTAAGTTATTCACCATATATTTATGAAATCCAATTTCATAAATATATACTTTAGTCTTACTAAAGTGGTTAGGCCTAACTCTCTGAATAACAAACCCATTAAACTTATCTCAAGGGAATATTTTGTATCTCCGCTAAGAGACTGAATTCCATCTTGAGAATATATGTTCCATCAACACTAAATGTGGCTGCCCAACATACTGAGGTTTTGACCGTTATATTAGATCTCACTCTTGATATATCAAAGCAACCTACACTTCATGATCAGGTCCATTATTCTCTCAGGATTAAGAGTTCATGTAGATAGAAGTCGTGAGATTTATTATTCAATTGACAGTCGTTAGGAGAATAATAAATCTCACAGCGGTCCAGTTCAATATGTCTTAACTCTTAAAACATATTAACATATTAACTAGAAGTCTCCACTTCCATGATCAAGACAAATCATCTTAGTTGATATGTTATAGTTTTCGCAGATGAAACGCTCAATTTCATCACCGACTAGGAACTACAATTCTGAGTTTACAAAGAACTTGTGACTTATATCTTCTGTGACTAAATCACATAAATCACATACAATGCATCTCATGGACTATATGATAATGTCCGAATATTCATGTTACCATTATTTCAAATAATAATAAAACAACTTTATTAATCACAACATTAGGTCATACATCATTTAACATATAATGTCATACATAATATCATACATGGCATCTTACAATAGGATTTAAGGGCACTAATCCTAACAGTTTCTTCCCCATGAAAGTATTTGCTGCAGAAAACATCTACCATGTCATCCCAGATAGGGATGGATCCTGGCTTCAAGCCAGCATACCAAGTGTAAGCACAGTCACATAAGGATTTTGAGAATTCACATAAACACAGGTCCTCATCTCCTACGTATGGTCCCATGGTGTCTACAAACTTGCTCACGTGCTCAACGAAGCTTTCATTTCTACTATCATACTGCAAGAAAGTTGGTGGCTCGTATCTGTCAGGGTATGGCTTGCTAAGTAACCTCATTGGGTATGGCTTTGGCCTTCTCTCCTTCCAACAACACCGCAACGTCTGCTATCATCACGAAACGCTGCTCTGTGTTTTATTGGCATTCGACCTCCGGGGTTTCCTCTTTATCAGGATCATGCTGGCTACCCTTTTCATTAGTCTTGTCAACCTTTAGCTGATGAATTTCCTTCACCAGTTGTTGTTGGGCATGCTGCATTGATTGCATCATCTTAATGAAAAGGTTGGCGTTGTCTCTTGGATTCCTCTGCTGCTATTGTGGCCCAGCCCCAGCACCAGTTGCACCTTCCGCCTGATTAGGGTGGTGTGGGGTAGCTAGTCGAGACTCTGCCTGAGATGGTACAACATTTTGATTGCAAAATACATGTTTGTATCGCATACAAAACATATGAAGCGGAAAAATTAACGGATCTACTTCATTCGCAATTGATAACATGTGCTATGTAAATTTCAGAATTCAAGAATAAGAGAGTGTACCTTGGTGTGGTGAATTTCAAAACCAAAGATCAGAAGTTCTTGAGAACACTTTTAATCTTCACTCCAATTCCACTTGTGCCCAAGAAGTGTGGTCTCTCAATCAGTTTATATGAATTTGTTTAAGGGAGAATGAGAGAGTGTCTAACCCTCACATACAAACCATTTCATGTTCATACACAAACTCTGTATGTTTCTCTCCTTATAATTGATTATCTAATTGGGCTAGCCTTTTGGGCTTTTCCAATTGGGCTTTAGTATGTGGCTTGGAGTGAGACCAAAAGGGAACAAATAAGGCTCCAGCTCCAATGGCCCTTAGGCTTTTCTGTCAACCCTTGACTAGTCCAAAGTTACTATTAATTATATTTAATACCACTATGTAAATATAATTGCATTCTAGGCCTTATTAATAAATTATATCCCAAGACTTTATTGCACATGCAACCCCTTCATAAAATATTCATAGTAATATAAAGTCATGAATGAAGACTGCCACTTTGTAGATTACTACATCTTAATCCTTGAGTACCCGGTTTAATCCTTTTAAGTTATTCATCATATATTTATGAAAACCAATTTCATAAATATATACTTTAGTAATTCCTTACTAAAGTGGTTAGGCCTAACTCTCTGAATAACTGAACCCATTAAACTTATCTCAAGGGAATATTTTATATCTCCATTAAGAGATTATGAATTCGTTCTTGAGAATATATGTTCCATCAACACTAAATGTGGCTGCTCAACATATTGAGGTTTTGACCGTTACTTTAGATCTCACTCTTAATATATCAAAGAAACCTACACTCCATGATCAGGTCCATTATTCTCTCAGGATTAAGAGTTCATGTAAATATAAGTCGTGAGATTTATTATTCATTTAACAGTCTTTAGGAGAATAATAAATCTCACAGCGGTCTAGTTCAATATGTCTTAACTCTTAAAACATATCAACACATTAACTAGAAGTCTTCACTTCCATGATCAAGACAAATCATCTTAGTTGATATGTTATAGTCTTCGCAGATGAAATGCCTAATTTCATCACCGACTACGAACTAAAATTTCGCGTTTACAAAGAACTTGTGATTTATATCTTCTGTGACTTTTCACATAAATCACATACTATGCATCTCATGGACTATATGATAATGTCCAAATATTCATGTTGCCATCATTTTAGATAATAATAAAACAACTTTATCATTCACAATATAAAGTCATACATAATGTCATACTTAATATCGTACATAGCAGCATACAATAGGATTTAAGGGCACTAATCCTAACAATCTCCCACTTGCCCTAAAGCATATTGTGCACTAATCTAACTCCCATTCTCTCCAAATGTGACTCGAAAGTCCTTTAAGGCAAGACTTTGGTAAAGGGATCTGCTAGATTATTTGCACTTTAAATCTTTGCTACCATTACATCTCCATGAGCAACAATGTCTCGAATGATGTGGTACTTTCTTTCAATGTGCTTTCCTTTCTTGTGATTCCTTGGATTTTTGGATTGTGCAACCGCTCTACTATTGTCGTAAAACAATGTGATAGGAACTTGCTCCATTCTCATAACACCAAGGCCAGAAAGGAATTTCTTGAGCCAAATAGCTTCCTTTGTCGCTTCACAAGAAGCAACATACTAAGCTTCCATGGTGGAGTCCGCAATACAAGATTGCTTAACACTCCTCCAACTTTTGGCTCCACCTCCCAAGGTGAACACACAACCTGAAGTGGACTTTCTGAAATCTAGATCTGATTGAAAATCTGAATCTGTATAGCCAATGGGAGTCAAATCCTCACACTAGTAAACAAGCATATAATCTCTCATTCTCCGTAGATATTTGAGAATATGCTTTACAGCTTGCCAATGTTTTGGTCCTAGATTTGATTGATATCGGCTGACCATGCCAACTGAATAACAGATATCTGGTCTAGTACAAAGCATGGCATACATGAGACTTCCTACTGCAGAAGCATAAGGAACTTGTCTCATCATATTTTCTTCCTTTTGAGTCTTAGGCCTTTGGTCATCAGACAGAGGAACTCCATGTTTGAAAGGAAGCAATCCTTTCTTGGAGTTTTGCATGCTAAACCGTTTTAAAACCTTATCTATATATCCAGCTTGTGATAAACCTAACATCTTATTCTTGTGATCTCGCCAAAGCTTGATCCCAAGAATAAAGTTAGCCTCACCCAAATCCTTCGTATCAAATTGGCTTGACAACCAAACCTTTACTGATGACATTACCCCTACATCATTTCCAATGAGTAGAATATCATCAACATAAAGTACTAGGAACATTACTACTTTATCTCGATGTCTTTTGTACACACATGGTTCATCAAGATTTTGTTCAAAACCAAATGACTTGATTGCTTGATCAAATTTGATGTTCTATGACCTAGATGCTTGCTTAAGTCCATAAATGGACCTTTTCAACTTGCATACCATATGCTCTTGGTTCTTTGCTATAAAACCTTCCAGTTGCATCATATAGATTTCTTCTTCAAGATTGCCATTTAGAAAAGTAGTCTTGACATCTATTTGCCAAATCTCATAATCATAATGAGCAGCAATGGATAAGAGAATTCTGATAGATTTAAGCATTGCTACTGGTGAAAAGGTTTCTTCATAATCAATATCTTTTTTTTGTGTATACCCTTTCGCCACTAGCCTTGCTTTAAAGGTTTCAACCTTTCCATCTCTCTCTCTCTTCCTCTTGTAAACCTATTTGCAACCAACAGGTTTAATGCCATTAGGCGCCTTTACAAGATCCCAAACTTGATTGGAATACATTGAGTCTAATTCAGATTTCATAGCTTTGACCCAATGATATGCATCTATATCATTCATTGCCTCTTCATAAGTGTAAGGATCAGTTTCGGCCTCTTCTGAGATAGCTTCATAAGTTTCTCCCAAACCTATAAATCTTATAGGTGGCCTAACAATCCTTCCACTACGACGAGGCACCTGTGTACTAGACATGTCATGAGTAGTATCTTGTGGTGTATCTAATACAACCACATTATCCCTAGTTTCATTCATTGGTTGTTCATTTACAGGTTCATTCATTTTAGCCAATACAGCTTTACTTCTAGGAGTAAAATTATTCATATAGTCATTTTCCAAGAATTTAGCATTTGTACTAACAAAAACTTTGTTATCTTTACGACTATAGAATAAATAACCCCTAGGTCCTTTTGGATAACCCACAAGTAAACACACTTCTGATTTTGGTTCCAATTTATCAAGCTTCCCTTTTAACATATGTGCTGGACAACCCCAAATGTGGAGATATTTCATACTAGGCTTACGCCCACTCCACAATTCCATGGGTGTTTTGGGAACAGATTTTGATGGAACTAAATTCAAAAGATGTATTGCTGTATTTAAGGCATAACCCCAAAAAGAAATCGGTAAAGTTGAGTAACTCATCATGGACCTAACCATTTCTAAAAGAGTCCTATTCCTTCTTTCTGCTACACCATTTTGTTGGAGAGTTCCAGGTGCAGTCAATTGGGATACAATCCAATTTTCAGTTAAGTAATCCTTGAAAACCCTAAGAAGGTATTTGCCACCACGATCAAATCGAATGGCCTTTATGCGTTTACCTAATTGATTCTCAACTGCAGCCCTAAACTCTTTGAACTTTTCAAAGGCTTCGGACTTCCGTTTTATTAGATACACATAACCATATCTTGAGTAATCATCGGTAAAAGTGATGAAGTACTCATAACCTCCTTTTGCTTGGGTTGACATAGGACCATATACATCCGTATGAACTAATTCAAGCAACTCTTGGGCTCTTCTACCTTTTGCATTAAAAGGTCGTTTGGTCATTTTGCCTTCCAAACAAGATTCACAAACTGGAAATTCATCAAAGTCCAATGGCTCTAAGAGTCCATCTTTGATTAGTCTTTGAATTCTGTTTGGATTAATGAGACCCAAACGCAAGTGCCAAAGATATGCTTCATTAGTAGAAGGAAACTTTCTCTTTAATGATTTTACATGAGAGTCATTATCTAATTCAGAATTATATAATTTATGCTTATCAGGAGTTAAAATATAAAGACCATCCACAATATCGCCAGAACAGATAAACACTTTACCCTTCTTTATTACAACATTGTCTTTAAGGATAACACAATATCCATGTTTACCTAAATAAGTTGCAGAAATTAAATTCCTACGAACATTAGGTACATATAGACAGTCTTCCAATATTAAAACCCTAGACTCAAAGTGTAAATTAACAACTCCAACAGCTACAACCGGAATCCTGCTCCCATCAGCCAAAGTAAGAAACAATTCCCCTTCATTAAGCTTTCTGGTCTCTTGGAACCCCTGCAAAGAATTGCAGATATGATTAGTACAACCTGAATCCACACACCAGGAATCCGTGGGATTTTGTACTAAACATATTTCAAGGAGGAATGAACTTTTCATACCCTTATTATTGGCAGCTTTGAATTTTGGAAAATTCCTCTTCCAATGTCCTTTCTCACCACAATGGAAACACTTTCCTTTGATCTTCTCTCCTTTGTCGGCAACTCCTAAGGCAATTTGTTTACCGTCTTGTTTGGTGAAGTCCTTCTTTTTCTTACCCTTGCCTTTCGACTTAGGTTGAGAAGTAGAAGCTTCGGCCATATTTGCATCAACACTAGAAGTACCAAGAATGCCTTCCGCCGCTACCAACTCATTCAGTAATTCAGACAATGAATAAATCTTTTTGTTCATATTATAATTGAGTCTAAATTCCTTTAATGATTCCGGTAGTGACTGGAGTATCATATCCACTTGGGATTCTCCATCAATATCGGCGTCTAAAACTTCCAATGTATTCAGATTAGAGATCATTGTAAGACAATGCTCCCCAACTGAACTGCCTTCAGCCTTTTTGGTATTATAAATTTGCCTTATAGTTTCTTGTCTTGCAGAACGGCCTTGCTCACCAAACGTCTCCTTCAAACTTAGCATTATGTTCGAAGCTAGTTCTACATCCTGCATTTGATGCTGTAGAACATTTGAAATAGATGCTAGGATGTAGCACTTGGCCATCTCATTAGATTTCTGCCAACGATCATATCACTGTTTTTCCTCAGAAGGAGCATCTAATGAAGGAAAACTAAGACAAGGTTGAGTAAGCACATATTTGTGCTCTTCAGCTGTAAGAACAATGTCCAAATCTCTTTTCCAGTCAACAAAGTTGGATCCAGTTAGTTTGTTTTGATTAAGAATAGTAACAAGTGGGCTAAATGATGCCATGACCAAATCTGAAAATAATAAACATGAATATAATAAGTAAACTGGACATTATCAATTTAGCATATAAACATATAGTATGGAACATTAATAAAACCATAATATAATATATGCAATGACAACCCAATCCCATGTTTAAAATTCCTTGGAAGCAAGTAAATTATAAACACTATGATTGATTGAGAACTATTCTCATTATTAGTGCTATCATGATAACTCTTATCAAACACTAATAACATGCCGTATTTCCTTTATCCTCTAAGTAATAATGACATAGCTCCGAAGGGAGGTTAACATTAAACTTAGTCTAGTGTACACCATTGACTGAATTCTATGTGAGTCATTAAGTAACTCCATGGTAGCGTGGTCGTTCTTAATGTAAAAACACATATCATCCATCATTAAGAAGTTTAATTTGTAGTTCCATGAATAAAATACCCTCCGAAGGGAGCAAGGCATATACACCAAGGCGAGGTCCTTAATCATACTACTATAAACCGACAATGGAGGCCGTGAGATCCAACCCTTGTATCTCTCTCCCACTAGATGTTTTAAATTAAAAGTTTTTATTTTTTAAACATGTGTAATCTAATCACACACAGCCTTGCACTTTATACAATTGAAAACACTTAGAAAAAATTCAAAATTCCCTTCAGATGCATTTTTGCGAGAATCTCACGACTAAGCTCTTCCCGCGAAAATGATTTATGGGAAAATAGTGAAAACACAAAATTCAGGCAGAAACTTTTGTTACTGTCTCGCGACTGTTTCGCGAGTAAAGCTTACCTGCGAAAGGTTTTGTGCTTTAGAGGCATTTTTCACAAGTAATTTCGCGAGAAGGTTACCCGCGAAAAACCTGTGTTTTCAGTTTTTTAAAGGGCAGATATAAACAATTTTCAACGGTTTTTCATGAACAGACAACCACCATATGAATATAATAGATGGAATTTGAAATCAAAACTGAATTCCATTGATGTTATAGCCTTAAAGTTCAATTCAACATACTTGAATTCAAATTAAAACAACATCATAACATTAATATCAGTTTTTATCAAACCATAGTTTCAACAACCATGCAGAAAATTAAATACATATATAATCTTCTAACATCATGAAACTATTATCTCTAATTCCAAAACTCACAAAACATGTTATACAGATTCAAAATTGAAGACCGCTCTGATACCATTTGATGGAAAAATACATGTTTGTATCGCATACAAAACATATACAGTGGAAAAATTAACGAATCTACTTCATTTGTAATTGATAACTTGTGCTATGTAAATTTCAGAATTCAAGAATAAGAGAGTGTACCTTGGTGTGGTGAATTTCAAAACCAAAGATCAGAAGTTCTTGAGAACACTTTTAATTTTCACTTCAATTCCACTTGTGCCCAAGAAGTGTGGTCTCTCATTCAGTTTCTATGAATTTGTTCAAGGGAGAATGAGAGAGTGTCTAACCCTCACATACAAACCATTTCATGTTCATACACAAATTTTGTATGTTTCTCTCCTTACAACTGATTATCTAATTGGGCTAGCCTTTTGGGCCTTTCCAATTGGGCTTTAGTATGTGGCTTGGAGTGGGACCAAAAGGGAACAAATAATATTCTAGCTCCAATGGCCCTTGGGCATTTCTATCAACTCTTGACAAGTCCAAAGTTACCATTAATTATATTTAATACCACTATATAAATATAATTGCACTCTAGGCCTTATTAATAAATTATATCCCAAGACTTTATTGTACATGCAACCCCTTCATGAAATATTTGTAGTAATACAAAGTCATGAATGAAGATTGCCACTTTGTAGATTACTACATCTTAATCCTTGAGTACCCGGTTTAATCCTTTTAAGTTATTCATCATATATTTATGAAAACCAATTTCATAAATATATACTTTAGTAATTCCTTACTAAAGTGGTTAGGCCTAACTCTCTGAATAACTGAACCCATTAAACTTATCTCAAGGGAATATTTTATATCTTCGTTAAGAGATTATGAATTCCTTCTTGAGAATATATGTTCCATCAACACTAAATGTGGCTGCCCAACATACTAAGGTTTTGACTGTTACTTTAGATCTCACTCCTGATATATCAAAGCAATCTATACTCCATGATCAGGTCCATTATTGTCTTAGGATTAAGAGTTCATGTAAATATAAGTTGTGAGATTTATTATTCATTTGACAGTCTTTAGGAGAGTAATAAATCTCACAGCGGTCCAGTTCAATATGTCTTAACTCTTAAAACATATCAACACATCAATTAGAAGTCTTCACTTCCATGGTCAAGACAAATCATCTTAGTTGATATGTTATAGTGTTCGCAGATGAAATGCCAAATTTCATCACCGACTAAGAACTAAAATTCTGAGTTTACAAAGAACTTGTGATTTATATCTTCTGTGACTTTTCACATAAATCACATACTGTGCATCTCATGGACTATATGATAATGTCCAAATATTCATGTTGCCATCATTTTAGATAATAATAAAACAACTTTATCATTCACAATATTAAGTCATACATAATGTCATACTTAATATCATGCATAGCATTATACAATAGGATTTAAGGACACTAATCCTAACACATTCATGTTCCGAGTTGTCTTGGATCTTGGGGGCATGACTCGCGAGGGCTTGATGGTCCTTTTTTGGGGGCCCTTTTTTGCTTTAATGGGCCATAGCTTGTTCTGCTATGCTTAGGCCCATGGAGTAGTAGGTTAGGGAGTTGGGATTGGCCTATTATCCCAATGGGAATATGACGCAGGCTAGCTTGTGCACAAGCTAGGCATTCCCAATGTGCAGATAAGGCAGGGAGTGCTACGGCAGACTGGGTGTCTTAACAAATACAGTAGATAGTGCCACGACAGAACAACTGATACAACAAATATATAATAAAAGATGCCACTACAGAAAAAATGATACGGCAAATATATAACAAAAGATGTCATGGTAGAACAACGGATACAACAAATATAATAAAAGATGCTTAAGTAGAACAACTGATATAGCCAATATATAATAAAAGATGCCACGGCAGAACAACTGATACAACAAATATATAATAAAAGTTGCATGACAGAACAATAGGTACAACAAATATATAATAAAAGATGCCATGGCAGAACAACTGACAGTAAAATGGTGCTTCGACCAAACAAATATCAATGCAGATGATAAATGGGTTAAAAGGAGCTATAGCAGGATGGTGATAACAACTCCGGGAAAATGGGATTGCGTGAGTTCACCACCTTAGTCCTGGGTTAAGTTCTTTAGCAGAAAATAGTCCAAGAAGGAATCCGAACCCCAGCACAGACAACCTTGTCAAAGGCTTCAGCCATCAAAGTTGTGCGTTTTGGGGAAAGGACCTAGATGGCTATATGTTGTTACTTACAAAATTTCAAAGAGTGGGCTTGTCAAAAGGGAAGGAAAAGATGGTCTACTGATGCATGCCTCTATTTCTGCCGTGTTTTCTCTCATTTCCTCTTTTCTTTCTTTCTTTCCGTTTTTTGTTTACTTCTTGCTTTATGTTTCTTACTACTATCTTGCGGTGGTTTCCTCCTCCCCGTCATCTATGACTACCTCTTCCTTTTATAGTGAACTAATTCAGTGAGATTTCTCCCTTTTGTCCTTAGGGCTTCACCAACTGCTTTTGGTTTCTTGTGGGTATTTCTTCAAGACTACCCACCAACCTATAGGTGGCCCAGCCACTACCTTTGCTCAGAATGTGCTTGCTACACCACTCTCCATTCTAGGAAAAAAACCCTCTTTGTTTTGTTTCTCCCTTCATCTTTCCCGCTTTACCCAAATGGATAAGGGTTTGAGTCCTTCCCTCTACCTACCTCTATGGCATGCATCAGATGGTCCCAGCCTTTTGCTTACCTCTTTTGGGCAAACTGCCATCCTAGCAAGGCATTTTTCCTAAAAGAAGCCTTGGCAGGAACCCCAAAATAGACCCCTTTTCCCCCACCACCAAACCACACCCTCTAAATCCCTTGATTGTGGGTCCACCTTTCCTGTATTGGCTGGCTACAAGTGGATGGTGCTTCGGCCCTTGTGTGTTTGTTCCACTACCCTCTATGTTTGTCTTCTTTTGCTTCCACGCCATTTCTACCATTCCTGCCATGTCTCATTCAGCTGTTTGTCTCTTGTGTTCGTGCTTATCCTCCACGGCATGAAGGGCATGGGCTTTCGGGCTTACATTGTTTCTTCTTACTTCCTTGTGGGATTGGGCATTGGCTTGATAGAAGTTTTTTCCCATTTAGTTTGTTGGGCTTTTTCCCTAATTGCTTCTCCTTTTGCTATGCCCAAGGGTCTGTTGGCTGTCATTTCTGCTATGTAGGCCTATTGGACTTTTTACCTCTTTTCTTGGGTTTCTATGGCTCATTTACTTTACTTTTACCTCTTGTTGTGCCCGTGGGCTTGCTGGCTATTATTTTTGCCATATTGGCCCATTAGGCTTTTTACCTCTTTTCTTGGGCTTCCATGGCCCATTTACTTTACTTTTACCTCTTGTTGTGCCCGTGGGCTTGCTGGCTATTATTCCTATCATATTGGCCCATTGGGCTTTTTACCTATTTTCTTAGGTTTCCATGGCCCATTTACTTTCATCATGCTTTTTTCACTTCCTTCCTTTTTCATCTTTCTTTGTTGTTGAGCTTTTTTTGCTGTTGGGCCCTTTGTCAAAAATGGGTATCAACACTTTCCTAATCTGATCATTTGGATAGCTTAGCTAAACATTAGGAAGTAATAACATCAGAGCATCTAGCAAACCATCAAAGTATAAATACAACCCCATAATGTTTGGGTAATCACCAAAATATAAAGCACCGCGGAAATATTTACATAACGATCCTTAATATTGCTCTTTCTCAACTAAACATCTACTACTACTAATTTGTATTCAAAGCATCCCAAAACTTAAAATATCTCTATCAGGACTCCTAAACTGCTGAGACTTTAGGTTACAAAAAGGGAAGTACCTGCTCACTGAAAATGTTAAGGGGTGAGCGTTCCATGTGCTAAGTAAGAGATCCGTGATATGAGAATTTAGTAGTATGCATGAGATGCATGTAAACCAAATAGCTTGATGCGTGGATATGACTTAAGTACAATTCAATGGTTCATGCTAAAATAATTTCATGAATTCATAAACAATTCATAATCATAGTCATAAATCTCTTGCATCATTTTCTTTTGCATCATAAATCATTCACAATTGAAAAGTCTTATTCTTGAGAAACAAAAAACAAAAATCATAATTCATCTTTGGAAAAAATTACCTTGAAGAACATAACTTTAGAGATATATTACATGAGATAGGTTCAAGTTACACCTGGTGTAACTCCAAAGAAGTTACACATTTTTAAGACCATTGATTTTTATAAGATCTAATGGTTAAAAATAGTCAATTACCACATCAGCAAAATTTATTTTAGGGTGTTTTTTTTTTTCTCTCACCTTATTTATTACAACCATTGATTTCTCTCTCCTTATTTATTTATTCATGCTGTCAACATGAGAAATTTTTTTGATAATATACGCAGTATGTGTATGCAGTTCACTATGCATAATTTTTCCATCCTTTTCAAAGTTGTAATTGTATGTAGACCTCATCCACTTCAATTTTCAAGTATTCTTATTTTTATTTTACCTTGCCGTGATAAATTTAAAAGCATCTTCAACAAAATAAAGTGGAAATATATTTTGTCTTGTAGTGATAAATTTAAAAGCATTTTTCAACAAAGTAGAGGGAAAATATATTTTGTCAAGACCAACAAAAGTAGGAGTTGCAGTTTCTTTTATAGCATAATTTGTGGAAGGAAATACTTCATAAACAGAGTAGCTGAAATATATTGCTCCTGGATTGTAGTTATATTACCCTAATTGTAAAATCAGGACATCATCAATAATTTGCTTATTTATTCATTAACCCACTGCTTAGAATTTCGACATCCAAATCAGATCTTTCAAACTCTTGAATGACAACTATTCAATATTAGAGACAGTAATCTTCATGAAAAGTTTCAGATGATGGCACCAATACCCCGGCCCGGCCCGCCTACCCCTTGCTTTAAATAAATCCCAGTAACATCAATATATATATGTACGTATGGCTATATGCAACGCAAGTGACGGGATGGAGCACTGTGATATTATGCCACAAGTCTCCATAGCAAGAAGGGTGTAATAAAAGAAAATTATATCGGATTAATCTGGAGAAAAAAAAAAGTACTCGTGTTGTAATAAAAAGGGTGAGAGAAAGAAAGAAAGAATGAAATAAATAAATAAGGAGAGAGAAATCAATTGTTGTAATAAATAGGGTGAGAGAAAGAAAAATACTCTTAAATAAATTTTGCTGATGTGGTAGTTGACTATTTTTAACCATTAGATCTCATAGAAATCAATGGTCTAAAAAAGGTGTAACTTCTTTAGAGTTACACCAGGTGTAATCTGAACCCATCTCATATTACATATATTGAAAACATTATCTTGAAGAAGCATACTGTAGACACTCAATTTTGCACCCGTAATTTAATCTTGGAAGTTGACTGAAATGACCATTTTAAATGCTGAAAAATCAAAGCTGCATTTCATGCATTAAATCATTTGTCACTTATCATAAAAATGATCTTGAGATTCTAATGATTGTGACGATATGCCCGATTCCCAAATCAGATCGTCGGATTGAAAGATATCACCAGATCAAGTTTTCATGGTCTTCATGCATTTTATGAGGGTGAAGTTGATCATGTGTGATTAATTGAAATTAATTTTGATTGATCAACAATTAAAATTAATTAAGTAATTTATGTGATTGATTGTTGGATTTGATCAAAAATAAGCTTGGTTGCATAGGAATAAAATGGATAATCAGATAACAAGGGAGTTGTTGATAATTGAGTTTTTTTTAATAATTATCTTTTAGATAATTATTATTTTAAGGACCTGACTATCAAAATAAAATGGATCTATTTTGGAATATGAGTTGAAAATACGTCCAAGTGCAATTCCCGACTCAAAAACCCCTAAAAAAGAATCCAAATCGAACCAAAAGAGGAAAATGGGCTCAGCACTTGAGAGTGCCAATCGGCACTCTTGGAGTGCCGATTGGCACTTCCATAGTGCCGAATGGCACAACTCCAAGGCCCGGCCCAGAAACGTTCATCTCAAGCCAAAACATATCAGATTCGATTTTTTAGGGATAAAAATTCTACCTAATTCGTATCTAAACAGGCCTAGCTTATTTTCTAAGCACAAAACCTCTATATATAGGGAGCTAAAATAAGAAATTAGGACCTCTCTCTCCCCTTACGTTAAAGAAATTCTGGAAGTTTTGTTTTAGAAATTTCTTTTCTGTTAAGTGACTTTATTTTAGATCACAAAGAGATTCATTCTCTTTGATCTCTAAAATAATCACCTTCTTGTAGAATACATTCATGTAGACATGTTCTAACTTTACTTTCCATAACATGATTTTGTTTTTATTTTACTTTCAAAATCATGCTCTCATCTCTACTTTATTTTTTATGAAAATGTCTTTGTGTTCTTGTGTTTACATAACCATGTTTTTTAGTATGTGACTGCATGCTCTCTTCCTATCTTTGAAAAACTCACATGATTAGATTAAATTCTGATGTGTTGATTGAATAACATGCATAGATCTAGGGTTGAATTTCTTCTTAAGATTTTAGATTTGCAAGAGAATCCAACATAAAAGTTCCATGTTTTTCAAAACAAAAATCAGACCTACATTTTTTCTTCATTTTTTTCAAAACAAAAATCAGTTCTACATTTTTTTCTCCATGACTTTTTAGAACTAAAATCAAATCTGCATTTTTCTCCATGTTTTTCAAAATTAAAATCAGATCTATATTTTTTCTTCATGTTTTTCAAAACTAAAATCATATCTACATTTTTTCTCCATGTTTTTCAAAACTAAAATCAGATCTACATTTTTTCTCTCTAGGTTTTTCAAAATTAAAACCAGATTTGTATTTTTTATTTATTTATAAAATCTGATCTGTATTTTTCTCAGAAAAATCTGATCTGTATTTTTTTTTTCAGAAAAATCTGATCTGTATTTTTTTTTTCAGAAAAATCTGATCTGTATTTTTTTTTTCAGAAAAATCTGATCTGTATTTCTTTTATAAAATCTGATCTGTATTTTTTTCAAAAAAATCTAATATGTATTTTTATAAAATCTGATCTATATTTCTTTTATAAAATCTGATCTGCATTTTTGTTCACAAAACCTGATCTGTATTTTTTTTCAGAAAAATTTGATCTGTATTTTTTTAATAAAAATCTGATCTATTTTTTTTAACAAAACCAGATATGTATTTTCCATAAAAAATTTACATTTTCATAAAAAAGAAATCTGTTTTCCCTCACATTTAAAAAATAAAACCAGATCTGAATTTTTATTAAAAATTCATTCTTTTCTTTCATGGAAACTCAGATTTAAACTTTTCATCAAGCTTTCTCATCAAACCCTTTTTATACAAAATAAGGTTGCAGATCTAAGGTTCTTAAATAGCATTTTAACCCTAAGGTCTAAGATTTAACATGTCATTTGTTGTATATCATTTAATATTTTGATATATGGGTATTTAATGGTCATTTAAAGTTTAGAAGACTAGACTTTGTCTGGGCAGGATGGGTGCCTAATACCTTCCCTTCCTATAACCTAGCCCCCGAACATTAGAATCTTAGGTTGGTAGAATTAGTGCCTTATTTTATTTTGGGTAGATTGTAACTAGGAAACAGGGCTTTGTATTTTTTTTACTAGATTGTAACTAGGAATCGAAACCATGTAAAGTTCTTTCTACCAAGATGTAATTATTTCCAATTAATGAGAATGTGTATTATTCAAGATATGTTGTAATTTGTATAGTTTTCTTATTTTATTTATAAAATAAGTGGCGACTCCATATGATCCTGAAAAGGGAAGGTGTTGATGCCTAAACCGTTTTTTGAGAGCGCTAAAAGTTCCGGTCTCTCATAGTGGCGACTCCATTGGGGATGTCGAGGGCTAAGCTTCACATTAGACTTTAAATGACCAATTAAATACCCTTGTGTTTGTATGATATTTTTTGCTTGTATGATATTGCTTATGTTTGTATATTGTTTGTATGATATTGTATATTATGATGTTTGAAATGCTATGTTGGTTGTTTACAGCTTTCCCTAACTGTCATTGTGTGTGCCATCAAACAACAATTATGCATGCACCCATCTCAAAATTTGGTGGTAGTAACCATGGATCACCGATCTTCATTAGATTTGGGTACCCAGTGGTGAACTCACCAACTCATAGCCCAAAGTCTCCAGATCATTTCAAGGTGACTGAAAAGGATAGATCACACCGTTTGGACCAACGTAATGTTCATTACATTACAAGTTGGGAGGTGTAACGTCCTATCTATGGGAAACAATAAAACAACAAACCCACCCTACAATGTAATGACTTTAAACCTGTCCTTAGGCCAGTCCATGTTAAAATTACATTGCATCCTATGTGTGTTTGTTTTGATTGAGTGGATTGAAATAGATGGGGACCTAGCCTTGATTGACCCAACCAAACCTTTTCTTAGGGGAAAATTTGGTCAAGATTAGAGGGAAGACTCCAAATAGAACCAAAGAGTGATAGTCAAGCCAGTTCTAGTTCCAAGCCCATCACAGTACTGAAGCCCTTGTGTATAGAAGGCACCCTACAACTACAGCACCCAACCCAGTGTTTGACTTACAAGACAGATCAAGCCACAAGAGATCTGAAGACTCTGTCACCATGGCAAAAGGAGAGGAACACCAAAATGCTGAAGAGCAGATGAGTACTTAAGAGCTGCTAAACATAATGGCGGCTAGCCAAATCCAACTAAGGGAAGACATGAATCTCAATATTGCAACAATTCCGGAATATGAAGAATAATCAAGAAGGAGACAAGACTGATTAGACTTCCCCTATCTCGGAGGGTGAAAAGAAGATTAATGAGAAGATGATCAAGATGGAAGAGATGATCAAGAGGGCACGTAGGATGGATGATCTCATGGACTATCAATCGCTCTCTCTTTTCCGGACGTAAGGCTATCTCCAAAGTTCAAGATGCCAGTCTTGGACAAATTTGATGGCACTGGCTGCCCTAAGTCTCACTTGAAGATGTACATGAGGGCTATGCAACCTTTGGGAGCTACTGAAGAAATGTTGGCACAGATGTTCCAAAATACCTTGATCGGAGCCACTCTCAGATGGTTCCTTAACATTGAAGATAATAGAGCTCGAAACTGGGAGGACATATGTGGGGAGTTCCACAACCAATACAAGTAAAACATAGAGGTAGATGTGACGAGAAGGGACTTGGAGACTACCAAGTAAGAGCCTAAGGAGTCCTTTTTAGCCTTTATAACAAAATGGAGGTCTAAAGCTACCCAGATGATGAATAGGCCTAATGAAGAGGAACAATTGACAATGGTTGCAAAGAATTTGTTGCCTATATATCATAAGTATTTATTTGCTCAATATTTTCCAAATTTTAAAGCCTTAATAGCTGCTGGGACTCAAATTGAGGATGCAATAAATAATGGAACTATAAAAAATGAAGATGCACCTAAATTTAAAAGGAATTTTGGGCCTTCTAACTCTAAAACTGCAAAAATATCCAACATATATAAAGCTGATCCATACCAACTCATTGCCCTAGTGCAAATATCACAAGGACCGCCTCCAAGTCCTAGGAGAGAATTTCATGAACTTTACATGCTGGCGAGTCAAGTGTTTGAAAAGTTGAAAGCAAAAGGGTTACTAAAAGGTGTGCCTACCATCAAGGCCTGGGCCATGACACTGACAGATGTTATAATCTTCGTCGTGCAAGTCAAGATTTAATAGACATAAAGGTGATTGCACCGCTTACAAGGCCCAATATCACTAACAATCCTTTTCCTAATCACAATTTTGGGAGAGGACCAAGGATCAATTGTTTGATTTCTGAGGAAGAAGGAGAAGAGGACCTATCTGAGTTGATCTATGACATCCCCGAATGCTTTATGTGGACTTGGGAAGAGCTAATGGGTATGACATCTACAACAGGATATAACATATGGAGTGAGGATAACTCAGAAATCCCAAATTACCCAAGATCCATATATGAGGGAGACACTTCAAACCCCACTCAGATTACCCAACATCTACATATGGGGGGAGACACTTCAAACCCCACTTAAATAACCCGACATCCACATATAGGGGGAGACACTTCAAACCAAAGACATTGAACCAAGTGACCCATCAAAAATTTCCCACATCACAAGGGGGGGGGGGGAGACACTTCAATCCCCCACATTTGGAGATAGACAACCCAATAGAATCCTTTAACAAGGCAACTCAACAAACACCCAATGAAGAGGATGAGGTTCTCAAGTAGCTGCAAAAGACACAAGCAAACATATCCTTATGGGGTTTACTCATGGCCTCATACAAACACTGCCAGAATCTAGTGGACCTTCTCAATCAGATCCAAGTCCCTACAACTACCACTTCTCAAGATTTGAATGCTATGACTGGATCTATAAGTAAGGAGCTTACTATTCCTACTATGACAAGGATTTGACTAAAAGGGGAAGCATCATAATGACCTGTTGCACACTACTGTAGATGCCAAGGGCGAAAGGATACCAATGGTCTTAATTGACGACGGAAGTGTGGACACAATGGGAAGTCGCCACCTAGTTTTTGCCGTAGCCTAGGAACCATATATATAGCGTCCTCTCGAGGAAGGAAATTTTGATCATGCTACCAGAGATATGGGTTTGGAGTTAAGGTACGGTCTTGGGAAGGTGTAGGCACTCAAAACCGCCCAACCCTAAGGTTGGCTTCCCATCATTGTGTCTTATGTCTTAACCTTATTAAAGGCAAACTCAATATTTGTGTCTATCTCACACACACACTAGCATACATCTAACAATCAACATGGCATCAATCATCCTTAACCATACATTTATCATGGCATACCCTAGCATTCATCTAACAAACAAACTATCATCCATCTAGCATACATGTTATGGCATCAAGGCATTCATCACAACATAAACCCTAATCATACATCTAATCATGCTTCATCACAAACTTTATCATCATATCATCATATCCTCCAAGGCAGAAACATGTGAGCATTAAGAGGTCCAAAAAAACATGTGAGAAAGCACAACTTCATCAAACAAGCATATTCACATCTAAACAAAACCCTACTCAAAGATGCATGTTCATGTGAATGTATGACTTACCTTTACTTTCCTTGCAGCAACTCAGCACCTATGACATTATACATGAGCATAGGAATGGATGATCATGGTAATGAAATAAGGACAACACAAAAGCAAACCCTAATCTAAGCATGTGAAGGCAAACATCTAATTAAACATGTGAAATAGAAGCTTTAAAAACTCAAAAAACATGGAAAAGGGCCTAAGCAGAAGTATACATGTGAAAGTAGAAGCAAAAATAGAAGAAAACAAAATTAGGGTTTCTGGGCTGGTTCATGCGCACGTATGAACAACCCTGCGTGCACGTGGGTTTCTGCCTGAAAACCCTAAAAATGCAGAAAACAGAGCAAGATTTAAAACACAAATTTTAGCAACCTAACATGTTTAAAACATAAAGAAAATATAAACCTAGCCTAAGTAGACACGTTGTAAGAACAAAACAAACAAAGAAACAAAGTAAAGACAAAATTAAAAGCAAAAATGAAAGAAAGGTTAAAAAAAAGGATACCTTAAAGCAAAAGCTCCTAGGCTTGATTTTTGACCGTTCCCATTAGTCAAATCTATCACAAACCAATAAGAAAGTGATTAGTAATATTAAAACTCAAAGATCAAGGCCAGAAAAGGCCCTAATCAAATAAAATTGACTTGAGGATGTTTTATGAAAAATTCCCTCTTTGATTCACTATTTCTAGTGAATCTTAGTGTTTTCTCGTGGGATATCTCTGTCTTTTTGAAAGGTACCATGTATGGCTATTTATATTGTGAAAATGGGGGTTTGGAATGGCTCCCAGATGATGTAAAATTCATTCCAAACCTCAGTCTTTAATGCAGAAAACTTTCCTTTCTGGTGCTTTTGAACCCCTACTGTGTACGCAGGTTCATGCCTGTGTATGCAGGCTTAGGGTTTCTTTTGGCCTTTATTTTCCAAAAATAGATTTTTAACTCATTAAAAATTTATATTTTCCATTTTAACATCGCTTAAGTCAATTTATAATCTGATTGGGCCCTAAACCAACCTTAGATCTTAGAATTTTAGCATTATTGGGGAATAGGGGCCCGAGTCGTAAGAGGTACAAAATACGGTGTCTACAGATGCCCCTTTTTTGATTTGTGAGCTTTGTTCATGGAATCAAAAGAATAAGAGACAAAACTTTTTTTTCGACATATGGCTCGGGCCCAACCCATGCACACGCAGAGTCGAGTGGGATTTGTATGTCTGAATTCCCAGCTTTGTTGCTCGAGAAACGAGCAATGATAGGTTCATTATCCCAGAACCTATTTTGCCAATTGCAAGCAAAAGGCTAGTAACTCACTATCTTAAAAGAGAAAAACAAATAAAGGTGCTTTTACGAGATCAAACAAACAAACAAATAAAGGTGCTCTTACAAGCTCAAACATACAAACAAACAAGGGTGCTCTTATAAGCTTAAAAGAATATCTATATATGTGGTGTCCATTTGGGGCTCTTGCCTCAAACTTCTCCGAGTGGCTTGCGCCTCTTGTCTTCTCCGTTTTTATCTCTACTTGTTCTTGTGAGGCTCTTGCCTTGGGGTTACCTTGGTTTCTATCTCTATCTCTACCTCTTCTACTGTGCTTGCATGTTTAATTCCTTTGGGATATTTGCACAAGTTTGTAGATGTGCTTCATGTTCAATTCCCTCGAGATATGTGCACGAGTTCTGTTTGTTTTGACCCACGTCTTGGGTGAATGATCCATTGGGGATGATAAAGGGGAACTCACTAGAGAGTATGATCTTCTTAAAACTTTGGTGACCCTCGGGGGAGCCTTCTTGCTAGGGAAAAACAACTTGCTGAGAAATTTGGTGATGATTTTGACCTACGAGGAAGTCCTTGAAAATGTGTGATCCATTGGGGAAGATTTTCTTTCTTTCTTCATGGCTTATTGGGGAACTTGTGTTGGCTCTACCCATGAGGGAGTTTCATCAACTCTATGATGATTATCTTCTTCACAACTCACGAGGGGGTTGCCATTGTACCTTGGACTCACGGGGGATTCCCTTCATGATATTGTACCTTACTGGGTATTTGTTTGAAAATTTGAACCCTCGAGGAAGCTCTTTTGGTGACTTATGGTTCATTGAAGGATGCTCTTGATGCTTTCAATATGCTGTGGATGTTTGTGTGGTCTTTATGTCTCTTACCTAATTGAGGGTATTTTGTTCATTTTGTCATGTTCTTGAATTTTTTCATGCACTTCCTACCTTTCGGGAATTTACTGGAGATTTTGAGGATTTTTTTGTCACTTCTGGGTGTATTCTTGAATTTTCCTTTGCAGTCCTAGCCTACTGGGACTCCATGGGGATATATGAAAATTTTTTTTCTTGCTAAACTACACGTAGTTTAGTGGTGGACTAAACTACATGTAGTTTAGTCACCAAGTGTGTTCTTGCCTCTTCATATTTTCTCAATAGTTACCAACCGTTTTTTTTTCTTCATCTTCCTTACCTCTTCATATTCTTTCTAACTCTCCAACTTCTTTTTCTCTCTACAAAAAGCTACTGCCCATTCTCTTTCTTTCTCACAATCTGATCCTTCCCTCTCCAATCTCTCTGAAAGTCTCTTTCTCCCAAAACTTCTTCATTTTCTCCATGGCACCCAAGTCCAAGAAAACCTCCTACGTGCTCTCAAGTGACGCCTTCAACCTCACACCCGTTGGAGTGGGGCAGTGAGGCTGCTGGAGCCTCCTTCCTTGACATATGGGTTGGAGGATCACCTTTCTGCAAATGCCCAGGCCAAATTGGTGATTTTTTCATTTTTTTCTCATTTTCCTTTGATCTTTTGTTTTAATCTATTTTTGGACTTGTAAATTCTTGAGTTTTGTTGTGGGATGGGTTTAGATGAAAACCTGACACCTTAGGAGGGGTAGGAACATGTTTAGGATGGATTTTGGTTGAGATATGCTTGAAACTGTCAAAGAATACTCTTTATATTGGTTCATGCGTACTAGAACTCGAGTCTGCGTATATGGCTTAGATTCATGCATATGTAGCCTTTCTTCTTGCATACGCAGGCTTGTTTTAGAGAGCCTGCGTGCATGGGGTGCAGTCTACATACATGGGCATTGTGTTTGCGTACACAGGCTTAAGCTCATGTATGCACACTGCTAGGCAGAAACCCTATTTTGGTAATTTTGAACTCTTTTTTCATCTATTTCTCATCCAATAGCAATTTTAACACTTCCTTTCATCATTTATGCATCTGAAATGTGATTCTAACTCTATTTTGTACCTCATTGGAAATCTAAAACTCCTTTTCCTTGTTCCTTAATCCAAATTGTGCATTTAACAACACCACACTTCTTTTGTAGGCTATATCCCCGTATTCTGGTAGGGGCAGTACTAACAAGGTGGCCAAGTGGTATGGGGAGCTGGCTGTGGAGACGAAGGCTCATATTCATGCTGTGGGCTTTGTGCAATGTCTTGCTGAGAGGTGGTGGGACACTACTTACACCTTCCACATTGCTGAGAGGGAGATGACTGTGACTCCCCGAGACTTTCACCACATGACCGGCCTTAGGTGTGACAGTGCTACTATAAACTTGAAGGGTGAGTCAGGCACTCGGTTGGCAATTGACTTGCTCGGGACGAGGTACTCTTCAGACACGATCCGCTACTTTGACCTTGAGGGAGATTATCGGACCTTCCTTAGGAGACGACTGTGGACTGCGCTCAGATGGCTAAGGCATTCTTACTGTACATTCTAGGGGCATATCTCTTTGCCAATAGAGGGCAGACCGTATCCTTGAGGTGACTAGCCCTCTTTCGTGACTTCGAGGTTGCCAAGGGAGCTAATTGGGGGTAGGCGTGTCTTGCCTATCTATACTCGTGCCTGGACACACTCAGTCAAGGAACCTTATGCCAGCTAGTGGGGCCTTGGAAGCTTCTGGAGGTTAGTTAATTCCCTTTTCTCTTGTAGCTCTTGTACATGCTAAGGAAAATGGTAACCCATGCTCTTGTGAATTGTCTTCACACTCTTTTTGTGCCTTGCAAACTGTCATCTTGCAAACTGTATTCACTTGTACATTGTAAAATTGCATTCACTTGTACACTATGCTCTTGCAAACTGTATTCACCTTGTACACTGTAATTCTTACAAACTGTATTCACCTTTTTTTTTTTCTTTTTAGCGCTTGGCTATTCGATATGGTCTTATCGTTCCAGGGCTAAACCTGAGCCTTTGAAATTCTCTTGCAGTGAGGGCCCACCTGGAGGGGTTGTCTTCTGATGATGTGAGTTTGAGATTCAATGCCTCCCATTGTGTTTTTCCACATGCTTCTCATGCTTTCTTTCTAACCTTATGCACTTTTACAGATCAACTAAAACCCGTGGGCCGGTGTTCCTCTTACTATGACTCTTAATTTTGAGGCATTTGCTGTCATCGCCTCTAAGATCACCTAGCCTTTAGATGGTGCGGGTTTGAGGGTGCTATACCTGGCGGAGTGAGTGCGCTACCAACTGGTGGGTGAGGATGCCCCACAGGTTCCCATGGATCCGCCAGAGTTCATGCTTGCCCTACTTTCCATGACTGATACTGAGTACGCCCTATGGAGTCCCGGTATGGCCTATGTCAATCGACTTAGGGAGGAGTTGGACTATGATGAGTTCAACCGCACTTGCCTTATGCCCTCCCTTACTGTAGAGGTATTGCTATTTTCTTTTTGTCTTTTCCATTCCTATTCTCTTCTTTTTCATTCTTGTACATGGCAATATTTAATTGAAATACCTGTACCAGGATGCCACTGCTCCTAGTGTTCCTATTGACCCTCCTCACTTGTCTTTGATAGTTTATGCTTATGGCCCTGATGGCTTTGCCAGGGAGCGTCCTGTGCCTCGTAACACAAACGTCATGGGCTATCCTTTTCTTGACGGCACACGAGCGGTGAGTTCTCTTCCATATCTTTCTTCTTTGTTTCTTCTTCTCTTGCATCTTTCAATTGCTCATTCTAACCCGTTTCCCTTCACATTTCAGCCCACTATCCAGGAGCATGAGGAGTTGGTTTGGCTGGCTGGGAACCTCAAGCTAGAGGTGACTCAGTATACGAAGGACTTGTATAGCCCTGGAGGATTGGCTTATCCCGGTGATGATAATGATGATTATGATGACAGTGACAGTGATGGTGGTGAGGGCTCGGAGGCGACCCCTAGTCACTGACCAAGGAAGAGGTGTTTCCGGTGATCTTTAAAGACAGACAGACAAATAGACACAGACACACAATATAGCATAGCATATCTTTTTCCTTTTGTTGCTTTTATTATTATTTTCTCTTTTTAGCACACATTTCTGCACTTTGGATTTAGTTTGAGACATTGGGTTGTATTTTAAGAACATCTTTTACATTCATGCTTTTTATTTGGGATATGTACTTAATTTACAACTTATGAGAATGGATGCACAATTCTATGCTTTTCTTATCTTTGATGCTTGACAATTTGAGCTTGAGTAGTGTCTTGAATAGTCCTTCAGGCCATAGGATAAATAGGAGAAGTGTGTGGAAGAAAACCATACTCAAAACAGAGAAAATTAAGGTTCTGCCTCTCGCTGTGCATGCGTGTAAGGGAGCCTGCGTACGTAGGTTTGACCATGCATACGCATGTTGCGGGTCAGAGAAACCCTAGCCGCCCTCCTTAGTATAAAATAGCCGTTGGAGGTTCCCAAACCTCACCAAACGTATTTTGCTCCTAGTAAACACTCTTTTCAAGTTTCCCAATAGTAGAATTCTCCCTCTTCGAGGTCTCGACTTGGATTAGGAAGCTTGGCCCTAGTTTTAAAGAGGCTATCGTTCCTTATGGTCTCTCTTACATTTTTCCATATCATCAAATCAAGGTGGATGAACCCCTTCTTCGTGCTACTGCCAATTATTGGATCCCTACTCGACACGTCTTCCAATTCAACGGTGTAGAGATATGCCCCACTCTTGAGGAATTTAGTGCAATCATGGGTGAACCTTCGGTGAACGACCTTGTCTTTCCTACCATGGGTGGTCATCTTCCCACCTTGATTCAAGCTTTGCTGGGTGTTCCTCTTGAGAAAGCCAAGAAATGGTGTGTTTTTTGCAAGCTGAACATTCATCTCATCTTTGCATATTTCTCTTAGTTAGCTGTCCCAATGATTGAGATACTGCGCTCCCGGTTCCTCAAAGCCTTTTACCTATGCATGCTGGCCAGATACTTCTTGGTTCATGAGACTTATTGTGTGGATCATAGGATGTGCTTGGTGGTTGTCAATTTTAGGAATAGAAACCTTGCGAGTATGATCTCGGCTGAAACCCTTAACAGCTTGGATGCATTTAAAAGGAAGGAAGCAAACTTCTTTGCAGGGAGCCCTCTCTTCTTTCAGGTATGATCCCCAATTTTTGCCTAGGTTTCCAACCCAGTGAGATTCCTCTAATTTTGCATGGGTCTCCCTACGGTTTTTAACCCATTGAGGCACCTTATATCGTCTTTTCCATCTTTTTTTTTTTAAAATATTTTTTTCTTTCTTCACATGCTCTTTTTTCTCTTTTCTTTCCCTTCTTTTGTAGATATGGCTGTCTGAGAGGCTCCATTTATTTCACCCTCCTGCTGTTCCTCCGAGTCAATACCTACCCAAGCATTATCGTGACTATAGGCCTAAGTGTGCTAAGATGAGATTTGAAGAGTTCATTGAGCTTATGGAGCATACTGATGCTACAGACATCCAATGGGTGGTGGAGTGGTGGCATATCTCAAGCATGGCTCACCGTAGCCTCAAGGACAACAGTGTTCCTTTAATAGGACTTTGCTATTGTTCTTACTACTCCACATGCTGCATTGCCAAACAATTTGGTGACCGCCAAGGGTCTCCTAGTGATGATAGGACTTTGAGCAGGATTTGTGAGGCTTGGCCCCACAACGGAGGGTGACTAGGGACATTTGTCCACCCCAATTCCTTCATCCAACTTTGAGGTACTAGAAGTGGCTACAAGATGATATGAAGTGGGTCCTCATAGATGAAAAATCTTACAAGAAGTCCAGCAAAAAGAAGAGGGCTGAATGACAATCTTGATATGGCCTAAATCTTACTTTTCTGCTCTTTATGATTCTCTTGTCTTTTCTTTTGAATTTAATAAAGGATTGGAATGTTCCAAATTCCCTGATGGAAACAATTTATCATCTTTTAATTTAAGCAATAAGAGAATCATTTATTTATTATCTTTGCTTATTGTCTTTATTTTCTTTATTTTTTCTTTTTCTTTTCTATTTTATATGCCATGTAATTTTTGCCCATAACGTCCTTAAAGGAATTTTTGCCATGACCATGGACTTTCCCCTATCTTTTGCCAAGATTGCCCTTTCGAGTTTTCAACCTAGAGGGGTCTTCTTGCCTTAACTTTTGCCTAGGCCGCCCTTTTGGGTTTTCAACCTAGCAGACTTTTTTCTTTTCTTTTCTTTTTCAAACATTGTACTTCCAGAGTCTATCCATGTTAATTGGGCGAAGCATCTCTACCCCATCCAAATCTATAATCCTTGTAGAACCTCCTAACATGATCTTCTTGATAATAAACGGACCAGACCACCTTGGCTTCATCTTTCCCCTCAGATCAAAAGTTTTTTCTCTAAGCACTTTTAGGACCAAGTCCCCTTCTTTAAGGTTTATAGGTTTCACATTTTTGTTAAATGCTCTGGCAATCCCCTTCTTAGCTCTCTTCTCATCTATCAAAGCCAATTGCTCATATCTTGCCTTCACCTAATCTTCTTCTAAGACCTTGGTTTCTACTAGCACTCTCAAAGATTGTATCTCCACTTCAATAGGAAGCACCACTTCACTACCATAGACCAAAGAGTAAGGTGTTGCCCTAGTTGATGCATGGATAGAAGTTCTGTAACCTCATAAAGCAAATGGAAGTTTCTAGGCCCGATTCTTGTATGTCACTACCATTTTGGCTAGGATGTTCTTGATATTCTTATTAGCTGCTTCTACGGCCCCATTAGTCTGTGGTAGGTAGGGCGAAGATTTGTGATGCTTAATGTTATACAACTCTGTACATTTTTAGACCCCTTAAAACACAAGTTGTTTAACCTAGTTTTTTAGCCAAGTGAATACTTAGGTAAATTATTCAAATCTAGGTTAACAAAAGTAAATCATATCATGTAAACAATGCGGAAAATAAAGAACACAACGATATGATAACCTAGGAAAACCAAACCGGTAAAAAACCTGGGGAGGATTTTAACCTAGCTATCCTCAAGGTAAAACAGATCCACTATGAAAGAATTGAAATTTTACAATAGTGACTTAGACCACTAACATCCTATTGCTACCTCGAGTAGAAAACTTACTACCACGATCACGTAACAGCTCCAAGTCCACGGACTACTTCTTTCTTGGATTCACAGCAACCACAAGTACTCCCACTTGTGTTTTTCTTTAAGCTCTTTATGCAGCAACTGAAACGATCACCAAGCTCTCGACATTAATCTTGATCTTGATAACCCTAAGTGTGTATGAAGGCAAACACCTCTAGATCTCACAAGAGATTCACACACGCAGCATAAAAAACAACCTCTAAAATGTGGCTAGGGTTTTTCTTTTTATACTTAAGGCAAAACATAAAACCCTACACATCATATGGGCTTGGGCTGAGTTAGAAAATTCTGTAAAAAAACATTCTGCATGAGCTTCGATCGATAGTCTAATTTTCGATCGATCGAGCCTTGCAGAAAGTGAACATAAATTTTCTGCAATTACTCGATTCCAACTTCATAATAAACATACTTTGAGCAGCCTAAATCTAGACTCTAAGTTTTGATCATGGTTTGCCAACATTACATATTGAAGTTCTAAAACATTTAGATCCTAAATCCTTAGAACCTAACAAACTCCCCCTTTGGTAATACGTGACAAAACACATAATAAAACAAAATGCTCAAAGTTACAAAAACAAAATTATCTAACCAAAAAATAATTCAACCTAACTACTATCTATTAGTTGCAAGTGTAGATAGCAGCACAACTGAATTAACCTGTAAATTCTTGAAACACTAAACAAACCATAAACGCATGTGTGGAAAATACAAGTAAACCAAAATAATATGAAACACAATATAAAAACAAAAGTAAATTCTAACTCTCCCTGTAAGTTAGATACATCAAAAAACTTTTTATATTTTCCCCCTTTCAAAAAAAATTTCAACTCCCCCTAAACAAAACAAACAGGATTCCCACATATTCCCACATTTCATCTATATCTCCCCCTTTTTGTCATGTATTGACAAAGACAACTCAAACAAAGAGTAAACAGAAAACATACGCAACAAAAGTCAAGAGAAAATAGAGAATAAAGGAAACACATGAAGAGCAATAGCTCCCCTTATTAACACTTGTTAGGTTTTAAAAATAGATTTCTCCCCCTATAAAAATAGGAAAAACAAAACAAATTTTGGGAAAAACAATTTTGGGGAAACTTTAGGAGGTGGGGATAAATAAAAAGACATAAACCAAACTTAAAAACTAAGTTGAGGATACAAATGAAAAAGATATTCTCTCTTTCAATAAATGCAAACTTGACACTGTGACCCATAAAAATATGGTCTTTTGAACTCAAATCAAGTAGAGAAAATATTTGAACAATCATTATCCATCATATCTCAAAAAAAATATTTTCTGCAATTTTCAGCATTTCACACATCAAGAAAAATAGCATATACTAAAATGTACAAGGACTCAAAAAATAATCAATCAATTTTTAAATCAAGTTGGGTACCCAATTTAGCAAAGTGTATGCATGTTATGTGTGAAAACAATGAGAGATATGACTGTAAAACTGCAAGATGGATACAGAAAACAATGTAATGCATGTGAATCCTAAACACAGATGATGCATAAAAAAATTTGGTCAAAAACTTAGAAATTGAAAATTTTTCAGTTTCAATCGGTCGAGCATCGATCGAATACCAATCGAGCCAGGCAGATTCAAACCAAAAATTTACGCATTTTCGATCGGTCGAGGAATAGCTTCGATTGATCGAAAATCTGGAAAAATGAGTTTTTTGAAAAACAAAGCAATTTTATGCAGAAACTCCTCAAAGCACAATATTTCATGAATAAAATGCATGAGTATGAGATTAAAAGTTTTTCAAAAACACATGAATTCAACCCAGATCTTTCAAAAACAAGTTTTTCAACCAATTTGTCCTCAAAAACTTAAAACATTAAACATATTTTGCATCAAATTCAAGGAGCATATAATCTTGGATGGCCAAAACAAATTCACACACAATATTATGTACCAAGTTTAGCAGATAGTAACTTGTGTAGTGTGTGTAACTAGCAATAGCTTGAGATACACGTGAGGTGATATATAGATAGTAATCAATCACACTTTCTACAAAATTCATCACATAAGTTTGAAAGAGACTATGACCTAAAGAGTTACATCATATAACTCTCACATCTCCTAGAAAACAAGCTTGCAATCATGTAAGTTTCTTGATTTGCCTCATAATGTACACACCAATTTTATTTCAATTTGAATTTATTATAGCCGAATAATGTACACACCAATTTAATTATTTAAACCGAGGCTACACCTTATGCTCTTTTTGTACATGTGCTACACTTTCTCGAGCACAAAATCTTATGATATGCACTAAGGTGTTCATGATTGGCTAGTAAACAGTGGTGGGATGGTTATTTATGCATTTCTCTTAGGATTTTTTAGTCCTTACAATCAAAAGCATGTGACTTCAAAATCAAGATCATGTGATCAAAAACTATAAACAATTCCCACACAACATGCACTACATAGCCCCAAAACTAGCAAAGTGCAGTAAAATAAGCTCATCCAAGCTAAACAAGGTACACAAGCATGTTATGTAAAGATAATATGGCCAACCTTAACTACACATCCATGATATGTAATACAAAACACAAAAATCTTTTTGGTTTAAAAAAATTTTATGACGAAAAACAAAAAGCACACATTATGCTAAATGAACAATGCAAAGCTATGCATGATAGTGCTTAACTAAGCTATAGAGGGTACACAAACAAGAAATATCAATTTCTTAATTAATCCTTGAGTACATGTACAAACTAGTACATACTCACACAAAATCAGAAATAGCTTAGCACTTATATAACACATACTATTCAAGTTTCTCCACAATATCAAGCATGTTCTAAATCAAGAGAAATATTATAACTCATGTAATCCTCGAAACAACTAAAACAAGACACAAAATAAAATATTTTTGTCTTTTTAAATTTTTCAATGTTTTTGGATTTTTATTTTTTAAACAAAACAACCTAAGAAAATAAAACAACCAAAAACTAAAAGAAAACATGTCCACAATAATTGAAAGAATTAAATCAAGGACAAGTAAACAACACTCACCTTAGAGAATCTTTTCTCACCTATATAGCACGAGTCTTCAGCTTTGTAGGTGAAAATCCATGAGAAGCAAAGTGTATTTGAGGGATTACACCAATCTTCTAAGAAAGACTGAAATCTTGCAAATTCCTTTCACAAGCCAACAAGCTTAAATTTTTCAAAAGAATATGAATCAATTTGTATGGACTTATGGCAGGAGAAATATCATCACATATCCTAGATTGAAATACAGATTTTTTAAATTTCAATTTATGACAATTAGGACGAATGTGACCGGAGACACCACAAAAGTGACAAACAGGAACAAATTTAGGAACATCAGTATTCCTAACAACAAATCTAGTCTCAGATTTTGGTTTTTGCCTCAACAAAGAAAAAATTTGGTCTAATATGACCAACAACACCACAAAGGTGACAAGTAGGCACAAAAACAGATTTATTATGCTCTCTAAAAGTAGGTTTAGACATAGGTTTAGAAACTTCAGTGTCTACATTAGAACTTTTACCTTTGTCTAACCTAGCAAAACAAGCACTTTCTTTATTATTCCTCTTGAAATGAGGGATATAAACTTTCTCAGTTTTAGGCTTAAGAGAAACAGAAACACTTCTGTTATCAACAGCAGGCTTGGTACTAGTCAAATTTTCAATTTTAGCTTTAGATTCAACTAACTCTTGTTCCAAGCTTTTCATCTTCTCATCTTGAGAGGAAATTTGATTTCTCAAAAATTCATTCTTTTTATTAGATTCATCTAATCTAACACCTAATTCCTCTTTTTCAAGATTAGCCAATCTTAACTCTTCCTTGAATTTCTTATCAATTTTCATAAATTTCAATAATTCCTTACGGAGAGTTTCATAGGCATCAATAAGATCAACAGAAGCAATAGCATCTTCTTTATTCAAAATGTCACAAACATGAGCAGAAAGACACTTCAAATTATCCATGATAGCAGGGATCAAGGATCAACTCTTAGATCAAAAGATCTAACACAAGAGCTAACCCGCTCTGATACCACTTGTACGTTTTTTGACCCCTTAAAGCACTAGTTGTTTAACCTAGTTATTTAGCCAAGTGAATACTTAGGTAAATTATTCAAATCTAGGTTAACATAAGTAAATCATATCATGTGAACAATGTGGGAAATAAAGAGCACAACGATATGATAACCCAGGAAAACCAAACCGGTAAAAAACCTGGGGAGGATTTAACCTAGCTATCCTCAAGGTAAAACAGATCCACTATGAAAGAATTGAAGTTTTACAATAGCGACTTAGACCACTAACATCCTATTGCTACCTCGAATAGAAAACTTACTACCACGATCACGTGACAGCTCCGAGTCCACAGACTACTTCTTTCTTGGATTCATAGCAACCATAAGTACTCCCACTTGTGTTTTTCTTTAAGCTCTTTATGTAGCAACTGAAGCGATCACCAAGCTCTCGACATCAATCTTAATCTTTATAACCCTAAGTGTGTATGAAGGCAAATACCTCTAGATCTCACAAGAGATTCACACACAGAGCATAAAAAACAACCTCTAAAACGTGGCTAGGGTTTTTCCTTTTATACTTAAGGCAAAACATAAAATCCTACACGTCATATGGACTTAGGCTGAGTTGGAAAATCTACAGAAAAACATTCTGCATGAGCTTCGATTGATCGAGAATTTTCGATCGATCGAGCCTTGCAGAAAGTGAACAGTAATTTTCTGCAATTATTCGATTCCAACTTCACAATAAACATACTTTGAGCAGCCTAAATCTAGACTCTAAGTTTTGATCATGGTTTGCCAACATTACATATTGAAGTTCTAAAACATTTAGATCCTAAATCCTTAGAACCTAACAAACTCCATAATCCCTTGAGCATTTCCCTCAAAGTGGGAGCCATTATCCGTAATGATCTCTTGGGGTACCCTGTGATATTATTCTCTATGAACTGAGCCACATGCTTGGCTTTTAACACAGAGTAGGAGGCCGCTTCCACCCACTTGGTGAAGTAATCGATTAACAACAGGATGTACTTCTGCCTATTTGAGGCCTTAGGGGCTATTCTTCCAATCACATTTATGCCACATACTGAGAAAGGCCAAGGAGAGGTCATGCTGTACAATTAACTAGGCGGTACATGGTTCAAGTTTGCATGCATTTGACAATAGTGGCAACTCTTCACAAAGTACACACAATCGGTTTCCATCGTGCTCCAATAGTACCCTATCCTTAAGTTCTTCTTGGCTAACATCCTCCCATTCAATAGTACACAATTGGTGAATTTCCTTCATAACTCTTTCCGCTTCTTCCTTCTTTAAACAACGAAGGTGTATGCCATCGTAGGACCTCTTATAGAGCTGTCCTCTGCATAGGATGTATCGCATTGCCATCATCCTAATCGAACGACGCTCTTTCTTGTTGGCACCATCCGGATATGCCCCTAACTCCAAGAATTTCATGATGTCATAATACCAATGAACCCCTTCCTCTTCTATAACCAAGATTGAAGCTTCATTCTTTTCCTTGTGCACTAACTCATGACTTTGTTCAATCTCTAAAGGTTATATCCATACTCCCTCAGGTATTTCCACCATGGAAGCCAAAGTAGCTAAGGCATCTGCAAACTGATTCTAAGCTCTAGGGATGATCGTGTACTCAATTTTGTTAAAAGTTTTGGTTAAATCCTCTAGACACTGCTGATAAGATTTCAAATGTTCTTCCTTTACCTTCCGCCACTTCTGGGCTTAAGCTATAACCAAGGTCAAATCCCTAAACACTTTTGCCTCTTTTAGCCTTAATTCTTAGAGAGCTTTCATTTCAGTGATACAAGCTTCATACTCTGCCATGTTATTAGTTGCCTCAAAATTCAATTTGATAGCTAAAGGCACATGGGATCCATCGGGGGTGATCAAAAGTACTCCTATTCCATTCCCGTATTGGTTCACAGCTTCATCGAAATACATTTTCCATGCCCCTAGCTCAATATCAAAAATATCCTCATCCGAAAAGTCTTCTTTCCCATCCTCTACCTCTATAGCATTCTCGGCACAAAAATCAGACATGGTGCTCCCTTTGATAGTCCTCCTTACCATATACTTCAAATCGAATTCTGCTAGTAGGATTAGCCATCTTAATAGTCTTCCACTCAAAGCTAGTTTCTGAAATTGGTAATTCAAGGGATCCATTCTAGCTACCACCCATACTTGAAACAGTAGGATGATGTGTCTCAACTTTTGTACAGCCCACACGAGTGCAAAGCATGACTTCTCTATGGGGGTGTACCTAGTCTCATAATCATGGAACCTTTCATTCTTATCATCATCCTCTTGTGCAAGCATACTTCCAACTGCATCTCCAATGATAAAGAGGTATAGTAGTAAAGGCTTTCCTTGTTGTGGAGGCACTAGGATAGGTGGATGGAGGAGGTATTCCTTGATAAGTTCAACGGCTTTCTGACATTCATCATTCCATGTGTAGGGTTCATTCTTCCTTGGGAGTTTGAAAATGGGCTCACAAGTGGAGGTGAGCTTGGCAATGAATCGATTGATATATTGTAGTCGACCTAGGAATCCACTTATTTCCTTCTTATTATTGGGTGAGGGCATCTCTAATATGGCTTTAATCTGGATGGATCCACTTCTATCCCTCTATCACTTACTTGGAAACCTAGCAACTTCCCAGCTGTTACTCCAAACGTACACTTTTGGGGGTTCAACCTTAACCTATTCTCCTTGATCATTTCGAAGAACTTACTTAAGTTAATGATGTGACCTCCTCTATCCTTGGATTTTATAATCATATTGTCAACGTATACCTTAACCTCATTATGCATCATGTCATGTAATAAAGCTGTGGCCATCCTTTGGTAAGTTGCACCTGCATTCTTGAGCCCAAATGACATTACTGTGTAACAATAGATCCCTAATTCTGTGGTGAAAGTGGTTTTAGTCATATCCTTAGGAACTACCCGCCATCCATGAAAGACATCAAGGCACTACCAGCCATGTTATCCACTAAGACATCTATGTGGGGAAGAGGGAAATCATCTTTAGGGTAAGCCTTATTCAAGTCTCTAAAATCCACACACATCCTCACCTTTCCATCCTTCTTAGGTACGGGCACAACATTGGCTATCCACTCGGCTTGGTGCATGGGCTTAATGAACCCTACTTTCAACTATTTCGTGACCTCTTCTTTGATCTTTAGGAGCCATTCAGTTCTCATACACCTCAACTTTTGCGTAACGGGTGCCATGTCGGCATGGGTATCAATGTGATGTTGGGCTATCTCGGGATCAATTATGGGCATATCTTCATAGGACCATGCAAACACTTCTTGGAATTCTGCGAGGAGATCCTTAAGATCTTTTCTTTCTTCTTCATTTAGTGTTGAGCCAATTTTAATTAAACGTGGATTCTCATTATTGCCCAAATTAAGAGTTTCAAAGGTTGGTTCCATAGATTCAATTTTCGTTTCCAATTGTTTATTAATTTCATTTTCAAATTCATTTGAATCATTTAAGTGCAGAATTTCAATATTATGGGACACATCAAAATAAGCCAAATCAGAATTCATCTTATTGAAAATATTGAAAATGATAGGCTACAAATGGATTGACCCCTTGTGATAGAAATTAATTAATTAATTAGTCAAGTTATTAATTAATCAATTTATCATGCAAAATGCGTGGTAGCACAAACAAATCACCAAACAACTAAATATGCAGTGGAAAATAAAAGACATGGTGATTTGTTTACGAATGGGGAAAACCTAACGGCAAAAACCCCACTGGGTGATTTTCAGGTCACCACTCCCGAAACTCCACTATTATCACAACAAGTGGTTACAAGTAAAGGAATCCCAAGTACCTTACCAACCTATAGTTGAACCCTTATCCTAATACCCAATTGGACTTGTTCTGTAGTGACAGTTCCCCCTTTTGATGCACGTCTCCCAAGTACGTGACTAACCCATGCTCAGATCCCAGTACGCGACTTCAATCACCAACTAAGAAGGTTGTTGGCTGCAAAGTTCTTTAGTTCATCCACACGATGAAGATCAAGAAGATGCTTGGTTACGAAACACTACGGTGCAAATACACAGCAACTTCTTCACAAGAAAGAGATGAACAATGGCAAGAACTTTGTCTCCAGTCACAATTTGCTTGAACAAGGTTTGCTCAATACTTGTGCAACTTGTGAACTCTTTGACGGCCCTTAAAACAATCCTTTTATATGTTTAGGGTTAGGAGAAAAGAAGACCCAAACACATAATCAAGGATCCTAAGAAAAACAGATCAAATTGCTGTTTTCTTAAACCTCGACAGATAGAAGCTGTCGAGCATCTGTCGAGCTAGCTGTTGAGCCACGGGGCTGAAACAGCTTCTTAAACCTCGACACATGCTAGCTATCGAGCTAGCTGTCGAGCTTTAATAACTCTGCACTTTCAGCTTGTTTTCTTGAACAGACTTGAAGGCTTCAACACTTGATCTTGAAACATGGTTTCTTGAAGTATTTAAACACGTCCTAAATCTACCCAAATACAAGTAAAGTGCGTTTTGTCAAAGGATAAGCCAATTACATAAAATCATGACATATGTTCCTAACAAGTGAAATACATATGTCCTAACAATCTCCCCCTTTGACAATCCGTGACAAAACCACAACAAACAAATGAACATATAAGAGAAGTCATACATCACTTAACTCATATTCACTTGTTGAATACAATAAAATTTATCCTAACACAAACTCTTGAAAAACTTTGCAAGAAGAGAGTTTATGACAAGTAGACTTTGACAACCTATATTTCTGAAACACTTTAAACAAAACTCATCAAGGCATCTTAGTGTGAAGTAGAAATAATAGATTGTATACAAGTAATAAGAAGCATGTGTAAAAAAAGAGAAAAGAAACAACACATGTAAGAGGTAGGTGAAAGAAACAACATACATCAACATATAGAAAGAAATAAGTATAACGTATGTCATAAATATGGTCACAAAACCTAATGAACAAGAACAATGTATCTAAATAAGAAAGAAAAGAAAAGATACATAAAATCATCACTACATCCCTCAGCACTCAACAACACTCCCCCTAATTAAAATGTCCTATACTAACTCTCCCCCTAAGAATGACTACTCTCATATCCAAAACTACTCCCCCCTTTTTGTCACGAGTGACAAAGGGTAAGAGTGTCAAGTAGAAATCTCATTAGAGGAGCTAGCATCTCCATCATCAGCATCAGAAGCATCATCGTCATCACCATCAGCATCATCATTAGAATCAGAATCCACTGGAGGTGGTGGAGGAGAAACCTCTGTGATAGAGTTATAGCGAGAGAGTGGATGCAAAACAAATGTCATCACCATGTTCATGAATCTAGGACCTTTAGCAAAGGCCTTACACGGTGTGAACTGACGCTCACCCCAATCAGAAGGGCGCTTACAAAACGCAAAAATCATCTCGTCTTTGGACACAGTCCGTAGACGCTCACAACCAGGGTAGTTAGGAGACTCTACCCTAGGGACATGAAGCACATCCGCAATAAGCTGCAGTGTGACAGTGATGCGCGTACCTTGAACGCGAGTAATAAAGAGAGGTACTGAAAAATCAAAACCATGCATGTTGGAGTAAAACTCCTGGATCAGCACAGTCGGACAAGTGACCGGGACGTCACATAATGACTTCCATCCCCGACTGTGAATGACTGTGGGAAGGTTAGTGTTGGCGAAGTCCGCCAAAATGACTCGGCATTCCGAATGAACACCTCGTCGAGAAAAGTTCTCCGAGAAGTCCTTTTGGGCATCGTCATCATGGAACCGAAGATGAGACGGAGTAGGATCAGAAGTCGATGCCCTAGAACGCAAAGGGTTCTGGGACGGAGCTGACTTACGCTTAAGTGCCATAGACACGACCAACGTAAACAGAAAGAGAGGGAGAGAGAGAAGTAGACAATCAGAAAAGCTCCAAAACAATTCAAATATAACAAGTATATTGAAAATGGAGTACGTATGCATAGGAAATGCATGAACATGAGACATGCAAAAGAAATTGCATCATGGGCTCAGCCTAATCCAATCCTACCAGCACACAATCAATTGCACACATCTAAAATGCATGATAATACTGCTATTATGCTAATGTGATGCAATGCATAAGATTTTAAACTCATTTAAGTGAAAACCCATCCCAAAATATCAACAAAAACTCATCAATTTTGAAAAACCCCAAAACCTAGGTTTCAAAACATGAAATGCATGAAAATGAAGGAGTTTAGAAGCTTACCAAGTGAGGAAAGACCTAAAAAAGATTGAAAAACACCTTTGGAAGAGGTTTGGAATGAGAGAGATAGTGTTTGGGACATGAACAGGTGTGGACAGATCGAGAGAGATCAAAGAAATGAGAACTGGATCGCGAAGAGAGAATATATAGATCCTCAGTAATTCTCGACAGATAGAGGTGTCGAGAGGTGTCGAGACATCTGTCGAGGAAGGTGTCGAGAAAAACAACTTCGACAAATACAGCTATCGAGAAGGTGTCGAGGAACACAATAAAGACACAAGAACAGAAGCTCGATTGATCCACCAGCTGTCGAGAAGCTATTGAGGGTCTAGGAGATTTCTCGTTCGATCCACCAGGTGTCGAGAAGTAAGCGAGATTGCGATAAGAAAAAGCTTTAAGAAGCTCGACAGATAGCAAGGTATCGAGGAGGTGTCGAGCTAGCTTTTAAAAACAGTTTTTCGAGAAGAGAAAAACACAGATATGAATGCAATCAAGCATGCAACTCAACTAATGATCCAATCAACATATTAAGCTCTCAAAAAAATCTCTCAACAAAGATTTTAAGCCCATGGATCTTCAAAAACACACGCACACACTAAATAAGTCTAACCAATTTTATATTTCAAAAATAAGTTAAGACAGTTTAGTGAGTATACATTAACACATGTAAAACTTGTGATGGCCAAATCACATTGTACCTACACATGTATTAAGAGTAGCAAAGAATATTGCATGTCGTGTGTGAAGAACATCGCAAGAATGCAAATGTGTTAACATGTTATGACAATTTGAGATATGAGTAAATCACTTTAACTCACACACAATCATAACTGTTTGATGGGGATTATCACCTTCGAGGTACATCCTATAACTCCCACATCTCCTAGAAAACACGCTTGCAATCATATTTAAAGCATTTTTTATCTTTTATCTTTTGATTTATCTTTGCATATTTTTCTTTTAAGCAAATCATGCATGGGCATATAAGAGATAGAAAAGAAATACCCAATTATGTTAAGCATTTGACATTCCAATTTTGCTATGCCAAAGCACCCAAATGTCATTCATGATTGGCGGGCAATAGTGGTGAGATGGTTATTTATGTCTTTCTCTTAGGATTTTCTAATCCTTCCCGTCAAAAAGAGTGATACGAGTGTTAAGTATAAGAGATAACTTAATTTTACTCATCACAAACAAGAGCCACAAACTCACTTGCTTAGTTGTGCATAGAGATGCTCATCTAAGCTACAAGAGATACAAAGTTTAGAAAACTTTGTTTCAATGGCCATCCAAGGTACACAAGTATCAATGTACACAAAACACACACTGTTTTTGTATTTTTCTGATTTTTCAATTTTTTTTATATGAAAAACAAAACAAAGCAAAACTGAAAAATTAACTAAACAAAAACAAGTTAAGCACAGCATAAAATCTAGACTGACTCAAAACATGAAAGCAAAACACACAAATAATGCAAACAAAAACAAAACAAAAAAGAGAAGAAAGTGATAGAATCACTTGGAGCCCTTTTCCTTTCACTCTTTAGAAGAACCTTTCCTTTGATTAAACCCTTGAACCAACGGTGAGGGAGAAGAATTGAAACCGTTCAAATTCGAAAGGAACATGAGGGTTTTGAGAAGATTTCCAAAGGGAGCAAGAGAGGATTGAAGCTGATTCTGGCTTCCAGATGCTATCATGCCGTTGCTTTATTGAGTGACAAGCCACTTATAGCAATTTGGTCGAGTATGACCTGCAGCTCCACAATGATGACAGAGATCCTGCTTCTTCTATTTAGGCTTTTGAGAGTTAGCCTTTTTAGCCTTAGGGTTCTTAGCTTCTTTCTTATCTTGCTTAGTGGTGCTCCTAAGATAGATTTATTCTTATCTAAGTTCTCACTAGCTAAAACAGTTTTAACATCATTGTTCTCAATTTCAACATTATTAGCAGGAGGAACAAAAACAGTAGAACTAGTAGAAGCAATATTAGAGGAAGAAAGACCATACCCTAAACCTGTTCGATCGGAAGCAGATTTCTGAAGATTTAGCATCTCATCAAGCTTTGCACTTGAAGTCCTCTCCAATTGAGCTCTAACTTGAAATAGCTCCGCTTCAAACTTCTTGGTCTTCTCAGCCAAGAAATTGTTCTCGAATCTCAGTGCTCCAATAGTCTGATTAGTCTCATCAAACTATTGGGATTAGTGCCCTTAAATCCTATTGTCAGATGCTATGTATGATATTATGTATGACATTATGTATGACTTAATATTGTGTTTAATAAAGTTGTTTTATTATTATCTGAAATAATGGTAACATGAATATTCGGACATTATCATATAGTCCATGAGATGCATAGTATGTGATTTATGTGATTTAGTCACAGAAGATATAAGTCACAAGTTCTTTGTAAACTAAGAATTGTAGTTCGTAGTCGGTGATGAAATTGGGCGTTTCATCTGCGAAGACTATAACATATCAATTACGATGATTTGTCTTGATCATGGAAGTGGAGACTTCTAGTTGATATGTTGATATGTTTTAGGAGTTAAGACATATTGCACTGGACCGCTGTGAGATTTATTATTCTCCTAACGACTGTCAATTGAATAATAAATCTCACGACTTCTATTCACATGAACTCTTAAATCCTGAGAGAATAATGGACATGATCATGAAGTGTAGGTTGCTTTGATATATCAGGAGTGAGATCTAAAGTAACGGTCAAAACCTTAGTATGTTGGGCAATCACATTTAGTGTTGATGGAACATATATTCTCAAGATGGAATTCATAGTCTCTTAACGGAGATAGAAAATATTCCCTTGAGAGAAGTTTAATGGGTTTGTTATTCAGAGAGTTAGGCCTAACCACTTTAGTAAGACTAAAGTATATATTTATGAAATTGGATTTCATAAATATATGGTGAATAACTTAAAAGGATTAAACCGGGTACTCAAGGATTAAGATGTAGTAATTCACAAAGTGGTAGTCTTCATTCATGACTTTGTGTTACTACGAATATTTTATGAAGGGGTTGCATGTACAATAAAGTGTTGGGATATAATTTATTCATAAGGCCTAGAGTACAATTATATTTATATAGTGGTATTAAATATAATTAATGGTAACTTTGGACTTGTCAAGAGTTGATAGAAAAGCCCAGGGCCCATTGGAGCTAGAGTCCTATTTGTTCCCTTTTGGTCCCACTCCAAGCCACACATTAAAGCCCAATTGGAAAGGCCTAAAAGGCTAGCCCAGTTAGATAATCAGTTATATGGAGAGAAACATACAGAATTTGTAAGAAGATGATTTTGAATGTGTGTGAGTGTTAGACACTCTTTCATTCTCTCTAGAACAAATACACATAACTGATTGAGAGACCACACATCTTGGGCATCAAGTGGAATTGGCGTGAAGATTAAAAGTGTTCCCAAGGGCTTCTGATCTTCGGTTTTGAATTTCACCGCATCAAGGTACACTCTCTTGTTCTTAATTCTGAAATTTATATAGCACATGTTATCAATTACGAATGAAGTAGATTTGTTAATTTTCTGCTGCGTACATGCATATTTCCATCACAAACTTTGTGGATAGCTCTTCACGATCAAGTTCCACATCACTGAGCTTCTTGGTGGCCAGCCTAAAAAGTTTCTCATGTTTTTCAGAAACTTTTTATAGTTTTTCATAGGCTGTATGGATATCATCTTGATCATCCATTTTCTCAAAATTTGACTCCACTAAGTCCTCTTCTTCATCCACACTTTTAACAATCCCTTCAGTAGGATTGACAGTGGCAATGAAGGCATTCAAGATTCCGTCATCCTCATTGTCGGAATCTTCCTCAGGCTCGGTGTCGCTCAAAGTAGCAGCAAGTGCCTTGCTCTTCCCAATGCTCTTGAGATATGTAGGACACTCATGTTTCATGTGACCGAAGCCTTGACACCCAAAGCACTTAGGTCCTGCTAGAACGGTGTATTGATCGCCATCCCTTGCATCCTTCTTCCCTTTATCTTGACTCTTGAATTGAGAAGAACTGGATTACCTATGGTCCTTGTCGAAACCTTTTCCATTGGCGTTCTTCATAAACTTCTTGAACTGCCTGGTGATGTAGGAATTCATCTTGGAATCTTCATCGTCTGAAGACTCATCTGTGTCACTGTTCTTGGCCTTCAGTGCCATGCTCTTGCTCTTGCCTGACTTACCAATCCTTGTTAACCCTTGCTCGTAAGTCTGCAGATTACCAACCAGCTCTATCAAAGGAATCTTGTCAATGTCCTTTAATTCCTCAATCCCCGTAATCTTGGCATGGAATCTCTCAAGCAGAGATCTGAGCACCTTTCTCACAATCTTGGGTTCAGGAATGGTTTCCCCAAAATTGAAAGCTGAGTTCACTATGTCCTTGAGCTTGGCATAGAACTCATCGAACGACTCATCTTCCTTCATCTTAATCTCTTCGAAGCTTGTAGTGAGCCTCTGTAGCTTCGAATCCTTGACAGCCTTTGTTCCCTCATAGGATGTCTGGAGAATGGTCCATGCCTCCTTAGCAGTTTCAGTAGAGGATATCTTCTTGAACTCCTCATTTGTGACTGCACTGAATAAAGCATTCAATGCCCTACTGTTGAAGTTTGCCGCCTTGATTTTTGCATCATCCCAATCGGTCGGCACTTTTGTAGGCTTAGTCCAGCCTATCTCCAAAGCTTGCCACACCTTCTTATCTAAAGACTGCAAGAAAGCTCTCATGCGTATTTTCTAGTATGCATAGTTAGTGCCATCAAATAAAGGAGGTATAATTAATGATTGTCCTCTATCCATGACAAACAGGGGTCAATGGATCAACATAGCAAAGATTAATACCTAATCAGAGTGTGCCATCTCTGATACCACTTGATAAGCCACAAACGAATTGACCCCTTGTGATAGAAATTAATTAATTAATTAGTCAAGTTATTAATTAATCAATTTATCATGCAAAATGCGTGGTAGCACAAATAAATCACCAAACAACTAAATACGCAGCGAAAAATAAAAGACATAGTGATTTGTTTAGGAATGGGGAAAATCTAACGGCAAAAACCCCACCGGGTGATTTTCAGGTCACCACTCCCGAAACTCCACTATTATCACAACAAGCGGTTACAAGTAAAGGAATCCCAAGTACCTTACCAACATGGTGATTTGTTCCCCCTTTTGATGCACGGCTCCCAAGTACGTGACTAACCAATGCGCGGATCTCAGTACGTGACTTCAATCACCAACTAAGAAGGTTGTTGGCTGCAAAGTTCTTCAGTTCATCCACACGATGAAGATCAAGAAGATGCTTGGTTACAAAACCCTACGGTGCAAATACACAGCAACTTCCTCACAAGAAAGAGATGAACAAGGGCAAGAACTTTGTCTCCAGTCACAATTTGCTTGAACAAGGTTTGCTCAATGCTTGTGTAACTTGTGAACTCTTTGACGGCCCTTAAAACAGTCCTTTTATATGTTTAGGGTTAGGAGAAAAGAAGGCCCAAACACATAATCATGGATCCCAAGAAAAACAGATCAGATTGCTGTTTTCCTAAACCTCGACAGATAGATGCTGTCGAGTATCTGTCGAGCTAGCTGTCGAGCTACGGGGCTGAAACAGCTTCTTAAACCTCGACACATGCTAGCTGTCGAGTTTTAATAACTCTGCACTTTCAGCTTGTTTTCTTGAACAGATTTGAAGGCTTCAACACTTGATCTTGAAACATAGTTTCTTGAAGTATTTAAACACGTCCTAAATCTACCCAAATACAAGTAAAGTGCATTTTTTCAAAGGATAAGCCAATTACATAAAATCATGACATATGTTTCTAACAAGTGAAACACATATGTCCTAACAGAAAAGTACATTGGGACTTGCATTACAAAATTTCTTTTCCCTACTCTTAGAAAACCCAACCCAAGTCCAATTATTAAGTTGCCCTATAGCAGGCATGATGAATTATGTTTTCTTTCATTTTCAAGGCTTGCCGCTCTTCCCCTCGTCCTCCTTTTCGAACAAATCCTTCAGCTCAGTGGACCAGTCCTTATCTTGCAGCGGCTTCCATATGTGCGTAGCCTTGGTTATGTCATACAGAACCTCACCCTTATTGGGGAAATCTATTTCTACCTCATTGAAGAACCAGTCGCTGTCGTCTTCACTCTAATAGCTGATCACCTCATCATCTCCTTCCCCTTCTTCTTCATCTCGAGTTAGCATGAGGTATTGATTGTCGTAGGAAGAAGGGTCCATGTCGCATTCAAGCATGAAGCGAGATGGGGTGACTTGAGTTGTCCCTACCTTCAAGGTCCATTCCAGCCAGTCATGATCTTCCCAAGATCCTGTGTCTCTCGATTCAGAGAAGTCATTAACATGGGCCTTTTTGAAAGTCCATGGTCTGGGAGTGCTTTTAAATTGTGGCATAAAGTTGGGTAGAAGCAGGCGGACCTTCCCCTCTATCATCACCCGATCGATGTCCTTTTGAGTAAGCTCTCTTTGTCCATAGTTAGCCTTGTTTCCTTCATCCTCTTCTTCTCCTTCCTTGAGTACTTCTTCTATCTTGGAAAGGCGACTTATTATTTTCTCAAAGGCCTTGCCTCGCACCTCTACTCTCTCGAATATCTCCTGCATGAAGGCTTCTTCACTCAAAGCATTCATCCCCTCTTGGAACATCTTGCCTTCCATTGGACTTGAATTAGAGTGGGAACTTAATCTTTGATTTTTGCATGCAATGGTTCATGAAAAGAAGTCCCTTTTTCATTAAGTCCATGTCCCATTTAAAAACGTTCTTTCTTTTATTCTTAGATGTTCTTAGAAAATCTTTGAATCCATTTTAATGAAGGCCCAATTACAAAGTTGCTCCCTTTTCTTTCATGGACCTTGCCCCTTGTTTCATTGAGTATTGGTCCATTTACAATAATGCTCTCATCTTACTCTCATGGGCTTCCATTAGAATGTACTTAGAGATTTTTAACCCTTTGTCTCAAACATGGGCCTACAATATATTCATCATTTTTTTTTGAAGTAGTCCTCTAGCTAGAATATATTGTAGCACTCCTCCATGAAGTTCTCATCATTTTGGGCCTAGGAATGCAATAAAGAGGCCCAAGATTAGGGAAATTCATATTGACTTTGTAGGATTTTGGATGCTAAGTCCATAGCATACTTGTTATCTTAGGCCCAAAGTCTTCTTTTTCAAAGGGTTTTTTGATTTGGGCTTACGATAGCAATTAGGCTATGGTCTTATGAACCTTTCAAGTTAAGATATACCCTTTAGATTTAGGGACAAGCCTCTTATATGTGAGAACTTCTTTTGGTTTGTCCCTTTTGTCTTAGGGTATGTCATAACTTTAGGGTCATCCTCCCAAATTTTACATCTTTTATTTGTTCTTTTAGAATTAGGTGAGCACAAGATATATGGTTGAACAAAGAAGAGATATATAAAGGGTATCCTCTTTTGATTGGGTCTAGGATATCTCTAAGTGTGGGTAAACTTTTCTAAGGCTAAAGGGTTAGATAAGTAGGTCACTCATAACTAGGTGGGCCATGATTCCAACCGAGGGCCTAAGTGGACCTTTGTGGATTGGTGGCAAACCGTTAACATACTCAAAGCCCATCATAGGCAATGACACATATTGTGAGTTGGTGGGATGAACTTTGAAAGACTTGGGCCCGAATAGAGTCTTCCATCTTCCCACTCATCACCAACCAAGGTTTAAGGGACAAAACAAACCAAGTGATTTATGTGTGCAACAAGTATTGAATAAGCCTTTATTAAGGTTAAGACATAGAACACATAGGAATTAAACTCACAATCCCTGGTGGAGTTGCCTTTGTGGACACAACGGGGAGTCGCCACCTAGTTTTTGCAATGGCCTAGGAACCATATATATAGTGTCCTCTCAAGGAATGACCTTTTGATCTTACTTCTAGAGATATGGGTTTAGAGTTAAGGTACTGTCTTGGGAAGGTGTTAGGCATCCAAAACTGCCCAATCCTAAGGTTGGCTTCCCATCATTGTGTCTTATGTCTTAACCCTATTAAAGGCAAACTCAATATTTGTATCTAACTCACACACACGCTAGCATACATCTAACAATCAACATGGCATCAATCATCCCTAACCATACATCTATCATGGCATACCCTAGCATTCATCTAATAAACAAACTATCATCCATCTAGCATACATGTTATGGCATCAAAGCATTCATCACAACATAAACCTTAATCATACATCTAATCATGCTTCATCACAAACTCTATCATTATATCATCATATCCATCCAAGGCAGAAACATGTGAGCATTAAGAGGTCCAAACAAACATGTGAGAAATCACAACTTCATCAAACAAGCATATGCGCATCTAAACAAAACCCTACTTAAAGATGCATGTTCATGTGAATGCATGACTTACCTTTACTTACCTTGCAGCAATTTAGCACCTATGGCATTATGCATGAGCAGATGAATGTGTGATCATGGTATTGAAATAAGGACAATACAAAAACAAAACCTAATCTAAGCATGTGAAGGAAAACATCTAATTAAACATGTGAAACATAAGCTTTAAAAACAAAAAAAAACAAAAAAAAACCAAAAAAAAAAAAAAGGAAAAAGGGCCTAAGCAGAAGTATGCATGTGAAAGTAGAAGCAAAAATAGAAGAAAACAAAATTAGGGTTTCTGGGTTGGTTCATGCGTACGCATGAACAACCCTGTGTGCGCATGATCAAGCCTTCATTCGCAGCCTTAATTACGCGCATGTGGGTTTCTGCCCAAAAACCCTAAAAACGTAGAAAATAGAGAAAGATTTAAAACACAAATTCTAGCAACCCAACATTCTTAAAACATAAAGAAAACATAAACCTAGCCTAAGCAGACATGTTATTAGCACAAAAAAAAAAAAAAAAAAAAAAAAAAAAAAAAAAAAAAAAAAACAAAGTAAAGATAGAATTAAAAGCAAAAAATAAAAGAAAGGTTAAAAAAAAGGATAACTCAAAGCAAAAGCTCTTACGCGCATGTGGGATTTGTCTGTTTTTTTAAATGGTACCACGTATGGCTATTTATATTGTGAAAATGGGGGGTTTGGAACGGATCCTAGAGATGTGGGATTCATTCCAAATCTCAGTCTTTAATGCAGAAAACTTGCTTTTCTGGTGCTTCTGAAACCCTACTTGCGTGCATGGACTTTACCCCCCTATAATATAATTTTTGATTCTGCTTATTTATTGGCTTTGAATGTTTTTATTTTGGAAAATAGTGAAGAAACTTTCAATAATTAGGAATTGAAGGACATGTAGAACTTATAAAAGAAGAAACCCAATCTGTTAACCTGGGAACCGATGATGAACCTAAGATGGTCCAAATTGGCTTAACTTCCTCTAAGAAGGATGCACTAGTCACATTGCTGAAGGAATTCAAAGAGGTGTTTGCTTGGTCATACGAGGATATGCCAAGGATCGATACAGATATAGTGCAACATTGCATTCCAACAGACCCAACCATGAAGCTAGTCTAGCAAAAGCTGAGAAGGATGAAGCCAGAATGGACTCTTAAGATCAAGGAATAAGTTGAGAAATAGTACAATGTGGGATTCTTGAGGGTGGTAAACTACCCAGAGACCTTAATAAAGCCAACCCTAAGGATGATTTTCCTTTGCCTTGTATTGATATTTTGGTTGATAATACGGTGGGACATGCATTGCTGTCATTCATGGATGGCTTTTCAGGGTACAATCAGATAAAGATGGCTCCACAAGACATGGAAAAAACATCCTTTATTACTCCATTGTGGACCTATTGCTACAAGGTCATGCCATTTGGCCTTAAGAATGTTGGTGCCACTTAACAATGGGCAACCACTACTTTATTGCATGATTTGATACACAAAGAAGTTGAAGTTTATGTGGATGACATGATAGTAAAGTCCAAAGACCGTGAATGTCACATACTAGCTTTACAGAAGTTCTTCGAATGGATCCGATTCTACAAGTTATGGTTGAATCTAAAGAAATGCACTTTCAGTGTGACGTCAGGAAAATTGTTGGGGTTTATGGTAAGCCAGAGAGGAATTAAGGTAGATCTTGAGAAGATCAAGGCAATTGTAGAAATGAAGCCTTCAAGGATTGAAAAAGAGATTCGAGGGTTTTTAGGGAGGATACAATACATAAGTAGGTTCATAGCCCAGCTCACCATGGCATGTGAACCACTTTTTCAATTGCTTAAAGAAGGAAGTTCCTATAGTATGGAATGAACAATGCCAAGAAGCTTTTGACAAGATTAAGAGTTACTTGATGAAGCCATAAATACTGGTTCCACCAGTACCCAAAAAGCCATTATTGCTATATCTCACAACCACAGATACAACAATGGGGGCTTTGCTTGCTCAATATCTAAAGAAGTCTAGGAAGGAGAATGCAATTTACTATATTAGCAAGAATATGATGGCCTATGAGGAGAAATATTCAGCACTTGAGAAGATATGTGTGGCGCTTGTATGGGTACCCAAAAACTCAGACATTATATGCTTGCCTTCTAAGTTTTGTTGATAGCTAGAATGGACCCTTTGAAATATTTGATGGAGAAGCTAGTGCAAAACGGGAAGACAGCTAAATGGGTTCTGCTTTTGTCAGAATTTGATATCAAGTATGTGACTCAGAAAGTCACTTAGTTCGTTCAGACTAATATCATTCGTCGATATGGAAAACTGCATGAAATTATCATAGATAATGGGCTGCATTTCAAAGGAGAAATGGAAAAGCTACTTCGAGAATTCAATATTCAGCACCACAAATCATCACCTTATTGTCCTCAAACGAGTGGAGTAGTTGAGGCTACAAACAAAAATATAGGGCAAATTTTGAAGAAGAGCACGAAGAACTACAGGAATTGGCATTTATAGTTACCCTATGCACTTTGGGGGTATAGGACATCAATTCGTTCATCCACAGGAGCCAACCCTTATTTGTTGGTGTATGGGATGGAGGTAGTCCTTTCCATTGAGATGGGTGTTCGTTCATTGAGAATAGTATTGGAGAGTGAAATCCCATAAGTGGATTGATTGCAAAGTAGATATGATCAGCTATGCATGATGGATGAAAAGAGGCTCAAAGCCTTATATCACATCCAAGGTTACTAGAGGAGACTCAGAAAAGCTTTTGACAAGAAGGTAAGAGCTAGAGATTTGAAGATAGGAGACTTAGTGTTGAAAGAGATTTGAGCCCCAATAAAGGAAACAAATGGGAAATTTAAATAGAATTGGGCAGTGTTAGGAAAATATATGGAAAAATATAGTTTTGTATCTCATACAAAAACACGCAACGGAGTATAAATGGATCTACTTCATTCATGAGAGATAACATGCAACATCTAAATTTAGAAACAAAGAATAAAAAGGCATACCTTGGTGCAGCCAAATTCAAAACAAATGAAGATCGAACTTGGGAAGACTTTCAATCTTCACTCCAATTCCACAATGTGCCCAAGATGTGTGGTCTCTCAATCAGTTCTATACGTATTTGTTCAAGAGAATAACCAAGTGTATCTAAAGAAAAGACTTTGAATCTTTCTCTCTTTTAATCATACGTATCATTCTGCACTTAGTAGTTACTTTATTTAATAACTCTTATTAAATAAATAACTGATTACCTAATTGGGTTAACCTTTTGGGCCAGCCCAATTGGGCTTAAGTGTGTGGCTTGGAGTGGGACCAAAAGGGATAAATAAAGCTCTAGCTCCAATAGGCTTTGGACTTATCTGTCAACTCTTGACAAGTCCAAAGTTACCATTAATTATATTTAATACCATTATATAAATATGATTGCACTCTAGGCCTTATTAATAGATTATATCCCACGACTTTGTTAAACATTTAACCCCTTTATGAAAATATTCGTAGTAATACAAAGTCATAATATGTAACTGTCACTTTGAAAATTATTACCTCTTGATCCTTGAATACCTTAATCCTTTAAGTTATTCATATATATATTTTATGAAATCTAATTTCATAAAATATAAACTTTAGTAACTCTTTACTAAAGTGGTTAGGTCTAACACTCTGAATAACCAAACTCATTAAACTTATCTCAAGGGAATATTTTATATCTCTATAAAGAGACTATGAATTCCATCTTGAGAATATGTGTTCCTTCAACATTACGTGTGGTTGCCCAATATAGTGAGATTTTGACCATTTGTCTAGATCTCACTCCTGATATATTAAAGCAACCTACATTTCATGACCTAGTTCACTATTCCCTCAGGATTGAGAGTTTATGTAAATGATAAGTTGTGAGATTTATTATTCATTTGACAGTTGTTGATAGAATAATAAATCTCAGCGGTTCAGTTCAATATGTTTTATACACTTAAAACATATTAACATATCAACTAGAAGTCTCTACTTCCATGATCAAGACAAATAATCTTAATTGACATGTTACAGTCTTCGCAGATGAAATGCCCAATTTCATCACCGACTATGAACTAAGATTTTGAGTTTACAAAGAACTTGTGATTTATATCTTCTGTGACTAAATCACATAAATCACATACTATGCATCTCAAGGACTATATGATAATGTCCAAACATTCATGTTACCATTATTTTAGATAATAATAAAACAAGTTTATTACATAGAACATAATGTCATACATAATGTCATACATGGCATACAATAGGATTTTAGGGCACTAATCCTAACAAGCAGGTCCATATATTATCAAGCAGATATATTCTAGGGGAGTAGTGAGGTTGATGGACTTAGATGCAAGCCCCTTTACCGAGTCAACCAATATGGATTAACTGAAGAAATACCACGTCTGAGGTGGTAGTCTGAAGAATGGCCACGTTTGAAGTGGTTGTAGATTATTTCATTTTTCTTTCTTAGGTTTGTCCAAAAAAAAAAAAAAAAAAAAGAATGGCCTGCTTGGTTGAAAACTAGAAAGGGCAACATAGGCAAAAATTAAGGCTAAAAACAAAAACAAAAAAGGAAAGGTAGATTGAAAACCCGAAAGGGTGATCTACGCAAAAGGAGAGTAAATAAAAAGAAAGTGAGAGAGCCTGCTAGGTTGAAACCCGAAAGGGCGGGCTAGGCAAAAATTAAGGCAAATAAAGTGAACTATGTGATGACCTGATCCTTCTACCAAGGAGGTATGTTGGCAACCATATATTGGTCCGGTCACAACTTACCTAAACCCACCATTCATCCATCAAGTATTTGAGAAAATAAAAAAGGTTTTGCCAGATCAAACCATTTCATTCCACTAACACAAACCATGTCATTTCATCAATATAAACACAAACCTTAAACATAAACCCAAACCTTAAACAAGACAAAAACCCTAAACAAAACCATAAAAATGGATGTCCTAAATAATTCCTAAAGCTAAAAGGTTTCAAACTAACTTCTTAAATAAACACGCTCAAAGCAAAAAAAAATAAAAGAATCAGATCTTCTTCAGCTTTTTCTTCTGCGACCAGTCATTTGTTCCATTTGTAGCAAATGACCCGTCATCTCTATCCCTTCTCTTGAATTCATAGTTGTCATCCTCTTGCTTACTTTTGCTGTCCCTAAGAAACTGTTATCTCATAGAAACCATGCCAGTCTCTCTATCCACAATCCTATGCACTAGTCAATTAGAGTATTCCATGGTCATCCTGTGAAAGTGAACTTTAACAAATGATTGATCTACCCGGTCAGCCATGTCCAAGCCTAACAGCATGTTCCTTACAGAAGTAGGAGTTGTGTCCACAGGGATAAAAGGTTTTCTTCCTCTACCACTAGGCATCCCTTGCTCATACTGGAATTGTCTCAAAAGTTTGTTGGCCTTGTAAAAAGTTGCCCTTCTTAAGCCAACTAAGAAGATATGATATGATCTCGAAGATGGTATCAGGGGAGGAGGACACTTCCACCAATAATAGTTCCAACGAATTTAAAGACTGGATTTCTTTTCTAAAAATTTCATCCAATCTTTTTCAGTTTGACACTTGGTCTTGAGAATAGCCCTGCTGGGGAAATTATTAGGACCATAATTGGTAACAGTGGGTGTAGCTATCATGTCTAGTCTTTCCATCAACCATATCTGCAAAGTCAAGGGACTTCCAAGGAATTATAGTGATTCTCCACCAAGAAATACAGACTCCAACCCTGAAAGAGTTTCTACCAAGATCAGAGAAGAAGGATTATCACCATCCCTAACTTGACCCACAATTCCTATAGCTCGAGCATCTATAAAGCAAGGTCTTCCAGAGCAAAGCAAGAACTCTCCCATGAAGCAAAGAGCTAAGCCAAAGTTTTTCTGCAAGTTGTCAGACATACCATGAGTACGTCTATAAATAAGCCTTGTAACAGCTGCATGAAGATTTACCATATGGCCTTCAATCATGCTATTGGTAATTGAAATAGAAAGGCCTAGGGCATCAGATAAAATTTTCCTGTACTTGGGATCACAAGAAATTACTGCAGATTTTTTGCCGAACTCATAACCCCGGATGGCAGAAAATTCTTTGATAGTAGGAAAAAGTTCAACAGTATTAAATCGGAATACATGATCTTTAGTATCCCAGAACTTTACGGTGGCACGGAGAAATTCCCATTTGATCTTGACATTCCTTAAAGATTTGGTCCCTTTTAGTTTGAAGGCAGTGAAATTGGTCTTGGTAGCAAAATCAAAGATATGAACGACCAACTATTGATATCATGAGCGATTGAATGAGAAGGATTTTGATTGTTGGCCATGAATGATTCTTCTGTGTGATTGCTATCGTTTGATTGTTTGCATATTTAATGCAAAGATAGGTTTTTTCTAATCTCTAACCATGTTTAAATAAGTCTAGAGAGTTTGAAGTTGACTAGGAAAATGTTTCATATTCCAAAACAGATAAAAAATTTTTCAAAAAAACCCAAAAATGCGTCAAAAAGCACGAAAAGTTGGGTTAAAATTGGGCATGGCAGTTGGCACTCCACAAGTTCTGGTGGCACTCTAAGAGTGCCATTTGGCACACAGTCCCACAAAGGACAGTTCGACTTATTTCGAATTCTGGGGCACTTTTTTGGTTCATTTTGACTCTGTTTTCACTCCAATAAAGGTAATTGTGCAATAAAAATTCTCAAAGATTCACATTGATTGTCAAACTAGGGCATTTGGTCACGCCTCATTCTTTTTTTTTTTTTTTTTAAATCATCATCATCATCATCAGTTTCAAAAAAAAAAGAAAAGAAAAGAAAAGAAAGGGAAATTAACCAAATCAATTTTTTTTCAAAATCATGCATTCATTTTCTAAACTAGGGCCATTCGGCCATGCCTTATTCCCCTTTCTGACAAAATCAAAAATCAATCATCTCTTTTCCAGAAGAAACCTTTTTCTTTAAAAAATCACCATGCAAAAATTTCCAAACTAGGGGCATTTGTCTGTGCCTCAATCTAGTGAGCATAATCATGTCAAGATTGGTCAGATAAGTTCAAATTGTTGCACTACAAAGCTTCATCAGGTGAATTATAAACTTGTCTCATCTAAATCCTAACAAGACCAAAGTTGTCTAAGGTCAAAGAGCTAATATAGAAAATTAGTATAAATTATCTGACTAGGGAATATTTTGTCTCTTGCAGGAAAATCAAAATACAAGTCAAGCATTATTTGGACTTCGAGTCCGCCGGCGGGAAGATCTTCTTCGCCCACCTCTAGAAGAACTACCCTTTATGTCTCCTTGCTGCTCTTGACCTGCATAAAAATGAGGTTCTTGCTACCTATTATGCAGTTCAAGGTTCTTGATTCTTTCTTCCAATGCTCTTATGTTGGCCTCAGCGTTTGCCATTCGATTGCTCTACAAAATCATCAAAGACAAGTGTTAAGTCCATTACTATGAATCTCAAGCAAAAGTCAGTAAGGGAGTGTCATCTTTTACCCAGTTCACTTCATTGAGCACATATTGGGAGGATTGTGTGCGTGAAACCAGCTGCAAGCCTCCAATCATTCACATGCTTTCCTCCATGAGATCAACGCCAACCTGGAACATAAGGCTTCAAATTTAGAAACAGTTGAACAGACCAAGAACATAAGACAAAAGGCTAAATGCTGAGAAATATATCGAGCCAGTCCAAGGAACATTCAGAGTATATTTCGGCCGGTCTAGATCCACAAAGCTGTAAGATCCATCAGAATTCATTATCTCATATTGCCATGCCAAAAAATTGGGATATGCCTCCACAAAAGAGGCAGAAGGACCACCAACATTGCTAAGAGGAGGACTCTCAGCTCCAGATGACGAAGCCTAAAGATGCAACATTCAGACATTTTCATAAATGACAAAATGACAAAAATGATGCAAGCTATAATGCAAATTAATTTGGAAAAGAAAGAAGTTCACCGATGCTCCTGAGGTATTAGCTAAGCAACCCTGTAAGTAAGCTTTGACAAAGTCAAGATAGTCCCCTAGTGTCCCAAAAATGATGTGGCCAATCCTTGCACGGCTATTTCTTCATTAGTCAGAAGGTCTGCCAACCAGATTGAAGGACAAGGATGGGCAGGGATCGTTTCAGGAGGGTACACGTGTTGAACTTAAGCAAGCACCCAGTCTCCGAGATACCAGCACCTACCATGGCCACATTCAAACAAGACCTGACGCTCATTCAACTCCCGAGCCCATGCACATTCAACATGCTCCTCGCATCCAAGCCAAGGGTCCAAGGACATCTAAACATCACAAAGAACCCAAAATGAAAAGAGAAGACATACCTACACAAAAAAACAACCAAACCAAACTTCCACCGAGGAACCAAAAAATAAAACTCACATCCTCGGTGTCTAAGTTGTCAATCACTATCTGCCAAGCTTGCAAAGAACGCTTGGGGGACGTCGACAAACTGTACTTAGGCATCCAATGAAGAAACCTTGGAAATACATCATCAACGTCTTCCAAAAGTTGTGGACCAACCCCGAAATATCCATATATCTAAACCTGCGAAAAAAAAAATCATCATCAATAAATGTCAACAACACAAATAACCTTTGCAAAATATACCTGACCAAGAATTTAAATTTTACCTACCAAACGAATGGTGCACCTCCTAGGCTTGAAAGACTACGTCGAGAAAGCTGAGTCATAAAGTGTAAGAGGGTCGCATAAGCCATCCTACCCCAATCATAATCTTTGATCCGATTGATGTCCTTTGAGCTCCACAAATAACGTAAACTCACCGTACTCCGCAAGTCAGGACACAAGAGGGTCCCAATGAAAAGAAGCATAAACATCCAAGTGCCAGTGGCCACAGTCTTACACTTATCAATGTTAGAAAACAGCCATATTAAGGATACATTCCTACCAATGTCTTGGGGAGGGTTCACACCTAAATAGGTCTTAACTTGCATTGGTGAAATGGTGTCGTCACCCTCAATCCTCTCATCGCCCAATTTTAAGCCAGTAATGGTTGAGAAGTCATATGGTGTCAGCATTACCTCACCAATGCTTGGAAAATGGAAGGTACAGGTGGTATCCCAGAATCACTCAGACAACGTGACAAGCAACTGAAGATCCTTGTACTCAGTGGTGTTGTGATCCAAAAGAGCTTGGAAAAATGTCTTGAAGTTGGCTTCATTGATGACATTTCTAATGTTTGGGGATAGCAATGCCCACCTTTGTCTTAGTAGCTGAAGGCTACCCCGGCTCTTGAAATTCTACAACCATCAAAGAAAAAACCTCAGAAAAATAAAATCAATCCCAAAAAACTTGTCAATCATCATGATGTTCACAAAAATGCCCCGTCCCAAGAAATGTCCATTCAAAAAATCCTAGCAAAAAAGTAAAAATGCCCTTCACAAAAATTAGCCACGCCCAAATTCCATTTCACAAATTAAAATTCAACGACATCCTAACAATAGTTCAAAAAAATCTCCCATACCCATGAATTCATCTAACAATATCCCAATAATAAAAATTAAAAAAAAAATTAAAAAAAAACTGCCTTTATTTCCATAAATTCATTCAACAAGGTCCCAAACATATATCCAACCCAAAGAAATTTTTTTTTTTTCCATACCCATGAAAAATAATGCCTAAACATCTACACAAAAAAAATAAAAATAAAAAATTCCATGCCCAACAAAAATGAGTTTACTCAATCATGGCTACACATCAAATTCTCATAATTTTATACCCATAAAAAAAAATCAACCAAGATTCATCCAACAATGCCCAAAACCACATCCAATATAAAGCTCAACCAATGACCAACATTGTCCAAACTTGACAATATCAAACAACTTAACAATCCAAATATGCCCAAACAAAAGAAATCAATATGCCCACACAATAATTTCCATCCAAATCATACAATATCCAAGAACTCCCACAAGAGCAAATTACAACAAAAAATAACAATGCCTCACCATAAATTTCTCAATCAAACAACAAATCAACAAATCAACCAAAAAAAAAACAAAAAATGAGCTCACCTTGAAGTCCTTGTTGGACGGGTATGGAGCATTGGTGTTTGGGTCTTGAAGAAGTCCCTCCTCATCATTCCATTCTATGGATGGGTTATACTTTTTCCCATTAACTGTAAAAAACTTTTTCAAATAAATAAAAAAAGAAAGGGAAAGAAAAAAGAGGGAGATTTTACAAGAAAAATAAGAGAATATAGGAAAGTTTGTTTTTAAAATTTGTAAAATCCCTTAAAGAAAAAGAATAGAGAAAAAAAGAAGAAGAGAGATTTTACAAGAAAAAAAAGAAGAAAAAAAGAGAGAGAAAGAATTTCACAAGGATAAAATTGATTATTTTGGAAAAAAAAAAAAATAAGAGGGGAAAGGAAAGTTCCACACCCCTAAAACAATTGAGCGGATAAATTCTCGATCATTACAATGCTAATTCAATTTTCTTTGTCCATTTTTAGAGAAGTCCATGATTTTCAGACTGAGTGGATAAAATCCTCAGTCAATTTCCAGATTTCTAGATTGGGCGAATAAAGTTCTCAATCTTTCCAAAAGTCAGATTGGGTGAATAGAGTTTTCAATTGGCTTCTAGATTGGGCAAATACAGTTCTTAGTCACCTTAGTCTAGATTTGGCAGATAGAGTTCTTAGTTAGATTCTAGATTTTCATATTGGGTGAATAATGTTCTCAATCATTCCAAGTCAGATTAAGTGAATAGAGTTCTCAGTCGACTTCTAGATCGAGCGAATTCAGTTCTTAGTCACCTTATTCAAGATTGGGCGAATAAAGTTCTCAATCATTCCAAGTTGGATTGGGCGAATAGAGTTCTCAATCGGCTTCCAGATCGGACGAATACAGTTCTTGGTCACCTTATTCCATATTGGGCGAATAAAGTTCTCAATCATTCCAAGTCAAATTGGGAGAATACAGTTCTTAGTTGGCTTCCAGATCAGGCAAATACAGTACTCGGTCACCTTATTTTGGATTGAGCGGATAAAGTTCTCAATCTTCTCCAAATGTCCAGATTGAGCGGATATAGTTGTCAATCATCCCAAGATTCTAGATTGAGCGAATACAATTCTCAATCATGACAGACTCTAGATTAAACAAATATGATTCTCAAACATTGGTGTTCAAGCCTCTACCCAGGTTCATCAGTCATCAAGTAGATTAGATATCCACATTTCTCATTTTTTGTAAGACAGTAAAACACTAGTTCTATGTCTCAAGGTTCTAGGTTCTAGGGCTAGGAAATCTTTGAAAAATCAAACTCGATTAAATCATGGTTGCTAAAATCAGTGTCTTTGCTAAACATTGACATTCACTTTTCAAGCACAATCAATGAGGGGCATTCTATAGACACTCAATTTTGCATCCATAATTTAATCCTAGAAGTTGACTAAAATGACCATTTTAAATACCCAAAAATCATAGTTGCATTTCATGCATTAAATCATTCATCACATATCATAGAAATGATCTTGAGATTCTAACAATCTCGACGATATGCTCGATTCCCAAATCAGACCATCGGATTGAAAGAAATCACCAGATCAAGTTTTCACGGTCTGCATGCATTTTATGGGGGTGAAGCTGATCACATGTGATTAATTGAAATTAATTCTAATTGGTCAACAATTAAAATTAATTAAGTAATTTATGTGATTGGCTGTTGGATTTGATAAAAAATAAGCTAGTTTGCATAGGAATAAAATGGATAATCAGATAACAAGGGAGTTGTTGATAATTGAGTTTTTTTAATAATTATCTTTCAAATAATTATTATTTGAAGGACTTGATTATCAAAATAAAAGGGATTTTTTTTTGGAATATGAGTTGAAAATAAGTCCAAGTGCAATTCCCAACTTAGACAACCCCTAAAAAAGAGTCTAAATCGAATCGAAAGAGGAAAATGGGCTCGGCACTTCCATAGTGCCAATTGGCACAACTCCAATGCCCGGCCCAAAAACGTTCAGATCAAGCCAAAACATATCAGATTCAATTTTTTAGGGAAAAAAATTCGACCTAATTCATATCTGAACAGACCTAGCTTATTTTCTAAGCACAAAACCTCTATAAATACGAAGCTAAAATCATAAATCAAGACCCCTCTCTCCCTTTACGTTAAAGAAATTCTGGAAGCTTTGTTTTAGGAATTTCTTTTCTGTTAAGTGACCTTATTTTAGATCTCAAAGAGATTCATTCTCTTTGATCTCTAAACTAATCCCCTTCTTGTAGAATACATTCATGTAGGTATGGTCTAACTTTACTTTCCATAACATGATTTTGTTTTTATTTTACTTACAAAAACATGCTCTCATCTTTACTTTATTTTCTATGAATATGTCTTTGTTTCTTGTGTTTACATAACCATGTTTTTTAGTATGTTGTTGATTGGTTAACATGCATAGATTTAGGGTTGAATTTCTTCTTAAGATCTGCAAGAGAATTCATCATAAAAGTTCCATGTTTTTCAAAACAAAAATCAGATCTACATTTTTTCTTCATGTTTTTTAAAACAAAAATCAGATCTACAATTTTTTCTCCATGATTTTTTAGAACTAAAATCAAATCTGCATTTTTCTCCACGTTTTTCAAAACTAAAATTAGATCTACTTTTTTTTTCCATGTTTTTCAAAACCAAAATCAGATCTACATTTTTTTCTCTAGGTTTTTCAAAATTAAAACCAAATCTGTATTTTTTTTTTTATAAAATCTTATCCGTATTTTTCTCAGGAAAATCTGATTTGTATTTTTTTTTTCAGGAAAATCTAATCTGTACTTTCTTCAAAAAAACTAGATCTGTATTTCTTTTATAAAATTTGATCTGTATTTTTTTCAGAAAAAAATTTACATTTTCATTAAAAAATATACTTTCTCTCACATTTAAAAAAAAAAAATCAGATCTAAATTTTTATTAAAAATTCATTCTTTTCTTTCATGGAAACTTAGATTTAAACTTTTCATCAAGCATTATCATCAAACCCTTTTCATACAAAATAAGGTTGCAAATCTAAGGTTCTCAAATAGCATTTTAAGCCTCAGGTCTAAGATTTGACATGGCATTTGTTGTATATCATTTAATATTTTGAATATGGGTATTTAATGGTCATTTAAAGTCTAGAAGACCAGACTCTGTCTGGGTAGGATGGGTGCCTAACACCTTCCCATCCTATAACCTAGCCCCTGAACATTAGAGTCTTAGGTTGGCAGAATTAGTGCCTTATTTTATTTTGGGTAGATTGTAACTAGGAAACAAGGCTTTATATTTTTTTTACTAGATTGTAAATGGGAATTGAAGCCATGTAAAGTTCTTTCTACTGAGATGTGTATTATTCAAGATATGTTGTAATTTGTATAGTTTTCTTATTTTACTTATAAAATAAGTGGTGACACCATATGATCTCGAAGAGGGAAGGTGCCGATACCTAAACCCTTTTCTGAGAGCACTAAAAGTTCTGGTCTCTCACACATACCCTTCAGTTTCCTTTTCATAACTTCTTTAACTTTAATTTAACATTGTACCTTTCATACTCTACATCTTTAGCACAAGGCTTATAACTAAACATCTTGGTGAAACTCAAGGGATTAAAGCTAGCTCATTACATAACATATTATACATAAATGCTTCTCGAAAACCAAATATTAGCCATCCTTTTTGTTCTGTAGTGTGAGCCCTCCAGCCATTAGGCCAGGTGTGAGCGCAGCGACTTCCTCCTTAGGAAAGGGGAAGTATGCCTCGACTGAGTGGACCGGGGCAGAGAAAAGATTGGAGTTGTCACCTAGATTAGGTCTAGGAACCATTTAATAGCGCCCTTACGTGGAAGGACTAAGTCTTACTACCAGAGTATGGGTTCGGAGTTTAGGTACGGTTTTGGGAAGGTGTTAGGCACCCAAAACTGCCCAACCCGTGGGTCCGCTTTCAGTCATTGTGTCATATGTCTTAATCCAATTAAAGGCATATTCAACATTATCATTCTAACTCACACACACACTAGCATACATCTAAGCATACAACATGTCATTAATCATCCTAAAACCCAAACATACATCTATCATGGCATCACATCATCATAAACCCTAGCATGTTCCTATCTCATTACATCCAAGGCAGCAAACAAATCATGGCAGAAACCAAACATGGCAGCAAGATATATAAACAAGCATGTAACATCATTCAAGCATATCATCCAATTGGTCATGTTCATATTCATCATTAAATATGTATCCAATGCATGTTCATGTGAATGCATGACTTACATTACTGCATCTCAACACCTATGCATCAATGAATGGACATGTGAATGCATATTCATGATATTAAAGCAAGAAAAGAAAAGAAAACCCTAATCTAGCACGTAAAAGGCAAACAAAAAATCAAACAGAGGAACTAAGACTCAAAAACATAAAAGAATGTCAAAACAGAGGCATATTGTGTAAAAGAAACAAAGAAACAGAAGCAGAAAAATTCAAATTAGGGTTTCTAGGCTGGAGTATGCATGCGCATACATAAGCCTATGTACATGGGCTAGTTGTATGCCTATGCATACTTCGAGCCTGCGTGCGCATATAGAATTATGCATACGCAGACATGCCCCAAGAACCCTAACCCAGAAACTTAAGACAAAAAATAGAGCAGAAACTAAAACTAAAGAAACTATCAACCTAACATACTTTAAGACATAGAAACTACTAAACCCTAGGCTGAACAAACATATTAAGATATTAACAAAGCAGGAAAATAGATCAAAACAAAATTAAAATGAAGAAAAGAAAAGAAAAGCTTAGAACTCAATACCTCAAAACAAAAGCTCTTAGGCTTGATTTTGACTGTTCCCCTCAGTCAAATCTATTCATAATCAAACAAGGAAGTGATTAGTAATCTTAAAACTCAAAGATCATGGCCAAAAAAGGCCCCAATCAGAAAATATTGACTTAAGAATGTTTTGTTAAAAACTCCCTCTTTGATTCATTATTTCTAGTGAATCTTGTGTTTTCCTTTAAGATTTTCTCTGTCTCCTCGAAATATACCATGTAAGGCTTTATATAGTTGAAAAATGGGGGTTTGGAATGGCTCCCAGACGATGTGGGATTCATTCCAAACCTTAGCTTTAATGCAGAAAACTTGCCTTTCATAGCTCCCTGGAACCCTAGCTGCGTACGCAGGTCTGTGCCTGCATATGCATGCATCAGACCTACATATGCATAAGCGTGTATGCATACGCATGCTGAGGGTTTCCTTGGCCTTTATTTTTCAAAAATAGATTTATTTGTTCATAAAAAGTTATATTTTCAATTTTAACATTTTTCAAGTTAATTTAGAATCTGATTGAGCCTTAAACCAACCTTGGGCCTTAGAATTTCAACATCATTTGGGAACGGGGGCTTGAGTTGTAAAGGGTACAAAATGTGGTGTCTACAGATGCCCCTCTTTTGATTTGTGAGCTCTGTTAACAGAATCAAAAGAATAAGAGACAAAACATTTTGTTTTGACGTACGTCTCGGGCCCAACCTATGCACATGGCACACAACACGCATACATAGGGTGGGGTGCAACTTCGCAGAGTCATATGGGATTCATATGTCCAAATTCCCACCTTTGTTGCTCGGGAAACGAGCAATGACAAGTTCACTATCCCAGAACTTTTTTTGTCAATTACAAGCAAAAGGCAAGTGACTTACTATCCTAGAGTCACTTAAAAAGAAACACAAACAAGGCCAACGGCCCCAACAATCAGCCAAACAAACAAGGTGCTCTTACAAGCTTAAAAGGATACATATCTGTGGTATCATTCCGGGGCTCTTGCCTCAAACTTCTTTGAGTGGCTTGTGCCTTTAGGTAATACTTGTCTTCTCCATCTTTATCTCTACCTGTTCTGGTGAGACTCTTGTCTCGGGGTGACCTTGGTCTCTGTCTCTATCTCTACCTCTTCTACTGTGCTTGTATGTTCAATTCCCTCAAGATATGTGCACAAGTTTTGTATTATGTAGGGTTTATGCCCGCATGTTCAATTCCTGGAGGATATGTGTACAAATTCTATATTTAGACTTGCTTGACTGGTATGTGGTTCGTGCCTGTATATTCAATTCCCGTAGGATATATGCACGAGTGGCCTCGGTGTTCCGACTCACAAGGAAGTGTTAGGTGAAAGACCAATTGGGGATGATGAAAGACTCACTAGGGAGTATGATCTGCTGAGAAGTGTGTTGGTGACTCACGAGGGAGTCTTCTTGGTATGTAGTTCACTGGGGTAGATAACTTGCTGAGAAGTTTGGTGGTGATTTTGACCCACGAGGAAGTCTTTGATAGTGTGTGGTCCATTGGGGAAAATTCTTCTTCTTCTTTATGGCTCACTAGGGAACTTGTGTTGATTCTACCCACGAGGGGGTTTTATCAACTCTATGGGGAAGTTTTCTTCACAACTCACGAGGGGGTTGCCTTTGTGCCTTAGACCTGTGGGGAAGTCCTTCCATGATACTGTACTTTACTGGAGATTTGGTTGATGATCTGAATTCACAGGGGAGTTTCCTTGGCAACTTTTGATCCATTGAGGGATGTTTTTTATGCTTTCAATCCACTGGGATGCTTTGAGGGTCTTTGTGTCTTTTACCCAACTGAGGGTATTTCTGTCATTTTTTATGCATTCTTGAATTTTCTTTCACATTTCCTACCTTTCGAGAACCCACTAGGGATATTTGAAAAAATATTATTATTATTATTATTATTATTATTATTATTATTATTATTTATTTTACTAAACTACATTTAGTTTAGTGGGGGCCTAAACTACATGTAGTTTAGCCATCAGATGCATTCCCGCCTCTTTATTTTTCTCCAATGATTACTAACCGTTTCTCTTTTATTTTTATTTTTTCATCTCCCTCATCTCTTCACATTCCCTCTAACTCTCTGACTTTCATGTTTTCTCTAAAAAACCCTGCCTCTCTCTCATTCTTCCTCACAATCTGATCATTTCCTCATTTTCTTTCATTCATTTTTGCATTGCTTGATATTCAAATGGAACCCTTACGCCAGGCTGGCCCTGCTGCTGGTGCTCCTATTGACCCTCCTCACTTGCCTTGGTCGGTCTATGCCTACGGTCCAAATGGTTTTTCTCGAAAGTGTGCAGTGGGCCATAACCCTAATGTCTTGGGTTACCTTTTTCTTGCGGGTACATAAGTAGTAGGCTCTCTTTCACTTCTTACTTTTCCTTTTCCTTTATTATATCACTCAATTACTTATTCTAACATTGTCTTCTTTCAATTCAGCCCACTATACAGGAGCACGAGGAGCTCGTTTGGCTTGTTGGGAATCTCAAGCTAAAGGTGACTGAGTATTCCAAGAGCATGTATGGTCTTGGAAGGTTGGCCTACCCGGGCAATGATGATGATGACGATGACGATAATGATGATGACGATGATGATGGTGGTGGTGGTGGTGGCATTCAGAGTCCACTCCAAGCTACCAGCCGAGGAAGAGGCGTTTTCGGAGATCCTATAGATAGATAGACAGACAGACAAAGACACAAACACAGCATAGCATATTTCTTTTTGTTGCTTTTTACTATTTTTTCCTTTTTAGCATGCACTTTTGCACTTCGGATTTGATTTGCGACATTGGGTTGTATTTTAAGAACACCTTTTACATTCATGCATTTAATTTACAAATTTTGGAGATAATTGCACAATTTTATGCAATTTTTCTTTTCTTGGTCTTTGGTACATGAAAATCTGAGCTTGAGTGTGCCGTGAGTAGTCCCTTAGGCTGTAGGAATCATAGGAGAAGTCTTGGGGAAGGAATCATACTTCAAATAGGAAAATGAGCTTGCCTCTGCCTTACTTTATACGTGCGCAGGTTTTGACCTTGCGTATGCATGACGCGGTCCAGAAAAACCCTAGCCACCTTATTTAAGTATAAAATAGCTGTTGAGGGCCTCCAAACCCTCACCTAATGCATTCTAAGCTCAGAAAACACTCTTTAAGGCTTTCCAATGGCAGAATTCTCCCCTTTAGAGGTCTCGGCATGGATCAAGAAGCTTGGCCCTAGTTTCAAAGAGGCCCACATTCCTTTCGGTCTCTCTTGCATCTTCCCATATCATCAAATCAAGGTGGATGAATCTCTCATTCGTGCTGCTGCCAACTTTTGGATTTCTACTCGGCATGTTTTTCACTTCAATGGTGTAGAAATATGCCCCATAATTTAAGAGTTCAATGCGATCATGAGTGAACCTATGGTTAGCACTCATTCTTCCTACTATCGGCAGGGATCTTGTTGCCTTAGTTTAAGATCTTTTAGGGGTTTCTTTTGACATGGCGTAGCATTGGTGCGTGTTTAATTAGTTGAACATTTGCTCAATTTTTGCATACTTCCCTTGGTTGGCTATTCTTGTGGCCGGTAGGTCACGTTCTCATTATCTCAACACTTTCTGTTTGTGTCTTATTGCGAGATACGTCTTGGTGCATGAGACAGTTTGCATAGATCAAAGGATGTGCTTGGTGGTTAGCAATTTGAGGATGGGAAGCCCTGTGGGCATGATCTTGGCTGAAACTCTCAATGGTTTGGATGTGGTTCATAGGAAGGAAGCAAACTTCTTTACGAGGAGCCCTCTCCTTCTTCAGGTATAATCCCTAATTTTTTCCTAGATTCTCAACCTAGGAGGATTTCTCTAATTTTTGCATGGATTGCCTTTTGGTTTTCAACCCATCGAGGCTCCTTATATCGTCTTTGAATTCATATATTTTTTCCCTTTTTTCGTTTCATTCATGCTTTCTTTTTCTCTTCTTTTCTCTCTTCTTTTTTAGATATGGCTATATCAAAGGCTTCGATTGCTTCATCCTCCTACCGTTCCTCCTAGTCAATACCTCCCCAAGCATTATTGTGACCGCAGGCTTAAGCGTACTAAGATGGACCTTATGAGTTCACTGAATTCATGAAGCGTATTGAAATCTCAAATATTCAATGGGTAATGGACTGGTGGTGTAATTTAGGCATGGTCAACCATAGCTTAAAGGATAACTGTGTTCCATGGGTTGGGCTCCGCTATTTGTCTTACTAATCTACATGTCGTATTGCAAGGCAATTTGGTGACCGTCAAGGAGCTCGTAGTGATGATGGTTCCTTCCATACCTTGGCATTTACTAAGAGGATCTTAGGTAGAATCCGTGAGACTTGGTCGCGAAGGATGGTAACCAAAGGCATCCGCTTTCCTTAATTCCTTCATCCAACTTCGGGGTACAAGAAATGAGTAAAGGTTGACATGAAATGGGTTCATATAGATGAGAAAGCTTACAAGAGGTCCAAAAGAAAAAAAGGCTAACTAACCACCTTGATATGCCCCAAATTTCACTTTTCTGCACTTTATGATTCTCATGTCTTTTCTTTTTGAATTTAATAAAGGATTGGAATGTTCTAAATCCCCTATAGAAATAGTTTATTGTCACTATTTTTCTTTTTTCTTTTTTTTTTCTTTTCTTTTTTTCACGCCATGTAATTTTTGCCCATGACGTCCTTATAAGAATTTTCACCATGCCCATAGTCTTTTTCCCTATCTTTTGCCTAGACTACCTTTCGGGTTTTCAATCTAGTGGGATTCTTTTGCCTTAATATTTGCCTAGGCTACCCTTTTGAGTTTTCAACCTAGCAGCCTTTTCTTCTTCTTCTTCTTTCTTCTTGTAAATGCTATATCTTCGAAGCCTATCAATGTTGATTGGGCGAAGCATTATTTCTCCATCCAAATATGTAATTCTTGTAGCACCTCCTGACATGATTTTCTTGATAATAAAAGGCCCAGACCATATTGGCTTCATCTTCCCTCTTGGATCAAAAGTTTCATCTCTAAGCACTTTTAGGATCAAGTCCCTTCTTTAAGGTTTCTAGGTTTCACTTTTTTGTTAAATGCTCTAGCAATCCTCTTTTGGTACCCTCGTGCATGGTATTGTGCTCTAGCTCTCTTTTCATCTATCAAGGCCAATTGCTCATACCTTTCTTTCATCCAATCTTCCACTAGGACCTTGGTTTCCACTAGCACTCTCAAAGATTGTATCTCCACCTCAATGGGAAATACTGCTTCGCTTCCGTAGACCAAAGAGTAAGGGGTTGCCCTAGTCAATGCACGGATAGAAGTTCTATAACCCCACAAGGAAAATAGAAGCTTTTTGGCCCAATCTTTATATGTCACCACCATCTTGTCTAGGATATTCTTGATTTTCTTATTGGCTGCTTCTATGACCCCATTAGTCTGCGGTTGGTACGACGAAGACTTGTGATGCTCAATGTGATACAATTCCATGATACTTCGAATCTCTCCCTTAAAGTGGGAGCCATTGTCTGAGATGATCTTTTGTGGTACCCCAAATCGAAAATGATGTTATTCTCTATGAATCGTGCCACATGCTTGGCTTTTAGTACAGAGTAGGAGGCCACCACTAGAATGTACTCGTGTCCATTTGAGGCCTTAGGGGCTATTCTCCCTATCACATCTTTGCCCCAGACTAAGAAAGACCATGGAATGGTCATGCTGTATAGCTCACTAGGTGGCACATGATTCGCATGTGTTTGGCAGTCATGACAACTCTTCACAAAGTCTACATAATTGGTCTCCATCGCATTACCATAGTATCCCATCCTTAGGATCTTTTTAGCTAAATTATCCCATTCATGTGAGGACCGTAAATCCCTTGATGAACTTCATCCATGACTCTTTCGGCTTCTTCCTTCTTTCAGACGATCTCCTATAGAGCTGTCCTCCACATAGGATGTATTGCATTGCCATCATCCTAATTAAACGATGTTCTCTCTTATCGGCACCGTTAGGATACACTCCCAAATCCAAGAATTTCATGATGTCATAATACCAAGGAACCCTTTCTTCTTCTATAGCCAAGACTGAAGACTTACCCTTCCCCTTGTGTACCAACTCACAACTTTGTTCAATCTTTAAGGGCCGTGTCCATACTCCCTCAGGTATTTCAACCATGGAGGCCAAAGTAGCCAAGGCATCTGTAAACTGATTCTAAGCTCTAGGGATGATTGTGTACTCAATCTTATCAAAGGTTTTGGTCAAATTCTCTAAATATTGCTGACAAGGCTTTAAGTGTTCTTTCTTCACCTTCTACAATCTTTGGACTTGAGCTATAACCAAGGTTAAATCTCTAAATACCTCTACCTCTTTTACACCCAATTCTTAGAGAGCTTCCATTCTGGCAATACAAGCTTCACATTTGGCCATGTTATTAGTTACCTCGAAGTTTAACTTGACTGCCAAATGTATGTGAGATCCATTGGGCGCGATCAAGGGTACTCCTATTCCATTCCCATATTGGTTCATGGCTCCATCAAAGTACATTTTCCATGCCCCTAGTTCGATGTCCAAAATATCCTAGTTTGGAAAATCCTCTCTACCATCCTCTCCCTTCACGAGGTTTTCGGCATAAAAATCTGACACAACGCTTCCTTTGATAGTCTTCCTTGCCACATACTTCAAATTAAATTTTCCTAATAGGATTAACCATCTTGATAGTCTTCCACTCAAAGAGGGTTTCTCGAATAGATACTTCAAAGGGTCCATTCTGGCTACAATCCATATCTGGAAAGGTAAGATGATGTGTCTTAGTTTTTGAATGGCCTATATGAGAGCAAAGCATGATTTTTCTATAGGCATGTATCTAGTCTCATAATCATGGAATCTTTTGCTTAAGTATTACAGGGCTCTCTCATTCTTATCATCGTCTTCTTGTGCAAGCATGCTTCCAACCGCATCTTCTATGATAGAGAGGTATAGGGGTAGTGGCTTTCCATGCTTTAGGGGGTATCAAGACAAGTGGATAGAGGAGATATTCCTTAATGAGCTCAAAAGCTTTCTAAGATTTATCATTCCATACATGGGATTCATTCTTCTTTAGGAGTCTGAAGATGGGCTCGCAAGTGAAGGTGAGTTTGGCAATGAATTGGCTGATGTATTGTAATCGACCTAAGAATCCCCTTATCTCCTTCTCGCTCTTAGGTGGAGGCATCTCCAGTATGGATTTGATCTTTGATGGGTCAACCTCCTGATGCAAATATGCATGTACACAGTGGAAAATTAACAGATCTACTTCACTCGCAATTGATAACATGCACTATGTAAATTTCAGAATACAAGAACAAGAGAGTGTACCTTGGTGTGGTGAATTTCAAAACAAAGATTGTAAGCACTTGGGAATACTTTTAATCTTCACTCCAATTCCACTAATGCCCAAGATGTGTGGTCTCTCAATCAGTTATATGAAATGTTCAAGAGAGAATTCAAAAGTGTCCAACACTCACATACACCATTTCATGTAAGTTGTTAGTTCCAAAATTATGTATGTTTCTCTCCTTATAACTGATTATCTAATTGGGCTAGCCTTTTGGGCCTTTCCAATTGGGCTCTAGTATGTGGCTTGGAGTGGGACCAAAAGGGACCAATAAGACACTAGCTCCAATGGGCCTTGGGCTTTTTGTCAACTCTTGACAAGTCCAAAGTTACCATTAACAATATTTAATACCACTATATAAATATAGTTGCACTCTAGGCCTTATCTATGAATTATATCCCAAGACTTTATTATACATGCAACCCCTTCATAAAATATTCATAGTAATACAAAGTCATAAACGTAGACTGCCACTTTGTAAATTACTATATCTTAATCCTTGAGTACCTGGTTTAATCCTTTTAAGTTATTCATTATATATTTATGAAATCCAATTCCATAAATATATATACTTTAGTAATTTCTTACCAAAGTGGTTAGGCCTAACTCTCTGAATAATAAACCCATTAAACTTATCTCAAGGGAATATTTTGTATCTCCGTCAAGAGACTATGAATTCCATCAACACTAAATGTGGCTGCCCAACATACTTAGATTTTGACCGTTACTTTAGATCTCACTCTTGATATATCAAAGCAACCTACACTTGATGATCAGGTCCATTATTCTCTCAGGATTAAGAGTTAATGTGAATAGAAGTCGTGAGATTTATTATTCAATTGACAGTCGTTAGGGGAATAATAAATCTCACAGCGGTCCAGTTCAATATGTCTTAACTCTTAAAATAGATCAACATATCAACTAGAAGTCTCCACTTCCATGATCAAGACAAATCATTTTAGTTGATATGTTATAGTCTTCACAGATGAAATGCCTAATTTCATCACCGACTACGAACTACAATTCTGAGTTTACAAAGAACCTGTGATTTATATCTTCTGTGACTTTTCACATAAATCACATACTATGCATCTCATGGACTATATGATAATGTCCGAATATTCATGTTACCATTATTTTAGATAATAACAAAACAACTTTATTAAACACAATATTAAGTCATACATAATGTCATACTTAATATCATACATAGTATCATACAATAGGATTTAAGGGCACTAATCCTAACACCTCGATCCTCATATCACTAACTTAGAAGCCTAACAATTTCCCTGTGGTTACCCCAAAGGTGCATTTTTGCGGATTCAGTCTTACTTTATACTCTCTGATCCTCTCGATGAACTTCCTCAAGTTAATGATGTGACCCTCTCTATCCTTGGATTTTATGATCATGTCATCAATATACACCTCTACTTCATTGTGCATCATGTCGTGTAGCAAAGCTGTGGCCATTCTTTAATAGGTCGCACCCGCATTCTTGAGCCCAAATGGCATTATTTTGTAATAGTAGATCCCTCATTTCGTGGTGAAGGTAGTCTTAGTCATATCCTTAGGAGCCATCTTGATTTGGTTATATACCAAGAAACCATCCATAAAAGACATCAAGGAGCTACCAGCCGTGTTATCCACTAGGATGTCTATGTGAGGGAGATTGAAATCATCTTTAGGGCAAGTTTTGTTTAAATCCCTAAAATCCACACACATTCTTACTTTTCCATCCTTCTTAGGTACAGGCACAACATTGGCTATCCACTTGGCTTGGTGCACGGGTTTGATGTACCCTACTTTCAATTTCTTGGTGGCCTCTTCTTTGATCTATAAAAGCCATTCGATTCTTATATGCCTCAACTTTTGCTTAATGGGTACCATGTGAGCATGGGTATCAATGTGGTATTGAGCTATCTCAGGATCAATACCAGACATATCTTCTTAGGACCATGCAAACATTTCTTGGAATTCTGTGAGAAGCGTTTTGAGATATTTCCTTTCTTTTTCATCTAGGGTTGAGCCAATTTTAATTAAGTGTGGATTCTCATCATTGCCCAAATTAAGAGTTTCAAAAGTTGGTTCCATAGGCTCAATTTTCTTTTCCAATTGTTTATTAATTTCATTTTTAAATTCATTACAATCATTTAAGTGTAGAGTTTCAATATTATGGGACACATCAAAATAAGCCAAATTAGAATTCATCTTATTAAAATTGTTAAAAAGTACATTAGAGCTTGCATTACAAACTTTCTTTCCTACATTGTTAAAGAACCCAACCCAAGTCCAATTATTAAGGTGCCCCACAGCAGGCATGATGAAGGTAGAAGGATCACTTGGTTCTTCATTGATGATGGTGAACACGTCCCCCTTCATCTTCAGCATAGTCTTCAATGCTTCAACATCTATGCCGTCCACCTAGTAGACCTTCTCTTGAACTTCCTCGATCACCACAGTAGGTTTCTCCTTAAAAGTAAGCTTCTCATTGAAGAACATCTCCCAACCAAGATACACTTTTCCATCCTTACTTTCCCAAAGTTCGCGAAAGCCACAAAAAGGAAGGTCCCCTGCTTCCTTTACAAAGTTTCCATTAAGAGTACCAAGGTTCTTTTTGATTTCGTCACAGCCTTCAAAAACTCCTAAACCTTCCTTGGTCAGTTGAGTCTTGAAATCGGGGAATTTAGCCACCCCCTTTCCTTTTTTTCCAAGACCCATACCAGCCATATACCCCATGTTCTTCATCATTGCAATCACCTTATGGCTACAATATGGGAGCAAATCCGTAGTATACCTTTCGTCCTTCAATCCATAATCAACCATGTTCACAAACTCGAAGCCACTCATTTGAAGCTCACTTCCTCATTCCTCGAGTCCACAGACAAGTGCTAGGATTTCACCATCACCCATCACTACAACAATCCCTCCTTTCCATGGGTGTGGGCGCAATGAATGGAATCAACACCTAGTTATATGGTCTAGGAACCATGAATATAGCATCCTTTCGAGGAAGGACCTTTGATCTTACTACTAGAGTTTGGGTTCAGAGTTTAGGTACGTTCTTAGGAAGGTATTAGGCACCCAAGATCGCCCAACCCTAAGGTTGGCCTCCCATCATTGTGTCTTATACCTTAACCTCATTAAAAGCACTTTCAACACTTGCATCTATACTTATGCACACACTAACATGCATATATGCATACAATCATGGTATCCTAAGCTTGATTTTTGACCGTTCCCCTTAGTTAAATCTATCACAATTCAATAAAATAGTTATTAGCAATCTTAAACTCAAAGGATTGGGGCCTGAAAAGGTCCCAATGAAATAAAAATGACTTGAGGGTGGTTTATGAAAAACTCCCTTTTGATTCACTATTTTCTAGTGAATCTTAGGTTTTTCTCGTGGGATTTTTGTGTGTTTTGAAAATGTACCATGTAAGTCTTTATATAGTGGAAAAAATGGGGTTGGGAACGGCTCCCAAACGATGTGGGATTCATTCCAAACCTTAGCTATTATTAAAGAAAACTTGCCTTTCTTATGCTTCTGAAACCCTAGTTGAGTACGCAAGAATGTGCCTGTGTATGCATACTTTTGCTCGTGTATGCAGGCCGCGACTCATGTACGCAGGCCGAAGGCCACTTTGGTCATTTAATTTTTCAAAAATAGATTTTTACTCATTTAAAAGGTTATATTTTCTATTTTAACACTCCTCAAGTCATTTTAATATTTGATTGGGCTCTAAACTGGCCTTGGGCCTTAGAGTTCGAGCATCATTAGGGAACGAGGGTCTGAGTCATAAAGGGTACAAAATGCGGGGTCTACAGATGCCCCTATTTTGATTCGTGAGCTTCACTAACGGAATCAAATGAATAAGTGACAAATTTTTTTTTTTCGACATACGGCTTGGGCCCAATCCACGAATATGACACATCACGCATACATGAGGCGGGGTGCAACTTCGAAGAGCTGTGTGGGATTCATATGTCAGAAGTCCCACCTTTGTTGCTCGGGAAACGAGCAACGATAGGTTCACTATCTCTAAATCTTTTTTTCCACTTGGAAGCAAATGACGAGTGACTCACTATTCTAAAGTCACTAAAAGAAAAAAGAAAAAACAAAAGGGTGCTCTTACGAGCTAATCCATCACACAACAAAAGGATATAGTCTCTATGGTGTCCATCCGGGGATCTTGCCTCAAACTTCTCCAGGTGACTTGTTCCTCTTATCTTCTTCACTTCTTTCTCTACCTTTTCGGGTGAGGCTCTTGCATCAGGTTGACCTTGGCCTCTTTCTCTTTCACTATCTCTACCTTTTTCTACTGTGCCTGCATGTTCAATTCCCGGAGGATATGTGCACGAGTAGGATCCACTAGGGATGGTGAAGAACTCGCTGAGGAGTAGATATGTATGAGGAGGAATCTTCTGTCTTTCATGACTTGTTTGGAGATGAGAAACTCGCTGAGGAGTAATATGGATGGATTCACTGAGGAGTAGTGTAGATGTGTGATCCACTAGGGAAGAATCTTCTGCTTCTTATATGGTTCATTAAGGACTTTGAGGGAGAATCTTCTGCTTCCTTACTAGGAATTTGCTTTAATGTGCTTTGGTCCATTGGGGAAGACTCTTCTGCCTCCTCCATGGGGATGATGCTTGATATGCCTGAACTATTGAGGAAGAGTCTTCTGCTTCCTTCGTAGGGATGATATTTGATAGGTTTAATCCTTTTGAGGAAGAAAATTTGCTTCCTCATTGGGTACGATGCTTGATATGCTTGAATTTTTAGGGAAGAATCTTTTGCTTCCTCTATGGGGATAATATTTGATAGGTTTGAATTTTTGGGGAAGAATCTTCTACTTCCTTACTAAGAATGATATTTGACATGCCTGACCCGCTGGGGAAGGTCCTCGAGGCACTTGAAACACTATGAATGGTTCTTGATGTGCTTGACTTACTGGGGAAATTTTTGATGTACTTGATCCACTGGGGAATTCTTTTCGATAATTCATGTCTAATTGTGGAAGTCTTTGAGATGTCCTTCCCTTTTTTGAAAGAGGTTTTTTTTATACTATTCATGACTAAAATACACATAGTTTAGTGGTGAGGTCTAAACTACACGTAGTTTAGCCATCAGGTATGTTTCCCGCCTTTTCATTTTCTCCAACGGTTGCCAATCGTTTCTTTTCTTCTTCTTCATTCTCTTCATCTCCCTCACCTCTTCACATTCTTCACAACTCCTCTCTCTTTTCTCTCTACAAAAATCTCCCTCCCCTCTTTCTTTTCCTAACACCTTCTGATTCTGTCATTCTCTCAGATTCTCTCATTTTCTCTCTTTCTCTCATCATCTTCTTCAATGGCACCTAAGGCCAAGAAATCCTCCTACGTCCTATCTTCTGATGCCTACCATCTTACCCGCTGGAGTGGAGCCAAAAGGTTGGTGAGACCTCTACCATTGACATACCGACCAAAGAATCACATTCCCAGGGGTGAATCTGTAAGTTTTTCATTTTTTCCTCACTTTCAAGTTTCCCTCTGATCTTTGGTATAAATGTGTTTTTCGCTATGTGAATGCTTGGGTTTTGCTGTGGGATGGGTTTAGATGAAAACTTGATGTCTTAAGAGGGGTAGGAACATGTCTAGGATATATTTTAGATGATGCTTCTTTGGAAATGTTGAAGAACTGCTTCTGTCTATGTTCTTGCGTGGGCTTGGGCCTGCGTACATAGCTTATATTTATGCGTACGCAGCTCTGTTCTTGCGTATGCAGGTATGTTCTTGAGGTTTTGTGTACACGGAGTCTTGCCTGCGTGCGTGGACTTTGACCTGCGTATGTGAGACGCTTGGCAGAAGCTTTGCTCTGCCCATTTTTACTTCTTTTTCAACCATTTCACTTCCATATGCAATTCACACACACCTTCTGGTCATTTTTGCATTTGAATATCACTATATCATCCTTTTTATCTCCACTCATGCATCACAACACTATATTCCTTGAATTTCATTTGAATCATGAATCTAATGACATCTTTTTTTTGCAGTCATCATCCCCTTATGCTAGTAGGGGAAGCACCAATAAGGTGGTGGAGTGGTTCAACCTACTTGTCTCCAAAACTAGGGGTTATATTTGGGAGGTAGGCTTTGAGCCTGTCATCAGTCTTCTTCTTGAAAAGATTGCGAGTGCTACCTTGGCGTAGTGCCTCATTGAGAGGTGGTGGAACACTACCCACACCTTTCATATTGCCGAGCGGGAGATGACGGTGACTCCCTATGACTTTTACCGCATGACTAGCCTTAGCTTTGAGGGGGCCATCATCATTTTGGATGGTGTGTTGAGTGTGTAGCTGGGCATTGACATGCTGGGGAGGAAGTACTCCACTAAGACCATCTGCTACTTCGACTTGGTATCAAATTACATGTTCCTCCCAGAGAGGACCACGGAGGAGTGCATCCGTGTGGCGAGGGCTTTCCTTCTCCACTTGCTAGGAGCCCACCTCTTTGCCAATGGTGGGCAAACGGTGTCTTTGATGTGGCCAACCCTTTTCTAGGATTTTGGGGACGCACGGACAGCCAGATGGGGGCAAGCATGTCTTGCTTATCTTTACTCCACCCTCGACACTTTTAGCCGGGACACTTTTTGGCAGCTTGTGGGGCCTTGGAAGCTCCTTAGAAATTCTCTTGTGGGGCCTTGTAGCTTGTAGTCTTGCTAATTGTATTGTCTTGAAAACCGTCACCTTGCAAACTGTCATCTTGCAAATTGTCATCTTGCATCTAACTTGTGGCTTGTTCTTCTTTCTTATAGCGGTAGGTTGTTAGGTACGACCTCAAAACTCCAGGCACCGACCTAGTTTTAAGGGATTTTCACCAAGTGAGGGCACATCTTGCGGGGTTGACTTCAAATGAGGTAATTTTAAGAGTTTTATTTATTCGTGCTTCTTCCTTTATTACCCTTAGGATACTCTCTTCCTATCATTGTGCCTTTATAGGTAAACTGGGCCCATGGGCCAGCCAGCCTCTTCCTGCTACTCGAGACTTGGAGTCTGCCGCTCTTGTAGCCTCAGAGATTACCCAACCCCTTGAAGGAGTGGGTTTGAGGACTCTATATTTGGCGAAGAGGGTGAGGTGCTAGTTGGTGGTGTGGATGACCCATAGATTCCGAGGGACCCACTTGAGTTCATGCTTGCCCAACACTCCATGACTGATACTGAATACAACTCGTGGGGGAGTGGCGTTTCCTATGCCGAGCAGCTTCTTGAGGGGTTGGAGAGTTCAACATCACTCGCCTCATGCCTTCTCTTACTATTCAGGTATATGCTCAAACTCTTGTACTTCTTCTCTCTCCTTTTTTTCCTTATTTGTCATGACCCCTAATGTGGGAAATTGTAATAGGGGGGACCTGCTGCTGGTGAGCCCATTGATCCTCCACATATCCCTTGGACAGTCTATGCTTATGGCCTGGATGGCTTTACTAGGGAGCGTGTCGTGCCCCGCAACCCTAATTTCATGTGCTATCCTTTCCCTCCCAACACTTGAGTGGTGAGTTCTTTCTTCCCTTTATCCTCACTCTTTACCAAATTTCTCTTCATGTTTCAGTCACTAACCCTTCTTTCTTCAAATTGCAGCCCACTATCCAAGAGCATGAGGATTTGGTATGGCCGGCCGAGAATCTTAAGTTGGAGGTAACTAATTGAGGGAGCTATATGGTCCTAGAGGAGCGACCCACCCAGGTGGTGGCGATGATGATGATGATGATGATGGAGGTGAGGAGGAGGATTTGGAGGCGACTCCTAGGTACCAGCCAAGGAAGTGGCGGCACAGTTGATCACCTATAGTTATAACATATATATAACAAACAACACATAGCATTTTCTTTACTTCTTTTTCTTTGCTTTTAATGTTTTTTTTATTCCCTTTAGCAGACATTTGAGTTTAGTTTGAGACAAAGGATTGTATTTAAGAACATATTTTTACATTTAAGCTTTTGATTGGAACTTAGCACTTAATTTACAAGATAATGATAAATTGTATGTTTCTATACAATTTTGCTTCTTTGATGCTTGCAACCTGATGCTTGGAATATGTCTTAAATGGTTCTTTAGGTCACAGGAACCCTAGAAATGCTTGGGAGTAAAAAGCTCTGTTCAAAATAGGGGAACATGAGCTTCTGCCAAGCGTCGTGCGTACGTGGAAATGAGCTTGTGTACGCAGCTTTTACTTTGCGTATGCAGGGTTGATCCTGTGTACGTGGGCTACAAATCAAAAAAAACCCTAGCCGACTTACTTAGGTATAAAAGTAGCCGTTTGAGTCCAAAACCCTCACCAACGTATTTCCAACCTAGAGAACACCTTTTTTGAGGTCTCTCAATGGCAGAAAACTCTTCTCTTGATATCTCCACTTGGATTAGGAAGCTTGGTCCCAATTTCAAGGATTCTGTTGCTCTCTATGCCCTTTCTTGCATCTTTCCTTACCATCAAATTAGGGTGGATGAGCCTCTTCTTCGTGCCGTTGCCAACTATTGGGTTCCTTCTCGACAAGTATTCCACTTCAACGGAATAGAATTATGTCCTACTATTGAGGAATTTGCTACTATCAAGGGTGAATTGGAGATTAATGATCTTATATTTCCTACCACGGGTGGGGATCTTCCTTCCTTGCTAAAAGTTGTGTTAGGTGTCCCTAAAACTACAGCCAATAGGTGGTGTGTCTTCGGCAAACTCAACTTTAGGCTGGTTTTTGTTTACTTTTTCGGTTCGGGCCTTCCTAAGGGTGAGAGACCACGATCGTACTACCTTCGCGCATTTTGTTTGTGTGCTCTTGCAAGGTATTTATTGGTTCAACATTCATATTGTGTGGATCGTCAAATGTGTATGGTGGCTTATGAGCTAAAGAGGAGTAATCTGGTGAGTATGATCTTGGCAGAAACTCTTAATGGTTTGGATGCCTTTCAGAGGAGGGAAGCAAGTTTCTTTGCGGGAAGTCCTCTTCTTCTTCAGGTATGATCCCTAACTTTTGCCTGGGTTCTCAACCTAGTGGGATGCCTCTAATTTTGCATAGATTGCCTTGCGGTTTTCAACCCATCAAGGCACCTTATATTGTCTTTCATTTTTGTCTCTTTATAATTATTTTTTTCACTCTAGCTCTCCACTCTTTTTTTCTTTTTCTTTCTCTTCTCCTTTTTTTTTTCTCTCTTCTCTCCTTATCTTCTTTCAAATATGGCTACAAGAGAGGCTTCGGTTACTTCATCCTCCTACTCTGCCCCCTCAGTACCTACCTTCCTAGGCATCTTAGGGACCACTGGCTTCGAGATGTCCTAGGTTTTGAAGCATCCATGGAGCTTATGGGTCACTTCAAGGAGACCGACATTCAGTGGGTCATGGAATGGTGGCATATCTCAAGCATGGTCCAGAGTTGCTACGAGGATCATTGTGTGACTTTAGTTGGGCTTTGTTGCTGCTCTTACTACTCCACTTGTCGTATCTCAAGGCAATTTGGAGAGCATCAAGGAGTTCCTGATGATAAGGGTGCCTTCCACATCACGGTGTTCACCAATAGGATCTTGGGTAGGATTAGTGAATCTTGGCCACGCCGTAAGGTGACGAAAGACATTGTTCCTCCCAAATATATCTACCCTACTACAAGCTACAAACAATGGTTGGAGGATGACAAGAAGTGGATTTGTAAGGATGAGAAGGCTCACATAAAGACTAGCAAGAAGATTAAGAAGGATTGAGTGCCTGCCTTGATATGCCCCATGTTTTACTTTCCTGTACTTTTATGATTCTCATGTTTTTGTTTTTGAATTTAATAAAGGATTGGAATGGTTCCAAATCCCCTATGAAAAAAAAATTATTATCTTTTAATTTAAGCAATGAAAGAATTTCCCTTTTTATTATCTTTGCTTATTGTCATCTTTATTCTTTTTCTTTTCTTTTCTTTTTCCTTTGCCATGTAATTTTTGCACATGACGTCCTTTGAGGAATTTTCGCCAAGCCCATGTTCTTTTCCCCTATCTTTTGCCTAAACTGCCCTTTCAGGTTTTCAATCTAGCGGGGTTCTTTTGCCTTAATTTTTTCCTAGGCCACCCATTTGGGTTTTTAACCTAGCAGGCTTTTTTCTTTTAAATGTGGTATTTCCGGAGTCTATCCATGTTAATGGGGCGAAGCATCTCTTCCCCATCCAAATCTGTGATTCTTGTAGCACCTCCTAACATGATCTTCTTAATGATAAAAGGTCCAGACCACCTAGGCTTCATTTTTGCTCTTGGATCAAAAGTCTCATCTCTAAGCACCTTTAGGACCAAGTCTCCTTCCTTAAGGTTTCTTGGTTTCACTTTCTTGTTGAATGCTCTACCAATCCTTTTTTGGTATCCTTGTGCATGGTATTGTGCTCTAGCTCTCTTCTCATCTATCAAAGCCAATTGTGCATATCTCACTTTAGCCCAATCCTCTTCTAGGACCTTAATCTTTACCAATACTCTCAAAGATTGTATCTCCACCTCAATAGGAAGCATCGCCTCACTACCATAAACCAAAGAGTAAAATGTTGCCCCAGTCGATGCTCGGATAGAAATTCTATAACCCCATAGGGCAAACGGAAGTTTCTCGGCCCAATCTTTGTATGTCACTACCATCTTGGCTAGGATATTCTTCGCATTCTTATTGGCTGCTTCTACGGCCCCATTAGCTTGCGGTCGATATGGTGAAGACTTGTGATGCTCAATGCCATATTCTTCCGTGACCCTTTGGACTTCGCCTTCAAAATGGGAACCATTATCGGAAATGATCTCTTAGGGTACCCCAAACCGACATATGATGTTGTTTTCTAAAAACCGAGCCACATGCTTAGCCTTCAACATGGAGTTGGAGGCTGCTTCCACCCATTTAGTGAAGTAGTCAATTGCCACTAAAATGTACTCATGCCCATTTAAAGCCTTAGGGGGCTATTCTTCAAATCACATTGTGCCCCAAACCGAGAATGGCCATGGAGAGGTCATGCTATACAACTCACTAGGCGGAACATGATTCAAGTTAGTGTGTGTCTGATAATCATAGCAGCTCTTCACATAGTCCACATAATCAGTCTCCATCGTATTCCAGTAGTACCCTACCCTTAGGATTTTCTTGGCTAACATTCTTCCATTCATATGAGAGCCACAAATTCCTCGATGAACTTTATCCATTACCCTCTCGGCTTCTTCTTTCTTCAAGCAACGAAGGTGTATACTGTTATATGACCTTCTATAGAGTTGTCTTCCACATAGGATGTATTGGGTTGCCATCATCCTAATGGAACGACGTTTTCTCTTGTCGGCACCATCTAGATATACCCCTAGTTGCAAGAACTTCATGATGTCATAGTACCACAAAACTTCCTCTTCCTCTACGGCCACTATTAAAGCTTCAGTCTTCCTCATAACTTTGTTTGATCTCTAAGGGTCTTGTCCATACCCCCTTGGGTATTTCAACCATGGAGGCTAAAGTAGCTAAGGCATCCACAAACTGATTCTAAGCTTTAGGGATGATTATGTACTTAATCTTGTCAAAGGTCTTGGTCAAGTCCTCTAGTTATTGTTGATAGGGCTTCAAGTGTTCTTCCTTCACTTTCCATAACCTTTGCGCTTGGGCTATAACCAAAGTTGAATCCGACTTCGGCTTCTTTTACCCCAAATTCTTGAAGAGCTTCCATTCTGACGATTCAAGCTTCATATTCAGTCATGTTGTTAGTCGCTTCAAAGTTCAATTTGATTGCCAAAGGTATGTGAGATTACTCGGGAGTGATCAAGAGTATCCCTATCCCATTTCCATATTGGTGTGCGCCTTCGTCAAAATACATTTTCCATGTCCCTAATTCAACATCCAAAATGTCCTCATCCGAAAAATCTTCTTTACCATCCTCCCCCTCTATAGGATTTTCGGCACAAAAATCTGACACAACTCTTCCTTTGATAGCTTTCCTATCCACATACTTCAAGTCGAATTCTGCCAACAAAATCAACCATTTTGACAATCTTCCACTCAAAGCAGGTTTCTCAAAGAGGTACTTTAACGGGTCCATTCTTACCACCACCCATATTTGGAAGGGTAAAACGATATGCCTCAATTTCTGTACAACCCAAAAAAGAGCGAAGCATGACTTTTCTATGGGAGTGTATCTAGTCTCATAATCATGGAATCTCTTACTTAAGTAATATATTGCCCTCTCATTCTTCTCATTATCTTCTTGTGCAAGAATACTTCCAACTGCATCCCCTATGATGGAAAGGTATAGGAGTAAGGGTTTTCCATGTTATGGAGGCACTAGAATAGGTGGGTGGAGGAGATATTCCTAGATAAGTTCAAAGGCTTTTTAGCACTCATTGTTCCATGTGTGTGTTTTAGCCATTAGGTGTGTTCCCGCCTCTTCTTTTTTCTACAAAAACCTTCCTCTTCTTTCTTTTCTTCACACCCTCTGATTTTCCATTCTCTCAAAATCTCCCTCATTCTCTCAGTTCCTCTCTAGACTCTCTTCATTTCCTCCAATGGCACCAAATGGCCTTGACATACCGGCCAGAGAATCACATCCCCATGGTTGAATCTTTAAGTTTTCAAACTTTTCTCATTTTCAAGTTTCTCTTTGATCTTCCGTTTTGATGTGTTTTTGGCCATGTAAATGCTTAGGTTTTGTTGTGGGATGGGTCTAGATAAATGCCTGACACATTAGGAGGGGTAGGAACATGTTTAGGATTGATTTTGGATGATATGTACTTGGAAATGTCGAAGAACTTTTCCTGTTTGTGCTTCTGCGTGCGTGGGCCCGAGCCTGCGTGCGCAGCTTGTACTCATGCGTATGTAGCTCTGTTCTTATGTGCGTACATCTGTTCTTGAGGGTATGCGTACATGGGGATAGGCCTGTGTATGCGGGGTCTTGTCTGTGTACGTGGGCTTTGACCCACGTACTTGAGACACTTGGCAGAGGCCTTACTCTGCCCATTTTCACTTATATTTCAACTATTTCACTTCTATATGCAATCTTAACACCCCTTTTTGTCATTTTTGCATTTGAACATCAATGCATCCTTCTTTTTATCTTTAATCTTGCATCGAAAACATCATTTCTCATCATTTTTGCTTGAATCAAGAATCTAATGTTATCTTCTTCTTTTGCAGTTCTCATCCCTTTATGCTGGTAGAGGAAGCACCAATAAGGTGGTGGAGTGGTACAACCTCCTTGTTCTTGAAACAAGGGCTTACATCTGGGAAGGACTGCAAGTGCTACTTTAGTGCAATGCCTCATCGAGAGGTGGTGGGATACTACTCATACCTTCCATATTGCTGAGTGGTAGATGACGATGACTCCCTATGACTTCTACCTCATGATCGGCCTTAGCTTCGAAGGGGCCATCATTAGTTTGGACGGCATGTTAGGTATCCAACTGGGTCTTGACATGTTGGGGAGGAAGTACTCCATCGAGACCATCCGCTACTTTGACTTGGTGTCGGATTACAAGCTTCTCCCACAAAGGACTACGGAGGAGCGCATCTGGATGGCTAGGGCCTTTCTTCTACACTTGTTAGGAGCTTATCTCTTTGATAATGGTGGGAAAACAGTGTCCTTAAGGTGGCTAACCCTCTTTCAAGACTTTGCAGAGGCACGGAGGGCCAACTGGGGGGAGGCAAATCTTGCCTATCTTTACTCTACCCTCGACACTCTAAGCCGGGGCACCTTGCGGCAGCTTGTGGGGCCTTGGAAGCTCCTTGAGGTTAGTTCTCTTTCCATTTCTTGTATTTTCATTTGTAACTTGTAGTCTTACAAACTGTATTATCTTGAAAACTGTTATCTTGCAAACTGTCATCTTGCATCTAACTTGTGGCTTGTGCTTCCTTTTGCAACGGTGGGTTGTTAGGTATGGCCTTATAACTCCGGGCGCCAATCTAAGTTTGAGGGAATTCTCTCGAGTGAGGGCCCACCTTGCTGGGTTAACTTCGGATGAGGTAAGTTTAAGAGTTATAGTTTTCATGCTTCTTCATGCATTTACCCTAGGATACTCTTCTTATAGTTCAACTGGACTCCATGGCCCGGCCAGCCCTTTCTCGCTTCTCCGAATTTGGAAACTGCTGCCATCATTGCTTCAGAGATTTCCCAGCCCTTCGAAGGAGCGGGTTTGAGGGCACTCTACTTAGCAGAGAGGGTGCAGTGTCAATTAGTGGGTTGAGATGACCCACAGATTCCGATGGATCCTACGAAGTTCATGCTTGCCCAACACTCCTTTACTGATGCTGAGTACAATTCGTGGAGGAATGGCATGCCCTATGCTGGGCGACTCCTTGATGGATTGGATTATGAGGAATTCAATATCACCCGCCCCATGCCTTCCCTTACTGCTTAGGTATATGCTCAATCTCTTTTCTTCTTTTCCTTTTCCTTTACCTTGTTTGTTATGGCTTCTAATTGTGGAAAACTTGTAGTAGGAGGAACCTGCTGCCGATGAGCTAATTGATCCTCAACATCTCCCTTGGACGGTCTATGCTTATAGCCTTGATGGTTTTGCTCGAAAGCGCGCCATGCCCTGTAATCCCAATGTTATGGGCTACCCTTTTCCTCCAAACACCCGGGCGATGAGTTCTTCTTTCCCTTTGTTCTCTATTTTTTCTTGATGTCTCTCTTTTTTTTGGTCACTAATCCTTCTTTCTTCAAACTGCAGCCCACCATCCAAGAGCATGGTATGGTTGGCTATGAATCTTAAGCTAGAGGTGACCAACTATTCAAGGAGCTTGTATGGTCTTGGAGGGGTGGCCTACCCAGGCGGTGGTGATGACGATGATGATGGTGGTGGAGATGAGGAGGATTCAGAGGCGACTCCTAGCTACCAACCAAGGAAGAGGCGACACTATTGATTACCAGCAATCAAGACACATAGGCATACAACACACATCTTTCTTTTTTTGTTGCTTTTATATTTTATCTCATTTAGCAAACATTTGAATTCAGTTTGAGACAAAGGGTTTTATTTAAGAACATCTTTTTACATTTATGCTTTTAATTGGGACTAGTACTTAATTTACAAGATATATGGTTAATTGTATCTTTCTATACAACATTGCTTCTTTGATGCTTGAAATTTTGTGCTTGAAATATGCCTTGAATGATCCTTTAGGTCGTAGGAACCCTAGGGATGCCTTGGAGTGGAAAAATTGTGCTTAAACAAGGGAGAATGAGTTTCTGCCAAGTGTTGTGCATATGTGGGAATGGGCCTACGTACGCGGCTTTGGCTTTGCGTACACATGGTTGACCTTGCATACGTGGGCCGCGAATCAGAGGAAACCCTAACCACCCTAATTAAGTATAAAAGTAGCCATTTGGGTCCCAAAATCCTCACCAACGTATTTCCAACTCATAGTGCACTTTTCTGAGGTCCCCCATTGACAGAAAACTCTCCATTCAATGTCTTAGCTTGGATTAGGAGGCTTAGTCCTGATTTCAAGGACTCCATCGCCCCTTATGGTCTTTCTTTTGTCTTTTCATACCATTAAATAAGGGTGGATGAGCCTCTTCTTCGTGCTGCTGCCAACTATTGGGTCCCCACTCGGCATGTTTTCCGCTTCAATGGAGTAGAACTATACCCCATTATCGAAGAATTTAGTGCCATCATGGGTGAACTAGAGATTGATGAGCTCATCTTCCCTACCATGGGTGGGGATCTCCCCTCTTTGCTGCAAGTTATGTTGGGCGTCCCTCTTGTTACGGCAAATAGGTGGTGCATCTTTGGTAAACTCAACCTTGGCTTGCTTTTTACACACTTTTCAGGCTCGGCCATTCCCGTATGTGAGAGGCCACGTTCATACTTTCTTCGTGCCTTTTGCTTATGTGCTCTTGCAAGGTACTTCTTGGTCCAAAGGTCATATTATATGGATCTCCAGATGTGCATGGTGGTCTATGAGCTAAAAAGAGGTAACCCGATAGGCTTGATCTAGGCAGAAATCCTCAATGGTTTAGATGCCTTGCATAGGAAGGATGCAAGCTTCTTTGCAAGAAGTCATTTTCTTCTTCAAGTATAATTCCTTACTTTTGCCTAGGTTCTCAACCTGACGGGATTCCTCTAATTTTGCATGGATTGCCTTTCGATTTTCAACCCATCGAGGCACCTTATATCATCTTTCATTTTTTTTTTCTCACTTATACTCTCTCTTCTTTTTTGCTTCTCTCTCTCCTTCTTTTTTTGTTTCAGATATGGCTACAAGAGAGGCTTTGGTTGCTTCAACCTCCTATCGTACCTTCTAGCACATACCTCCCTAGGCATTTTAAGGACCGTCGGCTTCATCAAAATGACATGAGCTTTAAGGCGTACATGGAGCTTATGGGTCACATCAAGGAGACAGACATTCAATGGGTCGTGGAGTAGTGGCACATCGCAAGCATGGTTCATAGTTGCTGCAAGGACTATTTTGTACCTTTAGTTGGACTTCGTTGTTGCTCACACTACTCCGCTTGTTGTATCTTAAGGAAATTTGGAGAACGTCAAGGAGCTCCTAACGATGAAGGTGCCTTCCACACCGAGGTGTTTACTAACAATATCTTAGGTAGGCTTCATGTGGCTTAGCCGCGCCGTAGGGTGATTAGAGGCATTGCTCCTCCTCGACTGCGAGGTACAAGCAATGGTTGGAGGATGACATGAAGTAGATTCTGAGGGATGAGAAAGCTTACATGAAGACTAGCAAGAAAGCAAGGAGGGCTGAGTGACCACCTTGATATGCACCATATTTTACTTTTCTGCATTTTATGATTCTCATGTTTTTGTTTATGAATTTAATAAAGAAATGGAATGTTCCAAATCCCCCATGAAAACAATTTTATTACCTTTTAATTTGAGCAATAAGAGAATCACTTTTTTATTATCTTTGCTTATTGTCATCTCATTCCTTTGTTTTGTTTTGTTTTTTTTTTTTTTTTTTTTTTTTGGCCAAGTAATTTTTACCCATGACATCCCTTCGGGAATTTTCGCCATGCCCATGGTCTTTTCTCTTAGCTTTTGCCTAGATCGCCCTTTCGGGTTTTCAATCTAGCGAGGTTCTTTTACCTTAATTTTTGCCTAGGCCGCCCTTTCAGGTTTTCAACATAGCAGGCTTTTTTTTTTTTTTTAATGTTATATTTCTGAAGTCTATCCATGTTAATTGGGTGAAGCATCTCTTCCCCATCCAAATTTGTGATCCTTGTAGCACCTCCACACATGATCTTCTTAATGATAAAAGGCCCAGAACACTTTGGCTGCATCTTTCCTCTTGGATCAAAAGTCTCATTCTAAGCACCTTTAGGACCAAATCCCTTTCTTTAAGGTTTCTCGGTTTCACTTTCTTGTTGAATGCTCTAGCAATCCTTTTTTGGTACCCTTATGCATGTATTGTGCTCTAGCCCTCTTCTCATCTATCAAAGCCAATTGTTCATATCTCACCTAAGCCTAATCCTCTTCTAGGACCTTGGCTTCCACTAATACCCTCAAAGATTGTATCTTCACCTCAATAGCAAGCACCGCCACACTACCATAAACCAAAGAGTAACGTGTTGCCCTAGTCGATGCATAGATAGAAGTTCTATAACCCTATAAGGCAAATGGAAACTTCTCGGCCCAGTCTTTGTATGTCACTACCATTTTGGCCAAGATGTTCTTCACATTCTTATTAGATGCTTCTACGGCCCCATTAGCTTATGGTCGATATGGTGAAGACTTGTGATACTCAATGCTATATTCTTCCATGACTCTCCTAAATTCACCCTCAAAGTGGGAATTGTTATCGGAGATGATCTCTTGGGGCTCCCCAAACCGACATATGATGTTGTTTTCTAAGAATCAAACCACATGCTTAGCCTTCAATACGGAGTAGGAGGCTGCTTCCACCCACTTGGTGAAATAGTCAATTGCCACCAGGATGTATTCATGCCCATTTGTAGCCTTAGGAGCTATCCTTCCGATCACATCTATGCCCCAAACCGAGAATGGCCATGGAGAAGTCATGCTATATAACTTACTAGGTGGCACATGGTTCAAGTTGCCGTGTGTCTGACAATCAGGGCAACTCTTCACATAGTCCACACAATCAGTCTCCATCGTATTCAAATAGTATCCTATCTTTAGGATTTTCTTGGCTAACATTCTCCCATTCATATGAGGGCCACAAATCCCTTGATGAACTTCTTACATTACCTCCTTGGCTTCTTCCTTCTTTAAGCAACAGAGGTCTATACCATCATATGAGCTTCTATGGAGTTGTCCTCCACATACGATGTATTGTATTGCCATCATCCTAATGGAATGATGTTCTCTCTCGTCGGCACTGTCCAGATATGCCCCTAGTTCCAAGAACTTCATAATGTCATAGTACCACGGAACTTCCTCTTCCTTTATGGTCATTACTGAAACTTTGGTCTTCCCTTTGTGCACTTCCTTATAACTTTGATCAATCTCCAAGGGTCATGTCTATATTCCCTCGGGTATTTCAACCACGAAGGTTAAGGTAGCTAAGGCATCCGTAAATTGATTTTGAGCTCTAGGGAAGATTGTGTACTCAATCTTGTCAAAGGTCTTGGTTAAGTCCTCTATGTATTGTTGATAAGGCTTGAAGTGTTCCTTCTTCACCTTCCACAACTTTTGTGCTTGGGCTATAACCAAAGTTAAACCTCCAAATATTTTGGCCTCCTTTACCCTCAATTCTCGAAGAGCTTCCATTTCGATAATATAAGCCTTATATTCAGCCATGTTATTAGTTGCTTCAACGTTCAACTTGACTGCCAAAGGTATGTGAAATCCCTCAAGAGTGATCAAGAGTATACCTGTCCCATTCCCATATTGGTTTATGGCTCCATCAAAGTACATCTTCCATGTCCCTAACTCAACATCCAAAATGTCCTCATTTGGAAAGTCTTCTTTACCATCTTCCCCTTCTATAGGATTCTCGGCACAAAAATCTGACACGACGCTCCCTTTGTTAGTTTTTCTAGCCACATACTTCAAATCGAATTCTGACAATAAGATCAACCATCTTCACAATCTTCAACTCAAAGCAAGCTTCTCAAAGAGATACTTCAATGGGTCCATTTTTGCTACCACCCATATTTGGAAAGGTAAGATGATATGTCTTAACTTTTGTACGGCCCAAACAAGTGCAAAGCATGACTTTTCTACGGGAGTACACCTAGTCTCGTAATCATGGAACCTCTTGCTCAAGTAGTATATGGCCCCCTCATTCTTGTCATCATCTTCTTATGCAAGCATACTTCCAATCGCATCCCCTATGATAGAGGGGTATAGGAGTATGGGTTTTCCGTGTTGGGGAGGCACTAGGATAGGTGGGTGGAGGAGATATTCCTTGATAAGTTCAAAGGCCTTCTGGTACTCATCATTCCATGTATGTGGTTTATTCTTCCTTAGGAGTTTGAAGATAGGTTCACAAATGGAGGTGAGTTTGGCAATGAATCGACTAATCTATTGTAATCGACCCAAGAAACCTTTTATCTCTTTCTCACTTCTAGGTGGAGGCATTTCCAATATGGATTTGATCTTGGATGGGTCAAATTCTATCCCTCTATCACTCACTAGAAAGCCTAGCAATTTTCCGGCGGTTACTCCAAAGGTACACTTTTGTGGGTTCAATCTTAGTCTATACTCTTTAATCCTCTCAAAGAACTTCCTCAAGTTTACAATGTGGCTTTCTCTATCTTTGGATTTCACTATCATATCATCGACATACACCATCACCTCATTATGCATCATATCATTTAACAAGGCTGTAGCCATCCTTTGGCAGGTTGCCATGGCATTCTTGAGGCCAAACAGCATCACCATGTAACAATAGATTCCCCATTCAGTAGTAAAAGTGGTTTTGGTCATATCTTTGGGAGCCCTCTTGATTTGGTTGTACCCCAAGAAACCATCCATGAAAGACATCAAGGCACTTCCCGCCGTGTTATCCACCAAGACATCAATGTGAGGGAGAGGAAAGTCATCCTTAGGGCATGCCTTGCTCAAGTCCCTAAAATCCACACACATCCTGACCTTTCCATCCTTCTTAGGTACAGGTATGACATTGGCTATCCATTCAGCTTAGTGTACGGGTTTGATGAACCCTACCTTTAATTGCTTAGTAACTTCCTCCTTGATTTTTAAAAGTCATTCGGTCCTCATTCTTCTCAATTTTTGTTTGACGAGTACCATGTGATCATGAGTATCAATGTGATGTTGAGCTATCTTGGGGTTAATTCCAGTTATATCTTCATAGGACCATGCAAACACCTCTTTGAAATTCCATGAGGAGCTAAAATCTTTTCTTTTTTTCCATTTAGAGTTGGGTCAATTTTAATTAAGCGTGGATTCTCATTATTTCCCAAATTAATAGTTTCAAGAGTTGGTTCCATAGGTTCAATTTTCTTTTCCAATTGTTTATTAATTTCATTTTCAAATTCATTTGAATCATTTAAGTGCAGAATTTCAATTTTATGGGACACATCAAAGTAAGCCAAATCAGAATTCATCTTATTGAAAATATTGAAAAGTACATTAGAACTTACATTACAAAACTTTTTTCCCATGTTTTCAGAAAACCCAACCCAAGTCTAATTATTAATGGGCCCCATAATAGGCATAATGAATTTGGAAGGATCACTTGGCTCTTCGTTGGTGATGGTGAACACGTTCCCACTCGTCCTCATCATGGTCTTCATTGCTTCAGCATCCATGTAGTTCACCCAATTGACCTCTTCTTGTATCTATTTGATTACCACGGTAGGTTTCTCCTTAAAGGTGAGCTTTTCATTAAAGAACATTTCCCAACCCGAGTACACCTTTCCATCCTTACCTACCCAAGGTTCAGGGAAATCATAATAAGGGAAGCTTTCCCCTTCCTTCACAAAGTTCCCATTGAAAGTGCTAAGGTTTTTCTTAATTCCGCCGCAGCCTTCAAAGAATCCTAAACCTTCCCTAGTCACTTAAGTCTTGACGTTGAGGAACTCGACTAATATATATATATATATGCCCATACCAGGCATATATCCCATGTGCTTCATCATTACAATCGCCTCATGGCTACAATATGGGAACAAGTCGGTAGCATACCTTTCATCCTTCAGTCCATAGTTAACCATGTTTACGAACTCAAAGCCACTCATTTGAAGCTCACTTCCTCCTTCCTCTAGTCCACAAACCGGTGATAGAATTTTGCCATCTCCAAGCACTATGGCAATCCCTCATTTCCATGGGATCTTCATCTTTTGGTGTAGTGAGGAAAGGATTGCCTCATTGGGGTGAAGCCAAGCTCTTCCCAAGAGAAGGTTGTAATTTAGGTTGATGTCCATGACATGAAACTCCACAATGGTTTCTATTGGCCCAATCTTGCAAGGAGCCTTGAAAGTACCCAGGACCTTCCTTGAAGTGTTGCCATATGCCCTTACGGTCAAGGGAGAAGGGATGATAATCTCAATATCTAGGCCAATAGTGAGGGCAGTCCTAAAAGGACAAACGTTCAAGGCGGACCCATTGTCAATAAGTACCATCGAAACCTTGGCACCCATGCATTCAATGGTGATTTGCAAGGTTCTAGTGTGAGTAGCTCCTTCGGGAGGGAGATCTTCATCGGAAAAGGCAAGGAGGGGGTGTGAGGAACCCTTGACTCCCATGAGAGACAAAACTTCTTGCGATGTAGTTTCTATAAGAACTTCTTTCCCATTCAGGCATCTAAGAGAGCCTTATGATACTTTTGAGAGGCTAAGAGTAAGCCCCATACGAACACATGAGCTTGGGTCTTCTTCAATTGCATTAAGACCCTATCTTCTTCTTCTTTGTCTTTTCTTCCTTTAGGTTCTATGGGCTTGGACCCTTCCCCTAAATCACTACCAAGATGATCCTTTTCAAAAAAGGATGGTTTGTAGTGCTTCCCAGTCCTAGTGATATTTGCTACATTGTCCTCTAAGACCTTTTGCTTTGGTTTTGTCACTCCTTTGGGAAGTATTCCCCACACCGCTACCGCTTCTTTTAAGACTTCATCTTCTTCATCCCATATTCGTTGGACTTCTATGGCATTGACATTGACATTTGTAGTTTCTATCAACTTTGAGCAATCTCATTTAATCTCATCTATTTACACCTAGTTTTGATATGGAGGAGGAGCCCTATGGTAATCGGGCAAATGATTCCTTCTAATGTTGGGTTTAGTAATAATATTAGGATTTGGGAGGGTTCCTCTTGTATCTCATGTTTGAGGTAGAAGCGATTGTCGATTTTGTGGCCGAATTTTTGGTGTTAGTGGCAATATTCATTGAGGTTCCAAGTGGGAGGTATGGGATAAGGCATGGGTGTAAGGTCTAAAGGTTTAATGAATCCCTTGGAGGATAGGTTTTCATATGCTTGGGTGAGGGTCATTCCTAGGTCGGAGAATTCTCAGCAAGCTTTCTTCAGGTAGGCTAGTGTTTGTTGGGGTATGATGGCTCTCACATTTACAAGATTGGGCACTTTAGTGGTGGTTGCTCCCCATCCATATGTTTTCTTGGTTGGAGGCTTACTTTCACCTTTCTCCAATTGTCCATTGTTTATAGCGTCTTTAATTCTTGTCCCACAATCACATAGTTCTCCAAATGAGCTAATAGGCGATGACAAAAGCCTACTATTATAAGCCGGGAGCAAGTTCTTGATGATCATGTTGATTTGGTCCTTCTCATTTGGCCTATTGACCATTCTAGATGCCTTGGTCTTCCATCTAGTCATGTATTTAGAAAATGTCTCCCTTACACCTTGTTTGGTAGTCTCCAAATCCCTTAAAATCATATCAATCATGGTGTAGAAGATGAATTAGTCCACAAACAACTCCACTAGTTCATTCCATACCTTAGTACCACCTTGATGCACCTTGTTGGGATTAGTGTCCTTAAATCCTATTGTATGATACTATGTATGATATTATGTATGACATTATGTATGACTTAATATTGTGTTTAATAAAGTTTTTTTATTATTATCTAAAATAATGGTAACATGAATATTCAGATATTGTCATATAGTCCATGAGATGCATAGTATGTGATTTATGTGAAAAGTCACAAAAGATATAAATCACAAGTTCTTTGTAAACTCAGAATTGTAGTTCATAGTCGGTGATGAAATTGGGCATTTCATCTGCGAAGACTATAACATATCAACTAAGATGATTTGTCTTGATCATGGAAGTAGAGACTTCTAGTTGATATGTTGAAATGTTTTAAGAGTTAAGACATATTGAACTGGACCGCTGTGAGATTTATAATTCTCCTAACGACTGTCAATTGAATAATAAATTTCACGACTTCTATTTACATGAATTTTTAATCCTGAAAGAATAATGGACCTTATCATGAAGTGTAGGTTGCTTTGATATATCAAGAGTGAGATCTAAAGTAACGGTCAAAACCTCAGTATGTTGGGCAACCACATTTAGTGTTGATGGAACATATATTCTCAAGATGGAATTCATACTCTCTTAGCGGAGATATAAAATATTCCCTTGAGATAAGTTTAATGAGTACGGTTATTCAGAGTGTTAAGCCTAACCACTTTAGTAAGAAATTACTAAAGTATATATTTATGGAATTGGATTTCATAAATATATGATGAATAACATAAAGGGCTAAACCGGGTACTCAAGGATTAAGATGTAGTAATGTACAAAGTGACAGTCTACATTAATGACTTTGTATTACTACGAATATTTTATGAAGGGGTTGCATGTACAATAAAGTCTTGGGATATAATTTATTAATAAGGCCTAGAGTGCAATTATATTTATATAGTGATATTAAATATAATTAATGATAACTTTGGACTTGTCAAGAGTTGACAGAAAAGCCCAAGGCCTATTGGAGCTAGTCAAAAGGCTAGCCCAATTAGATAATCAGTTGTAAGGAGAGAAACATGCATAATTTTTTGTATGAACATGAAATGTTTTGTATGTGAGTGTTGGACACTCTTGAATTTTCCCTTGAACTATATTCATAGAAACTGATTGAGAGACCACACTCCTTGGGCACAAGTGGAATTGGAGTAAAGATTAAAAGTGTTCTCAAGAACTTGCAATCTTTGTTTTGAAATTCACCACACCAAGATACACTCTCTTGTTCTTAAATTCTGAAACTTACATGATACATGTTATCAATTGCGAATGAAGTAGATCCGTTAATTTTTTCGCTGCGTATGTTTAGTATGTGATACAAACATGTATTTTTCCATCAAATGGTATCAGAGCGATCTTCAATTTCGAATCTGTATAACATGTTTTGTGAGTTTTAGAATTAGAGATAATAGTTTCATGATGTTAGAAAATTATACATATTTAATTTTCGGCATGGTTGATGAAACTATGATATGATAAAAACTGATATTGATGTTATGATGTTGTTTAAATTTGAATTTAAGTATGTTAAATTGAACTTTAAGGCTTTAGCATCATTGTAATTCAATTTTGATATCAATCTCTGTCTATCATGTTCATATGATGGTTGTTTGTTCATGAAAAACGTTAAAAATTGCTTTTGAAAATTTCTGGAAATTCAAATTTCACGAAACTCGATCGATCGAGCAACGATCGAGTATTGATCGGGCAGCCAGAACTTTTCCCGATCGATTGAGATACACGTTCGATCGATCGAGACTGGAAATTCAGAATCTCGATTGATCGAGAAGAAATCAGCATAGAACCGGGAATTCAAATTTTTTCTAAGTGTTTTTTATGTATAAGATGCAAGGCTATGTGTAATTAGATTATGCATGTTTTATATTTAAAAACCTTATTTTAAAACATCTAGTGGGAGAGAGATACAAGGGTTGTATCTCATGGTCTCCATTGTCGGTTTATAGTAGTGTGATTAAGCACCTCGCCTTGGCGTATATGCCTTGCTCCCTTCGGAGGGTGTTTAATTCATGGTACTACAGGTTAAACTTATTAATGATGGATGAAGTGTGTTTTTACATTGAGAACGACCATGTTTCTGTGGAGTTACTTGGTGACTCACATTAATTCTATGCAATGGTGTACACTAGACTAAGTATAATGTTAACCTCCCTTTGGAGCTATGTTATTATTACTTTAAGGCTGAAGGAAAAGCGACAAATTATTTTTTTTTGGTAAGAGTTACCATGACAACATTAATAATGAGAATAATTCTCGCTTGATCATAGTAACTGGTATGACCTCGCTTCCGAGGAATATTAATTGCGGGATTGGGTTGTCGTTGCATATATTATATTATGGTTTTATTAAGGTTCCATACTATATGTTTATATGCTAAATTGATAATGTTCAGTTTACTTATTATATTCATGTTTATTATTTTCAGATTTGAACATGGCATCATTTAGCACACTTGTTACTATTCTTAATCAAAACAAACTGACTGGATCCAACTATGTTGACTGGAAAAGAAATTTGGACATAGTTCTCAATGCTAAAGAGCACAAATATGTGCTTACTAAACCATGTCCTAACTTTCCTTCATTAGATGCTCCTCTTGAGGAAAAACAACGATATGATCACTTGCAGAAATCTAATGAGATGGCCAAGTGCTACATCCTAGCATCTATCTCAAATGTTCTACAACATCAAATGCAGGATGTAGAACTAGCTTCAGACATAATGCTAAGTCTGAAGGAGATGTTTGGTGAGCAAGGCCGATCTGCAAGGCAAGAAACCATGAGGCAAATTTATAATACCAAAATGGCTGAAGGTAGTTCAGTAAGGGAGCATTGTCTTACAATGATCTCTAATCTGAATACATTGGAAGTTTTAGGTGCCGATATTGATGAAGAATCCCAAGTAGATATGATACTCCAGTCACTACCAGAATCATTCAAGGAATTCAAACTTAACTATAATATGAATAAAAAGATTTATATATTGTCTGAATTAATGAATGAGTTGGTAGCGGCAGAAGGCATCTTTGGTACTTCTAATGTTGAAGCCAATATTAGTGAAGCTTCTACTTCTCAACCTAAGTCGAAAGGCAAGGGTAAAAAGAAGAAGAAGAAGGACTTCACCAAGCAAGAGGGTAAACAAATTGCCTTCGGGGTTGTTGACAAAGGAAAGAAGCTCAAAGGAAAATGTTTCCATTGTGGTGAGAAAGGACATTGGAAGAGGAATTGTTCAAAATTCAAGGCTGCCAATAATAAGGGTATGAATAGTTCATTCCTCCTTGAAATATGTTTAGTGCAAAATCCCACGGATTCTTAGTGTGTGGATTCAGGTTGTACTAATCATATCTGCAATTCTTTGCAATGGTTCTAGGAGACTAGAAGGCTTAATGAAGGGGAATTGTTTCTTACTGTGGCTGATGGGAGCAGGATTCCGGTTGTAGCTGTTGGTGTTTTTAATTTATGCTTTGAGCCAAGGGTTTTAATATTAGAAGACTGTCTATATGTACCTAATGTTCGTAGGAATTTAATTTCTGCAACTTATTTAGGTAAACATGGATATTGTGTTATCCTTAAAGACAATGTTGTAATAAAGAAGGGTAAAGTGTTTATCTGTTCTGACAATATTGTGGATGGTCTTTATATTTTAACTCCTGATAAGCATGAATTATATAATTCTGAATTAGATAATAACTCTCATGTAAAATCATTAAAGAGAAAGTTTCCTTCTACTAATGATGCATATCTTTAGCACTTGCGTTTAGGTCATATTAATCCAAACAAAATTCAAACACTGATCAAAGATGGACTCTTAGAGCCATTGGACTTTGATGAATTTCCAGTTTGTGAATCTTGTTTAGAGGGCAAAATGACCAAACTACCTTTTAATGCAAGAGGTAGAAGAGCCCAAGAGTTACTTGAATTAGTTCATACAGATATATGTGGTCCTATGTCAACCCAAGCAAAAGGAGGTTATGAGTACTTCATCACTTTTACCGATGATTACTCAAGAATTTAGGGTTGAAGTTGAGAATCAATTGGGTAGACGCATAAAAGCCATTCGATCTGATCATGGTGGCGAATACCTTCTTGGGAATTTCAAGGATTACTTTATTCAAAATGGGATTGTATCCCAATTGACTGCACCTGGAAATCCCTAACAAAATGGTGTAGCAGAAAGAAGGAATAGGACTCTTTTGGAAATGGTTAGGTCCATGATGAATTATTCAACTCTACCTATTTCATTTTGGGGATATGCCTTAAATACTGCAATGCATCTTCTGAATTTAGTACCTTCTCAAAAATAGAATTCTAACTAAAATTCTAACAACCTTTTGAATTTAGTACCTTCTCAAAACTAGAATTCTAAGAACCTAACATGCATTTTAAACATACAAACATACAAACCTAAACTAAAAAACCATATTAAAACATATTATTACAAACAAAATAAAGCAAATAGAAAGATTTAAAAGCAAAAAATGAAAGAAAGGAAAAAGAAAAGTTTAGACTAGATATCTCACACAAAAGCTTTCCAAGCTTGATTTTAACCATTCCCCTCAATCAAATCTATTCACAAACCAATAAGAAAGTGATTAGCAACGTTAAACTAAAAGGATTGGGGCTAGAAAATGTCTCAATCAAAAAAAATTGATTTGAGCGTGTTTTGTGAAAAACTCCCTTTTGATTCACTATTCTCTAGTCAATCTTGTATTTTTCCCGTGGAATTTCTGTGTATTTTGAAAATGTACCATGTAAGGCTTTATATAGTGGAAAAGAATGGGGTTTGGAACGGCTCCCAGACGATATGGGATTTGTTCCAAACCTCAGCCATTATTGTAGAAAATTTGCATTTTTTATGAAACCCTAGTTGCATATGCATACTTTGATCCACGTACGCAGGCTACTGCCCACGTACGTGGGCCGAGGGCCACTTTGGTCATTTTATTTCCAAAAATAGATTTTTACTCATTTAAAAGATTATATTTTCAATTTTAACACTCCTCAAGCCAAATTGATATCTGATTGGGCTCTAAACTAGCCTTGGGTCTTAGAGTTCAAGCATCATCGAGGAACGGAGGCCTGAGTCGTGAGGGGTACAAAAAGCGATGTCTACACTATCAATCAAGCATTTTATCTTATAACTTGACTTTTAAATTAACTTTCTTAGAATTAAATAGTTACTAAGCATATATCACTCATGCTAAATTAATTTAACCTTACATTACTAGTTACTAGGGTGAGTTAGCTTAACTTAAGGTATTAAATGGTGCGGGGTATCGCATAGGCTAACATTTTCTACACTTAATATTTAAATAGAACTGAAGCTACAAAATGAGACCACCACATTAGGCTAACATTTTCTACAGTTAATATTTAAAGTGCACTGAAGCTACAAAATGAGACCACTAAACAAATTTAGAGTTGCCACACATATAATGGCAATGTCAGTTAGTTTTTTTTTTTTTTCCTAAACTCTCCTAGAAGTTCGTTTTTCATCCTTAAACTTTTAGAGAATTGTTTTCCGTCCCTAACTTTGCAAACCATTATACTTTAGGTCCTTCTGTCTAAGCCCATCAGTTTATCTCCTACGTGGCTTAACAAAATGCTAACATGGTATCTAACTTGGACCAAACCACCTTATTTTAAAATTATGAACATATGGCACACGTGGATTAAAAAATTCGATGAGACTAAATTACCCCACTCCTAAACCCAATCATGCCGCGTTAACTCAAAATGCCCCCAAAAAAGAAAAAAAAAAAACATTTTCAGTTTTTTTGAAGAAAAATAATAAACTCTTTATAGCTTTCTTCTATGGAATGAGCAATATTGCTTGTCATCCCTATTGTTGGTAAGATACAATTTTTTGGATGGCATAGTCCTTTAAAGGAATCTTTTGTGATCCATCATCTGAACATTAATATTCTCCTGTGCAGCTTAAGATAATTTGATGGTGAGAAATAGAATGTTAAGGGATAAGTAGTGATAAGGGTATTTTTGGCCTATGAAAATTTCTTGGGCTCTTTGACCCGTCGGGATAAAACACTTCACTTAGGGTCCATCGAGTTGATGGCTCACCTAATATCCATGAAATTTAAAGACCCATTAGGATGAATATCTCATGTAATTCCCTTAGGACCCGACGGTACAAGTAGAAGACCCTTCCTAGGACTCGTCGACTTCCCTTAGACTCGTCGGCTAGCAGGCATTTGAGCCCGACAGTGGCTCCATTTGAGCCCAGCGTGTGAGCCTAATGGGAGCTCAATTGGACCCTCTCGAATGATTTGCATACTGACGGTTGAGTACACTAGGTCTCATAAACTTTTACATGTTCTCAACTCATGTATCCTTATATGGAAATAACTTGCACACCACGTCCAAACACCCTACTACACGTTCATATCTTCCCCAAATGGGAAGAGAAGCTCTGAGATCTCGGTGCCTTAACTCCAAATCTTCTCTACAAGGAAAGCTCCTACATTCAAGGGATCTTGGTCAGCTCTACACTACTATATAAGCACCAAGCCTTATCTTTTTTAAGACACGTGAAATTTCCTAACTCTCACACTATTGAGTTCTTGGAGATTCTTCTATCACTAACTTAACCTTCGGAGGGTCTTTGGCCGGCATCCCACCGGTACTTTCTGTTGGTCCTTTGTCTCTTGTTCTTCAGATACCATAATTGGAGCATATGTGGACGATCAGCTCACTGACGATTTTGTGCATCATCAAATAGATTGCTACTGAAACTATATTTAGAATCTGGTTATCAACTTTGTTAGATCCATGTTCTATTGTCCGATGAAGCTACAAGTAAATGGCTGTAATATTCTTGGAGACTTAAAAAAAAAAAAATCCAACCTTTTATACTTTATTGTCATGTTTCTTTATATTCAAGTTTTAATGCTGTAGTTTTAGCTGATTTTAGTTGTTCTTGCTTAATAAAAGTTATAGGCTTATAGCTTTTTTCTTTAAAAAAATAAAAAATAAAAAGAAAAAAGTTTTAGTGCTTTCGTGTTCTGCTCCATAGGTTGGAGATTGAATAATTAATTACTTATCTAACTACAAAATAGCTATAAGTCAATGAGTTCTAACTCATGACATATAATCATTACATGAAGAATACGGTGGAATGTAAAGTTGTGGGCTTTGTGACTTGTTACCACTAGAAAGTGGAAACTCAAAATGTTAGAATAAGTATTTCAAGGAATACAAAAAATTGTAATGAAATACGTAATAATTATTCTTGTAAGGGCGGCGTTTTGGTTCCTGAGCCCAAAGGGTAGAAGGATTCAAGCCCAAAAAGCCCAACACAATAAATTTGTAGAGCGTGGGCTTAAAAGCTAGGCTTCAATGGATCATGCAACACGCACAGTGGGTTAAAGATATTAAGAAAGCAAAGAAAGACAAGTTCTAAGCAAGGAAATCCTTCCTCGACGAAGTCCGAGGAGAATGATTCTTGAATATAACTCTTTTAGACTTGGATACAATTTCAGTTCTTGTTGCTATAGTGTGTTCTCCACAGATTTTTCGATCCCCTCTCCCTGGAGGGTCTCTTACATTATATAGCTCCCTTTAGATGATCTTGGCCCTCCATTTGTTGATCGTCTAGGCCACCACTTGAGTGCTTGTCCCATCAGACACCTTCCCAAACCCCTTGTGAGTTAGGGCAGCCAAGGCAGCACTGTTCGGGGGTCTTCTCCACATAAATACAGCCAGGAGGTTTGGTGGAATGCATTAAATGTGGTGGCAGCCACCATCCCTTCAGTCATGTCAGGGCTAACCCCCTCCCCAAAGCTCTTTCTCTACAGTACAACCTCCTCTGGTAACATGCCACTGACGTGACCTTACTGTCCGAGCGTGTGACCTTCTCGGGACGATAATGGCCCCCTCGGCCATGGGTATGACATGTGGCGCAAATACCTTATTTAAATTCTTGTACCCCACAATTCTTATGCATTTATTTGGTTATAGCACATGAATAGAACAAGTATTTCATAGTTTGGCATAACATGATTTGATGAGGAAAAGTGGCTAGATGCCTTTTATTTTTAAAGTATGTAGCAAAACATCTCTCTTTCTAAAGTATCTAGTAAAATAGCTCTGTTTTAGGACTCAATTTTAATAAAATCGAGTTGTGTAAAACTCAATATCCTCAAAATCGAGTTCTATGTGTATTTCAAAAAACATTTAAGTGGCAAAATATGCATAGAACTCGAAATTGCTAATGTCAAGTTGCACTTGAAACTCAATTTTGTTAAAATCAAGTTTCAAAAACAGGAGAATTTTGCTAGATACTTTGGAAAGATGAGTGTTTTTCTATATGCTTCAAAAAGAAAGGATATTTTGCCCTGATTTGAGAATAGAATATGATGTCTAGCTTAACATTCAATTATTTATAAATTAAAAATTTGTATAATTGGTTTTTTTTTAATAAATTTATAATCAATATCATTGTCCTTTATTAAAAATTGCTAAATGTTAAAAAAATTAAAGACGGAAAAAAACTGACAATATTTCTCACAAATATTAAATTCTAATAAATGTCAAATTCACTTTCTTTAATAAAATGATATATAAAATAAACTTGATTTAATATATATATATATATATGTGTGTGTATTAAATTTCATACCATAATAGTCTTAGAGCATTAGTATCAACTATGCTAAATTTTTAGCATTTTAATACACCAAACATCTAAAAACAACCAATATCAAAAGAGCCAAATCTCGAAAAAAAAAAAATGGCACAGAGCTTTAATAATATTTTAAAAATGAGACGATATGACATAAGTGCTAAAAACAATTTCTTGTTTTTTATTCCTCTCTCTCTCTCTCTCTCTCTCTCTCGCGCCTTGGGTTTTCAATGGCGGTGTTTATCTTGAGTTACAATCGCCCTCATCCCTCTCTAGCCGTGGGTTTTTAGTGATAGTGTCTGTTTATTCATTTAGACCCCTTAAACAGATTGTTTAACCTAATTTATTAACCAAGTAATTACTTAGATTAATTTTCAGTTCTAGGTTAAACACAAATAAATCATATCGTACAACGATGCAGAAAAGTAAATAACACCACGATATGATGACTCCGGAGAACCAATGAAACCAACTGTTTCAAGATAAAAAACTAGAGACGATTTAACCTAGCTATCCTCAAGGTAAAACAAATCCACTATAAGAGAATTGAAGTTTTTACAATCAGATTTAACCCTAAATCTATTGCTACCTCATGTAGTAACTTACTGACACGACCACGTGCAAGTTCCGAATCCACGAACTCCTTCTCATCTTGGATTTACAACAACACAAGCCGCCTTGCTTGTGACTTTGAGATCCTAGTCAAAGGTTTCAGATCACCTTCAATAATGATCTTGATGCAGCAACTATGTTCTACCAAACGCTTGATTGTAGTTTTTGCTCCGATAGATTCTTGTGTAGTTAGAAGGTACAAAACCTCTCAGATCTCATAAAGAGTAACACATAAGTCTTCTTCCACCCACCAAAACATGGCTAAGGTTTTTCCTTTTATATGTGAAGAAGTTTAGATGAAACCCTAAATGTTTTCACGGGCTTAAGCTTGTTTAAAAATCTGCAGAAAAAGCTGTGATCGATCGAGCCTAATTCTCGATCAGTCGAACAAGGCAGAATCACATTCCCTTTTTCTAAACTCAACTGGACTTGAACCTTGAAACACCCACATTTAAGCATTGCCTAAAACCTAGTCTAGACATGTTTTGTTCTCGGTTTGCCAACACAATACAAATGTGATTCTAAATATTCAAATCTAAATCTTTAAAACCTAACAGTGTCCGGTCTTGAGTTTCGGTTAGTTTTGGGTATCGAGTTGTTTGGTTGTAGTTGCTGGTGGTTGTAGTTTTGGTTGGTTTTGGGTGTTCCGATGGGTGATGATTTTTTCAGATTGGTTTCGGGTGTTATGTTGGTTGTAGTTTCAGTGCTGATGCTATTTTTATTTTTTGATGTTTTTTATTTTTATTTTTTTAAATAAAAGGTTAGATTTTTTTAAAAGTTATTTTAATGGGTGATGTGTTAAAATAAGATATGTGATGCAGGGTGTATTGAAAAGTGGTATGTTAAAATAGTTATAATGGTTTTTCCTTCTTTGTTTTTTTGGAGAAAGCTTATCATAGTTTTTTCTTGTGTCAAAATGACATTTTTTTAGTACATCTGATGCAAATGTTGTTATACATTGGTTTTTATGGAATTTTTAGTCTTTGTTTTTTTGAGTTATTACGAGATTTAATGAATTACTATCACACACTTTTTGTAAAGAATCATCATCTATAAATACTATATAACTAAAGCCTGTCGACTTTTTGTTGACCTTTTAAGGGTGTGCCACCTCCACTTTGCAGCCTCCACAATTTTACACGTCATTTTAATTTTTTTTTTTTACAACTTAATAGAATAATTGAATAACCCATCCCGACGAAGACCATGACTTCTATTTCACAACCCTTACCCAACCCGTGGAAGACTCTCTTCAACTGTACAATTAAAGAGCTAAACACAGAGATGATCTCCTTAGGTTTAGTAGTCCTTGCTTAACCAGTAATAACATCGTTTGCATATGTTTTCTTCGGTTCTTTTCATGGTGTGTCGTTCATAGCTTTAGCAGAAGGTTTTTTTTTTTTTTTTTTTTTTTTTTTTTAAGAGTTGTCCAAGGTTTTTACTTTTTAGTGGTTTTAGTAGGGTTGGAGGTCGAGAAAGTAATAAGTATCAAACTCTCTCAAGTTTTCGTTGATAGATTAACTTCAAAGTATAATGGGTACGGCCCGGATACGGTTGCAACACGGTCATGACACGCTAGTACATCCTAGACACGACAATATTGCAGATTTCGATGGATTTTGGTGCTATACTCATTTTAGACCGGTACAAAATAAATTAGGTTTTTTGAAAATTTGTGGTTCTTACCGTAGGACATCGCCACTTTCACCTTTTCTTTTCAACTCATCGAAGACTCAGACTCTTATAGAATCCATATTCTCGCCGGATTGAGCTTCTTTTATTCGTGTGTAACAAAACTAAAAAGACTTCAGTTTTAACTTTTGTAACAAAGTGAGGTGTTGTGTATGTTTGAAATGGTTCTTTAAATTTGGATTGTTTTTTCCAATAAGTCAGATGATGGGCTATGTGCCTCATCAATTTGTTGACATGTTTGCTTGGTATTAATTGTGTTAGGTTACCACCGCATACCTTTGGTGCGATGGTCACTCTGCAAGTATAAGTGTTTGTGAAGTATAAGGGGCAATGGTCAGAGTTCAAGTCTCCAAGAGAGAGCTTTACGCATATATACACTTAGATTAAGTTAGAGTAAAATTTCTATCTTGTATAAAATAAAAAAATTTGTGTTAGTTGAACATCTTTTGAGTTTTGACCTTTTATATGCACTCTTCTCTTATGTGCTTTTATATATATATATATATATATTGATTAGAATATTAGTAATAATAATTTTCAAAGAAAAGATGAATATTGGTAGTGATATAGAACCATGGTATTGGACCAAATTAATTGGGTTATAATATAATTAAACTTTAAATAGGAAATATGGGTTCTAACTTTAACAAAATTACTTGAAAATAATATTTTTGTCTCTCGGTCGCTAAGAAAGAGAACTCTCTCTTCTCTTAGACAGTAGAAGTTGTTTAGTCCCTTCTTTCGAAGGAGAGTTTTGTCACCTCTGGTGGTAACAAGTTTACTTCTAGAGCTGCTTGTTGGGGTTTCTTTTTCGGGTTATAGGGAAACACGTATCTTTTCTTGAGTACTCCATTACCTTCTGTTAGCCATGGAGGATCTGGCAGATAAATGGAGTAACTTCTCACTGTCCGACAGAGAAAACACTAGGTTTGTTCTTCAAAAGGATCAACGATCAGGAGAGTTCATCATTGCGGCACAATTTCTGACTCCTCGCTTCTTGAATATGGAAATTCTAGCAAGGACTTTCAAGCAACTGTGGAGGTCCACAAAGGGTTTCAAGATCCAAAACCAGAAAGATCACAGAGTTCTCTTCATCTTTGACAACTTGAACGATGTTGATCGAATCCTTCAAAGCCAACCCTGGAGTTTTGACAAGTACTTAGTTATGTTACAGCGATATGATACAGATGTTTTAGTCCGTGACCTGGTGTTTACAAAAGCACTCTTTTGGGTGCAGGTCCATAATATCCCGGTACGTTTCATGAACACAAAAGTTGCTGAAGGAATCTGTGACATTGTGGGCGAAGTGCAAAAATCAACCAAGGTAGTTGATGATGATGGTGGATATTTTATTCGGGTCCGAGTCAGTATCGATATTACCTTACCCCTTTGTCGAGGAAGGGTTATAACCATGGAGAATGGTGAGAAACATTGGGTTAACTTTAAGTACGAGCACTTGCCGAATTTTGTTTCTGGTGTGGTCGTCTGAATCACAGTGACAAAGATTGCAGTCTTTGGATTGAGAGCAAAGGTACCCTCTCGCTGGATAGTCAACAATTTAATTCCAGTCTGAGGGCAGCCCCATATACGGCTGGTGGGAAGAATGTCATCTATGTCCCAGGTTTTTACGAGCGACAGCAACCTTATGTTAACTCGGAGCCTTCTGAGGTGGTGCCCAATCAAGCTCCGGTGGTTGACTTATCAGAACAAGGTCTGGTAAGGGAAGTCCAACCAGCAACGGTTACAAAAGACGAGGTTGAAGGAAGTAATGGCGGGGAAGAGGCAGACATGGTAACGGAAGTAACTGAAAGTATTGAAGGAGGCAGGCTGTCAGAATCAAATTTGGAGCCAGAATTATTGCCAATTAAGGACCCTATCTCCAACGGATTGTCACCTATTAAAGCTCCAGTTATTGTGGGAAAGGAATTTAATGCGAAGTCATTAAATATAGAAGCCGCTGATTCAGCAAAATTATTTGAAATCAAAATCAATGAAATTGATGAGATTTTAAATATTGCAAGTCAAACTTCGGGTTTCAAAGGAAATTCAATGCTCGGAATTTATGATGGTAATAATTCACATGCAAACCCTAGCCGTCCCATAATGGAAAATACTTTAGACGATCCCGAAGGTAATGCTCCTCCAACGTCCAAAGTAACAGGTTCCCACGCAGCCACCAGACTGAGTACTAGGAGCAGAAGCAACAAACACATCAGGAAAAAGGCAGTGAGTATCAAGGAACAAAGCAAACTGAGTGGAGGGAAGAGAAGTGGGGAAGCCCATCTGGAGTTACCAAGTAAGCGTAGGCTAGTTTCAAAGGATGATGAAAATTGTTCAAACTCAATGGTGGAGGCTGAGACTCAGCCCCGCCAATCGTAATGAGTTGCTTAGTCTAGAACTGTCGTGGGCTTGGGAACCCATGTACAGTGAATGAGCTTGCTAAAGATCCCTCTGTCGTGTTTATTGCCGAAACATGGACAGATGAAACTAGGCTAAAAGATGTGAAAAGCAAAATACAGTTTGATAACATGTATGCAGTACCAAGAGCAAATCAGGGTGATGCGATTTTCTGGGAACAAAATTCTGTGGATGTTGTTTTGGATATGGGAGGTGGATTAGTGTTGTTTTGGAGATCGACTATTGATGTAATTGTGGAGGGTTCGGGCACAAAGGATATCGATACAATGTTTCAAGAAGAAGATAGGGCAGGGATTGGAGTGATCATCCGAGAATGCCAAGGAAAAGGCTTGGCACACATGGTCGGAATCATCCCTCTCCCCCTAACTGTCATAGAGCTTGAAACTTTGGCTATATCGAAGGCTTTACAATTTGATACTGATCTAACTTTGGAAGATGTCACCCCAGAGGGAGTTTCAGAGATTACAATGAATGCTTTGAATGCAGATTCGCAGTCTTTGGAATCCTTTGGTTTACTTAGTCATGATGTTAAATGTTTTGCAAGTTTATTTCATTGTATTAGGTTTTCACATGTTCGGAGAGAAGGATTGTTGTATTCTCACATTAAAAGAAACGACAATGGGGTTGCTCATATTCTGGCTAAAAATGCATTATGCATACCAGATTTTCAAGTATGGATGGAAGATGTCTCATCTCATATTGGTTCGATTTTACAATTGGATGTAGTTGAATTTTATTAATAAAATCCATCATTTTCTTTCTCAAAAAAAAAAAAAAAAAAAAAAAAAAAAAAAAAAAACTTTAACAAAATTATAAGTTTACGAATAAAAAAATGAAGTATATATTTGTATATATTAAATTTAAGGGTAAATTACAAAGTTGGTCCCTATTCTTTACACCATATTTCAATTTGGTCCCTAACCTTTCGATTGTGTCAATTTGGTTCCCAACTTTTTTAGTGTTGTATCAATTTAGTCTCAACCGTTATCTATTGGATGGAAAAAGCTAACATGTCAAATGGAACAATAAAAAATTATTTTTCATGCCATATCATCTCCCAATTGTACCGCCATATCAGTTATTTTAATAATAAAAAATTAAATTAAAACTTAGACACATACACAACAAAATTCATAAAATCATTAACTCATCTTCATCTCCATCTTTTCTCCCCCCTCACTCTCTCGTTAGCCACCACCGGAAAACATATTCCTTGCCACAACAGAGCAAACACCCATAGCCCAAAAAATAAAAAACTCTCTCTTGAACCACCACCACCACAACCACGTCGCTTAGATTGTTCTCAACACTGTCGCTTAGCTCAATCTTGAAACCTTCGCTTTCCCCAGCCTTGGAGTGTGAATTAGAGCTCTACCCAACAAATGGGTCTTCCTCAACCCACGTGAATGAAATATGGGTTTGACATTGGATTTAAGTGATTGATATGGTTGTGTTTGGGTGTTTTTGGAGTGGTTGTGTTTGGGTTTTATTGTCTTTGGTGGTGTCATTGTGGTGGTTTAAGAGAGTTTTTTTTTTTTGGTTTGACTAAATGGTGGTTGGTTGGGTATTTGGGGGTGCGGTCATGTCGTGATGTGGGATTCTTGGAGGTTTTAGGTCTTTGGTTCTACCGGTTTTGTTTGTTGGTGGTACAACATAGAGAGAGAGAGAGAGAGAGAGAATTAAATAAGCTTATCAGAATTGGTTCTTCTTTTAATATTCTTCTTGGTTAGTTTTCTAAATGCTTATGAGAATTGGCCAGTTTTTCCTAGTTAATTGGAGTCCCAATTCTGAGATTGAAGTGGATTTATGGAGTAGGTGCACCTATGAATTTTCTAGCTTCAGGACGTGCTGTTAATCCAGCACAAGAAGATTACACTCCTTTCTTAGAAACAATGAAGGAAGAGTCTACTCTTAGCATGGTTGTTGTTGGGGCAGCAAGGTTCCTTGTCAGGAGAAAGATCTTCCACCACCAACGAGAGAGAGAGAGAGAGAGAGAGAGAGAGAGAGAGAGAGAGAGAGACAGATGAGTAAATGATTTTAGGGATTTTGGTGATGACGTCTCTAGATTTTAAATTTAGTTTTTTTTTTTGTTTTTTTTTTTTATAAATTGACGTGGAGGTATAATTAGCAAATGATGTGGCATGGAAAATAAATTTTTATTGTTTTGTTTGACATATCAACTTTTTCCATCTAAGAGATAACGGCAGGAACTAAATTAACACAATCTTGAAAAGGTTGGAGACTAAATTGACACAATTGAAATGTTAAGAACTAAATTGAGATATGGTATAAAGAATAAAGACCAACTTTGTAATTTATTCTAAATTTAAAAATATACCTAAATATAAATATTAATTAATTAATTAATTAATTGTCGTACCCCTAACGGGTCATACTCTTATTTTTCAAAAATTGTCGTACTCCCGTGTCCCAATCTGTATCGTACCCATATCCGTGTGGGTATTTGTGCAACTAAGAAGCTAAATGATTGACTAATTTTTGATGACCTAAATTAGTATATAATTTCATGATTTTAGAGCATGATTTGTCCTTTACATAAAACATGAACTCAATGATTGACTTCCTGCATTTCTTGGTTGAAACTAAAGTCAAATAAAACTTACTCCTTTAGAGAGAGAGAGAGAGAGAGAGAATTGGAGGCTGTGGCTAATAAGCCTCAGCCACATCCATTAGAGTTTCAAGTTGAGTAAGTTATGCTTAGAACATATAACACTAAGTTATGCTTGAATTATTTGTAGAGCCTCCACTCTATCCAATTTTGGGCATGTTTGGAGTGGACAAATTTGATGGGAGGCTGTGGCTAATAAGCCGCAGCCACATCCATTAGAGTTTCAAGTTGAGTAAGCTATGCTTAGAACATATAACACTAAGTTATGCTTGCATTATTTGTAGAGCCTCCACTCTATCCAATTTTGGGCATGTTTGGAGTGGACAAATTTGATGCATTCTTCCTTTAGATTAGGTTGGCGATTGATAATAATGACTAGGCTCTTTTGTTTTGTTCTTTCCCTTATAAAATGTGTGAAGTTGTATTTGAATAGAAAAATATGACAAAATCCTGAATTTTGTGGTCAAAGAAGGGTAGTTAACGTGTTACCTAATAGTTTGTGTTTACAATAGATCAATTGGTATAATTTGGTGTTATACTTGATACAAATTCAGTGAAAAATTAGTAGCTTGAAGAGCCTAATAAAGGAAATAGATTCTTGAAAAGTATTGTATAAAGCTCGAAGATGTAAGCAAAATTGTATATTTATTTTGTTTACTAATTCTTTTGTAGTACAATTTTGTAGTACTATGACAAAATTGTTTACTAATTCTCATTTTTAAGGATCTTATGTGTAAAATTTTGGAAAGTTCTTTATAAGTGTAAAATTTTGGAAAGTTCTTTATAAGGAAATTTTAAATTATAGCTTTTATCTTATTTTGGAGCCAGTTCAATTTTCAAATAATAGAAATTAGAAAAATATTTAGACTTGTACATGTTAATAAATAGTCTCAAAGTTTTCCGTGTATCACATGGATTAGCGACTAGTTTTATATATATTATTTCCTATAATAAAAACGCAATCAAATAAAAACACTAAATGACAAAGGAATAGTAACTTCATTCCTCAACCTGCATATCCTATTTTGAAATGAAAAAGTATAAAGTGGACATACAAAAGCTAGAAGGACCAGCTGTCACAGAATCTGCAGCGTTGCATGGCCAATGCGCACATTTTTGGAAGATAAATGCAAAAACAACAATCTTAAACAGTTTTTCTTGAGTTAATGCAAAGGGCTCAGTTCAGGGATTTATTATTTTTTCCGAGTTGCTCTACTTCTCTTTTTTGATGGGGTAAAACTAAAGGACAACTTTTCCTGCTTAAGTTTCTGAACCATACTGTATACCTGCATTGAGATAAAGATTTAAGAGCAACTAATTGAAAATACAAATATGAATGACATATTATGAGTTCACCAATCCAAATATGAATAAAAAGGAAAAGAAAATGCCTTCCTAAGAATTAAATCCATTACTCACCTCCTAATTAAAAACGCATAATTTTGAACTGAAGCTCCAATTTTGCAACTAATGGGTTTAAAATTCACATAATTTGCTTTGTTTCATTCTAACTAAAGCTTATTGGAATACAAAACTCAAAATTCATTCATAAAAGTAGATCTGACACCTTTACATATCAGCCATAATGTATCTACTAGCCTCATCACACTCGTTTCGCGAGTGCAATGAGGCTTTTTTTTTTAGTATCATAATTTTTCATTCATTCTAATTTGAGATTTGTATGTTTTCTCATTAATATTATGTATTTAGAACAATTAATATAACCAGGAGTATCATGAGGCTCTTCAAAAAATGAACAAATATTACACATTTATTTTGTAGCAAAAAAAAAAAAAACACTTGTAAATTTATTTTTTATATATAATTTTTATTTTGAGAATCTAATTTATAAATAGATAAAGCAATTTAAAAATTAACAGGAGAGTGGCCCTATTTGTTAGGAAATGTTTTAGTGGGAGTTAGAGTTGTATTTTTATCAGATTGTCCTTTAGTTTTGTCTCTACTTAAACATAGGAGTGTAGGGGCATTTTTGAACCAAAAAAATAAGGATCTCAAATAGAGGAATCTCCTTAAATAGTAGTATAGATGTTGGTGGCTTCTGCCATTCCAACCAACATATCATCTGCTTCATAGATTATCATATTGGTTTGATAAAGTTCCCATTGCAGCATTATCAATCTTGCAAACTAGAGAGATGTTTCACTAGACCCTTCTACCCTTTTTTTTTTGTTAGCACTTTAGCTACTTCCAAAGTTCTTAAGGTGTAGAACCATTTTCTAACCTATTGGAAATTGAAATGGATACTCAAGATAATAGAAAAAAGAAAACAGTAAGCAAGAATTTTAGATCCAACTCCTTACATTGAGCTAGAATCACAACCAAATCCTGTCATCTCCACAACTAATCATACTGACTGAAGTATCTTAAACTTTCTACCATATCTGACATCAGCAAATCAATTTGCCTAGACTTCATCTATTTCAGATACTGAATGCATATTTTCACGGGGAGAGGCTAAAATCCTGGAGTGAGAGAGAGAGTAGGAGTTTTTTTTTTTTTTTTTCATTGTTTTGGGTGGGAGGGGTTGTGAGAGGAAACGTTAAGGGTAGGAGAAATGATTGATTCATTACTTTTACATTAGCATATTATTAGCAATGAACTTATAGAAGGAAACAAGGGGGAAAAGAGGGATTTTTTTTTTTTTTCACATCCAAAATGGCCTAAATGGTAAATTTCAAAAAGGAAGTGGGTTAGCAAAAACTTTGCATGTTTAGACACATAATTAGCACTATTTTTACATCCTATAGCAATCACTTTATAATTAGACATCGTCTTATCATGGAAACTTGAGGTGCAGGATTAAGACTACCTTTCTTACAGAAGATGTCAATCCCATGCTCGAAAGGGCCTCACCATCCACATACTTCCAAGTCATAGTTTCTTTGTCTTGTATCCCAGACAAGTGATTCCCCCCACCTTCATGCCAAGAGAAAGCAATCATGGATCATGCATTGCAAAGTCATGAATGTGCGGAGAAAGCTCAAAGAGCCCCCACTTCACTAATGGAATAAAAAAAAAGGAAAAAAAAAAAAAAAAAACAAAAGTCTGACAAGTACACCCTTGACAATAAAAAGATATGCAGCTAAATTTAATGATATTTCCATTAAAACAATATACTGCGTTACAATTTGTATCATTTTCTAAATATAAGCAAGGTATAAATTTCACTTTGGCCCACCAACAAAAGTAAGATCTTCAAAATAAAACAATGGAAACAGAATAAAACCTCAGCAATGCATGGAAATGTCAGGAAAAGTATGGTGAAAAAATGAGCTTTCCAGGTCTCTAATTCAGTGTGCAAAAGGCCTAAGTGTCCGGGAGCAGAGCATATCCAAAGTCCAAGCACACCAAAATTCCAAATGATTTCATTCCAATTTATATGCTTCTAAACACAAGGCAAAATTTTGATTTTTGCTACTCATATCAGGTTTAGATGAAACCATGGTTTTGTGCATTCCAATTGACATGATAAAATTTACCTTAATTATGATAATATGGTTTTATAAATCACCTATAATAATTTTATAATAAATATGATACTATCCATCATTAAGTGCCAATAATTATGACTACTTGAATTTATTGCAAATAATGCTTCATATTTAAGAGTATAACTTGATACTCAAAGAACAGCAACATTCAAATCTATTTATTTCATAAAAGCACACCCCTGTTACAAAATTTAAGAGAGAGCAAGCACAAACCTTTTAGATGTAATACCAACAGTTCCACATATATTTTTAGACGAATGTGAGAGAAAATATGGACAAACTCTCCAACATTTTTCCTGAAAGCTATGTCGCAGGTCTGTTTGGTATCAAGTCTGAAATTGTTTTTCAAAAAGTGATCAATTACTTCTCTCCTAGTGGCCAAATCAGCTTCTCCATCCAGCAAGACAGACGGGAATTCCCAGAGGCCAGCAAGCAAACCATCATCAGGCCTTTTTACAAGAAGAAATCTATTGTTAGTTTGTCTTCCCTCTAATTTTTCCAGACCTCCCAGTACCTCTCTACTGTCAATTTGGCTTCCCTCTGATGTTCTCTGACCTCCCAGTAACTCCACAACACATACAGCAGAAAAATCTTGTCTCTGTTTGACCCTTACCCCCTTAAGTGGGAAATCTGTAACCAATACCAAGCTATCATGTCTAAAGATTGAGAGTGCACGACAGTGTCCAGATGCAGGACATGAAGAGCAGCTTGGGTTCAGTGAAGTGCATACAGTTGCACCAAGCTCCATGAGAGCCTGATTGAAGTCTCCAGGTCGGATAGGATCAACTAGCTGAGCTGCTAGTTTCCTATCACCACACCACATCAAACCAGAAAAAGATTAAAACATCAAACACGGACATGCATTAAATACACAAACTCCAGGAAAGACAATCAAATTATCATCCTGTCATCACTTTGATCAAATCATGAAGGCTGCCATAAATGTGCTTAGTATGATCCGTGATGCATATATATTATCAGATAAGCAGTGCATTTTCACACAATTTCCATAGTTCAAAAAAACAATAATGAAAAACAAAAACAAACAAAAGAAAAGAAAAGAAAGAGGTCCAAGAATATCAACTTTATTGAAGAGAGGAATCACAAAAATTCTTCTGATCTTAGGCGCATGCCACTTGAATGCTTTAAACCCATGGGATTTACTCAAGTACGGTCTTACAATAAAATAAAATAAAAAAGAGTTCAAAGTTATTTTTGCAATTTTTGAAATATGTGAGGTACTTTTGTAATATAGGACTTCTATAAAGGATAGATGCATTGTCAGCAACTTGTCATCATATTGTTATTTAGCCTCCAAGTGCTTCACCATGAAGCAATCAGCTAGCTTACTTAGTTCTTACTAAGGAGGTAGATCCATAGATCTATAACATTTCATTTTGGAAATGAACTTGTAGTTGAATTCTAGGTAGCCTTTAATATTTCTGTGGGGTTACATGCTATACGCCCCTTCGTGATCAAATGCAGCAACACACTTACTACTTGGATCAAGATGACAACTATTCTCATGCCCTGTTAGCTACCCTAAATCCTTGTACAATTGCCCTACCTTGTAGCTTAGTGGCATAGTCTACCCTCGTTTATTAGAAGAACCAAGGTTGGAATCCCCATTCCCCCACTATTGTAACTATCAAAGAGAGAGAGAGAGAGAGAGAGTCTTTAGCATCAATAAGTAGCTTTCTCCTAAACTAGGAAGTAAAGATATTCCCACATATCTTATTGAAAACAAATAGCAAATATTACTCTCTTGTACATGCAAATATTACGATTAAAAGAGACAAATTACCTGAAGTTCGGATTCTAGAAAATCAAGGATAATGCCTAGAATTATCCCTTTTATTCCTTCTCCATCAATGCTAAGAATGGTGATTAGGTCTTCATATTCTTGAGTATTAATTTGAAAGAGTGGTTTTGTATGATCCATTAGGACAATGTAACAAAAATCTAGGTATCAAAGGTTGTTTATATGAGTATCAATTGTAAAGTGTACTTATTGTAACTACATGCTTGATGGTAATCCTATATATAGTAGCCTTTTGGTCAAAACAAAATCCTAGTCGTAGTTGGTAATAATTGTAAGTTCTAGTAAGTAATAAATATAAATATGCCTATATATACAACCGGTTACAATGCTTGTTGTAATATTGTCACATGCATATCTAAATTACATCAACTTGTAATGTTGTCATATTAAAATCTAATATATATATATATATATATATATATTAAGCTAAGAAAAAGAGAGAGTGATGATGCTATAATTTCAAATATCTCCTATCTTAAAATCTAATCAGAAAGATTTTCCTATTTTGACAAAATTAGATAAAAAATCCCTATTTGAATTCCCTTGCATCCCAGCCCTCCACCTGTACGTCTCAGAGCATTTCTTTGGATACTTGTCCCATCAGGACCCTTCTGGAGGTGGTAGAAGGAGTTGGTAGCTGTGAAGTTACTGTTCAGGGGTCATTTCCACGTTAATGCGGCTGATAAGGCTGGTGCTAGGCATTCAATGCAGAGGTGGGAGGTGTCTCCTTCAGGAAACTTCCTCCCACCAACCTTGTTTTAGTTGTTGTCTCTTCTCCTATCCTTGGGTTTCTAAGGGGTATCAGTTGTCCTTATTCCCTTGCTCTCCTTGGGTAGGCGGAATCCTTGAAGTTTGCTTACCTGTCTTGGTCTGGTTTGGGCAAATCAATCCTCGGCCGGGATTCCTCGGTCCTCGGACCCCCCACAATAGCCCCCTAAAACCTTGCTCTCAGGAGACACTTTGAGGGGGAGGTTTTAGTAGTATTGGGAGAGTTGGTATGTGCTAAACGCATTCCCACGTGGGGACATCATTTCACCTGTCTTGTGAACGCTCCTGACGCTTCGGTATCCACGTCGCTACAGTTATTGCATCAGGCGGCGGTCTGTCCCCCTATGTTCTACGTTGTGATGCTGATCCAACGGCCCAAATTTCTTGGGATTAATGAGAGGGAAATTTGCCACTCATTTCCCATCCCTATATAAAAGGGGAGTGGGAGTAATTTTTTCCATTTACACACTCTCTACAATTTCCCTTCGAAGCAGCAGTCCGAGGAGATCTTCTTTCAGCACTCATAAGTGCCTTTAGCCTCTCACCCATTTATAAAAGAAACTCCTTTTCTTTCTTCCCTTCTTATTTTACCTTATAAGAATACATGGGTAGGTTTGCTATGTTAGTTGATATTCCCGAGGGCATGGCCGCTTTTAGGGCAAAGTATAGAATCCCTAAAAACGTAGAACTTTAACACTATGAGCTAGGAGATTGGCTCGTGAATAAACCACCTGAGTCTGTAGTTATTCCCATGATTACCTTTATTGAAGGTGGAATGGAGATTTCCATGGGTAGAGTGACTAGGGACTTCCTTATTAACTTTAGGCTTTCCCCTACCTAGTGCTCTCCTAACCTTTTTAGGGTCCTCAGTAGTGTAGATATGCTAAACCGAAAAATGGGGACCAACCTCACCTGGCATGACGTGAATTAGGTTTACAATTGCCAAATGGGAAAAGAAACAGGTTACTATTTTAGGTGCAGAGTTCCTGCTGTTAGATTGATTTCCTGTATTTCTGATTCCAATAAGGGTATGGACGAAGACTTCCTCATTGTTTTGGGTGAATGGAACGATGGTTTGCATTGTCCTACCCAAGATAGGGAACCAGGTGGGGTGCTCAAGGACTTAGAATAACTTAGAGTACCCTCTCTCCTCATTTCACACTGCTCCAAATCGCAACTTGGTGAACTTCGCGGATCTTAACAGGATTTTACAATCCGAGATCTTTCTCCATTGAGACGGGCAACTTCGGGCGGTTCATGTGATCCTTGGGTTTAAGCCCATCTCCAAACGCTTCTAATCCCCCAAACACGTGATTAAAGCCAAAGATCCAAGGCTCGCACAAATTGACATAGCCGTCCTTGGATTTTTTACTGAACCTCCTCCTCCTAGTCCTCAAGACGCTGGGCTACCTGCTCAACTTTTTGCCAAGGTTCTCTACTCACATGAGCAGCCAATCCCTTCCAACTAGGAACGGGAAGAACCAACCTCTGAGCCCACCCAAGCTGATATAGTGGACTTTAAGGTATTCTACCGGGCTGATTCCGAGGACACCCCTGAGCCCAATCATCATCCTTGTGTCATTGCTCAGGTCAACACCAGCCAAGAAGCCGCTGATATTCCTGAGGCCATGGTCCTTGAGGAGAAGACGCCCGATCTTCTGGCGCTACTTACTGCCCATGTGGGGGGGAATGCTCCTGTGGTGCCGGTTGTATCTCGGCCACCTACTCTTTTCCCACCTCATCCTTCTGCCTCAGAGGTGGCTGAAAAGAAGAGGAAACGAGGAAAGCCATCCAGGAAGGATGGCTCTAAGGAGGGGGAGATACCCCCGACTACCCAACAACCACCCTCCAAGGAGCCTAGGATTATGAAGGCGCAACAGAAGAAAGGCCCTTTTGAAGGGGCCGAGAAAAGCGCTGAAGGGGAACAGCACGCCAAGGCCACCATTTGGAACCTAGCCTTCGTGCTTAGCACAGGTGGCCCTCTTACATTTGAGGCCACTCTGACGGATGCCCAAAAGGGCCGGTCCGAGTTAGTGTCCGAGTGCCTTGAACAGGCCCTGCTCCTTCCCCGACATATTAAGGAGCTAAAGGACATAAGGAAACATGAAGTGTTCCTCTCCCTGAAGAGGGACCTTGCCAAGGTTTGCTCACTACACTAGAATTCCCATATGATTTATTCATATCCTTTGTATTAAGTCTTCAACATATGTATTTTTTTACAGGCTATACAAGCATCCTTTGTGATCGAGGAATGGGTCGACCACGCTCTCTCAAAGTCCCAAGAAGCAGAAAATAAACTGGCAAATTCAGATAGGGCCTTGGCCGAGGCAGAGAAAAAGTATAAAGACTCTCTTCCACCTAGCCGAGGCAGAGAGGGGGCGCAAGAGCGCTAAAGCTGCCTTGGGGGGGCAAAAAAGCAAGTCGAAGAGATGCGGGTTTCTCTAAAGAAAACCGAAACGCAGCTAACTTCGGCCAAAAAGCAAATCAAGCTTCAAGTGAAAGAGCTTGGTAATAAAGATGCTGAAAGGGAGAAGGCTGAGCAAGCCGCTTATGATGCGAGCATGGCCAAAATTGCCAAGAGCTTAACCGCCCAACTTAGAGATGTTGCTCGGACCTTCTACCTTGAGGTATGGGGTGAAGCCCTTAATGCTGCTGGAGTTGGTGCTGATTTCGACCTCAGGGGACCCAGCATAGTTTACTTACCCTTCGCATCGCTCCCAGTTCTGCTCTTCCCACGCCAAATCCAAATTTTGCCTCCTCGGCACCTAAGTCCTCAGAACTTCCAACTTCTAAACCTTCTACTAAGAAGGAGAAGCAGGTTCCAACCTCAGTGGTGGAACTGGAATCAGAAGAGGTTGAAGAAGTTGAACAACTGAAGAAGAAGAGCGAAGAAAAAGAGAAAGAAGCAGCAAAATAGCTCCGTTTGGTTGATACATAGGCAGATTTTTGTAACGGGCTAAGCGTAGTAGTTGTTCTTTTCTTCTTTTTCTTTTGTTCTGCCCTATCTGTAAACATTTTTCCGAGTTTGAATGAATAGATCCAAGTTTTATATCATTCTTGTTTTGTTTAAGTACTTACTTTTTACTTTAAGCTTTTTCTTAACACTCTCATGACCAAAATGTATGACCCAAAACATGTTAAGTCACCACAAACCTGATTTAAATCTGACAGTATGATTTGAGAAATCGGACATAACTATGGTTATGTTTCTGGATTGAGCCATATTCACATAAGGGTTAATTTACCCGTGGCATGTGACCTGAGGAGTCGAATATGGCTGAGGTCATGTTTAACACTTAGCCAATTTCACACAAGAGTTAATTTACCCAAGGCCTATGACCCAAAGAGTCGAACATGGCCGAGATTTTGTTTAACACTTAGCCAATTTCACATAAGATAAGATGTAATGAATAACTTTGGAAAATCAGGCACTAAATAACAAGCATAGAATTGGATGGGATCCAAAGTGTTATTAATAATAATATCTACACAAGTTGTTTACATTCTAAAGACATGGAACAACATTATCGTCCAAATCTTCTAGGTAATAAGCCCCAATCCCAGCTACTAATGTGATATGATATGGACCCTCCCAATTCGGTCCCAATTTACCCCATGATGGGTTCTTGGCAGTTCCTACTACTTTTCTTAAGACCAAATCACCAGGAGCCAGCGGCCTTGCCTTAACTCCTTTGTTGTATCCTTGCCTGAGTTTCTGTTGATAATGTGCCATTTGGACCATGGCCAATTCCCTTCTTTCGTCAACTAAATCCAGATTCACCGAGAGCAAACTTTCGTTTTCTTCAATACTGAATTGGCTAGTCCTCAATGTCGAGAACCCTATCTCAAGAGGGATGATCGCTTCGGACCCATAGGTCATTGAGAATGGAGTTTCCCCAGTTGATCTTCGAGGTGCAGTATGGTACGTCCATAGTACATGTGGCAACTCATCCATCCATTTCCCTTTCACTTCATCCAGCCTCTTCTTTAATCCATTAACTATGACTTTATTGATAGCTTCGGCTTTTCCGTTCCCCTGCGAGTAGGCAGGAGTGGAATATCTATTTCTAATACCCAGCTCTCCACAATATCTTTTAAAAGCCTTGCTGTCAAATTGGAGTCCGTTATCCAAGATCAATGTATGGGGATTTCCAAATTTGGTGACAATATTCTTCTAAATGAACTTTTTTGCATCTACGTCCCTAATGTTAGACAGTGGTTCAGCTTTGACCCGCTTTGACCCACTTTGTGAACTAGTCGGTCCCGACGAGAAGCCATCTTCGGTTCCTTGCTGCTCTTGGGAATGGTCTAACTATGTCTAATCCCCACTGAGCAAATGGCCAAGAACTGGAGAATGGATTCAAGACTCCTCCAGGTTAGTGGATATTTGGAGCATATCTCTGACATTAGACACACTTCTTAACATGGTCTTGAGCAACCCTTTGTATGCTAGGCCGCCAATATCCCTAGGTGAGAGCTCTATGCGATAAGGACCTCCCCCTAGTATGACTGCCACAAATTCTCTCATGCACTCCTCCAATAAAGGCTCCACAATCTCGGGATGGACACGTAGTAAATATAGTCTCGAATAGGAGCATTTATACAGCTTCTGCTCCTCGGAAAGCCAATATCGCGAAGCTGATCTTTGAATCTTCTCGGCCTCACTAATGAGTCCATCCAACTCGGACCGACTTGTATGCTATATATTCCAAGTAGGGTTCGGTCACTATGTCCAAGAACCACCAGATCCTCAACGATTATAACTCGAGGGAGGCCTGATCCCAAAGAGGTGGCCAATAGGGCTTCATACTCTGCTTCATTATTTGTGGCTGGAAAACCGGACCTCAAAGATTTTTCCACAGTTATCTTCTCGAGGGATACTAGGACAACTCCCACACCAAATCCTTTTTGATTAGCTGCATCGTCAGTATAAACTTCCCAAGCTGGAGGACAGGGTGTAGAGACTACCAAGATCTCGAGACCCAGCATCTCGCCTTCCTTGGCACCCTCAGTAAACTCAGCAACTAGGTCTGCCAACATTTGTCCCTTTATAGTAGTACGGGGCATATATTTAATATCAAAAGCCCCAAGCATTGTCCCCTATTTGGCAATCCTTCCCGTGTAGTCAAATTTCCGAAGTAGCGCCTGCAGAGGGAGTTGGGTGAGAACCACAACGGCATGTGCTTGGAAGTAATGAGGAAGTTTCCTTGTTGCATGTATGATGGCCAAAACTGCCTTTTCCAAGGGTAAGTAACGAGTTTTTGCTTCTTGTAAGGATTTGTTAACATAGTAGACAGGCCTCTACACCCCAGCATCTGTTCTGACTAGGACCAGGCTTACTACATAATCAGTGATTGTTATATAAGCATACAAGACCTCCTTCTCGGGTCGGGAGAGAACAGGAGGGTGTGATAAATACCGCTTCAACTCATCAAAAGCAACAATACATTCCTTGGTCCACTCAAAGTTTTTCCACTTATAGAGGAGTTGGAAGAATGGCCGACATCAATTTGCTGACGGAGAGATGAACCTATTCAGGGCGGCCGTCATTCCTGTCAACTTCTGCACTTCTTTGGGATTCCAAGATGGGTGCAAGTCATTTATGGCTTTGATTTGATTGGGATTAACCTCTATTCCCCGGTGAGTGATCATGTAATCCAAAAACTTGCCCGAATTGACACCAAAGGAGCATTTAGAAGCATTAAGACGCAACTTGGGCTCCCTAAGAACTGAGAACACACTTCCCAAGTCATTCAGATGCTCTGAACTTTGCTTACTCTTTACAACCATGTCATTAATATATGCCTCAACATTTTGCCCAATTTGAGACTCAAACATTCAAGTCACCATCCTCTGATACATAGATCCAGCATTCTTTAGGCCGAAAGGCATCACACGATAATGATAATTCCCAGTGGGGGTTAAGAAAGCCGCCTTCTCTTGGTCGGAGATGGCCAAAGGTATTTGGTGATACCCCTGGAAGGCATTTAGAAAACTCATTCGAGAATGTCCAACTGTCGCATCCACTAGCTGATCAATCCAAGGAATGGGGAAAGGGTCCTTTGAACATGCTTTGTTCAGATCCGTGAAATCAACACATACTCGCCACTTCCCATTCTTTTTCACTATCACAGTATTAGCTAGCCATTTGGGGTAAAAATCTTCCTTGATTGCCCCTGCTTGCTTGAGCTTATTCACCTCTTCCTTTACTGCCTCGGCGTGCTCTTTTGAAGAGCGCAAAGATGGTTGCCTTTTTGGTACAGCTGCAAGATTTACATTCAAATGATGGCATATAAAGTCTAGGTCAATTCCTGGCGCCTCATAAGCACTCCACACAAAAACATCTACGTTATTCTTCAAAAAACCTATACGTTCCTCCTTTTCAACAGGGGGTAGTTGAGCCCCCACCTAAAAATACCTATCCCATCTGATCCGATCACCACTTTTTTAACTCCTCACAAAGCAAACCCTGCAGTTCAGTCTCGAGTTCGCCCTCGAGGTCAGCTTATTGCTACAGGGCCTCTTCTAATGTAGAAGAAGCCTTATCCAATTATTGCTGTCTAATTGTGACCACTAGGCACTGTCTGGCCATTGTCTGACTTCCAACAAGCTCTCCAACTCACCCCTCAGTGAGATATTTGACTTTCAAATGCAGGGTAGATGACACCGCTCCCATAGCATGGAGCCAGGGCCTTGCTAAAATAGCCGTATAGGGAGAATAAACTTCAACCACAATAAAGTTCACTTGCACCACTTTGTTCCCTACTTGCACAGGTAACTTAATCATCCTTCGGGGAATCACGGTTCTCCCATCAAACCCAACCAAAGGGGAGTCATACTTGCTTAAATCTTCAGGCTTGAAATTCAGCCCTTTATATAAGTCTAGGTGCATAATTTCAGCTCCACTTCCCTGGTCTACCAGGACTCTTTACATCATACCTCCCAATACAAAGGGTCACAACCAGGGCATCATCATGGGGTTGAAAAGTCCTAACTTTATCTTCCTCCGAGAAGCCTAAAGTCGGCAATGTTTCAAGCCTAACCCTCTTTTCGATTCTCGAACTTGCTCCTTAAGCGCTGGTTTTGAAGCTACAGACATAATACCTAAACATGAACCAACATCGTGGCTAGGAATGGTAAAAATCACATTGATTGTTCCCAAGGATGGCCGAGTAGCAATTTCCCTTTGGTACCCTGCTCCAGTCTGACTTGCTTGCCCTGAAGGCTGGTGTATGAACTGCTTCAGTTTCCCATCTTTCACCAATTGGTCCAGATGATCACGCAAGGTTCTACAGTCTTTAGTTGCGTGTCCTCTATCTTGATGATACTGGCAGTAAAGATTTTGATTTCGTTTGGATGGGTCTCCTCCCATCTTATTGAGCCACTTGAAATAAGGTTCGTTCTTTATCTTCTCGAGGATCTGACACACCGACTCCTTAAATACCGAGTTGACTACTTGGGCATTAGCCCTTGATGATTGGTTAGCAAACTCTCTACTGGGTCGACTGTGATTATACACTTCTAGCTAAGGATCTCTCCTTTCAGGGGGGAAGATTTTGGTTTTTCCCTTTCCTTGGGTTTGATCCTCCTCAACCCGCTTATGCTTGTCAATGTGGTCCATGAGCTGACGCATACTTTAGGCGGGTTTCATAGTCAAGGACTTTCTCAAACCGTGTTCTGTTGGGAGCCCAACCTTGCAAGTCCTTATGGCCACATCTTTGAAATCCCCATCAATTTCATTGAATGTTTCCCAATACCTGTCAGGGTAGGTTTTGAGCATCTCCCCTTCCCTCATCAACATGGACAACAAAGAGTCCAAAGGTCTGGGAACCCTGCTGCACGTCACGAATCTCGCTCCGAAAGCCCTAATCAGCTCTTCATAAGAGCTTATTGATCCCTCTTCCAGCCCATCGAACCATCTCATGGCAACAGGCCTGAGGCTAGAAGGAAAAACCTTACACATAAGGGCCTCATTCCTCAAGTGAATGACCATCCTTTGGTTAAAGTGACTCACATGTTCCACGGGGTCGGTCTTTCCATTGTAAATAGTAAAAGTAGGTTGAGTAAAACGATGGGGAAGCTTGGCCCTATCTATTCTTCGCGTGAAGGGTGACTTAGAGATTTGGCGTAGAGTTTTGCTCATTGCATCGTTTCCCATGCTCCTAGGAAATGAGCTCTCACCTCGCCTTTTACTATGTTTCTCCATCCTATCTAAGCGTGAAGATGCAGAGAAAGATTCATTGGGGGAGTCCTTGACCTCAGTCTGTAGCTATGGTCTCCCTCATCTTCAAATCCTGAGCTTGATGGGGGTGTTTGATCTCCCCTAACATGCGCCCTACGGTGCAGTTTTTTGCACAGGTGATCAATCTCCAACCTGAGATTTCGGGTCTCTTGCTCATGGGACACATGACTTCCAGTTCTTGATTGGCTCCTATTAGTATGTTCTATATGTTGTGTTTCCACCCTAACACTTAGAGTTCGATTATGCTCTCGATCTCTCTTCCGCTCTAGATTGACAAAGTGATCCACACGCTGCAAGCCAACAGATTCCTCTTTATCCTGTCTGGAGTTAGTCATAGCTTGGATGAAGAAGATTGCAGATGGTTTCCCACAAACAGCGCCAATTGTAGAGACTCAAAAAATAAAGGCCCAAGCCCACTTGGATTAGTGGTACCTTCCTTTTATAGTCCCTTCCCTTGCATCCCAGCCCTCCACCTGTACGTCCCAGGACATTTCTTTAGATACTTGTCCCATTAGGACCCTTCTAGAGGTGGTAGGAGTTGCTAACTGTGAAGTTACTGTTCGAGAGTCATTTCCACATTAATACAGGTGATAGGGTTGATGTTGGGTATTCAATGCAGAGGTGGGAGGAGTCTCCTTCAAGAAACTTCCTCCCACCAACCTTGTTTCAGCTACTGTCTCTTCTCCTATCCTTGGGCTTCTAAAGGGTATTAGTTGTTCTGATTCTCTTGCTCTCCTTGGATAGGCGGAATCCTCGGAGTTTGCTTACCCATCTTGGTTTGGTTTGGGAAAATTAATCCTTGGCCGGGATTCCTCAGTCCTCGGACCCCCCACAGGTATTTTACAACCACACAATGTTCTTGATGCAATTCTCCACTTCATCACTCTACTCTTATCATATGATTCACATCATATTCAAACTCTCCATATTTTTGAATTATTGATCCAACATATCGAAAACTTTCGCTCTTTGGTATCTCTAAACCATCAAGTCTTAAAGCCCCTTCATATTTATTTCTACTTTTACTAAACTTGCATTCCATGTGCTCCATTTTAGTCCTACTTAAATGAAAGCCTATATTGTAAAGAATCCTACCAAATTTCTAACAGTCGAAAAAATGATGCAAGTGCATTAATGCATATGGTATCAATCTTGTTTTTTTTTTTTTTTTTTTTTTTTTTTGATAGGTAATAGATATCTTCATTAAAAAAAGTACGTCATGTTCACGATGATAAACAAAATGTACTAGAAACAAATACAAGCAAATCAAACAAAGATAGAATGCACGAAATCAAAAATGGAAATACATTGTGTAAAACCCAAGTACAAAACCACCCAAACAATGTCCCGACTAACAAAAACTTCAAAAAATCCGCAAATTTCTCAACGTCCTCAAAAGTGCGGGTATTTCGTTCCCTCCAAATTAGCCACATCAAACAAGCTGGAACCATATTCCAGACCGAAGAAGAGTGTAACCCCAAATAATTCTCCCATGCAAAAAGAAGAGAAACAACCGTCCTTGGCATCACCCACTGCAAACCAAACATCAAAAACAATTCACTCCATAAGGCATGTGCGAACTTGCAATGAAGTAAAAGATGATCCACTGTTTCTCCATCGCAATGGCACAAGCAACACCAATTAACTAAAGACAAGTTCCTTTTTACAAGGTTGCCAATAGTAAGAATACTATCTCGAGCTGCAGTCCATAAAAAGAAAGACACCCTTTTAGGTACCTTATTACTCCAAATACATTTCCAAGGGAAAGGAAAGGTAGGAGGAGCAGATAATGAATTATAGAAAGAGAGCACATCAAAAACACCATTTGGGGTTAACTTCCAAAACAAACTATCAGTCCCCTCACCCCTAGGCATTTTGGAATAAATAAGCTCATAAAAAACAAACACTCTCTCCTCCTCCCAATCATCAGGAGCCCTGTGGAATTGAATATTCCAACTCCTACTACCACCATCTGATGAAATACTAATCAACTCAAAAATCCAAGCTTCTTTACCTATAGCACGAGAGAAAAGATCAGGGTAAAGATCCTTTAAGGGAATGTGCCCACACCAAAGATCATACCAGAATCAAATACGAAAACCCTCTTCCGCCACATAAAACACATGACCAAAGAAACTCTCAGCACCTTTCTTAATATTCTTCCACATTTCACATCCCTGAGCACCTCTACTAACTCTAGCGCACCAACCTCCACTAAACTCCAAACTTGGTAGCTATAACCTAACGCCATAAATGATTGGTTTCACTTCCAAAACGCCAGAACCATTTTCCAAGCAGGGCTTGATTAAACAACCCAAACCTCCTCATCCCCAAACCTCCTGTTTCAATTGGCCAACACACCTTATTCAAAGCAACAAGTGGATATTTGAAAGCTTCCTCAGAACTCCCCCACAGGAAATTTCTCTAGATCCTTTCTAATCTATCCACCACAGCTGGAGGGATAGTAAACAAGGATAAGAAAAAGGTGGGAAGGCTTGAAAGGGTACTTTTCAATAAAGTTAATCTACCCCCTTTCGACAAATATAAACATTTCCAACCAGAAAACTTCTTCTCCATTTTTTCTATAATAGGATTCCAAATTGACGGATCCTTAAATGAGCTCCACGAGGCATACCCAAGTAAATCATGGGCAGCCTACCAGCATTGCAACCTAAGACACCAGCCAAAGTATCCAAACTCTCTACCACCCCCACTGGAACAATCTCACTCTTACCAATATTAACTTTCAAGCCTGTGATAGCCTCAAAGAAAATCATCACCATCCGAATATATAAAAGTTGTTCCCTAGTTGCATCACAAAAAAGGATAGTGTCATCAGCGAAAAGAAGATGAGAAATATGCAAACCTCCTTGTGAACGGGAATTCGCTTGAAATCCCCTAATAAAGCCTCCCTATTCTGTTCTTTTCAACAGCATACTCAAAACTTCCATCACCAACAGGAAAAAGAGTCCCCTTGGCGAAGGCCCCAAGTACTACCAAAAAAACCCACTAGATAGACATTAACAAGAACTGAAAATCGGACAGTAGAAACACAAAACTTCATCCACCTCCCCCACTTCTCTCCAAAACCCATCATCTCCATGAGATAAAACAAAGCATCCCAATTCACATGATCATAAGCCTTCTCAATATCCAACTTGACAATCACACCTAGAATACCACTCTTCATTCTACTATCCAAACATTCATTAGCAATGAGAATGTAATCAAGAATCTGTCTCCCCCCAACAAAAGAGTTCTGAGAATTAGATATAAGTTTATCCAAAACACAACGAAGCATATGTGCCAACACTTCTGATAGTAGCTTATACAAACTACCCACAAGGCTAATAGGACGAAAGTCCTTAATGTTAATAGCATTGGTCTTCTTAGGAATCAGACATAAGAAAGTGGCATTAAGGGATTTTTCAAAGATGCAAGTTCTATGAAAATCCACAAAAAAAAAAAGCCATAACATCTTCTTCTACCACACTCCAACACTTTTGGAAAAAAACCAATAGTAAAACCATCTAGCCCAGGTGCTTTATCACCTTCAACCTCCTTTAAAACTGCAAGAATCTCCTCCTTATCAAACTCCCTCTCTAAAGATAGTCTCTCAAATTCATCCAAGCACGCAAATTCCAAGCCATCAATAGTAGGTCTCTTAAGATTCAGTGATACAAGGCTGAATATGGAGGCACGTGTTAAGGCAGTGGGGACTGAAGGGTCTGTGGTGTGTGTGACCTTGAGATGCACTTGGAGTGCGTGGGTTGCTGCCGTGTGGTGCGTGATCTGCTGCTATGGGGTGTAGGGGCTGCTGATGTGAGGGTCTCAGGGGTAGTTATTCAGTTAGGCAGTTAGGAGTAGGGGGTTATGGGTAGTTACTCATTTACTGTTAATCATTGATTAGTGCATTGTAATCATAGATTAGGGAATTAGTTAGTTACATTGGATTCAGTACATAAGGAAGTTGGATTGTATTGATTGGGCATGAGAAATAACACATGGTTCCATTGTTTCTTTAATGCTCTGTTTTCTCTCTTTCTCTCTATCTCTCTACTCTCTATCATTTTTGGAGGTTGGCTGTCCTTGAATTCAGCTAATTCTTGTCAGGGTCTTATCATTCAGGCTCTTGATATAGATTCTTATAAAATTCCACCACCTGAGCTTGAACCTCCCTGTCATCCTCATAAAGCACACCAACCTTCACTCCCCTAATTTGATTGGTTCGCCTATGTGAGTTAGCCAACCAATGGAGAAACCAAGAATTATTATCCCCCTCTTTTATGAACAAGGCCTTGGATTTTTGCCTCCAAGAAATTTCATCCAAAGAAGCTAAATGCTCTATATCAGCTTTGATCACAGTTCTTCTAGATCTATCTTCTAGAGACAAAACTTGCAGCTTTTCTCTCATATCAAGCTCCAACAACTCAATCAAAAGACATTTCTTCCTAAAAGCCACATCCCCAAACACATGCTTATTCCAATGCTTCAAATCACCTTTCAAAGCCTTCAGTTTACAAGCTAAAACATAAGAGCAACCGCATCAGTATGTCTAAAAGATTCTGTCTATTTTACACAAAAAAACTTACTTTTTCTATTTTACACCATCATGTTTACAAAACACCTACATCAGTTTATCTATTATACACACATTTTTATTAAAATAATATTTTTCCTCACTTTTTCTATTATTTCCCACCTACCCCCACCTAACCCACAAAGTCTCTGCCTCTCACTTTCCCCTAACCCACAAAGTCTCTGCCCCTCTCTCTCATCCCTCAAAGTCTCTGCATCTCTCTCTTTTTTTGATAGTTCGAAAGCTACAAGGAAGAGAGAAGATGATGATGATGATGATGATGAAGATGAAGATCCCTTATCTCAAATCCCTCATCTCTCTCCTTAATTCTCAGATCCCTTAAGTCTCTGCCACCATTGGGTTTGTATTTGATTTTGATTTTGGGTTTGGGTTATGGGTTTTCAGTTAATGGTTTAATTTTGAGTTGATTTCTGTGGATTTTGGGTTGATTTTGGGTTTCCATTGTTTTAACGGGTTTTGGTGGTGGTGGTTGTTTTAACAGGTAATGGTGGTGGTAATTGGGTGGTGATGGTTGGACGGTGTGGGGTGGATGGTGGGATCTATGTTTTGGTGGTGGTGCTCTTGCAGGTTCTGTGAGACAATGAGAGATGGTGGGTTCTGGGTTTTGTGCGTCTCTGTGTTGGTTTGTCTGTGTGGGTGTGTTTGTGTGTATCAAAGGAAGAAGAAGATGATGAGGGAGAAAAGAAGTATTCGTTGGTTTTGCAGATGGAGAAGAGAGAGAAAAAAAAGGGAGCGAAATAGGAAATTAATAAAATAATAGAATACACAACTACAGTAACTGTGTATATATGCACGGGTACTGTAACAAATGTGTATATATGCACAGTTTTAGAAGGACTGATGTGGAAGATTTTTGGGGTAAAATGTGTAAAATTGGTTGCTTTTTGTATTTTGCAAATGTTTACATCCACTAATGTGGATGCTCTAACTTGTTGAAAGTTTAATCAAATTGTTGTAGAGACAAACTAATAATATGTTTGTTTCTTAAACAATAGAAAACAATAAGTCCGGTGACAAAATATTATAGATTGGACAAATGAAAAACGTAAGTAAAATAGTATCTAAAACAATTACAATAAATCTAGTTCCTTAATAAAATATAAAAACTAACATAAAAGTTGTTGGAGTCATGACAGCCCACCATAATTTCTTGACAGTAACGGAGTCTTTTGGATTCGCAGAAATAGCCCTTAGTCTAGCAATCACCCGTATCACATTCCCATCAACCACAGGTACCACCTGACATAGTATTCCTTGAAAAATGCTTCATGCTGATTAAACAAAATATTCCAGAAGCTACTCACCTCCTTAAATGCTATTGAAGCAATAGCTCCAGCAGTATAGTCTCCAATTCCTTGAATCTTTTTCAGTGCAGAAACTGTTTTAGGAAATCCACTTCCTTTTGCAACAATCATCCTAGCTCCCTAACAACAAAAACAAAATGGAGGGAGAGCATTAGGACACAGTTTACTATCAAGATAAGGATGTGACTCTCTTCTTCCTATTCTTTTTTTTTATCCTTTCGAGATATAGGAGACTTCAACTTTCTTATCAGTGAGATGAAATACAGAACCTTTCATTGACATTTTCAAGTGTCTAAAGGCCTTCACTACAAAACCTAAATTCTTAAGGAGAACATGAGTATTGTGTCAGCCCACTGGGAAGGTATTCCAGTCACTTTGTGATGTCTAAGAGCCACAATGTACTAGATAACAGAAGATAGTCAAAGGCACCATATGTCATTCAATTCATATCAGTTGAGAGATGAATCAGATTAGTTATCTACTGATTTTGGCACCCACCTTATTTGAGTTGCAAGTTTTGCAAGTGGCATAGGAAAAAGAGCTCAAGAACTAAATTCAGGGGAAAAAGTTGAGGTTTTGAAGATCTAAAGTAACGGGACTTAGGCGAAAACAGCAACATGATGCTTCTAGGGTTGTGACTTAGGACAAGGGAGAACAAAGAAAAATTAGGTTTAAAATTTCTAGGTCAGATCTTGGCAGTGATAGGACAGCTGAATTTTGAGGAATTAGTGTTTGGTTTTTTTTTGGTAGGAAAGAGGTTGGAAAATAATAAGGATTATAGAGTTTCCAATGTAGGGAAGGAATAGTAGGATTTGAGGATGAAACAAAGGAGAATTCCAAATTTTATGTTGCTATTCCAGTGATGTGAACAGTAACGAGATGTTTCAGAGTTATGTGGGGCTATTTGATGGATGGAAGGGTACTTTTAGTTTTAGGCATCTAGACTTCCTAAGTATCACACCTGGGGACACCTCAAAGAAGGATGTGCATCACACAAACCGTAACAAGCTTCATAGCTTCTCTAGAAATCTGAAATTTTATTATTCTCTTCAATAGAAACTAGAAAGTATTAAACCCTTCAAACAGAAGACTAATACCTATTCCTAGTGGATATAGGACTTTATTTTAAACTCCTAATAAGACTTGGAGTTGTACTCCTTGGGCTTTATTACTAAACCCAAACTAAATAACTAAACTTAAATAAAACCCAAATATGAACTAATGGACCATTGGTATAGCCCATGTACAGAAATTAGAAAAGTATAAAACGGCCCCCGCCACTTAAAAATAAATAAAACAGAGGTTGACCCACTGCCTGCATCAGGTTGTTTGTTATTTGATTGCAAACTTTAGGGAAAATATCATTTTGAAGTTTTAAAATTGCAAGATTTCTGTGGAAGTAGTCCATTTTAGGGGTTTTAAGATGATTGGGGTTAGGGTTTTGTGGTGGAAAAAATCTAGGTAAAAGTAGGGACTTTGGATTTCAAGAGGATTAGAAAAGGATTTGGCCTCAAATTATGGTGAGAAAGAGAAAAAATCAGAGGCTGCTCTGGTGCTGTGAACAGCATTCTTGGACTATTGGGGTGCTGATTGATGGGAGAAGGGTTTAGGGATTTTATCACTGGTGTAAAACAGCAACCACAAGCACGGTGGCATGAGGAGTGTCCAAATAAGCCTACATCACAATCCAATTAGATTCATAAGCCCAACCAAGTTGATTTTCAAGCTCAGCAAATAAGGCCATTATTTTGAATGAATTTTGCCACCATTTCAGAAGATATTTGAAGATTAATAGGTTATTTTGTCCAAGAAGTCAAATAGCATTTAATTGGGGTTTCTAGGGAATATTCAGCTTTTATGTTTTAGTTCTCTTGAGTAGACAAGTCTTTTATTATGTATCTAGCTTCCATGAGTCAAGATCTTGAAAATGTAATGTTATTAATTGCTATTTTCATTCTCCTATGCTTAGAGGGCTGTTCTAAGATATTATGTAAGTCATTTGGCTGGAATAAATAAATCAAAGTGTGTATTTGAGTTTATATAGCTTTTGGTTCTCAAAAAAAGAAAAGAAAAAAAAGAAGAGTTTATATAGCTTTGTGCTTTAGAATATTGATTTCTTCTAAATTAACTCCTATTCCTTGGGTGGATTCCTTTGTGTGGCAAGTTTGGTTTCTGTATCTCTTTGGGTGGTGATAATTTGTATCTCATTGAGTTGTGAGCCAATTCAGTTATGTATCCTTAGCTAAATTCCTTTGGGTGGTGATATCTCTATCCCTTTGGGTTTGCTTTGGTAGTGAGTTTATCTATCCTTTTAATTCTTGAGTGTTTTCTTATTCCGTATAACCCAGAAAATATAAAAATATATACATCCAACCTTCCCTCATTCATCATATCGGATAAGTTTGATTTGCCCCATACTTTTCCGGTATCAAAGGGGGTCACCTATCCCCGCATTTGTTTGTTATTGTGCTGAAGTTCTCTCTCAATTAATGTAGCTGGCTGTCCAAGGTCATTCAAATTTCACCCAAAGTGTTTAAGTATAAAGCTAACACAATTATGTTTTGCTGATGACTTGATGGTGTTTAGTGCAACTGATAAGTCTTCTTTTCAGCTTGTAAATGATCTTCTCACAAAGCTCCAAAAGCTATCTAGTCTAGCTACGAATCCAAAAAAGAGTGAGATTTTCTGTGCCAATGTCACTCCTATGTTGAAAGCTCAAATTTTAAGTACTCTACAATTTAAAGAAGGGAAGCTTCCAATGAAGTACCTAATTATGTTTCGCTGATGACTTGATGGTGTTCCTCTCTCTCATTGCAAATTGAATTCTATTGATTGTAGACCTCTAGTGGCGAAAGTATCTGGTAGGATCAACTTTCGGGGAGCCAAGAGACTGCCATTTGCCGGTAGAATTCAGCTTATATCATATGTATTTTATAGCATACAGGTGTATTAAGCGTCTTTGTTTTAGTTAAGAAGGCAATCAAAGGCATAGCTATTGAACAGAAATTCAGCAAATCCCATTAGAATAGTATTGATAGTGTTAGTTAATAATATTATATGCATATATAAAAACAATATTAATAGGAAAATGATAGATAAGAAGAGTGCACCTCAAGCAAAAAACGTGCTCGGCGGTAGTATCCCAAACCAGCCCACATTTCATTGACCTCCTGCAAACCAAAACAAATCAACCAACATTTAACTCTTAAAACTTAAAAGAGTTCACATCACGTTTTCCCTAAGAATCAACAAAACAAAACAGCCACGAGTCTCATAGCTAAACTAACACCTCATGTTTGTTTCCAACAGGGTTCAAATCCCCCCACATTATAACAATTGAATTAGACCAAACAAACAAAACCCAAATTACTAATTATTGAAAATTACCTCAAGAGAAGCCAGAGATAGGTGTTGAAGGGTGGGCCATTTCTCCATCCAACGGTTGTAGTATTGAATGACAGTCTGAACTCTTGTTTGCTGAAGCATTACTTCCGAAACCCAAACCCCATAAGCCCTTTTTGTCTGTTCTTCTTCTGATTCTGCTGTATTTGTATACCGCCATGGGAGGTCCCTTTTGTTCTGGTCATACCACTCCAACAAAGATTCTCTAATCTTCTGTGTTTCGTCTCCGCTGAAACCCCACTTAACAATATCTTCTATATCTTCTTCTTTTGCTTTTTGTTTCTGTGTTGGTGTCTTTGCTTGTAGCCTGACTGAACGTCGTGGCCTTTCAACAACTACTTTACCATTATTAGTCTTCTTTTGTTTCTGCTTCTTGTTTCCTTCCATGGTTGAAAAGCAAAGGCAAAACCCACTTTCCTTTGAAGCTGAAGCGCAAGGACTAGGAGAAGCAACCTTTGCAAATTCAAATCTACGCAATAAAGACCAACTTCTCGGCGAAGGAGGACACCACAATGCGGGCCAAGGTGGACTGAGCCCCTCGAATTGTTCAAGCCCACACCCCCAACAATTCCTCATTTCTTTTATATAAATAAATATATATATATATATATATATATATGACATATTCTATGTATAAGAAAACTCTTTCCAAATAACAATAAATATCAAAAAAATTAGTTAGTTATCACGTTTCAAAATAATGCTGAAAACTAGCATCTCGAGTGTCTAAAACTCGAGTTCTAAGATAAAACTCGAGTTTTTAAGTCTCAATTTGTAAGCGGATGGGTCTGATGTGGAAAAAAATTCACATGAAACTTGAGTTTTAAAGACTCGAGTTCTATAAATTGCAGAAAAACGCCGCTATAGGGCTTTAAAACGTCACTATAGGGCTTAAAAACGCCACTATAGGGCTCCCTGAACTTGGTATGGGGTAATCACACTTATAAAAAAAAAATTTCCAGGAAAACGCTACTATAGGGCTTTAAAACGTCACTATAGGACTTAAAAACGCCACTATAGGGCTCCCTGTATGGGGAAAATTTTTTTGCATGGAACTCGAGTCTTAAAGACTCGAGATCTATGTAGCATTTTCAGTCCAAGTCATCCAGCTAAATACTCGCAAAGCGAGTCTTTGGGACTCGAGTTTTAATATGGATCTCGAGTTTCTAAAACTTGAGATGCTATTTTTCTTAAAACTTTGAAACATTGCCTAACTTACTATATAGTTGCCCCTCACACTGCTAGTCTGCCCATTCCCCCCTATGTATAACAGCAGAAGTTGAGAACTTAAAATTTTGTCATGTTTAAGTTAGAAAGCAACACATTATGTTGTTTGGCACTACTACACACCGTTTAAAAAGCCTCTCTTATGAATAACCAAAAAAAAAAATAACTAGTTAAAATTAAAGGGAATGGAAACAGAAATAGAGAGGTGATGAAAGAGAAGAAGGCATCGAGCACACAGGGAAAGAAGCAGAGAAAGAGACAGAACGGCGAACTTAGCATCGATTCTGCCAAGTTTACGGTTAAATCCAACCAAAATCCCGATCATTACAACGTTTAAAAGCCCGATTTACACATAAAACCCAAAAATACCCACTCCCGATAAACATTTTCTTCTTTGCCTCTTCCTCCGTGTTGAAGTCGTTTTCTCTGCCTCTCTCAATTCTCAAAACCCCTAAACCATAGCCCATCGCCGCTCTCTCACTCCTTTAGCATCCCACCGCTGTCATATACTGGTGAGTTTTTATCTTCGATTTAAGTTTGTTTATTAATTATGATTAGGGTTTGATATTTTGTTTGGATTGGTTTCAATTTTGGTATTCAAATTAAGTTTTTCTCTTCGCCTTTCAGTTTGACATTTTGATCAGGCTTTGATATTTGTTTGGGTCTTTAGGTTATATTTGGTTCTCATTATGGTATTTGAGTTATAAGTGGTTCTGTTTTGATTATTTGGGTTAAATTTGTTCATGTTTGTTTATCTACGGTTTCTGGGTTAAAATGTAGTTTCTTTCAGATACTTTCTAGACAAAGATGTAAGCTTTACAAGTCAAGTGGGAATAAAAAAGTAAATTGGACATTTTTCCTTAATCTAGGTCCTATAAAGAATAAGATGATGAATTCCAAGAATAGGTATGAGTCAGTTGAGTTCATTTTTTCCCCCAATTAATTACACATGCTCTCTTTATTTCAATCAATTTGGTTCCTTCCCTTTATATCTGTTGCTCTGTTCCTTTTACGTTTCAAAATCAATTTCTCTTTGCTTGAAATTTGCATATTTGTTTAATATTAATTCTTCTAGAATAACTATTTGTCATTGTTCATTCTCTACCCTATTGCTTCCCATCTAATTGCCATATGCTCTATGCGTACTTTACCCCATCCTTGCTACTCTAATTGTTTTTACAGCCCCCATCCCTTCTTTGCAGTAGTATATCTAGAAAGTAAGCACACTCTTTCCCACTTCAACCACTATTTTCAGTTCTTGTAACTTCTCACCGATGCTTTTCCTATTTGAATTTCTATATTTAAAATTTTCCCCTCCTGCTGAAATTTTTTTTTTTTTTTTGATAAGTAACATAAAAATTATATTAAAAGAACACAGCCCAATACATAGGGAATGCACGAAAGAGGCAAAAACATCAAGAAACCAAATTACAATGATCAAGCAACACAGGAAGGGAAATACAAGAAAAAGATGGTAAAACAAAACACCATTCGAGAAGAGTAAAAAAGAAAAAAGACTTAAATTCAAGAATGGACCGTTCGCAACCCTCAAAACTTCTAGAATTCCGTTCTCGCCAGATACATCACATCAAACAGTGTAGCACATCTCATCAAAAAAAAAAAAATAATAGTGCAGCACAATCCTCCATATAACTATATTACGATGTCGCCTGAAATTGCATGACCAACAATCCAACAAATCCACTACCCTTTGCGGCATCACCCAACAAATACCAAACAAGCAAAAGATCATACTCCACATCTCATATGCTATAGGACAGTGAAGGAGGAGATGACCTACAGATTCCCCACACCTTTTGCACATAAAACACCACATCTCTTTCTTTGGATGCTTTGTCTCAAATTATCATCTATGTATTTTGGTTTGGGTAACATTAGGGATTTCTTGGGTAATGTTAGGGATTTTCGCTTTGCTGCTTTTAAATCTGACACTTTACAGTGTAGGATAATTTATAATTTTTTCTAAGTGAAATTATGGTTTCCTGGATTATTTACTATGTTTTAGAATTAGGGATTTTCGCTCTTGATTTAAATGGTTAACTTTCACCTTTGCTGCTTTTAAATCTGACAGTTTATGGTCTCTGTATTTTGGTTTGGGTAACATTAGGGATTTTAATTCTTGATTTTAATAGTCATCTTTCACATTTACTGCTTTTAAATTTCACAGTTTATAGTGTAAGGATAATTTGTAATTTTTTTTAGAGTGAAATTATGGTTTCCTGGATTATTTGCTGTGTTTTTTAAATAGAAATAAACAAATAAATAACCAAGAATACTGTTGTGAGAGACGTGTCCCTCAAAAAAAGAGATTCGGGTACCTTTTGGGACACCTCTCTTTTTGGGTAAGTGGTATGGAGTCGCCACTTATTTTTCTTTATACAAAAAAATAAGAAAAAAATACTAATTACAAAATACATGACTGAATAGTTCCATTCATTGATTGAATAAAAATTACATATCTGGAAAATTGAAAAGTTACATAACTTTGGGTCCTAGTTACAATTTACCAAATATTTACATGACTTGTTGTCCTAGTTATATTCTACCTAAAACAAATGAAGACAAGGCTAGATCTACTAAACCAAAAACCTAAATCCAGAAGCTAGGTTACGGAATGGGAAGGTGTTAGGCACCCATTCTGCCCAGACAAAGTCTGGTATTCTAGACTCTTGTGACCAATGTACTATGTTACGCATGTTGTAGGGCTCTTGGGCCAAGGAGTCCATTATCTACCTGTATATTGGGCCTGTGGCCCAAGCCGAGGACAAGGATCTGTTCGAGAAGGGGAAGTCTTCGTCAGAAGAGACTGTGTTGATGAATAAAAGATTAGTTTTGGTTATAATGGCTTATGAGAGTGGATAAAACCGAGGTTCTAAGAGATGGTCTGTCAACAAGGGTAACGATCTCGGAAATTCAGTTGGAGCGGATAAGCATTGCAGAGACATCAGATAGGGAGGAGTCCTAAAATATCTGAGGAGAAAGCTATTGCCACCGCATTAAATGCACTGCAGCTAACTCTTTGGCTGCATTAATGTGGAGGTGATGCTTGAACAATGGATTTCAGCCTTACAGCTACTACATAAGGACTTATGGAGAGTGCTGATGGGACAAGTATCCATACCGATTATCTGGCATGCACGTGGAAGGTGGAGATAGAAAGGAAAGACAGTATAAAAGAAGAAGGAGGCAGTGAGACAGGGGGATCGGAAAAACCAAGAAAGAAGCACTGTAGCAATCCAGAAACAGAATTGTAACCTTACCTAAGAACATTATATAAGAACCAGTATCATCGAACTTTGCCGAGGACGTTTTTTCTTCAGCTTACACTTGTATATTTTCATTCTTTTGTCATCAAACCTACCTAACTTGTTGTCTGGTTAACTATAGCCCAATTTTTCTAACCCATTCTCTATAAATTCATTGTTTTGGGCTTTTTGGGCCTAAGTCCATTCATACCTTGGGCTAGGATCTCAAATCAGGTCCTTACAACTGGCACCGTCTTTGGGAAATACTGGTGTTTTGGTGAATCCAACTATCAATGATGGTAGGTTCAGGTCCACACCAGGTAGAATCTATGGGATCTCAGCGCCAAGATCACTTCCGTGAACTAGAGCGAAGAAGAGACCGGGAAGGGAGTGTACACACACCAATAAGAGTCCATCTCGGGGTAAAAGCCACGTCTCTTAGGAGGAGAATGCCAGAAACATGCGGAAGAAGATTGATTACCTGAAGAGGAGCTTGCGCCATGAACGGGGAAAGCGAGCTCCGTCCAATTCTGACTTCTCTTCTGAGGGTGAAAAGGATGGCAGCTATAGACGCAGATTAAGGACTCCTCCTAGCGAGTCTTTCTCATACGACGAGGACTACCATCATGAGCCTAAGAATAGAAATCCATCCTCGGTAGGCCTGGGAAACGATGCTATGAGTAAAGCCCGAATTTCTAGGTTACCTTTCACACGCCAGATTGAGGGAGGGAAACTTTCTCGGCGGTTTACACAGCCCACATTCACCATGTATAGTGGTAGAACAGACCCTGTGGAGCATGTTAGCCACTACAATCAAAGGATGGCCGTACACTCTAAGAACGAGGCCTTGATGTGCAAGGTTTTCCCATCCAGTTTGGGGCCTATGGCTATGAGGTGGTTTGATGGTCTGAAGGCAGGTTCCATTGATTCCTTCAAGGAACTCACTCAAGTGTTTGGATCCCGCTTTATTACGTGCAGTAGGGTTCCTTAACCTTTAACTTCCTTGTTGTCTTTGTCCATGAGAGAAGGAAAAATCCTGAAAACATATTCGGACAGATATTGGGAGATGTTCAACGAGATAAAGGGTGATTTTGACGATATAGCCATCAGCACTTTCAAGCTCGGCCCACCTGCCGAGTATGGCTTAAGGAAGTCTTTGACTGGGAAACCGGTTACCAATATATGCCAGCTTATAGATTGGATTGACAAATATAAGAGGATTGAGGAGGACCAACAACAAGACAAGGGAAAGGGCAAGGTTATCCCTCAAGAGTGGAGGGATTTTAGGTCGGACCGCTACAACAATAATAGACCCCGGAGGGATTTCACCGGGCAGTCTGAATCTACAGCTCCTCAAATGGTTAACACTGTGTTTCAAGAACCAGTGCATCAAGTTTTGGAGCAGATCAAGAATGAGCCCTACTTTAGATGGCCGAACAAGATGAATGGAGACCCTTTGAGACGCAATTAGAGCCTTCACTGCCAATACCACCAAGAGCGGGGGCACACCACCGAGGACTGCAGAACTCTGTGGAATCATCTGAAGCAACTAGTGAGGGAAGGAAGGTTACAGCATCTTTTGTACCATCCCAACGGGCAAAGAGACCAATCAAGGTCAGCAACTTAGGGGAGTGCTTTCTCAAGACCCCCGTTAGGTACCATCAATGGCATCTTTACTGCACCTGGGAGAACAGGTTCTCAGCCATCTAAGGTAATGTCTGTAGCTCGGCCTATTGCCGAGGACACTGATTCTGTGCTGAAGAGAGCTAGACTGGAGATCCGACCTTCGTTAAGTTTCTTGGACGAAGACAAGATTGGAACCATCAAACCACATGATGACGCTTTGGTGGTCACCCTCAGAATAGGGGGGTATGATGTGAAGAGAGTAATGGTGGACCAGGGCAGTTGTGCAGAGATCATGTACCCTAACTTGTACAGAGGACTGAACTTAAAACCCGGAGACCTGACGGCCTACGATTCACCTATGGTAAGTTTTTATGGAAGCTTGTTACCCCAAAAGGCCAGATTAGGTTGCTCGTACAGGCCAGCTCAGAGGTGGTGGAAGTGGACTTCATAGTGGTGAATGCATACTCCCCCTACACGACCATTGTGGCCAGACCCTAGCTTCACACCCTGGGTGCTGTTTCTTTGACTCTGCATTAGAAGGTGAAGTATCCATCAGGAGACCGGATTGAAGAGTTGGTAAGGAACCAATCCATGGCTAGGCAGTGCCTCGTGTCTACGATTTTGCATCAGCTAGCAGCTGAGTTCTCGGCCTCGGTTGAGGAAGGCTTATAGTAGTCAAAGTCTCCGGGATTACCTGCAAAGGGGCCAGCCGAGGAGGCCAAATGTGAGGATTTAGAGAAGTTTACTGTAGAGGATGATCCGGAGAAGTTTTTTCAGGTTAGGGCTTAACTACCGCCTCAGGAGAAGGAAGAATTGGTGGAATTTCTCAAGAGGAACGATGATGTGTTCGCTTGAAATGCTTATGAAACTCCGAGGGTGGATTCAAGCTTCATTTGACATCATTTGAATGTCAATCCATCTGTTACCCCCAAGAAACAACCACATCGGTGCTCATCTAAGGATCATGCTGACGCAGTCAAAGACGAGGTGATGAAATTTAAACGGGCCGGGGCTATTAAAGAGGTGTTCTACCCTGAATGGCTGGCAAATATAGTGGTGGTAAAGAAGAAGAGTAGGAAGTGGCGAGTATGTGTAGATTTTACAGATTTAAACAAAGCCTGCCCAAAAGACCCCTTCCTCATGCCTCGGATTGATCAGCTGGTGGATGCGATTGTAGGCCATCCTCGGATGAGTTTTTTGGACGCCTTTCAAGGGTACCATCAGATACCTTTAGCCTTGGACGATCAAGAGAGGACAGCTTTTCTTACCCCTATTGGGAATTACCATTACAAGGTAATGCCTTTTGGTTTAAAGAATGCGAGGGCTACCTACCAGAGGATGATGACCAGGATGTTTGAGCCACAGTTAGGGAAAAACGTTGAGGTCTATATAGATGACTTGGTGGTCAAAAGCAAGTTGGAATCCGAGCACGTCAATGACCTCGGGAATATTTTTGAGATCTTGAGGAGGCACAAGCTGCGACTTAATGCTTCCAAGTGTTCATTTGGTGTCGGATCAAGGAAGTTCTTGGGCTACATGGTCACACACCGCGGAATTAAAGTCAACCCTAATCAAATCAAGGCAATTAACAACCTGCAACCACCTCGGAATCCCAAAGAGGTCTAAAGGCTAACTGGGATGACCGCTGCTCTAAACTAATTCATCTCTTGGTCAGCTGATAGATGTAGGCCTTTCTTTCAGTTGTTGAACAAATGGAAGGGATTTGAGTGGACCAAAGAGTGTGTCCTAGCTTTCCAGTAGTTGAAAGAGTACATTTCTCAGCCACCCATTATGTCCAGGCCCGAAGTGGACGAAGTTCTGTTTGCTTACATGACAGTGGCCTCCCATGCAGTAAGTTTGGTGCTGATTCGAGTTTATAGTGGTGTGCAAAGGCCAGTCTATTACATGAGCAAGTCACTACATGAAGCCGAGGTTAGATACTTACCACTTGAGAAGGCTATTCTAGTAGTGGTGCATGGTATGCGTAAGCTCCCTCATTATTTTCAATCACACACAGTCGTTGTCTTGACTCAGCTCCTGCTTAGATCTCTACTTCGAAGTGCCAACTACACAGGGAGAATTGCAAAATGGGTCACGATCCTAAGGGCTTTTGATATCAAATATATGCCTCGCACCTTTGTCAAGGGTCAGGTCCTCGCCGACCTGGTGGCCAAGTTTGCCGAGACCCCATCAGAAGATGGATTAGAGGAGAAAAACATGGATGGAAAATCAGTTGGTGTAATCTCCTTGCAAGAGCCTTTATCCTGGAAAGTATACGTTGATGGTGCAACTAATCACAGAAGATCTGGGGTGGGGCTAGTTCTGGTGTCCCCGAAGAAGATCACAATTGAGAAATCCTTGAGATTGGACTTCTCGGCCAAAAACAATGAAGCTGAATATGAAGCTCTTCTGGTAGGGATGACCATGGTTCAGAAAATGGGTGGAAAGGCAGTGGAGGTGTTCTCTAATTTGCGGCTGGTTGTGGGCCAAGTCTAAGGAGAGTTGGAAGCCAAAGATCCCAGGATGCAAGAATACTTGAGCCAGGTTAGACATTTACAGTCTGGGTTTGAGTCTTTTAATTTATCACAAGTTCCTAGAAGTAGAAATACTTATGCGGACTCTCTTGCCACATTGGCAACGTCCTCGGCATAGAGCTTACCTCGAGTCATTCTTGTTGAGGATCTATGTAATCCTGTTGAGGCAAAAAGAAATATGGTTCATGTTCATCAAATAAGGGTGGGTCCTATCTGGATGGACCCCATTGTACTATTTCTCAAAGAGGATGTCCTGCCCGAGGATAAGTACGAAGCTGATAAAGTACGGAGAAAAGCTCATCGGTTCTAGTTGTCCGAGGACTAAAAATTGTATAAAAGATCCTTTTTCGGCCTATATTTGCTGTGCATACACCCTGAAGCAGTGGAGTTACTCCTGGAAGAATTACATGAAGGAATTTGTGGAAGCCACACAAGGGGCAGATCCTTATCCTACAAGGCCCTCACACAAAGCTATTGATGGCCAAATATGCAGAATGAAGCATAAAAATATGCAAAGAAGTGCGATCAATGCCAAAGATTTGCGCCAAATATTCATCAACCTGGAGGAGTTCTCAATCCACTGACCAGCCCTTGGCCATTTGCTCAATGGGGATTGGACATCGTGGGCCCTTTCCCCAAAGCAGCAAGGAATAAGAAGTATTTGTTGGTTGGCACAGATTACTTTACCAAGTGGGTTGAAGCTGAACCATTGGCAAATATCAGGGATGTGGACGTCAAGAAATTCATTTGGAAAAATATTGTCACAAAGTTTAGAGTCCCTTGTACCCTTATCTCGGACAATGGCCTACAATTTGATAGCAAGGCCTTCAGGAGGTATTGCTGTGACCTAGGTATAACGAATAGATATTCCACCTCGGCATATCCCCAGGGTAATGGACAGGCTGAAGCTGTTAACTAGGTCATAGTAAATGGACTCAAGAAGAGGCTGGATGATGCGAAAGGGAAATGGGTAGAAGAGCTATCACACGTCCTATGGACTTACCAGAACACACCTCGTAGGTCCACAGGAGAGACGCCCTTTTTTATGACTTATGGGGCCGAGGCTGTAATTCCTCTAGAGACCGAATTCCCCACGCTGAGAACAAGTTCCTTCACTCCGGGCAGCAACGATGAGCTATTAAAGAAGAGCTTAGACTTAATTGAAGAGCAGAGAGAAAGTGTCATGGTCCAATTAGCCTATTATCAGCACAAGCTCAAGCAGGGATACGATGCCAACGTAAAACTAAGACCACTGACAATTGGAGACTTGGTCTTAAGAAAGGTTTTAGGAACTGCAAAGAACCCAGTATGGGGAAAATTGAGACCCAACTAGGAAGGGCCATATCGTATCACATCGGTGGCCAGAATAGGGGCGTATCAACTTGAAGATTTAGAGGAAAAAGTTGTACCACGTCCCTGGAATGTAAATAACCTTAAGAGGTATTATTATTAATAAAGGCTTCCTTCACCCAATCTGGGCTTGTTATACTGTGTGTCATACGTTTTCACCATCTATCTGAGTATCAAACAGAACCTTAGTCATGTCTGGATCCTAGAACCACATACCTTGGGAAAATTGACATCTTTTAATTACTTTTCTAACTGTTGAACAGAACCTTAACTATACCTAGTTCCTCGGATCATCTGCTTTGGGAAAATCGACACATTATGACAATTATCTAAGTATCAAACAGAACCTTGGTCATACCAGGCTCCTCGGACCACATACCTTGGGAAAATTGATATCTTTTAATTACTTTTCAAAGTGTTGAACAGAACCTTAGCTATGCCTGGTTCCTCGGACCATCTGCTTTGGAAAAATCGACACATTATGACAATTATCTAAGTATCAAACAGAATCTTGGTCATGCCTGGCTCCTCGGACCACATACCTTGGAAAAATTGATATCTTTTAATTACTTTTCTAAGTGTTGAACAGAACCTTAGTTATGTCTGGTTCCTCGGATCATCTGCTTTGGGAAAATCGACACATTATGACAATTATCTATGTGTCAAATAGAATATTGGTTATGCCTAGCTCCTCAGACCACATACCTTGGGAAAATTGATATCCTTTAATTACTTTTCTAAGTGTTGAACATAACCTTAGCTATGCCTGGTTCCTCGAACCATCTGCTTTGGGAAAATCGACACATTATGACGTTTATCTAAGTATCAAACAGAACCTTGGTCATGCCTGGCTCCTCGGACCATATACCTTGGGAAAATTGATATCTTTTAATTACTTTTCTAAGTGCTAAACAAGAACCTTAGCTATGCCTGGTTCCTCGGACCATCTGCTTTGGGAAAATCGATACATTATGACGATTATCTAAGTATCAAACAGAACATTGGTCATATCTGGCTCCTCGGACCACATACCTTGGGAAAATTGATATCTTTTAATTACTTTTCTAAGTGTTGAACAGAACCTTAGCTATGCCTGGTTCCTCGGACCATCTGCTTTGGGAAAATCGACACATTATGACAATTATCTAAGTATTGAATAGAATTTTGGTCATGCCTGGCTCCTCGTGTTGGGGTTTATGCCCTAAAATCCAATTTATTGGCATGTCATAAATAATTAAATTGTTTAATTATATGAGACTATCAATAATGAACTAATGAGACATTATCTTAGTCCATGAGATGCATAGTATGTGATTTATGTGAAAAGTCACAGAAGATATAAATCACAAGTTTTTTGTAAACTCAGAATTTTAGTTCGTAGTCGGTGATGAAATTGGGCGTTTCATCTACGAAGACTATAACATATCAACTACGATGATTTGTCTTGATCATGGATATGGAGACTTCTAGTTGGTATGTTGATATGTTTTAAGAGTTAAGACATATTGAATTGGACCGCTGTGAGATTTATTATTCTCCTAACGACTGTCAAATGAATAATAAATCTCTCGACTTCTATTTACATCAACTCTAAATCCTAAGAGAATAATGGACCTGATCATGAAGTGTAGATTGCTTTGATATATCAGGAGTGAGATCTATAAGTCACGGTCAAAACCTCAGTATGTTGGGCAACCGCATTTAGTGTTGATGGAACATATATTCTCAAGATGGAATTCATAATCTCTTAACGGAGATATAAAATATTCCCTTGAGATAAGTTTAATGGGTTTGGTTATTCAAGAAAGTTGGGCCCAATTACTTTAGTAAGTTGTTACTAAAGTATATATTTATGAAATTGGATTTCATAAATATATGATGAATAACGTAAATGTTAAGGATTAAGATGTAGTAATCTTCAAAGTGGCAGTCTACATTCATAACTTTGTATTACTATGAATATTTTAATGAAGGTGTTGCATGTATAATAAAGTCTTGGGATATAATTTATAGATAAGGCCTAAAGTGCAACTATATTTATATAGTGGTATTAAATATAGTTAATGGTAACTTTGGACTTGTCAAGAGTTGACAGAAAAGCCCAAGGCCCATTGGAGCTAGTGTCTTATTGGTCCCTTTTGGTCCCACTCCAAGCCACATACTAGAGCCCAATTGGAATGGCCTAAAAGGATTAAACCGGGTACTTAAGGATTAAGATGTAGTAATCTTCAAAGTGGCAGTCTACATTCATAACTTTGTATTACTATGAATATTTTAATGAAGGGGTTGCATGTATAATAAAGTCTTGGGATATAATTTATAGATAAGGCCTAGAGTGCAACTATATTTATATAGTGGTATTAAATATAGTTAATGGTAACTTTGGACTTGTCAAGAGTTGACAGAAAAGCCCAAGGCCTATTGGAGCTAGTGTTTTATTGGTCCCTTTTGGTCCCACTCCAAGCCACATACTAGAGCCCAATTAGATAATCAGTTGTATATAAGGAGAGAAACATACATAGTTTCATAAGTGCTTTTTCATAAGAGTAAGATGAAGGTCTTTCATAAGAGAGTTCTCATAAGGAATGAAATAGTTTGTATGTGAGTGTTGGACACTCATTATTCTCTACTTTGAAACTGATTGAGAGACCACACATCTTGGGTATCAAGTGGAATTAGAGCGAAGATTAAAAGTCTTTCCAAGAACTTCTGATCTTCGGTTTTGAATTTCACCGCACCAAGGTACGCATTCTTGTTCTCAAATTCTGAAACTTACATAGTACATGTTATCAATTGCGAATGAAATAGATCCGTTAATTTTTCAGCTGCGTATGTTTTGTATGTGATACAAACATGTATTTTTTCAACAAATGGTATCAGAGCGGTCTTCAATTTCGAATTGTATAACATGTTTTATGAGTTTTGGAATTAAAGATTATAGTTTCATATTGTTTGAAGATTATGCTTTTAATTTTTTGCATGGTTATTGAAACTATGATTTGATAAGGACTGATATTAATGTTATGATGTTGTTTAAATTTGAATTTAAGTATGTTAAATTGATCTTTAAGGCTATAGCATCAATGAATTTCAGTTTTGATATCATTCTCTGACTATCATGTTCGTATGTTAGTTTTTTGTTCAAGAAAAATCGTAGAAAACTGCCTTGAAAAATTTCTGGAAATTCGAGTTTCACGAGATTCGATCGATCTAAAATCACTTTTGATCGATCAAGTGAAACAGTGATCAGACTTTCTTAAATAGATTGATTTTTGATTGCTAGTCGATCGATCGAATTTGTTTTTCGATCGATCGAGAGGCAATTTTGATCAATCGAAGAAGTTAGATGGTCAAGTTCGAATTTCTTAATTTTTTCGATCGATCGAGGGGCACATTCGATCAATCGAAAGAAAGAAAATCAGAATTTTTCTAAGTGTTTTCACATAAAGAAAGTTTCTGTCTGAATTTTGTGTTTTCGCGGGAAGAGCATAGTCGCGAGATTCTCACGAAAATGCATTTGAAGAGAATTTCGAATATTTTCTAAATGTTTTCAAATGTATAAGGTGTAAGGCAATGTGTGATGTGATTACACATGGTTCTAACTAAAAGACCTAATGAGATCAAAGATGGTAGTTAAATAGAACTCTTAGTCCTAAATTGTTTTATGATTAAAAGTCCTTAATTTATTTTAATTAGAGGTTTTTAATGAGATTAAAATTCTAATTAAAGTTATATAGTTTCTAATGAGATTAAAATACTTTATCTAGTAAATTAAAGATAGAGTTCTATATAACTAATTTTTAATTCATTAGTGTTTAAGGAATCCTAAATAGTTTAGGACTTCCATTTTTAGTTAGCGATTCTAATAGGATTAGAGTCTTTAACAAGTGCAAGGTTATTAACTGTGATGGGATCACAATTATTTAAAGAAAAACCCAAATAATGAGTGAGAGTTTTGAAATAGCCCTTTTGTTAAGTTTATTGTAATGTGAATAGATACCTTGTCTTGACTTCGAGTTTTGCATTCCATGCGGAAGGAATTTATTTCACGGATTACAAGGTTAAATTTCTTTGTGATAGCGCGAATGTTCGTTACGATATTGTGACGTAACTTAGTTACATCACATTGAATTTAAACAATTAAACACATTTGATGTGTAGGGTTAAAATTGTGATTAGATCACAATGATTTCAAAACAATCCACTTGTTTTAAAATTTCTAGTGGGAGAGAGATACAAGGGTTGGATCTCATGGCCTCCATTGTCGGTTCATAGTGGTGTGGGGTAAACATCTCGTCTTGGCTTCGAGCCTTGCGTTCCATGCAGAGGATGTTTATTTCATGGTACTACAAGATTGAATTTCCTGGTTTATAGTGGTTTGATCAAACACCTTGTCTTAGCTTCGAGCTTTGCATTCCATGCAGAGGGTGTTTTTATCATGGTACTACAAAATAAGCCTGTTAAAGAGATGAAATGTGGCTACACATGATTCTAGGCAATGGTGTACACTAGACTAAGTTTGATAGTATCCTCTATGCTGAGTTCTTACTATTATTACTTAGAGGCCAAAGGAAGAGCGGCAAATTATTTTTGTTTGGTAAGAGTTACCATGATAGCATTAATAATGAGAATAATTCTCACCTGATCATAGTGGTTGATATTTACTCTATGCTGAGAAGTATTAATTGCGGGATTAGGTTGTCGTTGCACCTAGTATAGTCTGGTTTTCGGGTTTCATACTATATGGTTATGGATGCAAAATATAATGTCCTTGTAATTATGTTCACAGTCTCAAAATAAAGTTGTCATAATTTTGTTCTCTAGCTACTATTTTAAATGAATCACATTAACTAAGAAATAATTTTGGACATGGTGCTTAAGGAGTTGAAGTACATATAATTGTTTTGATTCAGCATTGTCATAATTTCCTATGCATGATGCATTGATGGAAGATAGCTTATGATATAATCATAGTCTCCATTGAAATGCTAAAATTTTATATTGGTTCCTATCTCAATTGTACTATAGCATGAGATGCAAAAGTTAGTACTAGACTTAGACTTTATATTAAGTCTAAATGAGATGTTTTGGTATGAAATATCGTGCTACTAGACGATATTCAGTATAAGTCATTTTGAGTGCCAAGAAAAGTTTAAGGAGTTCCATTTCCACATCATTTTATGAAAATATTTTTATTTTAAAATGAATTGGAATTCTTGGATGTAGAGATTAAATGTTAATCTCATATGGATATGATCCACAAGTCCTTGTTAGAATCATTTGATCAATTCAGATTGTTTTTGAAAATTAAAATTTTTTATATTATCTGAATTGATGAGTGAGTTCTACGCAACGGAAGACATTCTAAAGGTAAGGCTAGGATCAATATGATTTAATTCGAATTCTTAGCCTGAACCGAAAGGTAAATGTGGTAAGAAGAAGAATTATATAATACCAAACAGTTGGGCAAGCAAGTTGTCCTAGTAGTTGCCAAAAGGAAATTAGACTCAAAAGTATGAACAAAAGAAAGTGTTTCTGGTTTGGTTAAACTAAGTTTTGTCCATGATTATTTTCTAGATGGGAATTTACATGTTTTACCTTTTAAAGAGAAAGTTTTCATCCTTTGGTATTGTATGTTTTGACACTTATGTTTAGATCTTATTAATCTAAATGGTATTCAAGATTGGTGAATGATGGGCTTTTAGAACCATTATTTTGTTATATTCTCAATATATGAATTCTATTTAGAGGATAATATGATCTAGGATTCCTTTTTTGTAAAGGAATATAGTATTAATGACTTCTTTAAGTCAATGCATACATGAAGGAGGAATAAGATTCTTTTTGAAATAGTAAAGTACATGATAAGTATTTCCATTTGCTTATTTCTTTTGGAGATATACTCTAATAATTACTACACATTTTCTAAATTTGATTTCAAAAGTTTGTTCCTATGACATTTGTAAAATTATGGATTGGGTGAAAACCTAGTATTTGATACTTCCACTTTTGGAGATGTCCAGCACTTGTGCTAGAAAGGAAGTTTGACATATTGAAATCAAAAGGAAGAAAAATGTGTGTGTTTATGATGGGTATCCAAAAGGAATTACAGAAGATTGTTTTGGTAGTCATAAAGAAGACAAGATGTTTGTAAAGTACAAATACAAAGTTCTTAAAAGATGTTTGTAAAGTACAAATACAAAGTTCTTACAAGCTATTTGTAAAGTACAAATACAAAGTTCTTGATGATGACTATGTGAATAATCTTAAAAAGTTGTTCTAGAAGAAAAATGTTAGAATTTGTTGTGAGACAACTATAAAATACATTTAGAAATGAGATGGTTGTATTAGATACACCACAAGGTATTATTCTATATATATATATATATATAGCTAGTACACCGGTACAATATCGTAGTGGGAGGATTGTAAATTCATACTTTTGGAATAAACTTTTGAAGTCATTCCACAAGGATATGAATTTGATCCTCGGTCCTACGTAGAGGCAATAGATAATATGAATATGAATTATTGGATCAAGGTTATGAGAATAGAATTAGATTCTATTAAAAGTCTAGAACTTGTAGAAGCGCCTATTGGCATTGAGCCTATTGTTCTCAAATAGGTCTACAAGAAAATGAGATTGATAGATTTGAAGGTGCAAACCTTCAAAGTCAAGACTAGTGGTGAAAAGATTTATTCAGAAAGAAATGGTTTGATTATGAAAAGATTTTTTTTACTAATAGTCAAGTTTGACTCTATCTAGATTCTCTTATCCATTATATTTCATTTGGATGAAATATGACAATGGATATCAAGAAAGCTTCTTTTATTAGCAATCTTGAAGAAGACATCTATATGATGTACCTAGACTTGTACATAGCAAAGAACCAATAGTGATTAGTATGTAAGTTGCTTAAATTTCATTTATGGACTAAAGTAAGTATATGAATCATAAAATATCATCTTTGATCAAGCAATCAAATTGTTTGATTTTGATCAAGTATTAAAAGACCTTAGGTGTGTAAAACTATATAGAATAATAAATCTCTTAATGTATGTTGATGACATTCTAATCATTTAGAATGATGTAGAGTTATAGTCATCAATTGAGGTTTTGTTGTCTAGTCCAGTTTGATATAAAGTACTTGGAAAAGACTAGTCACATCCTAAGAATTAAACTTTGTTAACATTCAGAAATTTGGATGTTGGGTCTATCTAAAACTGCTTAAATAGATTAGATTCTAGCCAAGTATAGCATGTAATACTTCAAGAAAGGATTCTTTCCTTTTAAGTATGAAGTTCCTTTATAATGGATTATGGTCCTAAGACATATAAAAGGAAAAGCATATTAAGACGGTTCTTAATATCAATAGGAAGTCTTTATGCTATGCTATAAACTAGGCTAAATATCTATTTTGCGGTGGGCATAGTAAGCAAATATTAATTGAATAAAAGATCACTTAATTTAGTAGGAGTACAACATATACTCAAATATCTTAGGAGAATGAGGGATTATATGCTTGTCCACAAAAGTGAAGTTTTGATGGTTACTGAATGTACAAATACTGACTTGTAGTTTGATTGTGATTCATGAAGTTGGACTTCAAGGTATGTGTTCATCCTAAGTGGTGAAGATACACATTAAGCATAAGTATTTTCTCATTAGAGAGATACGAGTACGTGAGAAGTAATAGTAGAAAAGATAATTTATGCAATAAATTTGACTGAAACTTGTTTCCAAGCCTTGCCTTAGAGTAACTATGAATTACTCTAAAGGGAGATAAGTGTCGGATATATGGTAAATTGTCTTTGAGGGCAAGTGGGAGACTGTTGGGGTTTATGCCCTAAAATCCAATTTATTGGCATGTCATAAATAATTAAATTGTTTAATTATATGAGACTATCTATAAATAAACTAATGAGACATTATCTTAGTCCATGAGATGCATAGTATGTGATTTATTATTCTCCTAATGACTGTTAAATGAATAATAAATCTCACGACTTTTATTTATATCAACTCTAAATCCTGAGAGAATAATGGATCTGATCATGAAGTGTAGGTTGCTTTGATATATCAGGAGTGAGATCTATAAGTCACGGTCAAAACCTCAGTATGTTGGGCAACCGCATTTAGTGTTGATGGAACATATATTCTCAAGATGGAATTCATAATCTCTTAATGGAGACATAAAATATTTCCTTGAGATAAGTTTAATGAGTTTGGTTATTCAAGAGAGTTAGGCTCAACCACTTTAGTAAGTTGTTACTAAAGTATATATTTATGAAATTGGATTTCATAAATATATGATGAATAACGTAAAGGATTAAACCGGGTACTCAAGGATTAAGATGTAGTAATCTTTAAAGTGGCAGTCTACATTCATAACTTCTATACGAATATTTTAATTAAGGGGTTATATGTATAATAAAGTTTTGGGATATAATTTATATATAAGGCCTAGAGTACAACTATATTTATATAGTGATATTAAATATAGTTAATGGTAATTTTGGACTTGTCAAGAGTTGACAGAAAAGCCCAAGGCCCATTGGAGCTAGTGTCTTATTGGTCCTTTTTGGTCCCACTCCAAGCCACATTTTAGAGCCTAATTGGAATGGCCCAAAAGGCTAGCCCAATTAGATAATCAGTTGTATATAAGGAGAGAAACATACAAAATTTCATAAGTGCTTTTTCATAAGGATAAGATGAAGGTCTTTCATAAGAGAGTTCTCATAAGGAATGAAATGGTTTGTATGTGAGTGTTGGACACTCATTATTCTCTCATTGGAAACTAATTGAGAGATCACACATCTTGGGTATCAAGTGGAATTGGAGTGAAGATTAAAAGTCTTCCCAAAAACTTCTGATCTTCGGTTTTGAATTTCACCACACCAAGGTACGCATTCTTGTACTCAAATTCTGAAACTTACATAGTACATGTTATCAATTGCGAATGAAGTAGATCCGTTAATTTTTTCGCTGCGTATGTTTTGTATGCGATACAAACATGTATTTTTCCAACACCTCGGACCACATACCTTGGGAAAATTGATATCTTTTAATTACTTTTCTAAGTGCTGAACAAGAACCTTGGCTATGCTTGGTTCCTCGAACCATCTGCTTTGGGAAAATCGACACATTATGACAATTATCTAAGTATCAAACAGAACCTTGGTCATGCCTGGCTCTTCGGACCACATACCTTGGGAAAATTGATATCTTTTAATTACTTTTCTAAGTGTTGAACAGAACCTTAGTTATGCCTGGTTCCTCAGACCATCTGCTTTGGGAAAATTGAGACATTATGACAATTATCTAAGTATCAAACAGAACCTTGGTCGTGCCTGGCTCTTCGGACTACATACCTTGGGAAAATTGATATTTTTTAATTACTTTTCTAAGTGTTGAACAGAACCTTAACTATGCCTGGTTCCTCGGACCATCTACTTTGGGAAAATCGACACATTATGACAATTATCTACTTATCAAACAGAACCTTGATCATGCTTGGATCCTCGGATCACATACCTTTGGAAAATTGATATCTTTTAATTACTTTTCTAAGTGTTGAACAAAACCTTAGCTATGCCTGGTTCCTTGGACCATCCGCTTTGGGAAAATCGACACATTATAACAATTATTTAAGTATCAAACAGAACCTTGGTCATGCCTGGCTCCTCGGACCACATACCTTGGGAAAATTGATATCTTTTAATTAATTTTCTAAGTGTTGAACAGAACCTTAACTATGCCTGGCTCCTCGGACCATTTGCTTTGGGAAAATTGACACATTATGATGATTATCTAAGTATCAAACAGAACATTGGTCATGCTTAGCTCCTCGGACCACATACCTTAGTAAAATTGATATCTTTTAATTACTTTTCTAAGTGCTGAACAAGAACCTTAGCTATGCCTGGTTCCTCGGACCATCTGCTTTGGGAAAATTAACGCTTTATGATAATTATCTAAGTATCAGACGAAACCTTGGTCATGCCTGACTCCTCAGACTACATACTCTTGGTATAATCACTCCAAACAGCAATGATTTTCACTGCAACAAGAGTCTCAATTAGATGCTCATGAGCATCACTTAAAGCATTGGTAGGCATGCCTATATCTGTGTGAAAGTGGATTGTCTCTTTGATCTTATAAAACTGTTATTAAGTAAGGCAAAGAGAAATTTTAAAACCTATGTGCACATTGCAATACTGATCATGCTTTGCCGAGGTGATAAACTTAGTAGATTTCACTTGTTTTATTATTGATCATGTTATGTGTGAAATTTATGCTGTCACTTAGGCATATTAGTAATTCAAGATATGCCCTATTATCACATTTTTTCTTTTCTCAAAGGGTTGAAACGAGCAAAGGTTAAATTAGGAGCAACATTAACACCAAAGTCACAAAGGAAAAGTTTTGCAATTTTCATTAATATTAAGTCTCTAACGAAGGCAAGTGGATTACAAAAGCTTGATGCAAATACAGAACTCGGAAACTAAAACAAAAAAAAGGGGGGCAACCTATTGCTTCATTTTTATTACAAGTTTTTCTTTTGAATCCTTAGGTGGTTGGGTAATTGCTGCCGTGGTGGACACTTTGGCTTTGTCTTTAGGATCCTCTTTTGGAGGGATGGAGAGGGTTGCCAACACCAACTCCATGCTTTGAGAAGTTTCTTGTTCCTTGGAGAGATCCTTTGGAGCCATTGGAGGTAGGTCAGAACCTTGGACTAATTCTTTATTGACGTCTCCTGTCTTTGTGTTGTCCTCGGCCTGCTCTGCCCCCTCTGAAGAAGTGTTGGCTGCAGGAGGAACTTTGGGTAGGCTGCCATGAATTTCACCTGCCTCCAAGGAAGCTGGGTCGACCTTAGAGTCCGAAGAGCTTGAAGGGCGTATGGCTGGGGGATAGTAGAAACTTTCTACTTTCCTAAGCACGGAAGAAGCCTTAACCCCAGTTTGGTTGAGGGCTTCATCCCATACTAGGGCACAGTAAGTCCTACATACAGCAGGGACCTCGGCCCTAAGGGCGTCCTCGGTCTTGACCACCCTAACATCATATCCATGCTGCTCAGCTTCATCATTGGCCTTATCTGTCTCATCCTTGGCCTTCTCGACTAGAGCCTTGGCCTTCTCAACCTCTTCCAATTTCTTTTTCAACGCAGCAATTTGGGTCTTGGAGGAGGCCAGCTGGTCCTGAACATTGCGAAGTAGTAGCCTTTGGCTCTCAGCTTGCTTCTCAGTATTCTCAAGAGCAGCTGCTACATATTTTCTCTCATTTTTCTCCTCCTGCAGCTTCTTCTTGAGCTCTTGGATGCTTTTCTCGGCCACGTTAAAGGCCTCCACAGCAGCATTACGCCTCCCTTCCTCCTCCTTCATTTGCCAATGGCAGTAGTTCGTCATCTCCTCCGTCCAGAAGGAGGCTTGAACAGCCTGCTGAGGAAAGAAAGAAAGGTTAGAAAAAGAAAATGAGGAAAGTGGTTAGAGAAAGAAGAAAAGAGATAAGAGAGAAAGGTAGAGTAGGGATCATACCATGGCCAGATATCTCTTAAGGCCGAGAAAAACCTCATGCCTCCTCATGGACCACAGCTCAGCCATGTCCCCGGGGAGCAGCAGGGCCTACTCCACCGCATCAGCCACATAGTCGGCTTTTCCTCCTTGGAAGTCCCTAATGGAGGCATCAGCTAGTAGAAGGGCCCCATCCAGCATTGGCGCGGGGAGCCAGGCTGAAGGCTCGGCCTGAATGTCGCCTCTCCTCTCGGCTCTCCTTTGCCCCACCTTGGCCTGCTTAGCCGCCCTTTGAGCCTCGTTCTCTTGAAGGGGGTGGGATTTACTAGCGTCCATCACTTTCTTGCCTTTGCTCCCCCTCTTCCTCTTCAGGTCGGCAGGTCCAGGAGGGAGGGGCAAGGTAGGAGGGGGAATGGGAGGCTTAGTCTGGGCTCCCTTCGCAGGTGCATCCCTCCCCGGCTAGGACTTTATCAAATCCATCAGACTGGATTTTGGTTTACGTTGTATCCCCATCTCGTCAAGTATTGGTGAGAATGGTGGTTCGAGATCAGGAGTTAAAGTTTCTAGGGACAAAGGTCGGTTGAAGACTTCAAACTCATCCTCGGACTCAGGTACTTCAACTACTTCTTCTTCTTCTGTGTTGGTGGGACGAGAAAAAGTGGCTACTCCAGTCGTCTGTTGTAGTGGGAAAGTTACTTGGGGCACGCCCTCTGGGATATGTTGACTGGTGGAGGTGCCTTCTATGATAGGTTGAGTGGTGAGGGTGCCTTCTGGAACATCAGTACCTACAGGGAAGAGAAAACCAAGTATAGCTACACTTATTCGATGAAGGTGGGGATCTCTAGCCTTTATAACGCACTTAGGCGCTTGGAAGCTATACGAGATTGGCTTGTACCCTACGATCAAATGAGCCGCTCGTAACTGACCGTCCGTATTCACAAACACCTCGGCTTTAAGGATTTTGTCTAGGCTATCCTTGTTGACCAAGTCAAAATTTGGCACGGCGGCGTGTCTATCTGCAAAGCCATCAAAGAAATAAAGAGATGTAAGGATTAGAAACGGTACGAATTAAAGAAAATAAGTTAATTGAAATAATCTTCCTAAGCCTAAAGCCCCACCTAGTTGCCCTTCTCTCGTTAGGCAGGGGAGGCCATCATGCCACTCCCCTGACATGATTAAAAAATCCTTTTTCAGCCCCTTGTTGGATTCGGGTAGGCATTGGATAAACCTAACCTCAGGGTGCCTTGATTTCAAGTAGTACTCTTTCCCCTTTAAGTTGTGAAGGTTATAGACCTAATTGACATCATGGTGGGTCAGACCTAAACTCATTTTTTCATTAAGGGCATCTACGGAACCTAAGATCTTAAACATGTTAGGGGCGCACTGAGTGGGAGCCAACCTGTGAGCTCTAATCTAGTCTCTAGTGACTCCGCCCATGGGGATCTTCATCCTTTCTTCTATGAAGGCAATCATTGGGATCACTACCTCTCCTTCTTTCCTATCTGTAAACCACTGTCCCTCTTTACAATACCTAATGCCAACTCTTGGAGGGATCCTATACTGAGCCCTAAAGTTCTCTATTCCCTCCTCAAAGTCTACCAAACTCTTAAATCTATCCATTCCTAGAAAGGTTCGAAGAAAACTAAAAGGATTGAGAAAAGAAAATAGAGATGAGGAGAGAACAAGTACCAAGAGTAGAAAAAAAATATATGGAAAAGAAAAGCGTAAAGACTTATGAAGACTTACAAAGTTAAGGAAAGAGTTCTCGGACAGGCTTTTTGGTATTTGTAGAGGCACGAGTAACTTGGGAAGGTTTGTGAATTCAGTGTATGTGCGTAAAAACGGAATGAATGCTAGAGTAAGGTGAATGATTGATTTGAGAGGTATTTATATCGAAGAGAGAGCAGAAAGCAGGAAAATTCCCGCTCGATTCCTAGCAAAGCCCTCAACCGTTGGATTCGCATCACGCCGTAGAACGTGGGGGACAAAGACCTGTAAGAATTTAATGAAGATGCATCTCGAATGCCGCAGCGCCAGGAGCGTGTCTTGGGCAGTTAAAAAGGCGTCTTCATAAGTAGAGGAAGGACGAAGTGAGCACGAAGCTGATATAGAGACATCGAAATCCTCCTTTCTTCCCGAGGAGCCAGAAAGAAGAATCTCGAGGGGCTATTGTAGGGCTCTTAGGCCCAGGAGTCCATTATCTACCTGTATATTAGGCTTGTGGCCCAAGTCGAGGACAAGGATCTGTTCGAGGAGGGGAGGTCTTCATCAGAAGAGACTGTGTTGATGAATAAAAAGATTACTTTTGGTCATAATGGCTTATGAGAGTGGGCCAAAGATGAATGCGTCCTCGGCTAGACAAAACCGAGGTCCTAAGAGATGGTCTGTCAACAAGGGTAATGATCCCGGAAATTCAGTTGGAGCAGATAAGCATTGCAGAGACATCAGATAGGGAGGAGTCCTAAAATATCTGAGGAGAAAGCTACTGCCACCGCATTAAATGCACTACAACTAACTCTTTTGCCGCATTAATATGGAGGTGATGCCTGAACAGTGGATTTCAGCCTTACAGCTACTACATAAGGACTTATAGAGAGTGCTGATGGGACAAGTATCCACACCGACCGTCTGGCATGCACGTGGAAGGTGGAGATAGAAAGGAAAGACAGTATAAAAGAAAAGGGAGGCAGTGAGACAGGGGGATCGGAAAAACCAAGAAAGAAGCACTGTAGCAATCCAGAAATAGAATTGTAGCCTTACCTAAGAACATTATATAAGAACTAGTATCCTCGGACTTCGCCGAGGACGTTTTTTCTTCAGCTTACACTTGTATTTATTCATTCTTTTGTCATCAAACTTACCTAACTTGTTGTCTGGTTAACTATAGCCCTGTTTTTCTAACCCATTCTCTACAAATTCATTGTTTTGGGTTTTTTTGGCTTTTTGGGCCTAAGTCCATTCATAGCTTGGGCTAGGATCTCAAATCAGGTCCTTACACATGTCATGCATGATATGTTGAACATGTGAATGAAAAATTAAATCACACAAATTTATATATGGATGAAATCTCTTCTTTTCGTTAAAAAAAAAATCAGATCTGTTTTTATTGTTAAAAAAAATGATTTTGATTTGTCAAAATATCAGATCTGCTTTGGGGGATTTAAAAAAAAGGTTTTGTGATGACAAAAATTAAGATCTGTTTTGTTATATATAAAAAAAAGTGATTTTTGATGACAAAAATTCAGATCTGTTTTATTATATATTTAAAAAAAAAAAGATTTTCTAAGAAGAAAACTTCACTCGTAATCTAAAATTATACAATCATGAATTAAAATAAACACAAACACAACAATACATAATCTCTTTCTTTATTTCAACAATTTGCATGTATTAAGAAAATCATATTTGAGAAAAATTTAGATCTGCATCTCATAAAGATGCAGATCTCTTTTTGTTTGAGAAAACTCAGATCTACATCTTAGGAAAGATGCAAATCAGTTTTTGTATTGAGAAAAAATTTAGATCTACATCTTATAAAGATGCAGATCTATTTTATTTTAAGAAAAAATCAGATCTACATCTTATAAAGATGCAGATCTGTTTTGTTTTAAAGAAAAAATTCAGATCTACATCTTATAAAGATGCAGATCTGTTTTTTTTTTTTTAAAGAAAAATTTAGATCTACATCTTATAAAGATGCAGATCTGTTTTGTTTTAAGAAAAATTTAGATCTACATCTTATAAAGATGCAGATCTGTTTTGTTTTAAGAAAAATAATTGTTCACATGCAAATTTATTGACATTCAAGAAAAAGATTATAATAATCATATAGAAAATATCATGCTTTAAACAAAATGACAATTAACAATTCATAGATATTTGAAAAAGAAAGGTATATAATATGCATCATCACATCACAAGAGAAGGGTGAAGGAAACAACCTCTTGCATGAGCATACTTTGTTCTTGAGAGGATGTTTTAGGGTTCAAAGAAATTTGTTCAATTCTCTTTGAAACCTAAAACCCTAATTTTTTAGCAACACTCTGAGAGATGATTAGAAAATATGTGTGATTTGAGAGTAAAAAATGTATGCCTCTCAAAGTGTAAAAAAAAGGTGCTGAATTATGAGGTTCAGTCTCTATTTATAGAGGCCAGAAGACTCTAAAAAATAGGTACGGACAATTAGGGTTTGAATCCGGATGCATCCTTTTGCGAAAAGGTTGAAAAGGGTGTGTCTTATCGTCACCTGAAGGCCGTTGGGCCAAAGCCCACATGATGGCAACTTGGCACTTTTAGAGTGCCGTTCGGCACTCCAAAAGTGCTGAATTGCCTCTTGGAGGCCGAACGCACTTTCTTTTTCGGGTGCCATTTGGTCTCTCCTTCTAGGGTTTTTTGGCCGGTTCTTGTACCTAGACGTGTTTTCAACCTCCGTTTATGATTTTTTTATCTCTTTTCTGGATAATTCAGGCTTTTTTAAGAACAATTATCTTGAACAATTATCTTGTGGATAAATCCCTTAAAATAAATCTTGATAATGTTCAGATTATCCCCAATTTTGTTGTTATCCAATCATCCCTTTTATTCCTATGCATGCATCCCTATTTTAAACACTAATTATCAACCAATCACAAAATTATCTAATTAATTTCAATTGCTTAACCAATCAGAATTAATTTAAATTAATCATGTGCGGTTGATTTTACCTAGACACAATGCATGCTGACCGTGCAAACTTGATCATGCGATATCTTTCGATCTGATGGTCCGATTCGAAAACTAGAAATACCGTTGCGACCGTTAGAATCTCAAGATCATTTTTATGATATGCAATGAATGAATTAATGCATACAATGCAGGAACAAATTGATGCATGTGATGCAAGAACAAAATGATGCACGTGATGTAAGAATGATTTTTTTTTTTTTTTTTTGTACATGGATAGTCACTCCAGTCATCTTCCTTGATTAAATCATGGGTGCAAAATTGAGTGTCTACAACTGTGTTATTGAATATTAAGGGATTATTTCTGAAATATGGTTGTATGGTTTACACTTGAATTCGTAGATTCAGATTTTGTTGAATTGTTGAACTACCTTTTATATGGAAACACACTTTCACATATTTACAATATCCATACCATTTACAATTTTTTCTTTAGCTTCTTCTGTTGTCTCTCTTTCATCTTTCTCTCCTGTATTGTGACAATGGTTCTAATAGATGGCTTTAGCAAGCTTGGTTTAGAAGGAGTGCTTATACTTAATTTTTATAAGGTGAAGTTGTAACTAACTTATACCTCCTGTTTGAGGTACATGGTGCTTTGTAAGGATCTAATTTACTAAAAGCAAGGCATTGAATTTGTAAAGGAGTTTTTGGAGTAAAGTTCAAAACTTAGTTTTTAACTAAGATGCTTGCAACATTTTTCTTTGAGAATGCTCTTAAAATTCCAATGTCTCTTTAGTTTCACAAGTTTACATAATTTATGGTAATTTTTTATGGATCAAACCTTTCTTTTGTAGTCTCTCTTTCATCTTTCTCTCTTGTAATTTGGAAAACCTTCTAACCCTATCATTTTGTTAAAATATAGGTTTGCTTAGTTATTTGCCAAGCACAAAACTAGGGTAATTTACAATAAGAAGTTGCTGGAACAAACTGATAGGTAAGGACAGCCTAATTTTCTCTTTGTCTATCTCATACTTTGTATTAGATTTTGTCCATTAGTGCATTTGCGTTTGAATTGGCTTTGATTTGCATATTTTAGCCAGCTTTCTCTTCAAAGAAATAAATATTTGCATTCAATTAATTCTTATACTGTATTCAACTAACCTTTCAAACTGTTATGTTCTCTTTTAAAAATAATTGTCACCAACCATATTGGATTTTTCGATTTGTTCTAACTGCATAAGCTGCTTGCGATTCTTTTTCATTAGTTTATAGCATTAAAAGCTCCAAAACAGGAGATTTATCTGTATGGGAACAAAAGAAGACAAATCAAATGAGTATTCAAAAAATAAAACAAATCAATTCTACTCTTCTTTCTTTTTCCTATGAAAGATACATAATTAGTCATAGAGCGAAAGATTTAATATAGTTCCTAGAGTTGTGAATCAGTGTATGTTTCTATGAAAACCTTTCATTTTATACATTGGAATTTGACATTGCTGTGTTGTTTTCATTTCGGTGTGAGTGTTGGTTTGTGGTGTGATGACAAAGTGATAAGGAGTGTGAATCTGAGCTACCACAGGTAAAGTCCCCCCCCCCCCCCCTTTCTTTCTTAGATCTGGGTATGAAATATGAAATAGTTTTGAGTAATTTGGTTGGATTGATTTTTATTTAGGTATTTGGGTTACATTAGGTTTTGATTTGATTTTTTGATTCGATTTAGTTTCTCCATGTACTAAAAACTTTTGGGAGTATTTGGTTTCAATTAATTTTGTGTTTGATTTTGGTTTAGTTTTAGGGTATTTATAATTGGTTTTGGATAATCAAGGTTTAGAAATCTTGAAAGCATTGGAATTAATGTGTCTGAAATTGCTTCATCTTTATTGCCGCAATTATGCACTTTTAGAGGACTTTTTTTTTTTTTGATATTCCACTTATAGAGGACTTTACAACAGTTATTTTCCCACATAAATTTGAGAAGAATTAGATGAATTTCCCAAACTTGGCTGTTTAAATGAAAGAAGGCAGTGTATTGTGGCACAATTTTAAGCCAAAAGAAGCGTTAAAACCTGTTCTAATAGATGGGTTCGTGCTCTGCATCCATCTCCTTCTCTTGCATATGTTGTTTGTATTTGTGCTCTTCCCCCATCTCCTCTCTGCAACATATACAGAAGGTCCACATCATCTCACTGTTTCTTCTCCTATTCGAATTAGCATCTTCAATCTTCAATATATCTATGTTTTAACTTAAAATTTGATGCTTATACTTCAATTGTTTTTCTTCTTGAAATACTCTCTATGTAGTTTATGAAATACTCTTTATGCAGTTTAGAGTTTATAAATACAAAAACCCACAGAAAAAGTAATGAGAGAGAGAGAAATGGTAGTAAGGCACAAAGGGAATGACATAGATATAAATCTCAGACCAGCACCACAGTTGGTCTCCAACCATTGAAAATTGAGCATTAAGTATGATTTATGTTTGGGTATTTGGTTGGATTAGGAATTTGGGTTAGATTTGGTTTTGATTCAGGTATTTGGGTTTTCCATGCTTGGCATCGATTTCACCAGGTCACTAAATCACTCTCTTTCTCTCTGTTTCTCTAAAACTAAATTGTCATGCTCTTTCTCTTTCTCAATCTCCTTTTTTAGAAAAAAAGAAAAAAATAAAAGATTATTAGCTTCTTTGAGAATCTCAGGGACTAGGCATGGGATGCTTTTTTAGCGCACGAGGTTTTGTTGAATTCTCTTTTTGTTTCCATAGAAAGTAGCATCTCTGAGATTTTTGCTGCAAATTTTCAAAATTAAATGAATTTGAATTTTGGGTTTCTATGTGTTCTTTTAAAGTTTGGAATGATTCCAGGAATATAGGACTGACACAGAAGATCAGCCTCAAGCCAAACAGTCGACCTGTTAAGGTAATAAGAGCACCTGTGTTTGGGTTTTTTAAATTTATAAATTTTTTATGGTGTAGTTAAATTCTTAAAAAATACCATTTGGGTTTTTTATTTTATAAATTTATTATGGTGTAGTTAAATTCTTTATAAAAATATTAGTAAGAATTTTTTTTTGAAACAAAGAAACACAATTTCTGTTAATTTGTTAATCCATATCCAGATTTATGTAAATACAAATGGATCCCACAGATCTAGGATTGAAGCCAAACACATAATCTGCTCATGTCATATAAAATTTGAGGAACAAATGCTTAAGTGTCATGAAGAAAGTAAAGGCTCAAGTTGATTTTTTTTGGTGCAGGCAGAGTTGTCCAAGGCTCTAGGTAATTGGCAGTGATCTTGAGTCCTTGACATTAGTCAGGTAAAATGTGTAGGGACATAACTAGAAGTCTAAGGTAGTGTGTTTAATACAACATGTGCAGAGGCATATGTGTTCATTACTTTTGCCTAGATGTTAAAAGAAGCTACACGATTTTCTATGTAGATACAAGTAGCTTTCCCATCCAGGGCTTAACATTTGGAAAGTCAAAATTAACTTTGTTATACATGATGGATATATTCTAGTCCATGTCCTAAAATTAGTGTTTATAATGATATACCCATTTGCTAATACAAATAGATCAACCACCAAACATTACCCCTATACTTCTCTCTAATTGCAGATGGTAGTAAATAAGGGTAAATTTATAATTGGAGGTTCAGCCAAATCCCACAAATCAAATGAATGAGTTATCATACTTCAGAGCTTCTGAATGTGTCTTTCTTGGATAGAATACCTTTATGGACCTAATATACATAGTCAGGAATCTCCAAACCAAGAACGAGCAATTCCCAGAGTTGCAAAACTCTATAATCACTATGAATGGCAATAGAGTAAGAACTAATACTACACAACCATATATAACTACACACCATAACTGCCACACACAAAAAACTTAAGTGTCAAGCTTCTATTATGTATGGCTACATTATTTAAGTTTTAGGACTCAGGCTTTGTTGTTGTTGTTAAGTGAATCTAATACCTTAAGGTGAATATGGGATGTGTACTGATTTCAGAAAATGAATGTCTCTTTGTACAAGATTTTGTGTGTAAATAAGAAGCACTATGGATAAAGGGTTGTTTGAAATTAGTTTTGATATTTCTTTGACCATATTATGTATGAGTACGTGAATATCTTACTATTATTCCTGCATAAAGATGCATATATATGTGCAACCGTGACTGTGCCTACAAAAGGTCTAGTTGCTTTAAAATTGGCAGAACTAAATCTGTACTCAAAATGTTTGAAGTAAAAAATAGGTCAATTTTGTTCAATAGTTTAGTTTAACATTAGCTCTGCAGAGTGCATTTTTTTCTACAATTACTATGGAGATTGCATGAACCTGGATCTTCCATGTAAGTTGACCTTACATCATGTGGGTCCCATGTAATTAATGGTCCATGTTAGGTAGCAAAACTTATTGCAGCTGATAATGTCTTTGTTCTACAAAATTTGATGGTATGACTCAAGTACTTTGGTGGAATACTGCTTAGACATAACCTAAACTGGATCTAAAACTCAATGAAAGAAAAGATTGTCTTAGGTTTTATTTTACAAAATAGTGAGCCTGGCAGATTAACCCATTTTCCAAATATTCAGAGGTTGAGAAAGTAATTATTTCAGTTAAAGGATGTTATTCTCCACGTCTTTCTTATGTCTTTCGAAAATGTAGTTATATGGAGTGGCTTATGTGTATCTATTGTTCTTTTTGGTGGTTAATGAACTGGGATGATGCTCCATTTCATTTCTTATCATTCTAATGATTTTTTCTGTCCTTAATTTTATTAAGTTCTTTCTTCTCTTTATTGGAATGGTCACTGAAGTTAGGATCTGATGTTTTATCAGGTTGGATTCTTCTTCGCAGAACTATCAGATATTGATATGGAGAACTTGAAGGCAGATGTATTTCATTTATTAGAAATTGATATTTTAACATTTATTAGATATCTGAGATGTTAAGGATTGGAATCCTATTTTAATTTAAATTTAATTTGATTGATATTTTACATTTACTAATGTAATGTTTCCTATGAAGGATAGGAATTCCTAAGATTGAAATCCTAATGTACAATTAAAGAGAAAGAAACAAAGAATTGTTTAAATCTTCATACGCAGAGATATAGTCTGGAAGGCATAGAGAGATAGGCTGCATACCCATTACCCTATAATCGGTAAAGTTATTGTTTTTGTAATTGTCTTTTTTTTCTTTTTCGTTTTCAAATTTAGGGATTGAATATGATTTGGGTTTGAATTTCTTGGTTGGATTGGTTTAGATTCAGATTTAGTTATTTGAGTTAGATTTGGTTTTGATCGATCGTTTATGAAATTCATTGGGATTAGTATTTGTTTTTCTTTTGAAAATTGAGACTGCTAAGTTTTTTATATTGAAAGCACTGATCAACTTTGCAATGCCTAAGATAGTAAATATATAGCCTATTTTGTCTATGGTGCTACTCATTTTAGTGATTTTAGGCATTCTTTGTTAGAAAGGTTGTTTTAGATAATGGCAAATCAAGCAGAGTTTGATAGAATTCCTAAATGTGTCCATATGGCATGATCTGTTTTTCCACATAAATTGGTTCCTAAATCCGTACTAGAGCTTTCTATCTCCAGTCCCCTAAACTTTTAAATTTTAAGTTTGTAAAGATTCTCCCCCTTGCTAATTTTTATAGGTTATTTATAGTGTACAATGCCAATTTTACTATTAACATGGTCTTACATTTCAAATGTCTTATAGACGTGATTTTTAATCAAATATCTAATACTATATATAAAAGCAGAAGCTAAGAGAAGGTAAGGCTCTACAATTAAGGATGTTGCTACATGTAGGAAAAAACCCCACTTAAAAATTTACCATTTTCCAAAAAAGAACGCGAAAATTTGTGACTTTAAAACATCAAGCCTTTCAATTTCATTCTCTGAATTTTATTTTATTTTATTTTTCTTTTCGTCTCTTCCTTCTTTCTTTCTTTTTCCTTCAATCCTTATATGATGGTTGCTGTTGAAAGGTAGAGATAGAGTTATGTTATGTTTTTTATTTTTGAAATTTAGGTGTTAATTATGTTTTACATTTGGGTATTTGGTTCAATTGGTTATGATTTAGGTTTATTTGGTTGAATTTTTTTTTTTTTTTGAGAAAAATTTAATGAAGCAGTGAGCCATATCACTAACACAAGATTATGATTAGTGAAAATTAGAACAACTACAAATAGTTCAAAGGTTAAAATTCAAATGTTTTACTCAAAGGTACAAGCTCTTATAGTATATTACTATTTGTTGAAACATGCTGCTTATATTATAGTTGTCATTTTCTAATTTTTACGTAGGATAGACCAAGGTTATACAATGGTTGATTGCAAAACGGAATTTATTGCTTCATATAATAGAAATTGGGTTATTTATTTGTGCAGTTACAAAGGACGAGCTGTTTCTTCTGGAGCTTATCAGGCATGTGTATATCTGTCAATTTTTTCTAAGATTGGTGGATGAATGATATTTGCCTAGATGTATTTTTCGAGACTATTTTGATACTTGGCTATTGTGCTTTAAGTCCAAATAGTGCAACTGGTAGAGCAAAGGCCAGGCATTATTAAAAAATTGTAAATATCATCTCTCAGACTCAGTGTCTCACACATAATAAACATTGGTGGCCACATGGAGTCTAGGTTGGAAGTTTATTTTCAACTCCAAAATTGTTTTTGGCTTTGGTTTTTAGGTGTGAAATATTTTGTGTAGTGAAGTATGATTGTGATTATGTAAAAATTGCTTGGGTTTAAAAGGGGCTGGTGCTTATGGTTATCCCCTAGCGTTGAATTTTTTCATAAATTGAGTGTAAAAAATCAATAATCCAGAATTTTAAAGTTCATTTTGAGTTAGATGATTTTGATTATTCCAAAATGTGGTTTATTATGTCACAGCAATGCAAGAAATGCCTTTAGACAAGCTGTCGTTTCTCAATGTTGATGAGCTTGAGCTTTTACAAGAGTATGTTGATCGTGATATTCATATTAAAGCTAATAAGGACAATGTAATCATTACTATCATGTAAGCTTCTTGAGGATCAATAACTATATTCTCTCAACCCACAACCTTCAAAAAAACCTTGAACCAAATCTGCATTAGTTATAACTTATAAGATTTCAATTATCATTTTTTCTAAATCATATGTTGATGCCAGGTTGGTTATTTTCAGAACAAGTGTGTCTTTTTTTTCTTTTTCTTTTCTTTTTCCCTTTCAATCATGCCCTAGGTTTAATCCCACAATCAGAGAAGTGTAAGAATGGAATTTTGAGTTCTTTGAATTGTGTCTGTGTGCTAATTAAGAGATACTTTAGTTCACAAGTATTTTCCTTGATATGATTTATATACACATTGATTTTTCAGTTTATAATGTTTACATACTAGGTTTAATTCTTTAGTGCATGTATGAATTTAGTTAGTTTGAATGTAACTGACTGATATTAGCTGATTAGTGGCAATGCTAAAAATAATTTCCAAGAATTCCAGATTGGGTTCCCCTTTGAAATAGTTGTTGTTGGTGGCAAATTATTTGATGATGTCTGTCATCTCCTTAAATTAGATTCAGTACAGACAAAGAGTGGGCTTTATTTATTATTGTTTTAGTTTTGACATTCCCAAAATCCATGATAGTTTCCCAAAATCTATTTTCTTTCCTCTTCAGCTCACTTCACACACACACAGCCGACAAGGCCTTCGTCTATCTTTTTTTTTTTTTTTTTCTTCCTTCTTTTCTTGTTCTGATTCACTTTGTTGTTACAATGGAGCTTAGATAGGCTTTCATGCTCTTGATTTGTTGTTTTTATTTTGATTTTAGATTTGTTGTTCTAATTAAATTTGTATTTTTCCCTGTTCTTGATCTGTTGTTTCTATTCTGATTTTAGATTGTGTTTGTGTTTTGATTGTGTTACCATTTGAGAGAGAGGCAGATGAACAAAGAAGAGAGGAGGAAAGAGAAAGAATTTTTTTTTATTCAGCCGGGTATTTTTTTAAGATAAAATAAGGGAATAGAGTTGCTACAGTGTTCTGTAAATTAAGAGAAGCATTGTAGCAACTTCAAAATTTTTTTACAAAAGTTGTGTGTATACCAAACCGGTTGGAGCATGAACAGTAGCCTAAATTCTCCAAATTTCCCCGATATAGCATCTGTTGGAGATGCTCTAAAACCCGAAAATTTCCTTCTCCCTAAAACCAAAACTCGATTAAAAAAAAAACACTCTCCCCCTTAAACGCAAACAAAATAACACAAACTCATCAAACTCCCTCTCTTCTTCTTCACGCAATCCCATCTCCTTCTTCAAACATACAATTTCCTCCATGCCTCTCTCTACATACACGTTCCCCTGCCTCCAATCTTTTTCCCTTCTCTACCTTCATTCCAAGCCTTCTTCTGTCGTTCAAACCAATATCCTTTGTAAAGAAAGGCCAGCCCATCACCATGAATCAATACCCTTCGTTCAAAATCTGTATCCTCTCCAAGTGAGTTTTTATTTCTTAATTATATTATTCTATTTAATAATATATGTTTGCAATCCAATTTGGCTATCTTATTTGATTATTCTCTTTTTTATTTTATTTTATATATAGACGATCTTCCTTTTATTCAAAACATACAAAGTCTTTCATATGTTATTCAAAATCCAATTTTGTTTGACAAATTCACCAGCTTTCTTGCTTTTTCTCTCTGTAATTCTCTCTTTCTCATGTTTTTGCTAGTATAATGGTTGAGAGAATGATATAAGAATTGGTATCCTTTGTGAAAATAGGCCAACCCTAAGTGTTTGACAAAATGTCCCAGAGAAATTAGAATCAATAAAAATTAAAGGTTTAGTAAAAAATTTATGTCTGTTTTGTTAAAATCCTCCCCATCACCCTATGTGTTTGACAGAATGTCTCAATGAAATTGAAATCTTTTTTTTTTTTCTCACCATGTTGTAACAATGAAATTCATTCTCATTTAAAGTTGCTACAAAATATGTTTGTATGGCATTGTTATCGTTTTGTTGGAATTAGAGATAAGTCAGACTTCATCTATTTTTTTTTTCCTTACTCTATTCCTGTTTTATGGAGGACTTTCGGATTGAACTTTCAGCTTTAGCTCATGATTTTTTGTAGCAATCATCAAATGTTTCTTCTCTACATGGCTGTTTAAATTGGGTGTTGTTTGGTTTTTTTTATAGCCCAATTTAATAGGTGTGTCTCAATTCTTATCTTTGGGCTGTTACTGACGACTATAATAAATTTTTGGACTTGGATATGTGACTTTTTGTTAGAATAATACACCTATTGGTATTTGATGCAAGTTTCCTAAAGTTTATGTTGGTTGAAACTTGGATTCTTATTGTTATTAATTGTTCTGCTGACAGGGAGCATTTTGATTTTCTTGGTAGGATTGCAAAAATATGTCTTTAACTTATTGGAATTCCCCGTGGGATGTAATGATAGTGTTGGGTAGTTGGGGAAACACCACTTTTGAAATTTAAAAATCTTTAAGCAATATTTAAAAAAAAAAAAGGGGGCTTTAAGCCATGGGTATTTTTTCCTAGCAAGTAGTGGTTATTATAGTTTATGATGGAAGCCATGAGATCAAGCTAACTTGAGTTACTCAAAAACAAGTTCATAAACACTCTTAAATTTGATCAAGAGTGTATGTCAATTGTTTACAAAGTGAAACAACTACTATTGATAATGGTTTCAATATATTTTCCATAGTTTGTCAACAGATTAATATTGAGATATTTTATATTGCCATGGAGACCTACTGACAGAAGATGCTAACAACAAAAATTTGTGTTAAATATTATTCAGGTTTTGTTATTTTGGGTTAATTTTTTTTTATTTAGTTATTTGGGTTGTTGGTTTTAATTAAGGTTGAATGATGAGAAAAGCAGAGCATGATAGAAGACTTCTACAACACCAAGAAGCAAAAAAGGTGGAGGTATAATTGAAAGGGTTTTTTGGTGTTGGTTTGGTAGTCTCCCTCAAATGTGTGAGACTCTTTGATGGTGAGCATGCTTAGATTGGAGGATTTTGTGTTGATAAAGGAATTTGGGTTAGGGTATGGTGGCAGACCTATATGTTTTAGTTTTAGTTTTAGTTTTTTTTTTTTTTTTTTTTTTTAATGGTTTTGGCTTTGTTTCTTAGATTTAGATGGTTTATCCTTGATCACCATTAAATTCTGTAGTTGAAGCTTGAATGTTATAGTGTAGTCATTTGACAAATGCAAATTAATTGTTGTTTAATTTTGTTGCTTTAAATTTAAAGGTGTTAAAATCTATTGAATAAGTTATAATGATCATTGCAATAGAATAAATGCTTTCTAAATCTAAATCAAACGACTATAAGATTGTGCTTTATGTTAACTTGGGATTTTCATTTGAATAAAGCAAATTGATTTATAAGGCAAGCAGTGTTATGGTCAAGGGTGAAAGTTTTAAATTTAAATATTGTCTTGGCTTTTGGATCCTTTGGGCATATTTTGATATGATTAGGCAAGGTCACTATGCAGAATCCATTATGCCATTTAGAGTAAAAAATATTTACATTTCGTACTCTATGAAAATTGAGTGTAGTTGATTTATACTTGGTAAAAAATTTGTCTGTTCTGTGAAAGTCCTCTATTTTTGTTCGGATTGTTTTTTGTTTCTTTTCATGCCAACATGGTCTGTGCTATGACTGATGGAACTAAAAGAATTTAGTTGAATTCAAGGCGACAACCCTCCTAAACATTATTAGACAAGAAGAGAATAGTTTTTTATGGAATAATATTTGCTGCCTCTTATTGCTTGAGCCATAGCTTAAATACAACTATAACAAATTCATTTAAAGCTATTAAAGCTGTGTGTTTGAGACTTATTAAGTTATGTTACAAGATGAATATTTTATATCAATATCTATTTGTTTGCATGTGTTTGAAAATTTTAGGATAAATGAGTTAGTGAACTATAATTTGTTATTTTTTGCTTTCCAAATTACTAGTGATATGTCCTATTAAATTGGTACCGCTTTCTTCATTTTATAATAAATAAATAAAAATTGAAATTTTTTTTTCTTCCATTGGACCTTTGAAGCTTTCAATTTGAAACTTTTGTTGTGAAAAATAACTGGCAGTGATGTTTGTGGCAGATTTGAATTCAGGATTGAGATCAATCTCGATGCCATGGTTAGTTTTCTATATCGTTTGTACTTTGCGTATGGTTTATTGTTTATGATGCTTTGTTTACTCACCTATTTAGAGTAATGTTCATGTTACAGACACATCTAAGAATTTGGAAGCCCATTTTGAAGAATGCTAGCACTCTAGCAGAGAAGTTCTCCATGGAAGTCACACAAGATCTATGTCTATCTGTACTTCCTCAAATAGCAGCATAATTAGGTAGGATTTCTTACGATTTATGTGTTATCATAGTTGCTAGGTTGAAAGTATTCGATGATATATGCAGATAGCTAATTGCTAATTAGTAAGCCTACAAGTTGCGTGAGAACTTATTTGGAAATACATGGTAATGGTGGAAGCATATTTTAGATAGAAATTATGGGAAAATTTTGCTAATAATAGATAATTTTTCTGGGCGGTGATTGTTTAATGCAAATTGTTGGGATGGGTTTTAGGGCCAAGAAAGTTGGGAGTTATGGACACAAACATGAGTTATGCAGGGTTACATGTATTGGTAGAATTGGTTGCGTGTTTAAATTTGGAATAGGTGTGTATCATAGTGTTTACTAATTGAATTTGAGACTCTAACATTAACTTGGCATTTGTTTAGAGAAATTAAACAACTAAATGGAAGATTACGTGTTTTGTATGTTTGCTTTTGTTTACTGTTTGTCTTAATATGGATGTTGGTGGGATAATAAATTTGTGCAATCCTACTAGGAAAGAAGCAAAGGCAACCATGAGATTTCAAAGGGTGATTGGAGATGATAATTTAAATGGAAGTGTTAGCTAGATGACATGACTAACAATTCCTATTAAGAAAAGTATTTAGTAGTTCCATTGGTTTTATTATAGTCACTGTTTTTAATGATTTTTTTTTTTTTGGTTAAATAATGCAACAAGTAAACCGTATATCAATGATATGTTATCAATGACTAAGCTTGGTTATATATATAGCAAAAAATTGTAAAAGAGTCATGAAGGTTGGTACTAAAGACATATTGAAACAAAGGAAAATTGAAAAGCTACATACTGATGCAGGTTGGTACTAAAGACTTATAGAAACAAATGAAAATTGAAAATCTACATACTGATGCTTTTGTAATTGCTCATTTGAAATTCAAACCGGTTTCAAAAATATAGTTTGTGGTTTAGAGCATTTTCTGTTTTCACTAATTGTGTTTTGTTTCCCTATACTTGTTTTTATAATTTGGTTTGTGCTGTCTATCATTCAAGTTTTCAATATTTGTGGAATTCTCTGTTTTTTACCAGCTTTGAAACAAAATTTAGCCAAATCAGGATCCACACTACTAGCATTATTGTTAGTCACTTTAAGTTCAATGGTGTATTAAAGTACACACATTTGAAACTTTTGATTAGATAAGTAAAAGAACATGAATGCTACTTATAACAAAGCACACAATTTTTACTTTAAACTCTTGGCAGAAGGTATAGCTTCTTCTTTTTTTTTTAATTTTCTTTTTGTTACAGTAATCAAAAGAGCCTACAAGTCAACTATTTCAAACAGAAGAAAAACTAAATAAATCATCTTCTAAAAATGGTCATTCTCACAATTTCTTCGACTGCTTACCTATACTTTCTCACAGCTGATTATGAATATACATATTAATTGTTATTTGCTCTGTTAAATTTTATTACTTCTTTAAATCTACACAATAGCACCAAATTAATATATTTCATTATTCACGTCATGAACATGACATGTATTGTTTTGGCAAAAAAAGAAAAAGAGATCTGCATGCAAATTGGTTGATTTCAACAGAGTTAAATTCTAATATGCTACTATTAGAATTTATAATTTATTTATACTGCTATAATTACATACTTATAATTTTTTATAACTCACATATTTTAGATTTTTTGATAATTATTTTTGATTATTTTGAATCTCTTTATTCTAATGGCCTACAGCTCCTCTTTTTGTTCATATTTATATTTGTATCATTCTTTTCATAAGGAACAGGTAAGTTCCTTTTTGAATAGTATATATTGTTATAGCAGTCATCCTAACTATTTGAAGTTTTAACTTAACCTCATTGATTTTATAAATTTAATTGTGTAAATGTATATAATATATTTTGTTAATTTTGTTGATAGATTTATAAAGCATGGTATTACTGAGAATAATATCCCTTTAATATGCAGTTGAATTTAAATAGATTAGGCATTTTTATTTTATTTTATTCATTTTCTAATTATATATGTAATTTTATTAAACTGTTTTGTGCATCGCACGGGTTAGCAACTAGTTATTATTATTTTTTTCCTCATTTCTTTTATTATTATTTTTGTTTTAGTAAACAGTAATACTTATTAGAACATACACGAAAATAGTAATACTAGTGTTTGGCCTAACCATTATAGTTGTAGACTAGGGTTATAAACATCTTTTTTTTTTAGTAAACAGTAATACTTATTAGAATACACACAAAAATAGTAATACTAGTTTTTTTAACTGAGTTTATAATATATTACATAACCAGAGTACAACTACAAAAAGGCCTAACTTTTGTAGTTGTAGACTGGGGTTGTAAACAGTAGGCACTAGACACACACAACCAATGTGGGATAAACATCCCTAATGCCTTATTTCATTTGTACTACGCTTGACATGGAATTTTTCATTTTTGGAACATCCTCCCTTTATATTTTAATAATTCTATAGCCACAATTAATTATACACCTCAATTTTTGACTTGTGTCACTATTAGTTTTAGTCATTTTCCGCCTTATGTGACACCACTTACATTGCCAACTCATACACCAACAAATTGTGAAATTGGATGTGGCGGACTATAAATTTTAACCAATATATCATTTAATTTTAAAGGGCTACATCACAACCTAAAATTATAATATATTATAAATATATACATGGGGTTAGAAGAATTGCATAATTATGTCAAGTAAAAATGATGGTAGATATATGTAGGGAGATGGTTTGTAAAAGCCCAAATAACAAATTTGCAAGGCCCAAATAATATTGGGCCATTGGCAAGAACAGGCCCAACACGTAATCTCCAGATGAAAGCCTCTACAAAAGGCATATACCTTGGACTATGGATTAAAAAGGTGCATCATTATGAGTCCGACTATAAATCACCTGTGGTGAAATACCTCTACCGTACTAACAGTGTCAATTTAAGTTCCGAGCCTTAGAGGAATAATCTCAAAATAAATGGGGATTATCCGAGGACACTTTCTAAAACTTCCATACAAATCTACAATAATATGTTTGACAAACTTACATTTAATGCAAGATAATTGATCAGGACAAGACAAGAAGCTCTAAAAGTCTCTATTCATCATAACATTGAGGGAAAAAAAAGCCCAATAGGACAGAAGGGTTGTCTAGTTGAATAAGGACAACTCATGTTGGAGAAGAAAAAGGAGCAAATACAATAGAGGATAAAGATCATTTTACATAAGCAAGAACATAAACTAACTTCGGGTTTGTTTTGTGTTTCCACATTGTCAAATTTTCAAATGTATCCCATTTCTTTCCCATACCATTCTTTTCCTTTCTCGAATCCTAAATAGAAAAGATTGCTCAAAGGAAACAATCTAAGTTACCATCACGTCGTGATCCCATTATCACTAGGTCTCATGCTAGAGAAATGTCTACTAGCAACCCTTCAGCTTTTGAAGTAAGTGTTGTCGAGTTCATACAGATGAAAGAATAGATGGCAGAAATGATGCGCATGATGCAACAGTTGGTTGTAGGAAGGAACTGAGAATCATTTGGTCCCACTCCAAAGGGCTCCACGCCCTATTCTAAAAATGAAAACCGGCCACCGCCAGATCCGATAGGGCCACACCACCCTGCCATTCACCCCACAAGGGAATAACCAGGAAGTAGATCCTTCTAAGGTTAATACCTCAAAGTTTGGCTACGGTCAGGTCAAAAGTCAAGTGGAAACCCTGACGGAGAAAATCCATATCATAGAGGGCCCTAGCGCCCGAGGAAGTGTCGATCTAGATAGTTTTGACTAGTTTCCTCCAGGTCATTATGCCTCCCAAGTTCATGGCACCCGAGTTCGTTAAGCATGATGGCACTAGAGATCCTTGCGCCCATTTGCACAAGTTCTATAGGAAGATGGCACCCTATGGAGACAATCATCCTTTACTCTAGTAAATTTTCCTTGTTAGCTTGACTGGCCCTGCAGCCAAATGGTATGTGAGATTGGAAAAGACCTCCAGTTGGAGAGAGATGGCCAATGCATTCCTGGAATATTACTGGTTTAATACTAAGATATATCCCAACCGCACAGTTCTTTAGAGGACAAAAAAGAAGAGTGGGGAATCTTTTCGTGAGTATGCCCAAAGGTAGCTTGAGCTAGCCGCGCAAGTGCTTCCTTCTAAGATGGAAGACGAAATGATCAAGTGGTTCATTGATAACCTCGAGCCTCTTTACTATGAGAAGATGATCAGTGCCAAAGCAAAGTCTCTCACACCATCATTGAAGATCTTATTGGTGTTTCTATGTGAAGCTATTGCAAATCAACTACATCAATCAAAGGGTTTTTATGGAGTTAGTCACGTACTAGGATCCATGCATTATTGGTTAGTCACGTATTGGGATTCGTGCATTGAATAGAAAGATTGCTGCTACAATACAAGTCTAATTGGGTATTGGGGTAAGGGTTCAACTGTAGGTTGATATTTCGGGATAGGCCAAAGGGTTTGGTAAGATTCCTTATACTTATAACCACTTGTGATTGATAATAGTGGATTCTTGGGAGTGGTGACCTTAAAATCACCCGGTGGGGTTTTGCTTCGGTGGTTTTCCCCATTCAAATTACTTGTGTCAAATTTATTTTCCACTATATTTAGATAATTTGGTGATTTTTTTGTGCTGCTACGTATTGCATGAAATTTGATCTAATTAATTAACTTGGGTAATTAATTAATTAATTGCAAGAGGTCAATTCATTTTAACCCAACACTTGTGCATGGTATTGTGCTCTAGCTCTCTTTACATCTATCAAAGCCAATTGCTTATATCTTTGTTTCATCCAATCTTCCTCTAGGACCTTGGTCTCTACTAGCACTCTCAAAAATTGTATCTCCACCACAATGGGAAGTACCGCTTCATTACCGTAAACCAAAGAGTAAGGGGTTACCCTAGTTAATGCACAGATAGAAGTTCTGTAACCCCATAAGGCAAATGAGAGATTCTCAGCCCAATCCATGTATGTCACTACCATCTTGGCTAGGATGTTCTTAATGTTCTTATTGGCTGCTTCTACGGCCCCATTGGTCTGTGGTCGATATGGTGAAGACTTGTGATGCTCAATGTTGTATAGTTCCATGATCGTTCTAACCTCTCCCTTAAAATGGGAACCATTATCAGAGATAATCTCTTAGGGTACCCCATATCAACAAATAATGTTATTCTCTATGAATCAAGCCACATGCTTGGCTTTTAATGCAGAGTAGAAGGTCGCTTCCACTTACTTGGTGAAGTAGTCAATTGCCACTAAGATGTATTCATGCCCATTAGAGGCTTTAGGGGCTATTTTTCCGATCACATCTATGCCCTAGACTGAGAAAGGCCATGGAGAGATCATGCTGTATAGCTTACTAGATGGCACGTGATTCAAATTCGCATGTGTTTGGCAATCGTGGCAACTCTTCACAAAGTCTACACAATCGGTCTCTATCATGTTCCAATAGTACCCTATCCTCAAGATCTTCTTGGCTAGCATTCTCCCATTCATGTGAGGACCACAAATCCCTTGATGATTTTCTTCCATAACTTTCTTGGCGTCTTCTTTCTTAAGACAACGAAGATGTATACCACCATAGGATCTCCTATAGAGCTGACCTCTGCATAAGATGTATTGCATTACCATCATCCTAATCGAACAACGCTTTCTCTTGTCAGTACCATCCAAATATACCCCTAACTCCATGAATTTCATGATGTTATAATACCAAGGAACCCCTTCATCTTCTATAACCAAGACTAAAGCTTCGGCCCTCTCTTTGTGTACCATCCCATAACTTTGTTCAATCCCTAAGGGTTGTGTCCATACTCCTTCGATTATTTCAACCATGGAAGCTAAAGTAGCCAAGGCATCTGCAAACTGATTCTAAGCTCTAGGGATGACTGTATATTCAATCTTGTCAAATGTTTTGGCCAACTCCTTTAAATATTGTTGATAGGTCTTTAAGTGCTCTTCCTTCACTTTCCACAACCTTTATGCTTGAGCTATAACAAAAGTCGAATCTCTAAAGACCTCGGCCTCTTTCACCCCTGATTCTCAGAGAGCTTCCATTCCGACGAAACAAGCCTCGTATTCTGCCATGTTATTGGTTGCCTTGAAGTTCAACTTAACTGCCAAGGGTATATGAGATCCTTTGGGAGTGATCAAGAGTACACCTATCCCCTTCCCATCTTGGTTCATAGCTCCGTCGAAATACAACTTCCATGCCTTTAGCTCAATGTCCAAAATGTCCTAATCTGGAAAATCTTCTCTACCATCCTCTCCTTCCACGGGGTTCTCGGCATAAAAATCTAACACGATACTTCCTTTAATGGTTTTCCTTGCCACATACTTCAAATTGAATTCTGCTAGTAGGATTAACCATCTTGATAGTCTTCCACTCAAAGCAGGCTTCTCAAACAAGTACTTCAATGGATCCATTCGGACTACTACCCATATTTGGAAAGGTAATATGATGTGTCTCAACTTCTGTACGGCTTATATGAGAGCAAAGCATGATTTTTCTATGGGTGTGTATCTAGTTTCATAATCATGGAACCTTTTGCTCAAATAGTATACGACTCTCTCATTCTTATCATCGTCCTCTTGTGCAAGCATACTCCTGACCACATCTTCTAAGTTAGAGAGATAGAGGAGTAATGGTTTTTCGTGCATTGGGTGTACCAATATAGGTGGATGGAGGAGTTATTCCTTAATGAGTTCAAAATCTTTTTGACATTCATCATTCCATTCATGAGGTTCATTCATCCTTGAGAGCTTGAAGATGGGCTTATAAGTGGAAGTAAGTTTGGCAATGAATCGACTGATGTATTGTAATCAACCCAAGAATCCCCTTATCTCTTTCTCGCTCTCGGTTGGAGGCATTTCTAATATGGCTTTGATCTTTGATGGGTCAACTTCTATCCCTCTATCACTTACCAAAAAGCCTAACAACTTCCCTACGATTACCCCAAAGGTGCATTTCTGCGGGTTCAATCTCAGCCTATACTCCTTGATCCTCTCGAAGAACTTCCTCAAGTTAACAACGTGACCCCCTCTCTCCTTGGATTTCACAATCATATCATCAACATATACTTCAACCTCATTGTGCATTATATCAGGTAACAAGGTTGTGACCATCCTTTGATAAGTTGCACCCGCATTCTTGAGCCCAAATGGCATCACGGTATAACAATAAATTCTCCATTCTCTAGTGAAGGTAGTCTTGTTCATATCCCTAAGAGCCATCTTGATTTGGTTATATCCCGAGAAACCATACATGAAAGACATCAAGGCACTACCAGCAGTGTTATCCACTAAGACATCTATGTGTGGAGGAGGCAAATCATCCTTAGGGCAAGCCTTGTTCAAATCCCTAAAATCCATGCACATTCTCACCTTCCTATCTTTCTTGGGTACGGGCACAACATTGGCTATCCATTAGGCTTGGTGTACAGGTTTGATGAACCCTACCTTCAATTGCTTGGTGACCTCTTCTTTGATCTTTAGAAACCATTCAGTTCTCATACCCCCCAACTTCTGTTTGATGGGTACCATGTGAGCATGAGTATCAATGTGATGTTAAGCTATCTCGGGATTAATGCCAAGCATATCTTCATAGGACCATGCAAACATTTCTTGAAATTTTGTGAGCAACTCTTTGAGATATTTTCTTTCTTTTTCATTTAGGGTTGAGCCAATTTTAATTAAGCGTGGATTCTCATCATTGCCTAAATTAAGAGTTTCAAAAGTTGGTTCCATAGGTTCAATTTTCTTTTCCAATTGTTTATTAATTTCATTTTCAAATTCATTAGAATCATTTAAGTGATAATTTCAATATTATAGGACACATCAAAATAAGCTAAATCAGAATTCATCTTGTTAATAATGTTGAATAGTACATTGGGATTTGCGTTAAATTTTCTTTCCCACATTTTTAGAAAACCCAACCCAAGTCCAATTTTTAAGTTGCCTCGCAGCAAGCACGATGAATTCCGCCTTTTTTCTTCTTTAGGGCTTGTCGCTCTTCTTCTCGTCCTCCTCTTCGAACAAAGTCTTTAGCTTAGCGGACCAGTCCTCATCTTTCAGAGGTCCCCATATACGCATAGCCTCGGTTATGTCATATAGAACCTCACCCTCATTGGGGAAATCTCTCCCCACCTCATCGAAAAACCAATCGCTATCATCTTCACTCCAATAGCTAATCACTCCATCATCTCCTTCCTCTTCTTCTCCATCTTAAGTAAGCACGAGGTATTGATCGTTGTCGGAAGAAAGGTCCATGTCACATTCAAACATGAAGCGAGCTAGGGTGACTTGGGTTGCCCTTACCGTCGAGGTCCATTACGGCCAGTCATGATCTTCCTAAGATCCCACATCTCCCAATTCAAACAAGTCATTGACATGGGCTCTCTTGAAAGTCCATGGTCCAAGAGTGCTCCTTAGTTGCGGCATGAATTCGGGTAGAAGTAGGCGGATCTTTCCTTCTGCCATCATTCGATCGATGTCTTCTTAAGTTAGCTTACTTCTTTCATCCTCTTCTATCTTGGAGAGTCGGCTTATTATCTTCTTAAGGACTTCATCCTGTGTCTCCACACACTCAAGTAGCTTTTGCACGAGGGCTTCTTCGCATGAAGTGTTCATTTTTTCTTCTTAAAGGGTTTCTTCTTAGAATATCTTTCCTTCCATTGGACTTGAATCGAAGTGGGGACTTAATTTAGATCTTGGTGGTGCAATGATGCTTGAAAAGAAGTCTCATTTTTCATTAAGTCCATGTCCCAGTTAAAAGGTTCCTTTTTTTATTTTTAGATGTTCTTAGAAAGTCTTTAAGTCCATTTTAATGAAGGCCCAATTACAAAATGTTGGGTGGAGCGAAACAGATATGCATCCATGCGTTTCCTCTTGTCAGCACGCTAAGCGGAGGTTTTCCTTAGAGCCATCTGTAAAACAGAGCAACAAAGACCACAAAACAGAGCACAAAGTATGAAAACAAACTTGATTAGTAACAAGTTAGTCCCAAAACAGAATTTAAAGCATAATTCAAAAACCATATTTACATGAGAGAGCATATAGTATCAATAAAATGATATAAGCATGGCAATAAGCACTCAAACATGTCAAAGTGAGTGTGTGTGTGTGCATCCAATGCAAAAGTGTGCAAACTAGGGCAAAGTGTAGAAATACATAATCATATAATGTTTCAAAATCAAAGAAACATGATTATCCCTACAACCATAGAAACATAAGAAAATGTCTATGAGACATTTTATCATGGACATGATATGCACAACACAACACAAACATGGTATAATGCACAAAAATGAGAAACAAACATGAAAAACATGTATATTAGGCATTATACTACCAAAACCAACAAAACAAATACATCAAACTCAACAAAATATCAACAAACCATATTCTAACATCATATTTTCAAATCTCAACAAAAACACAAAATCCAAGAAATCAAAGGCTAGAAACATGAAATACTTTAAGGAAAAGAGAAAACCCATACCTTTTCTTGAAGAGTGGTGAAGGATTGATGAAGAAAATGAAGGTTTTGTGAGTGAAAATGGTGGTTTTAAAAGAGGGAGAGGCGGACAAGACAATGAAACAACACATGATGCGAGGGAAAACTGAAAAGTTTTTAAAAACTGTCTTTGATATAACCCTATTTGTGCAAAACACGCGTTTTTCGCGACTGGAATGAGCCGCGAGCAAGTCGCCAGGTCAAGTCGCCGAAATCCCGTGTGACAAATTTTGAAAAATTTGTCTAAGTGTTTTTCGCGACTAAAAGGTCCACTCGCAAGTAAGTCACGAAGAGAGTCGTGAAGCATTCTGAGTAAACTCGTGACTGGAGCTTCCACTTACGAACCAGTCACCAAAGTGAGTCGCGAAAATGCTAAAAACCCAGAAAATTTGAAAATTTTCAAAGTCTTTTTCGCAACTGGGGGGCTTGACTAGCCAGGGAGTCGCGATAGCTTCTGAGTAAGCTCGCGACTGGCTTGACTCACGAGAGTGAGTCGCCAAAACAAAAAATTTTCAAAACAAAAACACTTTCCAAAAACAATTAAAATACTCAAAAATATTTTTGTGTTTGATCAGCATATGATTAAGTAAGAGCAACACATTTAATCAAGTACAATCACACGAATGAATACGGCATTCATTGAACACAGACATGTGTGATATGTGTGGGTATCAAAGATGAGATAGTCCTTAGTCTAATGTGAAGCTTCAATGATCAATTCAACCAAGACATACACAATTAACACGATGAAGAGTGACCAATCTCAATTATAGAAGTATGCATATATGACCTTCGACAAAACTTGAATACATAATTTTGAAACTTTTCATTTGGCTTCATACATTTCATAACATTTGATCATGGGATAATTACAGCAAACCCAACTGGGGTTTGGCCCGTTTTCACTTTGCCTACCCGTGGTTTAAAACTTTACACTTTGCCCACCTGAACTTCAATCTGCTACCCATCCGTTACCCACCTCTATTAAAACCAGGGGTAAAAATGTATTTTATCTTCACTATTATGTCTCTCTCCTCTAAAAACAAAAAATAACATAAAAAACTCAAACAAACAAGATCAAAGAGGGGGGTTTTGTACCCATTTCAGATTTTTATATCCCAACCTTTCAATCAAACCCCTTTATCAAACCAAAACTTAATTCACTATCCAACGCAAGAAAACCCTCTAGAAAATTCACCCAAACCCACCATAAACAAACCCCTAAAACCAAACCCAACATAAAACCCAATCTTATTCACAGATTGAAAGTAGCAGGAGAGAATCAAAGGGTTTCAAATGAGTTCCAGCAAAGGCCAGAGCAAGGTGGATTAGCCATGGATTTCTTCGCCCAAACCCCAAAACCATATATCTCGAGCCTTCTCGCCATTGCTCGCTGTTGCCATCACGTGGTGGTCCAATTGGCCGTTGGTGTTTGGTCACTGCTGTTTAGGTCGCTGCTGTTTGGTCGTTGCTGTTGGGTCGTTGCTGCTGTTTGAGCCTTCTCTGTTTGAGCCGTTGCTCGCTGCTGCCAACACACGGTGCACAAAAAAAACAAGGACTGAACGGCCTGAAAGATCTGATCGGCTGCCATGGCTTTGGCCGTACCTTGTCTGCTGCTCCCACTGCTTGTTTGAAGAGTGAAGAGTGTTCATACCTCTTTTTTTTATTTTGGTTTGGCCATTGAGGTTTTTTTTTTTTTTTTTTTTTATGGGGGCCATTGAGGTGTTTAGGGAAAAAAAATTAGAAATTTAGAATTTATTTCACAACAGAGAAATAAATTTAGTAATTTTTTTTTTTTTTTTTTTTTTTTGCTTTCAACTAGTATAGTGCTAACTTCAAAGAATATCTTTATTATTTATAATTTTATCACATGATTTTGTTTTTTTTCCAATGCTAAATATTTTACGAGAAAGATTAATGTTAATTGTTAGAGAAATAGATCATTACACAGAACCATACCCTTGAACTCAACTCTGGAAACATGTGTTGCTGTCTTTGTCCTTGTATAGAGACACAAAACCCTCCAAGCTCTTTCAAAAAAAATTCAAACCCTAACTTTTTGATTCGTGTTATGTTATGTTTTGGTTGTAAAAGTTGTTTTCTAACGGAAAAGCCAAAGGTAGGTAACAGATGGGTAATGGATTGAAGTTCAGGTGGGCAAAGTGTAAAGTTTTAAACCACGGGTAAGCAAAGTGAAAACGGGCCAAACCCTAGGTGGGTTTGCTATAATTATCCCTTTGATCATTTTGGAACAATACATCTCATTTTGAGATCGATGCTTGAAATTTTTTTTTGATATTTCCATTTAATTAGTAAGCCTTTGGCTGTTGGGCACCATACATTTTCATAAAAGTCGCTTTCTCTTTTCCCTAGTCAAATACGTATGGGCGACGGCTTTTGCAGCTCATTATCTCTTTTCATTTTGAGATTTACATTGGTTGAGCTCTTTAAGCACAAAAAATAAAAGAGTGGGAAGATATATAAGCACATGTCTATGCAAGTCTCAAGATCAACAAGGGTCAAGGATCGCACTTAGGTAATGAAACCACAGCAAGTGCACCTGCTCTGATACCAATTGAAAGTTCAATTAGAGTGTAAAACACTAACGAATGTTTAGACCCCCAATTTTAACAAGACCAACACAAGCTTATACACAAACAATATATGTGCGGAATGATGTATATAAGCTATAACCAAATAGGTAAAACACTCTAAACCATAATTAATCACAAACACAACAGCAATTAAAAGGAAAAGAGTAAGGGAAGAGAGATGCAAACACAAAGATAACACCGGCACGTGTTATCAAAGAGGAAACCAAAGAACTTAGCGAAAAACCTCTCCGCCGCCCTCCAAGCGGTCAAATGATCCACTAAAGAATACAATTATGATACATGAATAGCAGAAGACCCTCTAAGCCTAATCTACCCAATGCACTTAAGCCTTCCAAGCTTCTTGCTCTAACAGGGTTACACCTAACCTTGTCTTATTTAGCTTCCCGGATCCCGCAATAAGCCCATTGCATCAACCAAGTAAATTGGTCATCTCTGAACTGCTTTCCAAGCACCAAAATACCTCCTTACAGATATGGGTATGGTGAGATAAGGATTTGGCAAAATGTACCTCTCAAGGATATGTCAATGGAAAGGGTGAGAGTAAAGGAATTTGGAGAATCAAATGATGAAGATTGTGGATGAGTCAATCTTGTTTTCCTCTAGGGTTTCTCTCTCAAAATTCTCTCTGGAAGCTCTCTACATTTCGTGGGTATAAGGGTATTTATAGTAGTGCATGTGAGGAATGTGAAAAGTCAATTTTCATCCAAACAGGGCATTCTAGCGATTCAACCTTGCGAGTGGAACGAGTCGCGAGTTTGAGTCGCGAGCTAACTGCCTGGCCAGATTGTATATTTTTGTCCTGTAGTGCTCCAGCTGTCGTGACCCTTCAGTTCCTTGCATGCTTCACACGTGTGCCACCTTGGCGACTTGCCAGTCGTGAGTCAGTCACGAGATCCAGTCGTGAGACTCCTTTGATTTGCACACATCTTGAGTTTTCTTCACAATCTCTCACACACAACCCTTACATGATTCCCACCTAAATACAGGGTATCTAATTGCAAAAATACAAGCAAATTTGGCACGGAATAAAGCCAACACATGATTGAATAAATTCAACCTTACAATCTCCCCCTTTGGTTATTCCGTGACAAAACCCTAAAACAGACTCTAGACTTAAAATGTGAGTTGGGAACAGTTGCCAAAACTCACTCACACCTAACTCTAGAAACTGTGAAGCTCTTGAACCAAACAGACAAGTTTTCCTAAAAACAATAACACAAGATGATCATTGTAAGCAGAAATCTTGTAATACATATGGAACAAGCACAATGCGATCAAGCAGTAACGACTATAGCAATAAAGCATGGCTTGACCAAACATGAACAATCACTATAAATAATGATCACAATGATCATTCACACAAGGAATGAACATCCGGACATTCAAGCAAATAAGCTCAATGCAAAATGTCATTTGCATGTCCAACACACAACCGATACAAAAACACAAAGGTAGTTGCATCAAGGATACAAGATCCAACAAGGGCACAAGTGTGGAGTACTAAAGAAAATGCATAACATTAATTAAAAGTACTAGGCTACAAAAGAAAAGGTACATAATTAAATATAGTTTAAATAGTTTAGACTTAATACCTCAAAAACAAAAGCTCCTATGCTGGATTTTTGACCGTTCCCTTCAGTCAAATCTATTCACAATTAAAAACAAAAGTGATTAGTAATCTTAAACTCGGAGATCATGGCCAGAAAAGGCTCCAATCAAAAGCAAATTGACTTAAGGATGTTTTGTGAAAAACTCCCTCATTGATTCACTATTTCTAGTGAATCTTAGTGTTTTCCAGTGGGATTTTTGTGTGTTTTCGAAAATGTACCATATATGGCTATTTATATTGAGAAAATGAGAGTTTGGACCGATTCCCAGATGATGTGGAATTTGTTCCAAAACTTAGTTTTAATACAGAAAACTTTCCTTACATAGTTTCTGGAATCCGCCATGCATGCTTAAAATCATGGCTGCGTGTGCATGCATTATGGCTACGTGCGCAGGCATCATGGCTGCGCGCGCAAGCTGATTCCTACGTGCGCATGCTGAGAGTTCCTCTGGTTTTACTTTTTCAAAAATATATTTATTTTCTTATTAAAAGTTGTATTTTCCATTTTAACAATTCTCAAGTCAATTTAACATCTAATTAGGCCCTAACCCAACCTTGGGTCTTAGAATTTTAGCATCATTGGGGAACAGGGGCCCGAGTTGTAAGGGGTACAAAATGTGGTGTCTAGTCATGGATCAATACAATCACATCGTGAAGATCACGCACTTAATATAGCATGAATATGCACCTACAGCAATTGTCTTGAGCGCATAACTGCATTACAAGGTCAAGAGCACTCATGACTAGAGAGGGTCGCTTTCTTAGCCATGAGAGTCCATCATACAAAGTGCACGATCACCCACATACAAGCATATATAGATATACATACACCATGTACAATGCTATCACACAGAGTGGGAAAGTAAAGCAAACATTGCTAACGTTCCAAGGGTATGGCCCAGCAAGGTACAGGAAATGTAAAACAGACATATGCCATACTCAAGGAACGCAGCCCAAGCAAAGTGCAGGAAAGATAAAGGATATGTGGAAAGGGAACCCTGATACATGATTCTAGGGAAAAGGCTAAGAGAGTGAGAGGGAGAGAGAGAAAATCGCTCGGGGAGGCTAGGACTTCTAATCTACTGAACATTGCCCTTTTTAGGCTTACATCTTCTTGCTTGCATCCTTGTCCATTTTTCTCGTGCCTAGGAAGTCATGCCATTGCTCTAAACATCCTCGCTCCAAGTGTGTACATGCAACAAACAAAGAAAGCAACCAACAGACAAGTAAAGGAGATAACAAAGTGGTAAAGAGAGCATGCAAAGAGACACACTAGAAAAGAGAGCCAAACGGGGGCAAACAAACATGTTAAGCACACGAAGGGGAAACAAACATGTTATCAAACAAAATGGAGTATCCTAGGAGGACAAATGTACGTTTGGATTGGGCATCCATAGTTCCATTAGATTGGAGTTGTAGACACCGTATTTTGTCCGCCCTCGATTTGCATGCCGAACCTGAAAATTCCAAAAAATATAATATTTTCTCCACAGGGCCGCAAAAACATCTAGACTGACATGGCCCAACCTATTTGGGCATTAGAGCACTCGAAGTGCCATTTCAATTCAAATTGACCAAAATGCCCCTAGTCAACCCTGGGTTGATCGAAAGTCAAAGTAGGTCAAAATCATTCCAAAATAATATTTTTCATGTTTCTACATCAAACTCGAGCTACTAGGTGATATTCGTCAACTTTGACCAAGTTTGACCTGAGGTTGACTCCTAAGACACTAGAAACCCTAATTTTGATCTGACCATCAGAACGGGTTGGGACTAGTACCATTACAAAGATTTTCAAATTCCCTTTCCAACGACTATTCATGGGACGAGATCAGAGTTAAAACGGTTGAGATATCCAGAAAACCATGCAAAGCACGTCAACACGCTTCCCGAGGCCATAACTTTTTATTCGACTGTCAGATTTTCAATTTCTTTAGTGTTATGGAAACTAGACATCCAACGCTTTCTAGGGAAACCAAGATCAGTGCAATATGAATCTAGAAAGACCTTCAAATACATGTTAGAACCAGTACCAAGAAAAAATTGAAACTGTTGATGTCAACAGGGTGGCGGGCAGCCCTACAAGGTGCGCTGGAAGCTGAAAGGTCATTTTTCCAATATAAATGCCCCTAGACCCCTCATATTGTAAACAAAAAAAAAAAAAAAAAAAAAAAAAAAGATTTTGGGTAGTTTCTAGGCAAATTCTCTTTCTCCTCTCTCTAATTTCTCTCTCAAACACATTTAAACACCATCAAACACCTTTAATTCTTCTCTTTTCATAATAATTTCAAGGTAGTATTCTGGCACCCAATCTTCCTCTCCTTGGTTCCATACCTTGGATTTGAGGTTTAGGGGTGTGGGTGTAACTTTTTTAGCTACAATCCACACCCTTTTCTTTTTATAGCTTTTTCTTGCTCAATAATATGTTTTATTGCTTTTCCTAGCATGTTATTGCTTCTTATCATGTCTTTATGCTTTTTCTTAGCATGTTTCCTTGCTTATGCCATGATTTATTGCTTTGATGTTGTTGGCCTAGCCTTCCTGGGCTAGGATATGTCTAAATTTAATGTTTGTGCTTAGATCCACATGATTTTAGGCTCCTTGCCATGTTTATGCTTAGATCTATATTCCTATGTGTTCTTTGCCATGTTTATGCTTAGATCTACATATTTATGTTTAGATTTACGTCACTATGCTTAGATCTATGTGTTTATGTGCTCTGTGCCATGCTTGTGTGCTTAGATCTATGTTGGTTGCTATGTCATGTGCTTCTATAGCCCTTTTGTCCCTTGATATTTCTCTTTTTTGTGTTTTGACCCTTATTGGTGGGGTGTAGATTTAGATCCTGTGGTCTAGGCCTACATTCGCGCACCTAGGCCTATATCAAAGGGTTTGGATCATTTCCTTTATGCATGTCTATGTTTGCTTGCTTGCTTCTATGCTTTGTGTCAATGTTTGCCTTTCTAGATCTAGGCTTTGCCTCCGTGGGCTTGTGCTTGTCGGTCCTTAGGGGCCACTTGCTTATGTGGTTGCATCTGTCTCTCCTAAAGCTTGTTTGGATGTAACCACTTGTGAGATACACCTATATGGTGTTGGTGCGCTTAATACACACCTTTCTCGGCTCTGTGCGATATTGATATGCTTATGGCTAGCTCCTGCTTGTGTACTTGGAGGGTAGAGGCTGGCTGCCATGTAATCGCTCCTTCGCGCGACCTCTCTTTCGATCCAGATGATACCACGGTTGGCTAGACTTTGAACTTGTGCTCGGAGCTAGCCACAATGTTATGTCAGTATGATTAAGGGAAGATTGGGACAAATACTTGAGAGAGTGCCTATGAAAGATTACTCCGACTCCTCCGACTTCGGTCGTTATCGAAGAGATTATAAAATCACCTGTGGATTCAGGGGCTCTAGCTCCGAAGAAAGGAAAAGCCATGCCAGCCATTGAAGGTTTTACTCCTTTGGTCTTAGCATTATTTGCAATCACAGAGCCATCTCCAGGATTTGTCCAGAAGGGAACCCTTGTCATTCCTATCATTCGAGGTTTCGATCCTCTAATTTTGCCAAAGCCTATCCAAGGAATCTCTTAGACTCCTAGCCTAAAAACTTAGGAAGCTGCACTGCCTAGCCCAGTCATCATTAGTCCAAAGATGTTCTCCCTAGCGCCGAATCTACAAACTCAAGAAGGCGTGGTTATTCATATGCCGAAGCCCTTCCCTTACCAAGATAGCCATCATGGCCCATGGAAATACAATGTGACTTTGATCTCTACTAGAATTGGAAAGGAAGAGGTTTACTCTAATATCTCTTCAGGCCTAGCCGAACTCACCAAGAGTGGTCGATGTTATACTCCTGATGAATTGGAAAAAAGGAGGAAAAATATTGGCAAGAGCACAGCCGAGCCAGTCAGAAATAGGGTCACCACTGAAGAAGCCGAGGAATTCTTAAAAACCATCTGAAAGGCCGACTATAGTGTGATTCAGCAATTGAACAAGTCTCTAGCTTAAATTTCTATTTTAGCCCTGTTGCTATCTTTCGAGGTGTTGGGGTTTATGCCCTAAAATCCAATTTATTGGCATGTCATAAATAATTAAATTGTTTAATTATATGAGACTATTTATAAAGGAACTAATGGGATATTATCATAGTCCTTGAGATGCATTGTATGTGATTTATGTGATTTAGTCACAGAAGATATAAATCACAAGTTCCTTGTAAACTCAAAATGTAGTTCGTAATCGGTGATGAAATTGAGCATTTCATCCGCGAAGACTATAATACATCAACTAAGATGGTTTGTCTTGATCATGGAAGTGAAGACTTCTAGTTGATGTGTTGATGTGTCTTAAAAGTTAAGACATATTGACCTAGACTGCTGTGAGATTAATTATTCAATCAACAACTGTCACCTGAATAATTAATCTCATGACTTCTAATTTCATAAACTCTCAATCCTGAGAGGATAGTGAACCCGATCATGAAATGTAGGTTACTTTGATATATCAGGAGTAAGATCTAATATTCATGGTCAAAACCTCAGTATGTTGGGTAACCACATGTAGTGTTGAGGGAACACATATTCTCAAGATGGAATCTATAATCTCTTTTTATAGAGACACGAAATATCCCCTTGAGATAAGTTTAATGGGAACTGGTTATTCAGGGCGCCCACTTTAGTAAGGAGTTACTAAAGCTTATATTTATTGAAATTGAATTTCAATAAATGTGAATAACTAAAAGATTAAACCGGGTACTCAAGGATAAAATAGTTGTTTACAAATTAACAGTTTATTATGACTTTGTTCACTATGGATATTTCATGGAGGGGTTAAATGATATTATTAGAGTCTTGGGATATAATTTAATAATAAGGCCTAGAGTGCAATTATATTTATATAGTGGTATTAAATATAATTAATGGTAACTTTGGACTTGTCAAGAGTTGACAGAAAAGCCCAAGGCCCATTGGAGCTAGAATCTTATTTGTTCCCTTTGGTTTCATCTCAAGCCACAAACTAAAGCCCAATTGGGTAGGCCCAAAAGGCAAACCCAATTAGATAACCAGTTTTTATTTAATAAGAGTTATTAAATAAAGTAACTACCAAGGGGTAGTTATTATGTATGTACGATGAAAAGAAAAGAAAAGAAAACAGTTTTTCTCTATAAGGAGAAGAAGAAAGTCTTTCTTTGAGAATCAACGTACACAAAGATTGATTGAGAGACCACACTTCTTGGGCACCATGTGGAATTGAGATGAAGATTAAAGGTATTCTCATGTTTTGGTTTTGAATTTCACTGCATCAAGGTACGTTTTCTATTCTTTGTTCTAGAATTTAAGGTTACATGTTATCTCTCATGAATGAAGTAGATTCATGTTTGTTGCTTCCGCTGTGTGTTTTGTATGAGATGCAAAACCAAATTTTCCAACACGAGGTCCATCGTGAAGCTTTGTTGAAGGTGTAGAAGGAAACGCATGTTCCTACTGGTATTACAGACTCCTTTAAGGGTATGGAATCATTAGTGTTGGCCACCAACCAAGTCTCCTTTTTTGATGATGAGTTGCCTCTAGAAGGTAAAGATCATACCTTGGCCATGCATATCATGGTCAAGTGTGAAGAAATGATTGTCACAAGGGTGCTAATCAACAATGGATCAGCCCTGAATGTTTGCCCGATGGCCACTCTTGAGTGCCTGAAGGTGGATATGTTGCTTATTAAGCCTAGCACTATGATCATCAGAGCCTTTGACGGCACACGCTGCGAAGTGCAAGGCGAAATTGAGCTAATGATTGAGATCGGCCCAAGATCCTTCCTAGTCAACTTCGAAGTGATTAAAGTGGACTCTCCATACAATATGCTCTTAAAGAGGCCTTGGTTGCATACAGCAGGTGCAGTCGCGTCGACCCTCCATCGGAGACTCAAGTTCATCTTCAAGAATCAGTTGATCACCATTATGGCTAAAGAACCCATGACTATCTTCTAGGAGACATCTATCCCCTACATCGATGCCAATGCCTTCCCTGAAGCATCTTTCCATAGCTTTGAGCTAGTTTCCATGATTCATAATGCTTTAAAGCCTAAGTCTGGCTAGCCCGTAGTAGTTTTGATGGCCGCAAAGGAAATGCTCAAGTTTAGGTACAAACTAGGTCAAGGCCTCCGAGCCGTAGGACGTGTGAGCCCTGCTCTCGTTGAACTCTCAGATAACAAAGGAAGATTCAGTTTGGGGTACGAACCTACTCATAAAGAACTCTTTCAAGCTTCTAAAGGCAAGAAGAGGAAGCGCGACACTTCAGGGATGTCTATTCCCCATATCAAACCACTTTTCCGGTTTCAACTGAGGTCATTATGCCAGAACCTTTCAAGGAATTGGAAGATGAAGAGCCTGATCTGGCTTGCATTATTCGACTCCATCCCAAAGAGTTCTCTGTGAACGCTATCAAATCTCCCGAAGATAATTCAACTTCTAATATCTGACCAAGGATGCCAGGCGAGGCAGCAGGCCTTTGGACCATCGAGCCTTGCTTTGTGGTTGCACCGGCTGAGTAAGGAGTATTCCGTCATCAAGTGATTGGGCCTCCCAATCACCCGAGAGGGTTGGAATAGCATATATAGTTTGTTTTACGTGCTTATGTTATTTCCTACTTTATTTGTATTCCCCATTTATTTCCCCAACTCGTTTTCCTAGGAAAAAAAAAGCATTTCCCTTTTATCATTATTAGGCAAGAACTTTGTTTTCCCCCTACCCATAATCCATTAATGAAATATTCTGTGTATTATTCAGGTATTATAAAAAATAAAAAAATAAAAGCATCTCTCTTTATTTCTTTACTATAAATATGTGTGTGTAAATTATCTTATGTTTCTCTGTATATGTTCCGCTCTATAGGATCTGCTCTAATTCCCAAGTGGGTACATCGTCCCTTTGCCATAACGAGGGTGTGGATGGTATGAATGAGACAATAGAGTTGGATCATGATGTTGAAGGAATGGAAGAGGTCCTGAATTTACCTCGAGACATCCTAGAAGCTCTGAACAGAGAAAGCGAAGGGTCCTAGCCCAATATAGAAACCTAGCCAATGAAGGTGAGACAGAAAAACCCGTCAAGATATGCCAAGACTGGATACCAAGATCGTTGTCCTCAGGATTCTAGTTAAACCCGAATATCCCCCACTGCGGTAAGCTCTTCGAAGGATGAAATCCAAGACTATCGTGAAAATCAAAGAAGAAGTAGAAAAGCAGTTGAAAGCCGGTTTTCTTACCACCAAAGCCTACTCTGATTGGGTTACCAACATTGTTCACGTGCCAAAGAAGGATGGGAAAGTACGCATGTGTGTTGATTATAGAGATTTGAATCGGGCCAGCCTGAAGGATAATTTTCCCTTGTCACATATCGATACCTTGATTGATAACACCATGACCAACATGTTCTTCTCCTTTATGGACCAGTTCTTGGGTTATAATCAGATCAAGATGGTTGAAAAAGACAAAGCCAAGACAGTGTTCACCACCCATTAGGGAACCTACGCTTGCGGTGTCATGCCATTCAGCTTGAAGAATGCTAGGGCGACCTACCAACGAGCCATGGTAACCCTGTTCCATGATATGACGCATAAGGAGATCGAAGTCTACGTGGAAAATATGATCATTAAGTCGTGCACTCCTAGAGATCATTTGATAGATTTGAGGAAGCTATTCAAGCGCCTTGTCAAGTATAGGTTGAGGCTTAACCCTAACAAGTGCGTCTTCGAAGCCAGTTCATGGAAATTGCTCCGCTTCATAGTCAACCAAAGAGGAATTGAAGTGGACCCAACAAAAGTCTAGGCCATTAAGGACATGCCTACGTCGAAAACCAAGAAACAAGTTTGAAACTTCTTAGGAAGGATCAATTACATAGCTCGCTTCATAGCGCAGTTAATCGCCATGTGCAATCCCTTATTCAAGCTCTTGAAGAAGGATACGAAGATAGAATGGACAAATGAATGTCAAGTAGCTTTTGACAAGATTAAGCAATATCTTTTGAACCCTCCTATTCTGGTTCACCTAACGTTGAGACATCCATTGATTCTCTATCTAGAGGTGAAAGAGGCATCCATGGGTTGCATGTTAGGCCAGCTAAATGAACCCAATAAAAAAGAGAAGGTGATTTACTACCTGCGTAAGAAGTTCATCAACTGTGACATCAATTATATCACCATTAAGAAGATGTGTTGCACCCTAACATGGGCCTTGCACAAGTAGCAGCAATATATGCTTTACTTCACCATGCAGTTGAAAACCCTGCCCTCACAGGGAAGATCTCTCATTGGCAGATGTTGATATCCGAGTTCGATATTGTGTTTGTGACATAAAAGGCCATCAAGGGCCAAGCCATAGCCGATTACCTAGCGGATTTGTAGACGGCCCGGCCCAAAACGAAGAACCGTCGTGGCCTTCGTTCAACCACCTGCCATGGTGACGCCCGCGCGCGCGCGCAGCCCAATTGAGGCCTCTATTGATGATTGTGCGTGGTTCGCGCAGAGCTTTAGGTGATCCATCTCTTAGAGGAGGAGGGTATTTGTCTACCTTTGGAGGTGTTGCAGGAATCTTGGCCAAATTTTAAGGGAATTACCAAAGGTAAGTGAAGTCGCCACCAATCATTGGGTTTTTTTAAGGTGTGATTGGTCACTTGTTTCTAGTCGATTTTATTACCAATCCTAGGCTAAGAAAAATGGCATTTTTCATAATCTAATGTGGATGGCAAAAAAATCTTGATTTTTGAGTCCGGAAGTTTGGTTACGTGTGGGGAAGGAGTTAGGCACCCCAAAACGCCTGTCCAAGGACAGTCCTTTCTTTTGATAAAACATTAATTTTCAGAGATTGGCAGTAAAAATTTGATTTTGGTGTTCGGGGTTCAGGGCTTTGCATGCATGGGGGCTTTGAGGTTTGGCTTTTGAGTGGGTGTGGTCCCAATCTATGCTTTCCTAAGGCATTCAGGCAAAGTACCAGATTTCCACGGCAAAAATCCAGCGACATGTCACCTAACTTTCACGGTGGAAATTAGGCATCGCTTCGCCTTAGGTGACATGGACTATGACAATCACACCGGAAAGGCTGAGCAAGTATATATATACATACATCATGCACAATGCTAGCAAATAGAGCAGAAAAGTAAATGCCTACATCCCTAGAGCATGGCCCAAAATATAGGTGCAGGAAAGTAAACAGGGGTCGCCATACTCTAGAGATGAGGACAAATGGTACATGGCATGATATACCTAATACAACCCATCTAAGAGAGAAAGGAGGGAGGAAGGAAGGAGATTTAAAAGAGTACATAACCAAATGAGAGAGGCTAGACCCCTAAACCTATTGAACACAGTCGCTTGGCTTATATCCACATGCTCGCATCCTCGCCATTTTTGCTTGCACCTGGGAGACCGTGCCTTAGCTCCATGCGTCCTCGCTCCGTGTGTGTACATGCAAAGGCAAAGGCAAGAGACCAGCAAACAAGCAATGGGAGGAAAAGATGCAAAGAGCATATGAAAGAGGCATAAAGCTGATAAACATGATAGACATGGCAAGCAAAGGAATAAGAAAGCAAGCAAACAAACGAGAAGGCAAACAAGCAAGAAAGCAAACAAGAAGGAAGACAAACAAGCAAAAGGCAAACAAAGGTGGTATCCACGAGGGAAAAATGTAGGTTTGGATCGACTGCCCATAACTCCATTGTGTTAAAGCATAGACGACACACTAGCAAGCAAGACTCATGCATGGTCATGTGAGCAAGCGTGTAAAGACCGCAATCATGGGAGTCGGATGTAATCACACGACCACAAACCCGCTAAGAGCGTCAAGCATGGCAAAGCCTAGAACTAGAGTAGCTAACATGGAAGATAAAGCATAGAAGCAAGAAAACATAGACATGCAAATAAGGGTGATCCAAACCCTTTGATGTGGGCCTTGGTTTATGGATGATAACAAAGACCGTAAGGTCTAGATCGGGTTTGAACCAATAAGCCAAAACACAAGAAAGAGAGACAAAAGCGACAAAAGGGCTACAGTAGCACATGGCATGACAAACATAGCCTAGGACTAAGCACACAAACATGGCATGGAGCACACAAGCACATAGATGATGGCATAAAGCATGTAGATAACATCAATCTAAGCATGTAAACACACCGATTTGCAAGTATAAGCATGGAAATATGCATGTGGGCATGTGAATGTACATCTAAGCATGTGGATGTAAGCATAAAAGCATGGGAGAACACAAATCCAAGCACATAAGCATGTGAAGGCATAGGACATAAGCATAGAAGCATAGAACATGCATACAAGCATGTAGATCTAAGCAAGGCATAACCATAGACATGATAACAAGCATGTGGGCATATAGACCCAAACATCAACACATAAGAAAGAAGGATCTAAACATGGCATAAAGCATAAGGCATGTAGGAAAGACAAATAGATATATAAAGCACAAGGCATGTAGGTGCGCCGGCTGGGCCCAGCACAAGGTGCGCCAGGCTGATGTCATCGTGACATCGGCAAATTCATCATGTTGCACTTTTGTTCCAACTTTGGTCTCGAAGTTGGAGGTCTTCCCGGTTTCCAATTGAGGCGATCTTGGTGTCTCTAGAAATCTCTAGATGTCTAGTTTTCATAAAACTAAATAAATTAAAATTCCAACAGTTTGATCAAAAGTTATGACATCGGGAAGCGTGCTAATGCACTTTCCACAGTTTTCTCAATATCTCAACCGTTTTAAATCCGATTTCGACCCATGAATAGTCGTTGGAATGATAATTTGATTATCTTCGTAATGGAATTGGTTTTAACTCATTCTAATGGCCAGATCAAAATTAGGGTTTCTAGGGCCCATCAAGAGTCAACTTCAGGTCAAACTTGGTCAAACCTGGTCAAAGTTGCTAAAAATCTCCGAGGAGCTCGGGTTTGATATAAAACCATGAAATATGTTGTTTTGTGAGGATTTTGACCATATTTAACCTTTGGTCAACCTAGGGTTGACCAGGTGTATTTTGGTCATTTTGGCTGAAAAAGGCACTTTGAGCGCTCCGGTGTCTGAATAGGTTGTGCCACGCCATTATATATGTTCTCATGACCCCATGGAGAAAAAAAATGATATTTTTGGGTTTTTCAGGGTCCGTCATGCAAATCGAGGCGGACAAAATACGGTATCAACAGCTGCCCCTTCTTTATCTCATATCTCGAGTGCAATGAGAGGTGTTGGATAAAGTACGTGATTTTTCATTTTGTCGGCCATAAATTGCATGCAAAGGCTATTCATGGATCGAGACCAGCTTTTTACTTGATGCGGTCGAGTTGCTGCTTCTTCTTCAGAAAATTTCTTTGCATCTATTTCTTGATATTGTGCAAAAATTTCATTCTTTTTCTACAAATATGTTAGTAGCAATGCAACTAAGAAATCATGCTAGATTTTTTTTTTTTTTTTTTTTTTTTGGGCTAGGTAGAAAAACATGCAAATGCTGGATGCTATGGATGCAGAAAATAAAATGCTTGGCAAAAGTAAGGGGACTTACTTGGTGATTGGGAACTTAGGATTCTTTAGGAACTTGGTGATTGTGGGATGGGGAGACGTACAGCACCGCCACTAGTTAGCCTCAAAATAGGATTAGGCGAAGATAGAGGATATCTAAATAGCACGCCTGATAAATGATTCCTACCCGTGGAAGTATGGAGAAGTTCCTACACCGTGTAAGTGTGGAAAGGGTCCTATACCGTGAAAGCATGGAAGATTGTGTTGATCCGTCATTGGGTATCAAGCATCATAATGATTCCTATGCCATGGTAGCGTGGAGAAGTTCCTACACCGTGGAAGTGTGGAAATGGTCCTATACCATGGAAGCATGGAAGATTGTGCTGATCCATTGTTGGATATCAAGCATCATAATGGATTCCTACGCCGTGGTAGCGTGGAGAAGTCCCTACACTGTGGAAGTGTGGAAAGGGTCCTATACCGTGGAAGCATGGAAGATTGTGCTGATCTGTTGTTGGGTATCAAGCACCATAATGATTCCTACGCCCTGGTAGCGTGGAGAAGTTCCTACACCGTGGAAGTGTGGAAAGGGTCCTATACTGTGGAAGCATAGAAGATTATGCTGATCCATTGTTGGGTATCAAGCACCATAATAGATTCCTACGCCGTGGTAGCGTGGAGAAGCTCCTACATCGTGGAAGTGTGGAAAGGGTCTTGTATAATTCTAGAAACTGCCTTTGAGAAGGCTGATGTATGACTTTAGGAAAAGTTCCTTTGAGAGGGCTAATGTATGACTTTAGGAAAAGTGCCTTTGAGGGGGCTGCTGATAAATGTGAAAAACAATGCCTCTGATTAGGGCTTACATGCATAGTTCTAGGAAATCACCTTTGAAAGGGATGCTGATGTATATGAAAGACAATGCCTCTAGTTAGGACTTATATGTATGATTCTTGATATCGCCTTTAAAAGGGCTACTGTTGTATGTGTGAAACAACGCCTCTAAGTAGGCTACTGATGTGTGTACGAAACAATGCCTCTAGGTAGGACTTACATGTATGATTCTGGATATTGCCTTTCAAAGGGTTGCTGCTGTATGTGTGAAACAATGCCTCTAGATAGGCCTTACATGTATGATTCTTGATATCGCCTTTAAAAGGGCTACTGCTGTATGTGTGAAACAATGCCTCTAAGTAGGCTACTGATGTGTGTATGAAACAATGCCTCTAGGTAGGACTTACATGTACAATTCTAACAATCGCCTTTCAACGAGCTTCACATGTGTGATATTGGTAGCACTTGCATCGCACCGTATCCTCACGGGTTTACCGATTCAATCTGATAGTGATCGATCCATTGAGGGAGGCGAAAAAGGGAGAGATGGCGCAAAATAAAACTGCCCTAGTGTAGGTTTTGTGCGGTTCTTGACATGAGAGGAAAAGTTCCTAGCGCAACGGACCCGTTCTTGCATACTGATTAGCATAAAGTGAATGGAACCACACAAAATAAACTGCCCCAATGTAGGATTTTACCGGGTTCTGGATCGGCGAACCAAATTGACATAGGTTTGAACTTGTTCTGGATAATTATACCACAATGGGTTCCTTGGTTTGCTGAATTCTGGATTCAAAGTTTTGGGCAAGATCCGCTCTTGGAAATGCTAACACTCTTAGTCATAGCTACACAAAAATTGCCTGGATGTTAAGTTCCATGTGGTCTTGATGTATTATGCATGCTGGGCACCTATCCAGGCTCTCACGGGGAGAGATTCCTCCTTCTCCTAGTGGACATCTTGAATTGCACTGGATAAAGGGAATACCATCTATGGTTTGAAAATGTCAGAAATAAAACTGCCCCAGTATCAGGATTAAGACTAGAGCCAACCTTGAAGCAATGACTCAGGCATCCTCTATTGGGATAAGTTCGAGAAGCTCGAAAAGTGTTTAGGGCAATGATGCTCAGATGGTATTTAAAACCTGGGGTTGAACGTTTGAATCTTTTGGGTTCAGGTCTTTTTTAAAGATGCCTAGTAATGATGAAGGGAGACTTGCATAAGCTGTTGCAATCTTAAAACCTCATTTTTTCTGAAAATTCCTTGGGAAGAAACGAATAACCCTCAAGGATTTTTTTTTGGACTTGAAAAGGTTTGGGAGGATTTGAAATCCTTTTTATTTGAAATCTTTGAGGGTCATCATTTTTCCCTTCTGTTTCGATTGGTTTTGAAAACCAAGTTCACAAATTTTGGAAATTCATTCATGATCATGAAAATCTGTTTGAATGCATGTACCACAAGAGGAGCTTACTAAGGCTATGTTTCCTATGTGGTTTACGAGTGTATGTGCTCGATGGCTATCATTTACCCTGAATAGGGAACATGCTTGCAAGCAAGGATTTCTAGCAAAGTGCTTGTGCTTATCAAATGAGTGGGTGTCCCTTTTTATGCTTATGCAGGGAGAACTAGAATGATGTGTTTGGCTTTTTGAACTTTTCAGGTGGGTTGGGAGAGGACCCTACCCTTTTTGAGGCATGACGCCTTGGCATATGAGGATGATTCTGTTATCAATGATTGACAAAATGTTCAATGTCCCACAACCAACTAATCCTCAATGATTAGTGAGGTCTTTTGTTAGGTTGTAACATGGCCTTGGGGTTAGTTGGGTGCTTGAAATGAAGGATATCAGGCTCAAAACTTTCACATGTGGGTGATTATTTGGCATAAGCTCCGTAGACTAAGCAGTCGCTCTCAATCAGGAAGGACTTTCTCAGGATCGTAATGTAAGGATATGGGTTTCCTAGGCTTACGGGAGGATATTTTGGTTGTGAAATTCTTTGAAGGGTTTCCTAAAGTCAAGGATTACACTTCATCGAGAATCTTTTTGGGGTGCCTCTCATGCTTGACTAAATCCTCAATTTGAGTCAATCTCTTGAATTTTGCCCATTTCATTTTTGGGGCTTTCATTTTGATTTTCTTTGCCCGTGTTTCTTGATTGTTTTAGGCTAATTTTTTTCTTTTGCCCTTTCTTCGCTTGGGGCTTTATTTGACTTGATTGCCCATGACTTTTGTCATTCGATTTGGGCTATTTTCTCTTCTTTTTTTTTCAATTAGAGGCTCATTTGATGGACTCAAATATTGGAAGTCACCTAGCATGAGGTCCTTGTAACCATCTAACCCGCCCCAATGTGGGGGGTAATCCTTGACTAGGTTAAACAAGAAAAGAATTTAATAGGCTCAACTGGGCTAGTAAGGGATATTTCTCTGTAAGCGAGACGGTAGTGAAATGAATGCCTTTTTCCATCATCCTGAGCGCTTACTTCTTAGCCCTGGGAGCTTATGTGCCAAATTATAAATTTGGGTGATTTTTGAAAAACATTTTCTTTTTGGTTCAAAAGGGCTATCAAGTGATATAATTGTTTGGTTAGCTAAAACAAATGCCTCCATCATTTCAAATCCAATCAATTGGTCAATGAAACTTGAACATGTGGTCATTCACTAATTCAGGGTCTACACCTGATGGAAAAATACATGTTTGTATCGCATACAAAACATACGCAGCGGAAAATTAACGGATCTACTTCATTCGCAATTGATAACATATACTATGTAAGTTTCAAGAAATATAGAATCAAGAGAGTGTACCTTGGTGCGATGAAATTCAAAACCAAAGATTAGAAGTTCTTGAGAACACTTTTAATCTTCACTCCAATTCCACTTGTGCCCAAGAAGTGTGGTCTCTCAATCAGTTATATGTGTATGTTCAAGAGAGAATTAGAGAGTGTCCAACACTCACATACAAACCATTTCATGTTCTTTTTAAATTTTGTATGTTTCTCTCCTTATAACTGATTATCTAATTGGGCTAGCCTTTTGGGCCTTTCCAATTTGGTTTTAGTATGTGGCTTGGAGTGGGACCAAAAGGGAACAAATAAGACACTAGCTCCAATGGGCCTTGGGCTTTTTTGTCAACTCTTGACAAGTCCAAAGTTACCATTAATTATATTTAATACCACTATATAAATATAATTGCACTCTAGGCCTCATTAATAAATTATATCCCAAGACTTTATTGTACATGCAACCCCTTCATAAAATATTCGTAGTAATACAAAGTCATGATTGTAGACTGCCACTTTGTATATTACTACATCTTAATCTGTGAGTACCCAGTTTAATCCTTTTAAGTTATTCATCATATATTTATGCTTTATTAATTCCTTACTAAAGTGGTTAGGCCTAACTCTCCGAATAACCGAACTCATTAAACTTATCTCAAGTGAATATTTTATATCTCCGTTAAGAGACTATGAATTCCATCTTGAGAATATATGTCCCATCAACACTAAATGTGGCTACCCAACATACTGAGGTTTTGACCGTTACTTTAGATCTCACTCCTGATATATCAAAGCAACCTACACTTCATAATCAGGTCCATTATTCTCTCAGGATTAAGAGTTCATGTTAATAGAAGTCATGAGATTTATTATTCATTTGACAGTCGTTAGGAGAATAATAAATCTCACAGCGGTCCAGTTCAATATGTCTTAACTCTTAAAACATATCAACATACCAACTAGAAGTCTCCACTTCTATGATCAAGACAAATCATCTTAGTTGATATGTTATAGTCTTCGCAGATGAAATGCCCAATTTCATCACCGACTACGAACTAAAATTCTGAGTTTACAAAGAACTTGTGATTTATATCTTCTGTGACTTTTCACATAAATCACATACTATGCATCTCATGGACTATACGATAATGTTCAAATATTCATGTTACCATTATTTCAGATAATAATAAAACAACTTTGTTAATCACAATATTAAGTCATATATCATGTCATACATAATATCATACATAGCATCATACAATAGGATTTAAGGGCACTAATCCTAACAACACAAATCTTGGGTAGGACCTCCCTAGGGGGGTTGATTGTCAAGAAAAGAATATGCACTTTGCAAAAGTGGCGAATGTTTCATGAATGTAGAGTTGTTGGGACGTGATGTCATGAAACTAGCGTTTGGGGATCACATGCCCCTTATCCCTAGTAAGGGACAACCACTTCACTTAAACAACTCTTTTCCCACAAAAGGGGTTTTGGCATTAACTTGCCGCTCTTGAAAGATGCATGCATTTCAAAACACAGATTTTCATGATTTGATGTTTTAATTTGAACCTTTATGCTTTGATCTCATTTTGAAAAATCTGCATTTTTGAAAAATGTGTACAAGATTGCAACAAACCTAAGCCAACCAAGATGGGAGAAGGTTTTGTTGAGATAATGCTGGGATAAGTGACAAGGTCAAACTTGGGTTCCAGTGTTTTCGATGGATGGCATTCCCAATACCCAGAAGCTTTTGTAAAGATCCATTTAGGAGATGAAGGTCTACATCTCGCAAAGAGGCCTTAGATGATTGATTCCATGTTTGGCATACGTCTTGGGATAAAGATTTTCTTATCCAAGGTGAAGATTCTTGTGAGGCACAAGTAACAAACTTCATTTTCATGTCAATCGTCAAAATGACCTGTCAAGGCAATGTGCCATATTAGAGATCGAATAAAGGCGATATGAGTACAACAAGAAGGGATGTTAATGCAATTCCCTGAAATTTTGATAGGGCATTGTCGCCCAGATGTTGAGCAGGTGAATGGTTCTATCACAAATGCTTAGATGACGTCTTGTTGGCTTGATTAAAGCATGTCCCCGTGGGCACTCATTACAAGCAAGTTTTGACATTGTATTGATGAAGTAGCAGGAGCTAATTTCTCATGGATTTGTGATTTGTCAAGTGAATCACCATGACTGAGGTGGTCCCAATACTGTTTGAATGTTCCTGAGAAGGAAATGGTCCAAGTTAAATGAATGCTTTGCTCATGGCAAGATCCAATAAAACTGGAGATAGTTCATGATTCTCCCTGAAGGTAGGCTTGGTTCGCCATTTTTTATTGTCAACACGGAAGTCAAGCTTCCAAGGAATGCTTCAAGCAAGCTAAAAGATCTTCTAATGGCTTTGCAAAGAAATTGCGACTGTGGTCCTTGCTAAAGTTCAAGATGTTGTTGAGGCTATTGAAAAGAAATCCATTTGGAGAGGAGAGACCGTGCGGAAAAAGCTACCCCAGTGTGACGTTTTCCACGATCTCTCGATCACTTTCACAACTTGGTGAGATTTTCAACTGAAGGGTGTGAGGATTCACATATCAAGATACCCAAAGACATCCCAGAATACTTGGAGAAAAATGATTTTTTTTTTAGGAAGACCCGAAGGTGAGAGAAAGTTTTTCCTAAGGAAGACCCAAAGGAACCACCTAGACTACCCAGAGGTAAAAGAAGATTTTTCTGAGGAAGACTCAAAGGAAAAGCCTACTGTGGCAAGCTGATGCTAACGAAACTTGAGTTGTTTGATCCTGCTTGAGAGATGTTGGGTTCTTTTCACCCTTTTAAGATGCCTTGACAAAGGAGCTTGCAAATTGTATGGATTAACTCTGATTTTTGGCAAAATTCTGCTCCTAGGTTTGTGGTAGCTAGCCTTCATGGATAATGTAAAGGTTGCACAAGATGTATTTTTAATGGTCGTATGGGAATGAGACCACTAAAAATCTGCCCTAGTATCATAATGAGAACAGCTGAATCCATGTGTCTCCCACTAAGATCGGAACCTTGAAGCTGTCGTCCATTCATTATTTTGTGCTTGGGATTAAATTTGGAGCACGTCCTCAAGATTTTGGTAACGCTCGTGTAGAGATGTTGGGACTTCCCATATTTTACCCTATTGAGTCAATCATGGAAACAAAAAAGGGGAAGTTAGAAATTGTCCAAGAAAAACAAACCCTAGTAGGACAAAATATTATACTAATAAAAGGGATCATCATCGCGTAGGGCACTTAGATAATGTGCTTAAGGCTCAGGAAAGGTCTCAAAGCTTAATTACAAACTAAATTTAAATTGTCTCATGCTCAAACATAATGACATAAAGGAAACAGGAAATGCGAGAATAACAAAAGCATAAAGATAGTGAGATGATGTTTGGTTTTGGGGGACTTCTTCCACAGTATATGGCTAACTTAGCGCTGCCTCAAGTCAGGTGTCCTCTTAAGAAACATGGCTCAACTGTCCAACTGCTCGGCCACATAAGCTCGAGCTTTCGAGGAGCAATTATGGATCTTGATTTCCTTGTAAGGACCATCTGAATATCTAGTTCTCCAGTTGATGTGGACATATGCACTTCGGGCTCTAACTAGCCGCCTTTGATAAGACCTTGAACCTCCTGCTTGAGTAGCTTGCACATGTCAATGGAGTGGCCAACCATCGCCCTATGATTGTCGCAATGACTTTCAGAATTATAAGTCTCTAATGAAAGTTTTGGTTGGATCTCAGATGACATCAATTCTACCAACTTTGCCTTTAACAGTATTGGCAATAGCATGGATAACGGGACTGATAAAAGGTCCAAGGTAGTTGTGCCACTTGACTGGGAAATGTCACTCCCTAGATTACCTTTTTTTAGTAACAGAGAAGGATACGGTACTTCATGAAGATATGGAGCCGTAGGGAGGCTTGTAATGAATGAGCCCCTTTGACCTCTATTCTTGATCAACACATTAACCTGACCCTCACATCTTGTTGGAGATGAATCGGTGATTGTGGCATTTTCGAATTGAATGATGTTATTGTCGATCAGGCCTTGGATTGTTCCCCTAAAGGACTTGCATTCTTCTAGGCTATGTCCCGGGCTACCAAAATGGTGCTCACATGTCTTGAATGGACCAAACTCACCCGAAAGGGAATCTAATAGGCCAAAAATGTATTGACCCCTTGTGATATATTAATTGATTAATTAGCCAAGTTTATTAATTAATCAAATTAACATGTAAAGCGCGTGGTAGCACAAACAAATCACCAATTAACTAAAGTATGCAGCGGAAAATAAATTAACACGGTGATTTTTTTACGAATGGGGAAAACCTACACGACAAAAACCCCACCAGGTGATTTTAAGGTCACCACTCCCTAGAATCCACTACAGTTGAACCCTTACCCCAATACCCAATTGGACTTGTTCTGTAGTGACAATCTCTCCTTTTCAATACACGGCTCCCAGTATGTGACTAACCAATTGCGCGGATCCCAGTACGCGACTTAATCACCAACTTGAGAAGGATGTTGGCTGCAAAGTTCTTCAGTTCATCCAGATGATGAAGATCAAGAAGCTCCTTGGTCACAAAACCCTACGGTGTACAAACACATCAGCTTCTTCAAGAGAAAGATGAACTAGGGCAAATTTTGTCTCCGGTCAAAATTTGCATGAACAAGACTTTGCCTCACACTTGTGCAATTATGCGTAACCTTTGACGGCCCTTAAAATAATCCTTATATATGTTTAGGGTTGTGAGAAAAGAAAGCCTAAACACATACTCACAGATTGGATGAAAAACAGATCTGAAAAACTGAGTTTCATAAACCTCGATAGATAGCCATTTATCGAGCTAGCTGTCGAGCCACGGGCTTTAGCAGCTTTTAAATCTCGATAGATGCTAGCTGTCAAGCTAGCTATCGAGCTTTAAAATCCAGTACTTCATTACTTGATTCTTGGACAGACTTGCATGGCTTTAACACTTGAACTTGAAACCTTGTTTCTTGAAGCATTAAACACATCCTAGATCTACCCAATTACAAGTAAAGTGCGTTTTGTCAAAGGATTAGCCAATTACATAAAATGTTGACATATGTTCCTAACATTGAATCACATATGTCCTAACAGAATCAATTATATGTCTCGGAAAAATTGGGGCCATTAGGCGTTCTTTCAACAATATATGATATAATTGCAAAATCAGCATAGGAAGGGGAGGAAACTTTTCCAGTGCCTCTTGGACTTGTCGGGCTAGTACCATTTGCCTCGTAGGAGCGACATCATTTTGCTTGGATTGGCTTTGCCTTGGTTGGCTTATTCCTTAAGGAGTTTAGATTGTGGGAGCCACGTGACTCTTTTGCCCTCGAAATCCCTCAGATCTCTTTTCAACATATGATCTTTCATTGGCATGTCCTATATGTGCTAGGACATCCATAACATCGACTCCACAGGTCAGGTCACTCGTTGAGGTGTCAATGTGAAGGTCAATCAGCCGATGCACAAGGTGAAGAAGTCAATCCTGTTGATTTTCCAAATGCTCAATTCTTGCACTCAACCAGGCAAGTGAGCTGCTCGTTAGAGGCCATACAACACTCAACAACTTCTTCTAATTTTCCACACCGAATAATTCCTCGATCAATTAGGCTCTGGACCTCCTTGTTGAACTTGTCACAATCTCCTAAGGAGTGTCCCCGTGCTCCTGAATGGTATTTACAAGTCTCACCCATACTTCCTTACTCTTTCAATTCCTTTGGGTGTATGTATCCTAGATCCACTAGAGCCACAAAAAGGTTATCCAGGTACCCATGTAGATCTTCTGGATCAGGACGATCATCCTCCTCTCTTATTATTGCATTCACTTCCTCACCCTGAGCATCAAAGGTCATGGTAGTAGCAACTTTGGATTGCGTAGCACCCTCTAATACTAAGGCACCGCTATCAATCAAGCTTTGGATCTTATACCTTAATAGGCGACATTCTTCTGTCAAATGCCCTAGAGCATCATAGTGAAACTTACAAGTCTTTGAAGGGTCGCAACCTTCTGGAAAATTGGTGACCGGCTTAGGGACGACTAGAGCGATTAAGCCCTCATTTTACAGAGAGGAGTACAACTTGGTAACCGGCATGGGGAAGTGGTGGGACTTCTTTGACTTCTTCCCTAGATTTAATATGAGATGTGAATTTCCTTTAGCCTTTCAGACGGGTAATGATTTAGCCAATTGTACCACCTTATCTTCAGCCACCATATGGACATCTCCTTCTTTGACCTTGGTGTCACTTCCCTTCAACTGTTGTTCCATCAGAGAATAGAGGATAGTCGGGTCAACGATCTTCTTTGTCTTAATACCCTCATCGATACGCTCCCCAATATGAATTAGGCTAGCAAAACGAGTGACTTGAGCACTAATCATCTTCTCATAGTAAGGAGGCTTAAGGTTATCAATGAACCACTTAATCATCTCATCTTCCATCATAGGGGGGTGCACTTGTGCGGCTAGCTCACGCCACCTTTGGGTATACTCTTGGAAAGATTCCCCATTCTTCTTTTTTGTCCTTATAAGAACTATGCGGTCAGGAGCTATCTCGATGTTGAACCGGTAATATTCCAAAAAGGAATTGGCTATCTCCCCCTAGTTAGAGGTCTTTTCCAGTCTCACATACCATGTGGCCACAGGGCCAGTCAGACTATCAGGGAAAATCTAGGAAAGCAAAGGGTGATTATCCCCATAAGGAGCCATCTTTCTATAGAACATGCGTAAATGCGCGCAAGGGTCTCCAGTACCGTCATACTTGACGAACTTTGGCCCCTTGAACTTGGGAGGCATAATGACCTGAGGGAAGCTAGTCAGACTATCTAGATCAACGCTTCCATGAGCGCCGGAGCCCTCTATGATTCGAAGCTTTTCAGCTAGAATTTCTATTTGGCTCTTGACTTGGCCAATCCCAGATTCGGGATTTTTATCCTTAGAAGGATCTGTCTCTTGGTTGCTGCCCTAGGGCGGTATATGGTGGCCCTGATCCTGTTCTGGTGGGGGCTGATTTTCATTCTCGGTTCGGGGATCTCCCTACTATGACCAGAGGAGTTCTGTCCTCCTCCTACAACCAGCTGTTGCACCATGCACATCAATTCTGACATTTGCTCCTTCAGAAGAGCAATTTCCTAAGCATTTTCCTCATGGGGAGAAGTACCACTAGTAGACATCTTCCTTGCGCGAGACCTAGTGACGATGGGATCACGACGTGGTGGTAGTTTAGACTGTTTCCTTTTAGCAATCTTTTAATCCTTAGAATGAATGGGACGTGAAAGAAATGGGGTACATTTGAAAATGTGGAAACACAACACCAAAATCAAGTTAGTTTATGCCCTTACTATTTAACATGCACCTACCATTTTCAGAAAAATTTGGCTTTGCACCTTTGGTTGGGTATTTATCATGGTGAATTTCTACTATGATGCAAGATTAATGCATAGGGTTGGCAAGTAACCGAAACTTTCATGACATGCTCAACAATGCGGGAAGGACCCCTCTTTTGATTACATGCTTGTACAAGATTTGCTTTTACAATGCAGGGTTCATCGATTCCAACATTGGGCCTTTTACAATGCAATTACGAGGAAAAGCTCAGCTTCTGACAATGTGGACTTCTCGGGGAAGCTCTTGGCACTTGGATCTCTTGGTAACTTGGACAACATGGATCTCTTAGACCTTTAGATCTCTTAAGGGAGCCCTTGGACTCTTGACATCTTGGCAATTTGGATCTTTTGGCAGTTTGGATCTCTTGGTGGTTTGGATCTCTTTGATGATTTGGATCTCTCTTCGGAGAATTCTTGAACTCATGATGTCTTGGGATTCTTAATAGTTTTTCAGCAGCATTTCCTCCTAGGGAGTTTCGGTTACTTGCCACAAATTCTATCTTTGCACAATTAGGTGACAAAACCATTTAGTGTATGCATGATTGCCCTTGTAGGGTTGTAAACCCTTAGGGATGGGGTATGATCTAGCATATACAAGCAACAAGGTTGCTTTTCCTAGGGATTTAATCATGGATGCTGTGCGGCAAGATAGAAAGAACCTGGAGTATAGCACAATTTCTTTAGCGCAAGCAAAAAGGGCGCACCTGTTACAAGACACTTTCCCCTGACCTCTAGTCCTATAAGGGTATCCTTTCCTAGGCTTGGATGTTCACTCTTTGGGCTTTACCTAGTCCTCATAGGCTCTGGGCTTGATCTAGTCCTCACGAGTTTGATATAACTAGGCCAACTGTATGCAAAGGCTTAACTGGTAGGTTGTTCCTATCCTAGGGGGACTCAATCACCATACCCCTCCCTTCATGGAAGTTATGGGGTAGGAAGGATCGAGGGGGCCTTTTCAGCTACTCTTGTCCACCCATGGACCCAGAAATGCCTACAAAGTCAGCCCCAAATCTAACTATGGGTAACACTGTCGATGTTTGTGTCTGGGCATCTACAGATGGGGTGATGACTCCCCAAAGAGATGTGACTATGCCAGCAGTGCAGAGCCCGGGTTCGGCTCAAAAAGGGTGTAGATGTCATGCAATCCTTAATGAAGGGGAAAGGCTTTTCCAAACATAGCAAATATATGTATGTATATATATATATATGAAAGCAGATAAAGGTGTAGCAAAAATTAAGTTTTGCTAGCCTATGTTTGCATGTGAAGGAAAGCTGTAAAGCATGTGAGGAAAGCGGTAATGCATGTGAGAAAAGCTGTAAAGCCCCATGAAAATACCTCACACCCCTAGTTGGAAAACAGTTTTGCTCTTTTTGAAGATAGTTTACTAGGATATAGTAGAAGCCTTTTCCAAAAGGAAAGCCCCGGAGGTCAACACCAATTTCTATGTTTTTGAAAGCCAATGTCCAAAGATTATGGTTTCATCAAAAGCTCTAAATGCTAAACTCTCATCGATCCCTGGTGAAGTCGCCAGTCTGTTGACACTCGGCCCAAAACGGAGAACTGTCGAGGCCTTCGTTCGACCACTTGTCGTGGCGACGCTCCCACATACGCGCGGCCTGTTGGAGGCCCCTATCGATGATTGTGCGTGGTTCGCACGGAGCTTTGGGTGCTCTCTCTCTCGGAGGAGGAGGGTATTTGTCTACCTTTGGAGGTGTGGCAGGAATCTTGGCCAAATTTTAAGGGAATTACCAAAGGTAAAGGAAGTCGCCACCAATCATTAGATTTTTCTAAGGTGTGATTGGTCACCTATTTCTAGTTGATTTTATTACCAATCCTAGGCTAAGAAAAAGGGCATTTCTCCTAATCTAACGTGGATGGCAAAAAAATCTTGATTCTTGAGTCTGGAAGTTTGGTTACGTGTAGGGAAGCTGTTAGGCACCCTAAAACGCCTGTCCAAGGACAGTCCTTTGTTTTGATAAAACATTAATTTTCGGAGATTGGTAGTAAAAATATGATTTTGGCTTTAGGGGTTCGGGGCTTTGCATGCATGGGGGATCGTGCCCTAGCTTCATGAGTCCTCGCTTCGTATGTGTACATGCAAAGGCAAAGACAAGAGACCAGCAAACAAGCAATGAAAGGAAAATATGCAAAGAGCATATTAAAGAAGCATAAAACTGATAAGCATGATAGACATGGCAAGTAAAGGAACAAGAAAGCAAGCAAACAAATGAGAAGGCAAACAAGCAAGAGAGCAAACAAGAAGGAAGACAAACAAGCAAAAGGCAAACAAAAGGTGGTGTCCACGAGGGACAAATGTAGGTTTGGATCGACTGCCCGTAACTCCATTGTGTTAAAGCATGGACGACACACTAGCAAGCAAGACTCATGCATGGATAAGTGAGCAAGCATGTAAAGATGCATAAAAAGCCAACAGGTGGTACAAATAAGCATGGCAAGCATATCATCGCATGTAGCAAAAAAGGGGAAAGGTATGCACGAAGCAACCGGCATTATGGCGATGTATCCCAAATGGTTACATCCAAACAAGGCCTCACGGGCGTCAGATGTAATCACACAACCACAAACCCACTAAGGGCGTCAAGCGTGGCAAAGCCTAGAACTAGAGTGGCTAACATTGAAGATAAAGCATAGAAGCAAGAAAACATAGACATGCAAATAGGGGTGATCCAAACCCTTTGATGAGGGCCTTGGTGTATGGACAATAACAAAGACCATAGGGTCTAGATTGAGTCTGAACCAATAAACCAAAACACAAGAAAGAGTGACAAAAGCGACAAAAGGGCTACAATAACACATGGCATGACAAACATAGCCTAGGTCTAAGCACACGAACATGGCATGGAGCGCACAAGCACATAGATGATGGCATAAAGCATGTAGAGAACATCGATCTAAGCATGTAAACACACTGATCTACACGTATAAGCATGGAAATATGCATGTGGGCATGTGAATGTACATCTAAGCATGTGGATGTAAGCTTAAAAGCATGGGAGAACACATGGTATGAGACATGGAAGCATGTGGATCTAACATTAAAAAAAATATATATAGAAAGAGAAGATCTAAGCATAGAAAGCATGTCATAAAGCATGAAAACATGTAGACCTAAGCATAAAACATGGCATAAGGCATAAAAAGCGAGGAGATTTAAGCTAGAAGCACAAATAAAGAAAGAAACATGCTAAAGAAAGAAATAAATCATGTTATTCAAGCAAAAAGAAATGATAAAAATCTTGATGAAGCTTTAAAGAAAAAGGGGTATGGATAGTAGCCAAAAAGCTACACCCATACTCCTTAAACCTCAGACCCAAGGTATGGAACCAAGGAGTGGAAGATGGAGGGTATGAACACTACCTTGTGTTTTTAGTGAAGAGAGAAGAATCAAGAAACATTGATGTATTTTTTGTGTGTTTTTGGTGGAGAAATGTGTTGGGAAGAGAGGAAAAATGCCCAAAAAACGTCCAAACAGCTCCCAAAAACCCAATTTTTAGGTTCTGGTCCAATCTGGGGTGACAGGGGCTATTTATAGCCCTTGGCATGCTTTCCAAGGCACGGTCCCCAACAAGGTGTGCCGGGTTGATGTCATCGTGACATTGGCAAATTCGTCTTGTTGCACTTTTTGGTTCCAACTTTAAACGCAAATTTGGAGGTCTTCCCGAACTCTAATTGAGGTGATCTTGGTGTCCATGGAAAGCTCTAGATGTATAGTTATCAGAACACTAAATAAATTAAAATTCCAACAGTTGGATAAAAAGTTATGACCTCAAGAAGCGTGCTAATGCGCTTTTCACGGTTTTCTCAATATCTCAACCGTTTAACTCCGATTTCGACCCATGAATAGTTGTTGGAATGAGAATTTGATTATCTTCATAATGGCATTGGTTTCAACTCGTTATGATTGCCGGATCAAAATTAGGATTTCTGGGGCCCACCAAGAGTCAACTTCGGGTCAAACTTGGTCAAAGTTGCTAAAAATCTCTAAGGAGCTCGAGTTTGATATAAAACCATGAAAAATGTTGTTTTGTGATGATTTTGACATTGTTTGACCTTTGGTCAACCCAGGGTTGACCAAGGGCACTTTGGTCATTTTGGTTGAAAAAGGACAGTTGAACGATCTAGAATTTTCAGAATCTCTCTTCCCAGGTAAGGATGTTTTGGCAATAGAGCCAAGACCAAGCAATGTAGAACCATGGCGTTGGAAGCTTTATTTTGATGGAGCTAGCAATACCACTGTAAATGGAGTGGGAGCAATTCTAGTATCCCCGAAGGGCTAACAAATCCCTGTTTCAGTCAAGCTAAATTTTGATTGCACCAACAATGTCATGGAGTACGAGGCGTGCATAGTAGGCCTGCAAGTTGCCTTAAAGTTCGGCACGTACGATCTAAGCGTCTTTGGAGATTCCCTATTGATCATCTCCCAAAGAGAGGGAAAATGGCAAGCTCGAGACACTAAGTTGATTCCATATCAGAAGTGTGTAAGCCGTTTAGTCCCGAAGTTTTGAAACGTTACCTTTGCTTACTTGCCCCGAGCACACAATCAGTTCACAGATGCTTTAGCAACCCTAGCTAGCATGGTCAAGTTGGCAGAAGGAGATGATATACAATAATTGCACATAGAGGTCCACGACTTGCCAACCTACTGCATGAATATTGAAGAATGCATGAACATCAAAGCTGAAGTCGATGGGAAGCCATGGTACCACAATATCAAGGCTTATATCAAGAATGGTGAATACCCGCCTGGAGCCATGGACAGTGAGATGAAATTTATCAGGTGCATGGCGTGCCAATTCTTCTTAAATGGGGAAGTCTTGTATAAGAGGAACCACGATACAACTTTGCTTCAATGCATAGATGCCCCTGAGGCTAACCATTTGATGGATGAGATGTATGAAAGAATGCTCCTCCTCAGCCTCTGCACTTTCTAGCAACGCCATGGCCTTTTTCAGCCTAGGGAATGGACGTCATTGGACCCGTGATTCCGAAAGCCTCCAATGGGCATGAGTATATCTTGGTGGCCATCGATTACTTCACCAAGTGGGTGGAAGCCGCTTCCTACAAAAGCGTCACCCAAGCTGTAGTGGCCCAATTCTCAAAACAAAACATCATTTGCCGCTACAGCATACTAGGAGAGCTCATTACAGATAACGGAAAAAATCTAAATGGGAAAATGGTCGAGCAACTTTGCCAATAGTTCAAGATCGAACACCGAAATTCAGTTCCCTACCGTCCTCAGATGAATGGTGCAATAGAAGCCGCCAACAAGAACATAAAGAAGTTTTTGCCATTCGCCTTGTGTGCCTACCACACTTTTGTTTGTACTTCCACAAGTGCAACCCTGTATTCCTTGGTCTACGGCATGGAAGCCATCCTCCCCGTAGAGATGTAGATCCCATCTCTCAAAATCTTATCATAGACAAAGCTGTCAAAAGCTTAATGGGCCCGTTCCCGTTACGAGCAATTGAACATGATAGATGAGAAGCACATGACCACAATACGCCATGGACAGTTCACCAACGCCGCGTTGAGCAAGTATTTAACAAGAAAGTTAGACCCAGAGACTTTGAAGAAGGCGACCTAGTCTTGAAAAAGTGCAACCAGGCCATGCCTGATCACAAAGGAAAGTTTTCCCCGTCCTACGAGGGCCCATATATGGTGAAGAAGGCCTTCTCCGAAGGAGCCTTAATCCTAGCCAACATGGATGGGAACGACTTCAATATGCCCACCAATTCTGATGTTGTCTTACAGTACTTTGCATGAGGGAGCTTCCAAGTGCAACCACTTTTTCTACATTTTGATGTAAACAGACAAAAAAAAAAAAAAAAACCAGAGCAAAGAAAATACAAAAAATATATATATGAAAAGGTAGATTGAAAACACGAAAGGGTGGTCTACGCAAAAGGAGAGCAAAAGAAAGAGCGTGAGAGAGCCTGCTAGATTAAAAACCCAAAAGGGTGGTCTAGGCAAAAATTAAGGCCATCAAAAATGTCAATTGAACTACGTGATGACCTGATCCTTCCCGGTGGAGGTACGTAAGCAACCACCTTGGCACGGTCACATTTTAAAAGAAAAATCAGTCAGTTGAATCCGCTTAGGTTTATGATCAAGATCAAGAGAAGAAACATGCACCCTCTCGGGTTACTCTATGCTTGCAACACACATGGCCCGCTGTGGTTTTGTTCAGAGATTTTATGGCCCATGCCAATGGAAGATGAACCCCAATGGGAAAGGAAAAGATTCGTCTAAAATATGATGTATCCTATGAAGCCAAAGATATTGATATGCATAGACTTACATTTACCATTTCATTTGTATAATCTTGCATTTTCAAAGTATTTGCGCACATATTCATTAAACATGCCTGTTTTGTGCCTTTCTAATCCTTTCATGCATTCATTATTATGCATCCAAGACACAAATCTCATAGATATAAATATCTTCTGATAATCAATATACACAAAAACATCTTTGTTTCCATCAGTTTTTCGTTTTTAAGCATGCCTTACAAACTAAACTATGCTTTAAGAACCCAAAAGTGGAAGGCCGTACGCAATTGCCTAGCAATTTACGACAGACCTTTCCATACATGGTGGAATACTAATTACATAGCTCATATGCATAATTGAAAAGAAACAAAAAAGACTCCAGCAAGTCAAACGTGGCCCAAATGGTCTGATATCGCCATGCATAGCCTCCCAAAGCCAGTGAGAAGAATCGGGTCATCCAAGGAATGGGTATGAAGCAACCCTGCTACATCAAAGCCTAGATCTCTGGCAATCTCCCTAAGTCGGCCATGTGAATGTTAAAGGCGAACTAACTCCCTTTCCATACAGGGGCTCAAGGTGCAGCCCTGCTTCTCTATATCAAGCAAAGCCTACAAGGTGCCAACCTCTACAGTATCAACTCTCAATGCCTCCTCCTTCTCAGCTACCTCAGCTTGAAGGTGATGAAAAGCCAACTGTGGCTTACTAGGCTTATCAGCCGGCCCATACTCCAAGCTCAAAGTGGAATGGATGAAGGACCTAGCCTCTAAGCTAGTGACTTAGGATCTCAGCTGAATACACTTCGCCTCTGTGGCTAAAGGAGTCGGACTCCTCTGCTTAAGCTCTGCCCTAAAGGTGGTGAGCTCAGCCTCATAGGCTCTCCCCATCTCATCATAATCCTTCACTGTGGTGTCAAGAAGCTCCCTGCAGCAATCCTTCTCCCTGGTAGCCTCTGTCGGGCACTCTCTTAGGTCTCTAAGAGTACTCTCAACTCTGACCTCAAACTCCAGTGTATAATCCTTCAATATATCAGTCGGAAAGCGAGGATCTAGAACCGATAGATCAACAATGAAGCATGGGTCCCTACTCCACTCTCTAAACTCCATAGTGGACCACTCATGATTGTCCCTAGGACAAGTAGGATAGTTGATAGCCGACTTGCGCTCCTACCAAAAACCAGAAGCGCGATCTATGATGATTGTGTCGATATCTTGGAGCCCATAATTACAAGTGATGACAAAAAGATAACTAAGTCGAGGGACATACTGATTACCCCTAAGCTGCCTTAAAACCATACCTGGAAAGTACCCTGTACAACCCCAGATGCCCACCAAAGGGAGGCCAAGCAAACCAACACAATGGGTCTAATCTTGCCACCTAGCAACTCCCCACTTAACTCTTTATGTCTAGTCAGTGGGACCCAAGCCAAACAAATACCGCAACCAACCAGAGGTGTCCCTAGTAAAAGGAAGATCAAAGGCCACAATGATCTTAACTCTATTCTTCCTCAAAAACCCAACAGGCTGTGCCCTAGATATCACATTCAGATGACTACAGAACCACAACTACAGCAGATGCACACAACAACCAAGCCTACCACTACCCGTCTCACGACATAGAGAAAGAGACTAAATAGTCTCAGAGAGGAGAGAGGGAATAAAAGAAGTGCTAAGAGGCAGAGTACTCACCAGGGGTAGAACTGCAAAGCTGATAGAACCCGATTAAGAAGGGAATAGCACTAAGCCAAAAAAGGCCACCATGAAGGCCTAGCACCGGTAGAAGGTCCAATGCTCCTCCAAATCCACAAAGTCTCCTCGGTAAGTAGCAGGACACTTAGCTTTGCCAAACCGACAAAGCAAGAAATCGAAAGGGATGCTACCTCCCAAACCGCTCCCACATCGGGTTAGAACATCCATAACAGGTGTCTTCAGGCCTAAAAGCTCTGCCAACCGCTTACGAAAGTGAGATCGATTGGATGGCCGGTAAACCCAACTCGTGGGGGTTAGGAGAGAAAGAAAGCGATCATACTCCTCCAAAGTAGGGACTAGGTCCATATCCCCAATGGTGATGCACCTCAAAGCGGGATCCTAACAAGTAACTATGGCCTCCAGTAAGTGCTAATCCAAAGAAGTGTGAAAGAGTGAAGTGGCATCTTCGAGGAACTGCTGGATATAAGCCTGATCCTTGGAAGAGAATGAAGTCCACCATCTCTTGAGCTCAATCTCATGAAAATTCTCATGCTCAAGCTCCACCACAGTATCATAAGTCTTGAGCCCAAAAATATCTATGCTCATATCTGAAAGAATTTGGTATTCTGATGCAGATCCGTGTAGAAAAGCGAAGAAAAATGGTGTTTCTAGGAGTTTTCACTGAAGAAAAAGGGTAAGAGAAGACCCCAGAAGTTGCAGACCAAAATCTGGAAGGTCTGGGGATGCACCCAGCCTTTATGCACGCTTCTTGAGGCTAGCACACCTTGTAGGGCCACTGGCCCTAAGCAGTGCATCTTGTATGGCTGCCACCCCTCAAGACACGTGACAGGGTTTTTCAAGCTCCCGGCACAAACCCACACCTATTCTGAGCTTAAATCCAAAGGATAGAGGGTTTTGGATAGCTCTGGAGCGAAGATTCCCTTGGTTTTTGCATTAACAGTGATGCACGGCAGGTTCAGCAACAAACTTGTCCTTTAAAAGATTTTTTTTTTCACACAATCGAGACCACACAAAGCCTACAATGGGGCAGTTTATCTTTGCGCGGCTCGTCCAGCATCCCAGAATATCTTGAACCTCATTTTTAAAACCCGTTTCACCCAGTTTAGGGGTCGGTTCAGCCCTTGTCATCAAGACATGTAATGGGACAGTGCCAGGGCCATTCCTAATCACTAATAGTAGTCCATCCACCATGGTATGAAGATCGCAATGATTAATTCCTCAAGGGAACTTTTCTCGAAGCATCAGTCGATTCAGTCGATAACCGAGACAATCAGTGCATTCTGCCACACGGTAAGTCCAAAATCCTGCTGGGGAAATCCATGATCATCATCAGGGTTATCAAGAAATCCATATTGTCTAGTGCGATTCTAACGGGCAATATCTAGAAACATACATGTAAGACCTACCAAGAGGCAGTGTTCATATAGACATCAAGGGCCTACCAACAAGAAAAATCTAGATTCATACATGTAAGGCCTACCAAGTGGCAATGTCCATACACACATCAAGAGCCTACCAAGAAGCAATATTAACATACATGTAAGGCCTACCAACAGGCAATATCCATGCATATATCAGGAGCCTACCGAGAGGCGATATCATACATCAGGGCCCATTATAGGGCAATATAATACACACATATCTAAAGCTACCAAGAGGCAATATAAAAATACAGTCCAGAAGCCTACCGAGAGGCAATATCTTACATCAGGGCCCACTATAAGCCAAAATAATACACATATATGGCCCACCAAGGGGCAATGTCTACAAATACAAGAATGTTTACAAAGTACAAAAAATGAAACATTCCCACGTAGGGGCTACATCATCATGGTGCAACAATACATGGCTAGCCTAAAGGGAATCATCATCTCTAATGGCATCATCAGTAAAATGCCCAGTGCTGCCGTCATCGGCATCATCACATGCAGTGGGACCTGTAGAAGGACCAGCTCGATCCACTGAAGAGCCCAGGGCATATCCCGGAGCCTAAAATGGTGCCTAATCTGGTACAAGGCCCCATGCCCAATCATCTAAGGGGTCATATATCATACTATCGGCTGGTCCTAGAAGAGCAGGCATATACTCTGACTCATATCGTCGAATAGGAGGGTCTCTGCCAGGAATATAAGGCACAGGAGATACAGGTATCCTCTGCCCCCGCATCTCGCCAATCAAAAAGCCGATGTACCCATGAAGCAAGCCTATCTCAACCTAGAGCTGACCCCTCTCTCTCTTTCTTTGTGGCAACGACATGGGCCTCCCTCTCTCTCTGCCATCGATCCCTCTCTCAAGCTAGCGACCTAGCAATCTCCTCCTGCACATATCCCCCCTTAACGGTGGCAATGCCCTCAAGCTCTCTCACCCTAGCATGTAGGGTATCTACATGTAGCCTCAAGTGGGCCTTTGAAGCCTGACGAGCGCGTGCTATGCCATTAAGCACTCTGCCACCACTCATCGGGCAATCATCCATAATAGGTCCGACCGAGGACTGTAGAAACCAAGTGACGTAATCAGTGCCCTTCATGACAAAGCCCTCAAAGGAGCCTGTCCTATAGTCAGGGTCGGCCAAAATCATCATGAAACAAGAAAGCTCACAAGGCGGGTCCCTAGGCACTCTAAAAGCCGGCATAACCTGATGGTAGGTCCTCCCAGCTAAGAAGAACTCCCAGCTCGATAAAGCCCGGAACCAGTGCCGCACACGTGACTTAGCCATAACAGGGGTGACCTCACACCTAGCCAACAACCGCCCATCTTAGGGGTTGTTAAGTATCTTGCCCCAGGTGACACAATCCAACATAGCACTGACAGTGGATTGCTGTGTCAAAACAACTCTGGTGATCGTGCAAAGGGACCAGGCATATGCCCTAAAATATATCTCTGAAGAAAGGCCAGAATACTATGGACGCAAGGCCAGGATATACTCATATGCCCACCATGTCAAAATCAACCAGTAACCCTCAAGGCTCCTGAAGCCCTGTCATAAAGCTTTCCTCAGGAAAGTGATGAAGTATCCATAAGAAAAGGACCCCTAATCATAGGCCCCTATATTTAACACTACTCTCACAGCTCCTAGCAGCCTGCAAGTCAGTACCGACAGGTTATTGCCAAACAAGTAGCTACCGATGAAATAGAAGAAGAAACACCTGAGAGCAATGTCGTCTGGCTTCGCCTCCTAGGGTATGCTCACCCTCAGCCACTCCATATACATCTGAGGCTCGTTGGTAGGTCCAAAATATTGTCTTGTCACCCAGGTAAGGGGATAGCAAATGCCCAAGAGCTCACTCGTGACGTCAAAATCAACAAACTCGGTCGAGACCGGATACCCACCGAATCTAAGGCCCAAAATGGTCGTCCAGTCGAGGGGAAGAACTGCATATTTACCACAGCTCAAATGAAAGGTGCCAGTCTCTGCGTGGAATCGCTATACCAAAGTCTCTGGTATCGCATGCCTCATGGAATAGGGAGGATCCTCAGGAACTCCTCAAAGCCATGCTCAATCAAAAAGCCGTGATAACGCGCATCCATCTTAGAGTCAAACAAGCAAAGAAGGAATGAAGACCAGGCTCCCCAACTATGAATCTTGTCAGCGGCCCGCGCTCAAAATCAAAAAGCTACCAGTTGGCATGCATACCTACACATCTAGATTTGACAAGTGAAAGAGAAAAAGGAACATACCTAAGCCTTCTGAATCTAAGCGGAAGGATGCCTCTTCAAACCATACTGAAGATAAGTATTGTCTATGCTGTCATTGATCTCTCCAGTATAGGCCTCAGCCTAGAACAAACAAGGCAAAAACCTCGGTTTATGACTACGGCGCCTTAGAGCGCCTAGACTTGGCCCAGCCTTGCCATCGGCCTCCAAGTCAGCATCTATGTCAAACATGAGCTCATCATCTAGATCCTCGCCCCTTGGGCCTCTTCTTTCCTTGGTTTGAGGGAACTGTGAAGAACCGCCTCCTAAACCAGTGCAAGACTGAGACGAGGCACTAGCTGTCTCCACCAAACATCAACTCCTAGTGTGATGTGCTATATGTATGCGCCTAGGGGGCGCAAGGTCATCACCACATCAGTCAAAGCGCCTCTGAAGGGTCCTCGTAACCTGTACATTAGCCAAGACAATATCTTTGTCACTACTAAACGAGTCAACTCGAGATGGAACAATGGCGGGTGCCTTCCCACAATCTCCGCCAGATCTCGCCTGTCGAGACATAACCTGCAAAAGCAAATTCAAGATTGATTAGTAAGCCCAAAACATATGGCAATGCGAATAAACAGGTAAGTATGTCTAACCCTACTGCCTAACACATATCATGCATGTTCATACCAAAATGTCATGTTTTCTCTGGGATTCAAATTCAGCAGTGACCGTTTAATCCTATCTCTTTTGCCTAAAAAGTGTCAAAATTTTCAAGATACCTCTCTTTTGGGATTCAAATTTGGCAGCGACCGTTTAATCCTATCTCTTTTGCCTCAAAAGTGTCAAAAATTTTCAAAATACCTCTCTCTTGGGATTCAAATTCTGTAGTGGTCATCTAATCTCAACATGATTCAAATTCGGCAGTGGTTGCCTAATCCTATTTGTCATTTCGAGGTTCAAATTTGGCAGTGGTCATCTAATCTCAGCTGGATCCAAGTTTAGCATTGGTCGTCTAATCCTATCCATCATTTCGAGGTTCAAATTCAGTAGTGGTCGTCTAATCAAAGAAGATTCAAATTTGGCAGTGGTCGTCTAATCCTATCCATCATTTCGAGGTTCAAATTCAACCGTGGTCATCTAATCTCAGCAGGATTCAAATTTGACAGTAGTCGTCTAATCCTATCCATCATTTTGAGGTTCAAATTCGGCAGTGGTCGTCTAATCTCTATAGGATTCAAATTCGGCAGTGGTTGTCTAATCCTATCCGTCATTTCGAGGTTCAAATTCAGCAGTGGTTGTCTAATCTCAGCAGGATTCAAATTCGGCGGGTGGCCATCTAATCCTAACAACCAGTCATTAATAAATGACTAAAATGATCGTTCAACAATGCAAATGATCATCTGAACATGCAAAACAATAAAGCACAATAGCATAAGGATGTATGCATGTCCAACACATAAGTCTAATCTCAGCAGGATTCAAATTCGGCGGGTGGCCATCTAATCCTATCCATCATTTCGAGGTTCAAATTAGGCAATGGTCATCTAATCTCAGCAGGATTCAAATTCGGCAGTGGTCGTCTAATCCTACGTTTTCAAAACTACTCCTTTTTCAAATTTGCATCGTCATCATGTTTTCAATCTCTCAAAATTTCCATTTATCATGCATAGTTTTTCATGTCTACTTAGTTTTTCCGCTAGACCACGACTTGCTCTAGAGAAGTTTTTAGAAGTGAGAATTCACAGAAATGAAGTCAAAATGGTCAAAATGGAGCTTTGAGGCCCAATTATAGGCCTTGCACGGCCTGGGCAGCCCGGCGCACCTTATAGGGCCGCCAGGTTTTCCCGGGGCATCTACAAGGGCCACCAGTTAGCGTTGACCCGGTCAACGTTAACCGGTTGACCTTTAACCAAAAAAAGTGGGGGCGCCAAAGAGAGAGTTTCTTACCCTGGACCAAGTCAGAGAATATTTCCAGATCAGCTGCAGCAGCTCAACCTTGTTAGGTAAGACCGGCCTTGATCCATGAATGGTGTAGTTTCCGCACACAATTTTGGGGCTACAAAATGCAAAATCACATTCTTTATCCGACATCTCTCATTGCACTCGAGATGTCAGATAAAGAAGGGGCAGCTGTAGGCACCATATTTTGTCCGCCCTCGATTTGGTGCCGAACTCCAAAAATTCCAAAAAATATAATCTTTTCTCCACAGTACAGTAAAAACATCTAGACTGACGTAGCGCAACTCGTTTGGGCATCGGAGCACTCGAAGTGCCATTTCAGGTCAAATTGACCAAAATGCCCCTGGTCAACCTTAGGTTGACCAAAATTCAAAGTCGATCAAAATCATCCCAAAATAACATTTTTTTATGTTTCTACATCAAACCCAAGCTACTCGGTGATTTTCGTCAACTTTAACCAAGTTTGACCCAAGGTTGACTCCCAAGGACACCAGAAATCCTAATTTTGATTCGACCTTCAGAAAGGGTTGGGACTGGTGCCATTGCAAATATTATTAAATTCTTTTTCCAAGGACTATTCATGGGTCAAAATCGAAGTTAAAACGGTTGAGATATCCAGAAAACCGTGCAAAGCGCATCAGCATGCTTCCCAAGGTCATAACGTTTGATCCAACCGTCAGATTTTCAATTTCTTTAGTTTTCTAGAAAGGAGACATCTAGAACTTTCCAGGGATACCAAGATCATCTCAATCCGAGTCCAGGAAGACCTTCAAATATGCATCAGAAGCTAGACCAAGAAAAAGCCAAAACTGCTGATGTCAGCAAGGTGGCCGGCGGTCCTTGTAAGGCCACCAATGGTGGCCAGCAGCCCTACAAGGTGCGCCAGAATCCAAAAGGTCATTTTTCCAGTATAAATGCCCTTAGACTCCTAATTTTGCCCCAAAAAAAAAAGATTTTGGGCAGTTTCTAGACAAATTCTCTCCCTCCTCTCTCTAATTTCTCTCCCAAACACCGTCAAACACCTTTGATTCTTCTCTTTTCACCATAATTTCAAGGTAGTGTTTTGGCATCCAATCTTCCTCTACTTGGTTGCATACCTTGGATTTGAGGTGTAGGGGTGTGGATGTAGCTTTTTTAGCTACAATCCACACCTTTTTTCTTTTTATAACTTTTTCTTGTTCAATAATATGTTTTATTGCTTTTCCTAGCATGTTCTAGCTTCCTAACATGTCTTTATGATTTTTCTTAGCATGTTTCCTTGCTTATGCCATTTCCATGCTTTTTCTTGGGCTAGAATATGTCTAAATTTAATGTTTGTGCTTAGATCCACATGATTTTAGGCTCATTGCCATGTTTATGCTTAGATCTACATGCCTATGTGTTCTTTGCCTTGTTTATGCTTAAATCTACGTCCCTATGCTTAGATCTATGTGTTTATGTGCTCCATGCCATGCTTGTGTGCTTAGATCTATGTTGGTTGCTATGCCATGTGCTTCTATAGCCCTTTTGTCCCTTGATATTTCTCTTTCTTGAATTTTGGCCCTTATTGGTGGGGTGTAGATCTAGATCTTGTGGTCTAGGCCTACATCCGCATACCTAGGCCTATATCAAAGGGTTTGGATCATTTTCTTTATGCATGTCTATGTTTGCTTGTTTGCTTCTATGCTTTGTGTCAATGTTTGCCTCTCTAGATCTAGGCTTTGCCATGCTTTGTGCCCTCCGTGGGATTGTTCTTGTCAATCCTTAGAGGCCACTTTCTTGTGTGGTTGCATCTGTCCCTCCTAGGGCTGGTTTGGATGTAACCACTTGTGAGATAGACCTCTGTGGTGTTGGTGCGCTTGATACACACCTTTCTCCGTTCCATGTGATGTTGATATGCTTGCCTTGCTTGCATTGTGCCACCCATTTGGCTTTCTTTGCTTCTTTTACATCTTTGCACGCTTGCCTACTTGTTCATGCATGAGTCTGTGTGTCGTCTATACTCCAATCCAATGGAACTATGGACTATCAATCCAAACCTACATTTGTCCTCCTAGGACACCCTCCTTTTGTTTGATAACATGGTTGTTTACCCCCCTTTATATGCTTAGCATGCTTTGTTTGCCCCTATTTGGCTCTCTTTGTTAGTGTGTTCTTGGTATGCTCTCTCTTTTTCCCTTATTTCTTCCTTTGCTTGTCTGCTAGCTTGTTCCTTCTGTCTTTGCATGTACACACATGGAGCATGGATACTTGGAGCAAGGGTGCGAGCTCCTAAGCCCAAGCAAAAAAGGCAAGGATGTAAGCAAAAAGATGCAAGCCCACCAAAGGGCAATGTTCAGTAGATTAAGGGGCCTAGCATCTCCAAAGTAGTTTTCTCTTTCTCTCTCTTTAAGCCTCTTCTCTAGAGCATATATTAGGATTCCTCCTCTCCTTGTACCCTTTTACTTTTCCTACTCCTCGCTTGGGCCGCGTTCCCTGGGTATGGCAATGTTTGTTTTACATTTTCTGTACCTTGCTGGGCCATACCCTTGGAACATTGGCAATGTCTATTTACTTTCCTGCTCTGTGTGATAGCATTGTACATGATGTATTTATATATATATATATATATATATATGCCTACGCATATGTGGGTGATTGTGCACTTTGTATGATGGACTCTCGTGGCTACGTGAGTGACCCTCTCTAGTTATGAGAGCTCTTAACCTTGTAGTGTGGGTATGTGTTCAAGGTGATTACCGTAGGTGCATATTCATGCTATATTGTGTGCATGATCATCGTGGTGTGATTGCTTTGATCCATGTCACCAAGTGACATTGGTTTCCCCGTGTATGCGACACACATCAACATGCTTGACACTTTGAAGGGTTTCGGCTCGTCACAGTACGAGCATGTCAATGCACGCCGTATACACAAACACGAAACCCTGCCGGTGCACCATAGCACACCAAATGCGAAAGCTTGATAAGAATAGTGTTTTGTGTGCTATGACACATCTAAGGTGAAGCACTACCAAATTTCCGCCATGAAAATAAGGCGAAATGCTGCCAGATTTTTGCCGTGGAAATTTGGCAACGATTCTAAACACACTTGTGAAGCATTGATCAAGACCATACCTATGCTGAAACCAAACTTCAAAGCCCAATACGTTTAAAGCTCCGAAAGCTAATGCCAATAGCTTGTTTTCAACTTCCAATGACCAAAAATTAAGGTTTTACCAAAACAAAGGATTGTCCTTGGACAGGCGTTGTGGGGTGCCTAACATTTTCCCCACACGTAACCAGACTTCCGAACTCAAGAATCAAGATTTTTTGCCCATCCACATTAGATTAGGAAAAATGACATTTTTCTTAGCCTAGGATCAGTAATAAAATCAAATAGAGTCAAGTGACCAATCACACCTTAGCAAAACCCAATGATTGGTAACGACTTCACTTACCCTTGGTAATTTCTTTAAAATCGACTCATATTCCAGTCACACACCCAAGGTACAACACACCTCCTCCATATCCATATACTCTTGCACCGAAACTAAGAGATTAAAGGCACGGGAGCGTCACCGCGATGGGTGGTCGAGCAACCGCAAGGTGTCGACAGGAGTATGGATGACACACGTGCCATCAAGCAAAATTCCTATAAGGGACTCGGGGTCTCGTGTATCAAAGACGGGTGTGAACCAGCACGAGATGGTAGGAATTAGGCTTGATAACACAAGCAAGCACAAGGACTCATGCATGAACATGTAGGCAAGTGTGCAAAGATGCAAAGAAACAAAGAGATCCAAACGGGGGCATAAAATAAGCAAGGCAAGCATAATATCGCATGGAGCAGAGAGAGGTATGCATCAAGCAAACCAACATCATGGAGATGTATCTCACAAATGGTTGCATCCAAACAAACCATAAGAGGGATGGATACAACCACATAAGCAAGTGGCCCCAAAGACCAACAAGCACAAGCCCACGGAGGGCTCAAAGCACGGCAAGAACCTAGATCTAGCCAAACAAACATGGATGTAAAGCATAAAAGCAAGCATACACATGCATAAAGGAAATGATCCAAACCCTTTGATGTAGGCATTGATGGAAAAATACATGTTTGTATTGCATACAAAACATATGCAGCGAAAAATTAACAGATCTACTTCATTCGCAATTGATAACATGTACTATGTAAATTTTTGAATTCAAGAATAAGAGAATGTACCTTGGTGTGGTGAATTTCAAAACCAAAGATCAGAAGTTCTTGAGAACACTTTTAATCTTCACTCCAATTCCACTTGTGCCCAAGAAATGTGGTCTCCCAATTAGTTTCTATGAATTTGTTCAAGGGAGGAATAAAGAGTGTCCAACACTCACATACAAAACATTTCAAGTTCTCTACCAAAAAAAAAATCTTTTGGGCCTTTCCAATTGGGCTTTAGTATGTGGCTTGGAGTAGGACCAAAAGGGAACAAATAAGACACTAGCTCCAATGGGCCTTGGGCTTTTCTGTCAACTCTTGACAAGTCCAAAGTTACCATTAATTATATTTAATATCACTATATAAATATAATTGCACTCTAGGCCTTATTAATAAATTATATCCCAAGACTTTATTATACATACAACCCCTTCATAAAATATTCGTAGTAATACAAAGTCATAAATGTAGACTGCCACTTTGTAGATTACTACGTCTTAATCCTTGAGTACCCGGTTTAACCCTTTAAGTTATTCATCATATATTTATAAAATCCAATTTCATAAATATATACTTTAGTAATTCCTTACTAAAGTGGTTAGGCCTAACTCTCTGAATAACCGAACCCATTAAACTTATCTCAAGGGAATATTTTATATCTCCGTTAAGAGATTATAAATTCCATCTTGAGAATATATGTTCCATCAACACTAAATGTGGCTGCCCAACATACTGAGATTTTGACCGTTATTTTAGATCCCACTCCTGATATATCAAAGAAACCTACACTCCATGATCAAGTTCATTATTCTCTCAGGATTAAGAGTTCATGTAAATATAAGTCGTGAGATTTATTATTCATTTGATAGTCTTTAGGAGAATAATAAATCTCACAGCGGTTCAGTTCAGTATGTCTTAACTCTTAAAACATATCAACACATCAACTAGAAGTCTTCACTTCCATGATCAAGACAAATCATCTTAGTTAATATGTTATAGTTTTCGTAGATGAAATGCCCAATTTCATCACTAACTACGAACTAAAATTCTGAGTTTACAAATAACTTGTGATTTATATCTTCTATGACTTTTCACATAAATCACATACTATGCATCTCATGGACTATATGATAATGTCCAAATATTCATGTTACCATCATTTTAGATAATAATAAAACAACTTTATTAATCACAACATTAAGTCATACATAATGTCATACATAATAACGTACATAGCATCATACAATAGGATTTAAGAGCACTAATCCTAACAGGCCTAGGTGTATGGATGTAGGCCTAGACTGTAAGATCTAAATCTACACCCTACCTAAGGGCCAAAACACAAGAAAAATGCATAACAAGAGTTAAAAGGCTATAAAAGCACTAGGCATAGCATCCAACATGTAGATCTAGACACATAAACATGGCAAGGAACACATAAACATATAGATCTAAGCATAAACATGGCAAGGAGCACACGAACAAGGCCAAAAAAAAAATAGACATGTAGATCTAGACACAAACATGGCAAAAAGCACCTAGGCGTAAAGATCTAAGCACAAACATGGCAAAAAACCTGGAAACAAGTAGATCTAAGCATAAGCATGGTAAAAAGCACCTAAACATGTAGATCTAAGCACAAACAAGGTATTTAGACATATCCTAGCCCAAGAAGCGTGAGCTAACATCATTAAAACAATAAAACATGCTAGAAAGCTAGGAGACATGCTAGAAAGCTAGGAGACATGCTAGGAAAGCTATAAAACATGTTAGGAAGCAAGATAAAGTAAGGGATATACTATGGAAGGCAATAAAGCATATTATAAAGCAAGATAAAGCTACATCTACACCCTTAAAACCTCAAATCCAAGGTCCTAAGACCACGGAGAGGAAAAAGAGTGCAAGAACTCTACCTCTTGATTATTGAGAAAATAGAGGAATCAAAGGCTTTTTTATGTGTTTGGGAGAGAATTTAGAGAGGAAAAGAAAGAGAATCTACCCAAAAAGTGCTCCAAAATGCCCAAACTCTTTTTTTTTTTTTTAATCTAGGGGTCTAGGGGTTTAAATAGGCTTTTGGCTTGCTTCCCAAGGCTCGACGGCCACGTTTTGTGCACCGGGTTAGGTATGCTAACATCAGCAATTTCATCTTTTTCCCGCCTAACTTCAATCACATGTTTGAAGGCCTTCTCCAACTCTGATTAAGCTGATCTTGGCGTCTTTGGAAAGATTTGGATGTCTAGTTTCCAGAATTGAAATTCCAACGGTCAGATCAAAGGTTATGGCCTTGAGAAGTGTGCTAACGTGTTCCACATGGTTTTCAAGATATATCAGTCGTTTTTAACTCCAATTTCGACCCACGAATAGTCGTTGGAAAGGAAATTCAATAACCTTTGCATTGACGCTAGCCCCAACCCGTTCTAACAGTTGGATCAAAATTAGGGTTTTTGGTGCCCTCGGAAGTCAACATCGGGTCAAACTTGAAAAAAAATCTCCGAGTGGCTCGGGTTTGATGTAGAAACATGAAAAATGTTGTCTTGGGATGATTTTGACCAACTTTGACTTTTGGCCAGCCGAGGGTTGACCAATGGCATTTTAGTCATTTTGACTTGAAATGGCACTTTGAGTGCTCCGATGCCTGAACGGGTTGTGCCACGTCAATCTAGATATTTCCATAGCCCCATGGAGAAAAGTTAATATTTTTGGAATTTTTGGGGTCCGGCATGTAAATCGAGGGCAGACAAAATACGGTATCTACACCGGTTATCCATGGTTACTACCACCAGGTTTTGAGATGGGTTCATGCATAATTGTTGTTTCATGGCAAGCACAATGACAATTAAAAGAAAGCTATAAACAAACAACATGGCATCTCATACAACATTTTATACAATATCATACAAACATAAACATTATTATACAAGCAAAGAATATCAAACAAACATAAGGGTACTTAATTGATCATTTATGTCTAACATGAAGCTTAGCCCTCGACGTTCCCAGTGGAGTCGCCACTGTGAGAGACCAGGACATTTGGTGCTCTATATCAAAAGAGAAAGGTATTGGCTCCTCTCTTTTGGGATTATGTGGAGTCGCCACTTATTTTATAAGAAAAATAAGAAAACTATACAAAAGAGTATAAAATATCTGAATGATACAAATTCTCATTAATTTGAATGAATACAATTTGATAAAAAGAACTATATATAGCTTTGTTTCCTAACTTACAATCTAATAATAAAAAATTACAAAGATTTGTTTCCTAGTTACAATCTATCAAAAGAAAAGATTAAGCACTATTCTCTGAACCAAAATCTATAGTTCGAGGGCTAGGTTACAAAATAAGAAGGTGTTAAACAGCCATTTTGCCCGGACAAAGTCCGATCTTCTAGACTTTAAATGATCATTAAGTATTTGTAGGAACTGGGTTTGAGCACTCCCGCTGTTGGATGAGTGGACTCAGACCCAACTAGCCCAATACAATAAATTTGTAGAAAGTGGGTTTAAGAACTAGGTCTTAGTAAGGGTAACAACGAATAGACATGATTATGGGCAAATTGAATAACAAGAAAGTGGGCTTTAAGTATGAAGTTCTGTCCTCGGCACTTGTTCTGGGAGCTGTTATTCTTATTCTATCCTCAGTGCTTGGTTACAAAGGTTACAAAGATGATACCAGTTGCTACAGTATTTTCTGCTTCCAAAACCCCTCCTCTTTTCTGGAGGATTTCTTACATTATATACTCCCTTTCAGTTGATCCTGACTCTCCATTTGTTGATCATGCAGGTCACTTCTTGAGTACTTGTCCCATCAACCGCCGTCCCAAACCTTCTGTGAGTTGCAGCAACTAAAGCAGCACTGTTCAGGGGTCATTCCCTCATCAATGCGGCCAGAACGTTAGTTGTGGGCATTTAATGTGGAGGTGACAGTCTCTCCTTGAATTGCCCCTCCACCAGGCTCCCATGGCTGATCCACTGTACTTGTCCTTTTTTATTGGGATGCTCTACGAGGCTGCCTTTGATGGTGTGCCGCTCTTCCCTTCTATAATTTCGGTTCGCCGAGGACAGGATTGTCCTCGACGATGCTTCTTGGCAATTCGAGCTTTCTTCGTTCGTCCTCGGGAATTTCTTCTTCCTCGACGTGGGCCTTGGGCTTAGTATAAAGTGGGCCGGAGATGGCCAAAGTCTTTGACCCCATAATAGCCCCTCAAAATCCTACTGTCCAACTCCTCGAACGGAGTGGAGGATTTTGATGTCCTTGGGCCTTTATCGTGGCATGTGTCCTCCATCAATGCCAGAGCCTTTTCGCGTGTCCAAGGCACGTTCCTGGCGCTTCGGTATACTGAGCGCGCCCTCATTAAATTCTAGCGGCTCTGTGCTCCCCACGTTCAACGGTGTGATGGTAATCAAACGGTGGGGCTTTCTTTAACTTTATAGGTGGGAAAACCTGCACGGTTATTTTTAATCGAAGGTATAGATGCCTATTTGATCCAATTCGCCTCTTTACTTTCACATTCAAGAGTTCTTGCGCACATATCCTGAGTTCAGTCAAATCTCTAGTAAAACTCGCGTTTCTTTTCAGCATAAAAGGCCTGTCCGAGGAGCTTTTCCTCGTTTCTGTAAGTCTTCTTATCTCCCTAACTCGTGCTTTCTCTCTTCTAAGTTTCCTTTCTCCTTATTCCTCTCTTTCTTTCGTCCTTCCCTGAGCCCTTTAGCCGTTTCTAAGGATGGGTAAATTAAAAAAGTTGGTTGAGTCCGAAGAGGTGATGGAGAAATTTATCGCCGATTATAAGGTACCTAGTAACATAGGCTTGAGATATTGTGAAGAAGGGGAGTGGTTTTTTAGGAAGCAAGATGGTGAGGTAGTGATTCTCATAATCACCTTCATTAAGAGGGGATGAGAATCCCTATAGGGCCAGTGATAAGGGATTACCTTAGGCATTTCCGATTAGCTCCCACCCAGTGCGCCATCAACATGTTTAGGATCCTGGGTTGTGTGGACGCTTTAAACGAAAAAATGGGGTTGAGGTTGACCCATCACGATGTAAACTAGTGCTACAACCTCCAACACCTAAGAGGTAAATCCTATTACATGAAAACGAGGGATGACAAGGTTTGGCTTATTCAGTGCCTCCCTGAGTCCAGCAAGGGGTTGAATAAGGACTTTCTCATCGTGTTAGGGAGGTGGCACGACGGCCTTCCCTGTCCGACAAAGGAGGGGGCACCAGGTGGGGTATTCAGAGTAGGAGAGGGTTGATCTTTTGTGTTGTCATAGTTTGCACTGTTTGGCTGCTAATATGAATATACCTTCTTTTTGCAGATCCACACGCCTTTGAACGACACTTTCACTTGGTCAACCAGGAAGATTTGGCAACCATACTTAGGGCGGAAGTTTTTGTGAACGAAGCTGACAACCAAGTCAGAGCCACTCACAAGATCCTCGGGTACGATCCCATCCAGAAATCATTCTCGGCTCCGAAGTACGTGATCAGAGCCAAAAATCCTCGTCTTCACAGAATCACTATAGCAGAACACAGGTTCTTGCTTCCTGAAGGATCCCCTGTCCCAGAAGGCGCTCCGTTGGCAGGCCCCTCTTCGTCCCATCAAGCTGAAGAGACCGAGGGAGGAAGAGTAGAAAGCGAAGAACAGGTCGCTGAGTTGGGTCAGTCCGAGGACGATTTTGGTGTATTCGACCAAGTTAACCTATCCGAGGATCCTTCTGGTGACTTGGGCGACCCCAGTTTGACTGAAGCGGATCTCCTATCAGTAGGGACTTCTTCTCAGGCCGAAATGGATTTTAAGAGAAAACCCTCAACCAACTTGCTTGACCTAATTGAGGGCTAACCGGGGAAGGATGCGCCGGCGAAGCCACAATCCAAGCTTCCTCCTCCCCCAACCAAGCCTCAGCCAGCTCAGACCAAGTCTTCTTCCACCCAATTACAACCATCATCTCCACAGTCCAAACTTCCTCCTCCCCAGTTTACTCTGCCTCCTCAGCCTGAGCCCACCGATCCGAAAAGGAAAAGGGGTCCCAAGGGCAAGGAGCCCATGGATGGGGGGAGACTTCGTTCCTCTCGGGAAGAAGATGAAGCCTCACGAGCTTCAAAACAACTAAAAATCAAGCACCAAAGCCAAGAGAAAGAGGTCGCCCTTCAGTCCGAGGTCCAGGCCTAGCTTCCTGCCCCAATGCTTCATGGGGAGCCTTTGATGAACAACACATCCCTCAGGACTTCCGAGGGGGTGAAGGCACCTATGTGGCCGATGCGTTGGAGAGGTCCTTACTGCTTCCCGCTGATATGGCTGAGTTGGGGAATTTGAGGAGGTAGGAGGTCTTCCTCAGCACCAAGAGGTATTTAGGCATAGTAAGACTTCTAACACTCATGACTCCATTGATTTTCGTTCCTTGGTTTCTAACTTACTAAGTGTTTGTTTCAATTGGCAAGCTGTCCAAGCTATTTATAGGCTAGAAGAGGCAGCCAACGACCAAGGCAGGGCCCTGGAGCTCGAACGTGACAAGCGCCTAGATGCTACGCGGACCCTTAAAAAATCCGAGGCCGACCTGGTGAAAGCGAGGGAGGATCTAAAGGAGATGACAAGGGCCATAGATAGCGCCAAGTCAGGCCTAGCTGGCACTCAAAAACAGGCTGAGGATCAGACGAGGCGCCTACTTGAAGCTAAGGATCAGCTGAAGATTGCCAAGGAGCAAATCACTAATCTGAAGAAAAGGCTGGCCGAGGCGGAGGGGGCCAAGAACGTCGCGGAGTGGGCCAGGGATGAAGCCTTGAGGGCTAAGGTGGAGGCAGAGTTCGCCAGGGCAGAGGCCGAGAGCTATAAAGAGAAGGCCGAGGAGGAGGCTTATGCCTTGGGAATGGATGAGACCCAGGCCACTCTTAAGGCTCAAGTACCTGGGGTGTGCAGGCTCTACTGTTCCCAGGTTTGGAATGAAGCCCTTAAACAAGCTGGAGTTGAGGCTTCGTCTGACCTTTAGAAGGTAGAAAATGTGTACTACCCTCTTGCCATCCGAGAGTCAGGCCCTTCTAGCTCCGAGGCTAGTACTTCTCTTGAGGTGATTGAGGCAGGCCATCCTGACGCTGCCCTTGCTTCAACTTCCCCTGATAAACCTGCCAAGGAGGCTGAGCTCTCTGGGGTAACTGAAACAGATAAGGGCCCTAACCAGGAAGCACCCCAGGATGCTGCAAGGCCCTCAGCTGACGCCCAGGCCCCTCATGCCGAGGAGACAGCTCTCCTTGTGATGCCTCTGCAGACTATTCCACTAGGTGAAAGCCCCGAGGACCCTGAGGCCACTTCAAACCAACCTCCCAAAAGGGGAAAGAAGATCAAGTTGAAAAAATAGGCTGCCTCTGCTGTGCTTTAGCCTTTTTTTTTTTTTTTTCTTTAGATATTTGAACTGTTGTAATGGAACACTTGGACTGAATGTATGCAATTTCTCTTTTCATGTGTTAATTGTTGCTATGATAGGTTCTGCTATTTATATAACTTGTGCTTTGATTGTTAGCCAAACAGTCTCAACAGTGTGACTTGTTTTCCATTTTTCAAACGGCCGCCAAAGAATGTAAAGTCCATAATGATAATTTCCACTTAGACTTTGATTAACAATTGAGCCACCTTATTACTACGACTTGCTTTTGCCGAATGGACTATAATAGGCAATAACCTCATAATATGAATCCTATACCTTATGAATTGGTTAATACAACGGGTAAAAAATGCTAAGCGCGCAACACTTATAGAGATAAACCTTTAAGTCCTAAGATCAAATGCCACAGCTCAATGTACAAAGGCACTCATAGGTATGTTCAAAAATTTACTGACCTCAAGGAAGCAAATAGCTATTAACTATGCAGGGGGGTTATGTTCAATGTACCTCAAAGTGCCTTAAGTGATGCTCATGGGCTTGTGTTTGTTTACATCTTTATCGAATGAGGACAGGGCAAGTGTTCCTAGGGGCCAGACTCCCCTTTGGATGTATTTGTAACTCAGATAAGTGCTCAAGCCCATTAATTTCCTCAGAGGTTATGGTCCGAGGAGTCACGCAACACCTGGAATCTGTTTAATGCTCAAGCCTTTGTTGAAAGTAGTTAGTTTCTCCGTAGGTTTGAGTCCGAGGATCATGCAAGACCTTAGTTCTATCTAACACTTAGGTTCTCTTGGAAGTAACTAGTTTCCCCATAGGTTTGAGTCCGAGGACCATGCAAGACCTTGGTTACACGACAACCACACCACAATAAAACCCTAATCACCAAAGTCGGTTTCACAAGGGCTAAACGGGCCAAAACAATTTTCCTGGGGGCATTGCCCCCGGACCCCCAAAAGGCTTGTCCATGAGCGCTCCAACTTAAGCCTATCGGCCTAAGCCTCCACTCCATGAACTAAGCCTCAGTAAATCTCCCATTAAAAACCACGCAACATTATTCGGGTCGTCAATCGGATCAAACACAAACTAGGCTCCACAAAGCCCAGCATCTCTCACAAACTTAGAATTCAGAAAACCAATTTTCGAATAAAGTCTTTGCTCACTCTCTTAGAAAACCCATTTTCATTTTATTCAACCATCGTCCAAACTTAATGAGAACTCCTAGAAAATTCTCTCTCTCTTTCTCTCTCAATCAGAGCTCATCTTATCTCCAACGATAGGCTGAGGCGCGGTAGTCGGCGATCCTATTTTTGACGACGACTAGCCGTTGATAGTCAGAGCTTTCTCCTCCGCCCTTTTGTCCGATTACAGGTCTCTCTCTCTCTCTCTGTTTGTTTCCCGAGAAAAAAAATTGAATTTGGAAATTACCTAGTAGAACTTTGCAAAGAATTCTTTGGTATTCTCTCTTGTTTTCTCTCTCTCATTCTCTCCATTGATATTTCTCTTCCTCGCCAATAATATAATTTGGGGCTAGGGTTTGGATACTTTGGAAATGGAATTACATACCAGTCCTTTGGAATCTGAAGTATGGGTTGGATGTATGAGGTTTGAACATATTATAGGGAGGACATGCTTCAAAAGGAGTTGGTAAGTGTTAATGGTTTAGTATTTCAATAATATCAATTTAAGTATGGGTTGGATCTATGAGGTTTTTTTTGTGTTGCTGTGTTTGTTAATTTTAGGTTTCCTGTGGAAACGAGCATTGGTTTATCAATAGTATCAATTTAATTTTAACTTGGTTTAGGTCATTGCAATTCAATGCTCTGTTCAACTTCTTTACATTGCAGATATTTTTTACACTCATTTTGTTTATAAAACTTACTAGAGTTTATGAAGTTTATAAATTCATTTTCAAGTTATGTAGCTTGGAATTGGCAATCAATTTTTCCCTTATATTCGTTATTGTTCTGTTCCAATGAATACAGAGCCTGCATTCTTTTTCCTTTTTGATAAGATGTTTATGTCTGACCTGAAAGTATTAACTCGATGTAGTTATGGCATGGTGTCAATGCATCATATTGATGCATTATAAACTTGTAAAACTTCCTGTAGTGCTAAAAAATTCACCATATGAGTATGTGGGTAACAGGAATAAGACCTTCCATTTGAGTTAAAATTTTGATTGCAGATATGGGCAATTTGACATTTAAATGATGACTACCAAGTTTTCATGAAGCATTCCTTTACCTTAACATTAAAATTAATTATTATGGATTAATGCCACATCTCATTCCTTTGTTGTCTAAACTTGTATTATAAGGAGCTTTGAATTTGCAAGAAGGATCACTGTCACATCAATCTAATGGTAGAATTTGACTGTCTCAAGGCAGAGGATATCTAAATTTATTAAAATTTAAATTAAACATGAGTTTTTGGATCTGGTATCACCTGCTATGAGTCAAGTTGCTATGCATTGTCTGGTTGATTTTGAGGAGTCCAAGAAACAATGATTGTAGTTACCTGCTTCTTAAACTCTGCAATTTTCCCTACATGTGGAAATGACTTTCCTTCAAAAAAAGGTCAGTTGCACTGATATCTTTTGTTTGAAATAAAAATAACAGATAGTACCTTTACTATATTTTAGGGTCCAATTGTAAGCTTGCAATTGAATCATAGTTCCTACTAACCTCTTGAATACTGTGTTGTGTGATATTTTATTAAAGATGACAATTGGTCGGTGTTGCTTCTAAAAGGATTTTATGGTGCCATACATGTTCATGAATATGTATGGCGCATTACTTTTTTCACATTTTCTATTTAAATTTGTGTAAATGTTTACAACCCTTGCCTCTTTCTCTGTTCATATTCTCGTGCTTTCTATATTGCTACAAATGTTACACGTGTGACAAAGGAATTACTATTAGTGCTTTTGTTGAGAAAGTTTCAAAGATAAGGTGTTATTGTGTAAATAGGATCAATGGTGGTAAATGGTAATAGTATCTGATAGAGAAATCTCTATTAAAGAAAGAGCTACTAGCGAAGTTGAAATATATCTTATGAGCAAGGTTGTCAAAATCAGGATCCTACGTAAAATCGTGAAAGGTAGGTGGGATCGTGGATCGTAGGATCAGATCGTGAATCATAAGATCATCCTACATTATTTGAGAAAAAAAAAATTTGGTATGTTAAATAATCACATAAATTATACATTCATAAAAAATAAAAAATTTGCATATTTGATGTAATTACCATACATCATTGCATCCATTTGTAAGCATCATTTAAAGAGGTCAAAAATCTCAAAACGTGACACTCTGTTGGGATGTTATTTTTCATTTGGATTCAACTAACACTCCATCTCTCTACATTAGAATAACAAAACTTGGCCTATTGGGATGTTATTTTTCATTCTTCTGTCAAGTTAAAGAAGCTTACAAGTAACCAAGATTGTTTGGAATCGTTAGAATTGTACGATCCTAAACAATCACTGAGATCCTTGAAAGATCCGGATCGTTTTGGGCAGGTGAGATCGTAAAATCGTAGGATTGTAGGATTCAGATTGGGATTTTGACAACCATGCTTATGAGAGTTTTAAGTCACGGTGGCAAACGTGCAATTTCCACATAAATAAAATGCATTTTTACAAATAGCTAACCCAAATGAACACTTAGTTCAATCAAGTGGTATAAGCAACTCATGGTACTAAAATAAGGACAAAGTAAACTAATTTATAGTCAAACCGCTATAACTCTTACTAAAAAAATTAACGTAATTACATATTTTGAAAATGTAATAATTAGATTGCATGTTATTTATGTCTTAATATGCATATTAAATTTTATGCTAATCGGATGTTATTTATTATTCGATCCAAAAATTTATTTTTTATCTATAATTTTAAACTACAAATATTAACTTGAAATTTAAATATTGAATTAATGAAATAAATATTACATTTTGATCTTCTAGAAAATTTTCAAGCATAAAATTAAGATATAAAAATAAAATAAAAGTGATGATGTCTCATGAGCTGCGCTGTTGAGCCGTACGTGACCCGGTCCATGTAAATTTACTATGCGATTTCCAAAAGCCTAAAGTCTATTTTACTATTCCCTCCGTCCCACTTTGTTTGTTTTGTTTGAAAAGTCAAACTTTTTAAGGGAACATCATTTATTGTCTTGTCTACCTTTTAAAAATGTATAAGTTTCCAAAACTACCCTTAAATAAATTTATCAAAAAATTGAATTATTAATAAAATAGGAGTATAATAGGAACATTAGTAAATTAATGACTTTTATTTTTAGAAACAGGACAATATTTTGGGACATCCCAAAATGGAATAGAAGACAAACAAAGTGGGACGGAGGGAGTACAATTTAATGCTTCGAGAATGCTAGAACATGCAACTGTTGTTTAACAACATAACCGTAATAACAACGGGTTAGATTGTTCGACCTATCATAAACAAATTCCAACAGACTATGTTGAATATTGATAAAAGCTTGGTCTTTTACGTCCTCCAAAGGATACTTTTTGAATGTAGAATGCTTTGAAAGGTCAGTCAACTTTCTATAGGTCTCAGATTTGGAAAATAACTAGATCATGACTCTAATAGTAAATAGAGCATGGTCCAATTCAGATCCATAAAATCTGTCTCATGACTCATGAGTCAACAACACGAAGGTGTACTTTTTGTTGGTATGAATGCTAAATTTAACCATTTTTCATACGTAAATTCAGTGTACTAGAAAATAAAATATTATGTGGGTTCTAGTTAGCTGAACTAGTAAAGTCTCTAATGACTGAATAAGAGATCTAGGATTTAATTCTTGCCTACACCAAAAACGGATTAGTGTCTTGGTCTAATGATAAAAGAACTATTATTGGACGCCATAAGTTGAAATTCTTTAAAAAAAAAATCATACTACCAAATCTTAAAAAAAAAAGAAAAAAAAAAAGATATTGCCATGCCAAGTCTTCATGCCCAAAAGCCATTCTTATATCAAATTGAAAGTCACTCAAATTTCAGAGTTCAATTAGGCCACACCCTACCGGCCACGCACTTTGTCAATTTCTTAACCACACCAATAATTTTGGAAAGTGGTGGCTCCAAGAATTTTTTTCAAAGGTCATTAAAAAACTTAAATTAAATAAATTTTTTTAAAAAAGAACTTGAATATATTGAGTTATCGACAACAAAAAAAAAAAAACGCTAAAATATGAAGTTTTACAATTTCCTTTTATGAGTTTTTATATTTTGAAATAGTTACGTGATAGTTCATTATCAATTGTCAATATGAGTAGGTGTGACTATTTTATTTTGTTAATTTTGTATAACATTTAAATTTTTATGCTGCTATCTTTAACTATTTATCACTATTTTTATAAAAAAAAAAAAAATTCAACTAAATGACAAAACTCAACTCATTAACACTATATTAATTATTGACTCACACAGCTATACTTATATATACATTAATAATACACTAACTTTACTCTCTTCTTTTTTTGTGAATTACTAACTTTATAACAAAAATTTATTATAACATTATAACAATATACACACATGTAACAAATCCTCTGAATTTCATAATTATTAAATTATGTAAAGTTATATTATATTTATGCTATACACACACATTTATGCACATCACAACTCACACAAATAACATAATAATAATAATAATAACAACAACAACAACAACAACACACAATCAATAATCAGACACATACTCACACACATATAATATAAATCAATATATATATATTTATATATTTATATAAGTAGAGATCTCATGTGGGAGTGCATGAGGTCCTGCCAAGTGGCGCTCTAATTTTTCATTTAGCCTTTTTTTTTTTTTTTAATCTCTTTCATTAAGTTTTTTTACTGTTACCCAAAAGTTCACATTAATTTATTTTACTGTTATCTCATTAATTGACTAAGTTTATTCCACACCTTTCTCTAATCTACATGTCTTTTAGCATACCCACCGTTTTAGTATTTTAAAAAAAAAAATAATAATTAAGGACTAATAGTAATAACTGGATAAGGCTCTAGATTCTCAAAAAAAAAAAAAAAAAAAAAGCTAAGGCCCTGAAGAGAGATAGAGAGACACAAAAATGTTGTGGATTATTAAATAAAACACATTATTTCACTATATATTACCAAAATAAAATACTTGAGACTGACAAAACATTTGAAAGAAAGGGAAAGAAAAATCTAAGGGGTCATAATCTCTGTTATACTAGCCTCCCATTACCATCAAGACGCCGAAACCCCTACGGCCTATGGGTAATTTTTTTTTTTCCTTTTAAAATTAGGGGCTTAAATATGATTTAGGTTTGGGTAATTTGGTTGGATAGTTTTTGTTTTTGGTATATAAGTAGAGAGAATATTTGGTGCGCAATGTAAAGTCATATTCTACCATGGTTTAATTTTAAATCATCAACAAGATACATGCATACACACTTGTTTATAATAAAGAGAGGCACTCACAGCTCGCAAACATTCACTATTTACTCTTATAATCAAAGATACCAAAATAATCAGATAAAGGAGGGAGATGAGATTTGAGAACGAGATCAGAGATATTATATCAGAGAGAGAAAATGAGAGTGATCTGTGATCTATGCTATTGTTTAATTTTTTCCATTTCTTTAGAACATCCATTTTCAACCATTTTTTTTTTAATTTTATATATATATAAATTGCATAGGCCAGATGGTCTGACCGGGTTACCCATGAAGTGGAAAGAAATACAGTTTCTTTGCTTGTAAATCCGGGCAAAAATCTCCCTATCCCCCATTAGTTATTAAAAATTGAAATAAATCAGTTCAAATTTTTTTATTATGATAATCTTGATTTTTAGATAAAAAAATAAAACTTATACAAATAGGAACTTAAAGAAGGTGAAAACACTAATTTGGTCTTTAAATTTTAGGATCACACTTAATTTAATTCATAAATTTTGGTAACAATCAATTTGATCCTTATTGTTGGGTTAAGATAGCTTGACCCCGGTTAATTAATTCAATTACCTAAGTTGATTAATTAGGTTCAATTGTATGCAAATTGTGAAGGCACCAATAAATCACCAAAAATAGTAAGTGCAGTGGAAAATAAATAAGACACGATGATTTGTTGACAAATGGGAAAAACCTCGCAAGACAAAAACCCCATCGGGTGATTTTAAGGTCACCACTCCCAAGAATCTACTAATCAACAATCAAATGATTACAAGTATAAGAAATCTTATCAACTACCCTTGGCCTATCCCGAAATACCAACCTACAGTTGAACCTTTGCTCCAATACCCAATTGGACGTGATCTTGTAGTAGCCTTCTTTCCTTTGATGCACAAACCTCCAATTTGTGACTAACCCTTTGCACGGATCCCAAGTACGTGACTAACTCCAACAACTTGAACATATGTTGTTGGCTGCAAAGTTCTTCACTTCATTAACAATGAAGATCTGGAAGCACTCAGTTACAAAACCCTATGGCGTACAAATGCAGTAGTTTCACACAGAGAAAATAAGTCTTTTGGTCTTTGTATCCGTGTGTAATGGACTTTAAAATAAGTCTTATATATGTCTAGGGTTGTGAGAAAAGAAACCCCAAACAAATATACAAGACTGGGCCGAATTTCAGATTTAGAAATTCTAAAATCACGAAAATACAACTTACAAAAAATACAAACAAAAATACAAACATGAAAATGAGCGTACAGCATGAAATACAAACAAAAATTATCACAAAAATACTCTCTACACTATCATGAAAATGAGCGTATAGCATGAATTACTTACAAAATTATTGCTCAAAAAATTTTCCAATGTTGGAAGACGAGGTACAAAAATTTAAATTCACAACTAAAAGCTGAAGCATAGCATTTAATGTTGCTACGCTCACAGTGAGCCACGTTAACAGCCATGTCATTGTCATCCTCTTTTTTTGTATTTGTCCAACAATTTTAAAATAGTTTTTATCAATTTCAAAATACTTATAAATATAAAATAAATCCTAGCCCTATCTCCACCATAAAACCCACTTTTTTATTAATTTAATTCCATTATAAAGCCCAAACCCAAAGCCTTTTCAACCTAAACCTTTTGTGAAACCATTTTTTTTTCACGGTTACAAACTTTTTGTTTTTCCCTTCCTTTTGTTGCATGAATGGTTTCAACTATTTCAAAATTATTAATAAATTGTTTATATATTGATATAACTTATGCATGGTTTGTGTTTGGACAGCTCTCATATCTTATAAATATTATCTTCTTCTAGCCTAGGAAACAATATTTTCTTTCGCACCTTTGTCTTTCTCACAATAAGCTCTCTCACTTCATCTCTTCCCTTTGTTTTTTCTCTCCTCTCACACTCTCACTATCACCCCCTCTAATCTCTTCTCTTCCCACAGATTTCTCCCTCTATCTGTTTCTCTTCTCTTTTTTCTCCTTGGTTCTCTTCCCCTTTGTAACACCATTCTTCGACAAGGTTTTTATATTTTTCCCCCTAATAGATCAATCAATAGTTTTATAACAATTTGGCATTTTGGTATTTATCAAACTATTTGTACTAGATTATTTTCCCGGTTAAACTATTTGGCCTATGTGGCATTTTGAACTATTTAAAATGGAGATTATGGTTATGTTGAATTATGAGAAGTATGGTTGATATATATATTATTTATGTTACTGTTCATATATATTAGCAAGATGAGTGTTTGAGATCATGAAAGTTGGACAACTAATTTTGATTATATTTGTTGTCAAAATTTTATTTTGAAACCAAATTCAATCTTGGTTATTTATTTATTTATATTGATTACATTAGGTGGGTTTACACAATACACATATTATACATATTTTAAATTATACAAAAAGTGTTATAAGCAAACATCATAAAATGAGATAGTTTTCTAAAAAAAGCTCTCTAGAAAATGAACAATTTTTTAGAAAATGTTAATGCTGAAACAAACAGAGCATAAGACATTACTTTGTTTAAGCATTTAATTAACAACATCGCTGTTAATAGGTTTATGATTTAATTAAATTGAAACTTTTTTTAAGTATACAGTTTAATTTGAAATATTAAAAAGTATGGGCTTTACTTTGAAAGCACCCAATAATTGTTAGGGTCTAAAATGTATTTTCCCTTAAATTTATTAAAAAATAAAATAAAATAAAACGAGAATAGATGCCCTAAGGCCCCACCTAACTGTATGCAAAATGGTTGTGTAAAGTTAGACCGTGTATTATAGAGGTTCTACGTGTATATCCAGCATTTTTAGAGTATTTCCAACCGGTTTTGCTATCTCATCCTATTTTACCATTTCAAAAAGCTACTTTATCAATTATACAATACAATTTTACAATACTCCCAGCATCCCAACTTCTATTTTTCTATTCTACTCATTAAAATAATATTTCAACACAATAAAATAATATATCCCACATTCACCATAATTTACAATTCAACCCATTATTTATTCTCTCTCTTTTTTTCTGTTCAAGAACCACAATCACCACCACCGCTGCACTATACACACCTGACACCACCACCACCACCAGCAACCCATAATCTAGCAACCCATAACCTACCGTCAACACCAAAAAAAAAAAAAAAAAACCCCAGACCATCAACACCACCCTCTCCGACCATCAACACCACCAAAAAAAAAAAAAAAAACACACAGCAACCCACTGTAAAAAAACCAGACCCACGCCACTGCCGTCGAACCCCAACAAACCACCAATCACCACCACCACGCCACACGCCCACCGGAAAAATCCACTCTATCAAAACCCCATCGGAACGAAACCCACGCAATCAAAACCCGATCTCTATATACGCCGATCAAAACTCCGATCTCCACAGAACCCACGCCGATCAAAACTCCATCGGAACCCACCCGATCTCCTTCCGCCGATCAAAACCCCATCTGAACCCACCCAAAATCAAAACCCACCTCTCCACGCACGACTAGCCACAACCCACACGCCCCACGATGAACTCCATGCAAAACGGCCCATGCAGCTCCGGATCACAACCCACTTCGGCGGCGCAACCCGGATCGCAACCCACTCTCAACCCGAATCGCAACCAACTTCGGCGACGCTTTTTGACCCGGATCGAGTCAGAGCTCTCCAACATCTGCGACGAAATCCTCAAGCTCCTTGACACCAGACTCATCCCCTCTACTGCCACCGGCGACTCCAAGGTCTTCTACCTCAAGCACTAGCACAAAGAGAGAGAGACGAGAGAAGTCAGAGAGAGAGAGAGGGAGGCGAAATACTCAGAGACGCTGAGAAAGAAATTTTGACACAGAGGAGAGAGAAAAAAATAAAAGGATTAAAATATATTTTTTCAGTTTGGCATAGCGCTACAGTGCCATCTTACTTGTAAGATGGCACTGTAGCGCTATGCCAAAAAAATTTGGCATTTCTCAGTTTTAGCCTTCCCATTGCTGGCATGTTTTTGGGCCTAAATGCCAAATGTATCTTACATTTGGCATTTGAAAGGGCCACTGCTGATGCTCTTACAGGTTTCGTGATATTTTTGTTATTGGGGAGGTTTATTTTTTTGTGTATTTTAGTTATTGTAGACGTTTTAGAATGTTTTGCAAATTTTAAGGCCTTCGGATTTATTACAAACGCTTTGGAGGTTTTGGATGTATTTTGGCAATTTTAAATGTTTTGGGTGTCCTTGTCATTTTAGAAATTTCGGCAGTATTTTGATCATTTTATAAGTTTTAAGGTATAGTTTAGTTATTTTGAAAAGTTTGGGTCTACTTTAGTCATGTTAAAGGATCATAGATATTTTGAAAGATTAGGTGTGTGTTTCAATTATTTTAGACCTGTGTTGGTGTGGCCTAACGGATAAGGCGTCTGACTACTTCTAATCAAGCAATTGTGGGTTCGAGTCCCACTGATTATGTTTATATGTTATTTCACCTTCTAAAAAAATATATCATTTAGACATGTGTTTTGGTCAATTATTTGGATGTGTTAGAACTTAGGAGTGATTTTGATTATTTTATAGATTTTGGGCATATTCAATCATTTTAAAAGGTTTTGTGGGTATTTTGCTCATTTATAGTTTTAAAGTAAATTTCAAACATTGTGCATGTTTTTAGGGTATTTGGATCATTTTAGAGGTTTTGTATACTTTGATCATTTTTTATTATTATTTGAAGTGTATATTGGTCATTGTGTAGATTTCCAACGATACTGTTGTCATATTAGAGGTTATTCATTTTAAAGGTTTTAAGGATATTTTAATTAGTTGAGTGGTTTGGGTGTATTTGGGCAAACAGATGGATTGGTTTTATCTTAAAAGCTAAATTACAAATTACACCATATAATGTTGACCTCTTTTCAATTCAATTATTTCTATCTCTCTTTTTTTTTTTTTTTTTTTTTTTTTTTAATTAAGTTCTTTAGCTTCCTTTTGTTTCTGATGCAGTCCTACCCACTTTGCACCATTAAATCTCACCAAAACCAACCGGAAGATTAGAAAAAATTAGACAAAAGGAAGAAATTGAAAACATATTAAAGTTAAGAAACTAAAATGAAAAAAAAAAAAGATATATCTATAAGTATTTAATTGAAAATTATTCCAGTAATTGGAGGAGTAATTTGTAATTTAACTTATCTTAAATAATCGACTTGGACAAGATATAGGATAAAACTATTTTAGCAACCTACCCATTTATATCCCCAAACCCCCCCTATTTTCCACCACTAGTGGTTTAGAGTCTTAGACTATAATACGGTCATTTTTTTCAAATTAGTATGTTTTTTTTTTCTTTTATTTTATTTTTCATTTCAATTGATTACTGTAAACTTTATTTATTTCTAATTTTGTTTTGTTTTGTTTTTTTTTTAAACTTTTTAGGCTGTGAATTGTGTTTGCAAATCAGAGGATGAATGAAGTCTTTCTCTTTGTAGTTTGAAGCTTTGAATAATTTTGCTTCAGTCTTTTGTTTAAGTCATGCAACGAAATTGTTTTGAAATGATAAGGGCGGTGCATATGAAAAGTCACGAAGTGTCACACTCACTATTTGCCCGTCTTTTAGGGCAAAACAAATGTTGACCCGTACGTGACCCACTCCTTGTACAATTCTACATCAACTATGCGATTTCCAAAAGCCTAAAGTCTATTTCACAATTTATAAAGGCAATGCATGAATACTTTTCTTTAAATCATCTTAAATATTTTGTTGACAAAGTCATATAGAATTTTTATTAGTAGGATAATGAGTTAAATTATACCATCAAATGATAATTTTGGAATAAAGAAAACAAGAAATGAAAACATAATAAATTGGACCCCACGTTGAAGATCAGTGCACGCCTTGGCAAATCAGGTTTCTACAGCTTTGACTTCCCCTTAGCTCAGGCAAGTGAAGGCCAGGGACTGTTGGAGGGGATCAAGGCCAGAACTGGAGTTGGGCCTATCAGGCCCAAAAACCAGGCCCAAAGGGTTTAAAAGTCTGTCAACGATGACGACTTGGGTACCCCAGGGCTGTAGACTTCTCTTCATAATTCATATCAACATTTATTATACTCCACAAACTTTCAAACACATAGAGGTTAATCCCATTCAGTCAGCCGAAGCAATTTCCTTGCGGTTCCATCCCCTCCTTTTGATCCACACACTTATATAGTTCCAATTAATTCTCTTCACTTCGTTGAATATTTTTAAGAGAAGCTTCAGTTTCGTTGAGTTTCTAGGAAAATGCTAGAAAATATGAGAAGTCAGGTAATCTTAAGGCCTAGTGTTCTACATTTTCATAGTGATTTCGGAAAATTATCTTATGAGACCGACAAAGCTTTCACCCTTTTTCCGTATTCTTGGGATTGTAAACAAATGTTGACCCGTATGTGACCCGCTCTTTGTACATTTACCGTGTAATTTCCAAAAGCATGGAGTCCATTTCATAAATCAACTCATCGAGAAGTTGCATTTTCTTTATTTTGAATAGCCTAACTTTTATATCATCCTAATTTTCAATTTAGCAACATTTTCTCTCCTTTTTAACTGTTATCATAGGGTCTGTTTGGATTGAGGAGAGCGAGAGGGGAAGTAGAAGGGAGGGGAGTAAAGTAGAGTTGGTTGAAAATAAGCTAATTTGAGGCTAATTTTACTCTACTTTACTCTATTCCCCTTCCCTCTCCTTCAATCCAAATGGACTAATAATTTTCTTAAGCATAACAATGTCGACCTCATCCTTGTCCGAGGACCATGCAAGACCTTGGTTCTGTCTAACACTTAGGTTCTTCTGGAAGTAACTAGTTTCCCCATAGGTTTGAGTCCGAGGACCATGTAAAACCTTGGTTCTGTCTAGTGCTTAGATGGCTGCCAAAACACAAGACATATAATCACAATGGACTAAAAATTTGAATTAGAGAAACATTTTTGTTAATAATAGTACCTTCTTAGGTTATTTACATTCCATGGATGAGGTACAGCTTTTTCATCTAAATCTTCTAAGTAATATGCACCTATTCCTGCTACTAAAGTAATTCAGTATGGTCCTTCCCAGTTGGGTCCTAGCTTTCCCCAAGATGGGTTCTTGGTAGCACTCACGACTTTCCTCAACACTAAGTCCCCTGGTGCTAAGGGTCTTAGCTTCACATTGGCATCATGTCCCTGCTTGAGCTTCTGGTGGTAATAGGCCAACTGGATCACTGCCTTTTCTTTTCGTTCATCGATCAGATCTAGGCTCTTCTCCAGCAGTCCATCATTACTGCTTGGAATGAAAGAGCTCATCCTCAGCGTTAGGAAGTTTGCCTCTAGAGGGATAACAGCCTCAGCCCCACAAGTTATGGCAAAGGGTATCTCCCCTGTTGACCGTCGTGGTGTGGTCTGGTATGTCCATAAGACGTGTGGCAGCTCCTCTACCCATCTTCCCTTGGCGTCGTCCAGTCTCTTCTTAAGCCCATTGACTATGACTTTATTGACAGCCTCGGCCTGCCCATTTCCCTGAGGGTAAGCTAGAGTTGAGTACCTGTTTGTGATCCCCAGTTCACAACAATATCATCTGAAGGATTTGCTGTCAAATTGGAGTCCATTATCTGAAATAAGGGTTCGAGGGACCCCGAATCGCATAACAATGTTTCTCTAGATGAATCTTTTAGCATCAGCATTTCTGATGTTGGCCAATGGCTCAGCTTCGACCCATTTGGTGAAGTAATCTGTGCCGACCAATAGGTATCTCTTATTCCCTGCAGCTTTGGGGAAAGGGCCTACAATATCCAAGCCCCACTTGGCGAACGGCCATGGACTGGACAAAGGGTTGAGGACCCCTCCTGGCTGATGAATATTTAGGGCGAACCTTTGGCACTGGTCACATTTCTTAACATATTCGAGAGCTTCCTTCTGCATCCCTGGCCACCAATATCCCTGGGTAAGGGCTCGGTGCGACAGAGATCTTCCCCCTGTGTGACTCCCACAGATCCCCTCGTGCAACTCTTCAAGCAGTAATTCTGATGCTTCAGAGTGAATACACAGTAAATATGGCCCAGAATAGGAGCACTTATACAATTTGTGGTCCTCGGACAACCAAAACCAAGAAGCGTTTCTTCGTATTTTTTCTGCCTCTAACTTTTCTTCGGGTAGGGTATCATCTTTGAGGAACCTCACTATAGGGTCCATCCAACTAGGACCCACTTTAACTTCATGGATATGGACCATGCCTTTTGCCACCTCGCTTGCTCTTTCTAGATGCTCGACAAGAATGGTTCGAGGCAGACCCTCTGCCGAGGAGGTAGCAAGCGTGGCCAACGAATCTGCATGGGTGTTTCCGCTTCTGGGGACTTGTGACAAGCTGAAAAGATCGAAGTTTGACTGCAAGCGTTTGACCTAGCTTAAGTACGCTTGCATCCTCGCCTCTCTGGCTTCCAACTCTCCTTTTACCTGGCCCACTACCAATCTCAAGTCCGAGAACATCTCTAGTGCTTCTCCTCCCATTTTCTGCACCATGGCCATTCCTTGTAACAAGGCCTCGTACTTGGCTTCGTTATTCATGGCCGAGAACCCAAGTCTCAGGGATTTCTCAATGATAGTCTTCTCAGGAGACACTAGGACTAGCCCCACCCCGGACCCCCTTTGATTTGCTGTGCCATCAACGTACACCTTCCAACATAGGGGTCCTGGCTTAGAGACTATCCCAACCGATTTTCCATCCATGTTTCGCTCCTCTGCTACTATTTCAACTGGTGGTTCAGCAAATTCGGCCACCAAGTCAGCTAGGACTTGGCCCTTTATGGATGTCCGAGGCATGTACTTGAAGTCGAAAGCTCCCAGAATTGTGTTCCATATGGCAATCCTTCCGGTGTAATCAGCAGTCCGAAGTATGGGCTTCAAGGTCAATTGGGTTAGAACAACCACTGTGTGGGCTTGGAAATAATGGGGAAGGTTTCGCGAAGCATAGATCACAGCTAGTATGGCTTTCTCCAAGGGTAAGTATCTGACCTCAGCTTCATGTAGCGACTTGCTCACGTAATAGACTGGCTTTTGAAGGCCATTGTCATCCTGTATTAGCACTAAGCTCACAGCATGAGGGGCCACAGCAATATATGCGTATAGGACTTCATCGGCCTCAGGACTAGACATGATAGGTGGCCGGGATAGGTATTCCTTGAGTTGCTGGAAGGCCACAATACAGTCCTCAGACCATTCAAATCCTTTCCACTTGTTGATCAGGAGATAGAATGGTCTGCATCTATCCGCCGACCTGGAAATGAATCGATTCAGGGCTGCAATCATTCCAGTAAGCTTTTAGACCTCCTTAGCATTTTGTGGCGGTTTTAGATCGTTAATAGCCTTGATCTGGTCAGGATTAATCTCAATTCCCCTATGAGTAATCATGTAGCCTAAAAACTTGCCTGATCCCACGCCAAATGAGAATTTGGAAGCATTTAAGCGCAGCTTGTGCTTCCTTAAGACATTAAAGGTATTGCCGAGGTCTCCTAAATGCTCGGACACCACTTTACTCTTCACCACCATATCATCAACATAGATTTCGATACTTTTGCCCAACTGCAGCTCGAACATTCTCGTCATCATCCTTTGATAAGTGGACCCTGCGTTCTTCAGACCGAACGGCATTACTTTGTAGTGGTAGTTCCCAATAGGTGTCACGAAGGTTGTCTTCTCCTGATCCTCCAAGGCAAGTGGTATTTGATGATAGCCTTGAAAGGCGTCTAAGAAGCTCATCCGAGGATGGCCCGCCGTTGCATCCACCAGCTGGTCTATCCGAGACATAGGGAACAGGTCTTTTGGGCATGCTCTATTTAGGTCCGTGAAATCTACACAAACCCGCCATTTCCCACTTTTCTTCTTAACTACCACGGTGTTGGCCAACCATTTGGGGTAGAAAACCTCTTTGATAGCCCTAGCACACTTAAGCTTCTCCACTTCGCCCCTAATCGCGTCAGCATGCTCTCTTGAGGGGCGCCGGGGTGGTTGCTTCTTGGGAGTGACGCATGGGTTAACATTGAGATGGTGACAGATGAAGGCTGAATCAATCCCCGGAGCATCGCAGGCATCCCATGCAAATACATCAATATTGCTTTTGAGAAACTCAATCAACTCCTCCTTCTCCTGAGGAGGCCGTTGAGCTCCTACTTGAAAGAACTTATCCGGCTCACCACCAATGACCACTCTCTCTAGATCTTCGCATCTTGCCTCCTCAGCAGCTATATCAGGAGGCAACACCGGGGCCTTTGATTGCTATAAGTCCTTTTCAGCAGAGGCCGAGGACTCCGCATCGAGCCGATGTGAAATGGTAGCCACCACACACTGCCTTGCCGTGGATTGGCAACCGCAAATTTCGAGAACCTAGCCTCCTGACGAGAATTTCACTTTCTGATGCAAGGAGGAGGCAACAACCCCCAAGGTATGAAGCTAGGGCCTACCGACGATGGCTGTATATGGAGAGTAGGTGTCCACCACGATAAAGTTCACCTCCACTCTCTCTGGGCCGGTCTGGATGGGTAGCCTAACCATGCCCTTTGGAATAACAAGCTTCCCGTCGAAACTCATCAAATGAGAGCTATAAGGTATCAAATCTTTCGGTCTTAAATTCAGCCCCTTGTAGAGGTCAGGGTACATAATCTCGGCAGCGCTACCACCGTCCACCATCACTCTTTTCACATCGTAGTCCCCGATTCTGAGAGTGATCAACAGCGCATCGTCATGGGGCTGGGTGGTTCCGACCTTGTCTTCCTCTGAAAAACTCAAGATTGGGTGAGAATTCATTCTGGCCCTCTTCGGCTCTGGCTGGGACTCCTCGACAGGCAGCTGGGTCACAGATAATACTCGTGAAGGGCGCGTGCCTGTCTTTCCTGGCGCAGCTAAGATTACATTGATCGTCCCTACGGGTGGCCTTAAGGCAGTATCTCTTTGGGGCTCCTGATGGGTCTGGCCTAGATGACTACTGGAATGATGCAGAAGGTGTTTCAGCTTTCTTTCTCGGACTAACTGGTCCAGATAGTTCCAGAGGTTCCTACAGTTCTCCGTGGTATGTCTGTAGTCCTGGTGGTACTGGCAATAAAAGTTCTGATTATGCCTCGTGGACTCTCCCGCCATCTTATTCGGCCACTTAAAGTATGGCTCGTTCTTAATTTTCTCCAACACCCGATGTATTGGTTCTCGGAATACAGTATTGACAGTCTGTGTGCTGGTTGCTCCGGATTGCCCTACGAAATCTCTCCTCGGGCGACTGCTGTTATATCGGTCCGACCTGAAATCCTCCTCTCCTGAGGGATAACCTTCTCTTTTCCCTTACCCTGCAGCTGGTCTTCCTCTACTCGTTTATACTTGTCGATCCGATCCATCAATTGGCGCACACTGGTGGCAGGCCTACCAGTCAAAGACTTCCTCAAGCCATGCTCGGCTGGGAGACTATTTTTGAAGGTTCTGAGGGCGACATCGTCACAATTTTCGTCCATTTCATTATACATCTCCCAATATCTATCCGAGTAGGCCTTCGGAGTTTCTCCATTATCCATGGACAGCGACAATAACGCACTCAAGGGCCGAGGAACTCTGCTATTTGTAACGAAACGAGAGCCAAAGGCTTGGGTTAGTTGCCTATACGAGCCTATGGAATTCGTCTTTAAGCCATTGAACTACCTCATCCCCACTGGTCTCAAGCTAGATGGGAAACCTTGCACATCAGCACCTCGTTTTTAGAATGGACAGCCATCCTTTGGTTAAACTAGCTCACATGCTCCACGGGGTCTGTGTTGCCATTATAAATGGTAAAGGTTGGCTGCTGGAAATGTCGGGGGAGTGTAGCCCCCTCTATGTGGCGTGTGAAGGGTGATCTGGAAAGTTGATCCAGTGCCCTACTCATGGCATCGTTTCCCAAGCACCTGGGAGACGGGCTCTTACGTTTATACCTACGGTACTGCTCTTCTTCTTGAGAGAAAGTCTCGCTTGGAGGGGTTCACGATCTTTATCTATAGTCGTCATCGCCTTCATCACTAGGGGGCATGTCAGGGCCAAAATGAGACCGCCCTCGATGTGCATAGCACAGCTTTCTTTTCAAATCGTCTATCTCTCGTTGCATGGCCTGATTATCAATCTGTCTCTAGGATACATGGCTCCTCACACGAGAGTGGCTGCTGCTGGTTTGAGTGGTGTGCACACTTCCCTCTCGAAACCTTCCATTCTCTTCATTTCGATCACGCTCAAGGTCGAGAAAGTTACCCTGTCGTTGGGATCCAGCAGGTTCAGGCTGGTGGGGACCTGCTTGATGAGGGCCTGATCTTACCATGCTTGATTGTTACCCTTCCTAAGACACAAGTCCTTCCCACAGACGGTGCCAATTGTAGAGACTGGGTTTAAGCACTCCCGCTGTTGGATGAGTGGACTCAAGCCCAACTAGCCCAATACAATAAATTTGTAGAGAGTGGGTTTAAGAACTAGACCTTAGTAAGGATAACAACGAATAGACATGGTTATGGGCAAACTGAATAACAAGAAAGTGGGCTTTAAGTATGAAATTCTGTCATCGGCACTTGTTCAGGGAGCTGTTGTTCTTATTCTATCCTTAGTGCTTGGTTACAAAGGTTACAAAGATGATACAAATTGCTACAGTATTTTCTGCTTCCAAAACCCCTTCTCTTTTCTGGAGGATTTCTTACATTATATACCCTCTTTCAATTGATCCTGACCCTCCATTTGTTGATCATGCAAGTCACTTCTTGAGTACATGTCCCATCAGCCGCCGTCCTAAACCTTCTGTGAGTTGCAGCAACCAAAGCAGCATTGTTCAGGGGTCATTCCCTCATCAATGCGGCCAGAGCGTTAGTTGTGGGCATTTAATGTGGAGGTGACAGTCTCTCCTTGAATTGCCCCTCCACCAGGCTCCCATGGCTGACCCACTATACTTGTCCTTTTTTATTGGGATGCTCTACGAGGCTGCCTTTGATGGTGTGCCGCTCTTCCCTTCTATGATTTCGATTCGCCGAGGACAGGATTGTCCTCGGCGATGCTTCTTGGCAATTCGGGCTTTCTTCGTTCGTCCTCGAGCATTTCTTCTTCCTCAGCGTGGGCCTTGAGCTTAGTATAAAGTGGGCTGGGGATGGCCAAAGTCTTTGACCCCACAGTATCCATATGCAATATGTTAATGAAATGCAACAAATACTATGTCAAATTCTAGATCTAGGGTTAAAATACTATTTAAGAATCCTAGATCTGCAATCTTATTTTGTATGAAAAAGGTTTGATGAGATTGCTTGATTAAAAGTTTAGATCTGAGTTTCCATGGTGAGAAAGAATGAGTTTTTTTTTTAATAAAAATTCAGATCTAGTTTTATTTTTATAAATATAAGAGAAAACAAATTTTTTATGGAAATGTAATTTTTTTAATGAAAAATACAGATCTGGTTTTGTACATATACGATTTTTATGAAGAAAAAAAAAAAAAAAACAAATCTGGCTTTAGTTTTGAAAAATACAGATAAGATTTTTATGAAAAATACAGATCTGGTTTTAGAAGTAGAAAAGAATGAAATTTTTGTGATAGATTTTCTTGCGGATCTAAAATCATAAGAGAAATTTAACCCTAGATCTATGCATGTTAATCAATTAACACAGTAAAATCCAAACTGATCATGTGGAATTTTCTTAAAATGAAAAGCATGCAATAAACATACCAAGAACACAATTAAATAAAATTAAACAATGAAAGGAATAAACACATGTTCATGAAAGATACAATAGAAGCAAAAGCATGCTTATAAACAACAAGATAAAAACATACCTGCATGAATATATTCTACAAGAGGGGATTATTTTAGAAATCAAAGAGAATGAGTCTCTTTGAGATCTAAAATAGGGTCACTTAACAAAAAAGAAATTTCTAAAGCAAAGCTTCCAAAATTTCTTTAACGTAAGGGGAGAGAAGGGTGTTGAATTCTGGGTTTTCTCCTTTATTTATAAAGGTGTATCTACTTAAAAAAATAAGGTAGAGTTGCTTATAAAATCAGCAGACACAAATTAGGTCAAGTTTTATCCCTAAAAAATCAAATCTAACGGGTCTTGACCTGAACCAAACGTATTTGGACCCAATTTAAAATTTGTGCCAATCTACACTATGGAAGTACCAATCGGGACTTCCCAACTACCGATTGGCACTTGTGGCACTATTGAAGTGCCAATTGGCACTCCTGAGTGCTCCTTTCAATTTCGTCTTCTTGCACGTTTTGAACTCTTTTTTTGGGCGTTATTCTAAGCCGAGAATCGTACTTGGACGTATTTTGGACTTATATTCCCAATAAAATCCATATTAACTTAATAATTAAATCCTTAAAAATAATTATCTTAGATATAATTATCCTAAAAATTAATTATTAATCTAATTTCAACATTATCAGATTATTCATTTTATTCCCCTGCAACCAAACTTATTTTTAATCAAAATCAACAACCAATCACATAAATTTATTTAATTAATTTTAATTATTCACCAATCAAAATTAATTTCAATTAATCACATGTGATCAATTCCACCCAAATGAATGCATGCAAACCGTGAAAACTTGATCTCGTGATATCTTTCAATCTGATGGTTCGATTTGGGAACCGGGAATATTATCGCGATCACTAGAATCTCAAGATCATTTTTTTGTTGTGTAATGAATAATTTAATGCATGAAATGCAATCATGATTTTTGGGTACTTAGAATGATTATTTTGGTCATCTCCCAAGGTTAAATTATAGGTGCAAAATTGAGTGTCTACAAAACCACCATTTGTACCTCGTGAAACCAATTCTTATCAATCAAAGTTTTATGTTATCTTTGCCTTCAATTTACAGTATGGTCTTCCCATTGTGGAATCAAATCCCTTTTTAGTTAGAAATTAGTTATGTTGATCAAGGACTCAAACACTTTTTTCATTGCTTTGGGTTTTGGCCACGACATGAATGATCTTAATGAGCATACAAAGAAGTCACATGAACAATCAAAGCATGTGAAGAAATTTAAAACCTACTAACCTACATGAATGAATGAAAACAAAGAGGATTTCTTTAGAAATTAGAGAGAAGAGATCTATCAAAGGTCTAAAGAATGATTACTAATAAGTAAAGAAGAAAATCTTGAAGGGAATGATCTTTAGAAGTTTCTGGTCTAGTGAAGATTAGAAGTTCTAAAGAACTTCAAGAGGTTCTTTTACGTTAAGGGAAGAGGGTGCTGAATTTTGGGTATTTTCCTCTATTTATAGAGATGGTAATTTCTTCACCAAAAAAAAAAGTCACATCAACTGGGGAAAAATAATTCAAAAAAAGAGATTTAGATAAGAATTAAGCTGAATTTTTAGATCTAAACACATTTCAATATTTAGACCATATCTCTCTAATCAAAATTTGGATTGAGATGAAATTTGGACATCTGAAGGAAAATTCAATTCCCTACAACTATACCAGAAATAACCTAGTCCTAATTTCGATGTTTACTATGTCAAAAGTGCTCTGAAACGTGAATTTGAAAACTACTTCTTGATCAGCATGTTTTTGAAGTGTTTTCCAAGTCTAAAATTGTATTTGGACAAATTTTAGAATTATTTTCATGATAAAATTCATCCCAAAGTGATAATTAGAATTTTTAAAATAATTAATTTTTAGATAATTATCCCAAAAATCTAATTATCAGTCCAAATTTAATATTTATTAGCTTATTTCTTTTATTCCAATGCAACAAATCACACTTTAATAATAAAAAAATCCCCAATCACAAAAATCACTTAATTAATTTTAATCATCAACCAATCAAAATTAATTTCAATTAATCACATGTAATAGATTTCACCCAAATGAATGTATGTAGACTATCAAAATTTGATCTTGCAATATCATTCGATCTAACCGCTCGATTTGAAAACCAGATGTATCGTTTTGATCATTAAAACCTCAAGATCATTTTTATCAAGTGTGATGAATGAGTTATAATGACTAAAGGCGTAAATGCACTTTTAGTTCCTACATTTTGCACTTTTTCCATTTTGGTCCCTACATTTTGTTCTTACCACTTTTAGTCCATAAACCAATTAACGCCTGACATTTAAGTCCTTTCCGTCATCCAACTAACGGCAAAAGCTGATGTGGTTGATGGTGGAATAAAAAAATAATATAATCACACACATTAATTAATTAAATTAAAAAAAACATTAAAATAAATAATAAAAATTCATTAGTTTTTGGGAAGAACATGACTATTCATATTCTTCATATTCTTCAACATCTTTCCCAAAAAATTTCTAGGCATTCAACATCTTTCCCAGAAAATTTATTTCAAACCAAACACTAAAAAAATTCACATCTAAAAAGCCGATGCATCATAACATTTTCTTTGCACCCAAAACCATAAATTTTCTTATAAAACAACACACGCACACAAACCCAGCCAATTCGGCTCACAATAACAACAAACCCAACCAAACTCTAAATTTTTCTTGAACAATCATCAACATTTTCCCCAGAAAATCAAGATTTTCTTTCAAACTAAACACTAAAAATCGTCACATTTAACAAACAAACATAAACACAAACCCAACCAACAAACTTAAACACAAACCCAGAAATTTTCTTTCCACCCGAACCCAAACCTAGAAATTTTCTCTCTACCCAAACATAGAAAAATCCAGCCACCACCTCCACCGATCAAACCCAGCCAACAAACATAAACACAAACCCAACCAACAAACTTAAACACAAACCCATAAATTTTCTTTCCACCCGAACCCAAACCCAAAAATTTTCTTACTACCCAAACACAGAAAAATTCAGCCACCACCTCCACCGATCAAACCCACCACCCCAACACTTATCAAACAATCAAGAGAGAGAGAGAGAGTCGGGTTTAGATAAAGAGAAAGTCAGAGATTAAGAGAAAACAACCCACCACCAACGATTGAACTCGAACCCATCAAACTTGCTGGAAGAGTCGTCTAATCCCTAGACGGTTGCCTTTGCCGTAGTTAAGAACATCTAAGACGAAGGATTCGGAGAGGCAGAGGTTGAGTTGGGAGAGAGCGAGGTCGGCGGAGCGACGAGAGGATAAGTCGTCACTGTCATTGTGGAGTTGTTGGGTGTTTAAGATGAGGAAGATTTGGCCAAAGAGAGAGTTGTTGCAGTGATTGAACCAGTCCTTGAAGGAGGAGACTAGAAGATCTGAACCATGGTTGGGGGGTTGGGGTTGGGGCTGTCCGAATATTCTAATGAAAAAGAAAATTTTCCAAATATTTTTTTTTAAACTTTGTTCAAGATACTTTTTAGATCTTAATTTTTGTGATTTTTGGGTTTTAATTCTATTTTTTATTTAATTAAAATTAATAAATTAATTTTTTTAATTTATATGCTGATGTGGCATTTTTTAATACCAAAATAAAAAATTTTATTATTATTTTAATGTTTTTAAATAATTTTTAATTCTCTCCATCAGCCACCTCAGCTTTTCCCGTTAATTGCCTGACGATAAGGACTTATATGTCACGCGTTAATTGGTTTAGGGACTAAAAATGGTAAAAATAAAATATAGAGACCAAAATGAAAAAAATGCAAAATGTAAAGACCAAAAATGCATTTACGCCATGACTAAAATACCACAATGATTTTTGGGAACATAAAATGGTCATTTTATCATCTTCCAAGGTTAAATTATGGGTGCGAAATGGAGTGTCAATAGCTACTTGGACCTTAGGTTGCGTGGGGTCGCAAGAAGCCCACAAAACAGGACAAAATATTTATATTAAAAACCTTGTGTACAAATGCAATTTTTTGGTCCAAAACACCAGGTTTTGCAGAAAAATAACAAGATAATCTTGAAAGTTAAACTAGGCATAGTAAAACACAAATTCCAAGATTTTGTCCATACATCAAATGCGCAAGTTTTGCAATAACTCTTGGGTGTAGTGTGTGTGTGTGTGCAAATTTAGATAAGACCATCAAAAGATGTAAGATTAGATTAAGCACTCATTCATTCAAGTCATACAACGAAGATCAATGAAGTAGACAATCTCCAACAATGATGCAAAGTGAAGAATATGTAACTCTCACATAGACACTTGATGAGCTTAGAACAAAAAGGAGAGACACATATAAGAGTAGAATCTTTTGCATAGAAGTTGAAGCACATACATGATATAAGTGCATACAAGATAGATGTCTTTGACAAACATTTTCCTTTCGGCACATATACTTTTAGACTCTTACATATTTTTGCTCTTTTGAGCATAGCTTAAAAACTTTTATTTGAGAAACACAATGTATCGTCTATTTCATTCATTTGACATCGACTTTTCAAAGAACAGCTTAACAAATGTTTGTGAAAGAGACATGTAAAGCACTTTACTCAACAATTAGAGATGAGGTCTACACACCATTCACACTAAGTGCATAAGAAACAAGATTAAGCATAGTTTGTGCACAATGTCATAAGAGTAAAGGTATGAAACTAATCCATTGCAGACCTGGTCCCCTCCTAGGCATTATCTGTCAAGATTAATGTTGATGCAACTATTGGTCCAAATTATTCCTCCTTAGCCTTGGTGGCTAGAGACTGGAGAGCGGATTTGGTTTTCGCTTGCTCTCAAAAAGCGAAAACCACCTTCCCTCTCTAGGCAGAGGTCGAAGCTGTTAGATGGACACTCTCACTGGCTGCTAAGTTGGAGGCTAAGAATGTTATTATTGAGACAGATTCTAAGATCTGTCATGATGCTATTCATGAGCTGATTTTGCCCCCTCCTTGGAGAATTGCTTCAATCTTAGCTGACATGCAGTCTCTTCTTGTAACTTATTCTAATGTATCTATCTCTTGGGTTCCTAGGCTAGCTAATTTGGCAATTTACTCCCCATCTAAGAGGTCTCTAGCTTGTAATTTTTTTGGTTCCTTTGATTGGGGTAGCTGTCCTCCCTGTTTTTTTCTGTTGTTAAGGAGGAAGCTAGCCTTTGATTGTATTTTGTTTCTCTATTCAATAAAGTCCTTTTCATAAATAAAAAAAATTTTAAAAAAAAAGTTATGAAACTAATCCTAACCATTGTGTATAAAACTATACCTCTTTTAAAGTAATGATTTCACTTTTGGATAGAAAACCACGCAAACACATGGAAACCATTGATTTGTCAACAAGAACAAACCATACACTTTAAAAAGACATAAAACCAACCAAAAAAAAAAAGAGCTCACAAACAAGAGTATGTACAAAAATGCATGACAGTTGCCAAGGATGTTGACCAAGGGTACTTTACCCAACTCTCACAACCTTATTTGGTAATAAGGTTGTGTAAGTTGGGGTTGAAATCTTTTTAGTTAACATCCTGCTAATAACACTTTTTCTCATAATTATGTCTGCTAGGACTTTTATTATTCTTTGTTGTCATGTGCATTAGTTTTCGTTTGAACTAATTATTATTCTGTCATATATATTTTGGAGTGTTCTTTGTTTTGTGCACAGACTAGTTCCCAGGCATATCCTGCAAAGAGAGCCAGAACCTAAATTATCAACTGATGACTTTGGAGGATTTTACATAATGTGATTAATTAATTGAATATTTTAGATTAGTTGTTGGTTGTAGTCGTGGAGTTTGTAATTCTATTGTCTATAATCCAACTTGTTTAGTACACAGTCTATCTTTGAGCCTGTAGATTTGTTCTTATAAGTTGGATTTTTAAATGTTGTCTATGTGCCAAAAGTATAGCAAGAAATAATAAAATTATTAGGCATAATTATATACATTTCAACCTTTTCAAGGTGACAAAAAAGAGAACAACATCAATGTGCTATTACACAACTTCAATAAATGATTATGTATCTTGATGGGTGGCTCCTTAAGTTTATGTATTCTCTCCTTACATATTTGAAGTGGCTAAATGGTTTATGGAGTGGATGGAATTATAGATATAGGCAGCTACAAAACAATGGATTAAATGATCGAGTTAGCATGGCGATGCCAGTTGCCCCATTAAGATTAGAACTTGGTTGAAACAATAAACAGGTGGCTTTTCTAGCATGACAATTTTATTAATTAATTACAAGCATCCTCCTTTTATGGCCAAGTTGAATTGCAAGAGAAAGTTACGAGGAACAAAGAACCCATAAAAATTAGACTTCAAAGCCCATTTTGCTAATTCATGGCCGCTCTCTTGGAAAACAGCCTAACAAACAAGCTTGTAAGCTCCTTACCTTTTCAATTGTATCCTTTATTAATGCCATGTTCTCTTCGGTGACTTGGTCATGTAGGCTGTAGCACATCAGCAGGCAGATCCATCAAAATTTTGACAAGGGCAACATGGATGCTATCAATTCAAAATCCATATACACCTTCGAGAGAAACTGATTCTTCTAAACTAGGGAGTACACAATGTGAATGGCCCTGAACTGTTTTAGGAAAGCCAAAAATGCCAACTAAGTGTGCGTTTGTGTGCTGTGTTTTGCAGCGTTTTGCGTTTTAAGCGTGGGATTCGGCACTGTTCACGCGTTAGGCAGATTATTTGCTATACGGTGCATTTTAAGTTTTTAGTTTTAACTCTTTATTTGCTACAGTGTTTTTAGTTTTCAGTTTTCAGCAAAATAAACGGTATTTAAACAGACCCTAAATATATAGTAAAGTTCCCTTTCTCTAAGCCAATACAAACCAATTAATCAAACCTGGATTATGCCTCAATAGAATTTTTCAATTGATTCACATGATTCTTCATCAAATGACCATGTAGTATCTATTCATTCAATCTCATATTTTGAGGCATAGGATCCAAGTATTTTTTTTCACACATCTATATTTCTTCCATCACCAACCATAAAACATGCTTCCCATCTCAATGTCAGAAAAATAATTTAATTCTTTTTTTTTTGTATAAAATCATTTTTAATTCTTTATTTTTATTGAGTTTTCTGTGTCCTTTCGCTCCCACTCCCTAGTCGCCTCCACCGTCCCATTAATTGTTTATTTAAAAAACAAAATGAAGTGAAATAATATTGTAATTTCCTCTCCAATTTTTTCTAATTCCAAGTGGGTCATAATGCAATACTACAGAACACCCATGCTAATTTTTTTTCCCAACTGTTTCTACTTGGCTTTCCAGATGCAGCCATAACATATGGCCTGCTGAAAGGTAATTCTACCTTATAGTAAATAAAAGAAAAAGAAAGAAAAGGGAGCCACAAGAGAAAATATCTAAAAACACATTGCAAGAGCAGCTTGTCAAATTTTGTAGGCCATTGATCACAAATATGGACTCGGGAGAATAGTTGTGAGCAAGGTTGTCAAAATCGGAATCTTATGTAAGATCGTAGATTATAAAATTTTACCTATTTTCAGATTTTAAGTAAAAAACGGATTGATAATGACTTTAAATTATGAATTTATCCATAAAAAACAATAATTTGTGTCATATAATGTTAGATTTTTTTTAGAGGAGGCTGAGGGACAGCTTTGGCCTGTTGAATGTTTCTAAATATTTAGGTTTTTTTTGGTTTAAACATCAAACTTAAGTACTATAGGCTTTTTTGAGATTTTATGTTGACATAAGGGTAAATTTGGGACTTCAATTCATTATTGGGCTACTGAAAACCAGTTGGGCTCATGGGTTTAGTTCTTAGCCCAAACCAATCCCATAAAAAAAAAAAAAAAAAAAAAAGCCCCAAACCAAAAACACACATTTTTGTAGGATCGGTAGAATCTCATACAATCCTACAATCCTACCATTTTTACGATCCTACTTTGATTCTAAACTTTTTGGTGAGGTAAGATCACAAAATCATTCGATTCTACAATCCAAATCGCGATTTTGACAACCATGGTTGTGGGGAAAATAATGGGCTAGTGATAGTTGAACTTGTACAATGATTGAGCAATGTTCCCAGTGTTGTCATTTGATAGTCCAGCCTAAACTTGGGCTTAAGCTTAACTTGTTTGCTAAACAAACAAACATAAACAAGCTTTTTTTTTAGTAACTTCAAGTCAAGCCCAAGTTACTCAAAAACTTGTTTTTATTTAGTCTTACCCGAATGGTACCTTCTCCCGCCCCTTTAACATTTCAATCCCATGTTGAAGGTTTAAACCCTCCTAAAAAATTAAAACAAAAGACAAAAAACTCAAGCACCAACAAGTTCACATGGATAGTCATGCTGGCTATTTCTAGAATCTCTAGATGACTTATATCGCATTAGTTAGGGTAGGTCTCACCGCACCTGTTATCAGTCAAAACAAAGATGATTTCTTTAGAGTCAGATGAAGGACAAAAAAGCTATTACAACATTTCGATCCAAATATGGTGTTCTTTGCTTTCAATTCAGAAAGAGTTCTTGTGCTGATAATTAATTGTACAAACACACCATGCAACATCACATTGTAGGAAACAAACTTCGGACATGCATGAAGAAGTGGTCACTAGAAATTTATTTCCTCATATTAAAACTTTGACCACACAGGCTATAGTTACCAATGCAATTTGAGTTCAAGTTGATAAGCATCTGTTTATATTATGATGAATGTTGAAGATGCTTCAGAGTCTCATAAACAGCTGAAAAATCAAGGTCCCCCAACCCCATGCTTTTGGCCTTCTTGAAAGCCTACAGAAGATATAAACATCAAGTTTTTAGTTCTAATAATCAATTAGGTTCCAGTTATACCTAAAACCTGGATCCCCATATCAAACACCTGAAGTACTTAAATATGTCATACTTTTTACATAATCGCAAAATGCCAGAGCTTTTCTGTTCATAATACAAGAATCATCAATATTGATATAAACAGGAGAGACCTTAACAAGTTCTGCATTCCACAACTGATGCATCAAGTATTGTGACTTCCACAAAATTATCAGGCCAACTCCAATATTTAAATCATTTTTTTCTCTAACTAAAATAAGCAAAGAGAATAAGACCATGTAACCTAGAAAATGAAATGAGTTGGTTTGGGAGGAAACACCATCCCAAACCAAAACCTGTTTTAGATGTTGATTCCAAAACTCTATCCTAAATTCATGTCAAATTTAAGAAATGAACCAAAACTCACCCTATTGATACTAAGAAACCTGAAACCCAAGCATCTTAACCGAATAAATAAACCTAATTGTCACTCATCAACATATCAGAAAAAGGAGGGAGAGAAAGGTCAGACACCTCAAAGTAAGGACTTCTTACTCCTATGATCAAACCCCTCACACCCTTCCTACATACCTGAAAACCCAAGAATCAACTATCCAGCCTGATAAAACAACCTCATTCGCTAATCATCAACAAACACACATCCATACACACACACGTATCAAATGAAGGTTGTCTTAGTTATGATCTGTTAACAACCAAAATCAATTTCACAACATAAATATAGATACTGACCAATTCTTAAATAAATGGAAGCAATATGAAACAGTAAGGAAAAAGGGAGAGAAATCTAAGATCAAGAGACATATCAATTAGTAGCAAGAACCATGGTCATCAATAGTAAAAGCATAATAGTACAAGGGGATGAGAATCCTAATAAATATTAATTTCTTCTTCTTTTTTGGATAAATCCTGATAGTATATTACTTTTCATCCTACTGAATGTAGGAATTTTAACAAGCAAAGCCACACCTAGGCTTCAATCTCTTTGCTTGATATCAATCCTTGGAGATACCATAGCATCGGTTTTTTGTATTGTCCTTTAAATGTGTACAATCTATCATTATCCACATTTTATTTTTCATTGGTAAGTTTCACTTGGTGAGCCTTGAACCCATTCTTATGCAAGGAGGAAGGGTCATTTGAGCTAGAGCTCATTGGCAATCTATCATTAACGACAATAGGTGGTACATTTTTTTTTTATGAATAATAAAATTGTATTAAGAAAAATTTGCCCCAGTACACTAGAGATATAGAGATATACAAAGAGAACAAAACAGTCCAAAAAAAAACAATTATCAATGAAAGTAAGCAAATTATAAAATTGAATGAGTGGAGAACACAGCAATCCACTCATACGAAGAACGCAGAAGGAACAATTTCAACTCCATTGAAGGCCTCTCAAAACCCTCAAATGCTCTACAATTATGCTCCCTCCAAACAATCCACATCAGGGACAAGGGCACTGCACACCAAACAGTGCCACACCTCGTCTAACAAAACTCCCCTTCCAGCAAGCTAAGACCTCAATGATGTGAGAAGGCATAACCCACTGAACCCTGAATAAACAGAAAACCAGGGACCACAATTCCCTAGCAGCACACCTTATTAGTAGCTTCTGTGTAATAGGGTAAATGTGGTAAAGATGGAAATGGAACTAATTCACGAGAACCAGGGACAACATCTACCAAGAACATACAAAACACATCACCTCCGTCTATTCTCTTCTATTTCTCCCGTCCCTTCTACATCATATTCCCTAAATGTTTTCATCTTTTTTATCTCTTGATTTCTAACTGCCTACTATTACTAGCAATTCAAAAGAAATAAACTCCATAATTTTTATTTTGGTGTTTGAAGGAAATTTAGTTTTTAAAAGATAAAAATTTTAATATTTCTTAATTAAATTTCTTTTTTTTTTTTTATAGGTAATAAGGGTATTATTAAACAAACTGTAAAACAGAAGAAAGCAAATACAAGGTGTTCATGATGGTGAACACAAGGAAATGCAACAAACAAACAAACAGCAACAAACAACAAGAAAAAACTTAAAGTGCAATACTAAGAGAAGAAATAAACTCCAAGATAGTGGAACAATCCGAGAAGCCCCAACACCTGGCATAGAGCTTGTAATTGAGCCAAGGATTTCTCGGTATCCTCAAAAGAGCGCCGATTTCTTTCCGTCCAAACAATCCACATCAAATAGCCAGGAACCATGTTCCAAATGTCTGAATTAAATTTTCCCAGCCAATAGCTCCAACAATACACCAAGCTTTCCACAGAGCCTAGCATGACCCATTGGGTCCCAAAGATCTAAAACATATTATCCCACAGAAAGTGAGCTACAGGACAATGGAGGAGGAGATGATCCACAGTTTCCTCATTCCGATGGCACATACAACACCAATTCACCAAAATGCGCCCCCTAAGCATAAGATTATCCAATGTAAGGATCTGCCCATGAACCGCTGTCCACACAAAGAATGCCACCCTCTTAGGGATCTTAGCTTTCCAAACACCCTTCCATGGAAAATTGGAGGCAGCTTCACCCCTCATGTTATGGTAATAGGAACGGGTCTCAAACTTGCCATTCCCATTGAAACACCAATGAGAAGTGTCACTCCCACCACCCCTAGGGATCCGAGATTGAATGAACTCAAGGAAAGAGAAGGCAGCCTCTAATTCCCTTTCATGAAAATCCCTATGAAATCTCAAATTCCAAATTCTATCATTTCCACCCTCCTGGAAGCATAATACATCAGAAATGCAAGCTTCCTTTTCATTAGAACACACATACAACTGAGGATAGAGCCTTTTAAGTGAGTTATCTCCCACCCACTTATCATGCCAAAAAAGAATACGAGTGCCATCACCCACCACTAGGGCCACATGTTTGGAGAAATTCTCCCAACCATCATGAATACCACGCCACAAACCACATCCATGGGCCCTTCTACATATTTTAGTAGTCCACCCCCCTTGACCCTCTCCATATTTAGTTGCAATAACCCTCCTCCAAAGATGAGTGTCTTCTCGTCCAAACCTCCATAACCATTTTCCTAACAAGGCTTTATTAAATGCACTAACTTCCTGATCCCCAAAACCCCATATCTATCGGTAAACACACCTTCTCCCAAGCCACCAAAGGATATTTGAAACACTCCTCTGAAGATCCCCATAAAAAATTTCTCTGAATACGCTCCAATCTATCAGCCACAGCTACAGGGATGACAAATAATGATAGATAGTACGTAGGAAGGCTAGAAAGAGTACACTTCAACAAGGTAAGTCTACCCCCCTTTGATAAATAAAGACGCTTCCAACCTGAGAGTTTCTTCTCCATCCTTTCCAATATAGGATTCCACACAGATGCTGTTTTGTATGCTGTTTTGTAGCCAAAGCATCTATATTTCCAACCTCCCCAACCGGAACAATCTCACTCTTCCCCACATTAACTTTCAAACCAGTAAATGCTTGGAAGCAATACAAAGCCAGCCTAATGGACAACACCTGATCTCTAGAATCATCACAAAACAATATGGTATCATCTGCAAACAGCAAGTGTGAAATGCGTACCCCTATAGAGTTAGTTGGCCCCATATGAAAGCCACAAAGCAAACCACAATCCTCAGTTTTCTTCAAAATCCTACTTAGTACTTCCATAATTAAAAGAAAAAGAAGAGGGGACATCGAATCACCTTGTCTCAACCCACGAGAGCTTCCAAAAAAGCCAACCGGAGAACCATTCACAATAATAGAGAAGCGAACAGTGGTTATACAAGCCTTAATCCACCCCCTCCACTTCACCCCAAAACCCATCCTATCCAACAAATACAACAATGCATCCCAATTCACATGGTCATAGGCTTTCTCAATGTCCAATTTGCAAAACACCCCAGGGACCTGACTCTTCAATCTGCTATCTAGGCACTCATTAGCAATAAGCACTGAATCCAAAATTTTTCTCCCACCAACAAAAGCATTTTGAGACTCAGAGATGAGACTATTTAGCACAACCCTCAGTTTATTTGCCAACACCTTAGACAGCAGCTTGTACACACTCCCTACCAAACTATAGGCCGAAAATCCTTAACATCAATTGCATTATTTTTCTTGGGAATTAGAGAGAGAAACGAGGCATTTAAAGACCGTTCAAACACTGAATACCTGTGAAAGTGCTCAAAAACAGCCATGACATCCACCTCCACCACACTCCAACATTTTTGAAAAAAAAACCATGGTGAAGCCATCTGGCCCAGGAGCTTTATCCCCCTCCATCTCCGTCAAAACCTGGATAACCTCTTCTTTAGAGAACTCCCTCTCCAATGACAACCTTTCATCCTCTCTAATGCAAGCAAAATCCAATCCATCCACAGTTGGACGCCACAAAATTGTCTCTGTGTAGAGATTTTGATAGAACTGAACCACCTGAGATTGTACAGCAGAACCATCCTCATATAAGACACCATCTACTTCAATGCTTTTAATGTGATTAGCTCTTCTATGAGAGTTCGCTAATCTATGAAAGAACCGAGAGTTATTATCTCCCTCCTTCACATACAGAGCACGAGACTTTTGTCTCCAAAAAGTCTCTTCTAAAGCGGCTAAAGCTGCAACATCACCTTTAACCTGTGATCGGCGGCATTCTTCCGCATTTGAGAGGCCCAACAATTCTTCCTTAGCATCTAGGCCCAATAATTCAAACAGCAAACACTTCTTACTAAATGCCAAATCTCCAAATTCCTCCTTATTCCACTTTTTAAGGTCTTCTTTAAGAGCCTTTAAATTCTGAGCTAAAACAAAACTAGGGGAACCCATAAAGCTATATCCCTCCCACCAATAATTAACTCTCTCAACAAAACCCTCAACTTTGAGCCACATATTCTCAAACTTAAAGCACAGCGACCCCTACCAACTCCACCAGCTTCCACCAAAAGCAGACAATGATAAAAAAAAAACACGAGGGAGCACCCTTTGAGACACATTCCCGAAATGATCCACCCAATCCACAGAAACTAGAGTCCTGTCAATACGTGACATAGCTTTTGGCTCAGCATCTCTAAACCAAGTGAAAGCAGCCCCATCCAATGGTAGATCCACTAGATAATTACTCTCAATAAAGTCCAAGAATGCAAACATGGCTGGGCTAAAAGACACACAACCAAGCCTCTCACATGGGAATCTGATAATGTTAAAGTCACCAAATAAAAAACAAGCTGTGTTCCACCTGACACGTATCCTGGACAGCTCCTCCCACAAAGCAGCCCTATGATGATCAGCATTGGGACCATATAGATCAGTGCAGACCCATTCAAAACCGTCCAAAATTCCCCTAAAAAGAACACTAATAGAGAACTGAGCAACAGATACATCAATTTTCTCGACCACCCGTTTATCCCAAATCAGCAAAACCCCCCCAGAAGATTGAACCGCGTCCAGTACAGCCCAATCAATGAATGGACTACCCCATAAGCTCCGCACAAGAGCAGAATTTAAAGAAAGTTTAGTTTCCTGCAAACAAACAACATCACATCTCCATTCCTTCAAAAGATTCTTACAAACCTCCCTCTTTTGGGGGTTATTTAACCCCTTAACATTCCAAGAAAGAAGTCTTAAGGACATTTATAACAACCAATAGCCCCTAAACCAGACGACAAACCTCTGTTCCGAGAGAAAGTCCCATCATAATTTACAGTAGATATCCCTCGAGAGGAGGATCGAGGGATGATTCCGGGTCGCCGGTGACTGCATCGGTGCCGGAATCAGAGGGAGTTAACCCCGATGATGTGGCGAGGGCGTCGGTGGTGTCCAAACCTGGGTTTTCCAGCGTGGTGGTGACCTATCGGAGGAAGAGGGATGAGACCCATACTCCGACAGCTGGGGATTTGAGGGTAGGGATGACGGCAAGGCCACCCGGGGCAGCAGCGGAGGCTCCGATGGTGGTTCCTAAGGCTCCGATGAAGGCTAAACTCCATTCTTGCCCAGTTGCGGAGCTTCTCGCCCCTATCTCGGTGGCTTCCCATCCTGATCAGGAGGTTGAGAGGCAGTTTGGGGATGACCCGAGGTACACGTTGGACTCAAACAGTCCTAGGCAGCTCGAAGGATTGGATAAAGGCTCACACCTGGCGGTGCTGCCGCCAGAGAACACATCAGTAAGTAGTTATCCTCTCCATCGTCATCAGTGGAAGGTGTCGAATCAGTTTTCTCCATTGAATATTTTGGGTAGGGAGGGGGACCCTTGGTCTAAGGAGGTGGAGGAAGTATTTACGGAAGTACCAAGCTTAAGTGATAAAGAGGGGTGTGAGCTTCTATCTCTTCCTTGGGGGCGTAGAGGGGCTAACACCAGAGATTCGGGTAATGGGGAGAACATCAGTAGTCCACTAGAGTGTGTTCCGTTGTCTTGTTGGGTCCCTAGGGTAGCTGAAGATTTGGTGTTGAGTACGGTGGCTGAGGAAGGTGAGATTGTTGCTTCAAAGGTGGAACACTCAAAATGGGTGTCTACTATGATGAAGAGCTTTTGCAAAATGGTGGGCTTTCCTATAGTAAAACATGAAGCTCAATGTGTGGCTTTATTTCGTTTATTAGAACAGGAGTGTCTTGAGGTAGTCAATGATGGGTGTAATCGGCAGAAAGGTCCCTCCTAGGTTGGCGTTATTTTCATAGTTTGCTGCTTTGGGTGAGATTTGATAATCTTTGAAAGCGGAGAATTATTGTGATAGACTGGTGTCAAATATGAAAACGGAGTGGGAATTGGTGGATCATCTTCTTCATTGCCCTATAGCATATGAGCTATGGACAATGGCGTTTAGATTGTTTGGAAGCCATTGGGTTATGCCGCAAAGGGTCATTTAGTTGTTAGCTTCATGGCAGGGCAACTTCAGCCAGCATCACAAAATGGCTATTTCAAGATTTGTGCCGCATTGCATAATGTGGTGTATTTAGCGAGAATGGAATGCTATAAATTTTTACTATACTTGAGATTAAGTCTTTTTCTTTCTTTCCTCTTTTGCTTGAGTGGAGTTAGCTTTACAAACATATTCATGTTCTTCTCTTCCAAATTTGATTGACCATTGTAATTTGGGATCTAGATTGTATTGCTCCCATAGTACATTCCCTGTGCACTTGGGTCTGTTTTGATTTCAATAAAAATTTTATTACTTATAAAATATAATATATATATATATATATAAATATATATATCTCTTAATTATATGACAGAACTAATACTAATCTCTGCATATCCAATAGAACTGCAACCAGAAGAATCATGTATCCTGAAGTGCTCTGAGTCACACCAAACAAACCCAGATCTCTATATTTTGATTATCATTGTTTTGCATAGCGTCATTTTGTTCATCTAGATCAAAACCAAATCCACCACCATTTTCAATATATCCTCAGACCACTTTAGATCCTGCCACTAACCTGCAGCAGACTTACCAGACTAGAGTTCCTTTTTATGGATAACTTAGACTAAAGTTTGGAACTACACAATGTATTACCTAGCTCGGACATTTTTTATTTATTTTTGGGTGCAAAACTCAGAGAGTTATAAAGAAGAAAATATATAGAAATGCAGAAGGTAAAGAATCATAAAAGAAAATTGTGAGTTAGAAGACACAATTAGAATATTAATTCTGAACCAAAATTAATTGCCAGGATTTTCATTCACAGTGTAATTAAACTGGTTCTGAATGTTCATAAAGTATTTGTACTCTATTACAAACTTTATTTCATCTTGTAATTAAAACTGGGTGAATGAGCGTACAATGCACATGCTAAGTAAAATTCACATGTAAAATAAAGAAATATTTTCACAAATGTCATTTAAAATGAACAATAAAATAGTGAAGTTATATGAGGGAAGCATATCATGTAGGACCTAGTTTTTTGTCAAAACTAAAAATTATGGTAGATAATTAAACCTCTTTTTAATTTTTTTTCAAACTTTTAGTAATAGGATTTTAACTGAAATAGTAATTTAAACTTCTTGGAACTTTGGTAATAGGGTTTCACCTAAAGTAGAATTAGCTACACAATTTTAAATTTTACACTTTTGTTAGTCGGGATTAAAAGTTTTATGTAAAATAATGGGCAAAAAAAACTGTCCACATCGCATAAAGGGGAAAAAAAAAATTAAATAAAAATGGAGAGGGCATCCACTCTGCACAAATAAATGACGTATGGCACAACTTAGAGCATCATACCAACTGATATCTTACATTAACAAAACTGCTTCTGCATATGTTTGCACAAAGGAAAGAAAGACAATAGAAGAGTATAACCTCATTGGCTGCAGCTGCAACTGGCATTGATACTGCAATTGCATCACCTTGTGCAAGAGCCAACCTCATATCCTTTTGCTGATGTTTCAACGGAAAAGCAGGGGAGTAATTGTTCTGGATCATAGTGGGTCCTTTCAACTTGAACATTGGGTTAGCAATTGCACCCAGATCCTGCCAGAAAATAACTTGTGAAGAATCAACTCCAATACCATATGTCAACAAAAAAATTTCTTGGTCATTATCATACCAATACATCAAGAAGAGTCTTAGAGTCCAGTCCACTTCTGTCGGCCAGTACAAGTCCCTCTGAAAATGCATTCATCATACTGAAAAGGAGAAAACATCATAAAAAGTAGTCAACTACCGTATAAAGGCCCACACATACCACAAGAAACTCAAGGAGAAGCAAGCTCAAATGCAAAGTGGAATCTTGACATTAGGTTTAACTTCCACGTAGGGCCTAATTGAGATCCCCCCAGAAGCTACCCTAGTTAGTGTTACGTCTTACTTTTTAGGTTTCTTGGCATCAAGGAGTAGCTGGTTTAGTACCTTCAATCCTCTCATGATTAATATTCTATTATTTAACAATTCTTATAATTAGTAAATTTTCAAGAGACTAGCTTGGTTCCATGTTGTACTTAACATTTCTAATAATTCATATTTTATAAATAACAAGTCTAATAATTCATAATAGACAGTCTTTCAAAAATTTCCTTAAGACTATTAATAAGAATAAACTAATTATGATAATACAAAATACATTTATTTCCCAATCCATTCTTGATTGATAAATTACCAAATTATTTATAAGAATAAAAAAATACATTTATTTCTAAAATATTATATTAATTGATGGATATAATTACATTTATTTTGAAACCCACACAGACAAGCAAAGAAATCATTCACCAGATGCTATTAAATAAAGACTTGCTTGCATTAGGCGAAGATATACTATAGAGAACAAAGAGATGTTGATAATTTACATATAAAAGTGACTGCAAAAATTATATTAGTTCCAATCCATACTCTAATATTTAAGTTAGAAATACAGAACGATCACTTGATTGTTTACCTGTGCAAGTTAAAAGGGAAGTTGAGGCATGAACAAGAGTTCAACATCTCTATGGCAGAAGGATACTAAAAGTTGTTTTCGGAACTAGTATTATATAATTTGTGTTATTTTCTTTATTTGAAAGTTTAACAAGACTTGGGAATATCCATGTAGCCTTTGTCCCAGAAGTCTGGTATATTTGAGACCCTTTCTTTTTATATGAAAGGCTTACGTAAATTTAATTAATAAATAATTATAATAATAAATATTTTCTATCCACCATGATTATTAGGGTCACCTATTGTTTATGCTTTCTTAAGTGTCATGGGTATATCTGTAATTTCAGAATTTGTTGGACAATGGACATGAGCTGTACTTGTGGCCCATTTCATATTTCAGTCAAGGTTTGTTATTGGGTAGTTACATTTTAGTAGATTTAAAACCTAGTTTGTTCCACACCTTCTAATTAGGACTCCCATTCTGTATGTGGACATAAAGTTTGAGGCTTCAAAATCATAATGTGGTGACATCTATTTAGATTTACATCACAAAAACCTTTCTTCCACAATCCAAAAGCTTTTGCCTTTTTTTCTTTCCTTTGATTAGTATTTGAGCCTCACTTTTATCAGCCTAAACACTTGAACCCCAACTATTATTCTCAGGTGCCTTTATAGCCCACCATAGCAGCCACCCAGAATTTGGGTTTTCTTGCTTGTTTCAACTCCAACCAGTACCTGTTTCTTTGTACTTTAGAAATCTTGGATTTCCTCTAATTTTCCTAACCTTTTCATTCTTGAAACTTTAACTATAGCATCCCAAAAGCCCTACAGTTCTTGCAGCCAGAAAATCCTGCAACACAATTTCTGTTTCCTACAACCCTTCCTATGTAGCACGGATACGGACATGATACGTAGTACGACATGATACATAGTATGGTGACATGGAATTTCTTGAAAAACCAGGATAATACGTCGAGGATACGACAATTAATTAATTAACATTTATTTTTAGGTATATATATTTTATATTTGGAATAAGTCATGTTTATTTTGGATTTAAAAAGTATGTAAAGACAAAAAATGTTGTTTAAAGTACAAACAACTTTTTTTTTTTTTTTTGATAGGTGTTTAAAGTACAAACAACAGAGTTCAAATAAACAACATTCAACATCAAAATAGAACAATTGAATTAAAAAAAGATTTTTTCTTCCTGAGTGCGTACTTGACACATTTGTGTCCATGTCAGATACATGTCTGACACAAGTACTAGCAATTTTGCAGTGTCTGTGCTTCCCAGAATCCTTCAAGAGTCATTGTTTCTAGTCCAACTTGAACCTCAAACCCTGTAATTCTGTTTCCCAGCAGCCTTAGACCATTAAAGCTTCAATCTCATTGTCTAGCCTTTCCCCCAATTAAACCTAACAGTTCTAACTTTGTTTCTGTCCAATCTAGACTTCAACATTAAGGAGGAAGTGCTTAACTATAGCATGTCGACTCACAGTAGGTGGATGGATTCCTCTCTAGTTTTTGTTTTTCTTTGCAAGGGTTAAACTCTCCTTAGGACACAACATTTCAGAGTCCTTATACCATACAATAAATCTAAAAACATGTGTAAGTTTAAGCAACGCATGAAGTTCTTGCTGTAGTAAAAATAAGGTAACAGTGTCTACAATCTGATACGTTTCAAGGGTACTCTTTTACATTTCAAGAAGCTTACTTCCCCCTTTTCTTTTTCTTTAGGCCCTAGCATCTGAAGTTAATTACGTATAGGATATTATAAGCTGGTATGCTTTGCAGCCAAGTCATGTTTAAAAAATTAAAAAAAAAATTCCAAAAATACAATAAAAAATACATACAATAAATCTAAGTGTGCAAAACTACTTATCGCCAAACAAATCGAACTGTGACTGGGTGTCATATTCTAATTCTTGAACATCTTTGTCTAACCCCCTCCTGATTCAAAACCTACACTCAGTATTTGGACTCAAAACCTACACTTAGTATTTGGACTATTGTCTGTGCAAGAAGTATCCATTTTCCTTCTTCTATTCTAGGTCAGATGAGCAAAAAAACAACCACTACCTGCCCATTATCATGTTGACAACAAGTTTCATCTTTGCTCCATTTCCAACCTGCCCTAGGAAGAAAGATTTCTTTCCCAAGACATCAAAAAATGGGATTGCTTCCTCATACAATGCCTGCATTTACAAACAGTGATATGATGAAATTAACAGTAAAATAGAAAAAATTAATGTGTACAGCAATAAAGGAAACGTGGTCTCTTATCATTTTGACAATGAATAAAGAAAAATATTTCAGCCTTTTTATTGTTTATTGGTGGGATGTGATGCATCACTCTCAATTGTAATGCCCAAAAAACCTAGTGTAATGCTAGATTTAACTATTTTTCTTTCGCCTTAAGTAACCCTTTCCTCTCTGTATTCTCTATTTACTATCTGATTTCTGTGCTCCAGCCCTCTGTTTAAATTATATCAGCCACACACTAATTTACCAACTCCCCCAAAATGCAAGCTAAAACCTAACCTTTTGCATATCTACATTAGATTGTATTAGATTTTACTAAATCAGCCCCAAAATTCTAATGTTCGAAACTGAGAAAATCCTGCACATCAAATTTGGTTAGGAAGTTCTTTGTCCTACATCACTGGCTTTAAGAGTGCAGTTCTTAATAGAAATTGGACCGGTTGCTACAAGCAGAGTATTGTAAAACCAGGGTAAAGGTGATAGTTCTGAATAAACCTAAATGGAGCAACACTAAACTAAAGTCATAATATGCTCATCCTGCCTTTTATACCCACACATAAGAACATTCATGTGGAAAAATTGAAAATAAAAAGTCAATTGCAGTCACAGGACTAAGTTACTTTAAGCCAAATGTTTTTGTCAAAAGAGGCATTATTTTTAGACATGACAACCATTAAGGAAACTTAATAATTTCTTCCTAATGATTTTAATGGATCATAAATATTTGGAAGAAATATTCTGGTATAATTTCTTTGGCATTTCTTATAAATTATAATTGAATGTTTTCTTTATAAGCTTTCAAAGTAGTGTATATAGGTGACATGAGGAAGCTAGTTTCATTATTTTAAACATTTAAGTTTCATTTCAATTTTGGTGGATTGTCTATCCTCTTGCATATACTTCTCCTAGAGTACAAAGTATTAGAAGATGACTCCAGTATGTAGACATTACACCTTTAAAAACAAGATAGATGATAGATAGATAGATATATATATATATATATATATAATTTTCCAGTTTACCAGATCTTTAGCAAGCACCATAGACTTGTGTATATGAATTTTTACCTTCTCCCCAGCAGCAAGGATTACCAGCTGACCATCTTCGGCCGGCTTTTTGCTACCTGAAACAGGAGCTTCAAGGAAGTGACCACCCCTTGATGTAATTGCCTGTAAAATATTATTGGGCATTTAGGAATCTAAAAAAGATAATACAGTAATTATTTATTTATGGATCAGATGTGAAAACACAATTTGTTAAGCTGAATAAAGCCATGGAAGAATGATAAAAAGGAAAATGGAGCTCTCACCTCACTGATCTTTGAAGAAGTATCAACGTCAACAGTAGACATGTCAATGTAACCTTTTCCACTGACAACTTGCTCAAGAACCCCATCTGTGTCAAAAACCACCTTAAAAAAAAAAAAAAAAAAAAAAAAAAAAAAAGCACCAGTGATATTATGTTAATGGCCTTATTAACTGTAGGCAGCAGAGAAGAAAGAAGCATAAAATAAAACCAACCGAAAGAGCAGCTGATGGATCAGATAACATTGCAATGGTGTACTTGCACTTCTTGACTACAGCTGCTGGGGTTTCTCCAACAGAAGCACCAATCTTCACCAGCTCATCACACTGCAAAAAACAAAATTCATAAATTGCAATCTGAGTAATTAATAGAGAGAGTAGTAGTTGTTTTACCTTAGAGAGGGTTCTGTTCCAAACAGTGAGCTTAAAGCCTTTTCGTAAGAGATTGGTGGCCATGGCCTTCCCCATTATACCCAGACCCAAGAACCCTACTTCCATTGCCATCTCTTCTTCTTCTTCTTCTTCTTTTTTTTCTTTTATTGTAAGTTTTAAGGGTGTCCATACATAAATATATATTATATATATATATTAAGAGATTTACTTGATGTTTTTAAAAATACCCTTAAATTAATTAACCAATAATTTAAAAATTGGGATAAAATAGTAAATTGAAAAAAGAAAGTTAGTTATTGCTTTTCTTTACTGTCAAAAATATCTCTACCTATCTTAAAAATTGGGTTAAAATAGTAAATTGACAAAAATAATAAATTCTTATTTCTACGTTGAAATGCCTTTCTGTTTCTAATAAACTCCTACTTTTACGTTGATTTAAATTCCTACTTCTACTCACTAACTCCCTACAAAACAAGATTACTCTTTTGTTAGTTTTAAAACTCCTCCAATATACAAAACTCACCGTATTCTTTTTTTTTTTTTTTTTGGTGATTGGAAAAAGTAGAAATCTCAAATTATAATAAATGCAAATTATTAATCTTTACTCAAAAAATAGAAGAGCCTCTAAAAACGTGCGTGAGCGCGTGCTCAGAGGCTAGTATGTATTAAGAGGATTCAGAAAGTTAATTATTGCTTTTTTTCCTGTCAAAAATACCCCTAAATTAATTAACCAACAACTTAAAAATGTGGTTAAAATAATAAATTGGCAAAAGAAAGTTAATTATTGCTTTTTTTACTGTCAAAAATACCTTTACCTAAAACTTAAAAATGGAGTTAAAATAGTAAATTGACAAAAATAATAAATTCCTACTTTTACGTTGAAATGTCTTTCTACTTCTAATAAATTCATACTTTTACGTTAATTTAAATTCCTACTTCTACTCTCTAACTCTCTACAAAATAGAAACACTGTTTTGTTAGTTTTAAAACTCCTTAAATCTACAAAACTCACCCTATGTATTTTTTTTTTTTTTTTTTTTTGTGATTAGAAAAAGTAGAAATCTCAAATTATAATAAATGCAAATTATTAATTTTTACCCAAAAAATAGAAAAGCCTCTGAGCATGCGCGTGAGCGCGTGCCCAGAAGCTAGTATATATATATATATATATATATATTCCCACTCTAGGAGAAAGTAAAGTATATACTCCGTGTGTGTATATATATATATATATATATTTGATGTATGTATTCGTTGTAAACATGGTGGGTAATGGGTTGGATTGCTATTATGGCAATGTTTATATATATATATATATAAATAAATATATATTTTTATATTAATAAACAAATAATAATAATAAAATCACCATCACTATTTTTTTTTTTTTTTTGAACACCACCACTAAATAACTACTATATCATAATTCCATCACTTATTACCTCACCAACGTTACAATAACAACGTTACTATCATAATTCTCCATCCTAATCCTCGTTTTTAACAATAACAAATGTTTTTATAACTATGTTGTCTCTTTCAACTCTCAACTCTTGTTGTGGCCAACTAAATTTCAATAATTTAATTTTTGCTCTCTGTTTGTTTTGGTAATTATATATTCTAGAAAATGAGTCATATTTTAAAAAGTATTTTCTATAAAACTATATTATTTTTCTATATTTGATAGCAATCTTAAATGAATTGAGAAATAATTTCTAAACTTTTCTTATTTAGTTTGATGTGAGATAAAATTATTTTTCAAAAAAAAATTAATGGAAAACAATTTCTAAAAATAAGACATACTTTTTCAATCGACCAAAGATAGTTTTCTATTGACTTTTTTTTTTTAATAATACCAAACCCTGAAAAACATGAAAAGTTTTATTTACACAAAGCTTTCCATCAAAATAAACAGTAATAATAAAATAATAATTGTGGGGACGAAGACCCAAAATCATATATATTAGGCTTTGGGCTTGGTCCAAGGACGCCCATGATCCGGGTAGTGGCGCATTTATTAGGTATTCTATTTTAAAAGTCTCATAAGTGGGAAATATAAAGAAAGTTAATTTGAGGACGATTTTATCGTCGGACGTAAAAAGTACAACACAAATAGATATCCCCACAGGTGAAGTGATCTTCCAAGAAACTCCAGTGGTGGGGATGTGCCTCGTGAACATACGGGAAGGAAAGAAATCTAGAAATATCTGAAAAAAAGCTGCTACCACCGCATTAAATGCATTACAGCTACTTTTTTTACCGCATTTATGTGGAGAGGGCCTCTGAACAGTGCCACTGAAGCTACTACGAATCACACAAGGGAGAAAGAAGGTGTTTGATGAGACAAGTACTCAAGTAATGTCCTAGATGATCAACAAGTGGATGGTGAAGATAGCCAAAGAGGAGCTATATAATGTAAAAGATCTTCCCTGCAAAAGGAGAGAGACATTTGATGATTGGAAAACTTTATTGGTATTGAATTGAATCTCCTCGGACTGGGCCGAGAGCAAATTTATCCAATACTATTTCATTTTTCTTCTTCTTGTTACCTTTTAACCTGGTCTTAAGTTCATATTAAACGTTGTCTTTTTCATTAAAACATGATTCTTTAACTCACTCTCTACAAATTTATTGTATTGGGCTTATTGGACCAAGTTCATCCATACGTTGGGCTTGAATCGTAAATCGTGACCCTACAATAATGATGTTTGAAATCAAATTAAACTTTCATTTTATTTATTTATCTTTAAATTATTGCTGTTATTTTTGTCTCTAATTAGAGAGTTTTTTTTTTTTTTTTTTTTTTATATAAGATAGAAATTCTACTCTAACGTAATCTAAGTATATATGTGTGTGAAACTCCTTCCTGGAGATTTGTACACCGGCCCTTACCCCCCACACCCCACACCTCACAAATATTTAAACTTGTGAAGTGACCATCACACCAAGGGTGTACAGTAGTAATTAAAGAGTTGTACAATTTGACGGTCTCAAATAACATCTTGAGAAAGATAATTAAAAATAAAGTGATAGAATTTAAAAATAAGCTGATCAGAATATTATATTATTGAATTTTGAATAAATGCTTATTTGATTGGGTGAATGAATGCTTATCTGATTGGTTGAGACTATGCTTGTGTCGTTAAGTGGATGTGTTCCACGTCATTCCTTTGATCTGAACTCTCAACCTTTTTGGTTATATTCTGCCGTTTATTCTAAAAAAAAAAAAAAAACCTTTTTGGTTTTATTATTGGCTTCCCATTACTTTGTGAAATCCTCTTTCTGTTTCTCTGCTACAATATCATATGCTACTATATGAGTTGTTTTTGCACCAATTTGTACCGTCCACGTTGTACTCTTCACCTTTGGATATTGATCAGTTTGACTCTGATAAAACTTATAATATATGTATAAATAGTTATTATAACCAAATAAGTAATTATTATAACGAATGGAATAAATTGCATTAGTATAACAACCCTTAAATATAAAATTATAAAACATCAATACAAAATTATCTTCTAACATACCAATTGTGCTATAATGTCATTTGTAGTTACATGTATCAAACTATTTGCATATGAATTTTGTATCTAATGGATTTGCAATATAAGTTATTTGTAGTATTGTTAACAATTATATTAATAAAAAAAATGTTAGAAGTAGTTTTTACCTTTGAAAAATTGTTGAATACTTCTTTAAACACTGTGTTTAGTGTATCTTTGTTCTTCTTTGTCATTATTCTTTATTAAAATCTTTAGACAAAGCAACATACAATTGGCCACTTTTAGCAGATAAAAACCTTTGTTATAATTTTTGCTGGTTTTATACATAAACTTATATAATACATAATTTATTTGAGAAACAAAAAGTAAATGAAAATATTGTAGATGTTCTCTAATCGTCTAACATTTCTATTTGAGCTTCTACCTTCTCTCTTTTTTATTTCCCTACAAAACCAAAAAAAAAAAAAAAAAAAACAAAAGTTATATGCTTGTTAAGGAAAATAAAGATTGTGTGAAGTTTTAAGAAGAACCGAATAATTTTCATTTGTGCAATTGTACTTACTTCTTCACAATTTTTTTTTTTTTTTACTTCAACGCAGATTGTTTCTTCGGGTACTTCATTTTCATTCTCAGTCCCTCTTTTTGTTGTTTCCTATAATCAATCTGATGCAATATGTCATTATGTATTTGAAAGCTCAAATAGTGTAAAACACTATAGCTTGTTTAGACTCCCAATTTTAAATTACGGCTTAATTGCTTTTACTCTAACTTATCTAAGTGCAGAACAAGAGTGAATGATACGCAATAACCGGAACTACTCTCTAAGCCATAACCACAAGTAAGCAATAACAAATATAAAGCTTAAAGAGTGAGGTAGGAAAAATGCAAACACAAGATAACACCGAAACGTGTTATCGAATAGGAAACTGAAGTACTTGGCGAAAAACCTCTCTGTGGCCCTCCAAGCCGAAATCGATCCACTAGTGAATAAAGTTGGAATACACGAATATCAAAAAGACCCTCCAAGTCTAATATACCCAATGTACTTTAACCCTCCAAGTTCCAGCTACCAACGGGCATCACGGAGCCATGTCTTCACTAATTATCCGGATCCCGCAATTAGCTCCAAATTGCATTTGCCAATCAATGGCTTCTTCCAATGCTTCTTATATGCACCAAAACTTCTCTCAACACTCAGATTGGGTGAGGTAAGTGTTTGGGTTAAGAACCTTTCAAAGATGTGTAAATGGAGAGGTAGGAATAGAGGATAACTTAAGAGATATGATGTAGATGATTGTGGGTTTACAATCTCTAAGTCTCAAGTGTATAGTTAGGATTTTCTCTCTCAAAAGTTCCTTGGAAAAACTCCTTACAATTTCATAGGTAATGTGGCTTATATAGTGTTGGTAAAGGAATGAGAAAAGGCACACTTAAAAAGTTCAAGCAGTGAGTTTCGCAGGTCACTCGCGACTTTGCCTGGGTCGCGAAGTGACTCGCGAAATCCAGCCTAGCATGAGACTGTTCAGATTTTAGCATGTGCTTCTCATATGGCCTTTCACGGGTTGTCAGTTGCAAGCATGTCATGAATTCCCATTCTTCACAGATCTTCACCAAACTCTTATACTCAACCCTTACATTAAATCCCACAAAAAATATAAGGAAATAATTGAACAAAATTACAATCAAATTTGACACAGTATTAAAGCCAACATAAAACATAGTTGTAAATCACAACTTTACAATCTCCCCATTTGGCTATTCCGTGACAAAACCCTTAAACAGACTTTAGAATTAAAACGTGAGTTTAGGAACAGAGGCAAAACTCACTCACACCTAAATCTAAAACCTGTGAAGAACTTGCACCATATATACACATGTATCTTGAAACACTTGCACAAAACAAATAACTTCATTAAGTTCAAGGCAAGTAGAAATCAAGGCATGTACATAGAGCAAGTAAAACGCAATCAAGTAAAAACAAATAAGATAAGAACAGATAGCATAACTTGATCAAACATGAACAATCATTAAAGAATGACTACAATGAACATTTAACTAGTAAATGAACATCCGGACACGCAAGCAATTAAGTGCATTGCAAAAACTAATTGCATGTCCAAGAAGCACATGATGCATTAAAGAAACTAAAGCAAGAGGCAATAGATAACTAAAAGTATCATAAACGGTTATAAAAACCAAGGAACACAAGTGCTAAAGAAAATATAGTTTTTAAACTAAAGTACTAAAAGCTTATATAAAGCAATGTAAATAAAACACTACAAAATCAGTAAACAGCTACTCCCCCTTAAACTGTACTCCCCCTCAAGCTAACACTACTCCCCCTTTTTGACCGGAATGGTCAAAGATGCTAGTCTAAGTTTGCCAAATCTTGAATTTGAGTGGATAGAGCAGTGATTTTCTCTTAGAGGTAAGCCAACTGACTCGTGGTGAATGAATAGTGCTCATCCAAAGTTCTTTGCATAGCTTCTTGAGATCTTTGGAAATGATCAAATTTGTCAAGAAGCAAATCGAGGCGATCGGGAGCATGAGCTAGTGCCTGAGGTTGAACCTGTGGTTGCTCCTGAGGCTGAGCCTGTAAGGGTAAAGCTTCCATATCCTTAGGATCAAGGGTGACGTTATCTATCTCTTCATCAGTGTTGCCACCTTCATAAGCAGTGTCCTCACCTTGTGCTCCTTCTTCCTCTTCATTTCTCGGAAGTCAAGCTTTGCTCCTAGTCATGGTTAGAGCTGAGATAGGATTTTCCCTCTTCATGACTGGCAAGCCTGAGGGAATCTTGACTTTCTCTCGGTGTAAGATAGACATGATCAATCCCGAGAATGGTAGGGTCATCCAGGTCTTTTTCTTATTGACACACTTTGCAAGAAGATGATAGATATGAGCACAAATGTCAATATCCTTCTTCATGTAAAAGTCATGAAGGAACAGAGCTCTTGGTTGAGAGAGAGTCGTCAAATTCCTCACTAGATAGAGGTTGTACAACATAATGTAGGCCAAAGCTCTCATAATTGGAGAGAAGCTCATAAAATGCAAGGATTGTCTCTTTCATGTTACCCCAAGATTTGAAGCTACTTCTGAGACCGGTGTTCTTCTCTTATCATAGGGAAGAGAGGATTCAGGGATCACTGGTCGGATCTGTAGCAGGTTCTGGATTGACAGGGTTGAAATAGAGAATTCCTTTCCTCTTACCCAACAGTTGAGGTGATCTCCTTCCTCAAAGGCATTCAAGAAGAACTCCCGAACTAAAATATCATGCACCTTTATTGTTATTGTGAGAAGAAGAGCTCAAGTGCGATCTCTAAACACATCAGGTATAAAGGTGTTTACAAGAGACCCATGGTCCACTTCTCTTTCCACAATAATCACATCCTCCCTATAGAAGTCCATGAATGCCTCAAACACATCTCTATTTCTAAAACAATTCTCTTTGTATCATTGACGCTTGAGAGATTTCTTGGCAATGGTTTTCTTGTGAGGAGACATCTACAAGATGGAAACAAGCACAAACCATACACAAAATGGCAACAAACTTGATTAAATGCAAGTTAGTACAAAAACAAGCAAAAATACTTTAACAACAAGGTTAAAAGAGTATAAACAATAACACAAAGACATGGTATAGATGCTAGATGTCTAACTAGACTAAAAGCATAAGAAAATGCATGACATGTCAAGTGTGATATAGAGTGTGCATCAAGTGTGTGTGCAAAGTATGATTAATGCATGAACAATCACTGAGTATCAGGCAACAGATGCAAAGCAGTAGCCGGCACCGAGTACATAGACGAGGTGGTCCCGGGAATGAAAGCTCATTCCCTTGTGCGCATGCATGGTGCAAAGTGTGTAAAACATACAAACAATGATAGAAACATGTTACAATTAAGTAAACATGGCAAAAACCCAAAGTTTGGTACTCATCAGAGTCCAAACGAGTGCAAAAATGTCATATAGGCATTTTGTCAAACACATAGCATGCACACACTAACCCTATATGATGAACAATGCATGATCATGATGAAAATGCCTTAAATACATGCCCAATTGCCACATGGGGCCAACACAATCAACAAAAAACAAAATGGGACTAAGCCCAATCAACAAAATTGAAAAAAAAATTGCAAGAAAATAAGTTTTCCCAACTCCCATAGAAAATAAACCTAACCCTAAGTTTTAAGGAATCTAAGACTAAAACTAAGGATTTGAAACATGAAATAGGTTAGAAATTACCTTAGTAAGAGTGGTTGAGTTTTGAAGAAAAAATTGTGTTTTGTGGAAAGGGAATCGTGAGAAGCAAAAAGACAAGTTTTTTGAAAATTGACATTTCGAGTCCTTTAAAAACTGTTTTTTCGCGCATTTCACGAGTCAGTGACTCGCGAGCCACTTGCGAGTTACTCGCGAGCCACTTGCGAGTTACTCGCGAAATGTGCAAATGCACAAGGCAAAGTTTCGTGGGTCAAGTCTAAGTTGCGAAGCACTCATGAAGGAATCGCAAAACTCTTTGCCTGAATTTGTGAAGAAACTGAAATTTCCTCAAAAATTCTCGCAACTTGGATCCACCCGCGAGAGGAGTCGCGAAATGGCCAAACACCAAGTTTTTCAACACAAAAATTTTGACATTTTGAGAAAAACTTTCAAAACACAATTGACAAAAATCACTTCCAAAATCAAATAAAATACTCAAAAATCTTTTTGAATTTGATTAACAAGCAATTGAGTAGACGCACATCACATTTAAACATGTACAATCACAAAAATGAAATAGATATTCATTGAACATTAGACTTGTGTGTTGTGTGTGAGTATCAAGTATGAATTAGTCCATAGTCTAGTATGAAGCTTTAATGATCAATTCAATCAAGTTATACACAAATAGCACGAAGTCAATGACCTATCTCACTAGTAGAAATAAACATATATGACTCCTCACCAAAGTATTTACATTGATAGAAAGCTTTTCATTTGGCTTCCATTTTTCATACTTTGATCAATACAACTCAATTTTGAGCATCGATGCCATAAAAAAAAAAATTATATTTCTTTGAAAAATAAGCCTTTGTCTTTGGCATCATACAATTTGAATACATTTTTGCTCCACCTTTTCCTAGTCTAACTAGATTTCGAAGTAAGGTTTTTTCAACTCTTTCTCTTTTTAAAGATTGACGTTTGAAACCCTTTGTGTGCCTTTGTATTAGAACCCATTTCCCTCTCCCTTGTGTGTGTGTGTTTGTTTCTCAAAAAAAAAAAAAAAAAAATTGACGTTTGAAGAGTTTTTTTAACATAAATTAAATGTGAGGAGATATATAAGCACAAGAGCACAAGTCTATGCATGTATCAAGATCGATCAAGACTATTGGCTAGACATTCATGACAATGTTGAAGATATATTTACAACAATCAAACATAGATTTCTAGATATCACTCACATTCAATACAAGTGCATACATAACAAGCTAAGCTCGTAAATATACTACGCAATTAGTACGAATGTACGATGCCAAACTCTACATGTGATATGTGCTCAAACAAATATGATCAAACTTTTTGGATTTTTCATTTATTTATGTGGTTTTGGAGTTTTTATACACACAAAACAAAAGCAATAAAGTAAGATCAACAACAAACAAACTTTTTAGCAAAAAAAGTAATAAAAGAAACATCACATGATGAAATGAGTGAACCCTTCTACATGAATGAACCAAGGATAACAATGCAAGGGCCACACCAAATAAAGGAGTTGAAGGAATGATACCAACACCGATGGTTATACAGAGAGACTCAACACCGTGGACCATCGAGAGGTTTAGTGAAGATGTCAGCTTTTTGATTCTCAGTATTGATGAATTCAAGCCACACCACTTTCTCCTCCACCAAGTCATGAATGAAGTGATATCAAATTTCGATATGCTTTGACTTCGAGTGTTGAACATAGTTCTTGGATAGATTAATGACGCTTGTATTATCACAGAAAATGCACATGGTGTCTTGAGAGATTCCATAATTATGAAGAAGCTTCTTCATCCATAAGAGTTGAGCACAACAACTACTCGCAGTAATGTACTCTACTTCAGCAGTTGATAGAAATACTAAATTCTGCTTCTTGCCCATCCACGACACCAAATTATTACTGAGATAGAAACATCCTCATGAGGTACTTTTTCTATTATCCACACATCCGGCCCAATCATCGTCTGAGTAATCGGCTAGGCAATCATTTGAGTCTCTTGAATACCAAATGCCATAATCGGATGTTCCATTGACATAACAAATGATTCTTTTGACTGTAGTCATATGAGATTCTTTAGATGCTACCTGAAAGCGTGCACAAACTCCAACACTAAAAGATATATCCGATCTACTTGCGTGAGATACAAGAGACTCCCAATAATGCTCCTATATAATGTTGGATTAACCTTCACACTAGCGAGATCTGAGCTTAGTTTTGCTAAAAAGCTCATTAGGGTGGATGCATGCTTCTTCGAGTCCAAACCAAATCTCTTGACAAGATTTTTGGCGTACTTCTCTTGAGAGATGAAAATCCCATCTTTTCATTGTTTCAATTGAAGACCAAGAAAATAATTTAGCTCCCCTACCATGCTCATTTCAAATTCCTTCTTCATTTCTTCCGAAATTTCTTGAGCAAGTGCATCAATTGATGAGCCAAATACTATGTCATCAACGTATACTTGGGCTACTAGAAGAGATTTCTCATCTCGTTTCACAAAGAGAGTGAAATTTGCATGATCTCTTTTGAAACCACAATCCAAAAGGTATGTCGTTAGATGATCATACCATGCCTTTGGCGCTTGCTTCAACCCATATAGCGCCTTTTTCAATCAAAGGACGTGATCCGAAAAATGAGGATCTTGAAATCCTTTTGGTTGTTCAACAAACACTTCTTCTTGGAGGAGCCCATTGAGAAATGCGCTTTTCACATCCATTTGATAAAGCTTAAAGTTCATGATACAGGCTATCGATAGAAGGATGTGAATGGACTTAAGTCTTGCTACCGGAGCAAAAGACTCATCGAAATCTCCACCTTCAACTTGAGTATATCCTTGAGCCACTAATTGAGATTTGTTTCTTACCACTTCACCATCCTCATTGGTCTTGTTTTTGAAGATCCATTCGGTGCCAATCACATGAGTGTCCTTTGGTCTTAGGACTAGTTCCTACACGTCGTTTCTCACAAATTGATGTAGCTCTTGGTGCATGGAATCTACCCAATTTTCATCTTGCAAAGCTTCTTCCACCTTCTTAGGTTCAAATTGAGCAAGATAACAGTGATAAGTCACATGGTTTGTGTTGACGCCGGGCCACGAACGGCTGGAAAACCGCTGAGCCTTCGTTCTACCACCCGTAGTGGCGACGCTCCTGCGCATGCTGGGCTCGTTGAAGGCCCCTCTCGATAATTGTGTGGTTTGACTCTGGGAGTCTTACGCGGAGCTTCGGGTGCTCTCTCTCTCGGTGGAGGAAGGTTGGTTTACCTTTGGAGGTATGGCGGGAATCTTGGCCAAATTTTAGGTGATTACCAAAGGTAAGTGAAGTCACCACCAATCATTGAGTTTTTCTAAGGTGTGATTGGTCACCTGTTTCTAGTTGATTTTATTACCAATCCTAGGATAAGAAAAATGTCATTTTTCCTAATCTAATGTGGATGGCAAAAAATCTTAATTCTTGAGTCCGAAAGTTTGGTTACATGTGGGGAAGGTGTTAGGCACCCCACAACGCCTATCCAAGGATAGTCCTTTGTTTTGATAAAACCTTAATTTTTGGATATTCGCAATGAAAAACATGATTTTAACATTGGCTTTCGGGGCTTTGAATACATGGGGGGCTTTGAGGTTTGGCTTTTGAATGGGTGTGGTCCCAATCTATGCTTTCCTAAGGCTTTAGGGCAAATACTAGATTCCCCCGGCAAAAATCCGGCGACATGTCACCTTACTTTCATGGGGGAAATTAGGCATCGCTTTGCCTTAGGTGACATGGATTGTGACAATCACACCAGGAGAGGGCGAGCAAGTATATATATACATACATCATGCATAATGCTAGCACACAGAGCAGGAAAGTAAATACCTACATCCCTAGAGCTTAGCCCAAAATATAGAGCAGGAATGTAAACAGGGGTCGCCATACCCTAGAGATGAGGACGAATGGTACACGGCATGATATACCTAATACAACCCATCTAAGAAAGAAAGGAGGAAGGAAGGAAGGGGGTTTAAAAGAGTACATAACCAAATGGGAGAGGCTAGACCCCTAAATCAACTGAACATTGCCACTTGGCTTATATCTACTTGCTTGCATTCTCGCCCTTTTTGCTTGCGCCTGGGAGACCATGCCCTAGCTCCATGCTTCCTCGCTCCATGTGTGTACATGCAAATGCAAAGACAAGAAACCAACAGACAAGCAATGGAAGGAAAAAGATGCAAAAAACATGTGAAAGAGGCATAAAGCAGATAAGCATGATAGACATGGCAAGCATAGCATATGGCAGAAGACATGACAAGCCACAAGATAAACAAACAAATAAGAAAGCAAGAAGGCAAACAAGCAAACAAGAAGGAAGACAAACAAGCAAAAAGGCAAATAAAAGGTGGTGTCCACGGGGGACAAATGTAGGTTTGGATCGGATGTCCATAGCTTCATTGTATTGAAGTATGGACAACACACTAGCAAGCAAGAATCATGCATGGACATGTAAGCAAGCATGTAAAGATGCATAGAAAGCCAACGGGTGGCACAAACAAGCATGGCAAGCATAACATCGCACAGAGTGGAAAGGGAAAGGGTATGCGCGAAGCAACCGGCATCACAGAGATGCGTCCCAAGCAATTACATCCAAACAAGGCCTCATGGGCGTTGGATGTAACCAAACAAGATCAAGCCCATGGAGGGCACCAAGCATGGCAAAACCTAGAACTAGAGAGGCTAACATAGAGCATAGAGCATAGAAGTAAGCAAGCATAGACATGCAAATAGGGGTGATCCAAACCCTTTTATCTAGGCCTTGGTGTATGGACGATGAAAAAGACCATAGGGTCTAGATTGGGTTTGAACCAATAGGCCAAAATGCAAGAAAATGTTATAAAAGGAACAAAAGGGCTATAATAGCATATGGCATGACAAACAAGGTCTAGGCCCAAGCATATAAACATGGCATAGAGCATTTAAGCATATAAATCTAACATAGGAGATGGCACAAGGCATGACAAACAAGGTCTAGGCCCAAGCACATAAACATGGCATAGAGCTCACATAAATCTGACATAAGAGATGGCACAAGGCATGTAGCAAGGAAGAACCAAACACCAAAGCACACGAAGGCGTAGATCTAAACATATAAGCATGTAGATGTACATCTAAGCATGTGGAGGCATAGACATAGGCATAGGAGGATAGAACATGCATACAAACATGTAGATCTAAGCAAGGCATAGCCGAAGACATGATATCAAGCATGTGAGCATGTAGACCCAAACATCAACACATGGGAAAGAAAAGATCTAAGCATCTAAAGCATGGCATAAAGCATAAAACATGTAGAAGAAGCAACTAACACATGAAAAAACATGGAAGCATATGGAAATAAGCTAAAAAGCATGCTAAAAGCAAGATAAAGCAAGGAACATGCTAGGTAAAGCAATAAATCATGTTATTAAAGCAAGAACAAGCAAGATAAAAGCTAGACGAAGCTTTGAAGAAAAAATGGGTATGGATAGTAGCTAAAAAGCTACATCCATACCCTTTAAACCTCAAATCCAAGGTGTAGAACCAAGGGAAAGAAGGTTGGGTATAAGAACAATATCTTGTATTTTTGGTGAAGAGAAGAATCAAGAGGCTTTGATTTGTTTTTTGGGTGTTTATGTGTAGAAATGTGTTTGGAGGAGAGAGGAAGCATGCAAAAAATGTCCAAGGAGAGAGCAGGACCTAGGAAAGTCTTTTCTTTTTGGTCTGGAGGTGCCTGGGGCCTTTTATAGCCCCAGCACGCTTTACGAGGTGGCGCACCTTGTAGTGCCGCCACCTATGAAGCTCCACAAATGGGGTTGATCTTGACACCCCTGGAAAGATCTTTACTTCCAGTTTCTAAAAAGGTATGGAACTCAAAAATCCAACAGTCGGATCAAAAGTTATGGCTCCGGGAAGTTAGCGATGCATCGATTAATGCATTAACCGATTTTCGTGATATCTCGACCGTTTGAACTCCAATTTCGACCTATGAGTAGTCGTTGGAACAAGAATTTGATAATCTTCGCCTGGCATTGAGTTCAACCCGTTCTGACGGCCGAATCAAAATTAGGATTTTTGGGGCCCATAAAGAGTTAACTCCGGGTCAAACTTGGTCAAAGTTGCCAAAAATCTCTGAGAAGCTCGAGTTTGATGTAAAACTATGAAAAATGCTATTTTGAGGGGATTTTGACCTCGTTTGACTTTCGGCCAACCCAGGGTTGACTAGGGGCGTTTTGGTCATTTTGGCTAAAAGAGGCACTTTGATTGTTCCAGTGTCCGAATAGGTTGAGCCACGTCATTCTAGATGTTCTCACAGCCCCATGGAGAGAAAATAATATTTTTGAATTTTTCGGGGTTTGGCACGCAAATCGATGGTGGACAAAATACGGTATCAACAGTTTGCACTATAATTAGGTCCTCTTCTGAAACGATGACCCTCATCCAAATCCCCAATTATGTTTCTTTTGGGATGATTTAGACTTACTCTTGATGATGATTTCTTTGAAGTAGAAGGCTCATCATCACGGGATATAGGAGGTTGCACTTTCGGTGGAGTGAAAGGACTTGATGGCACTTGGGATGACCTTGTTTCTCTTCTTGATGAGATAGGAGTAGTTTCATTTTCCGGGACTAGTTTCATTTTTCAGTAATTGCTTTTCAACATCATTATCTTGAGACGAATTACCACCATCATTATTCTTCTTAAGATTTAAAGCATCTCCATTTTCCTCAATAATCTTTTCTAGAATAGCATCATCTATGACAACATTGATCGATTCCATAACCATCTTGGTTCTTTTGTTAAACACTCTATACGTTCGGCTATTCACGGTGTATACAAGAAAAATTCCTTCATCGCTATTGGCGTCAAACTTTCCAAGATTCTCTTTGTCATTGAGAATGAAACATTTGCTACCAAATACCCAGAAGTATTTCACTTTAGGCTTCTTTTCATTCCATATTTCATATGATGTTTTCTTGGTACCTATACGAAAGAAAATTCAGTTTCCAATATGACACGATGTGTTCACGGCTTCTCCCTAAAACTTTAGAGGGCTATCCTTGTTGAGGAGCATTACCCTAGCCATTTCTTGAATAACACGATTCTTTCTTTCAACAACCCCATTTTGTTAAGGTGTCTTTGGAGCTGAAAATTATTTCTTGATCCCATTTTCATTGTAAAATGTTTCAAACTTTGCATTCTCGAATTCCTTCCCATGATCACTTCTTATTTTGGCAATGGGAACCCCTTTTTCATTTTGAAGCCTCTTACAAAGTTTCTCCATCTTTTCACATGCTTCCGACTTTTCTCTAAGAAATTCCTCCCAAAAGTACCTTGAGAAATCATCGACAACAACCATGATGTATCTCTTGCCACCTAAGTGTGGACACAACGAGGAGTCGCCACCTAGTTTTACAATGGCCTAGGAACCATGAATATAACGTTCTTTTGGGGAAGAACCTTTTGATTTTACTACCAGAGTATGGGTTCGGAGTTTAGGTACAGTTTTAGGAAGGTGTTAGGCATCCAAAACCGCCCAACCCTAGGGTTGGCTTCCACTCATTGTGCCTTATGTCTTAATCCTATTAAAGGCATATTCAATATTGCACTCACACATACACTAGCATACATCTAAGCATACAATCATGGCATCAATCATCCCAAAACCTAATCATTCATCTATCATGGCATATCACAGCCCAAGCCTAGCATACATGGCATCTTATATCAAGCTAGCATTCATTTAGCATCATATCACATCCAAGGCAAAAACATAGGCAGCAAACAATCATGGCAGAAACACGAGCATAGAAAGATCCAAGTAACATGTGATTGCATTTATACATTAAGAATAACTCATCCAAGCAAACATGTTCATATCCATCATTAAACATACATCATGCGTGTTCATGTGAATGCATGACTTTCCTCACTTACTTTGTTGCATCTCAGCACTTATGGCATTAATGCATGAACATGTGAATGTGTTCATGGCATCAAAACAAAGAAACCAAATATAAACCCTAATTTAAACATGTGAAAGGAAAATAAACAATAAACATAGAATAGGGACTAATATCTATAAAAAGGAATCAAAACAGAGGCATAACTTGTGAAATAAGCAAAGAAAATGAAGTAGAAACTTGAATTAGGGTTTCTGGGCAGCGGTATACGTGCGCATGTAGAGGCATGCGTGCGCGGGCTAGTTGCATGCGTATGCATACTTTGACCTGCATGCGCATGCAGGATGCATGCATGCGTAAGTTTGCTCAGAAACCCTAGCCCAGAAACGTAGCAAGCATAGAAACAAAGCAGAATTTAAAATGAAGAAACTAATAACCTAACATGCTTAAAAACACATAGGTTACCTAAAACCAAGCTATATAAACATATTAAAACATAAAACAAGAAAAGAAATAAACAAAAACAGAATCAAACTAAAGAAAAATAAAAGAAAAAGCTTAGAACTAATACCTCAAAACAGAAGCTCTTCAAGCTTGATTTTTAACCGTTCCCCTCAGTCAAATCTATTTACAATCAATAAAATAGTGATTAGTAATCTTAAACTCGAAGATCAAGGTTAGAAAATGTCTCAATCAAAAGAAAATTGACTTGAGGATGTTTTGTGAAAACTCCCTCTTTGATTCACTATTTCTAATGAATCTTAGTGTTTTTCCTTAGGATTTCTTTTGAAAATGTACCATGTATGACTATTTATATTGTGAAAATGGGGGTTTGGATTGGCTCCTAGACGATATGGGATTTGTTCCAAACCTCAATCTTTAATGTAGAAAACTTGTCTTTCATAGTTTCTGAAACCCTACATGTGCGCGCAGGTTTGTGCCTGCGTGCGCATGCATCATGGCTGCGCACGCAAGTTGATTCCTATGCATGCAGGCCGAGGATTTCCTTGGCTTAAATTTTCCAAAAATAAATTTATTTGCTCATTAAAAGTTAATTTTTCCATTTTAATATTTCTCAAGTCAATTTAACATCTGATTGAGTCCTAAACCAACCTTGGGTCTTAGAATTTCGGCATCATTAGGGAACGGGGGCCTGAGTCGTAAGGGGTACAAAATGCGATGTTTACAGATGCCCCTCTTTTGATTCGTGAGCTCTGCTAATGGAATCAAAAGAATAAGCGACAAAAAATCTGTTTCGACGTACGGCTTGGGCTCAACCCACGCATATGACACACATCATGCATACATAGGGCGGGGTGCAACCCTAAAGAGTTGGGTGGGATTTGTATGTCCGAATTCCTACCTTTGTTGCTTAAGAAATGAGCAATGACAGGTTCGCTATCCTAGAACCCGTTTTTCCAATTGCAAGCAAAAGACAAGTGACTCGTTATCCTAAAGTCACTTAAGAAGAAAAACAAACAAGGCCAACGGCCGCAACCATCAGCCAAACAAACAAGGGTGCTCTTATGAGCTTAAAAGAATACATCTCTGTGGTGTCCATCTGGGGCTCTTGCCTCAAACTTCTCCGGGTGGTACTTGTCTTCCATCTCCATCTCTACCTGTTCTGGCGAGGCTCTTGCCTCTAGTGACCTTGGTTTCTATCTCTATCTCTACCTTTTCTATCATGCCTGCATGTTCAATTCCTGTAGGACATGTGCACCAATTCTGACTTGTATAGGATCTGTGCTTGCATATTCAATTCCCTCGGGATATGTGCACAAGTTCTGTGTTCTTCCTTTTTGATTTGTATGGGAGTTTCGTGCCTGCATGTTAAATTCCTGTAGGTGCACAATTTCTATGTTGTATAGGATCTGTGCCTGTATATTCAATTCCCTCGGGATATGTGCACAAGTTATGTGTTCTTCCTTTCTGATTTGTATGGAGCTTTGTGCCTGCATGTTTAATTCCCATAGGATATGTGCACAAATTTTGTATTCTAACTTGCTTAACTATTTTTTGGATGAAAGATCCACCGAGGATGCTGAAGGACTCACTAGGGAGTATGATCTACTGAGAAGTGTATTGGTGATGGTTCTGACCTACCATGAAGTCTTGATGGTGTGCGGTCCACTGAGAAGGGGGTAGCTTACTGGGGATTTCTTGGTGGTGTGTTGCTCACTGAGGAAAACTTTCCTCCACTGGGGAAAAACTATCTTCTTCTTTCTTATGATTCACTGGGGATTGATGTTAATTCCACCCTCGAGGGAGTTTTATCAACTCCATTGGGGAAATTTTATTTTGCAACTCTCGAGGGGGCTGCTTCTGTGTCTTGAACCCACGGGGGAGTCCTTCTATGATTGTTTGCGAGTATTATCAATTTCACTTTACTCTCTAATTTTATATAGAACATTACACGAAGTTGATATGAAGGCCAAATAGATTTTGGCTAATTAGTAAAAGTGTTATTTTCTTCATTTTCAAGTTGAAGCTTATCATGTAAAATTATGCATGACTGTCCCTTCTTAGGCTCATACCATTATATTTTCATTATGAAAAAAAAAGCTGCGCTTTAATTTTTCCTACGGTTGTTATGATTTTCATTTTCTTTTCGCTCTTGGAGAATATATTTCCGTACCTCTCTTTTTTTATAATTATTACTATTGCATTCATCTGATTGATAAAACATAGTTTAGCTTAATATTGTCTAATATTCATTCTTTTGATATTTGGGTGTTAAGCATTCTTGGTTAGTTTCATTTATATTCAATTGTCTTTGCAAATAGCACAATATGTGTTTGTGTACTTTTATAATGCCTGGACTGTACAAGATTTAGCTATTGTTAATGAAAAATTAGATCCTTGGGCTGCACAAGTTGCAGCTATTGTTAATGATACACCATATCTTGAATATTTGCTTTCTACAATTACTGTAGTCTGTGAGATCATATTAATTGCAATTTCATTCTCTAATTCATTATGAACTGTGTGTATGTGAATGTGAGGTCATACTTTGGAAATTTTTATTGATTTGTTTGACCATTGGTTGTGAGATTGATATTGAACTTGGACTCGGTGTTTTTCAATGTATTATTGGAAATGAATTGTGAGTCTACAATTGTAAAGTCTCATTACATTAGATTTTTGCTTATTTGATAGGGCATTTTGTGGTGGGGTTGGTATTGAACATAGACTTAGTCATAGCAATTTAATTTCAACTTTTTGTGAATGACAAGGGTTTAAGAAGAACATTGAATTTTGATATTCTTCTTTTGAGTTTTAATTTCGTGTTCTCTTTGAGTATTTTCAGTTTAGTTGGATTTAAAGTTTCATAGGAAGGATTCTGTCTAGGTTTCAACAAAAAATGATTTCATGATAATGGATCCAATAAATTTTTTTTGGAAGAGCAGTGGGCCCTTTTATATGTAAATTTTATTAAATTTACTTGAATTATTTGAACAATTACCCCAAAAAAAGCTCTTTATCATTTAAATTTAAAAAAAAAAAAATTAAGTTATAGACTTGGAGTTGACCATAGAAGGAGACTCATTTCTGACTCTCTCTCTTTGATTCCTTAATATTCAGAATCTAGACTCGGTATTTCATTTGGCCTTTCTTTCCTTCTTTTTATTCTTCTTTTTCTTCTTTACTCCTTCATCCCTTTTATTTATGAATTTCTAAATTTAAGATAATATTAAAATTAAATTACGTTTTACTTAAGTATGTAAAAAAAAAAAAAAAAAAAAAAAAATCAGTGTGAAACAATTAAGTAGATCATTTACTGCACTATAATTGTCTACATTATTCTCTTTACAAATAGTTTAAATTTTTAAATAAAAAAGTTTAAAAAAAATTTATTTTGCAGGTCCTCTCATTTTTGGATAAAGAGCTACATACTTTTTGAGGGAAAGAGCTGCATTCTTAACTGTGTTAACTCAAAAAAAAAAGCCGTGACTCTCCTCTAGGTAGGAGCTCTCTCTCTCGTCTCTGAACGAGTATACTCCCTCCCTTGGCTTGCACCAAGGGTCTGTCTTTTCTTTTGTTGGGCACGATGGCGGATGAGGTGATCGATAGATTGGAGAATATGAAACTTACAACGAAGGAGGAAGAAGTTATAGTGGTCTCCGATGAAGAAAGAAAGGATGAAATTGAAAGTTGCGAACAGAGTTTCATCGGAAAATTCCTTACATGCAAACCGTTCAACAAGAGGGCGGCTTATAATACGATTAAGAAGGCTTGGGGCTTACACGATGGTGTTCAGATTATTGAAGTTGGTCCAAACCTTTTCCAATTAAAATTTCACACGGAGTTTGATTTGGAGAGGGTGCTCAAAGGGGGTCCGTGGTCTTTTGATAACCAAGCACTAATGTTACGTAGGTGGCAAAAAGGTATGACGGCCAAAAATGTGAAATTTGAGACTGTTTCTTTATGTGTCCAAATCTGGGGGGCCCTACTTGATATGGTATCTCCCAAGGTGGCGGCAGAGGTGGGAAGGAGGCTTGAAGTTGTCGAGGAAGTTGAAAGGAAGCAAAAACAGGAACTGCAAAACCTCTTTATGAGGGTTAAGGTCGCGCTACTGATATTGAAACCAATCCGGAGAGGTGGATTTATAGTAGGTTCGGAGGGTGGCCGTACGTGGGTTACCTACAGGTACGAGAGGCTTCCGATGCTCTGCCATTACTGCGGCTTGCTGGGACACGATGTTCGTCATTGCGCTGGTTTCTTTGCGGCGTCGAAGAATGGAGGCGAGGTGGACTGTCAGTACGGTGAGTGGATGAAGTCTATGGGGGCACGTTCATGGTCTCCACCTAAAGGTGGACATGGCCGATCCACACACAGGGCTGAAGTGGCGGAGGAGATGCCTTACCAGGATAGGAAACAACAAACCAAGGCGGCGGCGGAGGGAGACGTTTCAGCAGACAAAAACGGCAATGATTTGAGCAATAATGAGGGTGGCGAAATTTCAGTAACTGGTTCGGATTCTCAGGGAGTTAATGCAGGCATGATTAAGGGGGACGTAACTGTCACGGATTTAATGGCTTCAACGCGCATGGAAAGTAACTCGGTGGGGCCAGGTGGAGCTGAAGTAAGTGAGGCATTGAAATCCAGTGGGGAACACGGGATTGGCAATTTACAGAATGGGCCTAGTCAGCCACGGCCCAAGTGGAATAGGCTACTTCGCATGGATTGTGGGCCTGTTGAGGAAACCAAAGGAGAATTAGTCACGTCTCTGGGGAAAAGAAGTGCGTCGGCCATTCTGGAGGAGGATAATGCAGACAGTATAGGGATGCATGGCTCCAAGCGTGGAAAAACACAAAATGATTTAGAAGTTTTTGCAGAGGCAGGGGTGTCGGAACACCCTTGCCAATCACAATGAGGCTCTTGTGTTGGAACTGCCAAGGGCTTGGGAACCCTTGGATAGTTCGAAGCCTTCAAAAGCTTTTGAAGGATCAAGCGCCCACGGTTTGTTTTTTAATGGAGACAAGACTTAATAAAAAAGGTTTTGACAAGCATTGCAGGGAGATCAAGTTTCCTAATAAGTTGATAGTTAAGAAGCATGATTCAGGGGGTGGGTTGGCTCTGCTGTGGAAGATGGATGTGTCAATGGATGTTATTAACTTTACTGAGAATCACATCTTAGCTAAGGTGGTTGAAGAGGATGGTTTTGTTTGGTATCTCACATGCTTTTATGGTTGGCCAGAAGCTAGTCAGAAAGCTAAGTCATGGGCTCTGTTATCACACTTGTCTTCTTTTATGGATGGTCCTTGGCTATGCATTGGAGACTTCAATGCGATATTGCACTCCACCGAGAAGCTTAGTCATCAGCCGCCTTCATACAAGCATATGGATGAGTTTAGAGAGGTGTTGGAACAATGCTCCTTATCTGACCTGGGCTTTCTTGGCTACCCCTACACATGGAATAATAAGCGACCTGGAACTGCCAACACTAAAGAGCGCCTTGACCGAGCCGTTGCTACTGTGGAATGGAGAACTAAGTTTCCAAAGAGCACAGTCACACACTTGTCTTCTCACGCATCAGACCATTTGCCAATTATTCTCCAGACCAAGACCTCCAAGTATCGCCTATCAAGGAGCAATATGGGGTTTAAGTTTGAAGAAGCTTGGTTATTATGGGACGATTGCGAAGCGGTGGTTCAAGAAGGTTGGAATAACATGGGAGGTACGGGTTCAGCTATGGCCAATGTAAAAGAGAGGATTGAAGGGTGTGGTAGGGAGTTGCATGTTTGGGGTGCATTAAAAACACATCCTGACACCGAAAGAATAAAGGCACTTCAAAGGAGGATAGAGGTATTGAATATGGGTGAGTGCACTGAAGAAAATAAAGCTGAGTTTCTATTGGTCAGTAAGGAGTTGGATGATCTCTTGCTTAAACAGGAGATTTTTTGGGCGCAATGGTCTCGAATCTCTTGGCTAAAACATGGAGATAAGAATACAAAATTCTTTCATGCTAAGGCCTCACAACGAAGACGAAGGAATTTTATTCAAGGGATAAAGAATCATGAGGATGTATGGGTGGAGGAAGTGGAAGAGATAGCAGGCGTGGCTAGTAGGTATTTTGAAGATATTTTCAAGGCCAGTGAATGTGATAGGTTGGAGGAGTGCCTAGCTGCAGTTCATCCTAAGGTGTCTCTTGATATGCGGGATATGTTGTCCAGTGAATACAGCCCGGAGGAAATTAAAGCGGCATTGTTCCAAATGGGACCAACAAAGGCTCCTGGACTGGACGGTATGAACGCTCTCTTTTACCAAAAATTTTGGCATATTGTTGGAGATGATGTGATTACTGCAGTGCTGGATTTTTTGAATAATGGAATTATGGAACCTGATGTTAATTATACGCAGATAGTTCTTATTCCTAAAATAAAATCACCGGAAAAAATTACTGATTATAGACCCATTAGCCTCTGTAACGTTATTTACAAAATCATTTCAAAGGTCCTGGCAAACAGATTGAAACAAATCCTCCCCCATTTGATTGCTACCACGCAAAGTGCTTTTGTTCCTGGTCGGCTTATCACTAATAACTTTCTTGTTGCATATGAGTCTTTACATGCCATGCACTGTCGCAAAAAAGGTAGAAGAGGTTCCCTTGCTTTGAAACTAGATGTTAGTAAAGGCTATGATCGGGTTGAGTGGGCCTTCCTAAAGGGTATCATGACTAAACTAGGCTTTCCAGAGGTGTGGATAGAGCGGGTTATGTGTTGTGTATCTACTCCCTCGTTTTCTATCCGGATCAATGGAAAATCCTATGGTCACATTATTCCATCTAGAGGGCTCCATCAAGGAGACCTGTTATCTCCTTACCTGTTTCTTTTATGTGCAGAGGGTTTCTCATCACTATTAGCTAGAGCTGAGGCAGAAAATAGGTTGCATGGAGTGTCTATTTGTAGGAAGGCTCCAAGCATATCTCACTTACTTTTTGCCGATGATTCACTTCTCTTTTGCCGAGCCACTCAAGACGAGGTTCAAGAAATAGTGGATATATTGCAGCTCTATGCCAAGGCGTTTAGGTAGTTAATAAATTTTGACAAATCCTCAATATATTTTAGCAGTAACACAGATGGTAGGCAACAAGATTGGATAAAAACTAAGTTGAATGTTCAGGAGGTGGACCGCTTCGAATCCTACCTGGGCTTGCCAACTTTGGTTGGACGCTCAAAATATCGAGCTTTTGCCTTCCTTAAGGATAAAGTGTGGAAGAAGCTACAAGGGTGGAAGGGGATAATGTTATCTAAAGCCGGAAAAGATGTGTTGATAAAGGCCGTTGCTCAATCTCTACCAACGTACACTATGGGGGTGTTTCAACTCCCTGCAAAGCTGTGTGATGAGCTCAATGCCATGTGCGCAAGATTCTGGTGGGGACAGGTGGGAAATGAGAGGAAAATACATTGGAAGAGTTGGGATTCACTATCGAAACCGAAGAAAGAGGGTGGTATGGGCTTTAGGGATATCCGCTGTTTCAATCTCGCAATGCTAGCCAAGCAAGGTTGGAGGTTGCTGCAAAAGAAGGACACGTTGCTTTATAAATGTTTCAAAGTGAAGTACTTTCCACGGTGCAATTTCTTGGAGGCAGAGGATGTACCCAACGGTTCCTATGTGTGGAAAAGTATTATGGCGGCTCAACCGATTCTGAAGAAAGGTTGCTGCTGGAGGGTTGGTGATGGGTCTGAAATCCGGGTACTTAAAGACAAATGGATCCCAAACTATCCTACTAATAAGGTGCTGCACCCACTGGTGGAGGAAGAGTGGGAATGGAGGGTGTCGGAGCTAATTGATTGGTCTGCCAAGCTTTGGGATAGGCAATTACTTGAACTAAAGTTCCACCGTGACGATGCAGAGGCAATCTCTCAGATTCCACTCAGTCGCCGGCATACAAATGATGCTCTGTTTTGGTTGCTTTCTACAGAGGGGGTATATTCAGTTAAAACAGGGTACCACTTGGCCAGAGAATTAAAGAAAGAGACGGATGTTATGGGTGAGGGCTCTTTGCCGTTGGGAAGATGCATGGTGTGGGGCAAGTTATGGAAACTTCATATCCCAAACAAGGTCCGCATTTTTGCATGGCGTGCTTGCCATGACATTCTACCTACTCGAGTGAAGCTTGCTCGACGACGCATTACAGAAGACGACACATGCCCTCTATGCAAACGAGCGGCGGAGACTGCTATTCATGCCATGTGGGAGTGTAGTGTGGCTCAGGATGTGTGGGCTGGTTGTGTGAGACGGTTGCAAAAATCGATGGGAGGTCAGCTTGATGTGCTGCAACTAGTGGAGGAGCTACTGAAAAAATTAACCACCGAGGAGCTCGAACTATTTTTTGTCCAGGCCTGGTTGATTTGGAGCCAACGGAACACTATCATCCATGGTGGGAGCATGCAAGATCCGACTCGACTGAATATGAGAGCAACAGAATTTCTGAAGGAGTTTAGGGAAGCACAACAACACTTGGTGGTCCAAACTTCCATTGCTAGAGATGCCCAGTGGAGCCCACCACAGGAAAATGGATTTAAGCTAAACTTTGATGCAGCCATTTTTGAGGATTTAAATGCGACGGGATTCGGTGCTGTTATTCGCAATGAGAAGGGCGAAGTGTTGGCAGCCTTGGCAGCAAGGGGTCCACCTGTGTCGGATCTTGAGGAGGCGGAGGTGCTGGCTTGCCGTAAAGCCTTGGAGTTTGCCGTTGATGTGGGCTTCGCCGAGCTTCTTATTGAGGGTGATAATGTGTCGGTCATGAGGAACATTTCCAGCTCACAGCTAAATGGTTCACGTCTGGGAAACTTGTATGGGGATATCCACTATTTATGCACAGGCCTACGTGTTGTGTCTGTTGGGTGGGTAAGCCGTACAGCCAATGGTGTGGCTCATTGTTTAGCTAAGTTTGCTAGAGGGTTGGGTGATGAGATTGTATGGTTGGAGGAGTCCCCTCCCCCTGCTCTAGATGCTCTGTATTTGGACTTGGTTAATGTTTAATGAGATTCATTCCACTTTCAAAAAAAAAAAAAAAAAAAAAAACTGTGTTAACTCTAGGTTTGTTAACAATTACTGTAAATTTTTTTTTAAAAGTTTGTGTTGCATTTCTTTTCTACATATTAGGAATAATTATTAATGTCATCTTCAACAAAAATTTACAGCATAAAAAATTATAATTGAAAGCAATTAAATTCCACATAACTATGTTTTTAAATTTTCAGAAAATGCTAATTAACAATAAATATTTTCTTGAAAGAATATTTCATTTTTTAACGTCTATTTTCTATCTTTGATTTATACAATAATAGTTATGATTTGATCTTCTATAAATTCATTGTTTTTTATTATATTCCCAAAGTATGGAGTCTACTTTATTTTCAAGAGCGAGAAGAAAACTGATTCTATCACAGAAAAGAAACAGAAATGTGCCTACCAAATTTACAAATTCTTCATTAAAGGGAAATCTTTCAGATGTTTCAGTAAATAGAAGAATGCTATTAAATAAAAAGAGAAATGTTACTGATGGTGTATTCAGTCCCTTATCTTGTGGTGATGCTTTACAAGGAGAAGCTTCAATAGAAAGAGACTCAATTTCTTGGAATGTATTGTCGCACACCACAATTCATGAAACACAATCATTGCATTCTGGAAGCAATGATGAAACATTTGTAAGAAGAACTCGATGGAGAAAATATAATCCGAAGCTAAAAATAGAAACTCATTAGTGAATATATTATGAAGAACTGTTGTTGATAAACACAAAGAAATCAGTAAGGCTGAATGTCTCGAACGTTGATAATCTTGAGGCTTGATCCTGAAAAAAAAAACTAAGTCAGAGGGGACCGATGGAGACCGGCCAAAAGTCCTCCGATGATGAAGTTAGTGAATTTGTAATTTTCTGTGAAAAGAAGATAATTTCTCCAAAAAAGTGTCTGAATATCCCTACCTTTTCATCGAAGACTGTTTATATAGCATGTGTGAAACGGTTATTTGTTTGATAACCGTTCCCATTATCAAGGAGTCCGGAAGATATGGAGTAACTTCCATAACCGCCATGGGAGTTATCTCAGTTGGACTTGGGTCGTATAATACTTAATGGAGAAATCCACACATAGTAGTCTAACTTAATAAACTCGTCCATCTTTTATCAAGGACAGACGAGTTCATTACGGACGACTTGCGTTATTTGCTTCAGTTCTTATGTAGACCTCGTCCAAACGATTGTGAAGACGGACGAGCTCCTCACGGTACCTCGTCCGTACAAGGACGAGGTCACTGAAGACGCTCGGAATGATCATCTTGTTTTTGGTTCGTCTTACCTGGCCATTGGATGGACGAGTCATATGGAAGACTAGTGGTTGATGCTTTTTATAACACCATCAGTTGTCAATGAAGATGAGAGTGTTACCACCAATATAATTGAGCAACAATTGCCTTTGCTAGAAGGTGGCATTCAATTTTCTGTAGCTAAAGGAATATTAAGAGTTCTATTATATTAAATAGTATTTTTGCTTTGAAGAATTCGTTTTTGATTTTGTTTACATCTTAGACTTGCAACAAACAAATGAGAGTGAAAGCTCAACAATGAATATTACAGTTGTTGAACATGATTTTTGTGATAACTCTGATAGAGGATCAAATAATCTTTCCACCTCTGAGCCTAGACAAAAACATCGTAAGTATTACAATTTTTAGTCCTCAATACCAAGCTTAAATATTAGGTTCCAAAAAAATGATCCTTCAATTTTTTTTGTAGGAATATTTATGGAGACAATGAATTTAGGACCTCCAACACAAGTATGTGAACATTGTGGAGCTCAACTTTGGTATGAGGAGAGAACAATTAAGTCTAGGAGCCTAAGAAGCCTAAATTCAATTTATGTTGTTCAGAAGGCAAAGTTGAACTTCCATTTTTGAAGGATCCTCCACCTTTTCTTAAAAGATTGCTCAACATGAGCAATGATCAGAAATCAAACAAATTTTGAGTAGGGATAAGAATTTATAATTCTCTCTTCGCTTTCACTTCTTTGGGAGGTAATATAGATCGTTCGGTAAATAATGGTACTGCTCAATATGTTTTCCGTCTAAATGGCCAAAATCATCACAAAACTGGATCTCTTGTTCCTGTTGATGGCCAAAAGACACAATTTACACAGCTTTATATTTATGAAACTAAGAATGAGATAGCAAACAGAATTGATGCTGTTACATCTGGTGATCATAGAAAAGATGTGGATATAGATATTGTCATTGAATTATTGAATATGTTAGACAATTGCAATCATTTGGTCAAGTACTTCCGAATGGCTAGGGACGTATTCAATGAGTCTGATATGCATGATGTTAGAATACGGCTTATTAGAAGTCGCAATTCTGATTTTAGACAATATAACTTGCCTGATACTACTGAAATTGCTGCTATTATTGTTGGAGATTTAAATACCGAAAATTGTAAAAGGGATATTATTGTTGAAAACCAAAGTTCAGGATTGCAACATATATATGGGAGTCATCCGAGCTATATGGCTTTACAATATCCATTGCTTTTCCCTTATGGTAAGGATGGGTATAGGTGTAATATACCTTATAAGAATTTTGATGGAACAAGATCTAGAAAAAGAGAATCAATAACAATGGAGGAATATTATGCGTATAGACTTCAACAACGATCTCATGAGAGTAAGACATTGTTGCTTGGTGGAAGGCTTTTTCAACAATTCATAGTCGATGCTTATACTTTTATCGAAGAAGAAAGATTACAATGGGTAAGGCAAAACCAACTGAAATTACGATCTGAACTATATGGTGGACTTAAAGATGCTGTGCTTCGTGGTGATACAAATCCAAAAATAGTAGGAAAGCGGATAATCCTACCTTCCTCTTTTACTGGAAGCCCAAGATACATGGCTCAGAACTATCAAGATGCAATGGCTATATGTAGAAAGGTGGGATATCCAGATTTGTTTATGACATTTACTTGCAATCCAAAATGGTCTAAAATCACTCAATGCTCGGAATTTATAGAAGGTTAGAATATTGAGGACCGACCAGATATTGTAGCAAGGGTTTTTAAAATATAATTGGATGAATTATTACATGATTTGAGGCATGAATCCCATTTTGTAAGAGTCATTGCAGTAGTATATACAATTGAATTTCAAAAAAGATGACTTTCGAATGCACATATTCTCCTTTTCTTGGATCCAAAAGATAAGTGCCCAAGTCTAGCATACATAGACAATATTATCACAGCAGAAATACCAGATCCACATGAAGATCCAATTGCTTATGAAGATGTAAAACAGTTTATGATGCATGGGCCATATGGATATGCAAACCCAAGATCACCTTGTATGGTTAATGATAAATGTACAAAACATTTTCCAAAAAAATTCTATGAAGAGACAACTATCGATGAAGAAGGCTTCCTCATTTATAGAAGAAGAAATTATGGGAAAATAATAGTAAAAAATGGAATTATTTTGGATGTATGTTGTGCCATATAATGTAGACTTATTGGTAAAGTACCAATCACATTTGAATGTGGAATGGTGCAATAGATCTTGATCGATCAAATATTTGTTTAAATACATAAATAAGGGACCAGATAGGGTCACAATTTTTTTATAAAAGAATCTGCCAGGTACTGATAATGACAAACAACAACCAAGCATTGTCATTGATGAGACCAAAGCATATTTGGACTGTAGGTATATTTTAGCTTCTGAAGCATGTTGGAGAATATTTGAATTTCCAATTCAGTTTCGAAATCCACCAATTGAAAGATTAAACTTTCATTTGAAAAATGAAAATCCCATTATATATCCAAAAAATGCAAATTTAGACAATGTTTTACAAAGGACAAGAATAAAAGACGCAAAGTTTACTAAATGGATGAAAACTAAAGAAGCTTTTGAAGATGCTCATGAGTCAACTTATGCTGAATTTCCTACAAAATGGGTATGGCATAAAAACATTAGGCAATGGAAATGAAGAAAAGGTAGAAAATGTATTGGAAGAGTATATAATGATCACCTTTCAAGTGGAGAACAATTTTACTTGAGGATGTTGCTTAACATTGTCAAAGGGCCAAGAAACTTTAAAGAGATAAGGACTATAAACAATATTACTTATCCCACTTATAAAGATGCATGTTATGCACTTAGGCTTCTAGATGATGATAAGGAATGGCATAAATGCATAATTGAAGCTTCATATTGGGCCAGTGGCAAGCAATTACGCCAACTATTTTTCACCATACTCATGTTTTGTGAAGTATCTGATCCTTTAACTTTTTGGGATTCTAATTGGAAAATTCTTATTGAAGATATACTTAATAGACAAAGACATATCTCCCATTTTCATGAACTGATATTATCTGATAGTCAATTGAAAAATTATGGCTTATATGAAATTGACCAAATCCTCCAACAATATGGGAAATCTTTGAAAGACTATCCTTAGATGCCTTAACCAGATGTAAATCTTCTTATTCATAAAGGAAATAGACTTATTGAAGAAGAAATGTCATATGATATAGGAAGTTTACAAAGGGAACATGAGATCTTGATATATGGCCTTAACAATGAACAAAGAACTATCTATAATTCTATAATGGAAGCTGTTTTTTCTAAAAGCAGGGGAATGTTTTTCGTCTATGGTCATGGTGGAACGGGAAAAACATATCTTTATAGAACAATTTTGGCTGCTGTAAGATCAAAAGGAAAAATTGCTCTTGAAGTTGCTTCTTCAGGTATTGTTGCTTTATTACTTCCTAGTGGAAGGACAGCACATTCACGATTCCACATCCCAATTAATGTCAATGATGAGTCAACTTGTGAAATAAAGCAAAAAACACAAATAGCAGAACTTCTTTTGAAAACAAGTATAATACTTTGGGATGAGGCACCAATGGCACACAGAAATTGCTTTGAAGCTATTGATTGCAGCCTTCAAGATATACTGCAAATTGAAGATCCAAGGAATTTGGAAAAACCTTTTGGCGGTAAAGTTGTGGTTTTAGGAGGTGATTTTCGGCAAATACTTACAGTTGTGAAAAAGGGAAGACGTGAAAATATTGTCCAATCTGCAATTTGTTAGTCACACTTATGGAATTATTGTCATGTCTTTAAATTACAACAAAATATGAGACTTATGTAGAACAATATGAGTGAAATGCAAGAATCATCTATACAAGACTTTAGTGAATGGATTTTAAAAATATGTAATGGTGATTTGGGAGAAGGTGATGGTGACAATTACATTACAATTCCTCTTGATCTAATCATCCAACCTACACAAAATCCATTGCAAGATATTATTAATAGCACATACCCTAATTTGGATGGTCAATACATGGATACAAGTTACATTCAAGATAGGGCAATTCTTGGCCCTACAAATGAAGTTGTAGAGGAGTTAAATGACTACATTATCTCATCAATAAACGGTGTAGAACATGAATATTTGAGTTCAGATTCTATTTGCAAGGCTTCTTTGAATGTTGTTGATCAAGACATTTTATACCCTATTGAGTTTTTAAACAACTTAAGATTTCTAGGATTTCCAAATCATAAGTTGACATTAAAAGTAGGCTTGCCTATTATGTTGCTTAGAAACTTGAACTAGAATGAAGGGCTTTGTAATGGAATAAGACTAATTATTACAAAACTGGCTACATGGGTTATAGAAGCAAAAATTATTACTGGCACTAATATAGGCACATGCATGTTCATTCCGAGGATAACATTATCTCCAAGTGATTCAAAATGGCCTTTTGTTCTAAAGAGAAGACAATTCCCAATTTCTGTGTGTTTTGCAATGACAAGCAATTAAAGCCAAGGACAATCATTGAAACATGTGGGAGCGTATTTGCCTAAACCTGTTTTCAATCATGGGAAATTGTATGTTGCAGTTTTTAGAGTAACAAGTAGAGATGGGTTGAAATTCTAGATAATTAATGATGAAACTAACCAAAGTTTTGCAACAAAAAATATTGTGTACAAGGAGGTTTTCACCAAACTTATTTAAGTTGTTGGTCATGCATGGTAAAAGAAATTTATATGTTTAAAGGTCATATATACATCTGTACAACTCTTACTTTTTAGTTCTTATTTAAATTGTTGTAGTGTCTTTACTTCCTTTAGGCATACAAAATACACTGTTTTTCAAGCTTTAAGCCCAAACTTACAATTGCAATGGTATAATATTTGTGGTACTTAACATGTCCAAAAATCACTTTAATTGTTATAACAATTGTATGGTCGATAATTAAATAGAAACAGACCTCATTCATTTAAAAATTTTAGACCAATATGGTTATTGACTTAAATAGTTACTAGAATTAAAAAGAAATTTAGGACTGTCTTGCAACTTTGGGAATCACAGACTTATTAATGAGTTTGATTTTATTATTATTATTATTATTATTATTATTATTATTATTATTATTATTATTATTCTATCTGGTTACTGCTAAAGAACTGAAACTATAAATTAAATGTTTGATTACTATTGAAATTCTATCATCTTAATCAGCTTTCAAACAAGAGTGACAATTCCAAAATCAGAATTAGAGTATCAAGGATGCGAGATGCTGTAAATACAAACAATCAAGAAATTATTAGTTCATATATGATTCTTATTGATGAACAGGTTTGTATAAGTTTTTAAAAAAATACATCAAAACATTTCTTATACATTATATAGATTATTCACTTTATGTACCTACAACTAATGTCTTTTACTTGCAGAATAATGCAATACATTCTACCATTCATAAGAATATTTCAAAAAAAATCAAACCTTTTCTATAAGAAGGGCAGTTGTATGCATTATCAAACTTTGAAGTTGGTATTGCAATGAATTCTATAGGCCAATTCAAAATGAGCACAAGATTGTATTCTTGCAAACAACCAACATTCAAGAATTTACATAAACTGAAGTCAATATACCTCATCATAAATTTGAATTTGTAGACTACAACACCATCGTTCAACGACTTAATAGCCATGTCCAGCTATCAGGTATTTAATTAATTGAATATAAATTTCGCATTCTATTATTGTCAATAAATCTTACATTATATTGTTGTTACATAAAATACATTATATCATTATCGTAAATGAAAATAACTAACATTCAAATTTTTATGATGCATAGATATTATTGCAAAAGTGGTTGCTATCAGTCTAATTGAACATCCTAGCATTAAAGGATCAAATGTTGCAATGAGGAACATAGCTGTCATGACTATACAGTATGTTTTAATACTTACAAGTTGCAATACATTGAACTTATATAACATAAACTTACATTAATAAAAATATTTGAACAGAGGAAATGAAATAAAGCTTACCCTTTGGGGACTAGTTGCAAATGAAATTGATGATAATCTCTTCAAAAGGAATCTGGGACCTTTTATTATAGTTGCTACATGTTTAACTATGAAAACTTTTAAAGGTCAGTACATTGTTTCTTTTATTTGCATGTTTATAAGTACATTAAAAAAAATTATATGTGCATTTTAAAAAATTCCTCCATATAAATGTAGGGAAATTTAACTTATCATCTACAAGCGAAACAAAAGTTTATATGAATTTGGTGATTCCAGAGACTTCTATGTTTATGGATCAGTAAGTAATCTATATCTTTTTAGCAATATATGTTATATAATGTTTTACAGTATATGCAAGTTTATACTGACTTCTTTATGTTACAATCATAGGAAAGTGAAAAATGGTCGTCTTATAGAAGAACTGCCAAGACAATTTAAGCCACAAAGAACAATTAAAGAAGAGATTAACAACAACAGAAGAACCTTAATTGAAATATTAAACATGATCTGGAACTCTGTAAATAAGGTAAGGGAAAAGTTCTTCAAAAGAAAATTCCAAAAATGAAATTGTCAATGACATGTTAAATTTTACAAATAAATCATTGAATAAATTTGAAATTCCAGGAGACTATCTTCACCTGCCATGGAAAGATTACAAAAATTGAAACAGCTTTTGGTTGGTACTTTATGTCATGCGAAATATGTTGTAGAAAGGTTAAACCAAGAGATGAATATTTGTGGTGTGATCGTTGTTACAAACTGGCAGGCTTCCCAATCCCAAGGTATGTATAATATAAAATAACTAATGTGAGTACTTTTATTTTAAATTGAAATAATAAAATTAGATATATGTTACTTATTCATATCATAATACAATTTACATCATATTCTTTTAACAGTTTTATATGAGTGATGCTACAAATGATTCTGTCAACAACTTACCAAGTGAAGAAGATGCTAATCCTATTAAATTACAAGACTAGATGTTGCAAGTGATGTATAGCTCACACCTATTGCAGATCAACAAAAGAGGAAGAGGAAACAAAGAGTCCTTTAATTTGTTGAAGCTTATGTTACAAATTATTTTAACTTTTCTTACAATAATGTAGTCACCATTAGAAGGTTTTCTATTTTCTGTTGAGAATACATAGCTGACCTTACAAAATAAGTGACGAAGGAATAGTTGGTGTTATGTGTATATTTAAATTCTGAATGGTGTTTGCCGTAAAGGTGTGTATACTTTACTACTAATACGTGTATTGCACTATTTGTCTGATGCTGATAGTTTTATTCATGGAGTCTATATTTGTTCATTATTCTGTTTACTTTTCGTTGGGTTATTTTGGCATTTTAGAAAGTATAGGAGTGGTGGAGAAAGTAGAGGTAGAGGTGGAGATGAAGGAGTATAAGTATGGGGAATTAGCTAAAGCCCTTGAAAACTTTGGAAACAGGTATTATATCTTCCTTTTCTTTTTGTTTGTTTGTCAGTACAAAGGCGTGAATATGAATTTGAAATTCAATTAATTTGTATTGATATTATTCTTGAATTACAAAGTTTGAATTCAATCTGCGTTGGCAAAATTACCATCAAAGTTTGGGAATTTGACTTTTCATTGTATTGTGGTTCATCTATTTGATTTTTAAATAGTTTTTTTGTTTGTATTTGTGATTAAAATGAGTCTGGATGCTACAATGGGTCATAAGCCATAGTCACAGCCTATCCAAGCATCAACAATAGCAATAATGACAATGACACCAAGGTACTCTAAAGTCTCTATCCCTAACTTGGCCATGTTTTTAAAATACTTTTGCAATCACTTTGGTCTTGCACATCTGCTTCTCTATTTGGTAAACAAATTTGGTTCTATTTGTGGAGCTAAATTTCAGTTTCTTTGTTATTTGTATATATCTGTATATATTATATCTTGATGTTGTTTAGTCATTTTATCTTCAATCATAATTGCAAATTGTTCATGAAATCCTTGATTTGAAAGGAATTGTCTTAGAGTGGTTTGTAAGTAGATTTTAATATAGTAGAAACATAATGATGAGGGTCAGAATGTATCTTGTCGAGGCCTGTAAATGGGCCTGACGGATCCATATTCCTGGGCCAATAGAGGGTAAGCCCAACCTGTCCAGAGGTCCGAAATAGCAAAGGCCTTTGATGGAAAATACTTGCAAGACAAGTATTTGATCGCCGTGGAATCCTAAGGTGAAAAGAGTCCTAAAATGATAAGGATCCCTAAGGATACGTGCGGATCTTTTCTATAAGGAAAGATCTTGCGAATCACGATTGGGACTATTCCAAGTAGAGTCCTATAAGGAAAAGACTTCTACGCCAAGTATAAGAGGTCAACCCTCTACTACTATAAAAGGAGGAATACCTTCACAAATCGAGGTACGCATAATTTACCCTCTCTAGCACTCTAGAGTTGTGAGAATAAGTTCTAACTTGACCTTCGGAGGGTATTTGGCCGGCACCACACCGGTGCTCTCTGTTAGGTCTCTTCTGTTTTCATTGTGCAGATATTCTTTCGAGCGTGCGAAGATTGTGTAGCTCACTGGTGATTTTCACGGCATCATCAGTTGGCGCCGTCTGTGGGAAGACCGACTGACGAATTATCGATTCGAAAGCCATAGTAAACGCTTCCCGGAATAAAAGAGTTGCATGGTGCTGACTCGCTCGATGGCAACTACGAACAACATTCAGGAAGACGAAGCTCGCACAACGGCCCTCGAGAGGCAGGTTCAAACCTTGGCCACTGCAGTGGAACGTCTCACTAAGGAGAACCATGATCTGGAGGAGCAGTTACGCCAGAAAAATGCAGGTCATGGCACCCAAAAGCAGGACCAAGAAGGCACTAGTGCCGATAGAAGGGAACGAGAAGGGCCAGAGGGCAGTAACGTTCCGAGTAGACCAGAGCGACAAAATCTGAGCATGCCGTCCCTCACGGATTCCATTCCTCCACATATCGCCGTCGAGATGCAAGCAATGAAGGAGCAGATGGAGGTGATGATGAACGCTCTCAAGGGACGGGTGTCCAGCGATCTTGACGATCTGGTCAATCGTACCGACTCGCCATTCACTGCGGCAGTCAACTCTTTCCCTTTACCACATAAGTTCCGCATGCCACATATCGACAGTTACAACGGAGTCAAGGACCCTCTAGATCACTTGGAGACCTTCAAAACCTTGATGCACCTTCAAGGAGTAGCGGATGAAATCATGTGTAGGGCTTTCCCCACAACGCTGAAGGGAGCGGCAAGGATTTGGTTCAGCCGGTTGATGCCCAACTCCATCAGCACATTCAAGGAGCTGAGCGCTCAATTTACTGCGCACTTCATTGGGGGACATAGGTACAAAAAGTCTACGGCTTGCTTGATGAGCATCAGGCAGCGCGAGGACGAAACGCTAAGATCCTACATATCCCGTTTCAATAAGGAAGCCCTCTCAATCGACGAAGCCGACTACAAAATACTTGTAGCAGCCTTCACAAACGGGTTGCGAAAGGGTAAGTTCTTGTTCTCTTTATATAAGAATGACCCTAAAACCATGTCGGACGTGCTTTACAGGGCCACCAAGTATATGAATGCTGAAGATGCATTGCTGGCTCGTGAAGAAAAGCCAAAGAAAAGGGAGAGACAAGAAGATACGTGGCAGGATAGGGGACGTAAGATGGCGAGGACAAGGGAACAAAAGGATGATAGACGCTCTAAACCCCCTTTGGGCAGGTTCACAAGCTTTACCCCATTAACTGCCTCAGTCAACCAGGTCCTAATGCAAATTAAAGATGAAGGATTCCTGACCTTCCTAGGCAAGCTGAAGTCAGATCCTAACAAGAGGTCTAAAGACAAGTATTGTCGATTCCACCGCGACCATGGCCACGACACGGTCGACTGTTATGACCTAAAGCAGCATATTGAAGCTCTTATCCGACAAGGAAAATTGCAAAGGTTCATCCGTAAGGAAAGGACGGACCCCCCTAGGAACAGGCTCCCAGACGAGAGAATGAACGTCCAAGGCCACCTATAGGAGATATACGAATGATCGTAGAGGGCACGGCAGCCACTGGGTCGTCCAAGAAGGCTAGGAAGACTTACCTCAGGATCGTACAGAACGTCTAATTAACAGGATCCGTACCAAAGATAGCACGAATCGACAATCCAATCATTGGGTTCTCAGAAGAGGATGCCCGGAGGTTACACCATCCGCATGACGACGCGATTGTGGTCAGCTTGCAAGTGGGAGACTACAACATACACCGGGTTCTGGTCGACAATGGCAGCTCGGCAGATATCCTGTATTACCCGGCCTTCCAGCAGATGAAAATCGACAGAGAACAGCTGATCCCGATAAATACCCCTCTCGTAGGTTTCGGAGGGACGAGAGTGTTCCCCCTTGGTGCTGTCACATTGGTAGTAACCATAGGCGACTACCCCCAACAAATCACCAAGGACGTAACATTCCTCGTAGTAGACTGCTCGTCCGCTTACAATGCTATTATAGGACGACCTACTCTTAACTCCTGGAAGGCTGCAACCTCAACTTACCACTTAATGATCAAGTTCCCTACAGAGTATGGAGTAGGAGAACTGAGCGGAAATCAGGTGGCAGCGCGAGAATGTTACGTTGCCATATTAGAAATGGAAGACCAACAACAAACGATGTGCATAAGAGAACAACGGGTGGTAGCAGAGCCAATTGAAGAACTAGAAGAGCTAATCCTTGACGAATCAAGACCCGATCGAACGACAAGAATGGGGACGTTGGCCAGCCAGCCAATACATCAAGCCCTAGTAGCTTTCCTCAGAAAGAACCAAGACGTGTTCGCCTGGAGCCACGAGGACATGCCAGGGATTGATCCCTCAGTCATAGTCCACAGGTTGAACGTGAACCCTGCATCCTCACCAGTCCGACAGAAAAAGCGAGTGTTCGCTCAGGAGCGGGACAAAGCAATAGCAGAAGAGGTACGGAAGCTAATGGAGGCAGATTTCATTCGAGAAGTCTACTATCCAGATTGGTTAGCAAACGTGGTTATGGTAAAAAAGGCGAATGGAAAGTGGCGAATGTGTGTCGACTTCACGGACCTCAATAAGGCGAGCCCGAAAGACAGCTACCCGCTCCCTCGGATAGATACCTTGGTGGATTCTACAGCAAGGCACCAGCTCCTGAGCTTCATGGACGCCTTTTCGGGGTACAATCAAATCAAGATGGAGGAGGCCGATCAAGAGAAAACCTCCTTTATCACAAGCCAAAGACTTTTTTGCTACAAGGTGATGCCGTTTGGACTCAAGAACGCAGGAGCGACGTACCAGAGATTGATGAACAAAATGTTTGTGCACCAGATTGGGAGGAACGTACAAGTTTATGTTGATGACATGTTGGTGAAGAGCCTGCACGAAGTTGATCACTTGGATAACCTTCGGGAGACGTTCGACACACTCCGATCATATAACATGAAGCTGAATCCGAACAAATGCACTTTCGGAGTGACGGCAGGGAAATTCTTGGGCTTCATGGTGTCCCAAAGAGGTATAGAAGTAAACCCAGAGAAAATACGGGCCATAATGGAGTTGAAACCCCCGAGGATGGTCAAGGAGGTTCAAAGTTCAAATGGCAAAATTGCAGCCCTGAACAGGTTCGTCTCGAAGGCAACAGACAAATGTCTACCTTTCTTTCGCACTCTAAGAAAATCCTTTGAGTGGATGGACGAATGCCAGAAAGCCTTCGAAAATTTGAAAGAGTACCTTTCATCCCCGCCATTGCTCAGCCCGTCCGAACCAGGAGAAGAACTCTACCTCTACTTGGCAGTCTCGCAAGCAGCGGTCAGCGCGGCCTTAGTGCGGGAGGAAGATGGGTCTCAAAAACCCGTCTATTTTATAAGCCGTGCGTTCCGAGGAGCAGAAGAAAGGTACCCCCAAATGGAGAAAATGGCCTTCGCACTGGTAACTGCCGCACGTAAACTCAAGCCATACTTTCAGGCACATACTATCATAGTCCTGACGGATCGGCCCCTAAAAAAAGCCTTGAGTAGCCCTGAGGCTGCAGGACGGATAGCTTTATGGGCGGTAGAGCTGAGTGAATACGATATTCAGTACCGTCCGCGAAATGCAATGAAAGGACAAGCCATGGCTGATTTCATCGCCGAATTTACCCATCCAGAAGACCAGGGGGCAGAAACCGCAGCACAATAGAGCATCCACACGGACGGATCTTCCAACAGGCGAGCCGGAGGGGCTGGTGTGGTCATCCAAACCCCGGAGGGAGACAAGATTGAGTGCATGATCCGCCTGGATTTCCCCACTACCAATAACGAGGCTGAATATGAAGCACTGGTGGCTGGCCTAGACCTCGCGAAGGCAGCAGGAGCTGAAAACGTAGTCTTGTACTGTGACTCCCAGGTGATAACAAGTCAGATTAATGGCGGCTACGAATGCAAGAACGAAAGAATGAAGAGGTACCTAGAAGAGGTGATGGGTCGGATCAACAACCTCGAAGTCAGATTCGTTCAAGTCCCAAGGGAGGAAAATGAATGTGCGGATCGCCTAGCAAAAGCTGCCTCAGCAGAATTTATGCATGTCCCCGAACAGGTATTATCTTTTGTTCAAGTCTTCTCATTTATTGATGACGGAACAAGTGTGCAGGAAGTGAATTCTGAGAATAATTGGACTACGCCACTGATAACCTATCTAAGAACTGGCACGTTACCAGACGAAAAAGATGCTGCTAGGAAGTTGAAGGTCCAAGCCTCGCGATTTGTGCTAATAAAAGATGTCTTGTACAAAAGAGGATTCTCTCGACCATACCTAAGGTGTTTAAGCCATGAGGAAGCATCGTACGTAATGAGAGAAATCCACGAAGGAATCTGCGGCAACCACTTGGGGGCACGATCATTAGCACACAAGTTGATCCGGGCAGGTTACTACTGGCCCACAATGCTGAAGGATGCGCTGGCATATGTCAAGGTCTGCGACAAGTGCCAGAGGTTCAGCAATCTCATCCGACAACCGTCCGAAGAACTAACTCCTATGACGGCTCCTTGGTCATTTGCGCAGTGGGGACTGGATATCATGGGCCCATTCCCAATGGCCATTAGGCAATTGAAATTCTTGGTAGTTGGTATCGACTATTTTACCAAGTGGGTAAAGGCAGAAGCTCTTGCCACCATCACGGAAAAGAACATTCGAAGCTTTGTTTGGAGAAATATCATCTGCAGGTACGGGATACCAAGAGTGCTCGTCTCGGACAACGGAAAACAGTTCGACAACAGCAGATTTAGGGAATTCTGCTTGGAGCTAGGTATCAAGAATCACTATTCTTCGCCGGCACACCCACAGGCCAATGGGCAAGTTGAGGTCACGAACCGATCCTTGCTCAAGATCATCAAGACCCGACTCGAGGGGGCAAAAGGCATCTGGCCAGAAGAGCTACCAAGCGTTTTATGGGCATACCGAACTACAGCAAGAACCCCCATAGGGGAAACGCCCTTTCGACTAGCGTATGGAAGCGACGCTGTTATCCCAGCAGAAGTAGGACTCACAAGCTACCGTATGGAAAACTATGACGAGCATAAGAATGAAGATGCCATGCGCCTTCAGCTCGACCTAGTAGACGAAGTACGGGCGACGGCGGAACAGAGGTTGGCGCGATATCAGAATCTCATGGCGAAGCACTACAACTCCAAAGTCAGGCATAGAGACTTTCAAGTAGGAGATCTTGTACTGCGGAAAGTGATGGGCACTACTAGAGATCCTTCACAAGGTAAGCTCGGCCCCAACTGGGAAGGACCTTACAAGATTGCATCATGGCAGCGGAAGGGCACCTACCACTTGGAGACGCTCGACGGTAGAAAGCTGGAGCACCCATGGAACACGGAGCACCTTCGGAAGTACTACGGGTGAATGAAAAGCAGTGACGGATCTCCAGATCCCCAATTTATTTAGTTTTTTCTACAATTACTAGTTTTACTTAAGCAATTTTCTTCGGCTACAATACTTTACGTACCTTTTTAAGCCCAAGGGGGCAGGTACTTTTTTACTTGCTTATGTTTTTGTTTTCTTTAATTAATTAGAGGAATATTCAGACTACTATGCTTTTCTACTTACAATTTCTACTAAAAGTCCACGAAATGGATGGATCGTCCCAAGCGGATGAAAACAAAGTCCAAAAAACTGGACGGGTATAAACTAAAGTCTAAGAAAATGGACGGATCATCCCAAGCGGATGAAAAACCCAAAATCAACAAAAAGGACGGATCATCCCAATTGGATGAAAGCCCTACGTCCAGAAATTGGACGAGTATACACTAAAAGTCCACAAAGTGGACGGACACCCTAGACGGTTAAAAATCCACAAGTCCACAAAGTGGACGGACATCTTGAACGTTTTTGAAAAATCAAGTCCACAAAGTGGACGGACCCACTCAGGGTTAAAAGTTAGACCACAAAGTGGATGGACACCCTGAACGTTTTTGAAAAATCCAGTCCACAAAGTGGACGGACCCACTAAAGGTTAAAAGTTAGACCACAAAGTGGACGGACACCCTGAACGTTTTTGAAAAATCCAGTCCACATAGTGGACGGACCCACAAAGGGTTAAAAGTATCTAGTCCACAAAGTGGATGGACCTTTAATGGTTACAATTATAGTACGCAAAGTAGACGGATTGCCTGGATGGCGAAAAATCCACAAATCCTCAAAGAGGACGGACCACTTAATAGATAAAATTAACAAATCCACAAAAGTGGACGGATACTCTAAACGCTGAAAATTTTGGTCCAAAGGTGGACGGACACCTTAAGGGTTTGAAAATGATAATCCACGTAGTGGACGAATACCCTTGACGGTAAAAATTTGGCATAGCCCACAAGGAGGACGGACAACACAGAAAGGGCTGAAAACAAGTCCACAAAGTGGACGAACCCCCTAAAATGTAAAATTCATCCACAATGCAGACGGATCCATTATAAGTGGGCAAGTAACAAAACAAAGTGAACGGAGAAGATCCACAAACAAAGCCACGAATAAATATTAAATAAACCATTCAAGAAAGTGTTTACATAACATCTATGACGGATAAAATTGTTTTCCAACAATAAACAGTACAAAAAAATAAATAAATAAATACAACTATTTAGCAGCTGGAGTTTCCGTCGGTTGTTCAACAATTATGACGAGCTGATGGTCTCCCTCATTTACATGTTTGGATTGAATGATTTCAACTTGGGCAGACTCCCCGTCGCCGATAAGTCCACCGTCAGCAAAAAGGTCGTCAATATCCTCTGAAGCGACGGGCATGATGGAAGCTTGGGCTTGGTCACCCACTTTGATATTTGAGACATCGAGGTCGGGATTGGCCTTCTTCACCTGACGGAGGGCGTCATCAAAACCCTCCAAGAAGGAGTCACCCAACTCAGACAGAAGGGTGTCGGAATCGCGATATTCACGTATCGCTAACTCCTTAGCCTGACGGATCCCATCCTTCAGGTCTTGAATCTCCTGGTCCTTCGCCCCAAGGGTCTTCTTCGCCTCCTCCATACTCTGCTCGAGTTCTTTTCTCAACCGCTCGGAAAGTTCAAACTTTTTCTCCATTTTTGTTTTCCAACTCCGTAGTTGGTTTAGCTCATCCTCCGTCTGCTGAGACTTCGTCCGTACACGTTCCAGGGTCACCTCGTGCTTGAGACACCGTCCCATCAATCCTTTCATCATCACTATTGCCTAAGAACGCAAGTGCAAAAAAGGAAGTTAGCTTGAAGGCATAACTGATAAAACGGACAAGGAAAGAAGACGGACCCGAATATGACGGGTAGGATACCTGGGCAACCGCAAAAAGACCCGACTCCCCCATGGCTTCCGTCGAGTGGTTCCCCAAGTCCTCGTAATCCTCCGTTGAAATTATGGATGAGATCTTCTCTAAGGCATGTTTAGAATCCTCACGAAGGAGGACGGGCGCTTTCTCTTGATTAGACGGAGCCTTTATAAACCCTTTGCCTGCCCCGTGCTTCAGTGGGGGATCCGTCTTCTCGACATCGGCCATTAGCCCCTAAGACGGGTTCCAAAGGAACTTTTTGTTTTTTGGCAGGTCGGTCTCCTTTCAGTAGAAGTTTTCTTTTTGAGGACGGGTTAGTTGTAACCGTCGCCACTGGTGCCTCGTCACCGAACTCCTTTTTCTTTGCTGCTTGAGACCTGATCAATGCTCTCCTCTTGGCGTCGTCCATTTCTAAAAAAAAAAAAAAAGAGAGAACGGGTAAAATTAAATGATAAAAAATGGAGACCGTTCAAATAAAATGAAGACGACGGACTCACGTTTACGTGTTTTTTCTTCGTACTTTACGGCTGCTGGTGTAGGCTCGGGTCCGTCACAGTACCAGTGAATGGTGTTTAAATTGACTAGTTTTGCCCAAGCCCTTTCTTCAGCCTGGGTCTTTGCAAAAATCTTCTCAAGAAAACTGAACTGCTCAAGATTAACTTGTGGACGCCGTCTGACTGCAAAAAAGAACTGTCAAAATTCCTAAAAAGAAGGGAGTAATAAACTGAACGGCAGTAAAAAAAAAAAAAAAAAATTTTTAGGACGGGTTCATACTGGACAGGTTCAATATGCCCCAAGTTGTGTCGACGGGCATGTGTTCTGTCTCCCCTAAGCGACACATCCAATTGTCACCTTCTAAGAAGAAGTACCGGCTCTTCCAATCCCTATTGGAGTCGGGTGTTTCGTATATTACTTTCAACAACGGACTCCTGGGCACAAAGCTGTACATCCCCCTTGACCTGTCAATCTCGTCCGGACTGTAGCAGTGAAGGAGTTCCCTCACCGTTAGACTTCTGGCACCGCCGGACATGGCACCGTACAGGATCTCCATTGCTATAAAGACCCTCCAAGCGTTTGGTGACACTTGGTTGACGGATAGGCCCAAGCATTTGAGAAGCTCACGATAGAGGGAGCTTAAAGGGAACCTAAGTCCTGCCTTCAGCATCTGTTCATACACTCCGACACCTTTTACCCCTTCATAGTAGCATTTCTCTGACTTATAGGGCAGACGAATGGGGATGTTACTAGGAATTTGATAAATATTCCTAAGTGTTTTGAAGTGATTCTCCTTGATAGTAGACACAAAATTATTCACCGTCCACTCTGGCAACATGATGAACTCCCTAAGTCCATCAGCACCCACGACGGATCTTATTGTTCGCTCCTCACCGTTATCAGAAACCTCTTCTTGGTCAACCATCTCCATATCCTCATTTTTTGAGGACAAGGAAGAGGCAGACGAGGTCCTCTCTTCATCTGGACTCTCTGAGTCTCTATGACCGGACGAATATACTCCCTCGTAATCCACCCCGTCACGGACAAATGACTGGTTACTCGACGCACTAGACATTGCCTACATGTGACGACAAAACCTAAGACTCAAACGGATCTAGAAATTGTGACGGGTGTATAGAGTTCAGGATAGTAAATTACTTAAAATAAGGGCACCATATTTACAGTATTCACGGATAGAAAATACTTACCAATTTTTGAATGGACGGAGTGAACAGTTGATGACGGATGTATCTAGATGACGGATGGCGCTCTGACAATGATGACGGATGGCGCTCTGACAATATTCTTCTGCTGAAAATGAAGAAATGAAGGGGATAAACCCCTGTATTTATAAAGGGAGTGCACGGAACACGAAGCGACGCTTTGATCCAAGATAAAAACCAATCAGAGTGCGACATGTGTCATGCGCTATAATGGCTTCTGGACAACCTGTCAAGCATTTTTGCAAGATGACGGCATCTTCGCTGAGACCGTCGACCCCACTGGTCTTGGATCCGTCTTGCCATTCATGATAGGGCCGTCTCCCACTTAACCTTTAACCGTCACCCCACTGGTCCTTTCTCATAACTATGATGGACCTGTAGGGTGAAGGGGGCAACTGATGAGGGTCAGAATGTATCTTGTCGAGGCCTGTAAGTGGGCCTGACGGATCCATATTCTTGGGCCAATAAAGGGTAAGCCCAACCTGTCCAGAGATCCGAAATAGCAAAGGCCTTTGATGGAAAATACTTGCAAGACAAGTATTTGATCGCCGTGGAATCCTAAGGTGAAAAGAGTCCTAAAATGATAAGGATCCCTAAGGATACGTGCGGATCTTTTCTATAAGGAAAGATCTTGTGAATCACGATTGGGACTATTCCAAGTAGAGTCCTATAAGGAAAAGACTTCTACGCCAAGTATAAGAGGTCAACCCTCTACTACTATAAAAGGAGGAATACCTTCACAAATCGAGGTACGCATAATTTACCCTCTCTAGCACTCTAGAGTTGTGAGAATAAGTTCTAACTTGACCTTCGGAGGGTATTTGGCCGGCACCACACCAGTGCTCTCTGTTAGGTCTCTTTTGTTTTCATTATGCAGATATTCTTTCGAGCGTGCGAAGATCGTGTAGCTCACTGGTGATTTTCACGGCATCATCACATAAAATCAAATTTCCATTTTAAATGTTGGGTATGATTAGGCGCACATCAATCAATCATTAGATCAAATTTGTCCAAGATGTGGAACGGGAGTTGAACTATGTGGTACCCTAGAAAACGTTGTTAACTTAGTAGCATGTTAGTAGTACAATTTGTTTCTTTCTCTTCTTCTTTAAAAAAAATTTAATAAGTAATAGAGGAATTATTCACTAATGGAACAGGTTCTATGGATGACTTGGAGATGGGAAATAACACAAAAGTAAGTGCAGAGAATACTCAACTAAGTTAGAAGTTTTTTTATGTAGTTTTTGATTTGCTTTACTGTCTATCTTGGTTTTTAATGTATGTTTAGGTTGCAATAATGAGAATTGGTTTATAAGAGATGAGGTCATTTTCGAAGTTATTGTTTTCATCTGTCAAGGATTCCATATTCTCTGAGAGTTATGGTGTAGTTGATCTGAAAGTTAGAGGATTTGTTTTATAAATGCACAGACCCAGAAGATAGTTGGAGAGGATTGGATAATCTACCAATGGTGTGATTCCATATTCCATGTGAACAGTTTTTTTTATATGTTGAATAGGTTTCATGTGAATAGATTTTTTGCACAAGTTTTACACAGATTTTTTTGCACAGATGGCTTGCTAAATAAAAAAAAACTGTTTGTATTTACTTGAAATCTTGAACAGGTTGATATATTGATATTGGGCTTGAAAGCCCAATTTTTTTTTAATTAAAAAAAAAGTTTTTTTTTTTTATAAAAAAAACAGTTTTTTTTTTAATATTTCAAACCGACCGCAAAAAACCGCACCGCTATAGGTCGGAAAACTGACCTTAGGCAGTGTGCATCGGTTCCAAATATAAAAAAACCGATCTCTATCGGTTCAGTAATAAATTTGGAAAAAAACCGCCCCTACTGAACCGCGCACACCCCTAAATTGTCAGTGATATGCCTTTTTTTATTTTATTTTTTCCGTACAGATAAATCACCTATGGTGGAGTTTTATGCTTTAAAACATTGAAACAGTGAAAGCTAATCGCAAGCAACATATGCAATTGGTACTTTCCTAAGTCCAACAATTTATTCTTTTCTATTTTGTTTAGTGACATTTAGTGTTGCCACTATTTAATTAAAAGTGAGTTGGTACTTCCTTTTTTTGTTTTATTGAAATTATTTGCAATCTGTGGAGTCGAAGATAAATGTTATGTTAATGGAAAATTGTTTTGATGTATCATGTAACTTCAATTTGTTTTGTTCAAGGACAATTAGTGGTGCTCCTATTTAACTTCAACTGAGTTTTGTTTTATTGAAGTCATCTACAATTTGTGGAGTTCAGGATAAATGTTATGTTAATTGAAAAATTTTATTGATGTAGCATGCAACTAATTAGCAAATGCCATTAGTATTTTAAGCAATTCTAATTGAAAATTTAAATTCAATTCTTTTTAGTAGATAAAAAGATGTTACTTTCATGTTATTACTTTAACATATGTTTCACATTCATGTTCACCGTGGTTGACATGTTTATATACACTGTAGCATTTATCTGTGTATGTATAAATTAATGAATTTTATGGGGGATGGATGAGCAATTATGATTTATGCACCTCTACTTATGGCTACAAAATCATTATTCCTATTGCATTCTATGACAGTAGTAAAATAAATTATTTCATAGAGAATCCCTATAGGCTTTAAACGCTTATATTTTGGTTGAGTTATATAATTTCTTATATGGATGCAAATGGAGCCTTAATTTGATCATATTGTACATCATTCTTCAATATTAGAGGAAAAAAAGAAGAAGCTCTTTATAGTTTCTTTTAAGTGGTTTCTATCCGGTATTGTATAAATTTATTTTAGAAGTTGATGGATACAATCTTAATTTTTGTCAAGTTTCTTAGAAGTGCATCACACTTTTTAGATGAATTTTTCCCACTTGGAATTTATTGAATAATATGGGAAACATATTGTAGGGTCACGATTTACGATTCAAGCCCAACGTATAGATGAACTTGGTCCAATAAGCCCAATACAATAAATTTGTAGAGAGTGGGTTAAAGAATCATGTTTTAGTGAAAAGGACAACGTTTAATATGAACTTAAGACCAGGTTAAGAGGTAACAAGAAGAAGAAAAAGGAAATAGTATTGGATAAATTTGCTCTCGGCCCAGTCCGAGGAGATTCAATTCAATATCAATAAAGTTTTCCAATCATCAAATGTCTCCCTCCTTTTTCAAGGAAGATCTTTTACATTATATAGCTCCTCTTTGGCCATCTTCACCCTCCACTTGTTGATCATCTAGGACATTGCTTGAGTACTTGTCCCATCAAACACCTTCTTTCTCCCTTCTGTGATTCGTAGTAGCTTCAGTGGCACTGTTCAGATGTCCTCTCCACATAAATGCGGCCAGGAAAGTAGCTGTAATGCATTTAATGCAGTGGTAGCAGCTTTTCTTCAGATATTTCTAGATTTCTTTCCTTCCCGTATGTTCACAAGGCACATCCCCACGACTGGAGTTTCTTGGAAGATCACTTCACCTGTGGGGATATCTATTTGTGTTATACTTTTTACGTCCGAGGATAAAATCCTCCTCGGACTAACTTTCTTTACATTTCCCACTTATGAGACTTTTAAAATAGAATACCTAATAAATGCGCCACTACCCAGATAATGGGTGTCCTCGGACAAGCCCAAAGCCCAATATATATGATTTTGGGTCTTCATCCCCACACATATCATTTGGGTTCTACAACTATTTTGCTCCTGAGGAAATTTTCTTGAGGTTAGGCTGAAATTTTTATAATTGTAATTGTCTTATCAAAGTTGGTGCTAAATTTGATGTCTAAACTTCTTGAATATTTGCAGTTTTAATTAAGCCTCATTTTATTTTTCTCTTTTTGGATAAATTAGCTTCATTTGATCTAAATTATAGCTTCGTTTGATCTACTTCTTTTCAGATGAAGAAGTTTTAAGACAAAGAACATGAAGCTGACAACAACCAAGTTGGCTTCTCCACCAAATTTCTTCCAAGGATATTCTCATCATTCTCTTTTATGCTTTCTTTTTTTGGCTAATATTTTGTATCCATCACAGAGGATGTTACCAACCACTTTAGTTGCTTATAATATACTTGAAAGAAATATATTTGTAAGAAGCATATTGTTTTGGAAATTATAGTTGTAATTATACTTTCTAAACCTATTTATTTTTATCTATTTCTAATTAATTATTGTTATCAAAATTCTATCAGATATCTCCTCATTATCAATAATTTAAGTTGCTTCATTCATTGAACCAATTTTTTTTATTTTAAATCAGCTTATTAGTTATTGATGCAGTTCATAAATATACTATAATCCAATCATTTATAAATTTGATTGTGATAGTTATCTATGTATTTAATTTGAAATTCATACTGGGTGTTATTTATCACATGTTGCTTCTCTTTATAATTTGGTTCCCTATGTTCTTTTTATTTCGTTGTTTACAAGTTCTTTGAGGGTTTCTTTTTTTAATTATTTTTCCTGGGGTTGTGATGTAAAGGTCAAAGAGTTCACAAATCACAGTGATTGAGGCATGTAATTGTGTTACAATGAATATCATAATTTAATGGTAAGTTTAGGGATTTTCTCCTTTATTTCTATTGATTTTTAAAAATATATATATATTTGAACATGTAAAAAAATATATATATATATTCGAATATGTAATAGAATGCAAACTTGACAAAGAAACAGGAAATTAGGAACAATGGGCATTTTGTTCTTTGAAACTTATTGCTCTGCATCTTGCCATCCTATATTTATGGTAAGCTTTTTTTGTGGCAGGCATTATTCTTTTGATGGACAATTTCTACTTGAGCATAATTTGGTTTTAATGCTCATTTGAGAAATTTTTAATTTGCAAATTCTATAAAATAGCTTACTTGCTGCAAGTATTTTGATCTTTGCTAATTTCTATGTTTTGTGTCATACTATTTTCAATCTTAATGCAATTTTCAATTTTAGGTTGTTTAAGTTAGACTAATAGAACCACAAAAACGCAAGAGTTAGGGAGAGAAAAAAGTAGCTGCTTTTTTTTTGGAAGGGATTGTGTTATTTTTTAGTCTGTTTTGGGTTAGATTTTTGGTCTTTTAGGTATGAGAGCTACTTATGGGACAATCAATAATGGTATTGGTGTGTTGTTAATGGGTATGATGAGGCTTGAAATGAAGATGAAGTGCATTGTCCCAGTTGTTATGGCTAGAATGCTTGGTTATGCACATTTTGATTGGTATGCCAATTGATATTATTGGTGATGCTGGTGTTAGGTAAGTTTATAGATTTTTATTTTTGTATATTTAATTTTATACAAGTATATTGAATTGTGCATTCAGTTTTTGGGTGGGCTTGCTATTTGGGGTTGGTTTTTAAAGTTAATTGTTGCTCATCAGACTTGAACTGGGTTGAATAGAAAGTATTGACTTTTTTTATAAAAAAAAAAAAAAAAAAAGCCTCTATAATAGAAGTTGCTTTGTTAGGAATATCCTGCTCATTGCGCGGATTAAAGGCTAGTACTATATATAATAGCAGAAACTGAGAGAAAATTTAAGAAAAATGTCTATCTAAAATTCAGACACATTTAAGTTAAAAAAGTGATACATTATCTTGTTTTACAAGCTTTACACCGTTTGACAGAGCCACATCACCTTTTATAAGCCTCCTTATAAATAAATAAAAATTAGCCGGTTAAAATACTACTACGCACACAGAGATAGAAATAGAGAGAGAGAGGCGATGAGGCCTGGGACACGGAGAAAGAAACAGAGAAAAAGGAGGAAGGAAGATGAAGCGGCCTTCAACATAAGCACAAAAAAAGCCTTTCCCAGGAACTCTCGATATCAGACCATTCTTTCTCGGTAATTTTCAACTAATATCTTACCCTATTGTCTTCAATTATGTATGCTGTCAATTTAGGGATTTCGTTGAAATCAGGGAAACAACCTAGAAGATCAAATTCAAACTGAATTGTTATTAGGAATTTTCTATTCTTGGGTTTTGTTTCAAATTCTAATTATATTGTTATTAGGAATTTTCAGTTTCTAGGTTTTGTTCCTTTGCTTTCATGAATTTCAGTTTCATGTTTTGTTTTGATTTTTTTGGACTTGCTATCTGGGTCATTAGAGAAGAAGAAGGGTTATTAGATAAATTATACTGTTTCACAACTTTAAAACACCGTTTAATGTTTTTCATTATTAAAAAAAAACCAACCCTTGAAATTCAGAGGTAGAGAGGAACAGAGACAGAGTTCGTAAGAGGGAGAACCGTCAGACTCCTGTGACCCCATGGTAAATTTTTTTTTTTCATTGTTAAAATTTATGGATTTGGTTTTATACTTATGTTTGGTTCGATTGATATCAATTTAGATGTTTGGGTTGAATTTGATTTCATTGTCATCCTCACACATGTTCACCAAAAATTTACTTTTAACTTTTAAAAACCCACACCGGTTTAGTATATAACCACTCTATCTGCCTTCTTATATATTGTTTCTTTTCTTCAATTTTTTCCTTTTTCTGTTATGCTCTTTTTCCTCTCCGAAAAGAAATCCAGCGATGCTTGAAGAGAAAGAACAGAAGCCTGTGTAGACATCAAAATTTTATGATGTATAAAAAGAGAGAGAAAGAAACTCACATCCATCTTTGAGATTTTCTTCCCTGAACTTCTTGGGAATGTGGTCCAAAGACTGGGCAAATGGGGACCTGAAGCACCTTCTAGTTATGGTCCTTCTGAAAGAAGAAGGAGAAGGGAAAGCAGAGAAGAGCTTTGTGCCTTGAAGGAAAGGGGAGGGACCCACTTGGCCAAATGCTCGAAAATCATCGATGGTGGACGAGGGTGGAGCTGAGAGTGGAGAGAGAAACGAGGTAGCCATAGATAGAGTTGAGGGTTTGTTCGGTGCAGAGGAATGGATGGGTATGCTTTCGTGACACCATGTGGCATAGAATAGAAGTAGTCCACAACAACCCATGGGTTAATGGGCTTGGGTCTTTGTTTTGGTGATTGGATTTACATCCACAAAACAAGTTTAAAACTAAATCCAGACCAATAATAACTTGTTCCAAAATATTTTATTACTACTATATTGGAGGTGGGGAAAAATTCTCTCTTTTTTGTCCATAATAACACTGCTAGATCCGCAGCTTAAATCCTTTCCCTTCTAAACCCCAAGAACTTTATATGCGGAGAGTAGGAATGGCAATTTTTATCCATATTCATGAACCCACCCATTACCTACCTCATTTAGATAAGTCTTAACCCAACCCATTTGAATATTTGGGTTAAATTGATAAATACCCATTAGGTTATTTAATTGTATGGGTATTAATGGATAAACTCACTTATTCCCACTAAAACCTATCTAAATTTTAAATAAATAACATAAAATCTAAATTTCTAGAAAATGACCGAAATACCCCTAAAACTTAAAAAATAACCAAAAAACTCCCATGAAACCTAAAAATGACCAAAATACCCTGAAACCTTAAAATTACCAAAATACTCCCGAAACTTAAAAAATGACCAAAATACCTTGAAACCTAAAAATTACCAAAATACACCCTAAACCTAAAAAATGACCGAAATACTCTGAAACCTATAAAATGACCAAAATACCCCCGAAACTTAAAAATACCAAAATACCCCCTAAACCTAAAAAATGACTGAATACCTCTAAAACTTATAAAATGACCAAAATACCCCTAAAACCTAAAAATTACCAAAATACTCCATAAAACCCCATGAAACCAAAAAATGACCAAAATACCTCTGAAACCTTAAAATGACCAAAATACCCCGAAACCTAAAAATGACCAAAATACACCCTAAACCTAAAAAATGATTGAAATACTCCTGAAACCTATAAAATGACCAAAATACCCCTTAAACCTAAAAAATGACCGAAATACCTCCAAAATCTATAAAATGACCAAAATACCCCTGAAACCTAAAAATTACCAAAATACTCCATAAACCTAAAAGATGACCGAAATACTTTCGAAACCTATAAAATGACTAAAATACCCCTGAAACCTAAAAATTACCAAAATACTCCATAAACCTAAAAGATGACTAAAATACCCCTGAAACCTATAAAATGGCCAAAATACCCCCAAAACCTAAAAAATGACCAAAATACCCTCAAAACGTAAAAAATGATCGAAATACTCCCAAAACCTAAAAATTACCAAAATACCCCCTAAAACAAAAAAAAGGGACCGAAATACCTACGCAGCCTAAAAATTACCCAAATACCCCCAAAACTTAAAAAATGACCAAAATACCCCCGAAACTTAAAAATGACCAAAATACCATGGTTTTAAAAACCGGTACGGTGAAAGAATCGGAAAAGGGACTGGTTATCAGTTTTCTGGTCCAACTAGGGTCTGACCAATGGTCAAATCGGTGACGTCATAAATAATTTAATTAATAATTTTTTAAACTATATAAATATTAAATAATGATTAATATATTTAATTTTTATAATGTTAATAATTTTTCACAACTTATATAATAAATATCATTTAAATATTAAAGGTAATTTACTATATTTGTTCACAAATATGGTTAAAATGCTAAAAGAGGCACACATATAGCTACAGGACTTTCTAAGCTCCACCGAAAAGGGAAAAGAGATAAAGAATAAATAAATAAATAAAAAGATCCACCCCACTTCAGTTACTTCTCCCAGCCATTACTAACAATTAACAAAGTAATCCTATCCAAAAAAAAAAAAAAAAAAAAAACCCTAACAAAGTAACAATTTAACACCCACCCACTTTTTTTATGACATATCATTTGCTTCTCCCAAGTCCCAAGACTCCCAACCTTTCTACTTTCCTAATAGAAATCCATTAGAATCCAAATTGGCAATTTCCCATAACCTCTCAATCGTCTCTCTCTCTAATCTATCTCTCCCTCTCACCTTTCTCTGCCATGCCTGTCCATCTCTCTGCAACATATCAATTATTAATAGTTCAAACTTCATACCAAAATACCTTCCTCCACCCTTCTCATGTTGCTTCTCTTACCTCCTCTCCAAATTTTATTTTACTTGCAGATTTGAAAACTTCGTTCACCAAATCTCATTTACAACAGATCTCAGATTCCCAAAATGAGGAAGAGAAATCATTCACTCCCATCATCCACAGAGACAAAGTAACTGCTGCACCAATGAGAGAGGCCGAATGGGGAAGAAATCAAGAGAAACAAAGTCATTTTCTTTGTATTTTGCAAAACCGGTTCAACCATACCGGTTCCCGGTTTTATGGTTAAATTGGCTAGTTTTTTATTATTTCTAGTTTTAGATGATTTTTGGTTTTTAGCCATAATCGGTTCAGATTATGGCCTGTTCTCGGTTGAACCAGTTGGATTGGCCGATCCGATTTGGTTTATAAAACCATGCAAAATACCCCCTAAACCTAAAAAAGTTCGAAATACCCCCAAACCCTAAAATATGACCAAAATACCCCAAAAACCTAAAAAATTACCGAAATACCCCCAAAACCTAAAAGACGATAGAAATGCCCTCGTAACCTAAAAAAATGACCGAAATACCCTTAGAATCTAAACAATGACTAAAATAACCTCAAAACCTAAAAAATTACCGAAATTCCCTCAAAACCTAAAAAATGACCGAAATACTCTTAGAACATTTAATTTGTTGAAAATACCCTTGAAACATCCAAAATACCCAAAACCTCTATTTTGGTAATTTTAGATGTTTCAGGTGTATTTTGGTCATCTTATAGGTTTAAGGGTATTTTGGTCATTTTTTAGGTTTCAAGGGTATTTCGTTCATTTTTTTAGGTTTTGGGGGGAATTTTGGTCATTTTTTACGTTTTAGGGGGTATTTCGGTCATTTTTTAGGTTTAGGGGGTATTTTGGTCATTTTTTAGGTTTCAGAGGTATTTTAGTCATTTTTTAGGTTTCAGAGGTATTTGGGTCATTTTCTAGGTTTAGGGAGTATTTTATTAATTTTTAGGTTTTGGAGATATTTTGGTCATTTTATAGGTTTCAGAGGTATTTTGGTCATTTTTAAGGTTTCAGTGGTATTTCAGTCGTTTTTTAGGTTTTGTAGGTATTTCGGTCATTTGTTTGGTTTAGGGGGGTATTTTGGTAATTTTGTAGGTTTTAGGGGTATTTCGGTCATTTTTAGGTTTATGGGATATTTTGGTAATTTTTTTAGGTTTCAGGGGGTATTTTGGTCATCTTTTAGGTTTTGAGGATATTTCGGTCATTTTTAGGTTTTGGGGGTATTTCAAACATTATTTAGGTTTAGGGGGTATTTTGGCCATTTTTTAGGTTTTGGAGGTATTTTGGTAATTTTTTAGGTTTGGGGATATTTTGCTCATTTTAGAGATTTTGGGGCTCTTTTGGTCATTTTAGTGGTTTTTGAGCATATTTTGGTGATTTTAGAGATATCGTAGGTATTTTGGTCATTTTAGAGGTTTTATAAGTATGTTGCTCATTTTAGAGATTTTGGGGATATTTTGGTCATTTTAGTGGTTTTTGAACATATTTGGTGATTTTAGAGATATCGGGGGTGTTTTGGTCATTTTAAAGGTTTTATGGGTATTTTGCTCATTTTAGAGATTTTGGGGATAATTTTGGATGTTCAAGGATATATTGGTAATTTTGGAAGTGTAGGGGTATTTGGGTCATTTTAGATATTTTGGAGGTCAAGAGGGTATTCAAGTAGTTTTAGAGGTATGTGGGTCATATTGGGTTAAATTGGTGGGTTACTAATCAAATGGGTTGGGTTGGTAATGGGTAATTAATTTATATATAAACGGGTCATAAAAGAATAAATGGGTAATTACACACCCAACCCATTTATGACCCAACCCGCCCATTTGCCACCCCTAACAGAGAGATACCAATTCAGATACAAAGTTCTTGGCAATTTCATATACCATATTAGTTAGAAAAATGGAAAAAAATGGTACGAAAGAAAAATGTTAAAAGGATAGAAAATATTTGTATTTTTCACCAAGCGTGTTTTAGTGAAGATGATGAAAAAGTAGAAGGATAGAGACATAAAACACCTTCAACCAAACACACTATTAGAACCATGTTTTGTTGGGAGGATGGAAAATGTTGAAAGATAGAAAAATTGAAAGATAAAAAATATTTTAATTTCCCATAATGTGTGTTTGGTAAGAGGGATGGCAAGGTGGAAGGATAGAAATTAATTTATTGTTACGTCCTAATTATAGTTTGAAATGGTGGGGAAAAAGGATTAATAATGTCTTTTAAATCTCACATACATTTTCATTTTTATTTCCATTTTTCTTTTAATTTAGGAGGACAAAGAGTGAGGCCCATCGCTAAAAAATTGGTTTGACTCTTTTATTTGTACTTAGTTTTCATTTTTAGTGTTCAAAAAAGAGACTTTGAATACAAAAAAAATGAATACATCTTTTTACCGTTTTCATTTTCACTAAAAAGGAATTGAAAAAAACTCAAAGTTTGTGTTGAATTTTTAATTGAAAAGTGAAAAATGAAAAAAAAAAAAAAAAAAAAAAAGACAAGAAAATTTGTGCCAAACATAAAGAGAAATGATATGTCCACAACATTTTTACAACAAATCTTAAGTGACAGGTTGTTACTAGTTATTATTGTTGGGGTAAAAAAGTAATCTTAGTATTTGGTTCAAATTTAAATCAATAACAACTAACCATCTATGATTTGTTGTGAAAATATTGTAAAAATGTTGTGGACGTAGCACGTCTCAAACATAAATGAGTTGGAAATGAAAAATGAATACAAGATTTGAGAAAGAGAAAATGAGTAAAACACTAAGTTTTAGCGCGTCCATATGTAAAACACTCATACTCATCATTTTCTATCCACCCAAATTTCCACCTTGTTAGGACATATGTGGAACATGTTAAAAACATGTCATATAGAATTAGCTAATCTTTTGACAAAATGCACTTTACTTGTAATTGGATAGATCTAGGATGTGTTTAATACTTCAAGAAACAAGAGTTCAAGTCCAAGTATTGAAGCCATGCAAATCTGTTCAAGAATCAAGTAAAGAAGTGATATTCATTAAAGTTCGACAAATAGCTCGACAGCTGTATCTATCAAGAATTTTGAAATTTAGATTTCCAGATCTGTTTTTCACGCATATCCAAGCTATGTGTTTAAATTTTCTTTTCTCACAACCCTAGACATATATAAGGATTATTTTAAGGGTCGTCATGAGGTTGTTGCACTTGTTGTTACATGCATATTGTGACCGGAGACAATCTGCCATAGTTCATCTTTTTCTTGAAGAAGCTACTGCGTTTGTACGTCGTAGGGTTTTGTAACCAATGAGCTTCTTGATCTTCATCGTGTGGATGAACTGAAGAACTTTGCAGCCAACATCTTTCTCAAGTTGGTGTGTTAGTCACGTACTGGGATCCGTGCATCGATTGGTTAGTCATGTACTTGGAACCGTGCATTGAAAGGAGAGATTATCACTACATTACAAGTCCAATTGTGTATTGGGGTAAGGGTTCAACTGTAGGTTGGTATAAGGTATTGGGATTCCTTTACTTGTAACTGCTTATTTTGATAATAATGGATTCTCGGAAGTGGTGACCTTAAATTCACCCGGTGGAGTTTTGCCTCGGTAGTTTTCCCCATTCGTAAACAATCACCCGTGTCAAATTTAATTTCCGCTGCATTTAGTTATTTGGTGATTTGTTTGTGCTACCACGCGTATTGTATGTTAAATTGACTTAATTAATTCACTTGGCTAATTAATTGGTTAATTTACCTAAGTGGTCAATACATTCTTGGCCTATCACACCCAGCCAAACAATGGAAAACTCACACAGCCTTCTCATTTCATTTTCGTTCCATAGTTTTCCATCATCCATCTTTTCCACCTCGCCATACAGGCTTGCATCTGCTTGTTCTAGTTTTTTTTTTTTTTTAAATAGATTGTTTAGCACATTATTGGACTAAAAGTTTATGTTTTAGATAATAATGTGTAGCCCTGTGCATATGCACAAATATATTTAAAAACAATCACAATTATACGGTATAAATTATACACTTTTTTTAGAAGAGATTCAAATTATACATGGTATTAGCTTACACTTTTTTTAAACCATACATTTCTAAAATATGTAATGGTTTCTTATCATCTATATATATATATATATATATATAAAACCGAAACCTTTGACTTTTTATTGACCTCTCTAGAGCTTGCCATATCATTATTATTATTTGGCGAAAATACACTGTTGGTCCCTAAAGTTTACCGACTGAGTGCTTTTGATCCCTGAAGTTTTAAATGAGCATTATTGTTCCCTAAAGTTTAAAAAATAAGTGCTATAAGTCCTCCCGTTAACTTCTGTTAGTTTCTTTGCTTATGTGTTTAATGGAGCGGTGACAAGTCATTTTTTTATTCACATGACAACTATTTTATTAATAAAAAATTACACATCAGATTCGAAGCAACCCATTTGTATTACCCACCTAGTTCAATCAAGTCTAATGGATCTCTCGCTCAAGTTCCTTGGAAGTCTAATGAAAACCTCCAAACGTGGAATTTTTTTTCCATTTAGCGTTAATTTTCTAAGAATATCGTTAGTTGTCAGGTTGCAAAACAAACTAGAAAACTAGCATCTCGAGTTTTTAAAACTCGAGTTCAATTTAGAGGCTTCTCATATGAAGAATGGGAGAACACTTAGAGAGAAAACACTACCGACACTCTGCCAAAATAGAGAGTCATCTCTAAAGTTCACAAGAATTCCATTGTTCATCAAGGCCTATTCCTACTTCTTCAAATCAAAGTGGGGATTCTCCTTTAACCTAGTTCGAGATCAAGCCAAAGGCCCTCGCATCAAATCAAGCACGTTCAACTATTCATTCAACTTGGAGACATCAAAGCACGATTCAAGATCAAGCTGCATAGCCCCTTCGGATCGTAACGTTTCTTGGAGATTGAATCAGAGGAATTTATTGTACTCTTTCATTGTAAAGATTCATACAGAGAATTGTACTCACACACATATATACAAATCAAATACAAGTTGATTATTTGTTACACCATTTCGTGATCGTGTGATTCTTCTTTTACGAAATTTGTGTGTACAGCCTGCCTTCACTAGCCTGCCGCCACCGGTCAGCCAGCGAAACCACTACCGGTAAAACTGATTTCTTTCGTTTTCCCCTTTCAGTTGTAGTGCTTTGGATTTTATTTCTTAATCTTCTTCTCCTTCTGAGTGAAAATTTGTTTGTGTAATTTGGGTCACTCAATTTCTTTTTCCTTCCCCCCTCAATGTTCACACATCACACTACTGTATTGCATTGTTAAAAAATAGTAAACCCAATATTGCAACATTTGCTGTGTTTTCATTTCCTTCCACTAATTTGGTAGAGATATAATTTTACCATTGTATGTTTTGATTTAGACAATTTTCCAGATTATAACATGTTTGCTTTAGTGATATAAAAACTTTCCCTTGCTTTTAAGAGGTGCGGAATCAAACAAATGTTAGACATGTTGCGTTGCAGGAATTGTTCAATGTGCCAATAAGTTGTGTATTTCTGTTTTAATTCTTTTTATATATAATAACAATCGATAATATCTTAGACATTGAAATTTTGTGCACACTATGCGTTTGACAAAATGATTTACTTACTCTTGCATTAGTTTATATCCACTCCCTGGTTTGTGCCTCTTGGTTTTAGTTGCCATTGGTCATTGCATTTTTTTCCTAATGTGCCTTTGGATCCCCAACTTTCTCTAAATAGTGATGAGTTGAATTTATTGTTTTGAAACTGGGTTTAGTAATTTAATTTGGATGCTTTGGTCACAATAGATGGGTTTATTGTTTAGACTTATTGACAATTTTTTTCAAAGTAAAAACAGTTTCCTGTAACTAATCTTAATGAAATCCTGGGGATCAAATAAGTGTAGGATTGAATGTTGTGCTGATATTTGTTTTTCTTTTTTAATCCTATTTAGGTCTATTGTTTAGTTAAGGTTTGTCAGAATCGCAGGCAAAGAGAGACAGGTCGTATTCTCGTAACTGGTAAAGTTTTTGCTTTTTTTTTTGTTTTGGTTTTACAAATCTGGGGATTGAATATGATTTGGGTTTGAATTTCTTGGTTGGGGTTTAGATTTCATTATTTGAGTTAGGCATCCGTTAATTATGCCTCCTATAGTATAATACCAGTTTAAATATAATATGGTTTTAGATATCCAGTAAGGTAGTGTTTATGTTGGAGAGTTTGCAATCATCACTAAAAAGAAAAAGAAAAAAAAAAAGAGGGTTTGTACTTTGTACATCATACCTGTTTGATAAATGTCTTATAGACATATTATTGGTATGATTTATTTTTTGGGGGTTTATTGTTGTTCTCTTCAAATTCATGTTCTTTGAATTGTATTAGTCATTGAAGGTAAAAGATAACATTTTCCTTATGTCCAGTTTAATCATTATCATAGTCATCTAAACTAATGAACATTCTTTGCCTATTGCATTTAGTATATGATGGACATAATCTCTCTAATGGACAATATTGGGTTTTCAGATTTTTTTGTTTTTTAACAAATAGTGTTACTGCATATTAAAGTATTATTTATTTTATATGGTTGTATGATTATTTTCTGTCATTTTAAAAAACCTTCTTACCCTTTCACTTTTTGCTGAATATGCCAAATTTCAACTTGGATGGTTTAAAATCTGAAAGTTCAAAGTGTACAGTAATTTATAATTTTTTTAAAAGTAAAATGATGGGATTTTTGGTTAACTACTGCATTTTTGAAAAACAAATAAATAGATTAATAACTAACAAATTGTTATACACTTTCCAACAAATTGTTAGACACTATTATCAACTTCCTTACAAACTTTTTTGTATTGGTTTTGCTTTGCAAAAAAAAAAAAAGTCAGTTTGTTAGAGTTTTCTTTGGTTTAAATGTTTTAAAAGTTAAATAAAAAAATTTTAAAGGCTTTTAAATTTACATTTTAGTCTACTTCAAAACTTACATTTTTCTTGATTCTGAGGAATTTCAGTTGCAGTTAGTGATGATTCTGTAGATAAAAGCTTCAATTTTCAAAATAGAGCTCTTTCATATGATTTGTGATCTCTAGCATTCCCCCCCCCCCCCCTCCCCCCGCGAATGACTGTAAGATTTCAGTTGCAATTGTAGTAGACTACCTATAACCATCATGTTCTACTTTATTGAATACTTTTATATGAAATAGAGCATAGAATTATTTTTTAGTGTTACTGAACTTGAGTTTGGCTTTAACAAATGCTCAATTTTCTTGCTATTTATTTCAAGTAAACCTGCCATGTTTTCCAAGGATTTTAGATAATTAGAGTTAATTACCTAGCTTGCAACACATGTTTTATAGGATCTTAGTGTTTAGAGCTTCATTTACATTGTCGTTTGTCAGTAATTTTGTATTTTCAATGACATTTTTTTACTCATGTGCTAATGTAGATTTATCATCTCTGCTCTGGCTTATAAGACTGTTGGTAACTATTCAAGAAAAGCTCATGGATTGAGTTGAAAGGTCAAGACAACTTAATTTCCCCTTTTCTACTTTTATTTAAATTTGTCTCTTTATCATTTGTTAACGTTTGATTAAAAAAACGTTGAACAAAAAAAGTTTAAGAAGATTATTAAATATGTATACTTTTTGACTCTTAAATTAGATGCTAAATGTTTTTTCCCTTTACCATGTCTAGGATTCTTCTTTCACCCCTATTGAAAAATAGATAGGTTTAGTATTTTAATTTGGATACTTTGGTCTCAAATTAACATCTCTACTTTTTTGTTTTGATGGCATTGGGAGTATCGCCCAAGCTTAGAGTGTAGATTTATTGACAAATTTTTTCAAAGTGAAATTGGAAGTAGGAACAAACAAAGAAATAGCAAAGATTTTGATAAAAAACTGTGTTACTTCATATTAAGGGATTATTTATTTAATATGGTTGTATGATTATTTCCTGCCATTTTAAAAAACCTTCTTACCCTTTCATTTTTTGTTGAAATTCAAATTTGCTGAATTTTCCCTGTCAAGTATGAAGCTTAAAATCTGAAAGTTTAGACTATAGTTATGGGTTTACCCTCTTTCTATCGATGTTATGGTCTGAGATTATTATTTCTAGTAGCTATTTTGCGTTGCTGGAATTTCGCTCATGAGAAGGTGATTCAGGTATTGTTGCTTTGGTATATGAATGAAAATAATTAATTATTGATTGAGTTTTGAATTTTGAATTTTTTTTATTTACTTATTCTGGAGCATTTAATAAAACCCAATTTATGGATATGTAAATTCAAGTGCTATTTGAGAAGAATAGAAAGTAGTTTGTACCGCTTGAGAAATTTTTTTTTTAATGTTGTTTGTTCAGAAATGGATATGTGTTTTTCTTTCTACTATGCATTCTGAATTTTTTATTTTTTGTGGGAAAGGGTCAAAAAGAAAGAAATAAACTAAAGAATAGAGGACATGGTGTGTGTATAGTGTCTTAGGTAAATTTGGAGAACTATGTTGAATCGTTCATACACTAAGAAGTTTTTTTTTTCCTGCCTAAAAAAAAAAGAATCAAGAGATTAAACCAGAAATAATAGTCTATCTGAAGTGAAGGCAATGTCTATAATTGGTGAAAAGAAGGAATTTTACCTCTGTTCTCTGATGTAAAAAGTTAAGAAAACGGAAAATATCCAAACTACTTGATGTTTTTAAATTTGTTAAAGATGAGATTTTAGATGCAATTCCTCCAACATGTATGTGCTTCAACTTTGGACATCAGTTTAGTAAAAAATTTCTAAAGAACCATTTGAATTACAACTTATCAAAAAAAAAAAGTAAACTGTTTGAATTACAAGAATTATGTGCTTTTAATTATTAATAAAAAATTTCTTGACACTATAGTGCTTATGACCATTACACGCTTGAAACTTCCATAGTGGAGATTTGGTGGCTAGGATTATAAGATGCATTCTTAGAATTCAAACTACAAAAGATTGAGCTAAGTGTAACTTGGTAGAGAAAAAAATATGAATTTATTTTTCTTTTCCAATTTAGTTTTACGTTCTTTTGTGGTTTTCAACTTTTCATAGATTTAATTTAGAGTGTTTCTACCAATAGATATTAAAATATTGTTTCTTTGTATTTATACATTGGAATTTTACCTTATATTATTATTGAATATGTTCTCCTTAGCTTTCGTGATTGTTATAGATTAGCAAAAATAGTTTGAGTGGATTATGAATAGAAGTGCACTTCTACTAATGAAAACAATTTTTGAAACATGGAGCTCAAAAGGTTGTATTAGTTTCATTATGCTATTGCCTCCGGTTGGACAACAATCATCCATTTAGCACACCAAAGAATCTATTTTGTTCTTATTGTGTATACCTTTGTAGTTGGCATGTTCAAGATGGACAAAATAAAAATAATGCATGTGAGAAGATATGTATTTGTAATCATTTTTTTTCCAAGTGCTATTGTGCTATAGTTTTTGCAGGTGAATGATGATGGCCCAATTTATCCAAGTGAAACAGAGTTGGCACATACAGTTCATCAAGGCTAGAATATGGCTTAGCTCACTAAATGTTTTTTGGGTTAATGAGTTCTTAAATTTTATTTTTTGCTATGGGGAAATTTGGACTTTTGACAATGTTATTGAACCTAACTCTATATTCCACAATTGTCATTTTTGTTTTTTGAATTGATTGGCATTATTAAAACAAAGACTTTAATAAACATATTAACGGTTGTAATTATTGTATTGTTATGTCAAATTGATGGTATTTTAAATGTGTAAAATGTTCCCCGCGCATTGCGTGGGATCATTTTATGAATTAGAAAACAATCAACTTAACATATTATACTTAATGTGATGGTAAAATATGGAAGGGGGTGGATGGTTAGTTGTTCAGATGATGATGCTAATGTGCATGTGTTCTTCTAAAAGACAGACATAACCTGGCATCAACACATGATCTAGAAAAAAATGTTAATTGAAATCCCATAAGTTATAACTAATTAGTTCAAGGTTTTTTTAAAGGTTGTGGGTTCGAGAGAATATAGTTATTGAAGTATGAAATAAGTAGAAGAGAAATTTGGCTAATAAAATCAATCTGTAAAGAAAAAATTTGTTGCAAAGTGTATAAGATACATTAGTTATCAATATGTTTGTTTATTATTGTAAAATGCAATAATTAACCCAAAGAATCATGGGCATATCATATAATAGCAAAATCTTTTTTCTGCAATTAAAGAGGTGCTGCCAAATAAGAAAAGAGGTCATCTAACTTTCAGCCACGTTTACAATTAAAATGCCATAAATTATAGTGTTTCACTGCCTTAAAACACCGTTTTATAGTTTTCCCAATTAAAAAAAAAAAAAACCAAACCGCTTGAAATACATGGCAAAGGCTTGCAAAACCAAAAAACAAACTTGCGATACAGATATAGAGAATGAGGGAAAAAAAATGTGATACAGAGATAGAGAAGGAGAAAAAAAAAAAACTTACGACACAGATATAGTCCACCGTCTGTTCCCTCACCGGACTTAGACAACTGCCACGTTTACAGTTAAACCCAACCAAAAGCCTGGTCAATACACCGTTTGAAAGCCCGATCGTTACACCCGTATAAGGGAAAACAAAAACATAAAAACCCAAAAAAAGGGTTTAGGGAGGGAGATATGTTACGTTGAATTATTAAACAGAGAGACGGGGAGAAAGAGAACAATAGAGACAGAGATTCAGTTAGAAAGAGAAAATCTAAGAAGACAGTCAGGCCTCTGCCACCATCAGATCCGTATCCTCCACCGGTTAGTCTCTCTTTTTTGGTTCTTTAAATTTGGGTTTAAATATGATTTAGGTCTGGGTATTTTGATTGGATTGTATTGGATTGCATTCAAGTTTTGGCTTAGATTCAGTTTTGAGTAAGGAATTTGGGATATAATGGTTTTTAATATCAGTTATGTGTGTTAGATTTGGTTTTTCTTTTGGATATTTGGGTTAAATTTGTTTTGAGTATGTCTTTGCTCTAAATAGAAATCTCTGAAGAACATAGATTTATGTGTTGCCAAAAAAATAAAATTCTGTCATTTCATTTATGTTGTTTTTAATTTTTTGTTGAAATATTTTCCCCTCTTTATATTTTCGTTTCCCATGTCTCTTTTCTACCATTGTTGTTAAGGTTTTTGCAGTATATATTTAAAGTTTTTCGTTTGCAGATGCTCTGATTTGAAAAAATGAAACCCATGAACATAGAGAATAAGAAGGTATTGAACATTAAAATGCCTTTCTTCCTCCACTGATGCCAATTTGCTGCAAGCATTATATCTTTGTGTTTTGGATCCAAAATTAGATCGTACCATTCATCCTTCCTGGCTATGCTCAAGGTGTTTCCTCCCATTTATTTTATTTTCCCCTTTTTATCAGATGGGTATATAATATAATCTCTGAAAACCACCATCTCTTTCTCATTCTCTTAAACTTTTGCTTTAATATATAATATTTTGCATTTTATTTTTCTCTCCTAATATTGCTACTGTTTCCTCTATGGCAATGAGTATGCTCCTCCATTCCCGACTATGCTCTGGTGACAAGGTCAGGTCAGGCGCTCCAAGATTGGGTTATTTTTTATTTTTTTATTTTTTTATAATTTTAATGGTTATTTGTTAATGGGACCAAATTGTATCCACAGTGCTTGTATCCAGATTTGTTAATGGGACCAAATTTTTTTTTTCCCTCGATTTGTAATTTATATATGTTTCTTTATCCACTCCATAATAGAGATTGACCCAATCACCCACCGTTTAGTAAGAGAAATTTGTTTATAGCTATTGATGTGCAATATGATGCATGTAAGTGTGTGCTCACTTAGGGAATCATATATGAAAGATTCATAACTTAGGAAATAATCATGAAGTGGGCTGAGTTATGATTTTGATAAGCTACCTTATAGTTTTTACTTGGCTGATTCACACGTGATTAGAATATGGGAAGAGCTAAGCTAATGCTGTTTCTAGGAAAATTTTTGGAGTTCGGTATTGTTAAAGAGTTTGGAGAACTCAGTCTATCAAAGGATTTAGTCGCTGGGTTTTGAGTTGAATGTATTTGTGGGTAGTTCTTTGATAAGATTATATGCAGCAGTGGTTGCAATAATAATGCATGATGTGTGTTTGATAAAATGCCTGCCTTGAAAAGATTATATTATGTGGAATATTTTGCTAAATGGTTTACTTATTGTAGTAATTCTCTAAGAACTTTTTTTGAAATCAAATTAGTATGTGCATGAAATGCTTACTTATTGGGTTAATAATAGATTGGTAGTGTTTAATTGGAAGAAAAGCTAAGCTTGAAATTGATCCAATCAAACTTATCCAACATAGGCATTTTCGTAGTGGATCCAACTGCTAGGTACTAAGAATGGCCTTAAGTTCAAGTTTTGTACAAGTTGCCTTGAGGTCCACTTAAGTTTGTAGCCTAAGATATATGGTTATTTATATTTATATAATTGGGGCACGTGAGGATTGATCTGAAAGTATGTACGTAATCAGCTATATGTGCTGATTCAATAATTACAAAGTATGGCTTGCATGATTGAATTTATGGCCTATGGGACCAAGGTTAGAGTTAGATTTGGGCCTTATTCCCAATGTTAACCATGCAATTCATTTTGTTATGAGCTTTCCTTGATAAGTTGTTGATAGCATGGTCCTTATAAATCAACTATTTTTAAATTTGTGATTGCCAAAAAAAAAAAAAAAAATCAATGTTATGTAGAAGGTAGAAGTGTTTAAGGGTATGAAACTGCCTTAAATACTGTTTCTTTTTTGGGAATTTTGGTTAAGAAGGCCAATGATAGGAGGGTTTAAACCTTTCCCTGCAAGTAAGGCCATTGCGACATGTAGGAAAACTCCCCACTTAAAAATCTGCCATGTATAGAATTTAATTAGAAAAGTTATACCATACGAAAAACTCAAAACCAAATGTCAAACCCATTGATTCCAACCCAAACGCTGCAACCCAGCAAGAAATTTAAAGTCATTCGCTATTTCAACTTCCACATTTACTGTCAAAAAGCGAAAAGATATTTCGTACGAACAAACACATTTATTGTTAAAACAAGACGCAGCATCTCAACCAAACGATAAACCCATTCATTCAAGAAAAAAAAAAAAAAAAAAAACCTTCCCTTCCTCCTTTCAATATTCACTCTAAACTGACATCTGCTATTCCACTTTGTTTCGTTTCTTCTTTGCAATATCATATTCACAAGGTTAGCATAGCGTTCTTAATTTTCCTCTTTCATATACTCTTTCTGTTGTGTAATTTAGCAATTTTCTGCCACCTGAAGGATAAACTCATCGATTCAGCCACTTTTTTGCAGTTTGCACATTCCGTTCTGAACCAATAGTCAGAGGAAAAAGAAAACCCAAAATCAGCCTCTTCAGAAATTGAATAGAGCCGTTCTCTTTGGTCAAGAACCAATAGCATTTCTTACAATCTAAACCATTTTGTGACTATCAAATCCTCCAAAAATAAAATAATTATTGTCCTATAAATACAACTTATCCCATGATTTCAAACTCTATTGTACATTTTTGTCTGATCTTTCATTGAACAAATATTGATTCTTGGCTTAGAATATAATTTTTTTTTAAATTTTTTATTATGCCTTCTAGAACAGCCGTTAAAGAGAGAGAGAAATCCGAGGGTTAGCAAGTTTTTTGGCCTTGGAGAGAGAGAGAGAGAGAGAGAGAGAGAGAAAGAGAGAAATCTGAAGGCCGCTGCCACAGTTTGGCCAGCATCTCGCCACCGTCAGACTCGAATTTTAATGATGGGGTTATTCGACAATGAAATGGGCAACAATAGCTTTCATTGGTAAGCTAATATAAATATTTGAATCCTGCAATATATGTTTTGTTGCTTACTATCATGTCTATGGTTTTTCTCAATGTTATGAATACCGTTTCGGACCCTGTTTCGGTTTGTCCATTGGAACGAAATATTTCGGTACCGGCCAATACCGGTAAATACCGGTATACTATTTCGGAAGTACCATCATAATATATATATTTACCATTTTGATATATATTTTTGGTCAAACCTATAAAAATTACCATGAATCTTAAAGTTATAAGCCCATATTTAATATTAATAATTATTATTATAATAACTAACAAGTTTTTGAAAATATAATAAAAATAATATTTACTAGACCCAAAAAAAAAAAAAAAAAAAAAATCACAGAGGGTAGAAAGACATAAAGCCTGCAACCAATTAACTCTCCTTTTGAATTGTATTATTATAATGCTAGTCACGTGGAGTGGCTCACAAAACTAAAAAATTGGAACAGAAATGCCAAAATACAAAGTTCAATGAAAAAAAGTGGAGGGTAACTGAGTAAACAAATGGGCGGACAACTAAGAAAATGTAGAAAGAAAAGAAGAAAACGGAGAGGACGAAGTGCAGAAGAAAAGAAGAACTGAAAAAGGCCAAGTTGCTGAGGCTACTGACGAAGTGAGATGAACTGAGATGGGTGGCTCTATTCAGGTAATAGCTATTAAAACTTGAAAAGGTCAAATTTTTCTGCATTTATCAGTAGATTTAGTACCGGCCGAAATATGTCTACCAGCCGAAAGTCACCGAAACAGGCCGAAATGGCCGGAACGGGCCGGAACGAACCGAAATTTGGTCCGAGGTGGAACAAGAGGGTGATTCGTACCGGTTTAAGGACTGGTACGAAATTTTCCGGCCGTTCCGGCCGGAACGGAACGGTATTAATAACAATGGTTTTTCTAAATGGGACCCAATTTGAATGTTTGGGTTGCTTTGAAAGTAGATGAAATTTGCATTGTTCTATATATGTTAATTTTGGTATTCTATATATTCATTTTTATTGCATTTCACACGTTCGATGAAATCTCTTTTAGACCTTAACATGTGATGTTTGTATTCGATTTTTTCCGCCTCATACTATGATAAATCTAAATGATTTTTTCATTTATGAAAATGAATATGAACAAAAGTTTTCAAGGATGAATGCTAGATGATGAGGGTTAGAATGTAGCTTGTCGAGGCCTGAAAGTGGGCCTGACGGATCCATGTTCCTGGGCCGATAGAGGGCAAGCCCAACCTGTTCAGAGGTCCGAAATAGCAAAAGCCTTTAATGGAAAATACTTGCAAGACAAGTATTTGATTGCCGTGGAATCCTAAGATGAATAGAGTCCTAACATGGTAGGGATCCCGGAGGATACGTGCAGATCTTTTCTATAAGGAAAGATCTTGCGAATCACAATTGAGACTATTCCAAGTAGAATCCTAAAAGGAAAAGACTTCCGTACCAAGGAAGAGATGTCAACTCTCTACTATAAAAGCTCAATACTTTCACAAATCGAGGTACGCATGATTTACCCTCTCTAGCACTCTAGAGTTGTGAGAATAGTTCTAACTTGACCTTTGGAGGGTATTTGGCTGGCACCACACCGGTGCTCTCTGTTAGGTCTCTTCTGTTTTCATTGTGCAAATATTCTTTCGAGCGGGCGAAAACCGTGTAGCTCACTGGTGATTTTCATGGCATCATCAGATTCCATGGAATTTCAGGTCAATTGAGCCACAAGTGAAAGGAAAAGATTTACTCTGACTGTGATATTGCTTTAAGTCCTTTCTCTTTCGGGTTTGTTTTCTACTAAATTATCTCTATCTTTATCTTTGTCTTTTTTATAATTCTTTTGTTAGCATTGTATAGATTTTCATTATTAACATAATAAAGCATTGTATTAAAGTTACCTAATATATGTGTTAGATGAAGATGACGTTGCCAGTTTTATTTTTGTGCAGCAAATGGTTATATGATTTTATTCCTAGGTCACAAATTTCATGTCTTTGATTATTAATAAAGTTAAAAATTGCCAAAATCAAAAGATGAAAAAAAAAGAAAAAAAAAAAAAGAAAGAGAAATAAAGGAAAGTTAAAGAAAGAAAAAGAAAAACAAAATTAAAGGGTAGACAAAATAATAGTTGTTAGAGGTGTCATAGAAATTGCAAAAATCATCCTGAGTTTGAATCACATTTATAAGTCCTGGAAGTATTTTATGTGTCTTGATATTACTCCAACAAATGATATTTAAAGGATTACAAGGAATTTTATCATTAGCAGAACCTATATTATATTTTAGTTACTCACTAAAAAAGAAAAACATATTTAGTGGCTTTCTTGGTAGATTTCTATTGATAATTGTTTGTTCTAAGTTTACTTCATGTTTTTACTATCAGATTGTATTTGAAACACCAATGACTTAAATCATAGTGCTAATATCCTATAAACCATTACATCTTTGTTGGGCTAATATTACATCTTTGTGGCATTCTAACTAATATTATGGTTTTGAATTTTCAGCCAAATCAACTTATAGATAAATATTGACAAATGGCAGGTGGTAGTTATACAGTTGTCAAAAATCACAAGAAATGTTGGTTAGGGATAAAAATGTGTCTTTGTTTCAACCTATATGTATTAATCCAAAGGATAACACACTCTATCAAGTCTATGAAATTCTATATGTATTATTTTTGTGATCTTTTAAATTTATGAAATCCTATGTCCGGTATTTTCTGTTTTTGTTAGTACCATGGGTTAAAAATGTGACAAAATGAATGTGTAGAACCTTTGAACATTTGGATTTCTATATTGAAACCATGCGGGTTTAATAAGCATTTGGAATTTACAAGAGATGTGAAATGAGTCATCTTTTTTCTTTTTTTCCTTTGTAGATAGTATAATACATTTGATTAATCAAATTTATTATTATTATTTGTAAGGTTAAAGGTAAAAATTATTCATATTTTTTATTGTGCAATTTTTTTTTCATTACCATTATTTCTTCCTGGCCAAATACCACTGTTTTTGAAAATATTTTGCAATCTACTACTGTTTTTGAAATATGTATGTAATACTTGAGTTCCATACATATTTTCCCAAACAGTGGTATATGGCCATTTCTTCCTTCTCTCCCGTTAATTTTCTTTGTTAGGTAAACATTTAAAGATGAAAAGTAACCCCCAAAAAAATAAAAAAGGAAAAAAATTCTCACACATTGTGCGGGTTAAAGGCTAGTAATAACTAATAGTCGAAACATTTAACTTTTTGTTGACCATTCTTCGTTGCGCCATGTGGCTACACAAATTTATGCCATGTCTACTTTAAGAAAAAAACGAAAAGTTGTGCCTTTTCATTTTGCCATTAAATTTTAGTATCTACCCACCGTTTCATATAAGATATATATATTAAAATAAAGGGTCATTCTACAGTACCCACCATTCTCTCTCTCGTTCTTTCAATTCAAAGGTGATGTCAATGAAGACAATGCTCGAGACTGCTTCCATGAAGTTCAAGATTGGCAAGGTGTGAACTCTAACTTGTTTTTCATTTGAAATTTCAAACTTTGTTGTCTTCTTTCTTTCTTTTCATTTGCGGTTTTTTGTTTTGTGTATTTGAATGAATTTGGAACCCTAAACTCCCTAATATATGGTTTTGGTGTTTGGATATCATTGATTTTAGATCCTTTGGATTCATTATTGAAGCACAACATTTCAGCATTATGTTGCTTTAGTTTTTTATTTTCTGGATATAGGCAAGTTGAAATCGCAAATTTCCTTGAGTTATGATTGGGTTTTGCTTTAGTTTCTATTTGGATATCAATGAATTCAAATCCTAAATTCTAACCACTGGATTGTGATATTAATAGTTCTTGAAGAGGGAGAAAATTGGAGGTGACGGATCCACTTAGATGGACTTGACAGTACAAGATGAATGGGCTAATAGTGAACGGATCCTATGTGAACGGACACAGGGTGGATGGATCAAGAGGCCACGTGGCACTCAACTGGTCATTATGTGGTCTCCAAGAAACCCTAAATGGAAACGACTTGCGTCTCAAAATTAACCCTAATCCATAGAGTCCCAATATGAATAGAATTCTAATATGAAGAGGATTCTGGAATATACGCGCATTAATGGAGACCTTTTCCATAAGGAAAAGACTTGTGATGCAAGCAAAGGAGTTTGATTCTACACTACTATAAAAACCCAAAGACCCTCAGAAAAAAGGTACGCATAATTCACCCCAGCTCTGGCACTTTAGAGTTGTGAGAAGTTCTAACTTGACTTTCGGAGGGTATTTGGCTGGCACCACACCGGTGCTTTCTGTTAGGTCTTCTCTTTTTGTTGTGGAGGTGTTGTTTCGAGCGTGCAAAGGCTGTGTGGCTCACTGGTGATTTTTCGGCATCATCAGTTCTATACATACATAAACCTCCGTAAATCCCTGTATGTATGTGAAGAAGGTAAGGATCAAAACAAAACTCGTTTATTTTGTTCCCTTTTTATTTGTTGTTGGATTTTTGCAGCAACCCATTACATCACTGATTTTGTAATGTATTTTAGTCTCTTAATCTACAGAGTCTAAATGATAACTCCTTTTCTTAAATTAGAATCTAAGTTTCCGATCCTAATAGTTTTTTAGCATAGATTTCTTGGAAATATATATTTTTTTTTGAACACATCAATTTTGTTCCCCTTTTCTTGTTTGTATTAGTAAATTTTCGTGGCATACCTTATATGATCTTGTTCATTTGTATTGTGGTCCTTGGTTCCCCTGAATATAACATATATATATATATATATATATATGTTAGTCTGCAATTTGTATTAGTTTGCAATTTGACATTCACTCATTGGACAATAATTGATATTCTCATAGGATCTTGGTTTGTTTGAATTGGGAACTAGTATCTTGTCTTCAAATAAAAGACATGGGCTTCAAATCCCGCCTACACCAAAAAAGAATTGGTGTCTTAGCCCGATGATAGAGAACAATTATCATAGAGTGGATGCTAGAAGTTTGAATTATATCCTATGTTTAAAAAGGTAGTAGCTTTCCTCAATTAATGCTGCGCTAATTTTTTTCTTTAAATTGCATGTGCACATTATTGTATCTTCCTGGGCTGTAAAGATTTTTGGTAGCCCAAGAAGATTAATTTTCTTGGAAGGGGCTGATACTTTTGGAACTGTAATGAAAAGGGGGTTATAGAAACAATAACAGTTTCTTAATAAGGAAATACAATAGTTCATCAAATTAGGTTGTCTTGTGAAAATGCAGTTATGTATGCATAGTTTAAAGTAACAAAGTTTAACCTAAAACAAGAATTGGGGAAAATAGAGAGAGAGAGAGAGAAAGAGAGAGATTTTCTTGATAACCACCCTGATAAAAATTTTGATTTTGATTATGATAACCACCTCTATAGAATCTTCCTCCACTGCCTCAATTATTGGTTGATCTACCTCTTCCTCTATTTGCTTGGACTGACCATTAAAGGTTGGAGGAGACGAATTTGGCCTAGGTCCTTGACCAATCATAGCCATATGAACAGGGTCTTTGATTAGCTCAGAGGCATGCTTTAGTGATTTTTCTTCAGAGATGAGAAGAACATGAACTTGTTCATATCCTATAGGATCATCCCTGGTTCTTAGAGCAGAACTGGGGGAATAGTACCCTTGTGGCAGTCCATCAAGAACAATGTGTAGAAGCTCTTCATCTTCAACATGAAACTCCTACTGCATCCAATTTGGTTCTGCAATCTTTGATTTTGGCCAAGTACACATCAATAGAATCATTGTTCTTCCTAATGCTATTTAGTTCTCTCTTCAAACCAAGAATATTGTTAGATCTAGACATAGAAGTATAGCGTCTTTCCAAAGTATCCCATACACCTTTAGCTGAAGTTTGCCCAACAACAAGAGCAAGAGTTGAGTGAGACAATGTAGCACTAATCATTGACATTAAAGCTCGATCTTTTTATGCACCAAATCTGGTTTTCTTGTGTGATAGGCAATCCCTTATCATCTCTGAGAAATTTTTCTGGACATGGATAAGAACCATCAACAATATCAAGAAACGAGTAAGCACTTAGAGTAAAGGTAATCTAAAACTTCCACTTAGATTACCTATAAAAAAAAAATGAAACTTCCACTTAGATAGAGGTAATCTGGCCTCCTTTTGGGTTTGCTAGCTAAAAACTAAGGGTTGTATTGTTGTTGGAAAATCATCACTAGGAGGCCTGATGCCTCTTCTGCTTATGTATTAAGTACATATAATGAGAGCTTATTATTACTTGATTGTTAAACGTGTGGAAACATAAATTGTGATGTAGGATTTAAAATTCTAAGTTGCTTTTGGTAGATTGGCACCAAATTTATTGTTATGTTGAGAGGATTTTTTTTTTTTTTTTGAGAAACATGTTGAGAGGATTTGTTGTAAATCAGGTTTCTTCTTTTGACGTTGGCAATATGTGGTCCTGAACAATAATAATGCTACATTATACACTTAATAAGAGCAATTTCTTGCTCTGATAATAATATATGCCTGTTTATAGGCATGATATGCAGAGAAGATGGCAAACGTGTGGGAGACACTTGCAGAAGAAACCAACACATATGTGAAAGATGGCAGCTGAAGTATTTGGCTGCAAATTTTTTTTTTTCAGGCATTCCTTTCTACTTTTTCCCTGTATTTGGCTGGAATTTTCAAATAGCTTATAAAGTTGAGTTGTTCATAAACTTCATATCCTTCTTTGGGCTAATATAGTTGTCCATATCCTCCATTGTGGATGTATTCATTATTCAATAGAAAAAAGTATTTGCAATTTATTCTTGTTGTTTTTCTCTAACTTTTAAGCCATTTTAGATTCTCTATACAACTGTTGAATCAAATTTTCCCTCTTAGATGTTAAGGTAATTGTCGAAAATCTGAGAAGGCCATGTGCAGGACAGAAATGACTTCATTAAGACTAATCTAGTAATCCTTTTATAAAAAAGACTCTTTTGAGTTGATATAAAATTGCAAAAGAGTTTCATATAGAAGAATTAAGTGGTAAATTTAATGAGTAAATAGTGAAACCCTAAGTTTAAAACTTATTCTAACCCATTTACCCTTTAATTTCTTTATAGAAAAATAAATAATCTTAAGAATTTCTCAAACTCTAAGACGATAATGATGATATTTTGGAACTTACACGAAATCACTACCATGAATTTTATTAAAATTAATGAACAACGACAATTTGAGTCACTCATTCCAAAGAGTTACTTGGAGAGATAGAGAGAGTGATACACAAACCAAGACTCTATATACAAATCAGTATTTTTTTTTTTATAAAAATATGAAATTTAAATTTTCAAAATATTTAAAATATCTTAAATGCAAAGAGGGCGAGAGAGATACCAATACTCAAAGAGAGAGAAAGAGAGAAGCTCAACAATGAGAAAATTCAAATAAGCGTTTTTAATTTATATATATATATATATATATATATAGTTTAGGTCATGTGGCATCCTAAGTGGCATGGTATATATATATATATACTCCTAAGTGTGTGTATATTATTTTGATTCTTAACCGCGATAGTTTTAAAAAGAGGAAAATGCTAGAATTACAAATTTTTTTACGAATTGCTATTGTGGTGAGTAGTTATTAGTAAGTAAAAAAGTGATGTAAGTGGTGGGTCAAATGCAAACTAAAAAGAATTTATTACATCAAAAGTTTTAAAAAATTGTTGTAGAAAAGTTTGTGGCTATAGCATTACTTTTAACAGAATCAATAATATTGTTGAAAGAGGCAAAGTGTAATTTTATGGAACAAAATTTCTAAAATTAGTATCTATGTATAAAATAATTTTTTTTTAAATAATTAGGTTTTTGGGGGGGGGGGGGGGCATTGCCCCTAAACGTCCAAGTGTCCCTCCGGCCCTTGTTGATACTGCATAATGTGACGACTGAACCTTTATATGTGAGTAAAAAATAAGGTACCACCGAATGTGATAACAAGACAGTCAGAAATGATGTTGGTATTGCATGATGTTAATATAGAACCGCCAAATGTGAGTAAAAAATAAAGGTACCACCAAATATAATAAAAGTACGGTTAGATGTGATGTTGGTACTACTTGATATGAAAGTGGAACTATTAAATGTTAGAAAAAATAAGAGAACCATCGAATGTGACAAAGTACGATCACATGTGATGTTGGTATTGCATAATATAACGATGGACTGTTAAATGTGAAAAACAAAATAATGGTCTCTTTAAATGTGACAAAAGTACAGTTAGATGTGATATTTCAATCATTTCTAAGGTTTTTAGGGTCATTTCATTCATATTTAGGTACTAAGGGTATTTCAAATATTCTCTAGGTATAAGGGGCATTATGGTCATTTTTTAGATTTCTTGGTTATTTCAGTCATTTTTTATTTTTTATTTTTATGTTTTAGGGTAATTTCCGTCATTTTTTAGGCTTTAGGGTCATTCAATTATTTTTTTAGCTTCTAAGGAAATTTTGATAATTTTTTTAGGTTCTAAGGGTATTTTGATCATTTTTTAAGTTCTAAGGGTATTCCGATAATTGTTGAAGGTTTCAGGGTATTTTAGTCATTTTTAAGTTTTGAGGTATTTTGGTCATTTTATAGGTTTCAAGGGTATTTCGAATTTTTTTTAAGGTTTTAGTGTCATTTTGGTCATTTTTGGGACTCTATGGGTATTTCGATCATTTTTTAGGTTTAAAGTGCATTACGGTCGTTTTTTAGGTTCTAAGGGCATTATAGTCACTTTTTGGTAAATGATATGTTGGTACTGTCGAATGTGACAATGGAACAATCAAATGTGAGAAAAAAAAAAAAAGGAACTACCAAATGTGACAAAAGAATAGTCACATGTGATGTTGGAGTTGCACAATGTGAGAATGGAACCATCAAATGTGAGAAAAAAAATAAAGGAACCACCAAATGTGACAAAAATACAATCACATGTGATGTTTGTACTGCACAATGTGAGGATGAAACCGTCAAATGTGAGGGAAAAAAAAAGGGAACCACCAAATGTGACAAAAGTTCTGTCAAATGTGATGTTGGAACTGTCACATGTGATGTTGGAACTGCACAATGTGAGGATGAAACCGTCAAATGTGAGAAAAAAAATAAGGGAACTACCATATGTGACAAAAGTATTGTCAAATGTGATGTTGGAATTGCACAATGTGAGAATGGAACTATCAAATGTGAGAAAAAATATAAAGGAACCATCAAATGTGACAAAAGTACTATCAAATGTGATGTTGGAACTGCACAATGTGAGGATGAAACCACCAAATGTGACAAAAGTACGGTCAAATGTGATGTTAGAACTGCATAATGTGAGGATGGAACTGTCAAATGTGAGAAAAAAATAAGGGAACCACCAAATGTGATAAAAGAACTATCACATGTGATGTTGGAATTGCACAATGTGAAGATGGAACCATCAAATGTGAGGATTTGATAACCTGGTATAACAGATTGCTTACTAGTGAGGACCGTACCCTCAAAAAAGGGGGTGCGGTAGAATTACCCTAAAACAAAAAAATTGTTATTGTAAAGAAAACATGGATGGTTCAATCAGATGGCAGATCCTAGAAAAGATCACTGCATAAAGACGCAAGTTTTAGCAAAGAGCAAAATTAATTGTTATTGTAAAGAAAATATGGATGGTTCAATCAGATGACAGATCCTAGAAAAGATCACTGCATAAAGACGCAAGTTTTAGCAAAGAGCAAAATTATTTTTTATATGGAGCAAACAATTAAACTTCATCGGTCAAGAGAACTCAAACTTTGAATATAATACGTTTTAGCCCACGAAATCCATGAAGCAAATATGGTTATTGATTTCCTGAAAAATACTAATACTCACATAACATAATGGTGAAAGCATACTATGGGGAATCCCAATCGAGTTAGGGTGGGATTTTGGGGAAATTATTGTGTACTCCCATAGTACCATAAATGCGTACTCCCTCATCTCACATGAATGGTGGGTCCTACTAATTAAATTCATGGTGGAACTCACCATTCATGTGAGAGGAGGGAGTACGCATTTATGGTACTCCGGGAGTACCTAATAATTTTCCGAGATTTTGGGGGTAGGTTCACTTCTTTGATTCTGTGGAGAGGGTGTTTAGACCGAATAAGGGATTTAAAAAAAAAATAATAATAATTTTTGGACCTTTTTAAATTAACGTGTTTTAGAAAAGCAATATCTGCCATGGATTGGTCAAAGAGTTTAGAAACACAGTTCAGGAAGAAGGTATTTGACAAACAAATTGCATTGAACCGTGTGTGGGTTTTATGCAGTCCGAGTGTCCTTAATTGTTTCTGTTGTTATGGTTTCAGATTGACACATTATCGAAAGTTAACCACAAGAATTTTGTCAACCTTCTTGGATATTGTGAGGAAGAGGAGCCTTTCACCAGAATCATAGTTTTTGAATATGCTCCAAATGGGATACTCTTTGAGCATTTACACGGTAAGTAATTGCCCAATACCCTGTCATTATTGGTATTTACAAATAGCAATTTTTGAGAGGACTCATAGGTTTCTTGTGTTTCTAAAAAAGATGAAAGAGAAGAAGTTACCAAATGAAGAAATCATTTAGTATTATTGTTGCTATCATTGGTGTGGCTTGATTCTTGGACCTTTTCACTATTTAACAAAAAAGAAAAAAAAAAAAAACCGACTTACAAATAGCAATTTTGGAGAATACCCTCAGGTTTATTGTGTTTCTAAGAGGATGCAAGAGAAGTTGAGAAAAAATTACCAAATGAATATGAACCACTATTTATACCCAAATGATTATGACTCTTCAACATGCACATTTTCATTCAATATGCACATTTTTTATCAATAGACACATTTTCATTCAATAAGCACATTTTCGGTTAATAGACATATTTTCATTCAATAGACACTTTTTTCTTTCAATAGGTACATTTTCGTTTAACAGACACCTTTTTGTCAATAAGCACATTTTCGCATCCAATAAATAAAACAATATATATATATATATTTATATATATATATATATATATTCCTGAAACTCATCCAGTGGCTATTCTTATGCATCACACAGGTTAGAGACTAGTTTTATATAAAATTATGCTATCTAGCAAATTTTTCCTGAAGCCGTCTATTAGAGCAACCGCATCAGTATGTGTAAAATTTCTCTTCTATTTTAGTATAAAAACCTACTTTTTCTATATTACATTGTCACTTTTACAAAACACTCACATCAGACTATCTATTATACACCCCTTTTTATTTAAATATTCATTTTTTATTCATTTATTATTTTTACCTTTATTTTTACCTTTATTTTTTCTCACACGTTATCTCTCATTCTCATATCTCACATGTTCTCTCATCTCTCAGCTCTCTTCTCTTCAGAGTTCAGACCACCACAAAACTTCTTTGGCTGAACCTTCATAGCCAAAACTCAAATAGCCACCACAAAGGCGAACCTCCATGGTTGGGCCTCCGACCCGACCCGGCGGTCCTACAAAGTGCACTAGGCCTCGGGAAGCTAGCCAAGGGCAATAAATAGCCCTAGGCACCCCAGATTGGACCAGAATTGAAAATTTGGGTTTTTGGGAGCTGTTTTGGGCATTTTTTTTTCTCTCTTTTCACCAAAAAAAAAAAAAAAACCCAAAAAACACTCCAAAAAAAACACATAAAAACTTCTTGATTCTTGCATCTTCACCAACAACACAAGGTAGTGTTCTTGTACCCAATCTTCTCCTCCTTGGTTCTACATCTTGGATTTGGGGTTTAGGGGTATGGATATAGCTTTGTGATCGGTGCAAAACTGCAAGTGCATAGTATCGTAGTTTTATAGTAAAGTGATGAGAAGAGTATCGTCCTCAGGGATTGGTAGCTTACTTTTGACAAATACCAAAATTATAATAATCTCGATTTTATCTAGAGAAGTCACTAAGGTTTTTGTAATTGGAATTTAAAATAAAATCAATTTAAAGAAAATGTGCAAAGGAAAAGAAAGATGTTGTTCGAAGATCAAATTAATGGGAAAGAAACTTCTAGTAAATCGATTTCACCTAATCCCTCACCATGCTTTACTCATCTAGCTAATTGAATTTAATTCTCTCTATTTGTTAGCAATCTCCAAACTCTTCCAAAAGCCTTTTTCGACAGTCAAATGGAAACATTCTTGTTCATCATTTTACACAAGAGTATGCAATTTAATAAAGCAAGAAAGCATTAAGACCAACGATTTTAATACTACATAGGTTCATACAAGTCTTTCGATCTCTATATTTACCTATTCTGAAATATTCAAGATCTATCCTATAATTCCCTCTTTCGACAGCAAATCACAAGATTAAAATCATCTAATTAATGGCCAGTTAATTAGAAGCAATAAGTTTAGAATAAATCAGACAAACATGAAGAGAATTTGTTCAAATTAACATAGAAAAGCAAGCATAGTTCGGAACTAGATTACATCGTTTTCCTAGAATAAAGAAAATTTAGTTCATGCTAAAAATCAAATTCAACATAAACAAATTCACCATCATTTTTCTGAGGAGATTCGAAGAAAAATAAATGCTGAAAATATATCTCGTCTCAGTCCTCCCAGTTCAGCCTCTACTGAAAGTTTCAGCTTTTCTTTTTTTTTCTTTTTTTTTCTTCTGTTTCAGCCCTTCAGCGCCTCCCCTTTTCTTCTTTTCTTTTTTTCTGTTTCAGCCCTCTTTCTTTTTTGCTTCAGCGCCGCTTTTTTTCTTCTTCTTTTTCTGTTTCAGCCTTTTCCTCTTTTTCTTTCTCTTTGTCTCTTTTGTCCCGCGCCTCTTTCTTTTTTGCTTCAGTTCACGTGTTGCCCTTTTCTTCAGCCCAAAAACATTTCTCTCTTCAGCCCAAAACCTTTTTCAGTTCAGCCCAAAACATATTTTCAGCCCAAAACGTTTTTCCTGTTTGTGGTTCAGCGCCTCCTTCTTTTCTTCTTTTCTTTTTTCTGCAATAAAATTTAAATAGCAATAATGAAATCTAAAATCAACAAAAATAAAATAAATAAAATTAGACTAAAGTTTAAAGTTGAGAAGTGATAAATTATGCTAAATTATGCAAGTCATCACTTTGTTAGCTATCATCCACACCCCTAACCTTCTAAATTTTTTTCCTAGCAAGTTCTTGCTTTTTTTGCCATAATAATATGTTTTATTGCCTTCTTTGACATGCTTCTTGCTTCATCTTGTTTTTAGCATGTTTTAGCTTAGATCTATGTTCTTTTATGCTTGTTCACATGTTTTTTTTGTCTTGATCTACGTGCTTTGTGCTACATGGTTATGCCTAGATCTATCGTTTCTATGTGTTGTTTGGCTAGATCTACATGTTTTTACGCTTGTTTACATGCTTACATGTTTAGATCTACATGCTTAGGGTTTTATGCCATGCTTTCCTTTGTTTCGTTCCTCTTTTCGCTTTATTTTGATGTTAGGGTTATGTGCTCACATGCTTGATATCATTTCTATGGTTATGCTTTGCTCGGATCTATGTGTTTGTGTGCTTTTTGCCATATTTTATGCTTAGATCCGCATTCATACATGCTTACGTGCTTGGATTCATGTTCTTCTATGTTTCTGTGCTAGCTTTCACACGTTCACACACGTTGTCATGCTTATATGTCTAGATCTATGTTTTCACATGCTTGTGTGCTTGGATCTATGCTTTATGCCATCTTCCATGTGCTTGTGCGCTCCATGCCATGCTTGTGTGCCTAGGCCTAGACTTGTTTGTCATGCCATGTGCTATTACAGTCGTTTTGTTCCTTTTATTGCATTTTCTTGTGTTTTGGCCTTTTTGTTCGGACTCGATCTAGGCCCTATAGTCTTTGTCATCATCCATACACCTTGGCCCATATCAAAGGGTTTGGATCACCCGTTTTTCATGTTTGTGCTTGCTTGCTTCTATGTTTTATGCTTATGTTAGCCTCTCTTGTTCTAGGCTTTGCCACGTTTGGCGCCCTTAGCGGGTTCGTGGTTGTGTGGTTGCATTCGACGCCCATGAGGCCTTGTTTGGATGTAGCCATTTGGGATGCATCGCCATGATGCCGGTTGCTTCGTGCACACCTATTCCCTTTTTCGCTCCGTGCGACGATTGCTTACCATGCTTTTTTGTGCCACCCGTTGGCTTTATGTGCATCTTTACATGCTTGTTTACATGTTCATGCATGAGTCTTGCTTGTTAGTGTGTCATCCATGCTTCAACACAATGAGGCTATAGACATTCGATCCAAACCTACATTTGTCCCTCGCGAACACCACCTTTTGTTTGCTATCTTGCTTGTTTACCCTTTGCTTGTTGTTTGCTATCTTGCTTGTCTGCCCCTTTGCTCGTATGTTTTCTCGCATCCTGTATGCTATGCTTGTCATTGCTATCGTGCTTGTTCGTTTTGCTATTATCTACGCATCTCTCCCTTTCCATTGCTCGTCTGCTGATTTCTTGTCTTTGCCTTTGCATGTACACACATGGAGTGAGGACACATGGAGCTAAGGCGCGATCTCCTAGGCGCAAGCAAAAAGGGCGCGAATGCAAGCTTGCCAACATGAGTTGAGCGGTTGTATTCAGTAGGTTTAGGATTTAGCTTTTCCCTTTGGTTATGTACTCTTTTAAACCCCTTCCTCCTCCCTTTCTCCCTTAGATGGTTTGTATTAGATATATCATGCTTTGTACCATTCGTCCTCATCTCTAGAGTATGGTGACCCCTGTTTATTTTCCTGCACCTATATTTTGGGCCATGCTCTAGGGATGTAGGCATTTACTTTCCTGCTCTATGTGCTAGTATTGTGCATGGTGCATGTATATATATATATACCTGCTTGCCCCTTTCCGGTGTGATTGTCACGATCCATGTCACTTAAGGCTAGCGATGCCTAATTTCCGCAGTGAAAGTAAGGTGACTTCTCGCCAAATTTTTGCAGTGGAAATCTGGCACTTTGCTCGAATGCCTTAGGAAAGCATATAGTAGGACCACACCCGTTCAAAAGCCAAACCTCAAAACCTCCCCATGCATGCAAAGCCCTAAAAGCCAATGCCAAAATCATGTTTTTACTGCCAATCTCCAAAAATTAAGGTTTTATCAAAACAAAGGATTGTCCTTAGATAGGCGTTGTTGAGTGCCTAACACCTTCCCCACACTTAACCAAACTTTCGAACCTAAGAATCAAGATTTTTTTCCATCCATATTAGATTAGGAAAAATGCCATTTTTTCTTAGCCTAGGATCGGTAATAAAATCAACTATAAACAGGTGACCAATCACACCTTAGAAAAACCCAATGATTGGTGACGACTCCACTTACCTTTGGTAATCCCTTAAAATTTGGCCCAGATTCCTTCCATAACGCCAAAGGTAGACCTACCTTCCTCCACCGAGAGAGAGAGCACCTGAAGCTCCACGTGAACAACACGCATATACATCGAGAGGGGCCTCTAACGAGCCCTGCGCGTGCGGGAGCTGTTGCCACGATGGGTGGTCGAATGAAGGCAGGGCGGCGGCTGTCTTTTTCGCTTAGCCGGTCGAGGCCGAGCGTCGACAATATGGGTTTGATGATATGGTTTTGTAAATGGGTTTGATGAGTTTGAGATTTAGATTTAAGAAAACCATATGAGTTTGATGAGTTAAGATCTAGATCTAGGATTTGTTTGATGATTTTGATGATTTGTCTGGAATTGATGATTTGTATAGAGGAGATAGAGATGGAAGAGAGTTAGGTGGAGAAGGGAGAGAGAGTTGACGGAGAAAAGAGAAAATATGACTTGAGAAGTGAGAGAAAATTATTAAAAAAATAAAATACAAAGCTACAATGACCATGCATATATGCATGGTTACTGTAGCAAATGTGCAAATATGCACACTTTTAAAAGTACTAATGCGAAGCATTTTTGAAGTAAAATGTGTAAAATTTATGTTTTTTTTTTTTATATTATGCAAAGGTTTACATCTGCTTATGCGGATGCTATTATATCTCAAGTCTCATCTCATCCACACAAAACGCACACTCAAATCCCAAACAACCGCTTAAAAAAAAACAAACCTCCAACTACCTCAAACGGCCAACACACGCGCAAGAAAAGTAACACGAGTGCCCAACACCCAAAATGCTGACCAAAACAACAGCCGCAGCCACAGCTTCTCTATCAGTAGTCTCTGCCCTTTCTTCTACAACCCCATCTCCATTTCTCTGCCATTTCACTTCCAACAGTTCCAGATTCTTTACCCCACCAAACCCTTTATCCAACTTCGTCAGCATTAGATGGAACACCAATAAACACAACACCTATAACAAGAACAAGTACAACAACTTTGGTACGTCAAGAATGGAGAGTTTCACAATAAAGGCATCAGCGCAACCTCTTAAGAACGCGGAGGAGCTTATCAACTCTGTTGAAACATTCATCTTTGACTGTGATGGTGAGGGGTCTTTTATTTATTTATTTTTTTGAATTCTTGAATTGTTTTGTTTTTGTTAAAGTTATATGAACAAGAACAAAGTTAAAAAAAAATGGGAATTGCTTTAATGGTGTTGGATTGAATTGGTTTTTTTTGTTTATTAATTTGTGTTGTGATATGAGGACGGTTTGTTGTGTGTACGTACACGCGTGCTAATATGTTTGTTTGTGGGTTTGTTTAGGATAAGGAAATAGTTAAAACCTTAAAGTGCTTTTGGATTTCATATTCTCAAGGCATTATGCTAATTAATTTAGTTATTTTTAATTAAGGTTGAAGTGAATGAGAACCCCCTATTTTTTTAAGAGAGCGGGGTTGGAAGTTTGATTTATGTTCAATTACACAATTATGTTAAACAAATTGAAGGGGAAAAATTGGGTCAGGTTTGCCCTCTTGAAACAATTTAAGTAAATTTCTTAAGAACATTTCCTTTAATCTCTTGAGAAATTTTAAAATTTCCTTTCTTTTCATAGGTTGATTGTTGGAGCCCTAGCAATTGCACAATAACAACATATATACTGTGTAATTTCAAGCTAATGGCTAACAAAAAACCAGCTAATAAGAACCAATGGATGGAAGCAATCAACTTGAAGTATAATTAAAAACACTTAAAGAAATTCCTACTACAGATCTTTTTGTTTAGATTGGAACTATTTTGCTTTCTGCACAAGGTAACTTGAAATTGAACTTCATATCACTAGTCTAAAAAAAAGCTTTTCCATATATATTTTTCCGCATATGTATATGAGCAATTTTCTTATTTCACAGATGGTATAAAAATTAAATGAGCCATCCAAACCAGCTTCAAGAACATCGCAATCAGACTTCCCTTTCCAATTTGCAGCTTCCCATCTAAGCTCTGAATCCCATCACCAACTCTTTTATTGATAAAACAGAGTTGAAGAAGTCTTTACCAAATCCTTCTTTTAGGCCACATTCATAGAATAGGTAATTTACTATTTTCCATAAAACATATCCATTTTTGCCTCATTTTAGGGATCTCTCTGGTAGACCATTTGTTTAGAATGATTAGCCAGGTAATAAAAGAGTGCCTAGGAATTGATTTTGAGCACCAAATTAACTTTTACCAAATTACCTTGGGAAGACCACTTCTAAATAGTCTTCATATGGAATAAAAGTTACAGTCTTCATATTTAGAGGCTTCTCAAGTAACTGAGTCTTCTTGAGAAGTATAAAAAAAACCAATGTAAAGGTATTGCTTTGAATGTTGACCAGATAATAAAATCCAGTAGGATGCCAACTTCAGCTTATATTGTTGATTACAGAATCTACAATTTCGTTAACATTATTGGCTGCGTCATCTGCCTCCCAGAACCAAAGGAACAAGTCCATCTTTAAGTTTTCAATCCATATATAGTCACATTTTGGTGTTTTGTTCCACTAAGGACATGCTAGTGCCCCAAATTAGTTAAGCGTTGGGAAATTGAGACTTGAGGAGTCTTCTAGTGACATTTTGGACAAATATGTTGGATACCACTTGAATCCAAAAGCTTTAGTCTACCAAGTTTACAATCTCACTTTTTTCTACTATTTTTTGATCTGCACTTCACACTTGCACATGAACTCCAAGACCAAGCATTACCGTAATGTGTAACAGAAATGCATTCCCAATTTCAGAAAGTTGAATGACTAGGTCTACAATTTGTCATTGAAAAGTTTGAGGCAAGCATAAATGGGATAAATCTAGTGCTAATTTATTGGATAACATTTTAATAAATACCTTTTTCTGTTCGAAATTGATTTCTTTTTTAAATTAGCATATTTGAATTTTCTAATTAAAATAATTAAGTATGTGTTTGCGGCTTCTGCTCTTTTTTTCTTTGCTTGGGGGATTGGCTACGGTTACATTTCTAGTGATAATCTAATCAAAGATCTTTACTTTATTTATTATTGATTTGCAGGAGTTATATGGAAAGGAGATAAACTAATTGATGGAGTCCCAGAAACACTTGATATGCTTCGGTCCAAGGTCTGTATATGAATGTAGGTGTTACCTTGCATGCATTTGTATGTCTGTGATAAATTATTATTATTATCATTATTATTTTGTCATTTATCTGTTGACTTCCTTATGAAATGATTACAATTGGGATTATTGCAGCAAAGGATTGGGCATCAGTGAGTTGTTATGGCTATGAGATATTTGTTGATTTTCTTTTTCTGCAGGGCAAGAGATTAGTGTTTGTTACCAACAACTCAACAAAGTCTAGGAAACAATATGGTAAAAAGTTTGAGACACTTGGTCTGAATGTCAATGAGGTTAGTTAATGACTCTTCTCTCCCCATGTTTGCTAAACTTTGTTAATCATAACTTCTAATGCAACTGAATCGTTTCAGGAGGAAATTTTTGCATCATCTTTTGCTGCTGCTGCATATTTGAAGTCCATTAATTTCCCAAAAGATAAAAAGGTATTTGTATTAAATTTGTATTTTACCTGGTGACACAAACAGAAAATTTCCTATTATACCAGCAATGTAGGGATCAGCTCCATATGTCTGGGCAAGAGCAATTGTTTTAAAAAGGAAATTTCCATTGTTGGCCATATATCCTTGTATATATGTCTTGATTGCAGTCAAGCTTTTTACACAAAATTTATTCAGTTACAGACTCTAGAAGGTCTTAACAGGAAGTTATTTTTCGGGTTGGTGTTGGACTAATTAGCTTTACATTTTCTAAAATCTAGAGCCTAACCCATATATGTTTAGTAGTGAACAATTTATCTACATTATGAATAATTTATCTACAGTTATAATGTATATCTAGCAAAAGACTCAACAAATTACATGGCACATGCTATGGTAATCTGCTTATGGCCATCTTATGGCATAGGACGGATGCCAACACATCCAGTAGCCGTTAAGTCAGGGGCGGCGCCATATATAATTGAGGGTGGTCACAGGACCACCTCAAACTTGAAAATAAATAAATTTTATACCTAAAAAAAAATGAAATTCTAAATTAATATGGATTGTTGACCAAACCTTAAAAAAACTTGAACATCCTAAATAAAAATTTGTCCATTAAAAATAAAATTTGACTTCTCCAAAATTTTGGTCCATTGAAGATTGAACCAAAAAATTGTGAGAAGTGCTATGTTCATAATATGTTCTCAACACTTTCATAACAAATATTAAGTAGCAGATTGTTACCAGTATAATTTTATTTTTATTTTTTAATGATATGTAAATTAAAACTAGTAACAATTGCCAACTATGATTTGTTGTGAAAATATTGTGGACATAGCATTTCTAAAAAATTGTCCAAACAAACAAATTAGCCCAAAAGCTCAAATCAAATGTTTAATTGTGATATTTTAAATTATGTTTACAAAATTTAAATTATATTTTAAATTGTCCAAAAAAAATGCATATTTTCCAATAGCTAGTTAGTTAGTACTTGTTTTAGTCTTTAGATGAATTTATTGGATTTATGTGATACATCTTGTACATACATGTATGCACTAAAATAATACCTCAATATTTTATTGAACATGATTAATGTGACGGTTTAATGCCTAAGTTGAATACGTTGAATGAACTTGTAACTTACCCTTTATTTTTTTGTTATCACTATGGACAAAATTCTTATAAGGAAATCATTTTTATTACAAAATTTATCTTCTAAGCAAATTCGTATTCACTTGAATAATCTTCTTTTAGATCCTAGGCTATAAGAAAAGTTCTCATCTTTTCATCCTAATAATCGAGAGAAAATTAAAAGAGCATATTTACAAAGATGTTCTTGTCAACCTCTTTGCCATGATTTCCCTAGAAAAGAAATTAGTGGAGCACTGCATTAATTTAATCCTGATTAGTTTAAAGAATACGAAATATAGGTTGGAACATATCATAAAAAAAGATGATGCATTTTGTTTATATTGTTACTTATTTAGGTAAGATGTTGGTAATTGAAAGGGAGATAAGTAGTTTAATGATTACTTGACTGTTTATATTGAAAAAAAATGTAGTTGATAGCATTAATAATGAAGCTATTATACAACAATTTCAAAATATGAAAAACTTGTAGAATGAAATTTTAAAACTTTATGTATTTGCGATTGTTTTTTCATGTCAATATATTCAAATTTTATTTTTATGAAATTTTGTTTAATTTAAATTTCTTAATGACCACCTTGAACAAAATTTCTGGAGCTGCCACTGCGTAAAGTTTATGGTTCTGAAGAGGATACTTTACTGTTCCATGAAATGAGACTTCTACCATTATCTTCCTTCCATTTGTAATTTATTTCTGGTCTTCTTATAAGGCCTTTATCTCAAACCTATATAATACTGATTAAAACGTTGCACTGTGTTTTCTATTCTGGTGAATGCTTACAAAAATTGCACATTATTTTTCTTTATTATCTAACAGTTATATCTCTCTGCTTACGGTTATCCTGCTACCCGGATATCCTTCAAAATTTTTACTTGTTCATAAATCACAAATGGTAAGGCATTTTTAGAAATCTTGTTGATGCCCTGAATGAGTATGCTAACTAAGGGATATAGAAAATACGGTGCTGATAGCTGGTCATGATTTAGGTCTATGTGATTGGTGAGGATGGCATCTTGAAGGAGCTTGAGCTTGCTGGATTTCAATACCTTGGTGGGCCAGTATGTATGAATTAAAATTCACATAAGTTGCTTTCTTGATCCAAATATACTATAAATTTTTGAGTTTCTTTACATGTTCCAAATATATCTGCAACTTTTACGTGATAGTGTGTAAATTTTGTTTGATTTATTTATTTATTTTTTATAATTCTGATATATCAGTTTTGATAAAAATTTTTAAGGATCACGTTAGATATGATTTCCTCTTACTATGCTGTTTGCAAAGCTTCATACCTAATCTCTACTTTTCTCTCATAGAAATTAATGGTTCAGCTGTTCTTACACAGTAGTTTTTGTGAAGTATTCACTCTTGATAGCAAATTTAAATTTAAATTCTGTGGAAGATTTCTCACAGAGCTGAAATGATGGTATGGATATTGGTGACACATAAGAGTATTACAATAAATGACGTGACAACAACAAATGTATTATTCATTTCTTTTCATACAAACTATTCGTTTGAGAATATCTTATTTAGGTTTTTGCTGAAAGTATGCTAAAGTATACTTGTACTTTGAAAAAATTTTAAAAAGTGAGAAAATGAGGGAAAAAATGAGTTTTAAAAAGCTGTACAAAAAAACTAAAAGCTAAAAGCTAATCTTATAAACTGAAGCCAAACAGACACTAAGGGTTCGTTTGGATAGAACTTATTTTGCTGAAACTGAAAATTGACAACTAAAAACACTGTAGCAAAATAATTTTTAAATGTGTGAACAGTATCGTGAGACTCATTTTTAATGAAAAAGTTGCAGAAAAGTGAGATTTGTGGGTCTCGTGAACAGTGCACGGGACCCACTGATGTGCTGAAAAAGGGCTGAAAAGTCAAATAGTGCAGCTACTGTTCATGAACAGTGCATGAACAGTAGCCGTTTGTCTCCTGAAGCGCGTGCCAAAAAAAAAAAAAAAAAAAAAAAAAAGGAGGGAAAACGCAAGACTCGAAACGCTAGACACCAGAGGTGTATCCAAACCCACACTAAGGGGCTGTTTGGCACGGTTGTTTAAACAATAGTTTTTAGTGTTTAAATAATAACAACATTTCTGACACGTATCTCTATAACACTCAAGCACGTATTTTCACAATATTGAAAACTGAACAACAATACTTAAACACTGCTACCAAACGGGCCCTAAATATCTTAGACTTTTTCTGCGACATCCAGAAACATAATTCAGCGTCACCTACTCTAAAAAAATTATTTGAAGCTATTGAAATATAGGTCTCTTGGTTGAATATTTGCTTAATTGCATGAACTAATTGTCTGCCAAAGCCGAGAGTTTCTATTTTATCTAAGGTGCACTTTCTCGACAGTCTATGCCAGTGATTATTCATTCCACCTAAAACATTTTTTCAACTAAAGAAGAACATCTTGGCATGTAAACCAGACATTGCCTGTGATGGAAATTTAAAAGAGCCAATGAGGTCTATATAGATGAGATTTTGTATGATAACATGATATTTTAAACATAAGTTTCTATCCTATGTTGCATAAGAAGAAAGTGATGTTTAGATAAAGTATAAAATTTATATATGTTTTGCTTTTGGATGTTGATGATAAATTAATTTTAACGATTTCTCAACAAAGAGCAATTTGATCAACACCATCTTTGAGGATGTTGAGTTTTGGAATATAATAATTTTATCATGAAGCATCTTTATTATTTATAATGCATATATATGCTTATTTATTTATTTTAAATTTTCAGGATGATGGTGGTAAAAAGATAGGGCTGAAGCCTGGGTTTCTGATGGAACATGATAAGGATGTATACTTCTTTCTTGTGCTTTATGAATGCATTTCTGATTTGAGTTTCTCTAACAGTTTGCACAAGATAAAAAAATTACATTCAATCTTGTTTATGGTTTGTTCATTCTTTGGTTCTCAAAACAATTTCTTTTGCCATGATTCAAATTTGAGCCATAACAATGGAGTTTCCTCATTGCTTTCTAGGTTGGGGCTGTTGTGGTTGGGTTTGATCGCTATTTTAACTACTACAAAATCCAGTAAGATCTCAAGTTTTTAATTACAAGACACAGACACACATTTGTATTGGCAGAACAGCCATTACCTTTTCATTGAAGCACATTGTATAATTGCTGCTTTGGGTATAATCTCTGGCAGATCTTTTTTCTGTAAGTGTATCTATGAAAGGAATGTGGTCCATAATCATGGTTTCATGTAGAATTTAGAATAACACTTTTACAGACAAAATTATTGACAGGAGTTACTTTTTTTCCTCTGAGAACTATATGGAGATGTTTAAATTCCAGGCCTTTCTTTTTGTCTTTTTTTCTTTGTGCCTGGAGAGGGGAAAGCTAACACTGTAGAAGCCTGAAAAAGAAATTTTATTTTATTACTATTAGTTTTAAAACATTACCTTGTTAAGTAATATATATTACGTATCCACTAGCACCTGCTATTGCAGTCAGCGTCTTATTAATTGCTGGTGACAGTATATGTTCATACCCTGATTTACTTGATAAATAAGAATATCCAAAATTTATGCTTCTAATACACTTTTTAAAAAGAGATAATCTTATTGATAATGATAGGATAAATTAAAGATAGGTACATCTCAAGTACATTGTCAAATAAGGAGGTAATAGAGAGTATGATTTTGAAAATGATAGAATAATTGAAAAGAATACATAGCTGACCCGAAGTTTTGGAACCAAGGCTTGGTTGTTGTTGTACATTCCAAGTACATGGGAAGTATACAAACGGACTCACTGAAGAACTATAACCATAATCTTACGAAATTTAAAAACACCCAAATACAGGAAGCAGGACACAGCCTAAAGCAACCATTTAGTCTAATAATGATCTCAAAAAAAACACATTAGAGGTCTGTCGTAAAGGTCATAACAAGTGCATTGGACTTTTGCTTCCGTAGGTTTAGGGAGGGCATTGGCATACAACCTTATCCCAAATTTGGAAATATTGAATCCTAAACTTGAACCAGTGGCACTTCGCTTGGGTAAACGGAAGATGCTTTATCTTATTTATTAGTGCTCAATACCTTTGAAAATAGGTCATTCCAAATCTATGTTATTAACTGGATTGATCAGAATCAATTCCATGCTTTGGTTGAAGATTGTAGTTACACATACAATAATTTATATCTTGAATTGTCAGTTCCTAGGGACTTTATGCCATCTATATATTATAATGTTCAGTAGCTTAGAATGTTATCAATGGAAGCCCTAATTGTGCTCATTTGTCAAAGTTAACATACAACTTACTTCAATCACCTAGTTTATTGTTGTAGCACACATGTTTATCTACACTATTCAAAAAGGTGCACCTTTCCTTTTATTTAATAGTAATCATTAGTCTTTATTAACTCAAGTCACCACCATTAGTGTAAATACAATTGTCAAAGTTTTCTTTGAACCTCTGATATCATTCTAGTTTAATCTTGCTACATATATTCTATCTAGCCTTCCATGAAGTGAGTGATTAACAAATTATTTTCTTTGATGGAAGGTATGGAACACTCTGCATACGTGAAAACCCTGGTTGTCTTTTCATTGCTACAAATCGTGATGCTGTAACTCATCTAACAGATGCTCAAGAATGGGCAGGTTTACTCTTTTCCCGCTTTTATTTTAGTTTCGATTTTCATAACCTTACCTGCCACTTGTATAATGTAGATTATTTTTTTCATTTTTAAAAGATGGGGAACTATAGCTTGGCAAAGATGTGATTTATAATTTAGCTGAGTGCTTACTAAGCATATTATGTTAAAAATTTACTTTCTAAATGAAGAGGAATGTTGACTGGTTCGAGGGAGTCACCCTCCAAGAAACGTAGAGAGGGAAAAGACAAGAAACACAGAGAAGAAGAGGAAACAAATTGTAGTTTTATTTCTGGTTGTTTTATAAAAGGTACATCACAAGTATTTAAGCTAGGCTCACCTTTACAACTGCCTATAGGAAGCCAGATTTAGTAACTAATTGCCCAATAGTCCAGCTGTACAATTAACCCCACTACTAACTAACTAATACTCTATCAGTGGACACAAACCACTTGCATCCTCATGCTCTGCTATTTGTATTTTGCTGCGCCTGATTTAATACTCAAATTCCCTAAATTTGAGCTTCATTGCAATTTTCTTTCCACTTTTCATTAACAGTCGTTTATGCTACCTGTTCCTCAATAACTGTAGTTCCTTAGTGGATGTAACTTCTATTCTGTTTTCTATATGGCCTGGTGGTGCTCCAGTTGATCTTTAATACATTGGAATCATTATCATCTCTATGTTATAATTAAGTATTAGAGTCTAATTCCTTCTGGCTATGGAAATGAAATATTAGATAATTTTTTTAAGTCCAAAATGCTGTTCTCTAACGTAAACTGGTGAACAACTATAAAGCATTGTCTGAAATGAGCAGTTGTCACAAACTTGAGAATTTAGTTGAGAATTGACTTTCTAGATCAAATAGTCATATTTAAATTTTCACAGCTGAGACTATGACAAAGAGGGTAGCTTGTCATGAAGGCTCCATCACAAGTCTTTTGATGAGCTCTCCTTTCTTCAGCATGTAAAACCAATGCACCACCTAATCATGTAGAAAAACACAGTCATATTAGTAAGAAATCAGCTCAACAGAGTCGACACTCACCCTAATTTGATCACAAGCTGTGGTCAAATTAGGACAAGAAATGTCCAGTTTTGACTGTGTATAAAACCCTCATATAATTCGATATCCATTAGCTATACCTGGGCATTTGCATTTTTATGTGTGCTAGATTGGATTGAAATGGACAAAATATCATGAAAGCTTAGATAAGCTCAAGCTAGCTTTTCCAATTACTGAAAACATCGTAGGAATTAAAGTGCTGATCCAAAGAACAACTTAATCAATCTCAGGAATTGATTCCATTTTGGTTGGATGGAGAACCCATCTTGATTTTATTTATTTGTAGTTGTATATAATCTTTTTATTCACACTATAGTTGGTACTTGATTTTAGGTGGTGGTTCCATGGTTGGTGCTATTGGTGGATCTACTCAACGTGAGCCACTGGTTGTGGGAAAGCCCTCAACTTTTATGATGGACTACTTAGCAGACAAGTATAGCTTCTGATTTCCTTATTCTTCTAGCTCGTTTGGCTATCAATAATACATATGCTCTTTGACATCAGCAAATATTATCTGTTGATATATTGTAACATATCATAGTTCTCAAAATGCTATGAAGTTCAGATATATGCATTAACATTAGTGCACTAATTTATTCAGAAAGTTTTTGTTACATTTGTAGAAAATTTGGTTAAAAGTAGGAAAATTGTGTGCAATAGAACCATATTAGACACGGTTCATGGGGAAGAAAGCTGGCTGCATCTAGCTGTTAGCTTCTGTATATTAAATAAACCTAGCATCTTTTGAGCTGTCTTGGTTGTCTTTCATAGAACTGTTTGAATACTAAATTGTAAGGTAGCCTCTGTTACAGAATTATGAAGATGTAATCTTTTGGTAGTGGTGGAAAGAATTGAAATTGAGTATGTTATGTTTACTTGGAATCTTTCCCTTCCTTCTCTCTCTTCCTTCCTAGTCTTTCCTCTATTGTCTCTTTTATTTTATTTTTCTGATTTCCTCTATCTTCTCTTACTTGGTGATATTTTCAGTAGCTCTTCTTCCCTTTCTTGTTGATATTTTCAGCCATTCTTTCCTTTCCCCTTGCTGAAATCTTACCAGTTCTCTATGCCCCCTCTTTCTTGCTGAATTTCACTGAAATCTCATCTTGGAATCCCTCCTAAGTTTTATTTTTGTTATCTAAATCCTGTCCACTTCTTTCTCACCACCCTCCTAGCAAGACAACCTTAATCCCAAAGTTTTAAAGGCTTTCTTGCATCTCTTCATAATAGTATATAATGTATAAACAGGATACTATCTGATGGTGGTTAGAGGAAAAAATATCCTCTTTGGAAGTTTAAGATTAAGGAAAAGCCCAAGAAGAAGTGTACATGGTAGTTAGTTAGGTTCTGAGTATTTTAATTTATTTTATAGTTGGTTATTCTAGACTCAAGGTATTCTAGTAATTCTGTAATTTTTAGGTATGTGCCATAGTTTTGGACCTTGGGTTTAATATTATTAATGAGTAAGTCTTATTTAGTTTATGGGTCTTTGAGTGTGGGCACTAGTTTGATTTAATTAGGGTTTGATTTATTAGGAGATGTTAATATTTGTGGTGTATATAAGCGTGTTATTGTGCTGAAACAAGGATGAGTTGATCAATTAAATATTGATATTTTTCTCTTTCTTTCTCTTTGATATTTTGCTCCTATTCACGCTACTGCTCACAGACTCTGGTGAAATCAGATTTCCCTTTTTTCTTACCTCTTTTCAACCTTAAATCAAATCTTTTCTCTTCAATACAAAACCCTTGTCATTCTAACCATAACCCATCTTTCTAAAGGTTTTAAACCATAAATCTACAAATCCTCCCAAAGTTTAATCAGTCACAAGCACATGTGGAAAAATTCTCCAATTGGTCCTACATCATTGCCACAATCTTCCAATTAGGTTTGATGACCAAGCATTTGCTATATAAGTTTGAAAGACAACTTTGAGTCTTTGACAGACCACTTGCTACAAATATTGCAACTTCACAACTCTTATTTTATTTTATTTTATTTTTAATACTGACTACTTGCCACAAATATCTCAACTTCATCAATGTAGTAAATAGAAGTATAGAACATCCATCACTAATTCATCCAAAAAAAAAAAAAAAAAAAAACCTTCCATCACTCCATTAATTTGCAATGTCCATCCCTATCAGTCCACTAATTTGTCAACTTTGACAATGATTTTGGATGGTGTGGTGGACATTAGAAATTAATCTTGGATTAGGGTGTTGATTGGGAGCATTTATAGTTTAGTGTGGACAATTCGATTGAGTGCATAGTTTTTGATGGATAGTTAAAACTAACCCTATTTATTATTTCATTTGATTTCCTGGTATACATTCTAGGAGCTTACTTGTTAATTATTCATTATTTCAATCACTTAGCATATGCTGGCCAAACATCTGGAATAGTAAATAGGTAGTTAATTAGTTAGTTACTCTAACCAACTAATCACAGCTGTAACTACAACAGTAATTGATTACCTGCCTAGCGAATTATTACAGATGATTTAATAGCCTATCATGTAAGAGTCCTAATGTTACAAACCTATGGGTAGAACTCACCCTTGAAAACCGGCTTGCAAGGAGAGGGTGCCCAAGAGCTTATAAATACATGATTAAGCATATACTTAATCTATGTAGGATACTAGGATCATAACATACCACCATACTCTGCAGCTGACATTCACAATGGCTCACTCTAGCAACACTGACCCGATGGTAGCCCTTTCTCTTTTGGTGGCTCCACTCACTTATCAGTTATTTTAATCTAGCCTCTAGGTCGTCCCTTCCGGGATTCGACCACAAAACCGCAACTCATTTGATCCCATACTTAATGAGCTATGCCCGGTTACTTGGGATAGTGGTTGGCTCTGATACCAAATGTTACAAACCTATGGGTAGAACTCACCCTTAAAAACTGTCTTGCAAGGAGAGGGTGCCGAAGAGCTTATAAACACATGATTAAACTTATACTTAATCCATGTGGGACACTAGGATCATAACACCTAACATTTCCTTCCACATTTAAAGCAACTTGCCCACAAGGTGAGGGAAAAGGAGTTGCAGCTTGTAAAGTGATTCCCAAATAGCATCTTCAGGTGGTGCTCCCAGCCATTGAACCAAAACCTCAGTAATAGTTCTAGACCTCAGAGTTTTTGATCTTGTCTGCAACAAGCAATAGTTTTTGGCACTAAATGTCCTTCATTATCTTGAGGATGCAGTGTAGGGAAAGGAATTATATGTTCTCAGCTTAAGCTTTAAGCAAGAAACATGAAATGCAGGATGGATCTTAGAGTCTGAAGGTAAGTCCAGCCTATAAGCCACTGGTCCAACATGTTGCAACACCTTGAAGGGTCCGAAGTACCTTGTAGATAACTTCCACTTGCCCTTGTAAGCTAAAGATTACTGCTTATACGGTAGAAGTCTCAAATAAACCCAGTCACCAACTTGGAGAGATCTGGCAGTACAATGCTTATCTGCTTGGAGCCTCATCTTTTCCTGTGCAGCCACCAAATTACCCTTAAGAAGAGCTAGAACATCTTGCCTTTGTTGCAACAAGGTGTCAACAGCATCCACCCTAGTAGTACCAGGAACATAAGCTTGTAACTTTGGAGGAGGAAAAGCATATAAGGCTTCAGCCCACCTATGAGGTCTGTCACTAGCAAAAGCATTTAGGTATTGTTCCAAATTTTTATTCACAATTTCAGTCTGGCCATCAATCTGAGGGTGATAAGCTGTGGACATGGCTAACTCCACTCCTTTTAACTTGAACAATTCAGACCAGAAAAGAGAAGTGAATGTAGCATCTCTGTCACTAACAAGAGTCACTGGCATACCGTGAAGCTTGAATATGTAATGCATATATACTGAAGCAACCTTAGCAGCAGTATAAGGATGACAGAGTGGAAAAAAATGAACATATTTTGTTAATCTCTCCACCACAACCAGAATCACTTCATAACCCTGGGACCGAGGCAACCCGTCCACAAAATCAAAAGTAACATCAGTCCAAGGAGTGATAGGAATAGGCAAGTGCTGGAGATGAAGTTTCAGATTTGATTCTCTGGAAAACATCACATTCTTGTATGAATACCTTTAGATCAGCTTGCATACCCTGCCAATAGAAATCCCTCTTAGCCCTTTGGAATGACTTAAGAAACCCAGGATGGCCTGCAATGGGGCTGCTGTGAACAAAATGCAGAATTTGGGACTTGAGTGGACAGTGAGATCCCAAATAAAAACATTCCTTTGTAGAAAAGCAACCCATTATGAATAAGGAAGCCCTTAGGAAGAGACTCTCCTGCAGAGTGAGACTGAAAAAGCTGTTGAGCAAAGGCATCTTGGTGATAACTATCTTTAAGGAAAGATAACCAAGTAGGATCTAGTAGAGACACTAAAAACAAGCTAGCAGACTTGTCCTGTTGCTGGTCAGATTCTAGAACCAAGGGTCCTTGCCTGGAAAGAGCATCAGTCACTTTGTTCTCAGTGCCTTTATTGTATTCAACCATAAATGCATAGCCCATCAACTTAAACAACCATTTTTGTTGAGTTGGTGTAGCAATACTTTGCTCTAGTAAGAACTTCAAACTATGCTGGTCAGTTCTAACAATGAAGGGTCTACCCAACAATTAAGACCTCCATTTCCTCACAATAGTGGCCAAAGCTAGTATTCTTTCTCATAAGTAGATAAATGAAGGTTTTACCCTTCAAAGTATGGCTATGAAAGGCAATTTGATGTAGGACAACCTAGGCATCCCACCTAGATTAGTCCCACCGTAGACCTTAGGCTTCCCACCTAAGGTGTTTGGATTCACCACCAAACAAACACAATGCAATCTCTACAAATAATCTCAATAATAATAATCATAGTTTGTGAATACAAAAGAAATCATCCGGAGCTTTATATGCAACTTCTAGGAATCACAAAGATAAGGATAAACTCTCCTAAACAAATCCTAAACAATTTCAAATACTAATCCGATAATCCTAAACAAAGGATAATGATGAAAAACTAATCCTAACCAAACTCAAATATCAATCCAAACTAAACAAATAATTACGTTACAATCTGAAATTATCCATGGAAAATCTAAAATGAAATATTGAAATAACTTTTGGTTATGCTCCTGCATTATACTCCCCTGGTTTAAGAAAACTTGACCTCGAGTTTTGTAGTGATGAAGAATAAGGACTTCGGTGCGTACTACTTCCTTCAAATTAGAAATCACCCTAGGAAGCACTGAGAGTAGAATAACCTTAAATTCCATGACACCATAGAACTCTTCTGGAAACACAAAATCAACGTGTTGAACAGGCACAATTTTATCTTGAACCATAGTATCAACCTTTTGGACTTCATCAACCTGTAGATGTTCATCAACCTCATGGATCATGAAGGGCTTAGTAGCACTTTCATCAAAATCAACCTCCACATCAAGTGCACCCTCTAAATCTTCGCTCACTTGTTGAAATTTCTCTTCTTGTGTAGACTCTATAATAGGTTCTTCTTGCTGCATGAATGTTGAAACATCATCTATTGGCACTTGTACCTCTATTTCAACATTAGTCTTTCGTGGAACCTGAGCATCCTTTTTCTGAGTAGAAGAGTCTAGCAAAACCTTTATTATTTTTCTTAAGTCTTGAGCTATGGCGGTGAGTTCTTGACAGAAGGATGAGGTGTTTTCTTGCTATCTCTATGGTGTAGAAAATTCCCATGAGAGGATTGAGGTTGATAATTCTCTTGATAGCATTGGGGAACATATTTCTCTCTTAAGTATTTATTTCATTTCATTCCAATCAGTTATGGCAGGCTTGCTCCTTCCTTTGCGATGATTCTCGATACTATGCCAAAAGTCTCTAGCTCTACTTCTCAATTTCAACCTGGCAAACCTAACCTTATTGGCATTTGGCAAACATATTTGATCAAAGAATTGATCCATCTCATCTAGCCAATTGATGAGGGTCCATGAATCTGGATGTCCATCAAATATTGGCGCTTCTAAGACTACCATGATTCACAGGAATAGATTTTCAACAATTTGAAATGAACATCTAGTGGACATGATTCCCACGGCTGGAGCAATAAGTGTTGGACCTTGATTGGGCTGGTTTAGCGACCTGGTGCTGCCCTGGACATGGGTCACTTGGCTGAAGCAAAAGAGGTGGACTATGGACTCCTCACGTATCTGCTGGAATGTTTTGCTTTTGACTTTATTTATTTATTTTTAAATAACAATATTGAAGAACAACTACAACTTAAAACACTAGAGACGGAAAATTAAGCTAAAAGAAACTAAGGCTTCAGAGGAAACTATACAAGTAACACAAAGAAAAAATATCATGGAGGGTGGCGCTGGATTTGTTGGAGAAGAGGTGGCATGGACTCAAGGGCGATGGCTGTCATCAGCGCTCAAAGGTGGAGATCGGTGCTTGCGAGTAGTGGCATGGAGAGATCAGTGATGGCTTCTTGTATTTCGGACCTGGCAGTGTGGGTTTTGCATATCTGAATATGTGGTTTTGTATGGGTCAGATCAAAAATGGGTTTGGGGTGTGAGAGTTGCTGTGACAGGTTATTGATTTTGTTTTGAAGGGAATAGGGTTCTAAGTTTCAGAGCCTTGCATCGGGAAGAATGGTGGGATTACAGGTTTTGTGGATTTTGTGGTGGAATTTGGGTTCTTTGTTTCTGAGCAGAGATGGCTTGATTGGTGGTAATTGCAAAGATCTTGTGAGACATGCTTGGAGTGTTGATGATCGTGGGTTGTACTGCTGGTTGGTGTGGGTTTGGGCTGGTCAGACGTGGTTTTGGGTTGTTGAAAGGGGGTGATTAGGTTGAGCTCTGATACCAAGTTGATGTAGGACAACCTAAGCTTCCCACCTAGATTAGTCCCACCATAGACCTTAGGCTTCCCACCTAAGGTGTTTGGATTCACCACCAAACAAACACAATGCAATCACTACAAATAATCTCAATAATAATAATCATAGTTTGTGAATACAAAATAAATCATCCGGAGCTTTATATGCAGCTTCTAGGAATCACAGGATAAACTGTCCTAAATAATTTCAAATACTAATATGATAATCCTAAACAATTTCAAATACTAATCCGATAATCCTAAACAAAGGATAATGATGAACAACTAATCCTAACCAAACTCAAATATCAATCCAAACTAAACAAATAACTACGTTACAATATGAAATTATCCACGGAAAATCTAAAATGAAATATTGAAATAACTTTTGGTTATGCTCCTGCATTACAATTGGTCGATTACCTTGGATCAAGACAGCCATTAACCCAAACCCAGAGGCATCACATTCTATTAAAAAGGGTTGAGTAAAGTCAGGAAGAGCTAGGACTGGAGGACTAGCTACTGCTACCTTTAATTGATTGAAGGCCAATTTAGCTTTCTCACTCTAGACAAAATAATCCTTATTAAGTAAATCAGACAAGGGTTGAGCAATGGAACCATACCCTTGAATGAACTTTCTATAGTAGCCTGTAAGAGCTAGAAAACCTCTCAGTGCCTTTACATTTTCTGGTGTAGGCCACAGTTACATAGCACTAGTTTTCTTGGGATCAGCCCTCACACCTTGGGCCAGAAATAAGATGACTAAGATATTCAACATCAGAACACCCAAATAAACATTTAGATTTCTTAGCAATATAGATGATTGGAAAGAAGGAGCTTCAGTTGATCAAATAGGTTCTTCCACTGGGAACTTCATTACATCTTGTTCTTATGTTAATATGGTGGAAAAGCTCTTCAAATTTGCTTAGAATAAGGATTGCCAAAAGATGGCTGCTAGAAATTAGCCAGATAATTAGTTCTTTCTTTCTTTCCAATCAATTATGGGTGGTTCTTGCAGTTTCTTTATTGAATCCAAATTTTTTCAATTGGTGATAGAGGAAGGGGAATGTTATTTCTCTTTACAGATTTTTGAGTGGGGCAAATACTTCATGAAATCGGTTTTTATGGGTAAGAATGTGGCACAATGGCTGATGAAGAATATTGAACACACTGTCGTTGGGGTTAATCCCAAGTATTTTTTCACTTTTAGGGAGGGTGATATAGCTTATACTCTCCAACGGAGCTCCAACGCTTTTGGCCAATTCTTATTATTGAGTGAACTCAAAGTTGGCGGGTTTAGGAGGTCCATTATTATCCTAGAGGCAGAGCAAGGAATGGCTGGAGGGTGTTTGGGCTTGAGTTAAGAAAGATGCTGGAACCTGACCAATATGTGGTTGGTGGTTCTGGTCATTCGAAATTTGTTGCTCAGCCTCATAAGGACTAGAACTTTTGCTGAGACGGTGCAAGGCCATCCCGTGCAGGTCAGGGGTAGAAACCAACCACCCCATGATAAGGGGAAGACGAGATTAGAGGAGGAGAGGGTGGTGAAGATGAAACCAAAACCTGCACAGAGTGTGTTGAGCGGAATTAACCAAGTCAGACAGCCCATGGAGGAGGAGTCGCGGGTCCTCGGTGCATTAATGCAGACTTTGATTTGGGAGAGACAAACCCGGTAGGAAATAAAAATAGATTTCCGTTGAAATTCAAATGAATCTGTCTATGGAAAAGGACGTGATTTTTGAGGACTTCTTGGTGGACAAGGAAGGGTTTGACCGTGGTCCGTGGAGGTGTCTGGGGAAGGAAAGAGGCGTGTGTTGTATGGGATTGCAACATGGGTGGACCAAAAAATTTTAAATGGGTTATAATGAGGGTAAACCAGCGGTGCGGTGGGCCTAGGCCTGAATCTATTACAAAGTAAGTGCAGCGTGGGCCTTTCTGATGCGCTCAACCCAAGTTCTTCGGGCCCAATTATTTTGGAGTTCAGGTTTGGCTGACCCAAGACCTTTAGCCCATGACTCGGTGATGGTGATGGTGCCGACTGCCGAGCTCTAAAATCTCTCACGAGACCTCTGTTCTTCAGAATGAGGTATTGGGTGGACTTGCGAAGCCAGCGATGGAATGGCACTGGGTACGGCATCTCCAGTGAGTTCGAGGTCATCTATTGGCCATTTCTTGTCTGCGTTCTTTCTAAGCTTATCAAGAGCTGGGCTAGTGGATTTGGGTGTCCAGGGTGGGGATGAAAGTGGCTGGGACAGTGGTGCAATTGTTGCTCAGGGAATAGATCATTATTGTGACATACCGACAGGTGCCCGTGAATCTGACCAGTCCATGCTAGCTGCGATACCCACGAAGGCTGATTGTGGTTCTCCTGGGGCGAGTGCTTTGGCTGAGGGAGAGGTGGTTAATTCAGAGCTGGGTTTGGGTGATGTGGATAGTTTCCCCCCTTTGATGACTATCACTCCCCTTGGGCTGGCTTTGTCAGCTGAGCTGAATAGTGGAGTTGAGGTTTTGGGGCTTGAGAATACGTTTGATATTTCAGATTGGGTGAAACACAGAATTCCTAGCTTTAGTAAGTTGGTAGGGCTTCCTCTGAGACAACATGAGAAGATGTGTATTGTGTTATTTCAAAGGCTAGAGAGGGAAATGGAAGTCGCCAACCTATTGGATTTTTTTTTTTAAATAACTATAAAATCTAAACTATTTTATTAGTTAGCCAAGGTTTGAAACTATTTTGGTATCTAACAAATCGAGTTTGAAGGAGTCAATTTTGGTGTATAAATCGAGTATATTGCACTCGATTTCCCATTGCACAGCAGCTGAGTTGGAAATCGAGTCCAAAAAACTCGCTTTTCCTTCATAGAAATCGAGCCCAAAGGACTCGGTTTAGTTTAATGGAAACCGAGTCCTCTGAACTCGATTTCAATTTAGCCAGACCACTCAAAAACTGACTCAAACACTTACATGGATTTTTTTTTTCTTCTTCCTTTCCCTTTTTTTCTCAAAATGCCGTCCCAGAATCTTTCAAGACATTAATACGCACCATTCTTTGCAGTTCGGGACTTCCAATGGATACAGAAAATGGATCAGACTTAGGTTTGGCATTAGACTCATCAAATGTTGATGGGTTTGAGAAAGCACACGTTCAATTAGCGTCCTCCGCTGGAGCGGCTGCGAGAAAACCACACGTTCAATCCGATTTGCTTTCGCCGCCTGGGTTTGGTCAGAATCGGCGCCTGGGTTGCTGGGTTTTTGCATCGTTGCTTCTTTCTTCCATTGGAGCGGCGGCGAGAAACCACGTCCGATCCGATCCATCGCCTGAAGCTTTTGCTGCCTGGGTTTGGTTAGAATCGACGCCTGGGTTGCTGGGTTTTTCTTGCTTCTTCAACGAAGGTTGCTGGGTTTTTGCTTGCTGCTTCTTCGTTGTTCATCGCGTTTTGATCTCTGGCATCTGTGCGTCTCTGCGTTACTAAATCGAGTCCATAGGGCTCGGTTTCCACGAATAAAACCCGAGTCTAGTAGACTCGATTTCCATGACCAAAACCGAGTCTACTAGACTCGATTTCCAAGCCTACATGGACAGTTCCTCCAGCTCAGCTGCTGGCTCAGCCGCTAGCACAAACCCAAAATCGATCCTAACGTGCTCGAATTGTTAGATAGCAAAATTGTTTCAAACCTTGGCCAACTAACAAAATAGTTTGCTTTTTATGGTTATTTCTGAAAAAATGCCACCTATTGCATAGGAAAGCTGTTGTTCACCGAAAAATCTCTAAGGATAAGGGGAAGAGAGTCGAGGAATCTGATATCTTTAGTTAATTATGATGGTAAGTAGAGCTTTGGCTGCTGTACAGAGCTAGAGGTAGGGAACTAATAGTCTTTATGAAGCTAAAGATGATTTCCTGGAATGTTCGAGGTTTGAATAACTTACGGAAACGTTTGGTAGTAAAAAACTTTTTACGTGAGTGGAATTGTGATGTAGTCTGCCTTCAAGAAACTAAACTTGCTGGCATGGATAGACAGATGGTTTGCAGCTTGTGGAGTTGTCCTTATGTGGACTAGGTGGCTTTAGATGCGGATCAGATGGCTGGTGGGGTTCTGATGATGTGGGATAGGAGGGTTTTAGAAAGCTTGGAGGTTTTGGTGGGTTACTTTTTTGTGTTAGTTCGGTGGCAAGGTGTGGGGGATAGTTTTACTTGGGCTTGTTTGGGGGTTTATGGCCCAAATGATAATAATATGAGGGGGTAGACGTGGGATGAGTTGATTGGCATTCAGCAGTACTGGGATGTTCCATGGTGCTATGTTCGGGATTTCAATATTGTTTGTTTTCCGAGTGAACGCTTAGGTGGCTCACGTCTTACACCGGCAATGGAAAGTTTTTCTGAGTTTATTGAGGAGCTTAATTTGATTGATTTACCTTTGGAGGGTGGAAGCAACTTGGTCTAGTGGTTCAGATTAGCCTTCGATGTCTAGGATAGACAGAGCCCTGGTCTCTCATGATTGGGAAGACCACTACCCAAATGTGATCCGGCGAATTTTACGCCGCCCTGTTTCAGACCACTTCCCAATTCTAGTGGAGGTAGGGAGAATGGCAAGGGGAAAGAGTCCTTTTAGATTTGAGAATATGTGGTTGAAGATGGATGAGTTTACAGATTAGGTTCATTCTTGGTGGAATCGCCACTCTTTCACAGGTACTCCTAGTTATGTACTTGCCAAAAAATTGAAGGTTTTTAAAGAAGACATTATTCAGTGGAACCATAGTGAGTTTGGAGATGTTGGTCGTCAAAAGAAAGAATTATTGGAGGCCTTTAGATTTTTGGATGCTAAGGAAGGGGAGTTTGGCCTTTCTGATGACGAGATACATGAGAGGGTTGTGGTGAGATCTCAAGTAGAGAATCTTCTTTCTTTGGAAGAAATTTCGTGGAGACAGAAATTGAGAATGCTATGCATTAAAGGAGACAACAATACTAAATTCTTTCACAAGGTGGCTAACTCCCGCAGAAGGTATAACCATTTGAATATTTTGGAGGTGGAAGGGGTGATTTATGAGGAAGAATCTGAGGTGGTAGATCAGGTAGTAAAGTCTTATAAAAATCTGTATCAAGAGACCGAGGAGTGGAGGCCTTTTGTGGAAGGTTTGAAAAGGAGGAGATGATTTGAGTTGTCAAAGATCTAGAAGGTGATAAAAGCTTCGGGTCCGGATGGTTTCTCTATGGCCTTTTACCATCATTGCTGGAGAGTTGTGGAAAGAGATGTTTTAGCTATATTTGAACATTTTTATCAATATAGTAAGTTTGAAAATTCTCTTAATGTGACTTTCATCTCATTAATCCCTAAAAAGAATGATGCTTCCAATATTTGAGACTTTAGACCTATTAGTTTGGTGGGGAGTGTGTATAAGATCTTGGCTAAGGTTTTAGCAAATCGTTTGAAAGAGGTTTTGGATCAGTTGATATTTGAATCTCAGAATAGTTTTGTGGGTGGTAGACAGATACTTGATTCTGTCCTTATTGCTAATGAGTGTGTTAATAGTCGGGTGAAGAGTAAGATGCTGGGGATTATTTGTAAGCTAGATATTGAGAAAGCTTATGATCATGTGAATTGGGAGGCTCTCCTAGATTTTTTGAAGAGAATGGGATTTGGGGAGAAGTGGTGCAGGTGGATCTGGACTTGTATATCTACGGTTCAATTCTCTGTCTTGGTCAATGGGTCTCCAGTTGACTTTTTGGAAGCTCAAGGGGAATGAGACAAGGGGACCCGCTATCTCCTATGCTGTTTTTTATTATGATGGAGGTTTTTAGTAGGATGTTGAAAAGAGTTGAAGGGGCTGACTTACTTCGTGGTTTTAGGGTTGATGATAGGTGGGGTGGAGGGGAATGTGTCTCGCATCTTTTGTTTGTAGATGATACAATTCTTTTCTGTGATGCTGATGTGGAGCAGATCCTACATGTTCGGATGCTATTACTTTGTTTCCAGGCTGTAACATGTTTGAAGGTTAATGCCATGAAGAGTGAAAAAATGGTTCCAATAGGGGAGATTAATAATGTGAATGCCTTGACAGAGATTTTGGGTTGTAGGATTGGTACTTTGCCTATAACCTATCTTGGTATGCCATTGGGGGCTTCCCATAAATCCCCAACTATTTGGAATCCTATTTTGGAGAAAATTGAGCGAAAGTTGGCCAGGTGGAAGAAGCTGTATTTGTCAAAAGGTGGAAGACTGACGTTACTTAAGAGTACGTTATCTAGTCTTTCTACTTACTATTTATCTCTTTTTACCATCCCTATGCATGTGGCTAACAAAATTGAGAATTGCAAAGGGATTTCCTATTGGGGGATTCCAAGACACATTTGGTGGGGTAGGATAAGGTGTGTGCGTCTATGGAAAATGGTGGTTTAGGAGTAAGGAAATTAACTACTTTTAATAAAGCCTTACTAGGGAAATGGTTATGGCGATTTGGGGTTGAGGAGACAAGGCTTTGGAGAAGGGTTGTAGCTTTGAAGTTTGGGGAAGAATGGAACTTATCAAAAAAAAAAGTTTGGGGAAGAATGGGGGGATGGACTTCCAAGCTGGGTAGGGGTGTGCATGGGTGTGGTTTGTGGAGAAGTATCCGGATGGGCTGGGAAGTGAAGTTTTGGATAGATCGGTGGTGTAGGGATTTACCATTCCATGTGACCTTTCCGGTTGTGTATTGGATTGCCACTAATAGAGAGGGTTCTATGGACTCTTCTCTTGAAAGGTTGGTATGGAGAAATGGAGAAGTTGGAATGTTCGTTTCATTCGAGAACCAAATGATTGGGAGATGGGTGTTGTGGATGAATTCCTTTGTACTTTGGGATCTAATTTACCCCAAAATGAAAATGGAGACCGTATGAAATGGAGGTTGAAGAAGAATGGAGATTTTGATATCCGCTCGTTTTACAACAAGCTTCGAGGTCCCTTGCCCATTGTCTTTCCTTGGAAAGGTATTTGGAAGGTTAAGGCTCCTCGGCGTGTTTCTTTCTTTGGATTGTAGTTTGGGATAAGATTTTTATAGGTGACAATTTGCGGGGTAGAGGCTTTGATTTTGTTGACTGGTGCATTACGTGTCGTTGTAGTGGGGAGACGGTGGATCATTTGCTACCTCATTGTGAAAAGGCGTATTGGTCGTGGAGCTTGGTTTTTAGATCTTTTGGGATTTCATGGGTTTTGCCAAGATCGGTTGCGGATACTCTTTTTGGTTGGTGGAATTAGTTGGGAAAGCACTCATCTAGCATTTGGAATTTAGATTTGTTATGCTTAATGTGGTGTATTTGGAGGGAGAGTAATTGTCGGACTTATGAGGAGATGGAAAGTTCCGAAGACCAGTTGCTTGCTTCTTTAAGTGGTTCTCTTTATGATTGGTCTAGGGCTTGGGGATTCACTTCTAGTGATTCTCTCCCGTTGTTCCTTAGTTCTCTCCTTTGTAATTAGTTTGTTCTTTGTTTTTTCTCTCTCTGTAATCTTTGGTCTGCCTTATGCTCTTTTTGCATAAGTTAGTTTTTTGAATATATATCTCTTTCTTACTTATCACAAAAAAAGAAAAAGAAAAAAAGATTGGTTAGTAGCACTTCCAGAACAACTCTCAAATGTTTTAAGTGATCATTAGAACATTTACTAAATGCCAGAATATCATTAAAAAAAAAATACAGAACCAACTTTTTCAAGTAAGTCTTAAATAAACTTTCACCATTTAAGAAGGTAGAATCCGAGGGTTGTAGACCTTGGAGCAACACCCTTTTACCCATATAAAAGAACTTCATGGTCAAAAACTGGAAGTCCCAGCAAATCTCCCCCAGTGTCCGCAGTTATTGAGTACCCAACACAACTTCACAACCCCCCAAATACAGTATATTAAAATCAACTATGAATTTACGACCTTGCATAGAAATAGTAACCCCATGACACACCCCGTGTCTTAATCATAGAGCCATTAGCTACTTTGACTTCAAGATTTGGGAGGTATCAAACTGCAATTTCAGACTTGATAACTTAGCAGCATTAGAAAATTATGGGTACTCCCTGTATCAAGGAGAGATACCATTTCTTGATTCTTGATTTTACTTTGAACCCTCATAGTATTTGATGAAGGGCTACCCACCATGGCATAGAGTGTAATTTCAGCATTACAACTATCTTCCATCACTTCATGATATGTGGACCCAACTACAGCTCCTTGATTATCTAATTCTACCAACTGCATACCTTGATTGCGTTCAATTGACAAAGATGAACCCTCCAATAAAAAAAAACTTAGCACCTTTACATTTATGACCCAATTGCCACTTCTTATCACAATTGTAACAAAACCTTGTTTACTCCTTTCCTCCATTTGAGCCCCAGTCAACCCACAAACAAACCAACTTGTTCAGCATCCTGGAACCACACTAATGCCTCCCCATCCATGTGATAAGATATCATAAGTACCTTCTGATGCTCTGGTGTATTGTAGAAAGAAAAAATTCGTTAGCCCTATAAATCCAGCAACTTGGATCCTCTCCTTGGAATTTAGGAAATTCCAATTTCAAGGGTTTGCTTGGGTTAACCAGTGTCAACTCAGTTGAAGCTGCATGTCCTCGTAACCCAGAAGAAGAATGTCTCTTATCTTCTGCCTCTGCCATTTTCTGCATAAAGGCATTGATTGATTGCAGCTGCTTCTGAATTTCTTGTGGAGTCTGATCATGGTGATCTGTAACTCTGCTGAAAGCTGCAATCTGTTCTTGGATTTGAAGAGAAGCACCAGTTTTTGTCATGGTGGAATGGTAGGAAGAACTGCTCTGATACCAAATGTTAAGACTTTTAACAGTTCTAAAGAATGAAAATGGTGGAATTGAGATGGTTACTTCAAGGGAACCGGTCCTCTTAAGAATAGAGAAGAGAGAGAAGAGAGACTTAGACTAGGAGTGTTCTTATTTCTGCTTAATTCTAATCACAGTGCCATTCCCTTATTAATAGGCACAAATAGGTAGTTAGTTAGTTAGTCTAACCAACTCACTGTAACTACAACAGTAACTGATTACCTGCCTAGCGAATTATTACAATACAATGCAAATGTACAATACAATCATATAGATGAGTCAATAGCCTATAATGTAAGAGTCCTAACAGTATGTGATTTTGTTTTTGTCAACCATGGGGCTTAAGTGTGCATATAACAGTTAACAACACAACAAACAATATTCATAGAAGCTATGACTTGATGCTACATTTCGCGAGACCTAAACTCTTTTGTGGAAATTACGAAAATAACAGTTTCATCAAGTATGAGGTCTATAATATTTGTCTCGTCAATTTGATCAACCACAGATTTGGCATTCTCAAGTCACAAATATGCATGGTTGGGGACAGATTAGATACTGATATTCTTTTTGGACAAAATGGTGGTTGCAAAACTCTTCTTGTTCTCTCAGGTAACTAATTCTTGAATAATTTATCCTTTGGTTAGCTTCATGTATTGTCATATATAATCTGATCAAGCCCAGTTTTCCCCCCTTTTTGTCTTGACAGGTGTGACTACATTGCCAATGCTTCAGAATCCAAACAATTCCATACAACCAGATTTCTACACCAACAAGATTTCAGATTTCCTTTCCCTCAAACCTGCAACTGTATGATGCTCATATAAGCACATTGTGACATTTTCCTTGGGCACATCTGTTCATTTTTAACCTTATTAATAATGAATTGTAGATATACAAAAGTCGTTCGTTTTTTTTTTCTTTCATGAAATGAACAAACTGGAGATTGAACTTAGAAACATACTTTTGTTGTAGTTCCAATAATGAAAAAGTAAAAAATATTAATAATTCCTACATGTATTATTGTTCATGTTATAGTACAGTACTATTTTTAGTTAACCTTATTCTTCTCTCTCTCTCTCTCCCTTTTTTTTAATTTTAATTTTTTATTTTGGTGGAATGAATTTGGTTCTTTAGAAGATAGATTGATTATTGGACACTTGGTAAGTAAATATATAGAAGAGATTCAGCTTTCGGTTTGTCCCTCCAAAGCCTTTTACTCATAGCCCCCAAGTGGTAAAATTTATATATTTTGAATGGTTGTGGACTGTCTTACTGAAACAAGTAAACTGTAATGTGGCAAGTACTGTAATGGCTAACAAGGAGGATCATATAGGCATTATGCTATTCTCTCCAGTCCATTCAGGCCCATATCACTTTCCCATGTGTTAAACTAAAGCATGTTTACCTGGTCATACTCCTGATGTGGCAAAGTAGGTTTCCTTATTTGGGCTTATATGTTTCCAATCATCTCCTCCTACCAAGAGGCAATAGCCTGCATGTTTGTAGTACATGCTAGCAACATAGTTTAATATGCACATGCTAGCAACATTGTTGGTTGTTGGAATGACTACAAGACATCAAGAAAAACCAAAACCTTATGGTCCATTTGGATTGAGGGGGAGGGAGAGGGAGTAGAGTAGAGTAATGTAAATTTAGCTTAAAATTAGTCTATTTCCGGTCAACTCTACTCTACTCCCCTCCACTCCCTCTCCTTTCCCCCTCAATCCAAACAGGCCATTAGACTAGGCAAAGCAAACTAAGTTGTACCCGGCTTGTTTACTATATAAAAAGTGAATGCCTATTATGAAATATGAAGCACCGACATTCGGAAACCAATATGAACCTCTTTTTTTTTTTTTGAGAAACCAGACTAGCAGCCTAGGGCTTTATTAGAAACAAAAAAAAGAAAAGAAAAGAAAAGGAATTAATGAACATCAAAGAGAGCCAAGGGGGCAATGTCATCCAGCAGGTCCTCTATCTAGGCTTTAAACTCTAACCTAGATTTGGCCTTTTTTGCTAATGCATCAGCTATCCTATTACAAGAACGTTTAACATGGTAGAATTCAAAGCAGGATAAATGAGAAACATGGGTAAGAATGTCATCGATCAGGTTGCCATACGGAGCTTCACTAGCAGACCTGTGATTAAGAGCTTGTATCACAATCATCGAGTCACCCTTAAAAATTACTTCATGGATGCCGATTTCAAATGCAAACTTCACAGCACAACGGCATGCCAAAGCTTCGACCTTGACAACTGAATTTGGAAAGGGGACACTCAGCCAAAACAACAATCACCTCGCCTCGATTGTTGCGAATTACCACCCCAAACCAGCTGTGTGGTTATTGCTAAACATGGTACCATCAAAGTTTACCTTGAATCCCAGGGAAGTCGGGGGGCACCATAGGCTGGGGGGAGCAGTTGGAAAGTTCACGGGCTGAGCATCTTGAGCACTGATGAAGTTCTGGAGAAACTTTGCAGCATTTGGACCAACTTTGTCCAGCGGTTGAGATGGGAGTCCAAGCCTTAAAGCATTCCGATGATTCCAAAGCCCCCATGCCATACAGATGAACAACTCGACCCTGTTATCATAAAAAACCTACAAAAATCTAGACAAAAATCAACCGGTGGGGAGGAGACCGCTTAGCTGAACCAAACATGGTCACTCCACACCTTCTCCCACTCGGGACAGCCCGAAATAGCACGCAATGGGTCCTCAAAAGTAGTTCTGTAAATGTTGCATTGATCCAAATCAACAATATGGCACTGAAACAGATTATCCGTGGTTGGCAGGGCATTGTTGCAAGCTCTTCAAGCAAAAAGCTTCACTTTATTAGGGACTCGTAGCTTCAAAAGGCCTCTCCAAAATTTCTTTTGGGGGTTTGGGTTAGAGCTACTAGCACTATTAGCCAAAGCAGCATTGGCCAATAGTTGATAAGCACTACGAGTAGTAAACATTCCCATAGGCGTTTGAGACCATATTAGACGATCAGGAGGAAGTCTAGCGCTAAGAGGGATGCTAAGAATAAACTTGGCTTCATGAGGCAAGAATAGCTGCTGAACTTGATCCACTTTCCATGTAATTGACTCGGCATCAATGAGAGCATAAACCTTGGCATCAGGGGGAAGAGAAGGTGGAGGAGCGATGACAGTTCTGCAAATTTTATCCAGTAACCATTTGTCTTCCCTGATGCACACGGATTGTCCATTCCCAATCCGCCACACCATGCCTTTTTTAATAACATCCCTCACACTTAAAATGCTTTTCCAGGCGTAAGAACCAAGTGTGGATTCTTTGGCCTCTAAAATAGAGTAGTCAGGATTGAATCTTGCTTTAAAAACCTTATGACATAGTGAATCTGGATTATGCATCATGCGCCACACTTGTTTACCTAGCAAAGCATCATTAAACTTCTCAATCTCCTTGAACCCCATACCACCATTTTCTTTGGCCTCACATAACTACTCCCACTTAACCCTGTAGATATTGCATTTTGCCCACCCTCGATTTGCATGCCAGACCCCGAAAATTTTAAAAATATTAACTTTTCTCCATGGGGCCGCAGACACACGTGGACACACCTAGATTGATGTGGTGTAACCTATTTGGGCATTAGGGCACTCGAAGTGCCATTTTAGGTCAAATTGACCAAATGCCCCTAGTCAACCCTAGGTTGACTGAAAGTCAAAATTGATCAAAATCATCCCAAAAAAAAATTATTCATGTTTCTACATCAAACCCGAGCTACTTGGAGATTTTTGTCAACTTTGACCAAGTTTGACCCGAGGTTGACTTTTGAGGGCAACAAAAACCCTAATTTTGATCCGACTGTTAGAATTGGTTGAGACCAGCGTCATTGTAAAGATTATTGAATTCCCTTTTCAAAAACTATTCATGGGTCGAAATCGGAGTTAAAATGGTTGAGATATCTTGAAAATCGTGTGCAGCGCATTAGCGCTCTCCCCGATGCCATAACTTTCAATTCGACCGTTGGAATTTCAATTTCTTTAGTGTTCAAGAAACTAGACACCCATAACTTTTCAGGGACATCAAGATCAACTCAATTAGAGTCAGGGAAGGCCTTCAAATATGCAATCTAAGTCAAGCGAGAAAAAGAAGAAATTGTTGATGTCAGCATACCCAACCCAATGCACAAAAAGTGGCCATTGAGCCTCAAAAAGCGTGCCAAGCCTATATTTAACCCCCCAGAACCCTAGATTTCAAAAAAAGAAAAAAAAAAAGAAAAAAAAAAGATTTTGGGCATTTTGGGGCACTTTTTTGGGCAGATTCTCTCTCTCTCTATTCCTCTCTAAATTCTCTCCCAAATACATCCAAAAACTTTTAATTCCTCTGTTTTCTCAACAATCAAGTGGATGCTTGGAGCGAAGGTGCGATTCCTAAGATGCAAGCTAAGAGGGCAAGGATGCAAGCAAAAAGACATAATTCTGTGTAGGTGCATATTCGTCTGATTTAAAATTTCCTATACCTTGGGTTGATTTACATTTACATGTAGTGTGAATATGCACCTATAGGGAAAAAGACGAAATTGCTGATGGCAATGTTTGATTTATATTTCCTGTACATTGCTGGGCCATACCCTTGGAACGTTGGCAATGTCTGCTTTACTTTCCTACTTTGTGTGATAGCATTGTGTATGATGTATGTATATCTATATATGCCTGTATATTGGTGATAATGCACTTTGTATGATGGACTCTTATGGCTACGTGAGTGACCCTTTCTAGTCACGAGTGCTCTTGACCTTGTAGTGTGAGTATGTGCCCAAGGCACTTACTGTAGGTGCATATTCACACTATATTATGTGCGTGATCATCACGGTGTGATTGTCTTGATCCATGTTACCTGAGTGACATTGGTTTCCTCGTGTATGCGACACGCATCAATATGCTTGATGCTTTGAGGGGCTCCGGCTTGTCTTAGCACGAGCATGTTGGCACACGCCGTATACACAGGATTGAAAAACGCGAAACTCTGCCAAATTTTCGCCGTGAAAATGGGGCACCTTCGTTGCCATATTTTCATAGCAAAAGCTTGGTGAGAGTAGTGTTTTGTGTGCTATAATGCACTCGTGGCGAAGCGCTGTTGAATTTCCGCCATGAAAATAAGGCAAAATGCTGTCGGATTTTCGTCGTGGAAATTTTGCAACGATTCCAAACACACTAGGGAAGCATCGATCAAGACTACACCCTTTCCGAAACCAAACCTCAGAGCCTAATTCCGTTAAAGCCCCGAAAGCTAATGCCAATAATTTGTTGGACTGTCTACGGATAGGCATTGTGGGGTGCCTAACACCTTCCCCACACGTAACCAGACTTCTAATCTCAAGAATCAAGATTTTTTATCTGGCCATATTAAATTAGGAAAAACGACATTTTTCTTAACCTAGGATTGGTAATAAAATCAAATAGAGTCAGGTGACCAATCACACCTTAGAAAAAACCCAATGATTGGTGGTGAGTTCACTTACCTTTGGTAACTCAATTAAAATTGACTCATTTTCCAATCACACACCAGAGGTATACCCTTCTTCACAGCACCCGAGCTCTGAGCCCGCATACACATCTTGTGTACGCATCTTCAATGGCGCGCGCGAGCGTTGCCGCGATGGGTGGTTGAACCACCACAAGGCATCGACAGACTAGTGACTCCACTGGGGATGCTTAGAGAGTTTAGCCTTTAGAGATTTTGATAAAATCTTAATCTTTGGATATTGGCTTTCAAAAACATTGAAATTGGCATTAGCCTCCGGGGCTTTCCTTTTGGAAAATGCTTTTACTATATCCTTAGTAAACTATTTTCAAAACTCAAAAATGTTTTTCAAATGGTTTTCCAAAAACCGGTTTTGATGTATTTTCGTATGTGTGAAGCTTTCCTGCTTTCCTGAGCATGCTTTACAACTTTCCTTCACATGTGCAAACCTAGGGTAGTAAGATTTAATTTCTGCTACACCTTTATTTATTCATATATTTGCTGTGCTTGGAAATTTTTTCCCCTTTCATATCAAAATGCATGACATCACCCCTCATATTGGGTCGAACTCGGACTTAGCGTTGAAGGCAAATGCTGGATACGCATACCCTAGATAGTTACTAGGCGCCAACTTGTAGGCACTTCTAGGTCCATGGGTGGACATGAGTAGCTGAAAAGGCTCCCCTTGATCCACTCTATCCCATAACTTCTATGAAGGGAAGGATTAGATGATCGAGGTCCTCCCTAAGAATAGGACCAACTTACCAGTCAAGTCGTGTCTCATACAGTTGGCCTAGAGTAAGTCGAAATCCATGAGAACTAGGAAGAGCCAAGACGAGCGAACATTCAAGTCTAGGGTAGGATATCCTTGTTAGGATTTCTTTCAAAAAGAGTCAAGGGGAAAGTGTCCAATTTCCATTTGCAGGTTTGTCATTTTTGCTTGCATCAAAGAGTTATGCTCTACTCCAATTTCTATCCATCTTGCTCACACAACATCTGTGATTAACCCCTAGGGAAAAGCAACCTTGTTGCTAGCACATTAGATCATACCCAGTCCCTAAGGGTTTCCAACCCTACAAGGACATGCATGCATACACTAATGGCTCCGTCATGTAAATGTGTATAGATAAAATTTGTGGCAAGTAGCTAGAATTTTGTGCCAAGGAGGACATTGCCAAGAGTCCAAGATCTTCTCCGAGAAGGCAAGGCCATCAAGAATGAAGCCTCCACATCTTGTAAAGTTGAACTTCCTTGTATTGTAAAAGGCCTAGTGTTGGAGCCATTGTATAGCCCAGTTTTAGGGGCATTGTAAAAAGCAGAAGTTTTGTAAATGCATTGTTTTCTTTGTAATGAAAAGAGAAGGGTCCATCCCACAACTTCAAGCATGATATGAAAGTTTCGGTTACTTGCCAAAGCTTAGGCATTAATTTTGCATCACTATAGAAACTCACCATGATAAAAACCCGCTCAAGGGTTTAAGCCAAATTTCTGAAAATGATAGGAGCGTGTCCTTAAGCATTTTGATTGCAGGAGAACAATTCTCAAGTGAAGGTATGATCTTTTCCTACTTGCATAACATTGAGAAACCCTAAGAGGGATGGTCCCATGACTGCTCGTGCATTAGTATCCACCTGAGCCTTAACGGTCCTCGGCCTTACAAGGGCATTCATGCATCTTCTGATATCTTTCACCTAATTGTACAGATAAAAATTGGGTGACAGGCAACCGAATCTTTCTATAGAGACAGGCAAGAGGCCAAGTTTTTCTTCAAAATTGCCAAAGAGATCGAGCCTTTCTTTCCTTGTATCAAATGCCTTTGTATCAAAATTGGATCGTTTGTCCAAGGATCTTGGTGAATATTGTATCAGAAAAAGAGCTTTGTATTTGCTTTGATCGTTGCAAAAACCTTTGCTATTCAAATTGTGCCAAATTTTTCCTAAAAAAGGGCAAGGTGTTGTACCTTAAAATTTTCATTATGAAAAAGGGGTTCATCCCAAGATTTTTCAAAACCTATGCAAATGTTTAGTTGCTTGCCACAAAGAGGTTATGTTAAGTTTTGCATCACTTGAGAAACCCATTCAATGACAAAAAGTCCAAATCATGGAACTTCTCCCCCTTAATTGCAAAATGAAATAAGGGCATGCTTAAAGCATTTGGACATAAAACTGACATGTGCTTTGGTTTTTTGTTTCCACCATGGAAATATCTCAATTGTAATCCTGACTCTTTGCTTTCCCATTCTTTCTCGAGGTGTGAGATAACATGTGGGAAGTTCTCTAAGCTTGTACAAAAGGATATGTGGCAAGAATGAAGAGTGAGTCGAATACTGAACAGAAACAATGGACCATTTTAGTTGAAAGCCAACATTCTTTGGGGGATTGCAAAGTGGGAACCGGTTTCTGTCATCTAGTTGTAAACCGAAGTCTTGTTTCATGTATGGGCTATTCAAGATTATTTGGTCGAACCTGCTGCCACATGGCATTTGAAACTAGAAAGGAATAAGCATGAATTGCTATTGAATGCCCATACCATCATTGTCTTGAAATAATGGTAGCTCCTTGACATTCCAGTTGAGAGAAAATGGAGGAAGAGGATGGGGAAACTTTTAGAGGAAGTACTTAAAGATGAAAAGAGAAAGGGGAACTTGAGTGCATTCTCTAAAACTTGAAAATGAGTTGATCAAGCCATTCCCAGAAATGTTTAAGGCTTTGGTCTACAAGAAGATCAGTAGGACCCAGGTCCATGGCTTTTGCTAGTCTTATAACTCTAGGGGAATGAACCAAAGATGGTCTGAAGAACAAGGAGCTTCTAGAGATGTTCTCATTTGTGTCACACTTCAAGTGATAGATTGAAAAGGCTAGTGCTACCAAGAAGACCCTTGATTGGTCTTTTGCAATCCAAGCCAGTTGACTTATACCATCAAGATTGGTCTTGTCAAAGTATTTGGAGTTAATTCTTCTGAAATGGCTATCAATGGCATAAACTCCTAAGGGTGCCTAACCCTCCCACCGCTTGTCAAGATGATTTCATGGCTAGTCTGGATTCGACTATTCTTGGTACCAAAAAAAAGGACTTTCAGAATTAGCCCTTTGGGCATGCACACCAACAATCACAAAGTCTTAACCAAGAGGTCACATTGAACATAAGGTGGTAGAAGATAGATGAGTCAGGTTTGGCACACCCCTATACCGGGGTAGTTTTTGTTGGGCTCCTATGCCTTGTGAGGAGACCTTTGTCAAATCTTGTTAATCTCAAGTTGAAGAGAAATGCTTTTAGGAAAATATCTGGGTTATTCATCTCAAAGGGATTTCTTTTTAGTACTGTTTCGAGAAAAAAACTGTGGAACTTCCCTGACACTACTTCCAAGTGTGGAAATTAAGACCCGATGGTGGGCTCTCAAGATCATGTTGATATGTAGCCAATTTCTGGCTTGTAGTGTTTCTTAAGGGACCATTGACTTCACCCCCAAGTTTTAGTTGACGTTGTCAACTAGTGGCGTGAAATTTTCAAGAAAACCCTAAGAATAGGGAGGATGCTAAAGATTGACCCAGTCTAAAGACTTTTTTGGGATCAAGTTCTCCTTTAGAGGAAGTGTACTACCAGTGCTACGCTCAAAGGACCAAGCAGTCATGGTTCATCTTAGCTAGGAATCTTCAAGAGGCCGATTAGATGGTCGAAGAACCGGAAAAATGCCATATTGGGGTGGAAGTTTTCTTGATTCTCTCCCGTGTAAAAAAGGGAAGAAGCCGATGACCTTAAAAGCGTCATGAATTCCTATGCAAATCTCACATAGGGTCGCCTCCACAAGACCGACGGCTCATCCATGTTCTTTGTGATACAACCAATGTTTTGGGCATTGAAGTTCAACTTAGTTAAGGTTATGATGAAAACTTATGGTACCATTTTTGAATACATGAGCCATGAATAGCTCATTCAAGAACTCACTCCAAGGAGTTGAAGATTGCAATAAACCTACTTTGGGTTACCTTGTGGATGCAACATCTCAATCAACCAATATGAGACACCTATGTTGGACATAGGAGTAGACAATTAAAAGTATGCATGAGGCCACTTTATTGGAGGAGGGCCTAGGTATTTCCAATTTTGTCGGATCCTTTCAGGGCCAAGATTGCTAACTATCATTGGTTCTTTTGAATTTCCTTTTCAAGAACTTGCTTTGGCCTATAAAGTATCAAGCAAGAGAAGCACAACTTTAGTCAACTACTCCAATAATGTTGACCAATTTCCTTTATGGAAGCTACCAAGGGTCCTAGATTCCCTACTCAAATTTGACTAGCAACCAATTATGTTTAGGCATTAAAAGAGAAATTAGTGAGATCAGCGATCCACAAGACGTCCATATAGGCTGGAAGAAGGCCGAGCCTTTAGGTGCTCTCAATATGATACTGGGGCAGATTTTTAGTGGTCTTATTCCTATACAATCACTAAAATTCCATTGTGCAGCCCCTACATTATCCATGCAGACTAGCTATTGCAAGTCTAGGAGAGGAATTCAGCTAGAAGTTGGAGTCGATCTGTACAGCTTGCAAGCACTTCTATCAAAGCATCCCAAAAGGGTAAAAAGAACCCAACATCTCTCAAGCAAGATCAACCAGCTCGAACTTGGTTTTCTTCAGCTTGCTTCAGTAGGTTTTTCCTTTGGGTCTTCCTCAGAAAAAGTTTTCTCCTGCCTTCTAGTAGTTTAGTTGGTTCCTTTAGGGTTCTCCTTCAGACAAGGTCTTCTTTCACCTTTGGGTAGTCTAGGTGGTTCCTTCAGGTTTCCCTCAAACAAAGTTTTCTTTCACCTTCGGGTAGTCTAGGTGGTTCCTTCGGGTCTTCCTAAACAAAATCCTCTCTTTCTCCAAGTATCCTGGGATGTCTCTAGGTTTCTTGATACGTGAATCCTCACACCCTTCAGTTAAAATCTCACCAAGTTGTGAAAGTGATTGAGAGACCATGGAAAATATCACATTGGGGTAGCTTTTTTCGCACAGTCTCTCCCCTTCAAATGAACTTCTAGATTATAGTCTCGACAGCATCTTGAGCTTTAGCAAGAGCCACAGTCTCAATTTCTTTGTAAGATCATAAGAGGACCCTACAACCTGCTTGAAGCATTCCTTTGAAGTTTGACTTCCACATTGATAATGGAAAAAAGGCAAACCAAGCCTACATTCAAGGAGAATTGTAAAAAGTCTCCAATTTTATCAGATCTTGCCAGGAGCAAAGTCTTTGTCTAACTTTGCCCATTTTCCTTTTCAGGAACATTACCAACATTATTGGGACCACCTAAGCCTTGGTGATACGCTTGATAATTCTCGGATGCATGAAAAATTAGCTTCGACTACTTCAATGATACAATTTTAGAACTGGCTCATGATGGTGCCAACATGTGAACCATGGTGGAAGAGTAAAGTGATTAAAATTGGACTCGAATGAGGACCAAAATACTTCCAAATTTATCGGGTTTGGCATAGTCTTGATATGTCACTAACTCCTTTCAATTTCCTTTTTAGGAACATGCTTTAATCAAGCCAATGGGGTGTCACTCGCATTGCATGCTTCAGTGAATAGTGACAAAACATCGGAACTTTTATGATGGTACAATCAGAGAGCCGCTTGCTTGCTCAACATCTGGGCGACAGTGCCCCATCAAAATTTCAGGGAATCACATTAACATCCCTTCTTGTTGTTCTCATGTTACCTTTCTTAGGTCCTTAATGTGGCATGTTGCCTTGACAGGTCATCTTAATGATTGACATGAAAATGAAGTTTGTTGCTTCACAAGAATCTTCACCATAAGTCAGAAAATCTTCATCCAAAAGATGTATGCCAAATATGGAATCAAGCATCTAAGATCTCTTTGTGAGGCAGAGACCTTCATCCCTTAAGTGGATCTTTGCAAAAGCTTCTGGATATTAGGAATGCCATTCATTGGAAACACTGGAACCCAAGTTTGGCCTTGTCACCTCGTCCCAGACACTATCCCAACAAAACCTTCTCTCATTTCGGGTGGCTTAGGTTTGTTGCAATCTAGTCCATTTTTCTCAAAATGTGTTTTCCAAAATAAAATCAAAGCATAAAGGTTCAAATCAAAAGATCAAATCATGAAAATCTATGTTTTGAAATGCATGCATCTTCTAAGAGTGGAAAGTCAATGCCAAAACTCCTTTTGTGGGGAAAGAGTTGTTTGAGTGAAGTGGTTATCCCTTACCAGGGATGAGGGGCATGTGATCTCCAAACACTCACATCATGATATCATATCTCTACAACCATGCATTCATAAAATATTCACCACTTTTGCAAAGTGTAATATTCAATTCTCTTATTGACAATCAACCCTTTAGGAAGGTCTTACCCAAAATTGTTGTGGACCCTGAATCAATGAATGATCATATGTTCAAGTTTCATTGACCAACTGATTGGATTTGAAATGAAAGAGGCATTTGTTTCAGCTATCCAAACAGTTATATCGCTTGATAGCCCCTTTGAGCCAGAAAGAAAATGTTTTTTCAAAAATTACCTGAATTTATAATTTGGCACTCAAGCTCCTTAGGCTAAGAAATAAGTGCTCAGGATGATGAAGAAAGGCATTCATTTCACTACCATTCCACTTGCAGGGAAATATCCCTTGCTAGCTCAGTTGAGCCTGTTGAATTCTTTTCTTATTTAACCCAATCGAGGATTACCCCCCCACACTGAGGCGGGTTAGATGGTTACAAGAATCTAATGCTAGGTGACCTCCAAAGTTTTAGTCCATTAAATGAGTCCCTAATTGAAAAAGAAAAAAAAGAGAACCTAAATCAATCAAATGACAAAGTCATGGGCCAATCAAGTCAAATGAAGCCCCAAACAAAGAGAGGGCAAAAGAAAAATTCAGCCCGAAATAGTCAAGAGACATGGGCCAAAGAAAATAAAAAAGAATGAAAGCCCAAAAAGATGAAAGGGACAAATTTCAAGAGATGGACTCAATTTGAGGATATAGCCAAGCATGAGAGGCAACCAAAATGGTTCTCGATGAAGTGTAATCCTTGACTTTAGGAAACCCTTCAAAGAATTTCATAGCCAAAAATATCCTCTTGTAAGCCTAGGAAAAACATATCCTTACATTACGGTCCTAAGAAAGTCCTTCCTGATTGAGAGCTACTACTTAGTCTATGAAGCTTGTGCCAAATAATCACTCACATGTGAAAATTTTGAGCCTGATTGTCACGACCCAAATCCATGGAACATGGATTTAGATGCATGACCAACTTGCTAATCTTGCATAACTCAATAAACGTAATTAATTCCAAAATTAATTTAAACTCCAAATAAACAATGCTCTTAATAAACCTCTTACAATATCTAAACCACAATTTTTTTTTTTTTTTAAGAAATAATCTCCAAATACTGTAAAATCTTAAGCGAACTAAAAATCCTTTAAGGCTTCAAGCATTATTGACATTTCCTAAAAACTCCCACGCTTTACCTTGCACCTTACGAAGTGGTCCAAAGGTTTTATTTCCCAACTAAACTTTAATTTGAAAATTGTAATTGATGGGGTGAGCCACACATTTAGTAAGCAATTATACACAATATACAATAAAATAGAGTCAAGCAAAGCACGAGTATTTTGATTTCACAAACTCATTGACATCAAATATAATTTATCCAAAACATATAATGAACCACTTAATACATATGAAATAAAATCTTAAAATCATTCAAAAACACACACAAATAATTGATTAGAGCACAGTGTCACATATACACATATCACATATTCTCACATACAATCCTGTGAGCGGATACTAACATCTAATTCCTGCTGGTGAGGGATCAACACTTATTCTCATACACAACCCTGCGAGTGAGCTTACACATATATCTGATCAATTCTAAAAACATTTATTTTCATATCACAAAAGTAAAGTTTATACAAAATAGAATAATTTTCTTAATATTAATAATTATTCCAAATATAGAGGCATATCAAATATCACAATATTGAATTGAAACATAAATCAAAGGATGCTTGACTCTCTTAAGGAATAAATAGGAACTGAGGGGTTTATATAAGTATTTTACAATTCTTGAGTAAATCTAAAAATTTAATTTGCTAAAAGAAATGTTTTAAATACCATTTGGAAAAAAATAGGAATATGACTTTGAAATCACTTGGTTTCAAACAATATTTAAAGAACAAGAATCTTTTTAGAAAACTTAAATTGAAACTGAATTCTTTTCTGAAAATAGTTTAGTTTAGAAATCATCTCTTAAATGAGATTCAGTTTCATTGAAACTAAATGAGATTCAGACGTTCAAAACATGATTTAAAATTCAAAATTTCTCTTTAAAACATTGTTTAAAAGTCAAAGTTTCTCTTTCAACGATGTAAAAAAAAAAAAAAATGCTTTTGATAAACTTTAGAAAACTTATGCTTAAAAACATAAGCTTTGAAAAACTTTGACGTCTAGGAACCTAATGAACAAAACTTTGTGCATATTATGCATAATTACTTACCTCTCTTGCTAATATATCTGAACACAGCTGAACACTTTCATCTTCCATAAGCTCTAAACAAAAGAATGCTTTAATCAGTAAGCATGAAATCTAATCGTTAGAAACCTTTTCTTTCTTACTGTCCTACAAAAATCAGGTATGAAAACTACTTTCGTATATACCATTGAATTAAGCAATTTAATATTCCTTATCAAAGTCCCACCGCAACAATATTTTCCCAAAACTAATCTGTACCACTAGAGTTTAATAGAATTTCTATAACCACAATTGATATCCTAGGCCACCATGAAATACTCTATAAGATCCAAATATATATAATAGCATCCGTAGAAAATATCTACCGGTAGGACTTAGCAACCTATAGCATATATTGACTAAAACTTTTGAAACTTGAAACAATATTATAGATTACAATAAGGGTCAAGAATTCAGCACTACTCCAAAATTGCGTTAACTCTAGGAGCAAAACTTCTAAAGGCTTATCACCTATTCATGCGTTCATATGGAATGATCATGCAAACCTTTTAATTCTGTCTCTAGCTGTGAGAAATCATACCTTGAACAATTTGGTTGCCTCTTCAATTGTATTTCTTCTAAACTCCAAGGAAAAATACACCTTTTAGCCTCCTTAGTGATGAATCCCTTCCTATGAAAACCCTAATTCATCTCTTCCTCTACCTTGTATTTAACGCATCAGAGATGTGGGCTTGGTGGGGTAGTGGGCTGGAGTTACTAACAAAAAATACTTATGGGCCATCAATTATATATAAAAGAAAAATGTAATAACCTTAAATTAAGATTTATTTGTTTAGATAAGCTGGAATTCCAAAGGATCCCAATAACTCTTAAACTTCTAATCCAAATAGGTTTTAATTCTCTAATCATTTTCCTTAACTGATAAGGAGACCAAAAGTTTTATATGAACAATCCCACAAAGTAACACTCCACGTTACATCTTCCTCTTTTATTTATTTACTTATTATTTTAACTACCGCACTAAATTGTATGCACTAAAACTTTAATTTTCTCACCTATTTTGTAGCACCACAAAATTGTCTACTCTCATTTTACTGTGCACACAATTATAGTACCTTAACTCTATAATAATAATAACGATGACAGTGATGATCATAAGATAAAAAAAATCGGGGTATTACATTGATATCCTTCATTTCAAGCACCCAATTAACCCCAAGGCCACGTCATAACCTAACGAAAGACCTCACTGATCATTGAGGATCAGTTGGTCATGGGACATTGAACATTTGGTTAATCATTGATGATGGAAAATAATCCACACGTGCTAAGGCATCATGCCTCAAAAAGGGTAGGGTTCTCTCCCAACACTTGCTTCGAACTTGAAGAGTTCAAAAAAAAAAAAAAAAAAAAAAAACCAAACACATCATTCAAGTTCTCCCTTCATGAGATCAAAAAAAGGGACATCCATACATTTGATAAGCATGAACACTTTGCTGAAAAATCCTTGCTTGTGAGCATGTTCCTTACTCAGGGTAAATGGTAGCCATCGAGCACATACACTCATAAACCACATAGGAAACATGGCCTTATCGAGCCTCTCTTGTGGTACATGCATTCAACTAGATTTTCATGATCATGAATGAATTTCCAAAATTTTTGAACCTGGTTTTCAGAACCAATTGAAACAGAAGGGAAAAATGATGACCCTCAAAGACTTCAAATGATAAGGATTTCAAATCCTCCAAACTTTTCAAGTTTAGCAAATTCTTAAGGGTTATTCATTTCTTCTCGAGGAATTTCCAAGAAAATGGGATTTTATGATTGCAATAGCTTATGCAAGCCTCTATCAATCATTAATAGGCATCTTCAAAAAGACTTGAACCTAAAAGATTCAATTGCTCAACCATAGGTTTTAAATACCATTTGAGCATCATTGCCTTAAACACTTTTCAAGCCTCTCGAACTCATCCCAGTAGAGGATGCTTGAGTCATAATCCAAACTGACCCCCAATGCCCCAAAGGTTGGCCCTAGTCTCAATCCTGATACTGGGGCAGTTTTATTTATGATATTTTCAGACCATGGACGGTATTCCCTTTATCCAGTGCAATTCAAGATATCCACTAGGAGAAGGAGAAATCTCTCCTCGTGAGAGCTAGAATAGGTGCCAAGCATGCACGATTCATCAAGACCACATAGAACTCAACATCGAGGTAGTTTTTGTGCAATTATGACCAAGAGTCTCAGCATTTCCTAGATTGGATCTTCCTAAAACATTAAATCCAGAATTTAGCGAATCAAGGAACCTAAAGAGCCCGCAATGGGGCAATCCTTCAGTTCTTTCAAGCCTTGGTTGGTGTCTCAATAATCCAGCACAACCAACAAATCCTTTCCTTCGGGTAGTCTTTAAATAGATTTCTTTCGATGAAATCCTTTCACCTTCAGGTTGTCTTCAGACCAGTTTCTCTCGATGAAACACTTACAGCTTTAACTAGCTCCCAAAAGGTCTCTTCAAACACTTTCACTTTTGGGTAGTCTTTGGACCCGTTTCTCTCGATGAAACCTTCTCCACACTTCCATGATGTAGGAATCTCTCCACGCTTCCATGGTGTAGGAATCTTTTATGGTACTCGATGCACCCAACATGCTCAGTACAACCCTCCTCACTTCCATGGTGTAGGAACCTTTTCCACACTTCCACGGTATAGTTACTGCTCCACGCTTCTATGACGTAGGAATATTTTATGGTACTCGATGCACCCCAACATGCTCAGTACAACCCTCCTCACTTCCACAGTGTAGGAACCTTTTCCACACTTCCACGGTGTAGGAACCTCTCCATGCTTCCACGGCATATGAATCTTTTATGGTACTTAATGCACAACAACATGCACAATACAACCCTCCTCACTTCCACGGTGTAGGACATTTTCCACACTTCCATGGTGTAGGAACCTCTTTCTCAAAATATAAAAGTTTTCAAAATATCTCTCATAGGATTCAATTCGATAGAAATTGTTTAGTCCTGGTTTTTATTTCAAAATGTCAAGTGTCTCAAAATGTCAAATGTTTCAAAATATCTCTCTCAAGATTCAATTCGACGGTGATCGTTTAGTCTTGATTTTTATCTCAAAATGTCAAGTGTTTCAAAATATTTCTCTTAGGATTCAATTCAATGGCGATTGTTTAATCCTAATTTTTATCTCAAAATGTCAAGTGTCTCAAAGTGCCAAATGTTTCAAAATATCTCTCTCAGGTTTCAATTTGACTGCAATCGTTTAGTCCAAATTTTTATCTCAAAATGTCAAGTTTTTCAAAGTATGTCTCCCGGGATTCAATTCGACAACGCTCGTTTAGTCCCACGTTTTCAAAGCTACTCTCCTTCTTTAAGGTTTCCCTTTTAAATCAAAGTTACATCATCACCATGTTTTAAATCTCCCAAAATTTCCCGTTCTATCATGCATAGTTTCTCAAGTCTACCTAGCATTCCACATAGTTTTGCATTGTTTTTCGTGCGTTTTCATAGCATCCAGCATCTGCATGTTCATCTATGTTACCCAAAAAAAAAAAAAAAAACAAAAAAAAAAAAGAAAAAAAAAGAAAAAGAGAGAAGAGTTTTTGCCCAATGCCAAGGAGCCAAGCTAGAAGAAATTATTCTCAGATCAGCTGCAGTAGCTCAGCCTTATTAGGGTAAGACCAGTTTTGACCCATGAACAGTGCAGTTATTGCATGCAATTTTTGGGCAACAAAATGTAAAATTATGTTCTTTATCCAACACCTCTCATTGCAATTGAGATATCAGATAAAGAAGGGGTAATTGTAGATATCATATTTTGTCCGACCTCTATTTGTGTGCTGGACCCCGAAAATTCAAAAAATATTAACTTTTCTCCGTGGGGCTACGGACACACCTAGATTGACATGGTGCAATCCATTTGGGCATTGGAGCACTCGAAGTGCCATTTTAGGTCAAATTGATCAAAATGCCCCTGGTCAACCCTGGGTTGACCGAAAGTCAAATTTAGTCAAAGTCAACCCAAGACAACATTTTTTATGTTTCTACATCAAACTCGAGCTACTCTAAGATTTTTGTCAACTTTGACCAAGTTTGACCTGAGGTTGACTCTCGGGGGCACCAAAAACCCTAATTTTGATCTGATCGTCAAAATGGGTTGATACTAGCCACATTATGAAAATTATTAAATTCCCTTTCCAACAACTATTCATGGGTCGAAATTGAAGTTAAAACGGTTGAGATATCTCGAAACCTATGTGGAACACGTTAGCATGCTTCCCGATGCCATAACTTTTAATCAGACCGAGGGAATTTCAATTTTATTATTGTTCTGAAAACTAGACATTGAGAACTTTCCAGGGACACTAAGATCAACTCAATCAAAGTCCGGGAAGGACTTCAAATATGCGGTCAAAGTCAAGTGGGAAAAAAAGATGAAATTGCTGATGTCAGCATACCCGACCTGACGCACAAAAAGTGTCCATTGAGCCTCGAAAAGCATACCAAGCCTTTATTTAACCCCTAGACCACCAAATTAAAAAAAAAAAAAAATTAGGCATTTTGTAGCACTTTTCTGGTAGATTCTCTGTCTTTCTTCCTCTCTAAATTCTCTCTTAAACACATCGAAAAACCTTTGAATCCCCTCTTTTCTCAACAATCCAGAGGGTGCTTGGAGCGAGGGCACGATTCCCATGATGCAAGCTAAGAGGGCAAGGATGCAAGTAGAAAGATGCAAGCCCAAAAAGGGCAATGTTCAGTAGATTAGGAGGCCTAGCCTCCCCGAGTGGTTTTCTCTCTTTCTCTTAGCCTTTTCTCTAGAATCATGTATTAAGGTCTCTTTTCCTTGTACCTTTTATCTTTCCTGCACTTTGCTTAGGCTGCATTCCCTGGGCATGGCAATGTCTAATTTACATTTCCTATACCTTGCTAGGCCATACCCTTGGAATGTTGGCAATGTTTGCTTTACTTTCCCACTCTATGTGATAGCATTATGCATGATGTATGTATATCTATATATGCCTGTATATGGGTAATTGTGCACTTTGTATGATGGACTCTTGTGGCTACGTGAGCGACCTTGTCTAGTCATGAGTGCTCTTGACCTTGTTGTGTGAGTATGCGCTTAAGGCACTTGCTGTAGGTGCATATTCACATTATATTGTGTGCGTGATCATCGTTGTGTGATTGTCTTGATCCATGCCACCTGAGTGTCATTGGTTTCCTTGTGTATGCGACACACATCAATATGCTTGATGCTTTAAGGGGCTCCGTCTCGTCTCAGCATGAGCATGTTGGCACGCGTCGTATACAAAGGAATGAAACCCTACGGGTGCGCCATAGCGCACCAAACGCGAAACTCTGTCGAATTTTTTCCGTGAAAATGGGGCACCTCTGTTGCCATATTCTCACAGTGAAAGCCTGGTGAAAATAGTGTTTTGTGTGCTATGATGCACCTGAGGCGAAACGTTGCTAGATTTCTGCCACGAAAATAAGGCAAAATGCTATCGGATTTTTTTCGTGGAAATTTGACAACGATTCCGAACAAACTAGGGAAGCATCAATCAAGACCACACCCTTTCTAAAACCGAACCTCAAAGCCCAATTCCATTAAAGCCCTGAAAGCTAATGCCAATAGCTTGTTTTTAAATGCCAATGTTCGAAAATTAAGATTTTACCAAAACAAAGGATTGTCTACGGACAGGCATTATGGGGTGCCTAACACCTTCCCCACACGTAACCAGACTTCCGAACTCAAGAGTCAAGATTTTTTATCCGTCCATATTAGATTAGGAAAAAATACCTTTTTCTTATCCTAGGATTGGTAATAAATTCGAATAGAATCAGGTGACCAATCACACCTTAGAAAAAACCCAATGATTGGTGGCAATTTCACTTACCTTTGGTAACTCAATTAAAATTGACTCATTTTCTAGTCACACACCAGAGGTATACCCTTCTTCACTGCACCCGAGTTCTGAGCTCGTATACACACCCTGTGTACGCACTTCAAGGGCACGTGAGCGTTGCCGCAATAGGTGGTCGAACAGCCGCTAGGCATCGACAAACCCAGTGAATTTTTCTACCTTCATTGCTACAACCCCACCAAAAATTTCAGATCATGGTCTCCAATTCTTTAATCAAACCCTTTGGAAGCCTGAAACAACTCATAGAATAAGTTGGGATGGCTTGAATAACTACTTTAATCAGAACCTCTCTACCAGCTCGGGAGAGTAGCTTCTCCTTCCACCCTTGAAGCTTTTTCCAAACCAGCTCCTTGATATAAGTGAAACTTTGTTTTTTAGCTCTTCCCACAAGGGCCAGAAGCCCTAAGTATTTTTCAAAGTTTCTTATTGAAGGGACACCAAGGAGCTGTTGAATGCGAATATGGACATCCTAGTGAGTATTAAAGCCAAAGAAGATGTTGGTCTTATCCTTGTTAATTTCTGCCCACTACCTTTCTCATAAATAGCCAAAATATCTAGAATAACTTGGCACTCTGCTTCCTTCACATGGTAAAAGAGAACACTATCATTTGCAAAGAATAGGTGGGATACCCGCGGTCAATTTCTGCATATAGAAACCCCTTTGATTGAACCATCATATTTAGCTTTATAGAGAAGCCCTTGAAGACCAATATCACACAAAAGGAACATATATAGAGACAATGGATCACCTTGGCGTAAACCTTTACCCGGTTTGATATGCCCAACAGGTTCTCCATTGAAGAGCACAACATAAGAAACTGATTTGATGCAAGACATGATAATGGACACAATTTTTCCCAAAAAACCCAAATGAATCATCACATTTTCTAGAAATTCCCATTCAACTCTGCCACAAGCTTTACTCATATCAAGTTTGAGGGCTATGTAACCCAATTTTCCTTGTGTCTTATGCTTTAAGTAATGGAAAGTATCAAAAGCCACCAACCCATTATCAGTGATGAGCCTCCACAAAGGAAGGCACTCTAAGAATCAGAAACAATATATTGCAAAGGCTAATAGGTCTAAATTCAGAAACCTTTTTAGGGTTTTTGATTTTTGGAATTAGGGAAATGAAAGTTGTATTAATAGTTTTAGGATAATACCTTCATTCAGGATTGCAAGAACTGCCTTGGTAACATCCTTACCTACAATATCCCAAAAGGATTTGTAAAAAGTAGGAGACATACCATCAGACCTAGGAGCAGTTAGGGGAGCCATTTGTTGAAGCACTGCATGAACTTCTTCTACACAAAAATCACAGTTAAGACCAATGTTCATCTCCTCTGAAATAGTAGGTAGAGTTCCCTCAAGAATCTCATTAAAGCCGATCGGGCTTGAAGTGGAAAACAAACGAGAAAAATACTCTTCAACTAATTCTCCCATTCAGCCCTCATCCTCCAAACCTAAGATGAAATTTTGTTTGTTCCTTTGGTTTAGCTTGACAATGAAAAAATTTCGTGTTATTATCTCTATCCTTTAGCCAGTCACTCTGGAACCGTTGTTTCCACATTGTTTCTTCTTTTGTTTTAAGAGCTTAGATATCATCACGAAGCTAGAAGATGTAGTTTGGGTTAGATTGGTACAAACCCATCTCTTCGGCCCTGTTCAACTCCTTTAGCCTCTTCACAAGTGTGCTATGGACATGCCTAAAAGTCACTTGTTTCAAACTTTAAGATTTTCTTGGCATCAATCTTTTTTGTGAAATTCCTAACCAGGGATAAACCTAAAGAGCTTGCCTAAGAATCTTTAACAACATTCTCACAAGATTTGTCTTTCAACCACATAGCTTCAAACCGGAAAGGACGACCCTTCTGATAGAATCTCTTTTGCTTCGAGTCTGAAAGCAAGATGATCGGTCTATGATCAGAATGAAAAGCCTCCAAATGGTGTACAAGGGTAGTAGGAAATTTGAGCATCCAATCCACTGAAGCCACTCCTTGATCCAACCTAACCCAAACATTATGATTACTAGGTCGCCGGTTACGCCAAGTAAAGGGATAGCCATTATATCAAAGATCCTTAAGCCCACAATAATCCAGAGCATTCCGAAAGCCTTGCATTTGTCTCTTCAGTTGAAGTAGAGACCAGGAATCTTCCTAACTGGCAGTATCATGGTTACCATAGAAACCTGTGAAGGGCCCCATCCACCTTAACCTAATTATCTGAAGCACATGACCCAACCAGTTTAATTGGTAAATCCCTCCCTAGGTTTGCAACACCACCCATCAACCCCTCAAGGTCCAAAACTTGCTCAGAGCTATCACACTGTTGACCTCGACTTAAAGAAAAATTCAATATGGATAGAGCTATATCCGGGATAGGAAACTCCTGCAAAGGTAGCTCCGAATCCATCACAGACATAGAATTTGAATCAAAAGTAGCAGGTCTTATTGGGTTTGGAACTGCAATTGCTCCTTTAGGACGGGAGGACCTTTCTTCCACATAGATGGAGCCTGAGAACTATCGGAAACCACCACCATAGATTTTCTGAAAGACCTGGGCCAATCTACTTAAAGCCATTCGCCGAATTGCTGCTCCTCTTTCCTAAGTTTGCCCCTGCCCTTGAGCCACACCTTACAATCTTTTTCAACGTGGCTCATCCTACAACACCAATAACAAAAATTTGGGAGGCACTCAAACTTCAAGAGAGCCCAACCTATCTGTTTACCATCGCACCTGAGTTTACAGCATTGAGGGAGAGGTTTCGTGATATCCATAGCCACCCAAACCTGGAGAAACTCCCATACCACACCATCATCCTCTAGATCCGCCACCATGATATTAGTGCCAATAATATTACTGACCGATTCACCTGTTTCCTGAATTGGGCTCTTTTCGGGAACATTATGCAGTTGCACCCAAAAAGAAGTCGTTGAATAGGCTAGGTTAGGAACTGATTCAACGTCCACAACCATTTGAAAGACCACCAAACTCTTGTCATAGGACAAGGGCTCAAATTATAGAACTCTCTCAAGGTCCAACGCATCATCAAATTCAAATTACAATATGTTCCCACCAACGTCCCAAATTTTTAGTTCACCCACAGGTTTTCACAGTGGTTTGAACATACGTGCTACTGCTTCTGAGTGAACGGAAGAAATCTGTTGATGACGGATGCAGAAACTGAACGGAGTAGCCTCTGACAATGGTGACGGACGCGCTCTGACAATATCTCTTAGCAAAAAATAGAAAAAATGAGAGTAAAAGGGGTTGGTATTTATAGAGGGAGTGCACGGAAGTTGAAGCGATGCTTCGATCCAAGTTAACATCCAATGAAAAGGCGACACGTCATTCGTCATAAATGATTTCCAAACATTCTGTTAGGGGTTGGCATAGTTCACGGATCCCATATTGCAACCGTCGACCCACTGAACCGTAAACCGTCATTCCCTGAACCATGAACTGTCACTCCATGTATCCTTCAACTCCAAAAATGACGGACCCATAGAGTGAGGGGGCAACTGAAGAGGTTAAAATACGCCATGACGGACTCAGGGTAGGATGGGCTTGACGGTTCCACATCTATGGGCCGATAGGTGACGGGCATAAATTATTCTATCGTTGATGTGGACGGATCCGAATGGACGGATGGAACATGGACGGACTGAGTGTCCATTTGGCAGCCAGAAACCCTAGATGGGAATACTTGCAACACACGTTTGACCATTCTAAAATCCCAAGGCAAATGGAATCCTAGCACGAAGAGGATTCCGAAAGATACACGCATTAATCAAGATCTTCTCTACAAGGAAATAACTTGCTCATCACGTTTGGGATTATTCAAGAAGATCCTTATAAGGAAAAGACTTCTACGCCAAGTATAAGAGGTTAACCCTCTACTACTATAAAAGGGGGGATACCTTCACAAATCGAGGTACGCATAATTTACCCTCTCTAGCACTCTAGAGTTGTGAGAAGTTCTAACTTAACCTTCGGAGGGTGTTAGGCCGGCACCACACCGGTGCTCTCTGGAAGGTTCTCTTTTCCATTTTGCAGGCGTTGCTTTGAGCTAGGAAGGCCGCGCAATTCACTGGTGATCTTACGGCATCATCAGTTGGCATCGTCTGTGGGAAACTGCATAATTTGAAAGCCATATTATCCCGGACAAAGAGTTGCATGGTACTTACTCGCTTGATGGCAACCACCAACAACGTTCAAGGAGACGAGCCGCGACCCACTGCCTTGGAGAGGCAAGTCCAGACCCTCACAGCCGCAGTAGAACGCCTTACCAAACAAAATCATGATCTGGAAGAACAGCTACACCAAAAGAATGCGAGGAACGGCACTCAAGAGGAGGATCAAGAAGGTACCAGTGCCGAGCGAAGGGACAGAGAAGGCCCGAAAGGTAGCAACGCCCCGAGCCGACCCGAGAGACAAAATTTTAGTATCCCATCCCTCACGGATGCAACCTTACAATACATTGCTGCGGAGATGTAGGCAATGAAGGAGCAGATGAAGATCATGATGAACGCCCTCAAAGGGAGGGTCTCTAGCGACCTTGACGATCTAGTCAACCGCACCGACTCACCTTTCACTGCGGCCATTAACTCCTTCCCCCTACCACAGAAATTTCGTATGCCGCAGATCGACAGCTACGACGGGGTGAAGGACCCTCTGGACCACCTAGAAACCTTTAAAACTTTGATGCACCTCCAAGGAGTAGCAGATGAGATAATGTGTAGGGCTTTCCATACGACGCTAAAGGGAGCCGCAAGGATTTGGTTTAGCTGACTTACGCCTAACTCCATCAACAACTTCAAGGAACTAAGCGCCCAGTTCACCTTGTATTTCATTGGAGGACACAGGTACAAAAAGTCTACAGCATGCTTGATGAACATCAAGCAGCGAGAAGAGGAGACCCTAAGATCTTACATAACCTGTTTCAACAAGGAAGCGCTCTCAATCGACGAAGCTGACGACAAAATACTTGTAGCAGCCTTCACAAACGGGTTGGGAAAGGGTAAGTTCCTGTTCTCTTTATATAAGAATGAGCCGAAAACCATGTCGGACGTGCTTTACAGGGCCACCAAGTATATGAATGCTGAAGATGCATTGCTGGCTCGCGAAGAAAAGCCAAAGAAAAGGGAGAGACAAGAAGATACGCGGTAGGATAAAGGACGTAAGATGGCGAGAACAAGGGAACAAAAGGATGATAGACGCTCTAAACCCCCTCTGGGCAGGTTCACAAGCTTTACCCCATTAACTGCCCCAGTCGACCAGGTCCTAATGCAAATTAAAGATGAAGGATCCCTGACCTTCCCAGGCAAGCTGAAGTCAGATCCTAACAAGAGGTCTAGAGACAAGTATTGCCGATTCCACCGCGACCACGGCCACGACACAGTCGACTGTTATGACCTAAAGCAGCAGATTGAAGCTCTTATCCGACAAGGAAAATTGCAAAGGTTCATCCGTAAGGAAAGGACAGACCCCCTCAGGAACAGGCTCCCAGAAGAGAGAATGAACGTCCAAGGCCACCTATAGGAGATATACGAATGATTGTAGGGGGCACGACAGCCGCTGGGTCGTCCAAGAAGGCTAGGAAAACTTACCTCAGGTTGGTACAGAGCGTCCAATTAACAGGATCCATTCCAAAGATAGCACGAATTGACAATCCAATCATTGGGTTCTCAGAAGAGGATGCCCGGAGGTTACACCATCCGCATGACGACGTACTTGTCCTCAGCTTGCAAGTGAGAGACTACAACATACACCGGGTTCTGGTCGACAATGGCAGCTCGGCAGATATACTGTATTACCCAGCCTTCCAGCAGATGAAAATCGACAAAGAATAGCTGATCCCGGTAAATGCCCCTCTCGTAGGTTTCGGAGGGACGAGAGTGTTCCCTCTTGGTGCTGTCACATTGGTAGTAACCATAGGAGACTACCCCCAACAAATCACCAAGGACGTAACATTCCTCGTAGTCGACTGCTCGTCTGCTTACAATGCTATTATAGGACGACCTACTCTTAACTCCTGGAAGGCTGCCACCTCAACCTACCACTTAAAGATCAAGTTCCCTACAGAGTATGGAGTAGGAGAACTGCGCGAAAATCAGGTGGCAGCGCGAGAATGTTACGTTGCCATGTTAGAAATGGAGGACCAACAACAAACGATGTGCATAGGAGAACAACGGGCGGTAGCAGAGCCGATTGAAGAACTAGAAGAGCTAATCCTTGACGAATCAAGACCCGAACGAACGACAAGAATGGGGACGTTGGCCAGCCAGCCAATACGTCAAGCCTTAGCAACGTTCCTTAGAATGAACCAAGACGTGTTCGCCTGGAGCCACGAGGACGTGCCAGGGATTGATCCCTTAGTCATAGTCCACAGGTTGAATGTAAACCCCACGTCCTCACCTGTCCGACAGAAAAAGTGAGTGTTCGCTTAAGAGCGGGACAAAACAATAGCAGAAGAGGTACGGAAGCTAATAGAAGCAGATTTCATTCGAGAAGTCTACTATCCTGATTGGTTAGCAAACGTGGTTATGGTCAAAAAGGCTAATGGAAAGTGGCGAATGTGTGTCGACTTCACGGACCTCAATAACGCAAGCCCGAAAGACAGCTACCCGCTCCCTCGGATAGATACCTTGGTGGATTCTACAGCAAGGCACCAGCTCCTGAGCTTCATGGATGCCTTTTCGGGGTACAATCAAATTAAGATGGAGGAGGCCGATCAAGAGAAAACCTCCTTTATCACAAGCCAAGGACTTTTTTGCTACAAGGTGATGCCGTTTGGACTTAAGAACGCAGGAGCGACGTACCAGAGATTGATGAACAAAATGTTCGCGCACCAGATTGGGAGGAACGTACAAGTTTATGTTGATGACATGTTGGTGAAGAGCCTACACGAAGTTGATCACCTGGACGACCTCCGGGAGACGTTCGGCACTCTCCGATCATATAACATGAAGCTGAATCCGAACAAATGCGCTTTCGGAGTGACGGCAGGGAAATTCTTAGGCTTCATGGTGTCCCAAAGAGGTATAGAAGTAAACCTAGAGAAAATATGGGCCATAATGGAGTTGAAACTCCCGAGGACGGTCAAGGAGGTTCAAAGTTTAAATGGCAAAATTACAGCCCTGAACAGGTTCGTCTCGAAGGCAACGGACAAATGTCTACCTTTCTTTCGCACTCTGAGAAAATCATTCGAGTGGACGGACGAATGCCAAAAAGCCTTCGAAAATTTGAAGAGGTACCTTTTATCCCCGCCATTGCTCAGCCCGTCCGAACCAGGAGAAGAGCTCTACCTCTACTTGGGAGTCTCGCAAGCAGCGGTTAGCGCGGCCTTAGTACGGGAGGAAGATGGGTCTCAAAAACCCGTCTATTTTATAAGCCGTGCGTTCCGAGAAGCAGACGAGAGGTACCCCCAAATGGAGAAAATGGCCTTCGCACTAGTAACTGCCGCACGTAAACTCAAGCCATACTTTCAGGCACATACTATCATAGTCCTAACGGATCGGCCCCTAAAAAAAGCCATGAGTAGCCCTGAGGCTGCAGGATGGATGGCTTTATGGGCGGTAGAGCTGAGTGAATTCGATATACAGTACCGTCCGCGAACTGCAATGAAAGGACAAGCCGTGGCTGATTTCATCACCGAATTTACCCATTCGGAAGACCAGGGGGCAGAAATCGCAGCACAATGGAGCATCCACACTGACGGATCTTCCAACAGGCGAGCCGGAGGGGCTGGTGTGGTCATCCAAACCCCGGAGGGAGACAAGATTGAGTGCATGATCCGACTGGATTTCCCCACTACCAATAACGAGGCTGAATATGAAGCACTGGTGGCTGGCCTAGACCTCGCGAAGGCAGCAGGAGCTGAAAACGTAGTCTTGTATTGCGACTCCCAGGTGATAACAAGTCAGATTAATGGCGGCTACGAATGCAAGAATGAAAGGATGAAGAGGTACCTAGAAGAGGTGAAGGGTCGGATCAACAACCTCGAAGTCAGATTCGTTCAAGTCCCAAGGGAGGAAAACGAATGTGCGGATCGCCTAGCAAAAGCTGCCTCAGCGGAATTTATGCATGTCCCCAAATAGGTATTATCTTTTTTTCAAGTCTCCTCACTTATTGATGACGGAACAAGTGTGCAGAAAGTGGACGGGTATAAACTAAAGTCCACAAAAAGGACGGATCATCACAATTGGATGAAAGCCAAAGTCCAGAAAGTGGACGGGTATAAACTAAAGTCCACAAAAAGGACGGATCATCACAATTGGATGAAAACTTAAGTCTAGAAAGTGGACGGGTATAAGCTAGAGTCCACAAAGCGGACGGATCATCCCAAACGATGAAAACCTAAATCCGCAAAGCAAACAGGTTTAAATTAAAATCAACAAAGCGGACGGATCGTCCCAAGCGAATGAAACCAAAGGCCACAAAGTGGACGGGTTTATTAAACCGGTCTATAAAGCGGACGGAACACAAGTAGATGAAAAAATAAACTAAGTGGACGGATCTCCCCAAAGTGGACGGGTATAAACTGAAACAAAAAAGGACATAATGACAGAAACATACACAGGAATAAAAGTAGACGGATTAAACATTGATTTAAAAATTGTCTACAGAGGATTTCAAATAAAGTTTAAATTACAAACTTTCAAAAAAGGGAAGAAAAACACAGGCTACTCCTGGACGACGGTTACATTCTCCTGGACTGGCTGACGGATGCCCACCCCTTCACTTTGAGCTTGACCTTGAGGAGGCTGAGCCAAGGTTGACACTCCGTCCACTTGAGGTGCGTCCTCTGCAAAAAGATCCTCGGTGTCTTCTGAGGCGACAGGCAGGACGGATGTTTGGCCTTGATCGTCAACTTTGACGTTGGACACATCCAGGTCAGGATAGGCTTTCTTGACTTGATGGAGAGCATCATCAAAACCTTCCAGGAAGGACTCTCCTAACTCAGATATCAAGGCATCGGAGTCGCGGTACTCGCGGATCGCCACCTCCTTAGCCTGACGGAGCTGATCTCTCAAGGTCTTAACCTCCTTATCCTTGTCCTCAATGGCCTTCTTCGCTTCCTTCGTCCTCTGCTCAAGCTCCTTCCTCACCTTCTCGGAGAGATCAAACTTCTTCTCCATTTTGGATTTCCAGGTTTTGAGCTGGTCCAATTCATCCTCCGTCCGCTCTGCTTTCAAACGCACACGCTCCAAGGTTGTCTCATGGTTAAGGCATCGTCCCATTAACCCTTTCATCATAACCATGGCCTGAGACGCAAAAATATGGTTAGATGGAATGCAAGTGAAAAGGACGGATGAGATGTTCGACGGGTGGATTACCTGAGCAATTGCAAAAAGGCCCGTCTCCTCCATTGCTTCTGTGGAGTGGTTGCTTAAGTCCTCATAATCTTCCGACGTAATAATGGACGTAAGCTGCTCCAAAGCATATTCAGAGTCTTCGTGAAGGAGGACGGGTGGTTTCTCCTGGCTGGTGGATGGAGCCTTCATAAAACCCTTGCCTGCTCCGTGCTTGGCGGGTGTGACGGTTTTTGCACCCTCAGCCATTAGCCCCACGACGGGTTCTAAAGGTACCTTGGGTTTTTTAGGAGGACGGTCCCCGGTGGACGGCTTCTTCCTTTTAATGAACGGGTTGCTCGGGCCCATCCCTTTGGGATCCACATCGCCGGCATCCTTTTTCTTGGCAGCCTGTGCCTTGATCATAGCCCTCCTCTTGGCGTCATCCATTTCTGTCAAAGTCGACGGATTTATTTATTTACTAAACATAAAAAATTAAATGTTCAGATAAAATGTGGACGACGGATTTACGTTGGCGAATTCTGGCATCGTATTTAACAGCCGCTGGTGTTGGTTCAGGTCCGTCACAATACCAATGAATGGTATCAAGTGTGACTAGTTTAGCCCAAGTCCTTTCCTCCGGCTGGGTCTTGGAAAAAATCTTTTCAAGGAAACTAAACTCTTCAAGACTAACTTGTGGACGGCGTCGAACTGCACAAGAAAAAGACGGTTAAAAAAACAAACAACAATAAATCTAGTAATAGATGGTAAATAGAACGGGGTCATACTGGACGGAGATAAAATGCCCCAAGTAGTGTCGACGGGCATGTGGTCTGTCTCCCCCTGGTGACACATCCACTCATTCCCCTCTAGGAAGAAGTAACGGCTCTTCCAGTCCCTATTGGAATCTGGGGTTTCAAATATAACCTTCAACAACGGACTCCTAGGCACGAAGCTATAAATTCCCCTTGATTTGTCGATCTCATTTGGACGGTAGCAGTGTAGGAATTCCCGTACCGTCAGCCTCCTCGAACCATTGGACATAACACCGTACAACACCTCCATTGCTATGAAGACCCTCCAGGCGTTTGGGGATACTTGGTTGACGGATAGACCCAGATACTGAAGAAGCTCACGATGTAGGGAGCTTAGGGGAAACCTAAGTCCAGCCTTTAGCATTTGCTCGTACACCCCTATGCCTTCTACCCTGTCGTAGTAACACTTCTCTGACTTATATGGTAGACGGATGGGGATGTTGTCTGGAATTTGATAGTTGGCCCTAAGAGTGTTGAAATGTCTTTCCTTGATGGTGGAGGTGAAATCATTCACCGTCCACTGTGGCAGCATGATAAACTCCCTAAGTCCATCAGCACCAATGACGGACTTGATTGGTTGATCATCGCCGTCATCAGAACCTTCGTTCAGATCAACAATCTCCATATCCTCATTTGTTGAGGACGGATTAGAGGTAGACGGACTTCGCCCTTCGCTTGGACTCTCTTGATGTTCGTGACCTGACGGGTATACTTCCTCGTAGCCCGCCCCGTCACGGACAACTGACTGGTTACTCGACGCACTAGACATTGCCTACACGTGACGACAAAACCTAAGACTCGGACGGGTCTAGAAGGGATGACGGTGGCATAAAGTAAAAAAAAAAAAAAAAAAAAATACATATATACAAGTGAAAGGGGCTTATGAAGAAGAAAGTACTTACCAAGATTATGAGTGAACGGAAGAAATCTGTTGATGACGGATGTAGAAACTGAACGGAGTAGCCTCGGACAATGGTGACGGACGCGCTTTGACAATATCTCTTAGCAAAAAATAGAAAAAATGAGAGTAGAAGGGGTTGGTATTTATAGAGGGAGTGCACAGAAGTCGAAGCGACGCTTCGATCCAAGTTAACATCCAATGAAAAGGTGACACGTCATTCATCATAAATGATTTCCAGACATCCTGTCAGGGGTTGGCATAGTTCACGGATCCCATATTGCAACCGTCGACCCACTAAACCGTAAACCGTCATTCCCTAAACCATGAACCGTCACTCCATGTATCCTTCAACTCCAAAAATGACGGACCTATGGAGTGAGGGGGCAACTGAAGAGGTTAAAATACACCATGACGGACTCAGGGCAGGATGGGCCTGACGGTTCCACATCTATGGGCTGATAGGTGACGAGCATAAATTATTCTATCGCTGATGTGGACAGATCCGAATGGACGGATGGAACATGGACGGACCGAGTGTCCATTTGGCAGCCAGAAACCCTAGATGGGATACTTGCGACACATGTTTGGCCATTCTAGAATCCCAAGGCAAATGGAATCCTAGCACGAAGAGGATTCCGAAAGATACACGCATTAATCAAGATCTTCTCTACAAGGAAATAACTTGCTCATCATGTTTGGGATTATTCAAGAAGATCCCTATAAGGAAAATACTTTTACGCCAAGTATAAGAGGTCAACCCTCTACTACTATAAAAGGGGGGATACCTTCACAAATCGAGGTACGCATAATTTACCCTCTCTAGCACTCTAGAGTTGTGAGAAGTTCTAACTTAACCTTCGGAGGGTGTTAGGCCGGCACCACATCGGTGCTCTCTGGAAGGTTCTCTTTTCCATTTTGCAGGCGTTGCTTCGAGCTAGGAAGGCCACGCAATTCACTGGTGATCTTACGGCATCATCAAAATTCTATTTTCTATTTTCTATAAATCTATCTCTAACAACATATTAAATTTTTTTAAAAGCAATCTACTACAAATTTTTCTTTTAACTAGGCCCCACCCACACTTTATTTTTAAGCCATAGAAACCGTTTCTAGAACCCTTACAAAATGCTTTTACCTTTTTTAGTAAGTCCCATTGAAAAGATGTTTTCTTTTGAAGTTGATCATAATAGTTGTGCAGCCCAAAAACTCAGCTTTAGATGTAGAAGTAATTGAGCAAGATTAGGATCACAACTAATTTGTATTGTGGGCTAATATTAATACACAATGGGAGATTTAAATGAAAACAAGAAACAGCTACGTAAAAATCATGTAGAACTAAATTTTATCATTTTATATCATGGATTGTGCCACAAGGGTTTTTCTCAAGAACAAAGATACTTTATTCTTTTGGAACATCTCTCTCTTTCTACAATTATCCCTTTCTCTCGTGTATTCTGTCTTTTTCTTTGCTCTTATTCCCTTATATTAGCTCTATCTTCTTCTCCAGTGTGTTGTCCCTGTACAGTTGGATAATTTTTGGTCCCATCAGTCTCTTCTTTTTCTATTTCTTATCATGAATGGAGATTGTTGGGGCTATTTTTTATGTTCAGGCCCGTCCTACAGCATTAAATGCGACTGTGCCAGGTAGGAGATTCTCATTAACGTGGAGGTTATTGTAGAATCATCAGGAAGCTTCAAAAATCTTCCTTGGAAAACCTCATACTTTCTAGAATTCTACCTCAGAAGCTTGGCGGAGGTGTTGGCTTTGTAAGACTGGTGAAGATCTTGACCTCGAACGGGATCCTCAGTATTTGGATCTAGGATGGCACTATGCCTGATCCGGGGTCCGAGGCTTGATTGTCTTGGGAAGGCTTATTATCAAAGTAGGCCAGTCAGTTTTAGGCTTATTTCTGCTGTTGGACTGATGTTAATTGGGCCCTATATATCCATGTTCCTACAATAGTCCCCTATGATCTTACTCCCATTAACTTCGTGGGATGAGATCATGGCTAAATCTTGGGGGGTCATTCCGAGATTTTGGTTTGACATTGATAGGAATGCAGCCATCTAGGCATTAAATGGGAGTTAGAGTGACTCTTCAGTTCTCAAACTGTCATGCCACCTGTTAGCATCTAAGCAGTGGATGCCAAGAGGTGGAGTGTGTGGGAGAAACCTAGGAGGCGGAACATGCCTTTCCCACTCATTTTTGTGTTATTTAAGGCCATTTTTATCCCCTATTTCCCATTTTTGTTTTGCTTTATTTCTTTCTTTGAAGAGCCGTAATCTTGCAGAGCTCCAACCAATTTTTTGATACTCTACCCTCTTGTAAGTCCTTTTTTTCTTATCTTCTATTTTCATTTCTTCTTCTTGTTTCTCTCTTTTTGTTTTTTTCCTTTTTCTGTTTCCTTTCTTCATCTTCCCGGTAAATACCATGGGTAGGCTTTCTTAATTAGTTAGTACTCTTGAGGGAATAGTTGCTTTTAAGGCTAGGTATGTGTGGGCACAAGCCCCTGCAACGGGCCTCCCTTTTCAAGGTTTCCTTCGAAGGGAGCAGTGGGAAGTATGCCTTGGCCTAGGGTGGACCATGGCTGAGGGTGTAAATGGAGTCGCAATGTAAATTAGGTCTTTGAACCATAAATATAACACCCTTGTGGAAGGACTGATCTTTACCAGAGCATGTGTTTGAAGTTTAGGAAAGTGGATAGGAAGGTGTTAGGAGCTTAACCCCACTCGACCTTTGGGTCGGCCTCCACACATTGTGTTCCAAACCTTAATCTTATTAAATGGTCTTTTAACATGTTATTCTAAATCACACACACTCTGGCATGCATCTAAAGCAAACAATCATGGCATACCATCCCCAAACCTAACATTCATCTATCATGGCATCTAAACATATATCACTAAGGGCAGTAAACATCACAAGGCATATTGAACAAGTATCAAAGCATTTAAGCAAAGGCATCAAAACTGATGGAATTCAACCAAGCATATCAAGCAACCCAAAACTCGAACACTCAAATGCATGTTCATATGATCTATGCATGACTTACCTCATTGCATTACAACACCTATACATCAATACATGTCCATATTCAAATGCATGTTCATGTTATTCAATCAAAGAAACAAACCCTAATCAAGATCTAAACCAAGAGTAAAATAAAACAAGTTAACTTAATGACTCAAGACTCAAACATGCAAAAAGTAGATTAAACAAAGACTAAACATGTGAAAGAAAGCGAAAGAAAACAAAGAAAAACCAAATCTGGGTTCCCGGGCACAAGTGTGCGTGCGCATACATAGGGTATGCATGCGCATCCCAATTGTATGCATATGCACACTTTGAGTATGCGTACATATGCATAAAGCATGCACACACATATACACCTAGAACCCTAAACCTAGCAACACAGAACAGAAAACTAAACAAAAACAAACAAACTAACAACCTAACATGCTTAAAATACTAACACAAAGTAAACCCAAACTAACATAAACATATTAAAGAATATAAAACATATAAACAAACAAAAAAACAAAGAAAAGTGAAGAGCCAAAGTTAGAACCTTTACCTCAATACAAGAACTCTCTAGAGCTTGATTTGACCGTTCCCCTCAGTCAATCTAATCAACAACAAAACCAGTAGGTTAGTAACCTTTAGAACTTAAAGGCCAAGACCAAAATAGGTCTTAACCAAGTAAAACTTGGCTTGAGGATGTTTTGTAAAAAACTCTCTCTTTGATTCACTATTTTCTAGTGAATCTTGCGTAAATTCGTCTCCAGTCAATCTAATCAACAACAAAACCAGTAGGTTAGTAACCTTTAGAACTTAAAGGCCAATACCAAAATAGGTCCCAACCAAGTAAAACTTGACTTGAGGATGTTTTGTAAAAAACTCTCTCTTTGATTCACTATTTTCTAGTGAATCTTGAGTAAATTCATCTCCTTTTGAAAAAGTTCATTTTATGGCTTTATATAGTGGTAAAATAGGGGTGTAGGGTGGCTCCCAGATGATGTGGGATTTGTTCCACACAGATTTATGTGCAAAAAGTTTTCCTTTCGTATAATTCTGGAACCCTAGCTACGTGCGCATACATGTGTATGCGTACGGATACTTAGGGTTTCCAGCAGCCTCTCTCTTCCCAAAATAGGTTTATTCTTCCAAAAATAAGTTTATTTTTTCCATAAATAATTCCTCAAGTCAAATTTCATGAGATTGGGTCCCAAATCAACCTTGGGCCTCAGAGTAATGTCGTCATTGGGGAACGGGAGCTCGAGTCGTAAGGGGTACAAAATGAGGTGTTTACAATATGGTATTCCTCAGGATGTAGATATTAGCCCATGTGAGGATGGTAAGATGGCCGAGAACAGGGGCTATGGAAAAGTAGTTATTCCTTTGATTGCTTTTGTATGAGGAGGGGTTTGGATCCCTGTGTGTGATATGTTAGTTGACTTCCTTAAACACTTTAAGTTATGCCTAGACCAGTGTGTCTCGAATGTCTTCCGTATAGTTAATAGTGTAGATCAATTGAATAAGAAGTTAGGTTTAAACCTTACCCATAACAACTTTAACTATATATAAAATTCCCAAAATACCCGTAAATCGTATACCTATAGACCAGGATGGAATCTTAAAGCTTGCCATGGCATCTTGACAGCCTCCCTTACCCTACTAACATCGGTAACCTAGGTCCGTAGGGCTCTAATTTTCATTCGAAATTAATGTTTGATTTCTTCTTCCTTGGAGATTTTTAACCTTGTATTTATGTTTTTCTTTGTACATCTACACGCCATTGAAAGGAATATCAATCTTGTTGAGGTCACTAGTCTTAACAGGCTACTTTGGTCTGCTAACTACATTCATATGGACAGTCATATCTAAGCTATCCATCTCATCCTTGGATACGCACCAACGTATCCTTGTTTTTAGAAGGGGTAGGATTTGATTAAAGTTGGGGATTATCAGCTACCCTTCATTGACGTTCGATTGAAGAACTATGTCCCAACGGCTATGAGAGATCGGCTCTCAATCAAAAGAGATAGGCATCGACACCTCTCTTTTGGGTAGTATATGGAGTTGTCACTTATTTATTTATATTACAAAAAAATAAGAAAAAAAATACAATATATAGTTCATATTATCTAAAATACCTCAAGTTTCATTAATTGAATTTATGAATACAACTTGGTAGAATATCGTTACAAGGGTTTGGTCCTAAATGCAATCAATGTAGAAAAAAAAATACAAAGCTTTGGTCCTAGATACAATCTACCAAAACAAAAATATGACACTATTCTTCGAACCAAGACCTTTGGTTGGGGGGTTAGGTTACAGAATGGGAAGGTGTTAGGCACCCATTCTTCCCGGGCAAAGCCCGATCTTCTAGATCCTAAATGATCATTAAGTACCCTTGACCAATGGTATGCAACAGATTATGAAATGCAACATGTCATGTAAACTTTCTTAGATCTATGGTTAAATGTTTTTTAGAGACCTCAAATCTAATGTAAATGATCAAATCTAATGTTTAATGTGGAAAATAGAGTTTTAGGATAAAAATGTAGATCTGTTATCAATTTTAAGAAAAAGGAGTTTTGATGACAAAATGGGGATCTAGAGGAATTTTGGTGAGAAAAATTCAAATCTAATTTTAGGTATGAAAAAGATGAATTTTTAATGAAAAATTTTAGATCTAATTTTCAATTATGAAAAAGAATGAGTTTTGAAAGAATTTCAGATCTGATTTTTAATTATGAAAAGGAATGAGTTTTGAAGAAAGAATTTCAAATCTGATTTTTAATTATGAAAAAGAATGAGTTTTGAAGAAAGAATTTCAGATATGATTTTTAATTACGAAAAAAGAATGAGTTTGGATAAAAGAATTTCAGATCTAATTTTTAATTATAAAAAAGAAATGAGTTAAGGAGTTTTAAAGAAAGAATTTCAGTTCTGATTTTTAATTATGGAAAATAATGAGTTTTGATAAAATAATTTCAGATTTGATTTTTAATTATGAAAAAGAATGAGTTTTGCTAAAAGAGTTTTAGATCTGATTTTTAATTATGAAAAAGAAAGGGTTTTGATAAAAGAATTTCAAATATGAAGTATTTAGTAACAAATAATCATCGATCTAAAATTATATCATGGACAACCCTAAATCTATATGTACCAGCATATGAACCAAACAATCATAACAAATCATATCAGAGATTAATTTTCACATGTTAACATGGAAAGCATAGTTAGATATATATGCTAATAAAAGAATAAACATTCAAACATGCATGTTAATAAGGAATTAAAAGTGATACTTGCATCAATTACATGAACAAATTCTACAGGGGAATTGCTTTAGAGTCGGAGAGTGTAAATCTCTCTGAGTCTTAAAGAATTATCACTTAACAGGAAAGAAAATCTTAAAGTTAGAGTTCCAGAGTTTCTTTAATGTTAAGGGGCAAAGAGGTGTTGAATTCTATGTTTTCTCCTCTATTTGTAGAGGTGTATCTGCTTAAAAAATAAGCTAGGGTTGCTTAGAAAATCAGTAGATACGAATTAGGTCAAATTTATCCCTAATAAATCGAATATGATAGGTCTAGACCTAAACCATATGTATCTGGGCCCAACTTGAAATCTGTGCCAATCGGCACTCCCCAAGTGCCAATTGGCACTCCTTAGTACTTTGCCCAGTTTTGTCTTTTTGTGCGATTTAGACTCTTTTTGGGAAAATTTTCTAGGTTAGGAATTGTTTTTGGACGTATTTTGGACTTGTTTTCCAAGTGAAATCCATTTTAATTTGATAATTAAATCTTTAAAAATAATTATCTGAAAGATAATTACCTTAAAAACCTAATTATCAACTTAATTCCCATATTATCAGATTATTCATTTTATTCCCACGCAACCAAACTTATTTTAAGAAAAATCAACAACCAATCACATAAATTTTAATTATCAACCAATCAAAATTAATTTCAATTAATCACATGTGATAAGTTCCACTAAAATGAATGCATACAGACCGTGAAAACTTGATTTTGTGATATCTTTCAGTTTGATGATTCGATTTGGGAACCGAGCATATCGTCACGATCGTTAGAATCTCCAGATCATTTTTATGTTATGTGATGAATGATTTAATGCATGAAATGAAATTATGATTTTTGGGTACATAGAATGATTATTTTGGTCATCTTCCAAGGTTAAATTATGGGTGCAAAATTGAGTGTATACAGAATGCCCTTCATTAACAGAGCTTGAAAAGTGAACGTCAATGTAAAATAAAGACACTAATTTTAGCAACCATGATTTAATCGAGGTTGATTTTTCAAAGACTTCCTAGCCCTGAAACCTAGAACCTTAAAACATAGTAACTGTTTTACAAAAATTGAGAAATGTTGACTTCTAGCTTGCTAGCTGAATGGAGAATCTTGTATAAAGGAAATGGTGATCGGCTTTCCTGTTTGGAGTCTTTGCACAAACAAAAAAGGATGATTGAATTCCATATTTGGAGTCTCTGCATAAACGGGAAAGGATGATTGGCTTTCATGTCTGGAGTCTCTACCCAAACAAGAAAGGGTGATTGAATTTCACGTCTGGAATCTCTACACAAACGAGAAATGGTGATTGGCTTTCATGTCTGGAGTCTCTGTACAAACAAGAAAGGATTATAGAACCTTCAAGTATAATATCTCTTCATAGATAAGAAATATTGGTTGGATCTTTAAGTCTAGAATCTCTACATAGACAAGAAATATTGATTGGTTCTTCAAGTCTAGAATCTCTACATAGACAAGAAGTCTTCAAGTCTAGAATCTATGCATAGACGAGAAAGGATGATTGAATCTTCAAGTCTAGAATCTCTGCATAGACAAGAAATATTAATTGAATCTTCAAGTCTAGAATCTCTTCATAGACGAGAAAGGATGATTGACTGTCAAGCCTAGAATCTCTACATAGACAAGAAAAGATGATTGAATCTTCAAGTCTAGAATCTCTGCATAGACAAGAAATGTTGATTGGCTTTCAAGTCTAGAAGCTCTACATAGATGAGAAAGGATTATTGACTTTCAAGTCTAGAATCTCTGCATAGACGAGAAAGGATGATTGAGTCTTCAAGTCTAGAATCTCTGCATAGACAAGAAGTGTTGATTGAATCTTCAAGTCCAGAATCTCTGCATAAACAAGGTCTTCAAGTTAGAATTTTGGTAGATTGAACCAAATGTAACTTTCATGAAAACGATTAATTCTGGTGAGGTGAAGTATCTATATTTCCTCCTTTTTTTATTTTTTATTTTATTTTTGCCAAATAAAAAATCTCATTCTTTTTATTTATTTATTTATTTTTTTTTTATAACTTTGAAATTTGATTTTTTCTTTTGAAATTGAAACCAATTGAACTTTTTGAAAATCCTTGAAAATATTTTTCTTTTAAAAAAAAAATTGAAATAAAATTCCCTATATTTTCTTATTTTTCTTCATTTTTTTCCTTTTTTTTTGGGTGAGTTAACTCAAGTTTGACTGAGTCAACTCAATCAAACTTTAGTTGACCAACCAATTAAAAGGGAAAGAGAGAGTGAGGGGGCTGAAATTTGGCCCCCCTCTTTCTTTCTTTATCTTTTTTTTTTGCTCATTTCTCTCTTCTCTTCCTTCTTCCTCCATTGTTACTATTCACAAGCTTCATCTTTCTTGCATGTTCTCTTCTTCCACACTATTTCTTGCTTAGAAAATCACTTCTCTAGACTTCCAAACTTGATTTTTATAATCTCCTTGAGAATTTCTTCAGATCCTTGAGTTCTTGGGCATTTTTGAAAAACCCATCTTTGAAACCCATCTTTGAAAATTTTTCTTGAACTTCAATGGCACTTCTTCCTGAGCCACCTAGGTTCCTCACATTTCGTGGGAAAAAATATCAACTATCATAATTGAGTGGAATTATCAGGAGGGACTTCTTCAAGACCCACTTAAGTAGGATCCACACCCTTCCACCAAGGACCTTAAGGTGAGTTCATTTTTTTTTATTTTGTTGGTTAACTTTTTAATTTTTGTTTGGAATTTGAGAAATTTGTGATGAACATTATCATCTTGTGATTTTTCGTTCATTTGTGAATTCTTGGGTATTGTATGATTTGAGTGGAAATTTATTGTGTATTGGGCATGTTGACTTATTTAGGGTGCTTTGAATTGTTGGATTGTTTGAGATTGTCAAATTTGGATAATATTGATGATTTGTGAAACTTTGCATTGTATTTAATTTTTGGGTATTGTTGGATGAATTTTGATTTTTGATTTTCAATGGGTACGAAATTATGGAAATTTGATGTGTAGATATGGTTGAACAAGACTCATTTTTTTGATGGGTATGGAAATTTTTGCATTGATGTTTAGACATTGTTGAATGAATTCATGGATATGGAAAAACCTTTTTTGAATTGTTGCTTGGGGCATTGTTGAATTTTAATTTGTGGGAGTTACCACAATGATATCTTTCATGGGCATTTTTTGTCTCTTGTTGTGATGGGCATTTTCATTTGGTTGGCAAGATTTTTTTGTGAATGAACATGTCTTTGAATTGGACATTTTTGTGGATGTTATGATGATTGAAAAATTTTGTGGTTGGTCATATATTAATGTGGGACATTTTTGTTTGGTGTAGAACCTTAAGAGTCGGGGTAGTCTTCAACTCTTGAAGCAAAGTTGGTATGTGTTGTCGCCAGACATCAAAAAGGTTATCAATGATGCTAGTTTCGAGACCTTTTTTCAAGCTCTTTGGAATTATGATACCACTGAATATAATGATCTTCAACTGATTGTGGCATTATCTGAACGGTTTTGGGATACTACTTGTACTTTCCATTTTTCGGGTATTGGTGAAGTGATGTTAACACCTTATGACTTTTTAGTCATTACTGGATTGGAATTGGGTGGTGAAAGGATTGAAGGTCATGACACTGTTTCATCGACTAAGGTCGAGGATTACTTAGGTGTAAACCCTCCTAGAGTTAGTGGTAGCAATGTGTCTTTGATGTGGTTATATTCTAATTTTGAAAAGTGTAAGAGTGTGGAAACTGGCACCCGGATGTTCATGCTCTTTTTCTTTGGGAGTCTTTTGTGTTCTAACATGGGGAGTATTGTAAGTCTACATTATTTGTGGAGTTTGAGGAACATTAGGTGCATCAAAAATTATGATTGGGGTGGCATGGCTTATGCTACTCTACTACTCTTTATGACCCAGCTGTCGAGGCATAGTCTTTCAAGTCTAGGAGGTGCACCGTTTGTTTTGTCAGTAAGAAATTTTTTTTTTGGGTCATGTGTATTTTGCAAAGGTTATTTGTGTTGTTGAAAATTTTTGATTTTCATAGGTTTGGATGTATGAATATTTCGGAGTTGGGTCATAGCTTTTGGAAGACGGTGTTGATGAATTTTCAAGGTTCCTGCATTGGATGCCCAAGAGCTGCCTATCAACACTTCCAAAACGCTCCTTAAAGGCTTGGTAAATGGTGATTGATAGCTTAGACATTGGAGATGTAAGTTTCCTTTTTATTTTTCATTGGTGGAAGTTTGATTTGATTTATTTCATGTGGGTTTGTCTTTTAAATTTTGGACTCTTTGTGAATTTTAGATGAACTTGGATCCTTGGGAAAGGTGTGAGGGTTATGCTGAATGTACATTGGCTCTAGAGCTGAATGAGTTTAGGTCTTATTTGAATGTAGCCATGGGAGGTATTGGTATCTTGGAGATCGAGTGCTTCCACACGTTTACCATGTGTACCCTCCTAAAGTGATTCCTGTCAACCCTTGTCCTTCGATTCAGTTGGCCAAACTTTTAATTGATGATGAAGTAGCCAATGCAAGAATTGGCCACACTAATCCTAGGATACCTGGGGACTGTCTTGAATTTGTTAAGGCTTATTTGAAGGGCCGCTTAGTTGATGCCTCTAGAGCATCGGTAAGCTTTCTATTTTCCCAAATTAATTTGCATCATCTTTGCCATTTTTGGTTATTTGTGAAAGTGTCTGAATGTTCCATCTTTAGGCTTCGTCCCATGGAGTGGGGGATTCTTTTCAAGATAGAGCCAATCCTCCTCTTCCTGGCAATGTTGGTGGTCCTCATGCTCATTTTGTGAAGACATATCCCAATTTTTTGGCATGGCTATATGAGATAATGAATCCTGATGGGTCTTATAGCTTTGTGAACTTAGACTAGCCTGAATATGTTCCAAATGTTCCTTAGACCGGCCCAGTATATTTCCAAACCCTTTTGATCTTTTATCTTATGCTCTTTGTCCTTTTGGCTAATTCTGAATTTAGGTCTTATGTTCTAGATTGGTGTTGACCTTGTGGAGGAGAGTATAAGGATAATTGGAGGCTTGTAGCGGGTTACACGCACCCAATCTTCTCAATATGTGCTAAATGAAGTGAATTGGGTAAGAAATGATCTTTTCTTACAACCTTTCTCTTGAAATTCATAGCAATGGACTTGACACTTGTCTTTGATGATTTTTCAGAACAATCAAATGGAAAATGCCAATACCAACATAAGGACTTTGGAAGAAAAAATAAAAAATTTTGAATTTCAAGATAGGCAGCATGGGCCTTAGATTCATGCTAACCAAGAACAACAAGGGAATGCAGAAGGCGATTCTTCTAGAGGTGGGCCAAGAAGATCTTCCCGTCGGCAGACTCGGAGTCCAAATGCTGATTGATTGTATTTCTTATTTTCCTACAAAAGACAAAACATCCCTTAGTTAGATAACTTAAATTAACTTTCAACATTAGCTCCTTGATCTTTTGATGACTTTGGCCTTTTGAGAATTTAACCAGACAAGTTTAGAATTTACCTGATGAAGTTTTGTGGTGCAAAGATTTAAATTTACCTGACAGGTCTTGACATGGGTGATCTCACCTGAATGAGGCATAGTCGAATGCTCCTAGTTTAGAAATTTATGCATGATGTTTTTTTTTTTTTTTTTGAAATTTTGAGAAAAAATCTCTTTTGGAGAAAGCGATGTCTGATTTTTTTTATTTAGAAATGGATGAGAAATGGTTGAATGCCCTCAGTTTGGAAATGGATGCATGATTTTTGGAAATCTTGATTTTTGTTTTTTTAAGCCTTAATTTTTGCCTAGGACACCCTTTTGGGTATTCAACCTAGCAGGCTATTTTTTTTTTTTTTTAATCTACAAACCTAAAAATAAAAAAACAAAAAAAAAACTTAAAACCACCTCAGACGTGGTATTTCTTCAATTGATCCATATTGGTTGGCTCAATAAAAGGGTTTCCATCTAGGTCCATCAACCTTATTGCTCCTCCAGAATATATTTGCTCGATGATGTACGGATTGCCCAATTCTGCTTAAACTTTCCATTCGTCTTTTAGACTAGGGCTCGAATCTCCTTCAACACTAAATCTCCTGTCTTCAAACCTCTAACTCTTATGTTCTTGTCAAAAGCTTTTCTGAGTCTTCATTGGTAACCTTAGATGTGATATAAGGCTTTAAGCCTCTTCTCATCCATCATGCATAACTGATCGTATTGACTTTGTAGCCAGTCAACTTCTAGGATATCACTCTATAGCACTGTCTTTAGTGAATGAATACCCATTTCAATGGGAAGAACTGCCTCCATTCCATACACCAACGAATAAGGGGTGGCTCCTATGGATGTTTGAACTTATGTCCTATACCCCAGAATGCAAATGGCAACTGTAAGTGCCAATGTAGTTTTTCGTGCTCTTCTTTAGTATCCACCCTATATTCTTATTTGCAGCTTCAAATGCTCCATTTGTCTGGGGGCGATATGGCAATGATCTATGATGCTGAATATTGAACTCTCGAAGTAGCTTCTCCATCTCTCCTTTGAAATGCAGCCCATTATCTGAAATTATTTCATGTGGTACCTCATATCAACAGATGATATTAGTCTGAATGAACTGTGCAACTTTCTTTAAGTTCAACACCTTGTATGAGGCTGCTTCAACCCATTTTGTAAAGTAATCAATGGCCACCAGTATGAATTCATGACCGTTTGATGCTGTTAGGTGGATCTTCCTAATAATATCTATTCCCCATGTAGAGAAACCACGATGAAGTCATTGTATGTAACGGCATTGGCGACATGTGCTTCAAATCTCCGTGAACTTGACATTAATGACATTTTTGAACATGAGTTGCGCAATTTGCTTACATAGTAGTCCTGTAATAACCCTGTCTCATTATCTTCTGGGACAACATATATGCATTCATGTGTGGCCCATAACTCGACTCATGGACCTCTTCAATAATCTGTTGTGCTTCCTTAGTAGTCACATAAAGGAGGTGAATTCCGTCGTATGACCTTCTATACAACCTCTCACTGCAAATTATATAATTAGTGGATAATCTAAGGATGGTCAACTTATCATTCTTATCTGCAAACTTTGGGTATGTCCCCTCTTTGAGATACTGTAGAATATCTGAATACCATTCACCTTTCTCATTCAGTTCTTCATCTCCCCCTATCGACATACAGTAGGTTGGCTCTTCCTTTTGTTCTACTACTATTGGCTGGACTTGAGCTCCCTTGGACCTATCCATTATACAAGCCAGTGTTGCTAAAGCATCTGCGAATTGATTTTGCATTCTTGTCACATATTGGTATCGAATCTTCCCAAATTTTGATGCCATTTTCTGAAGGCGTTCACGATAAGGCATCAACTTTTCTTCCTTTATCTTCCACCTATCTGAATCTGATGAATTATCAAAATCGAGTCTCTGTATACTTCCAATTCTTCAACTCGAAGACTGGGGACTGTTTGTAACCCCATAATGCAAGCTTCATATTCTGTGGCATTATTAATAGTGGGAAAATTAAGCTTACTAGAAAATGGGATATGTGTCCCTTTTGGAGAAATCAAGAGAACTCCAATGCCACTTCCATTCTAATTTGTGGCACCATTAAAATATATCTTCCATTGTTCAGGTTTTACCATCATAATATCTTCATCTGGGAAACTTTCTTGAACTTCTTCGATTTATTTAGGTGGACAATGATCTAAGTGATCAGTAATTGCTCTTCCTCTTATGGATTTCTAGGTCACATACTTTATATCAAATTCTGACAAAAGCGAAACCCATTTAACTGTTTTCCCATCTTGTCGGCTTTTCCATCAAATATTTCAAAGGATCCATTCTGGCTATCAGCTGGACTTTGAAAGCAAGCATATAATTTCTAAGTTTTCTGGTGGCCCATACAAGTGCAACACATATCTTCTCAAATGCAGAGTATTTCTCTTCATAAACCATCATCTTCTTGCTAATGTAGTAAATTGCATTCTCCTTCCAAGTCTCCTTTAGATATTCGGCTAGTAGAGCCCCCGTTGCTGTGTTCATGGTTGTGAGATAGAGCAATAGTGGCTTTTCAAGTACTGGTGGAACCAGTATTGGTGGCTTCAGTAAGTAACTCTCAATCTTCTCAAAAGCTTCTTGACAATGTTTATTCCATACTGTAGGGACTTCCTTCTTGAGTAATCGAAAGAGTGGTTCACATATCATGGTGAGTTAGGCTATGAACCTGCTTATGTATTGTATGCTCCCTAAAAGTCCTTGGATTTCCTTTCCTGTCCTTGGAGATTTCATCTCCACAATTGCCTTGATCTTTTCGGGATCTACCTCAGTTACCATAAACCCCAACAACTTCCCTAATATCACACCGAAAGTGCACTTCTTCAGATTTAGTCAAAGCTTGTAGAATTGGATCCACTCAAAGAACTTCTATAAAGCCGGTATGTGTCCTTCACAGTCCTTCGACTTCTTTGTGTATCAAATCATGCAATAGAGTAGTGGCTTCCCGCTGGTAAGTGGCACTAGCATCCTTAAGGCCAAATGGCATGACCTTGTAACAGTATGTCCCCCATGGAGTGATAAAGGATGTTTTTTCCATATCTTTTGGAGCCATCTTTATCTAATTGTATCCTGAAAAACCATCCATGAATGAAAGTAATGCATGTCCTGCCATATTATCAACTAAAATATCAATATGAGGCAATAAAAAGTCGTTCTTGGGGCTAGCTTTATTAAGATCTCTGAAATCTACACACATCCTTACCTTCCCATCTTTCTTCGATATTGGAACCATATTGGCTAACCAATCTAGATAGTTAACCACTTTCAAAAATCCCGCATTGTATTGTTTCTTAACTTCTTCTTTGATCTTAAGAGTCCATTATGGCTTCATTCTTCTTAGCTTCTACTTGACTGGCTTTACGGTTGGGTCTGTAGGAATGCAATGTTGCACTATATTTGTATCAATCACTACATATCTTCGTATAACCATGCAAACACCTCCTTGAATTCTTTCAGCAGTGTGACCAATGTGTCATTCTCAGAGGAATTTAAAGTGCTGCCAATCTAGACCATCTTAGGTTCATCATTGGTTCCCAAGTTAACAAACCGAGTTTCCTCTTTTATGGGTTTTAGGTGCCCTTGTTTCAATTCCTCACTATTAAGAGTTTCTTTACTAATTACCAAAATAAAAATATTCAATGCCAACAAATAAGCAGAATCAGAAATTATTTTATGGGGGATAGGATTTTCGACAGACTCAACAATAATTGACTTTATGGGAATAGACACATGATCAAAGACATACTCTACAAGAATAGCAATATTAGCAAAGAAAAAATCAATGGGGATAGAAATAATGCTTTTAGTGGGGGTAAATGGCTTGGTAGTCTTGGTCTTCTCTAGAGGGTCTTCCATGGGGTGGGCGGCTCCTTCCCATACCCAGTTCTTCAACTCAGTTGTGGCCTTGGTGATGGTAGCTAGCTCCCAATGGGTTCCTTCTTCTTTCAGCATCAACACTCTAGGGTCTTCATCCATGTAATCCTAACCTTCTCCATCAGCATCCATATCTGTGGGATTGTTAAATACATAATCCCCCAATCGTTTTAGGTTGTCCATCCACTCTTCAAATAAATCATGCCTCCTTTTAGTGCTTGGGCAAACATATTGGGGTAAGTACTCTGATTCTCTACATCCTATTCCCTTATCATTTTCCTCAAGACTCTTTAAGGTCAAATTCCTGAAGCTATGGACATTAGGTTTCTGTCGAGCAAAGCCAACCTCGCATCTATATTATCTTCTTTATCAGAGTATGTTGTTAATGAGCCAAACTCTAAGTTATGAAATGAACCGTTCGAGAATCTCATGACCATACTTATCATAGCGGGGGCCTGATTTTAGACTAACATCTGTAATGCAACTCCAATCTGAAGGGCGTCCATAAGGGTATTCATCATACTCTCCCCCTATAGCTTCCTCATCATCTTCTATGTATTTATCATAATAGTCCTCTCCTTCATAGGAATTTTCTTCGTTAAAGGCTTGTCCACCCTCACCTTCACCATCTCCATTTTCATCGCTAGGGGCTTCTCCCCTGTTATCACTACTGTCTTTACTATCATTGTCTTAACTGTCACTTTCTTGACCATCATTGTCATTGTTTTCACTGTCACTTTCTTCACTGTTGCTGTCTTCAGTGTCATTGTCTTCATTGTCACTATTTTCAGTGTCATTGTCTTCACTGTCACTTTCTTCACTGTCGCGTCACTGTCTTCAGTGTCATTGTCTTTACTATCATCACTAGGAGCTTCTCCCTCTTCATCATCTAGTCCTCCTTCACTTGGATCATTCAACGCATGTTGATAGGCTTCCCAATATTCTTCCTATTCTATGTTGAAAATAGCATCCCCCAACAATGTAGTCATAGCATCTGGATCCATATAATCTGCCTAGTCAGTTGGGACCCAGTCTATGTTCCTTTCCTTTTCTTTGGGAAGCTTTATGTCGCATTCAAATCCAGACAACATTCTTTTCAACTCTGGATTGTATCTTGGTTCAGGAAACCCCCAATAACGCTGGCAATCCCCAGCTTTGATAAACTTTCCATTCAGTGTAGAAGTGTACGGCCTTAAAGGCTCCAGAGGGCTAGGAAGCCCCTTTGCCTTAGCTTTGGCACGAGCCATCTTCTTCAATTCCATTTCCAGTAAGTCTTCAGGTGGTGTGATTGTAATAGTTATTGGGGACTTGACTGCTAGCCCTTTCATGGTCTTTCCTAGGCTCATCCCTAGAAAATAGCTCATCTTCCTCATCATTGCTTCAACATTATTGTTGCCATAGGGGTTAAAATCCATAGGAATCTTTTCAACTTCTTCTGTCGTTCTTTCAAAACTAGGCTTCTCAATCTCAAAACCATCTAGGGTCACAAGCTCATTTTCAGATTGGATACCGGAAATAGGCTTCGAGAGGCTTAAAGTGCCCCCATAAATAGTGACTATAGCTCCTTCATGTGGGAATTGAACTTTTTGGTATAAAGATGAAGGCACAACTTTCGTATCATGAATCTATAGTCGCCCTAGAAGCATATTAAAACATGAAGTTATGTTCAGCACTTGGAATTCTACTTTCTGAACCATAGGCCCTATGGTAAGCTCAAGTGTCATCGTTCCTAAGATTTCCCTTCTGCTGTTGTCATATGCTCTTACATATTGATTAGATGGCATAAAATCTTCAATACTCAGACCTAAATAGCTCATGGTTTTCAATGGGCACACATTTAGAGCGCTTCCATCATTAATCAAAACCATTGGTATCCGCTTTCCCTTGGCATCTACAATAATATGCAACAAATCATTATGGTGCTTCCCTTTTTTAGTCAAATCCTTATCAGAATAGGAAATGGTAAGTTCTCTACTTAAGGTTCCATTCATGGCATTCAAGTCTTGAGAAGTGATGGTTGTGGGGACTTGGATCTGATTAAGAAGATCCACCAAGTTCTGGCGGTGCTTGTGTGAGGCCACGAGCAAACCCCATAAAGATATGTTTGCTTATGTCGTCTGTGGCTATTTAAGAACCTCATCTTCTTCATTGGGTGTCTGCCGAGCTGCTTTGTTCATGGCTTCTCCTGAGTTATCTATTTCTAAATATGGGGGTTTGAAGTGTCTCCTCCCCCTTTGTGATGTGGGCAATTTTTGATGGGTCTCTTGGTTTAGTATCTTTGGTTTAAAGTGTCTCCCCCTATATGTGGGTGTTAGGTCATCTGAGTGGGGCTTGAAGTGTCTCCCTCCATATGTGGATGTTGGGTCATCTGAGTAGGGTTTGAAGTGTCTCCCCCTATAAGTGGGTGTTAGGTCATCTGAATGGGGTTTGAATTGTCTCACCCCATAAGTGGGTGTTAGGTGATTTAGGATTTTTGAATTAATTTCATTCCATATGTCATATCCTGTTATAGATGAGATACCCATTAATTCTTCCCAAGTTAGCATAAAGCGTTCTGGAATGTCATAGATCAAATTAGATGGGTCTTTTTCTTCTTCTTCTTCTTCTTCTTCAGGAAACAAGCAATTAATCCTCGGTCCCCTCCCAAAATTATGATTAGGTAAAGGATTGTTAGTGATATTGGGCCTTGTAGGCGGTGAAATCACTATAGTGTCTATTAAATCGTGAATTGCATGGCGGAGGTTAAAACACCTATTAGTTTCATGTCCCGGGCCTTGATGGTATACGCACCTCTTGTTCACATCAAATCTAGCGGGTAATAGGTTTGGGACTGGTCTTGGGTCCAAAGGTTTTAAGAACCCTTTCGCTTTCGATCTTTCAAACACCTGACTTACTGGTATATAAAGTTCATGGAATTCTCTTTTAGGTCTAGGCGGTAGTCCTTGTGATACTTGCATTGGGGCAATAAGCTGGTATGGATCAGTTTTATACATGTTGGATACCTTTGTAGTTTTAGAACTGGAAGGTCTAAAATTCCTTTTAAATTTAGGTGCTTCTTCATTTTTTATAGTCCCATTATTTATAGCATCTTTAATTTGAGTACTAGCTGCTATCAGGGCCTTAAAATTTGGAAAATATTGAGCAAATAGGTACTTATGATCTACAGGCAATGAATTCTTAACAACCACTGTTAATTGTTCCTCTTCATTAGGCCTATTCATCATCTGGGCATCTTTAGACCTTCATTTAGTTATGAAGGCTGAGAATGACTCCTTAGGTTCTTGCTTGGTAGTCTCCAAGTCTCTTCTCGTCACATCTACCTCTATGATGTACTTGTATTGATTGTGGAACTCCCTGCATATATCCTCCCAATTTCGAGTTTTGTTATCTTCCACATTAAGGAACCATCTGAGGGCAGCTCTAGTCAAAGTATTTTGGAACATTTGGGCTAACATCTCTTTAGTAGCTCCCAAAGGTTGCATGGCGCTAATGTACATCTTCAGGTGGGACTTGGAACAGCTAATGCCATCAAATTTGTCCAAGACCGGCATCTTGAACTTAGGTGGTAGCCTTACATCTGGAAAGAGAGAAATTTATTGATAGTCTATGAGATCATCTGGCCTTCTTGACCTCTTGATAATTTCTTCCAACTTGTTCATCTTCTCATTGATCCTCTTTTCATGTTCTGTGATGGGGGAAGTTTGTTCAGTCTTGTCTCCTTCTTGACCATTCTTCATATTTTGGAATTGTTGCTATCGATGCCCATGGCGGTTTGACCACCCATCGTGGAGACACTCACGTGTGCCTGAAACGTACAAGCTCGGGAGCTCAGGTACTGTGAAGAAGGGCATACCTCTGATGTGTGACTGGAAAATGAGTCAATTTCAAGGGAGTTACCAAAGGTAAGTAAAGTCACCACCAATCATTGGGTTTTTTCTAAGGTGTGATTGGTCACCTGACTCTATTTGATTTTATTACAAATCATAGGCTAAGAAAAAGATCATTTTTCTTAATCTAATATGGATGGATAAAAAATCTTGATTCTTGAGTTCGGAAGTCTAGTTACGTGTGGGGAAGGTGTTAGGCACCCCACAACGCCTGTTTGTAAACAATCCTTTGTTTTGGTAAAATCTTAATTTTCGAACATTGGTAATTGAAAACAAGCTATTGGCATTAGCTTTCGGGGCTATAAACAAATCAGGCTTTGAGGTTTTGTTTCGGAAAGGGTGTGGTCTCGATCGATGCTTCCCTAGTGTGTTTGGAATCAATGCCAAATTTCCACGACAAATATTCAGTAGCATTTCGCCTTATTTTCGTTGCAAAAATTCGGCAACACTTCGCCTCAGGTGTGTCATAGCACACAAAACACTATTCTCACCAAGCTTTTGCTGTGAGAAGATGGCAACAAAGGTGCCCCATTTTCATGGCAAAAATCCAGCAGAGTTTCGTGTTTGGTGCGCTATGGCACACCAGCGAGGTTTCATGCCTGTGTATACTCCCAAATGCTCATGCTAGGATTAGCCGGAGCCCCTCAAAGCATCAAACATATTAATGTGTGTCGCATACATAGGGAAACCAGTGTCACTTGGTGATATGGATCGAGACGCTCACACTGCAATGATCACGGGCACAATATAGTGTGAATATGCACCTACAGCAATTGCCTTAGGCACATACCCACACTACAAGGTCAAGAGCAGTTGTGACTAAAGAGGGTCACTCACATAGCCACGAGAGTCCATCATACAAAGTGCACAATCACCCATATACAGGCATATATATATACATACATCATGCAGAATGCTATCACACAGAGCGGGAAAGTAAAGCAGACATTGCCAATGTCCCAAGGCTATGGCCCAGCAAGGTATAGGAAATGTAAAACAGACATTGCCATACACAGGGAATGCGGCCCAAGCAAGGTGCAGGAAAGATAAAAGGTACATGGAGAGGAAACCCTAATACAATGCTTTAGAGAAGAGGCTAAAGAGAGAGAGAGAGAGAGAAAGATGTAACCACTCGAGGAGGCTAGGCCTCTTAATCTACTGAACATTCCCCTTTTTGGGCTTGCTTATTCTTGCTTGTATCTTTTCCCTTGTTGCTCGCGCTTAGGGAGTCGTTCTCTTGCTCCAAGCGTCCATGCTCCAAGCATGTACATGCAACAAACAAAGAAAGCAGCCAGAAGACAAGCAAAGGAGATAACAAAGAGGTAAAGGGAGCATGCAAAGAGACACACTAGCAAAGAGAGCTAAACGGGGGCCAACAAACATGTTGAACACACGAAGGTGTAGATACCGTATTTTGTCCGCATTCGATTTGCGTGCCGGACCCCAAAAATTCCAAAAATATTAACTTTTCTCCAAGAGGTTGCGGAAACATCTAGATTGACGTGGTGAAGCCCGTTCGGGCATTGGAGCACTCAAAGTGCCTTTTTAGGTCAAATTGACCAAAATGCCCCTGGTTAACCCAGGGTTGACTAAAGGTCAAAATTCGTCAGAACCACTCCAAAACAACATTTTTCAAGCTTTTACATCAAACTCGAGCTATTCGGAGATTTTTGTCAACTTTGACCAAGTTTGATCCGGAGTTGACTTTCGAGGGCCCTAGAAATCTTAATTTTGAATGGGTTAAAACTAGCTTAATTGTGAAGAGCATCAAAATTCCCTTTCCAACGACTACTCATGGGTCATAATCAGAGATAAAACGGTTGAGATATCTTGAAAACCTTGCTGGGCACATCATCTTGCTTCTCGAGGCCATAGCTTTTGATCTAACCATTGAAATTTCATTTTCTTTTAGACATCTACACCTTTCCAGGGACACCAAGATCAGCTTAATCAGAGTTCGGGAAGGCCTTCAAATATGTGATTGAAGTCAGAACTGAAAAGTTGGAAAATGATAAAATTGCTGACATTAGCTCGGCGCACCCTAAAGGGCCGGCGGGCACTTTTTTGCCTATAAAATGCCCAAAACATCCTTAGACTTGGCAGATCTTGATAGGGATGAATTTTGGGGTCTTGGGGCATTTTTTCTGGGCAGTTTTCTCTCTCTTTTCTCTATATTTATCTCCCAAAAACACATCCAAAAATCTTTGATTTCTCTCTTTTCTCAACAATCAAGAGGTAGTGTTCTTGCATTCTTTTTCCTCTTCTTGGTCTTAGGACCTTGGATTTGAGGTTTTAAGGGTGTAGATGTAGCTTTTTAGCTACAATCTACACCCTTTGATTTATCTTTCTTCATTACATGTTTTATTGCTTTCCATAGTATATCTTGCTTCCTAGCATGTTTTATATCTTTCCTAGCATGTCTCTTTGCTTTTTACCATGTTTTACCTATTTGATGATTTTGGCCTAGCTTTCTTGGGCTAGGATATGTCTAAATTTTTTGTTTGTGCTTAGATCCATATGCCTAGGTGCTTTTTGCCATGTTTATGCATAGATCTACTTGTTTATGTGCTTTTTGCCATGCTTATGTTTAGATCTATATCTTTGTGTGCTCCATGCCACGTTCATGTGTCTAGATTTACATGTTGGTTGCTATGCCATGTGCTTCTAAAGTCTTTTTTTATTTTTATTTATTTATTTATTTTTATATCTCTTGTTATCTCTTTTTCCATGTTTTTTTGGCCCTTTAGGCAGGGTGTAGATCTAGATCCTGTGCTCTAGGCCTACATCCATACACCTAGGCCTATGTCAAAGGGTTTGGATCATTTCCTTTATGCATGTATATGCTTGCTTGCTTCTATGCTTTATCTTTATGTTTACCTGTTTAGATCTAGGCTTTGCCATGTTTTGTGCCCTTCGTGGGCTTGTGCTTGTCGGTCTTTAAGGCCACTTGCTTGTGTGGTTGCATCCGTCCCTCTTGTGGATTATTTGAGTGTTACCACTTGTGAGATACACCTCCATGGTGTCGGTTTGCTTGGTGCATACCCTTTCTCTGTTCCATGCAATGTTATGCTTGCCTTGCTTGCTTTCTTTGTGCCACTCGTTTGGATTTCTTTGCTCATTTGCATCTTTGCACGCTTGCCTACATGTTCATGCATGAGTCTGTGTGTCCTCCGTACTCTAATCTCATGGAGCTATGGACACCCAATCAGAACCTACATTTGTTTGCCCCCGTTTAGATCTCTCTCTTTGATACCTTGTCTTTTAGCATGCTTTCTTTTTGCTTGTTTCTTTCCTTGTGTGTTGGCTTGTTTCTTTTGTCATTGCATCTACCCGCATGGAGCATAAACACTTAAAGCAAGGGTGTGACCTCCTAGACGCAAGCAAAAGGGACAAGGATGCAAGCAAGAAGAAGCAAGCCCACAAAGGGCAATGTTTAGTAGATTAGGAGGCCTAGCCTCCCCGAGTGGTTATATATTTCTCTCTCTCTCTCTTAGCCTCTTCTCTAGAGCATTGTATTAGGGTTCCCCCTCTCCTTGTACCCTTTATCTTTCTTGCTCCTTGCTTGGGCCACGTTCCCTAGGTATGACAATGTCTATTTTACATTTCCTGTACCTTGCTGGACCATACCTTCGGAACGTTGGCAATGTCTGTTTTATCTCCCCACCTTGTGTGATAACATTGTGCATGTATGTATGTATGTATGTTTGTATGTACTTTGTAGTTATCATGCACTTTGTATGATGGACTCTTATGGCTACGTGAGCGACCCTCTCTAGCCATAAGTGCTCTTGACCTTGTGACATGAGTATGTGCTCAAGGCATTTGCTGTAGGTGCATATTCATGTCATACTGTGTGCATAGTTATCGTGGTGTGACCATCCCGATCCATGTCACCAAGTGACATCGATTTCCCCATGTATGCGACACGTATCAATGTGCTTAATACTTTGAGGGGCTCTATCTCATCCTAGTATGAGCATGTTGGCATGCACCATATACACAGGCATGAAACCCTGCTGGTGCACCATAGCGCACTAAATGCGAAACTCTGCCAGATTTCGTTGTGAAAATGGGGCATCCCCATTGCCGTATTCACACGTCGAAAGCTTGGTGAGAATAGCGTTTTGCGTGCTATCATGCACCTGAGGTGAAGCGTTGCTGGATTTCCATCACGAAAATAAGGCGAAATGCTAGCAAATTTTCACCGTGGAAATTTGGCAATGATTCCAAACACACTTGAGAAACATTCATCGAGACCACACCCCTTCCAAAACCAAACCTCAAAGCCCGATTCACTTAAAGCCCTGAAAGCTAATGCCAATAACTTGTTTTGAACTGCCAATGTCCCTAAATTAAGGTTTTACCAAAACAAAGGACTGTCTACGGACAGGCGTTGTGGGGTGCCTAACACCTTTCCCACACGTAACCGTACTTCTGAACTCAAGAATCAATATTTTTTGCCCATCCACATTAGATTAGGAAAAACGTCATTTTTCTTAACCTAGGATCGGTAATAAAATCAAATAGAGTTAGGTGACCAATCACACCTTAGAAAAAACCCAATGATTGGTGAAGACTTCATTTACCCTTGGAAATTTCCTTAAAATTGACTCATGTTCTAGTCAGACACCTGAGGTACAACCTTCCTCCACAGCACCAGAGCTCCCAAGCCTGCACGCTTCCAGGCATTGTGTGAGCGTCGTCGTGATGGGTGTTTGAACTGCCGCGAGGCATCCACAAAAGGGGCAAACAAGTATGTTATCAAACAAAAGGGGGTGTCTTAGGAGGACAATTGTAGGTTTGTATCGGGTGTCCATAGGTCCATGAGATTGGAGTATGGATGACACACGTGCCATTAAAAAAAATTCCTATAAGGGACCTGGGGTCTCGTGTATCAAAGACAGGTGTGAACCTGCACGAGATAGTAGAAATTAGGCTTGATGACACAAACAAGAAAGGACTCATGCATGAACATGTAGGCAAACATGCAAAGATGTAAAGAAGCAAAGAGAGCCAAACGAGTGGCACAAGACAAGCAAAACATCGCACGAAGTGGAGAAAGGGTATGCATCAAGCAAACCGACATCACGGGGATGTGTTCTCACAAGTGGTTACACCCAAAAAAGCCACAAACGGGATGGATGCAACAACATAAGCAAGTGGCCCTAAAGACCAACAAGCACAAACCCACAGAGGGCACAAGGCATGGCAAAGCCTAGATCTAGACAGACAAACATGGATATAAGGCATAGAAGCAAGCAAACATACATATACATATAGGAAATGATCCAAACCATTTGATGTAGGTCTAGGTGTATGGATGTCGGCCTAGACCACAAGATTTAGATCTACATCCAACCTAAGAGCCAAAGCACAAGAAAAAGGCATAAACAAGAGATATAAAGCTATAACAAGCACAAGACATCCACGCAAAGCATAAAGCATATGAACATGGCAAGAAGAACAAACAAATATACTAAAAGCTGTAAACTATTCAAGCATAGCACAAGATTAACTCATCAAAAGGTAGACACGAAGCCACAGGCATGAACATCACACAAGCTGCAGAACAATTATCTTAAATGAAGACAAGCAAAATGTATGGATTTAAAGATGATTGAAAGACCTTGGAAGTTGTTTGAATGCCTTCAAACAACTTCCAAAGGGTTCAGGAGCCTCTTTGTAGTATTAAAAAGATGGAGGGCTTTATTGCAATTTTAGAAAGATTTAGGTCCAAAACATAATTTTGGGAATTTTTGGGTCAAAATGCAATTTTGAGGAAAGCCGGGGTTAAAATATGAATATTGGAAAGTTTCGGGTCAAAAAGTGATTTTGAGGAAGTTTATGCAAATATGGGAAAAAAGTATTAGGATGCAAGTATGAGAAAAAGGATTAAAATGTGAATGTAGAAAATATGATGGCATTTTTATAATTAAAGGAAACATGTGGTGGACCATTTTATTTGAAAAGGTGGGTTGAACAGTTATATTAAAGTGACATGGGGTTTAATCCAAAGTGGGCTCGGGTTGAGTGTTGTGTGTAGGGATTGTGGCCTAAGGCTTAAAAGGAAATGGGAAGGGCTCAAATCTGATGAGCCTGTTAGAAATTGGGCTGGTTTTGACCCAACCCATAAACCATAGCTCATGGATAGTCCACATGGGTTATTTGATAAGTAAGTTTGAATTTAAACTAACTGATATTGATATGAGTTATCAATATCAGTAGTAGAGTAATTTAAACTTAACAGATATTGATATGAGTTATCAATATCAGTAGTGGAGTAATTTAAACTTAATAGATGAAATCTTTTAGGGATCACATATATAAGATAGTAAGTGAATCTCTACTAGTATTTAAAATACTCCTACATCAGTCAGATTAAAAAAGAAGAGATACAGTGAGTGAACATACGTATAGTTTTTGAGTGCTCTCTCAAAATAAGCCATATCTCTGGGACACCATCTACTATTTCCTAGAATTTAGAGCGTGAAAATTAGGAGAGACTCTTGTAGCCTCTTCTACGACTTGGAGGTGTTCCATAAAGGAGATCGTGAGGAGTTCATAAAACAAGCAAAGAACAAGATCTGACAATTTGGTGATCTATTCCACCAAAGGTATGTGTCTATATGACCTCTAGTAAAGTATATAACTATTCAACATTGGTATCCGAGCCATTTTATGCTTGTTTTCACTCTTGAATGATGCCATGATCTCTGATATATGTAATCCTATATGCATGCTAAAATTAAAAGTTTAAGTAATTTTTAATTTTTAAATCTATAATTTTTAGAAGCATGTTATGGCATGTAGAGAGAGAAATAAAAAGCTGTAATTTTTTTATTGTTTACATGTAATCTGAAATTTACAGGCTTATTTTGACCCATTAAATCTTGCTTAATGTCAAATATTTTTTCATGGTTTGAAAGTACATTCCATAAGCTTTAAAACGACAGTTTACATGTTTAATTTAAACTTTAAATGAGAAAGTTGTAGTCTTTTAAAGATTATTGTTGTATTTGATAAAATTTGAATAATTGATGTCTAAGGTTGAAGACGATGAACAATAAAAGGAAATACATTTTTTCACGAATGTAAAATTGTTTTGTAGTAGTGTACCGTGCGTGTACCACTACCCACTACACTTATTGTTTGAGTGGTTATCTATAAAACTAGTCGCTAACCCGTTCGATGCATGAGATAGTTAAATAAAATGATAATTAACCAACATCACATTAAAAAGAAAGGTAAAAGAATTAGTGAGAGACTGATTTGCCCACCGAGAATTTAAAAGAAAAAAAAGATTGAGAAAGAAAAAGAAAGTGTAATGTTACGTTAAAAGTGTAATGTTGGAAACTAAAGCAACAATAAAAATAATGGAGAAATATTTGCAAAGAGGATTACAACCTTTGTATGTTTACTTGGCTCAAGGCCAAAACTCAAATTCAATTTTGCAAAAAAAAACAAAAAAAAAAGACATACAACAGCCTCACTACACAAGTCCACTTTTTGCTCTAATTTATTTTGCAAATCATACACTATCAATAATTTCAATAAACACTATTGATAAATCTGCTGTTTATTGAAACAAACTTGATGTAAAGCTTGATGTAAAGCCAGACATTAGGCTTTCTAGGGGTTTAACAAATACATTTTTAGCATTTTGAAAAGATGATTGAGCAATAGCTTTTGAAACTTGAACATTTTTTTTATAAAGAATATGCACAAATTGTGAATGGTTTTCATGTACACAGCTAATTTCAAAAAGAAATAAAAATGTGTGAACAATCAAATTATTATTAAGTAATTGTTTGTATTTATCTCAAAAGTCATACCCTTGTATAAATACATTAACTATTTTATATATACATATATATTATAGCCTATTATATACTATATTGGATTATATATAACATTCTCTCTCAACAACACGGTAAAACTTTTCAAAAAAAGAAAAAAAAAAGAAAAAACATGGTAAAACTTTAAACTTGACAGCCACAATTTTTTTTTTTTTTTTTTTTTTTAATGAAATCAATAGACAGCCACATGTTTAGAAGTCAAGGAACTTAAATTGTTGAAGTAGAGCAGTAAGTTTATACAGCACACGGTTTCTCAAAAGTCAAAAGAAAGACAACAAAAGCAGTAAACCACTTAACAGTCTAAACAAAGCGCGAGAGAGATATATACCGATGGTGTTGGCTTGGACTGGAGCTGGAGTTGAGAGGACGACCATAGACATGCGGTGAGCAACTGACAGTGCGAGTGCACAGCACAGACATAGTAATGTAGTTTAATTTGTTTGTTTGTTTTTTTATTTTTTAAATAATGATCTAGGATGATTTAGAATGTGGGGGAATGTGCAAAATAACGGTGGAAATGAGTTGTATATAGTTAGTTAGACAACGTTTGAAACAATAAAGGAAAGTAGCATCTCGAGTTTTAGAAACTCGAGATTCATATTAAAACTCGAGTCCCAAAAACTCGCTTTGCGAGTGTTTGGGGACTGAAAATGCCACATAAATCTCAAGTCTTTAAGACTCGAGTTCCATGCAAAAAAAATTTCCCTTATGGTGGCGTTTTTAAACCTTACAGTGATGTTTTAAAGCCCTATAACAGCGTTTTCCTGGAAATTTTTTTTTTATAAGTGATCACCCCATAATAGGTTTAGAGAGCCCTATAGTGGCGTTTTTAAACCCTATAGTGACGTTTTAAAGCCCTATAGCGGCGTTTTTCTGCAATTTATGGAACTCGAGTATTTAAAACTCGATTTTCATGTGGATTTTTTTCCAAATCAGACCCATCCTCTTACAAATCGAGACTTAAAAACTCGAGTTTTATCTTGGAACTCGAGTTTTAGACACTCGAGATGCTAGTTTTCAGTATCGTTTTGAAACGTGACAACTAACTAAATTTTTTGATATTTATTGTTATTTGGAAAGGGAGTTCTTTAGAATGTATTATCTGGGGTTTTGTGTGTGTTAGTATTTAGAGGGCCACGGATTGAAGGATTTACCAAATATATTGGGGTTTTTCTAAAACTATCGGGTTGAAGTTAAACAGAGAGAGTGGAAAAGATACAAACTTGATGGCTATGGTGGCTGACAATAACGGCAATGGACAACGGTGGCTATGTCATGGATGGGAAAAAAAAAAAGAAAATTGGGGAGGGTGTTTGGGGTTTTCAATATTTTTCCGGAAGAGATCTATTTTTGTGTTTGACAAAAAACTTATAGGCTATAGTCGGGTTTGTCAAAGGTTTCATGTAGTATTTACTCTTTAGTTTAAAAATTAAAATTTTTTATAAATTAAAAAGACGATTGTGAAAAATTGTGAAAATTTTAGAGGTTTTGGTTATATATATTAAAAAAATGATAAAAATAGTAATAAAATAAAAGAGCCCCACGTTGATGTTAGTGTATTAGTTACACTTGAACACAACTAATTATCCTTGATTCTTAACAAGGATATTGTGCAAGGCCACGTTGGTGTATAAGTACACACAAATTGTTGTTGTTTTCTTCAACAAGGAAACTGTGCAAGTAATAAGCCACACGCAAATGGCTGTGTGGGTTTGTAATATTATTTACAAATGCTGTGTGGATTTGTAACATAGTTTACAAAGGAATTAAGTTATAACAATATAGAAAATTATATCAAAATCAAATGTTATAACATGCACAGTGGATTTTCTTATTATTTATTTTAATTTATAATAAAACACTATATATTCTTAATTTTGTTTATACCACATTTTTTCTAATGTGACATATATGTAATTGTAGTGGCATTTTTTTTAACTGTGATGTTAAAATAGAATTGTGATAATATGAGAAAATTGTGAAATTAGTTTTCTAATTTATATATAATTATGCATGGTTTTAATCTTTGAATTAATTTATGATGTCTTTTTAACATATTGTGATATGATTGAATTGATATTATATGAATGCATTATGTGATGAATATGTGTCCAAAGGGTTTATGAGACTCTTTGGCTCATCTCTATAGTTAGAGATTGTATTGGTAATTTATGCAACATGTATATTTTATTTATTGTTATTGTGGATGGATAAGACAATTTTTGAAATTATTTGGTAATGTGGCATCCCCAATTTTTTTTAAATTACAAATAGAATCTTTGTAGTAGGGTACTTGAATATGAAATTTTTTTGGGCCATTGTTTTTGGCAATGTAATTTAAGGCTATGTAATTTAATTTTGGAAGCCATGTAAGGGAATGTGTTTCATGGTTACCTATAATTTTCAAATTTTGTCTTAGCATGTTGTATGAAATTACCAATAGGGCTTACAGTGGAGCCCATGCATAATGTGTTGTGCACAAAGATGTATGGACACATGTTATATGTATGATTTAATATGTGGATGGTGTGATGTTTTATTCTTCACAAAATTTTATTTAAAATCAATTAGATGTGCTATTCCAATTTACATAGTGAGAGATGATTATAAGCTTAGCGAAATTTTCGATCTCACTATGTAGAAAGGAATATCATGGTCTAGTTGGTTTTTTGGAAATAAAATTTAAAAATGTATGTGCTAATGTCAACTTGTGTAATGAATGTAGTGAACAAGGCCACTAAGAATGTAGTTGCTGATCTAACTAAGGGAGAGAAACTAGATAGAAACAACTATGATATGTGGCATAAAAAAATTCAATATCTGCTTAATGAACAAGAGGTCCTTGAAACCCTAACCAATGTGATGATGCGACCTGAAAATGGGAATATTGCCCAACATCGCCGTGACTTAGAGGGCTATAAGTATTGGGTTAAGAAAGATCATTGTGCACACTTCACTATACTGAGTAGCATGCATAATGATCTTATTGGGGAGTTTGAGGACTACCCAAATGCCCAAGAGATGTGGAACCAGCTTAAGATTGCCTATGGAGGGACTTTAGCAACTAGGTTGCGAGCTCTTACTTTGAAGTTTTAGCAATATGTTATGGATTCAAAGCATAGCATGGCTGAACATCTAAGGACAATGTCTGCATTGATCCGTGACCTAAAGGCTGCTGGCAATAATCTCTCTGATGAACAACAGGTCACAGTGGTGATACGTTCACTGCCTGAACCTACTTGGGGCCAAATGAAGCTTGTTTTGTTACATAGTGAGAATATCAAGGCTTTTGCTGATATTTCTTGTCATCTCGAGCTTGAGGTAGAGTGCATGGGGGCACACCAAAACACCCTCATTGTCACCCAATCTGGGCAGCGGAAGGCATTCAGGTCTAAATGCAATGGACAAGGGAGGAATGGCAAAGGAGCTAGTAACCTTAGGCCTAAAGAAGGCAAGATAGCAAAGCGCCAAAAGGGCAAGCATGCTAAGAAGGACAAGGCAAAGATCAAGCGCTACAACTGTGGTAAGAAGGGTTACTTTGCTCGTGAGTGCACTGAGCTGAAGAAGGTATCCATTCTTAACAACTCTGCTATTACTTATGTTTGTACACTTGTTTTTGTTGCTCATACTATTCCTGGGTGGATTGTAGATTCAGGAGCAGCCAAACATATAGCCAAAGATAGAGTTGGGTGTGTGGATTACAAAAAGATACCAACAGGCATATAGTACGTTATTTTGGGTAACGGAGCTCAAGAAGAAGTCATAGGAGTTGGAACCTACCAGCTTAAATTGCGTCTAGGACGTACGTTACTTCTTAATGATGTGCTTCATGCACCTAGTGTCCAATGTAATCTATTTTCAGTACTTACTATGCTTAGACTTGGATTTAGTTTCTGTTTTGATGGTCCTCAGTTGGATTTTTATTTAAATAAAACCTTGTATGGACATGGTTATTTATCTAATGATTTCTTTATGTTGGATTTAGATAATTCCTCTTTTTCTTTTATTGCTCACAATGATGATGTTTCTGATTCTGTAATATGGCATGCTAGACTTGGACACATAGGAAAAGATAGATTGGCCAGACTAGCTAGAGAAGGCCTATTGGGGTCTATCAGTAATGTAAGCCTACCTATGTGTGAACCTTGTCTAGCTGGAAAGGCCTGTAGGAAGCCTTTTGGTAAGGCTCTAAGGGCAACTCATCCTTTGGAATTAGTCCATTCGGACATATGTGGACCTATGAATGTTAAGGCACGCCATGGTGCCTCTTATTTTCTCACATTTATATATGACTATTCACGTTTCAGTTATGTCTATTTGATCTCCTATTGCTTTGAAGCATTAGATTGCTTTAAGCGCTTTGTGGCAGAGGTTGAGAATCAGAAAGAAAGGAACCTTAAGGTTTTTTGAACTGATAGGGGTTGCGAATATTTGTCTAAATAGTTTCAGGAACTGTGTGAGGAAAAAGGGATACGCAGGCAATTGACGATTCCTAGTACTACACAACAAAATGGTGTTGCAGATAGAAGGAATCGTACTCTATTAGAGATGGTTAGATCGATGATGGCGCAAGCTAACCTTCCAATTTCGTTTTTGGAGGATGCATTGTTGACTGCTGCCTACATCCTTAACCGTGTGCCTTCTAAGTCAATTCCCACAACACCATAAGAGTTATGGATTGGTGCAAAACCCAATTTGGAGAACTTGCGGCCTTGGGGTTGTGGAGGTTTTGTTCACAGTACTTCCCATAAGTATGAGAAATTGGGCCCTAGAGCAAGTAAGAAAATCTTTATAAGATATTTAGAAAGCTCAAAAGGGTATGTAATGTATGGTGAACATTCTAATGGTGGAATGACTGAGATAGAGTCTCGTGATGTCAACTTCATTGAAGATGATTTTCCAAGCATTAGTGAAGCAAAACAAGATCTTCAGCTTAATGAGTTGCAAGAACTTGAAGGTGTCATACCATTTTTGGGCGAGGGTGGAGAATCACAACTTCATCCTGAAATCGCCAAAGATAGTGGGAGTGATTTGGCTCCTAGTGGGAGCAAACCGCTAGATAGTGACACACAAGGATCCAAGGTACGTAGAAGTGAACGTGGAACTATTCCCCGTCGTCATTTTGAGATTAAGGGGGAATCTTTTATATGTGATTCGCTGGACCTTGATGAGCTTGCTTCCTATGAGGAAGCATTAGCTTCACATGCTTCACATGAATGGATAGTTGCTATGAGGGATGAGATGAATTCTATGGCAAAGAATCAAGTTTGGGAGTTGGTTGACCTTTTGCCTGGGCGCAAGACCATTGGAAACAAGTGGGTTTTAAAAAATAAAGCGCAAGGCAGATGGATCAATTGACAAATATAAGGCTTGTCTTGTGGCAAAAGGCTATACCCAAAGAGAAGGGATAGACTATGAAGAGACTTTCTCCCCAGTAGTGAGATTTGTCTCTATTTGCCTTATTCTAGCTATTGTTGCACATTTGGATTTGGAACTCTTCCAAATGGATGTAAAGACTACATTTCTCAATGGAGAACTAGACGTAGAGATCTATATGGATTAACCTATTGGCTTTGAGGTCAAGGAACAAGGGCGCAAAGTGTGCCGCCTTAAGCGTTCCATTTATGGCTTAAAGCAAGCATCTAGACAATGGTATTTCAAATTTCATAAGGCTATTATTTTGATTGGTTTCAAAATGATGGAAGAAGACCATTATATGTATGTCAAATGACCAAGAAAGAGTTTACTTATCCCGTCTTTGTATGTGGACGACATTTTGTTGGCTGGAAATGATATGGAGATGATTGTCACCACCAAAAGGTGGTTGTCCTCTATTTTTGAAATGAAGGACATGGGAGAGGCTAATTATGTGCTTGGAGTTAAGATCTTCAGGGATCGCTTAAAGAAGCTTCTTGGTTTGTCTCAAGAAACTTACATAAAGATGATCTTGGAGCGATTCCGTATGCATAATTCCAAACTTACATAAAGATGATCTTGAAGATTGCCCTAAATCAGAAAAGGAAAAGAGAGAAATGGTAAGAGTTCCCTATGCAAGTGTAGTTGGAAGTCTGATGTATACTATATTGTGTACTCGACCAAACATCTGTTTTGCAGTTGGTATGGTTAGTCGTTATCAAAGTAATCTAGGACTTGTTCATTGGCAAGCAGTTAAGAGGATTTTTCGATACCTTCGTGGGACATCGGATCTTATTCTTTGCTACCAGGGTGGAGATTTGAGATTGAGAGGTTATTCTGATGCTGACTGGGCTAGTGATAGAGATGAGCGCAAGTCCACTATAGGTTACATTGCTTTATCCATAATGGAGTCTGAGTATGTTGCTTGTTCAGCAGCAGCACAAGAAACTGTTTGGTTAAAGAGATTTTTCCAAAGCCTAAGGGTGACATCTCTTGCAGATGAAACTGTAAAGATGTATTGTGATAGTATGGCAGCCTTGGCTCATGCTAAAGATCCTAAGTATCATAGCAAAAGAAAACACATACAAACTTGTTATAACTACATTAGTCTTACTATTACACAAGGAGAGGTGATCCTCCAACATATCTCCACTAGCACGATGGTGGTTGATCCACTTACTAAAGCCGTTGCTAGAGATGCCTTCCAGGCTCATGTTAGGAGTTTGGGACTTTGTAGGATTTGATATGTTTTTGGATACCTTATGTTTATTCATACTTTATGCAATAATGATGTTATTCATTTTGATTCATCTTGTGATGTAATTGATATTGCATACTGAGCACACATTATTTGAGAATATGTCACCAGGCTTAGATCGATCTACTCACATAGACGATCACCCTAGCACTTGAGTAGCGAGTAGAATGAGACATAGTGATCACTTTGTTTTTCTGTAAATCAAGTAAGTGATCATCTTAACGCTTAGGGAGGCATGCAAGATAATATAATGAATGTTGCCTTAGCTAGGCTAAGATGAGACTTATGGGAGTCGCACTTGAAGTGTATCCACAACTTCATGGAGCCTGAATAAAGCCAAATGTGAGATTTTGGACAGGAACTTGATGTGTAACTGTGCTGAGAAACTCAGGTTGGTTGCTTTTGTGGCAATTGGACTAAGATTTGTATGGTGTTTGAGTGTGACAAGCCCAGTTGAGTGAGAGCTCCACCGTAGCATACAAATTATACTGTATGTGCTATAACTAACCAATTAAGGGAGTGATTGGATAGATCCCTACTCCGTCACTATGTGAGCCCTAGTCGACCATTAAATGGTCCATTTTGTGCCTTTTTTTTCGACCTAGAACTATGTCATGAAATAAATGTTTGATGTCGCTACTTTAGCATGTCATCTCAGGGCCATGATATATATGGTCTTGCGGAGCATGTCTAGGAAAGCGGTCAAGTGTGAATGAATTGACATGAGTGTCTAGGGAAGATTATTTAGAACACACCATTTATTTTATGGCTCATAGACCGGGCGATTATGAGGAATATGTTTTTCAACATAATCATGAGCATATTATATGGTATAGGATCAAGTGTTGCTTTGATTTTTGAACTCATGAGGGATTAAAGAAACTTGATCGGGTGTGATCAAATAATCTGGGGCATAGATGAGATATTATGAGTGATGTACTATGTTAGTTTGGATGGTGACTTAATATACTACTCATACCCTACACCTTCTCGTCAAGTCGCACACTCCATTTTTCTGTATAAAGAGAGGATTGGACAAGAGATTGAGAGGAGTTAGTTCTAACTGTAGTACCCAATATGGACGAGTGGGAGATGTTAGAAATTGGTCTGGTTTTGACCCAACCCATAAACCATAGCCCATGGATCGTCCATATGGGTTATCTGATAAGTACGTTTAAATTTAAACTAACTAATATTGGTGTGAGTTATCAATATCAGTAGTGGAGTAATTTAAACTTAACAGATGAGATCTTTTAGGGATCACATATATCTGATAGTAAGTGAATCTCTACTAATATTTAAAATACTCCTACATCAGTCAGATTAAAAAAGAAGAGATACAGTGAGTGAACATTGTTAGGATTAGTGCCCTTAAATCCTATTGTATGATGCTATGTATGATATTATGTATGACATTATGTATGAATTAATATTGTGTTTAATAAAGTTGTTTTATTATTATTTAAAATAATGGTAACATGAATATTCGGACATTATCATATAGTCCATGAGATGCATAGTATGTGATTTAGTCACAGAAGATATAAGTCACAAGTTCTTTGTAAACTCAGAATTGTAGTTCGTAGTTGGTGATGAAATTGGGCATTTCATCTGCAAAGACTATAACATATTAACTAAGATGATTTGTCTTGATTATGGAAGTGGAGACTTCTAGTTGATATAGTTGATATATTGATATGTTTTAAGAGTTAAGACATATTGAACTGGACCGCTGTGAGATTTATTATTCTCCTAATGACTGTCAATTGAATAATAAATCTCACGACTTCTATTTACATGAACTCTTAATCCTGAGAGAATAATGGACCTGATCATGAATGTAGGTTGCTTTGATATATTAGGAGTGAGATCTAAAGTAATGGTCAAAATCTCAGTATGTTGGGCAGCCACATTTAGTGTTGATGAAACATATATTCTCAAGATGGAATTCATAGTCTCTTAGCGGAGATACAAAATATTCCCTTGAGATAAGTTTAATGGGTTTGTTAATCAGAGAGTTAGGCTTAACCACTTTAGTAAGACTAAAGTATATATTCATGGAATTGGATTTCATAAATATATGATGAATAACATAAATGATTAAACCGGGTACTCAAGGATTAAGATGTAGTAATCTACAAAGTGGCAGTCTACATTAATGACTTTGTATTACTACGAATATTTTATAAAAGGGTTGCATGCACAATAAAGTCTTGGGATATAATTTATTAATAAGGCCTAGAGTGCAATTATATTTATATAGTAATATTAAATATAATTAATGGTAACTTTGGACTTGTCAAGAGTTAACAGAAAAGCTCAAGGCCTATTGGAGCTAGTGTCTTATCTGTTCCTTTTTGGTCCCACTCCAAGCCACTTACTAAAACCCAATTGAAAAGGCCCAAACGGCTAGCCCAATTAGATAATCAGTTATAAGGGGAGAAACATACAGAATTTTGGTTACACTACAAGTTACATGGAATGGTTTGTATGTGAGTGTTAGACACTCTTGAATTCTCCCTTGAACAAATTCATATAAACTGATTGAGAGACCGCATATCTTGGGCACAAGTGGAATTAGAGTGAAGATTAAAAGTATTCCCAAGTACTCTTCATCTTTGGTTTTGAATTTCACTGCATCAAGGTACACTCTTTTGTTTATAAAATCTGAAATTTACATAGTACATGTTATCAATTGCGAATGAGGTAGATCTGTTAATTTTCTGCTGCATACATGCATATTTACCATCACATGGTATCAGAGCGGTCTTCAATTTCGAATCTGTATAACATGTTTTGTGAGTTTTGGAATTAGAGATTATAGTTTCATGTTGTTAGAAGATTATGCATTTAATTTTCTGCATGGTTGTTGAAACTATGTTTTGGTAAAAACTGATATTGATGTTGTTTAAATTTGAATTTAAGTATGTTAAATTGAACTTTAAGGCTATAGCATCAATGGAATTCAGTTTTGATATCATTCTCTGTCTATCATGTTCATATGATGGTTGTTTGTTCAAAGAAAATAGTAGAAAACTGCCTTAGAAAATTTCTGGAAATTCGAGTTTCACGAGTTTCGATCGATAGAAAATCACTTTCGATCGATCAAGTGAAACAGTGACCAGTCTTTTTTAATTGATTGATATTCGATTGCTAGTCGATTGACCGAATTTGCTTTTTGATCGATCGAGAGGCGATCGAGTATCGATCGAACAAGGCAGATGGTTAAGTTCGAATTTTTTAATTTTTTCGACCGATCGAGGGGCACATTCGATCGATCGAAAGAAGGAAATTCAGAATTTTTTCTAAGTGTTTTCACATGTATAAAGAGCAAGGCTATGTGTAATTAGATTATGCATATTTTAAATTTAAAAACCTTTATTTTAAAACATCTAGTGGGAGAGAGATACAAGAGTTGGATCTCACGACCTCCATTATCGGTTCATAGTAATGTGGGTAAGCACGTCGTCTTGGCATATATGCCTCGTGATCCCAAAGGAGGGTGTTTACTTCATAGTACTACAAGATTGAACTTACCCGTTTAAAGTAGTGTGGACAAGCACCTCGTCTTAGCGTATATGCCTCGCGATCCCAAAGGAGGGTGTTTTGTTCCATGGTACTACAAGTTTAAACACTATAAAGGGAGATGAAATGTGGCTACACATGATTCTAGATAATGGTATACACTATACTAAGTGTAATGTTAACCTCCCAAAGGAGCTATGTCATTATTACTTAGAGGCTAAAGTTAATACGACATATTATTAGTGTTTATTATATTCATGTTTATTATTTTCAGATTTGAACATGGCATCATTTAGCCCACTTGTAACCATTCTTAATCAAAACAAACTGACTGGATCCAACTATGTTGACTGGAAAAGAAATTTGGACATAGTTCTCACTGCTGAAGAGCACAAATATGTGCTTACTAAACCATGTCTTAGCTTTCCTTCATTAGATGCTCCTACTGAGGAAAAACAATGATATGATCGTTGGTAGAAATCTAATGAGATGGCCAAGTGCTACATCCTAGCATCTATCTCAAATGTTCTACAGCATCAAATGCAGGATGTAGAACTAGTTTCAGACATTATGTTAAGTCTGAAGGAGATGTTTGGTGAGCAAGGCCGTTCTGCAAGGCAAGAGACCATGAGACAAATTTATAATACCAAAATGGCTGAAGGTAGTTCAGTAAGGGAGCATAGTCTTACAATGATCTTTAATCTGAATACATTGGAAGTTTTAGGTGCCGATATTGATGGAGAATCCCAAGTGGATATGATACTTCAGTCACTACCAGAATCATTCAAGGAATTCAAACTCAACTATAATATGAACAAAAAGATTTATACATTGTCTGAATTAATGAATGAGTTGGTAGCGGCAGAAGGCATCCTTGGTACTTCTAATGTTGAAGCCAATATTGGTGAAGCTTCTACTTCTCAACCTAAGTCGAAAGGCAAGGGTAAGAAGAAGAAGGACTTTACCAAGCAAGAGGGTAAACAAATTGCCTTAGGGGTTTCCGACAAAGGAAAGAAGTTCAAAGGAAAATGTTTCCATTGTGGTGAGAAAGGACACTAGAAAAGGAATTGTCCAAAGTTCAAGGCTGCTAATAATAAAGGTATGAATAATTCATTCCTCCTTGAAATATGTTTAGTACAAAATCCCACAGATTCCTGGTGTGTGGATTCAGGCTGTACTAATCATATCTGCAATTCTTTGCAGGGGTTCCAGGAGACCAGAAAGCTTCATGAAGGGGAATTGTTTCTTACTTTGGCTGATGGGAGTAGGATTCCGGTTGTAGCTGTTGGTGTATTTAATTTATGTTTTGAATCTAGGGTTTTAATATTGGAAGACTGTCTGTATGTACCTAATGTTCGTAGGAATTTAATTTCTGCAACTTATTTAGGTAAACATGGATATTATGTTATCCTGAAAGACAATGTTGTAATAAAGAAGGGTAAAGTATTTATCTGTTCTGGTAATATTGTTGATGGTCTTTATATTTTAACTCCTGAAAGCATGAATTATATAATATTGTTGATGGTCTTTATATTTTAACTCCTAATATTGTTGATGGTCTTACTAACTTCCTACATCAAATGGTAATTCTAAGCATGTGCCAAGATTAATTTCTATCCCAAATGCAGCTCACCAGAGCAATCTTGCAAAATCTAGTTGTAGACACTCGATTTTGCACCCATAATTTAGTTTTGGAAGATGACTAAATAACCATTTCAAATACACAAAAATCATAGTTGCATTGCATGCATTAAATCATTCATTTCATATCATAAAAATGATCTTGAGATTCTAACGATCGCGACGGTATGCCCAATTCCCAAATCGGACCGTCGGATTGAAAGATATCACAAGATCAAATGTTCACGGTCTGCATGCATTGTATGGGGGTGAAGCCGATTATGTGTGATTAATTGAAATTAATTTTTATTGGTTAAACAAATACAATTAATTAAATAATTGTGTGATTGGTTGTCGGTTTTTGCCAGAAATGAGCTTGGTTGCATAGGAATAAAATGGATAATCAGATAACAAGGGAATTGTTGATAATTGAGTCTTTTTAGAATATCTATTTGTCAGATAATTATTGTTTTAAAGACCTGATTATCAAAATACAAGGGATTAATTTTAGAATACAAGTTAAAAATACGTCCAGGTGCAATTTTCGAATCAGAAAATCCCTACAAAATTGTCCAGATTGAACCAAGATTGGGAATTGGGCTTGGCACTTGAGAGGGCCAATCAGCACTCTAGGAGTGCCGATCGGCACATGGCAAGTGTTGATCGGCACATGGCAAGTGTTGATCGGCACTTCCCAAGTGCCTATTGGCACAGCTTCAAGGCCTAGCCCAGAAATGTTCTGATCAAGATAAAGCCCATCCTTTTAGAATTTTAAGGGATAAGAACGCAACCTAATTTGTATCTAATCCAATCCAACTTATTTTTTAAGCATCAAACCTTTATAAATAGGGGATTAAAATCAGGAATCAAGACCCCTTTTTTGGAAGCTTTGCTTTAGGAATTTCTTTTCTGTTAAGTGGCTCTTATTCTAGATCTTTTTTTTAAAAAATTTATCTTTGATTTCTGAAGAACTCTTTCCTTATGGAACACGTTCATGTAGGTAAGTTTCTATCTTTTTTTTTTTTTTTTTTTTTTTTTTTTTTTTTTTCACATGTTCATATAATTGATTCAATTCTTCATGCTCTTAACATGTCCTTGCTTTTGTTTGCCTTGATTCCCTTTTGGTTATGTGATGTATGTTTTAGAATATGTATTTATGTGATGATGTAGTGCATGCCATTAAATATTAGGTATGTTGCTTTATGTTAAACAAAAATTAAATCTGAAATATTTCTCCAAAATCTCATTGGTTTCCTTAAACAAAAATCAGATCGGAAATATTTTTGCCAAAATCTCATTGTTTTCCTTAAACAAAAATCAGATCTGAAATATTTTTCCAAAACCTCATTGTTTTTCTTAAAAGAAAAATCAGATATGAATTTTATGTTTAAAAAATTCATTCTTTTCACTTTAAAAAAATCATATCTGAAATTTCTTTTAAAACCCATTATGTTTTTTAATTAAACAATCAAATTTGGATTTTCCTTTTGGAGATCCATTATATTATTTAATTAAGGAATTAGATTTGGGAACTTTTCAAAAATCCATTCCCTGTTATTTAAAAAAAAATCAGATCTGAATTTTTATCACAAAATTCATTTTGCCAATTTCAAGCTTCTCATAAAAAATCTATATTTTCACAAATAAAATTCAGATTTCTCTTTGCATAAATGCAATAGATCTAGTATTTTGCATATTACCCAATTTTAGATCTAGGAATATTGACACAACAATCTGCATGTCATTTTTATGGGTATTTAAAAGGTCATTTAAAGTCTAGAAGACCAGACTCTATTGGGCAGGATGAGTGCCTAATACCTTTCCGTCCTGTAACCTAGCCCCCGAACCTTAGAATTTTAGATTGGTAGATTTAGTGTCTTATATTTGTTTTGGTTAGAATGTAACTAAGAAACAAAGCTTTGTATTTTTCTTTTTATTAGATTGTACCTAGGAATCAAAGCATTGTAAAGTTCTTTCTACCAAGATGTAAATTGTTTCCAATCAATGAAAATGCATACTATTCAAGATATATTGTAAATTGTAAAGTTTTCTTATTTTACTTATAAAACAAGTGGCAACTCCATAGAATCCTGAAAAGGGAAGGTGCCGATGCCTAACCCTTTTTCTGAGAGCACCCAAGTTTTTCAAATGCCGGTCTCTCATAGTGGCGACTCCGCTGGGGATGTCAAGGGCAAAGCTTCACTTTAGGCTTTAAATGACCAATTAAATACCCTTGTTTTTTTATGATGTTTTTGTTTGTTTGGTTGCCTATGTTTGTGTATTGTTTGTATAATATTTTATTTGAAATTGCCAAGTTGGTTGTTAAAAGATTTCCCTAACTGTCATAGTGTGTGCCATCAAACAACAAATATGCATGTGCCCATCTCAACATATGGTGGTAGTAGCCACGGATTACCGGTCTTCATTAGATTCGGGTACCCAGTGGTGAACTCACCAACTCATAGCCCAAAGTAACTGGATCATTTCTGTTGACTAAAAAGGATAGACCATGCCGTTCGAACCAACGTAATGTTCATTACATTACAAGTTGGGAGGAGTAACGTCCTAGCTATGGGAAATAATACAACAACAAACCCACCCTTCAATGTAATGACTTAGAACCTATCCTTAGGCCAGTTCGTTAAAATTGCATTGCATTATGTGTGTGTTTGTTTGGTTGATAGATTGATGTAGATGGGAACCTACTTTGTTTGACCCAACCAAGCCTTTTCTTGGGGAGAATTTGGTCAAGATCAAAGGGAAGACTCCAAAGAGAATCCAAGAACAATAGCCAAGCTAGCAGTTCTAGTTCCTAGCCTATCACAGTACTGAAGCCCTTGAGTATAGAAGGCACCCCACAATTACAACATCTCAACCCCATGTTCAACTTGTAAGACAGCCTAAGCCATAAGAAATCTGAAGACTTTGTCACCATGGTAGAGAGAAAAGAGCACCAAAACACTGAAAAGAGCACTCAAGAGCTACTAAACATTATGGTGGCGAGCGAAATTCAGTTGAGGGAAGACATGAACCTTATGGTATAGCAGTTTCAGAACCTGAAAGGTAGCCAAGAGAAAAACAAGACCAATCAGAATCCCCCTATCTCGGAGATTGAGAAGAAGATTAATGAGAAGATAAGTAAGATGGAGGAGATGATTAAAAGGGCCCACAAGATGGAAGATCTCATGGATTATCAATTGCTCTCTCTTTTCCCAGACATAAGATTACCCCTAAAGTTCAAGATGCCAGTCTTGGATAAGTTTGATGGACTGGCTGCCCTAAATCTCACCTAAAGATGTACATGAGGGCTATGCAGCCTCCGGGAGCTACTGAAGAAATGTTGGCACAAATGTTCCAAAACACCTTGAGTGGAGGTGCTCTCAGGTGGTTCCTCAACATGGAGGACAATAGAGCTAGAAACTGGGAAGACATTTGTGTAGAGTTCCACAACCAGTACAAGTACAATATAGAAGTGGACGTGACAAGGAGAGACTTGGAGACCACTAAACAAGAGCTGAAGGAGTCATTTTCCACCTTCATTACCAAGTGGAGGTCCAAAGCCACACAGATGATGAATAGGCCGAATGAAGAAAAGCAATTAACTATGATTGTAAAAAACTTGTTACTTATATACCATAAATATTTGTTTACTCTGTACTTTCTAAATTTTAAAGCTTTAATTGCTACTAGTACTCAGATTGAGGATGCAATAAATAATGGGACCATAAAGAATGAGGATGAACCTAAGTATAAAAAGAATTTTGGGCCTTCTAGCTCTAAAACTGCAGAAATGTCTAATAAATATAAAACTGATCCTTACCAACTTATTGCCCCAGTGTAAATATCACAAGGGCTGCCTCCAGGGCCTAGGAGGGAATTTCATGATCTGTATATGCCAATGAGTCAAGTATTTGAAAAACTGAAAGTAAAAGGGTTACTAAAACCCTTAGACCCAAAACCAATCCCAAAACTATTACCTACAAAGTTTGATGTGAGTAAAAGGTGTGCCTACCATCAAGGCCCAGGCCACGACACTAACAGGTGTTATAACCTTCGCTATGCAATTCAAAATTTAATAGACGTCAAGGTGATTGCACCAACTATAAGGCCTGATATCTACAACAACCCCTTGCCCAACCATAATTTTGGGAGAGGACTAGGGATCAATTGTTTGATTTCTGAGAAGGAAGGAGAAGAGGACCCCTCTGAGTTGATCTATAACCTACCCGAATGCTTTATGATGACTTGGGAAGAGCTAATGGGCATGACGTTCGCAATAGGATATGATATATGGAGTGAGGATACTATAGAAATCCCAAATTACTCAACATCCACATATGGGGGGAGACACTTCAAACCCTAATCAGATAACCCAACATCCACATATGGGGGGAGACACTTTAAACCCCAACCAGATAACCTTACATCCACATATGGGGGAGACATTTTAAACCCCAAGACATTGAATCAAATAACACATAAAAAATTGCCTACATCACAAGGGAGGGAGACACTTCAAACCCCTATATCTGGAGACGGACAACCTGATAAAGACCTTGAACAAGGCAACCTAACAAACACCCAATAAAGAGGATGAGGTCCTCAAGCAGTTGCAGAAGATGCAAGCCAACATATTCTTACGGGGTTTGCTCATGGCTTCACATAAGCACCGCCAAAATCTGGTAGACCTTCTCAATCAAATCCAAGTCCTTACAACCATTACTTCTCAAGAATTGAATGCTATGATTGGGTCTATAAGTAGGGAGTTGACTATTTCCTACTCCGACAAAGATTTGACTAAGAAGGGGAAGCGTCATAATGACCCATTGCACATTACTATAGATGCCAAAGGCAAGAGGATACCAAAGGTCTTAATTGATGATGGAAGTGCTTTGAATGTGTGTCCTTGAAAAACCGCAAGTTGCCTAGGCTTGAGTATTGAAGATTTTGTGTCGTCTGATCAGCATGTGAGGGAATATGACAACAGTAGAAGGGAGGTTTTAGGGACTGTGACACTGGAGCTCACCAAAGGGCCAATGATAAAAAAAAAAGTGGAATTTCAAGTATTGAACATAGCTTCATGCTTCAACATGCACTTTGGGCGACCATGAATCCACGACACAGAGGCTGTGCCTTCATCCCTGTACTAAAAGGTTTGGTTTCCACATTAAGGAGTTATAGTTACCATATATGGTGACACTTTAATTGGATCAAAGCCCATTTTTGGTATCGATTTTGAGAAGGAGCCAATAACCCTAGATGGCTTTAAGATTGAGAAGCCTGGTTTTAAAAGAAGGGAAGAAGAGGTTAAAAAGATCCCTATGGACTTCGATCCTTACAGCAATAACAATGTGGTAGAAATGATGAGGAAGATGAGTTATTTTCCAAGGATGAACCTAGGGAAGATTGTGAAAGAGGCAATTATTCGAGTTTCGACAATTCCAACGGTCACACCACCTTTCGAGTTAGGTTATAAACCTATGGATGATGACTTATTAGAGATGGAAGTGAGGAGGATGGCCCATGGAAAGGCTAAAGCAAAGGGACTTCCTAATCTCCCAGAACCTTTGAAGCCTTACACTCTTACACTGAATGGAAATTTTGTCAAACCTGGAGATAGTCAGTGCTATTGGGGATTTCTTGAACTGAGATACGATCCTGAGTGGAAATCAATGGTGCTTGGATTTGAATTATTCTTTGATTGTGACAATAAGCTTCTAGAACTGAAGGAGGAAAATACAAATTGGGTCTCGATTGATTGGGCAGATTACATGGATCCTGATGCAATGACTACATTGTTGGGAGATGCTATCTTCAACATAGAAGAGAAAGAATACTAGAAGGCTTGCCAACATGCATTGAAGAACCCATATGAAGTAAGGACGGATGATGAAAGTGATGAAGGGGGAGAAGCCCCTAGTGATGACGACAAAGGTAGCGACATCGAAGATAACAATAGTGGCGATAGCAACAGTGATGACAATGGAGATACTGACGGTGGAGACAATAGCAGTGACGATAATAATGGTGAAAGAAGTAATAGTGAAGACTATGATAGCCAAGATAGTGGCAATGATAGGGGTGACCCCCTAGTGATAGAGAGGATGAAGATGCGGGAGCCTTCCACGAAGACAATTTTGATGACGATGTGGACTACTGTGATGGAGACATAGAGGATGATGCAAAAGCTGGGGACGGAGATATAGAGGATGATGTAGAAGTTGAAGGTGAAGACTATGATGAATGCCCCTATGGGTAACCTTTGGAGTGGAGTTGCATTACAGATGCCAGTTCAAAATCAGGCCCCCGATATGATAAGCATGGTAGGGAGAATCCCGAGCTCGGGTTATTCCATGATTCAAAATTTGGCTCACTGATTGCATACACTGATGAAGAAGATGACATAGATGCAAGATTGGTGACACTGGACAGAATGCTAATGATCCACAGCTTTAAAAACTTAACCTTGGAGGATTTTGAAGATGAAGATAAGAGAATGGAAGGGAGCAAATCAGAATACCTCCCCCAATATGTCTACCCAAGCAATAAAGGGAAGCAAGGATGGACAATATAGAGTGCCTGGATGGCTATGCATTTGACCAACCCACAGACATGGAAGTTGATGGTAAAAGCACATATTATATGGATGAAGACCCTAGAGTGCTAATGCTAAAGGAAGAAGGAACTCACTAGGAGCTAGCTGCCATTGTTGAAGCCGCAACTGAGTTGAAGAACTGGGCACGGGAGGGAGCTACCCACCCCATGGAAGACCCTTTGGAGAAGATCAAGACCATCGAGCCATTCATTCCTGCCAAAAACATTGTTTCTATCCCCATTGAGTCTATCTCTACTAGTATTGTTATTCCTGTTGAGTTTGTTTATGATCGTGTTTCTATTCCTATAGAGTCCATTCCTATTGAGTCTATTAAGAACTCTACTCCTTATAATATGATTTCTTATTCTGTTTATTTGTTGGCTTTGAATGTTTTTATTTTGGAAATTTGTAAAAAACCTTTTAATAATGAGGAATTAAAACAAGGACATGTAGAACCCATAAAAGAAGAAACCCAATCTGTTAACTTGGGAGCTGATGATGAACCTAAGATGGTCCAAATTGGTAATACCTTAACCTCCTCTTAGAAGGATGCATTAGTCACACTACTGAAGGAGTTCAAAGAGGTGGTTGCATGGTTATACAAGGATATGTCCAGGATTGATACAGATATAGTGCAACATTGCATTCCAACAAACCCAACCATGAAGCCAATCAAGCAGAAGTTGAGAAGGATGAAGTTAGAATGGACTTTCAAGATCAAAGAAGGAGTTGAGAAACAGTACAATGTGAAATTCTTGAGGGTGGTAAACTACCTAGAATGGTTAGCTAATGTGGTTCTGGTACCGAAGAAGGATAGAAAAGTGAGAAAGTGTGTAGACTTCAGAGAACTTAGTAAGGCCAGTCCAAAGGATGATTTTCCCTTGCCTCATATTGATATCTTGATTGATAATACGGCAGGACATGCATTGCTATCATTCATGGATGGCTTTTTGGGATACAATCAGATAAAGATGGCTTTAGAAGATATGGAAAAGACATCCTTCATTACTCCATGGGGGACATATTGCTACAAGGTCATGCCATTTGGCCTTAAGAATGCTGGTGCCACTTACCAGTGGGTAGCCACTACTCTGTTGCATGATTTGATACACAAGGAAGTAGAAGTTTATGTTGAAGACATGATAGTGAAGTCCAAAGACCGTGAAGTGCACACACCAGCTTTACGAAAGTTCTTCGAGAAAATCTGATTTTATAAATTGCGGTTGAATCTGAAGAAGTGCACTTTCGGCGTGACATCCAGAAAATTGTTAGGGTTTATGGTAAGTCAGAGAGGAATTGAAGTGGATCCCGAGAAGATCAAGGAAATTGTAGAGATGAAGCCCCCAAGGACTAAGAAGAAGATTCAAGGGTTTTTAGGGAGGATACAATACATAAGTAGGTTCATAGCCCAGCTCACCATGACATGTGAACCACTTTTTCAATTGTTCAAGAAAGAAGTTCCCACAGTGTGGAATGAACAATGCCAAGAAGCCTTTGAGAAGATTAAGAGTTATTTGATGAAGCCATCGATACTGGTTCCACCAGTACCTGAAAAGCCATTATTGCTATATTCAATACCATGGATACAGCAATGGGGGCTTTGCTTGCCCAATATCTAGAGGAGTCCAAAATAGAAATTGCAATTTATTATATTAGCAAAAAGATGTTGGATTATGAAGAGAAGTATACAGAACTTAAGAAGACTTGTGTAGCGCTTGTATGGGCTACCTGAAAGCTCAGACATTATATGCTTGCTTTCAAGGTTTTGTTGATTGTAAGAATGGATCCTTTGAAATATCTAATGGAGAAGCTAGTGCAAGATGGGAAGATAGCTAAATGGGTTCTGCTTTTGTCAGAATTTGATATTAAATATCTGACTCAAAAGTCTGTAAAGGGAAGAGCAATTGCCGATCACTTAGCCCACTGTTCATCAAAAGAAGTTGAAGAAATCCAAGAGGACTTTTCGGATGAGGATATCATGGGGATAGAGTTAGAACCATGGAAAATGTATTTTGATGGAGCAATTAATCAGAATGGAAGTGGCATTGAAATTCTCCTAATTTCACCAAAAGGGACACACATCCCATTCTCTAGTTGGCTCAACTTTCCTGCCACTGAATATGAAGCTTGCATTATAGGGTTACAAGCAGCCCTTAGTCTTAAGGTGAAAGAGTTGGAAGTGTATGGTGACTCAGCCCCGATAATTTCTCAGATTCAAAACAAGTGGAAGATTAAAGAAGAAAAGCTAGTGCCTTATCATGAATGTTTTTAGAAATTGACATCAAAGTTTTGAAAGATTCAATACCAGTATGTGCCAAGAATGCGATATCAGATTGCAGATGCTTTAGCAACAATGGCATTCATAATGGATGGGCCCAAGGAAGACCAAGCTCGGCTGATACTGATGGAACAAAAAGAAGAGCCGGCCTATTGTATGTTAATAGAAGGAGACGAGGAAATAAATGGAGAAGGTGAATGGTATTCAAACATTTTACAGTACCTCAAGGATGGGACGTACTCGAAGTCTGCGGATAGGAATCATTAATTGACTATCAGAAGGTTATCCACTAATTACATTGTTTGTGGTGAAAGGCTGTATAGAAGATCGTATGATGGAATTCATCTCCTTTGCGTGACTGCCAAGGAAGCACAACAAATAATTGAGGAGGTCCATGAGTCAAGTTATGGGCCACATATGAATGCACACATGCTGTTGCGGAAGATAATGAGACAGGGTTATTACTGGACTACTATGGAAGCAAACTACGCAGCTCATGTTCGAAAATGTCATCAGTGCTAAGTCCATGGAGATCTAAAGCACATGCCTCCAATGCCATTACATACCATGACTACACCCTGGCCATTCTCTACATAGGGGATAGATATTATTGGGAAGATTCTCCCAACGACATCAAATGGCCATGAATTCATATTGGTAGCTATTGATTATTTCACTAAATGGGTAGAAGTTGCCTCGTATAAGGTGTTGAACTCGAAGAAAGTTGCTCAGTTTATTCAGACTAATATCATTCGCAGATATGGGGTACCACATGAAATTATCTCAAACAATGGGCTACACTTCAAGGGAGAAATGGAAAAGCTACTTCGACAGTTCAATATTCAACACCACAAATCCTCACCCTACCGTCCTCAGACCGATGGAGCAGTTGAGGTTGCAAACAAGAACATAGGGCGGATCTTGAAGTAGAGCACGAAGAACTACAAGGATTGGCATCTACAATTACCCTATGCACTTTAGGGGTATAGGACATCAATTCGGTCATCCACGGGAGCCACTCCTTATTCATTGGTGTATGGGATAGAGGCAGTCCTTCCCATTGAAATGGGTGTTCGTTCATTGGGAACAGTATTGGAGAATAAAATCCCAAAAGTAGATTGGTTGCAGAGTAGGTATGACCAGTTATGCATAATGGATTATGAGAGACTCAAGGCCTTGTATCACATTCAAGGTTGCCAAAGGAGACTTAGAAAAGCCTTTGACAAGAAAGTAAGAGCTAGGGATTTGAAAACAGGAGATTTAGTGCTGAAGGAGATTCGAGCCCTGATTCAGGAAACAAATGGGAAATTCAAGTAGAATTGGGCAGGTCCATATATCATCAAACAGATATACTCTAGGGGAGCAGTAAGGTTGATGGACTTGATTGCAAACCCTTTTACTAAGTTGACTAATATGGATCAATTGAAGAAATAACACATATGAGGTAGTAGTCTAGGAAATGGCCACGTCTGAAGTGGTTGTAGATTATGTCATTTTCTTTCCTAGGTTGAAAAAAAAAAAATGGCCTGCTAAATTGAAAACCCAAAAGGGCGGCCTAGGCAAAAATTAAGGCTGAAAATGGTAGGTTGAAAACTCGAAAGGGTGATCTATGCAAAAGGAGAGTAAGAAAAAAAAAAAAAAAAAAAAAAGTGAGAGAGCCCGCTAAGTTGAAAACCTGAAAGGGCAGCCTAGGCAAAAATTAAGGCAAATAAAATGAACTACTTGATGACCTAATCCTTCTACCAAGGAGGTATGTAGGCAACCATATATTGGTTCGGTCACAACTTACCCAAACCCACCATTTACCCGTAAAAAAAAATAAAATAAAAATTTCCAAGATTTAACCATTCCATTAACACAAACCATACCATTACATAAACCAAACCCTAAACATAAAACCAAACCTTAAACATAAAACCAAATCCTAAACAAACCAAATCCTAAACAAACCAAACCCTCAAAAGAACCCTAAAGCTGAAAGTCTTAAATAATTCCTAAAGCTAAAAGTTTCAAACTAACTTTTTAAATAAACATGTTCAAAGCCAAAAAAATAAAAGAATTAGGTCTTCTTCAGCTTTTTCTTCTTTGATTGTCCATTGGTTCCATCTGTAGTAAGTACCTCGTCATCTTTGTCTCTCCTTTTGAACTCATAGTTGTTATCCCCTTGCTTGCCTTGGTTATCTTCAAGAAATTTTTTTCTTATAGAAGCCACGTCAATCTCCTTATCCCTAATCTTTCTCACTAGCCAGTTAGAGTATTCCACGGTCATCCTGTGGGAGTAAACCTTAACAAAAGATTGACCCACACGGTCAGCCAAGTCCAAGCCCAACAGCATGTTCCTTACACAAGTAGGAGTTGTGTCCACAGGAATAAAAGGTTTTCTTCCTCTACCACCAGGCATCCCTTGCTCATATTGGAATTGTCTCAAGAGTATATCAGTCTTATAGAAAGTCGCCCTCCTGATAACGCCTTAAAATGTATACTTGTTATATATTTATGTGGGCGTTATCTCCTTATTAATATGCTTAATTTGTATTATTAAGTCATGATTTGCATTAATCCCAATTATTTATCTTTACATAATTTCTTGAATAAGATGTCATTAATTGCGTGTAATTTTCTATTTTCAGGAAATCATGTGAAAAAGATGAGTTTACAAGAGTCTGTGAGAGAATGGAGACCAAACTAGAATTAAAGATGAGCTAAAGGACCATGCTTAAGTGTCTAAGGAGTTTCAGTTGGAGTGCTTGGGTCATCTACATGTTTGGAAGCTTCAAATAAGGAAAGAAATCAAAGAGGTAGAATCTGAAAAGGAAAAATCAGATTTAAGCACTGATCAGTATTTTGGGCATATCTCTCCTCTCAAAACTCCAATTGACACAAGATTAGATGGGTTGGAACTATGACTTAAATATCTACAACTTTCCAGTTTTGAGTTTTTTGAAATTCATAATTTTTGAAGGCCAAACTAACTCACAAGTTACTGCTGTAAACCTGGACAAAAATTAAAATAGTAAAAGTTTTATTTTCTTTGGACAATTTTTTACTTTAGGGTTTTGAATGGAGGCTGGGCAGAACGAATTTTGGCAAAGAAAACCTTGTATTTTCCTTTCTCTGATGGCAGCCTAAACGCTTTGCTAGGGCTAGGGGTTATGTTTCTTCTATACGGTATGAATATTCAATGTGATTCTTTCTAGGATTTTATCAACAACATATTTGATTGTTCAATTAGATTTCTTTCGATCTATTAGTTCTTCCATGCTTTCAATAAGTTAAATCATGTTTTTCTTATTGTTTAGATGAATTTCTAATAGTTTCAAATAGAAATCAGGTTTTAAAGTGAATGGGTTTTTTCTGAAAACTTTTCTAGCTGCATTATTAATCTCGGTCATTATGCGTTCTTGAATTATCTTAGTTCAACCGAATCATAAGTATTTAATTGTATAAGAACAATCAATTATGAAACATATAATTTCTTAGATCACAAAGAATTTCATATCGATATAGGGAAACACCCCGATGCCCTAGTATTTACATTATTGATTTAAATCAGTTTTTATTATTATTCTTGTTAACAATCACCTATCAAAAGTACTTTTCTTCTTCACCCAAATTTTTGTTTAATTATATTGTCTTTGAATTTACCTTGCTCCTTGTGGTTCGACCTTGGTACTCCGAGAATTATGTTGCTACGATCTCCTACACTTGGGAGTGGGCAAGTAATTTTGGTGCCGTTGCTAGGGAGCTGCTGTGTATTCAGAGGCTTTTTTTTTTTTTTTTTTGGAGCAAAGCATAGCTGGTGGAAATTCTTCTATTGGTAACTTCGTTCCATTTTTTCCCCTTATTTTGTTTTGTTTTTTTTTTTTTTTTTTTTTTTTTCCTAGTTGTTTTTAATTTATTTTATTTGATTGTGCATTCATTGTTGCATGAGCATTTGGGTTAGAAACAAGAGAGGCAGATTAGAAATTTTTGAAACTTACTTTGGTAATCTTTTTGACACATCATCACCTTCACCTTCTTCATCAATCATGGGTGATGAAACACGTAATAATCATGAGGAGAATAGAAGAACTATGTATGAACTGTTGCATCCCACACAAAATTTTGTTCCTTCATGCATCATGTTTCCACCTAATGCACCACATGTAGAATTGAAACAAGGTTTATTAGCAATACTTCTTAACTTTAGGGGACAAGAAAATGAAAATCCTTATGTCCATGTTAGAGCTTTTGAAGAGGTAATAAGTAGTTTCTATGCACAAAATGTTATTGAGACTACTAAGTTACGTTTCTTTCCTTTTCCTCTTAAGGATAAGGCAAGAAGTTGGCTTTACACCTTGAAACCCAAGTCTATAGGTAATTGGGGGGAGATGGTCCAAGAGTTTTTTAAGAAACTTTTTCCTCCCCACAAAGTCCAACAAGTAAAAAGAAGGATAGCTAGTTTTGTCCAAGGAGAAAAAGACCTTATACCAAGCTTGGGAAAGGTACAAAGATCTTTTCAATTTTTTCCCAACTTATGGGTATGAAAATTGGAGGTTGGTTAGCTATTTTTATGAAGGACTTACACCTAGGGACTGGCAGTTTGTTCAACTCTCAAGCGGAGGATCAATGGATTATCTTAATGAGATTGTTGAAAACTCTAACACATGGACTGGACCTAGCCCTATGGACTCTATTGATAAGACTAGAACTAACACTACCACTTCTAGTGGAAGTGTTTTCAAGTTGAGGGAAGATGATAATATGAGTGCAAAAACCAGCATGTTAACTAAAGAAATAGAGGCACTCAAAATGAAAGGAAGTAAGAGTGTTAGTGTTACCTTTAGAGAGGACCCAATGGAGGTGTGTAAAATTTGTCATGAGATAAACCATGCTACAAATGAATGTGCATCACTTTCATCATTCTTGAATGTGCCAGAAGAACAAGTACATGCATTTAATTCATACTTGCCAATTAATTCTTCATATTCTAACAATTATAACCCAAATATGCGAAACCATCTGTATTTGGGTTATAAGAGTGACAATGTGTTGAATCCTCCTGCTCCAAGGAATTTTCACCACATGCATCATCATCATCTAAACCTTCCTTGGAGGATGCACTTAGTTCTTTCATTCAAAGGCAAAGTGCGCAAAATCAAAAGTTTGAATCCATGCTCACTAGGCTAGATGAAGAGGTAAGAGAGACCAAGAGTCATATAACTAGGCTTACAAATTCATTGAGTGGGATAGAGAGAGGGAAGCTTCCTTTCCAAACTCAACCCAATCCCATCAATCAAAATCTAAAAATTGGCTTTAAGGATAAACGTGAGGAAGTAAAAGCTGTGACCATTTAGAGGATTGGTAAAGAGATTAATAAAAGTTCTCCTTTAGTAACTAAGAAATCTAAGGAGACCCCAGTTGAAAAAGAGAAGGATGAAACTGAGTCACTTGGATTTCATGAAATTGAACAATGCCCAATCCCTCCACCATTTCCACAAGCCTTAAAATTACCTAAGAAATTGGACACCGCATCTTAGATATTAGAGCATTTGCGTCAAGTCAAGATAAATTTGCCATTATTACATGTTATCAAGCAAGTGCCTGCATATGCCAAGGTAATTAAGGACCTATGCACCATCAAGAGAAAGCATCATGTGAAGAAGACCGCATTCCTAACAGAACAGGCAAGTGCAGTTATCCAACATAAGACCCCACCAAAGTATAAGGATCCAGGTTATCCAACAATCTCTTGTACTATTGGAGATTACATCATGGAGCATGCATTGCTAGATCTTGGGGCAAGTGTTAATTTGATCCCTTTCAGTGTATATCAAAAACTTGGACTTGGTGAGTTAAAACCTACTTCAATAACTTTACAGTTGGTTGACTGCTTTGTAAGGGAGCCGAGAGGGATTGTTGAGGTTGTGTTGGTGAAAATTGAACAATTTTATTATCCAATTGATTTTATTGTTCTAGATTACCAACCTGTTTTGCATCCTAGTGTTCATACCCCTATTATTTTGGGCAGACCTTTTCTTGCCACAACTAATGCTTTAATTAATTGCAGGAATGGAAGAATGAAACTCACTTTTGGTTCCATGACTTTGGAGCTAAACATATTTCATATGGCTAAACAACCAGAGGATGATGACTGTGCTTATGTGAACCTCATTGGGGCGGTGGTTCAAGAAGAGGTTAATAAGAATTGTTTTTCTGATCCTCTTGAAACTCTTCTTAATAATTATGTTGGTTCTTACGATTAAAAATTTGATATTCATGTATCTGAAAATTTTTCTTTGTTGGATTCCTCACAGGTTTTGGAAGAACAACAGATGATGGCAATTAATAAAGGATGGAAGCCTTGCTTTGAGGAGATACTAGAAAATGAAAAAAAGCTCGTGCATTCAAGTGAAGAGACACCACAGCTGGAGCTTAAGCCGCTGCCCACTGGTCTTAAATATGCATATTTAGGCCCAGGTAAGTTAAAACGAAGGTGGGATGGCCCTTTCATTGTAAGGGAAGTGTTTAACCATGGAGCTATAGTAGTTGAGAGCCCTAAAGATGGTAGGATTTTGAAAGTAAATGGACAAAGGTTAAAACCATACTTAGGGGGAGTTATACCAGAGGAGGAGACTATGTCGCTGGAGATCCTTGTCTATTGGGATGCTAACTGAACTCTGAAAGAGCCTTATGAAATTGTACCATATTTTTTTCTTTTGTTTTTATTTTTTCTTTTGTTTTTGTCTTTTAAATTTTTTGTTTTGTTATTTTATTTTTTTTGTGAGCTAACATTTACAGGTGTGAAAGAAATTTAAAAAAAAAAACAATTTAAATGCTTAAGGTAACTTCTTCCCTTTATACTTGAATTTATTTTGACTTTGATACATTTGAGGACAATGCAATATTTTAGTTGGGGGGAGAGGTCTACACATTTTGCTGCACCTTGCATGATTTTTTTTTTTTTTCTTTCCTTTTGGTTGCAACTTTTCAATTCTAAAAAAAAAAAAAAAAAAAAAAAAAAAACCTTGAATTTGAATGCAGAAGAATTATAAGCTTTATTTTTATATCATGTGATGGAATGAATAATGCTGAGTTGGTTATATTATTTGCTATATTAAGACTCTTTCATGAAAAGCACAATTGGTAACTTTTGAGCACAATAGCCGAGTTAGCGGATAGTAGGATGTTGGATATGCATGGATCATGAACAAGCTAGATATAAGCTGAAACTCAGCCCATATGGAGAGTTCTTGAGCCTTACTCTTCTTTGTGAGAGTATATCTTTGTTTGAACTCTTAAATTTCTCTCATATGCTTCAATTTTTGTAAAAGATCTCTATATTTTTTGGTTGACTGTTGGAAACATTATGGGGAGATATACCATAATCCTACTTATTTTTGTCCTTAGGCATGTTGGTTTATGTGGAAATTTAGGAGATGAGAGCCTAAGACTACCAATTTTTTGTCACCAGGTAAATAAATATTCAGCCTACCTTTACATTAACCATTGTCACCATCATTTGAGCCATGAGAAATACATCTACAATACCACAAGACATTTTTATTTATGGGTATTCTCTTGGGGGTTCAAGTTTTGAGCAATTGATGTGTTTAGATACCACCATTGTCTCTCTTTTCTTCATAAAATAAAATCAAAAAGAAGAAGAAAGAAGGAAAAAAAATAAAAAAATAAAAAAAATAAAAAAAAGAAGAAGAAGAAAGAAAGAGGAGGCATACATAATCAATCATTAAATCATTGGTGTCTTACACATATTTCATGTATTTCAGAAGGGTTATATGGCTGAGTAAAGGTTATTTTGATTCAAGTTGGTTGTTATTGCTATGAGTTGGGTTTGGCTTGAATTTTCTTCATTTGATTCATATATCTCATATTTCAAAGAGACCAGTTTTGCCTTTACCTAGCCATAAGATTATACTACCACTGAGTTTAAAGTCCTACATGATCCTAAAGGTGCATGGCTGGTATGTTTTTGGGATAAAAACTAGGGATGAGAATGGTATTTGATGATGTGAAGAAAATCAGTAGGCTGAATGCTTTGGGCTTCGATGATCTAGTAATTGCTTGAAAGGCCTGGAAAGGAAAACACACGATCAAAGGTGACCGGGGCGGACTGGCCAAGAACCCTCCAATGCTTAAGTTAGTTTCTCTCTTAAATTCTGGAGTTCCAACTTTTTGGGATTTATCTAAAACTTACCTTCATTTGATGTGAATGAGTGTTTATATAGTGTGCTCTTGAAGCGGTTACTTGTCTTGTAACTTCCCTTATATTTGAGGAAGTCAGAAGGTTCAGGGTTAACTTCCACAACTGCTATAGAAGTTAGAATATTCAATCTTATCTTCTATAACTGTCGTTAGAAGTTAAGTACTTAGTAGGAAGTTATAGCGATGAACCAAGATTTTACTCACGCCTCGAAATAATAACACGTGGTTCAACTCACTAGCTCTTGTAGATAAATCTTTATGGAATTTTTTCCCAAGTGTTGGGGGTCATCCAGGTGCTTTCCTCATGGACGACCCATATTCCTATGGACTACCGTCCTACTGGGTATAGCCATTCTTGTCTTCTTGACCTAGACGACTCTTATAGACAAATTTGGAGTTGGTTCAATTTTCAATTCACCATCAGTTGCCCCTTTGTCCAAGGGTCGTCCAGAGCACTGTAGATTTTGTTTTTGTTGTTTGGATGTGCGTTTTTATGTCAATGGTTAGATATCATGCTACGTGTCATGACTTCATTGGTGACTGGTTGCGTCGATTTAAATTTTTGAGGAATATGCCAAATGTCACTCTCTAGTTGGTCACGTCGTTTCAGATGCCAAATTTCACTGACTATAAATAGTAGAATTCCTCTCCTACCCTTCACATTTCCAAAATTTTCTCCCTTAACATTCGTTGTCCAATGCCTCGTCTAGAAGTATTTCCGCGTCTTTAGTCCTCTTCCGTCTAGAGCCAGGTATTCTCCTCATCCTCTTTCTTAGGTTTTCCTTCAAATTTCAAGATGTCTGAGGTTATAGTTTCTTCATCCAGTAATAGTGTAGATAAGGCTATAGACAAGTATCATGACTCCACCAGTTATAGTGGTTCTAGTAGTAGTAGTAGTAGTGGGGGGAACACTTCAGATGAGGAATACATGTCTAGTGTTCCTGGGATTCCTTTAGAGGTTTTTCAGGAACAGCTTAGGACGAGGGCAACGTCTGGGTCTGGGTCTGGGGCTGGTACCTCGAGTGCTCCTTCGTCTACTCCTTTAGACGAGTTTGAGACGGCATATAGCTGTGCTATAGGAGTTCACTCTAAGACGGATGAAAAGAGGTTAGCATCCCTTAGGAGTTGGTACCAGATTCCAGATGACCTAAAACCTAGGCTAGCTATTCGTGGGGAATGGTGTTGTCAACCCCATTTTGGCGTAGGTATTTATGAGGCTTACCTTTTAGGAGGTCTTAGGTTGCCCCTTAATGCCTTTGCTAGGGAGTTACTCACCAGGTTAGGTTTAGGGATATGTTAGTTTAACCCTAACGCGTGGAGGCTAGTTGTCTCTATGCAAGTTTTGTAGAGGGAGGTGTTTGAAGGGGATCGTCCTCTCACTGTGGACGAATTCCTCTACTGCTACAAGCCATTTGAAATTAACCAATCCCTTCGCTTTTACCAATTCACAGCCAGAGAGAAAGATTGTAGACTAATAAAATCACTTGTCACATCAGATAGGAACTAGAAGACAGAGTTTATCTTCGTCTTTTGTTTTTGGGCTGGACACACTGTTGAGGTTGGTAGGGATCCATTTGCCCCCTATAATGGAGAATTGGGGAACCTTCGTCCTGAAGGTATGTTTATTATCATGATTTTATTATCTTTATAATATATTTTATTTTTGTTTATAATCGTTTAACCATTTTTTGTTCTCTCTTTTTCTGTAGGTGTTAGATGACCATCTTTAAACAAATTTTACCGTGACTGTGTCCATAGAGCTCGTCTATACGATGATAGGAGTTTCCATTCGCTAGTGACCCTTCAACGTCTTGCCACGTGGGGACTTGGTCCTGATCCATCTGCTGAAGCTATTGCTCACGAGCTCACTATCCGTAGACGTGAGTTTTCATTTTACTTAGAATTTATCTGAGTATTATTTGAGTTATACTCTTTAGCTAAACTTTAATATTTTTTTTTTAGGGATGCCAACCATGAAAGAGAATAAGGGAAAGGAAGTGGTGGACGAGGCAACCAGGCTTGAGTCTCAATCCCAGCTTCGTCTTTCCGTTAGGGACAAAAGAAAAACTTTATCCAAGACGCTTGACTTGGGAAATCTTCCCAGTCACCAAGGAAAGAAGGCGAAGCATGGGTCGTCTAAACCTGGGGTTGTTAAGCCTAGTCTTCCCACCTCTCAACTGTCTGTCCAAATTTTTGATGTTGACTCGTCCATTCCCATCGAAGTCATTCTGTCCATGACCACTGCGCCTACCTAGTCTCAGCCTTCCCAGAGGGTTCCTATGAACCTTCTAGAGATTGAGGACTTGGCTTGGGAAATGTTTGAGAAGGCTATGACTAGTGAGGACGTGGCTGCGTGCTATGACATGTCCTTGAAAGAATTTGAGCATTCTGCTGTTCATGATCTTTTCAAGGTATGTAATTACTTTTACCTCGTCTTGTCATAGTAATATGTATATGTATATATTTTTTTTTAACAAAATTTTTAATCACTTGTGTAGGAAATGTCACAGAGATGGACAAGACGAGGATCTTGCTTGAGACGAGGATCCAGGAGGTCAAGGATGACTACAAGGGTTGGGCTGAGGTGGCAGCCAAGGCTAAAGACGAGGCCAAAGAACTGCAGAACCTCGTCGAAGAGCTCAGAGCTGATATTGTTGAGAAGGACACTCGTCTTGACTACCTTCAAAAAAAGGAATGAGGAGCTGAGTACCCTTCTTAACAAGTCCAAAGAAGACGCTATAGTGGAGTTTAGAGATTCCAAACAGTTCACTGATCTGTTGGACACCAACTATGTAGCTGGCTTTGAAGACTTTCGTATGGACACTATGGAAAACTTCCCTGAAGTTGACTTTAGCTCCATTAAGCTCAACCTTGGTGCTGCAAGCTCTCTTTTCCAGACGAGTTCTAAAGATGTTAATATTGAAGATGATGCCACCACTCAGCCTGCCTAGGACAAGCCTAACGTTGGAGATGACCCCTCTCAGTGAAAGTTAAATTTTAGCGTCTTAGTTTCCCTTTCTCTTTTTTTTTTCCTTTTTTTTTATAAGGTCTATTGTTTTGGACCGTTTGAAGTTATTTAAGTACATTTTACTTGTCTATAATGTTTAGGACAAGCTTCCAAACAATTTCCTTTTAGGCTTTATTTTATAAGGGTTTTTGGACAGTGGTCGTCTACCCTTTTTTAAACTTTTATGAATGAATGTTTATTTCCATCACTTTTCCATTTACTATTGAACATGTTATTGTACGGACAATTTTTTTTTTTTTTTTTTACATCATCCATTATATTTGTTTCAAGTGTGGTCTGTCCACATATAAAGGCATTTGGCTCGTCCATGATAAGAATCTCCTTATGTTCAACATCTTTACCATTCTTTAAATTTTGCAAGTATAACTCATCTTACGAATGGCATTGGTTTTACCAGCTTTAATCATCCAAAGATTTGACAGCTAGTTCTATTTTTCATCCACAGGAGTCGTGTTTTAGGCAAGACGTTGTTGGATAAATACATGTTTGTACAGCATACAAAACATACGCAGCGGAAAAATAACGGATTTACTTCATTCACAGTTGATAACATGTACTATGTAAGTTTCAGATTATAGAATCAAGAGAGTGTACCTTGATGCGGTGAAATTCAAAACCAAAGATCAGAAGTTCTTGAGAACACTTTTAATCTTCACTCCAATTCCACTTGTGCCCAAGAAGTGTGGTCTCTCAATCAGTTATATGTGTGTGTTCAAGAGAGAATTAGAGAGTGTCCAACACTCACATATAAACCATTTCATGTACTTACCAAAATTCTGTATGTTTCTCTCCTTATAACTGATTATCTAATTGGGCTAGCCTTTTGAGCCTTTCCAATTGGGCTTTAGTATGTGGCTTGGAGTGGGACCAAAAGGGAACAAATAAGACACTAGCTCCAATGGGCCTTGGGCTATTTTGTCAACTCTTGACAAGTCCAAAATTACCATTAATTATATTTAATACCACTATATAAATATAATTGCACTCTAGGTCTTATTAATAAATTATATCCCAAGACTTTATTGTACATGCAACCCCTTCATAAAATATTCGTAGTAATACAAAGTCATTAATGTAGACTGCCACTTTAAAGATTACTACATTTTAATCCTTGAGTACCCGATTTAATCCTTTAAGTTATTCATCATATATTTATGAAATCCAATTTCATAAATATATACTTTAGTAACTACTTACTAAAGTGGTTAGGCCTAACACTCTGAATAACTGAACTCATTAAACTTATTTCAAGGGAATATTTTATATCTCCGTTAAGAGACTATGAATTCTATTTTGAGAATATATGTTCCATCAACACTAAATGTAGTTGCCCAACATATTGAGGTTTTGACCATGACTTTAGATCTCACTCCTGATATATCAAAGCAACCTACACTTCATGATCAGGTCCATTATTCTCTCAGGATTAAGAGTTCATGTAAATAGAAGTCGTGAGATTTATTATTCATTTGACAGTCGTTAGGAGAATAATAAATCTCATAGCGGTCCAGTTCAATATGTCTTAACTCTTAAAACATATCAACATATCAACTAGAAGTTTCCACTTCCATGATCAAGACAAATCATCTTAGTTGAAATGTTATAGTATTCGCAGATGAAATGCCCAATTTCATCACCGACTACGAACTAAAATTCTGAGTTTACAAAGAACTTGTGATTTATATTTTTTGTGACTTTTCACTTAAATCACATACTATGCATCTCATGGGATATATGATATTGTCCGAATATTCATGTTACCATTATTTTAGATAATAATAAAATAACTTTATTAATCACAATATTAAGTCATACATAATGTCATACATAATATCATACATAGTATCATACAATAGGATTTAAGGGCACTAATCCTAACAGACGTTTCCAACTTTCTACTCGTCCAAAGATTGGATTGTTTTAGTTGGTTATACTTATCCATGGACTTTGAATATTCCTACATGCACGCATTTTCACGTCCATTGGTTGGACGAATCTGCTTCACGCTTTCTCTCGTCCATTGTTTAGACGAGTGTGACTTAAGCTTATTTTTCTTTGGTTTATCCCTATTTTAAGGAAAGCTTAATAGACATTACCTCCCTGCGTCTAGAGATTTTACTTGTCTTAGGTCGTTAGCCTTCTTGTGGATGAAATCATGAAAATTAGAAATTCATACATCACATATATTGGAAATCCATACTGTATATATGTAACATAAACATCGTCCACAAGCATGACACATGCTTTAGAAGCTAGTGCTTTTTAGGGAATTAAGAATACATATGGATTGTCTATGACTTCATCCATAGCGCTTAGTTTAAAAACTAATACACCTTTAGGGAATTAAAATACAACACATAGTGCTAATAAAGAACACATGTAACAGAAAGCAAATATGTGACAGAAAGCAAACACATGTAACAGAAAGCAACAAACTTTATTTCGTCTAGAGTGACAACGTCTAGGATGATTTCATCCATGATGCTCGTCCAGGCTGACCCCTTATTGATAATATCTTCTTAAATGCTTGACATTCCAGGGGTGCTCTAACTTTCTCTCGTCCAGGGCTTCTAAGTAATATGATCCTCGCCTTTTGCAATTAATAACCCAATAGGGTCCTTCCCAATTAGGTCCCAGTTTCCCATAGGTTGGATTTCTGGTTGTCAAAGAAACCCTTTTTAGGACGAGGTCTCCAATGTTGAAGCGCCTGGGTTTAACCATTGCATCATATTGTCTAGCCATGAGGTTTTTATACCTCGCTGTCCTTTGCTTTGTGTTCATCCTTTCCTCATCTATCAGATCAAGGTTGAGGCGAAGTTGCTCCTCGTTATCCTCGTCCTGATACTTCATCACCCTGTGGTTTGCTATATGCATTTCTGTAAGTATCATTGCTTCACTTCTATAGGCTAGTTTGAAAGGAGTTTCCCCTGTAGGGGTCCTTACAATTGTCCTGTAAGCCCATAAAACTCCTGGTAGCTCATCTAGCCATACTCCCTTTGCCCCCTTAAGCCGAGTCTTGATGATTTTCAACAAGGATCGGTTTGCTACTTCTACTTGACCATTTGCTTGCGGGTGGGAAGGTGAGGAATAATGATTCTTGATTCCAAATTGCTCGTAGAAGTCTCTGAAAAGTGTGTTGTCAAATTGCCGTCCATTGTCTGATATTAATACCCTAGGTACCCCAAACCTGCATACAATGTTCTTCCAAATGAAGTTTCTGACATTCTGCTGTGTGATATTTGCTAGGGGTTCTGCTTCCACCCACTTAGTGAAGTAATCAATCCCTACTACTAAAAACTTCATCTGCTTGGTTCCAAGTGGAAAGGGACCTAAGATATCCAGTCCCCATTGTGCAAAGGGCCATAGGGCCATCATCGGGGTGAGATACTCCGATGGCTGCCTGGGGACGTTGCTGAAGCGTAGACATTGGTCACCCACCTTGAGGTAAGCCTTTGCATTTGCTTGAATAGTTGGCCAGTAGTAACCCACACGGATGACTTTATGGACTAGTGCTCTTGCTCCTGAGTGGTTTCCACATACTCCTTCATGAACTTCCCTTAACAAATAGTTTGATTCATCCGGAGCTAAGCACCTTAAGTAAGGCTGAGAGAAGCCCCTTTTATATAGTACCTCATCTATCAGGACATACTTGGCGGCTTTGATCCTCAATCTTCTGGCCTCATCCTTGTCATCCAGAAGTCTTCCAACTTTTGAGATAAATTACTATTGGAGTCGTCCAATTTTCTTCGCCTTCAACCAGCTGTATCTCTGGAAAATCTTTGTTCGGCATGTATTGGACTTTGTCATACTCGTCCATAGCTCCCCCTGCTGAAGCTGCTTTTGCCAAAGCGTCTGCTTCCATGTTTTCCTCCCTCGGGAGCTGAACAAAACTGGCTTCTTTAAATTTTTTGACAAGCTGTTTTACCCTGCTTAGATACTTATTCATCCGATCTTCCTTAGCTTCACACATTCCATTCACTTGATTGATAATCAACTGTGAATCCCCTTGGATGACTACTGACTCCGCCCCTAAGGACTTAGCCAATTCCAATCATTTAAGGAGAGCTTCATATTCAGCTTCATTATTGGTGGTTTGGTATTGTAGATGGGCTGCATATTTCAACTTATCTCCTTCCGGGGACTTGAGTATAATTCCAATTCCTCCCGCATATAACATGGACGAGCCATCCACATTGATGACCTACCTTTGAGCTTCGTCCACCCCGTCTTGCTTACCTTGGTTGGGAGTGAACTCTGCAATGAAATCCGCCAATACTTATGCTTTTATCGCATTTCTTAGTTGGTACCTGACATCAAACTCGCTGAGTTCTATGGCCCATTGGATTAGTCGTCCTACAGCTTCCAATTTGTTCATCGCTTTCTTTAGTGGATGATCTATCAAGACATTTATGACATGAGCTTGAAAGTAATGCCTTAACTTCCTAGAAGCCGTAACCAAAACAAAGGCTAGCTTTCTGTCATTGGGTATCGTCCTTCTGCCCCTCTTAGCGCTCGGCTTGTATAATAAACCGGTTTCTGTATCTTCCCTTCTTCTCTAATCAACACTGAACTCACTGCATGTGGGGACACCACTAAATACAAATATAATTCTTCACCTGGTATAGACGGGCTTAGTAGAGGAGCTGCTGTGAGGTGGGCCTTGAGGTCTTAAAAGGCCTTTTGACACTTGTCCATCCATTCAAATGCCTTCTTAAGAACCTTAAAAAATGGCAAGCACTTGTCAGTAGCTTTGGAGACGAATTTGTTAAGGGCAGCAACTCGTCCGGTGAGAGATTGGACTTCTTTGATGTTCCTTGATGGCTCCATATTCAGTATTCCTTGGATTTAATCAGGATTCAACTTAATTCCCCTATGTGAAACCATGAACCCAAGAAACTTACCAGATGAGACTCCAAAAGCACACTTACTCGGATTCAACTTCATGTTATATCGTCTAAGCGTATCAAAGGTCTCTTGAAGGTCGTCCAGATGCTTTTCCACATCTAAACTCTTTACCAGCATATCATCTACATAAACTTCCATATTCTGTCCAATCTGTAGACGAAACATATGGTTAATCAGCCGTTGATAAGTTGCTCCCGCGTTTTTCAAACCGAAGGGCATCACCTTGTAGCAAAACAAACCTTGGCTGGTAATGAAAGATGTCTTCTCTTGGTCTACCTCGTCCATCCTTATTTGATTATAGCCTGAGAAGGTGTCCATGAAACTTAGCAATTTATGACCCGCAATTGAGTCCACTAGCTGGTCAATGCGTGGCAACAAATAGTTATCCTTTGGACAAGCTTTGTTCAAATTGGTGAAGTCCACGCACATCCTCCACTTACCATTAGCTTTCTTGACCATCACCACATTGGACAACCAGTCTGGGTAGTAAATTTCCTGCATAAATTTTGCCATGGTCAACTTCTGGACTTCCTCTTTAATAGCCTTATCTCGTTCGGGAGCAAAAACCCTCTTCTTTTGATGCACAGGCTTAAAGGAAGGATACACGTTCAGACGGTGGGTGATTACACTTGGGTCAATACCTGGCATGTCCTCGTAACTCCATGCAAACACATCCATGCTCTTCTTTAAAAAATGGACAAGGTCTTGCTTCGTCTTCATTTCCATGCTTGTTTTAATCCTTGTAAACTTCTTGGGGTTCCTTTTGTCCAAAGGAACATCTTCCAATGCTTCCGTGGGCTCCGTGGTAACCCTTCTCTTGTCTATGCTCATCGTCTGCACGTGCTCGTCCATGGCCAACATGGCTAGATAGCATTCTCTGGCGGCTAATTGGTCTCCTTGCACTTGACCCACTCCGTAATCTGTTGGGAACTTAACAGACAAATGGTAAGTAGATGTTACTGCCTTCCAACTGTTTAAAGTCGGTCTTCCAATGATAGCGTTGTATGACAACGAACAGTCCACGACAAGAAAGTTTACTTCTTTGGTTATATGTTGTGGATATGCTCCTACCACCACAAGTAATGTAATGGTACCCACGAGATGCACTTTCATCCCTCTATATCCTACCAAGGGTGAATTCACTGGACGAAGTTGATCTCGTCCAAGCCTCATTTGCTGGAAAGCAGGGTAATATAAGATGTCCGTCGAACTCCCATTGTCCACCAACACCTTTTTGGTCGTATAATTAGCAATAAGCAAAGTGATGACGATCGTGTCGTCATGTGGGTGGTGAACCCTTTTAGCATCTTCGTCCGTGAACGTAATGGCTTGCTCGTCCGTTACCCTCGTCCTTGGCGATTGTCCTGAAAGTTGGACGTTTCACACTACCTTCAGGTACGTCTTCCTTGACTTAGAAGATTGTCCTATCGTGGTCCTTCCTATGATAACTCTTATTTCTCCAAGTGGGGGTCGTGACGACTCTTCTTGCTTTCCCTTCAACTTCTTGTCTTTGCGATCTTGTCTAAGAAAATTTCTCAATTTTCCTTGCCTGATGAGATTCTCTATCTGTTGCTTCAAATCAAAACACTCGTCCGTGTCATGTCCATGATCTCTGTGGAAGCGGCAATATTTGTTCCTATTGCGCTTGTTAGGATCTCCCTTCATTTTTTTCAGCCACTTCAAGGAAGGATCATCCTTGATTTGCATAAGCACTTATTCAAGCGGCATGTTCAAGGGCGTGTATTGTTGACTCCGTGTTGAAGAACTTGACTTCTTATTGTCTCGCTCTTTCTTCTCTCCCATCCATGCCTTCTTTGGATGAGGACCCTGCTCAGGATGGCGCGGGAGATCTTCTTCCATTCGCTCAGCTCTCTTCCTCTTCTTAGCTATAATTGCATCTTCTGCATTCATGAAGTTTTGGGTCAAATGGACGAGTTCAGCCTTGGTTTGAGGCTCTTACTTATAAAGCTTATGGACGAATAAATCAGAGTTAACTCCATTATGGAAGGCTGCCAATAACAACTTGTCGTCCATCTCGTCCACCGTCAAGGCTTTCCTATTGAAACGAGTAATGAAGGATTGCAAGCTTTCATTTTCCCTTTGCTCTATGGTTAACAGGCTGGACGAGGAACGTTAATTCCTTTGTCCTCCGATAAAATTGTTGACGAACAGCTTACTCAATTCTTCGAAAGAACTCACAGTATTCGGAGGTATCTTGCTGAACCACACTCGTGCTGGCCCTTTGAGGGTGGTAGGGAAGGCCCTGCACATAATCTCGTCTGGAACCCTTAAAGGTGCATCGTAGTCTTGAAAGTAGTGATATGATCAAAAAGGTTGCGCGTTCCATCATATGAGTCCAAGGAAGGCATCTTGAACTTAGGAGGCAAATGGTGACTATTGATGGAAGCCGTGAAAGAGGAGTCTGTTCGATGAACTAAATCATTTATGGGATTCGCCCTTCTCATATTCTCCCTCATCTCGTCCATGGCCTTCCTCATCTGATCCATCTCCCTTTCCAAGTGCGGCACCCTTCGTGAAGCGGTACCCCTTTACTGGTTTTCAGGCTCAACATTTCCTCCTCTATCTTCTTGACTCTAGGCTTGTCCTTCTGTGTATCTTTCATAGCATTTCCTCCTTAGACTAATCTCCCTAGTCAACTCTTGATTTTGACGGGTTAATTCCGCCATGGCGGCTGCCATGGACTGTACATGTTGGATGAAAGGTGGTTGCATGACAGGTGCTAACTATTGATCACGGTGGGGATTACTAGAGGCATCCCTACTCTCCTGTTGGCCTGGGCTAGTGGCCATTGATCTTGTCCGAACCATGCAGCCTTTTGTCGGAGAAAGATAAACTGCAAAACACAAAATTAATCATTCCCACAGACGGCGCCAACTGATGATACAAAGAAAATCAGTAGGCTGAATGCTCCGAGCTTCAATGATCTAGTAATTGCTTGAAAGGCCTGAAAAGGAAAACACACGATCAAAGGTGATCGGGGCGAACCAGCCAAGAACCCTTCGATGCTTAAGTTAGTTTCTCTCTTAAATTCTGGAGTTCCAACTTTTTGGGAGTTATCTAAAACTTACCTTCATTTGATGTGAATGAGTGTTTATAGAGTGTGCTCTTGAAGCGGTTACTTGTCTCGTAACTTCCCCTATATTTGAGGAAGTCAGAAGGTTCAGGGTTAACTTCCACAATCACTATAGGTGTTAGAATATTCAATCTTATCTTCTATAACTGTCGTTGGAAGTTAAGTACTTAGTAGGAAGTTAGAGCGATGAACTAGGGTTTTACTCACGCCTCGAAATAATAACACGTGGTTCAACTCACTAGCTCTTGTAGATAAATCTTTCTGGAATATTTTCCTTAGTGTCACGGGTTGTTCAGGTGCTTTCCTCGTGGACAACCCATATTCCTATGGACGACTGTCCTACTGGGTATAGCCATTCTTGTCTTCTTGACCTGGACGACTCTCATGGACGAATTTGGAGTTGGTTCAATTTTCAGTTCACCATCAGTATTAACCTCATGTTTCCAAGAATTCAACATCCATTCCAAGAGATCTTTTTCCATTGTTTTAGTGGCTGTTTTTGTATACAAATGTGATATTCTTAAAACTTATTCTTTCCTTTTTGTTCACATGTGATTTGAAGAGAGAAAAAAAAGCCATTACTTCTATGTGTTCTTTTAGAGTGCTGATGACTTAAGAGAGGTTTTGGAGTAGAGGCTCTAATTTAGATTATTCTTGGTCTATGCATGTTTGGAAAAGCCGTTTTGATTGGATGGGCCATGCACACACACACTCCAAAAGTGAAGCTAGTGAAAACTCTTTAATATGATGAATAGTATCCGAACCCAAAATTGAAAGTTCATTTGTATGATATAATGATAAAGTAGACTAACATTTGCTGCAGGGATTTTCAGGAAACCTTTGACTTTTGTGGGTAGAGTCACTGCAAACCCTCATGAGAGTAAACTCGTCCACTAAGGGTGACCTAGGGGTTCAAAGACTTGTTGCACATGGGAAATGCAGTCGTGTAGCTTACGAAAGTGGCTTGTATTTTAGTTTTAATTTTTCACTTTTAGTAGACATGGGTGCTTTGTGGATTGCTAGGGACTAGCAAGATTTAAGTTGGGGGGTGTGATAATACCTTAAGATGTATACTTGTTATATATTTATGTGGGCGTTATCTCCTTATTACTATACTTAATTTTTATAATTAAGCTATTTAGTCGCTATTATTTATCTTTACATAATTTTTTAAATAAAATGTCATTCATTGCGTGTAATTTTCTACTTTCAGGAAATCATGTAAAAATGATGAGTTTACAAGAGTCTATGAGAGAATGGAGGCCAAACTAAAATTAAAGAGGAGCTAAAGGACTATGCTTAAATGTCTAAGGAGTTACAGCTGGAGTTCTTGGGTCATCTACCATGTTTGGAAGCTTCAAATAAGAAAAGAAATCAAAGAGGTAGAATCTGAAAAGGAAAAATTAGATTTGAGCACTGATCAGTATTTTGGGCATATCTCTCTCCTCAAAAATCCAATTGACACAAGACTAGATGGGTTGGAACCGTGACTTAAATATCTAAAACTTTTCAGTTTTGAATTTTTTGAAATTCACAATTTTTGAAGACCGAAATTAATTCACAGCTTACTGCTGTAAACCTGGATGAAAATTAAAATAGTAAAAGTTTTATTTTCTTTGGACACTTTTTTACATTAGGGTTTTGAATGGAGGCTGGGTAGAATGAATTTTGGCAGAGAAAACCTTGTATTTTCCTTTCTCCAATGGCAGCCTAAACTCTTTGCTAGGGTTTATGTTTCTTCTATACGGTATGAATATTCAATGTGATTCTTTCTAGGATTTTATCAACAACATATTTGATTGTTCAATTAGATTTCTTTTGATGTATTAGTTCTTCCATACTTTCAATAAGTTCAATCGTGTTTTTCTTATTGTTTAGATGAATTTCTAATAGTTTCAAATAGAAATCAGGTTTTAAAGTGAATGAGTTTTTCTGAAAATTTTTCTAACCGCATTATTAATCTAGGTTATTATGTGTTCTTGAATTGTCCCAATTCAACCGAATCATAAGTATTTAATTGTATAAGAACAATTAATTATAAAATATATAATTTCTTAGATCACAAAGAATTTCATATCGATATAGGGAAACACCCCGATGCCCTAGTATTTACATTATTGATTTAAATCAGTTTTTATTATTATTCTTGTTAACAATTATCTAGCAAAAGTACTTTTCTTCTTCACCCAAATTGTTGTTTAATTATATTGTCTTTAAATTTACCCTGCTCCTTGTGGTTCGACCTCGGTACTCTGAGAATTATATTGCTACGATCTCCTGCACTTGGGAGTGAGCAAGCACCTCCTTAAACCAACCTAGAAGATATGATCTGATCTCGGAGATCGCAACAAAGGAGGTGGGCACTTCCACCAATAACAATCTCATATAATTGAGATATTGGATTTCTTGTCCAAAAATGTTACCTAGTCGCTTTTAGTTTGACACTTGGTCTTTAGGACAACCTGGCTAGGTAAATTGCTAGGACCATAGTTGGTAACAGCGGGCATAGCAATTATGTCCAATCTTTCCATCAACCATATCTGCAAAGTCAAGGGACTTCCAAGGAATTGTTGTGATTCTACACCAAGAAATATAGAGTCTAGCGCTAAAAGTGTTTCTGCTAAGATCAAAGAAGCAGGATTATCACCATCCTTAACTTGACTCAGAATACCTATGGCTTGAGCATCAACAAAGCCAGGTCTTCCAAAGCAAAGCAAGAATTCTCCCATGGAGAAAAGAGCTAAGCCAAAATTTTTATGCATGTTGTCAGACAAACCATGAGTATGTTTATCAATAAGCCTCATAACAACTGCATGAAGATTCACCACGTGGTGTTTAATCATGCTACTGGTAACTGAAGTAGAAAGGCCTAGGGCGTCAGATAAAGTCTCCCTATGCTTAGGATCACAAGAAACTACTGTAGATTTTTTGCCAAGCTTATAACCCAGAATAGTAGAAAATTCTTCAATTGTAGTAAAAAGTTCAGCAGTGTTAAACCGGAATACATGGTCTTCAGTATCCTAGAACTTCACGGTGGCATGGAGAAAATCCAACCTGATCTTGACATTCCTTTGAGCCTTGATCCCCTCTAGCTTGTAGGCAGTGAAATTGGTCTTGGTGACAAAATCAAAGCTATGAACCCATCTGTTGATATCATGTGTGATTGAATGAGGAAGATTTTGATTGTTGGCCATGAATAATTCTTGGATGGGATTGTTGTTTCTTGATAGCTTTGATGCAGAGATTTGTTTGCAAGTTTAATGTTAAGATAGGCTCTCTTAGTCTCTAACCATGTTTAAATAAGTTTAGAGAGTTTGAAGCTGACTGGGAAAGTGTTTCATGGTACAGAACGGATAAAAAATATTTTTTCAAAGGACAAAAAAAAGAAGAAGGAAAATGCGTTGAAAGACGCGAAAAGTCGAGGCAAAGTTGGGTGTGCCAATTGGCACCTCAAAGTGCCAATCGGCACTCCAAGAGTGCCGATTGGCACCTATTCCCCCCGAGGGCATTCCAGCTTATTTTGTGTTTTTGGGCACATTTTTTGTCTATTTTGGCCCCATTCTTCATTCCAAAAAGTAATTGTGCCATAAAGTTTCTCAAAAATTCACATTGATTGTCAAACTGGGGGATTTGACCATGCCTTATCCATTTTTTTTAAAAAAAAATCATCATCTTCATCATTTGTTTGAAAAAAAAAAAAAGGAAGAGGCCCAACTCAAAATTTTTCAAAATTGTTCTTTCATTTTCTAAACTAGGGGCATTCGGCCATGTCTTATCCCCCTTTCTGAAACAAATCAAATCAATCATCTATTTTCCCCAAAAAAAAAAAAAAAAAAACTTTTTTCAATAAAAATCATCATGCATAAGTTTTCAAACTAAAGGCATTCAGCTCTGACTCATTTAGGTGAGTACAAATCACATCAGAAGTGGTCAGATAAGTTCAAATTGTACACTACAAAGCTTCATCAGGTGAATTCTAAACTTGTCTCATCTAAGTTTCAGCAAGGCTAAAAGTCATCCAAGGACAAGGAGCTAAAAGTGGAAATTAATACAAATTGTCTGACTAAGGCATATTTTATCTTTTGCAGGGAAATTAAAATACAAGTCAAGCATCATTCGGACTTCGAGTCCACCTATGGGAGGATCTTCTAGACCCATCCCTAGAGGAACCACCCTCTGTGTCTCCTTCTTGACTTGCATAAAATCGAGATTCTTGTTGCCGGTTCTGAAATTCAAGGTTTTTGATTCTCTCTTCCAAGGATCTTGTGTTGGCCTCAGCAGTTGCCATTCGATTGTTTTGAAAAATTGCCAGAGATAGGTGTTAAGTTCATTACCATGAATTTCAAGCAAAAATCATTAAGGGAGCATCATCCTTTACCAAATTCACTTCATTGAGCACATATTGGGAAGATTGCGTGCGTGCCACCAGTTGCAAGCCTCTAATCATCCGCATGCTTTCTTCCACAAGATCAACACCTACCTGGAGCATAAGGCCGCAAGTTCATAAATAACTCAATAGACAAAAATGAGATAGGAGACTAAAAGATTTGGAAGTGTACCGAGTCAGTCCAAGGGACATTTGGGGTATACTCTGGCCAGTCTAGATCCACAGAGCTGAAAGATCCATTAGGATTCATTACCTTATATTGCCATGCCGAAAAATATGGATATGTCTCCGTAAAAGAGCTAGAAGGACCACCAGCATTGTTAGGAGGAGGACTCTCATCTCCAGAAGATGATGCCTAAAAATGCAACATTTAGACATTTTCAAAAAGGGTTAAACATAGAAAATAAAAGATGATGATGCGAGTCATGATGCAAATTGATTTGGAAAAGAAAGAAGGCTACCGATGTTCCAGAGATGTCAGCTAAGCAACAATACAATAGAGCCTGGACAAATTCAAGACAGTCTCCTAGTGTCCTGGGAACAGTGTGGCCAACCTGAGCACGATCAATCTCTTCAGTAGTCAGAAGGTCTACCAACCGGATGGAAGGACAAGGATGGGAAGGAATCGTTTCAGGAAGGTAGATGTGTTGAACCTGAGCTAGTACCCGATCACCAAGATACCAATATCTCCCATGGCCACATTCAAACAACACTTGACAACCATTCAACTCTGGAGCCCATGCACACTCCTCATGCTCCTCACATCCAAGCCAAGGATTTAAGGACATCTGAACACCACAAAGAACCCAAAATGAAAATAAGCCATACCCATACCAAAAAAAAAAAAAAAAAAAAAAAAAAAAAACCACACACGCACACCTCATTGGCAGCTAAGTCGTCAATCACCATACGCCAAACTTGCAAAGAATGCTTAGGAGGCACTGATAGATGATACTTAGGAAGCTAGCGAAGAAACCTTGGAAACGTATCATTGACATCTTCCAAAAGTTGCAGACCAACACCAAAATATTCATACATCCAGACCTAAAAAATCAGCGCACATCAACATTAACAACACACAAATAACCTTTGCAAAATACACTCGACCAAGAATTTAAATCTCACCTACCAAACAAATGGCACACCTCTTAAGCTTGAAAGGCTACGTCGGGAAAGCTGAGTCATGAAGTGCAGGAGGGTCGCATAAGCCATGCTGTCCCAATCATAATTTTTTATCCTATCAATATCCCTCAAACTCCACAAGTAACGTAAACTCACGGCACTCCCCAAGTCAGGACATAAGAGAGTTCCAATGAAGAGAAGCATAAACATCTGAATGCCAGTTGCTATAGTCTCACACTTGTTAATATTGGTATACAGCCACATCAAGGGCACGTTCTTACTCCTAACTCATGGAGGCATCACACCCAAATGACCCCTAATCTCCATTGGCGAAATGGAATCTTTACCCTCAATTCTCTCACTAATGGCTGAGAAGTCATATGGTGTCAGCATCACCTTACCAATGCTTGAAAAATGAAAGGTACAAATGGTATCCCAGAATCGCTCAGACAATGCGACAAGTAGTTAATGATCCTTATACTCATTGGTGTCGTGATCCAATAGAGCTCTGAAAAAGGTTCGGAAGCCGGCTTCATTAATGACATTTTTAATGTCTGGGGATAACACTGCGCACATGTGCTTCAGCAACTGAAGACTACCCCGGCTCTTGAGATTCTACAAAACAAAGTTTAGTCAATCATCATGATATTCACAAAAATTCCCTGTTCCAAAAATACTTACTCCAAAATCCCAACCAACAAAATAAAGATACCCCTCATCAAAAGTTAGCCAGACCTAAATGCCATTGTGTTAAACAAATAATTTCACAAATTTGAATTCCACAACATCCTAACAATATCCCAATCAACCCAAAAATCCTTCATCTCCATAAATTCATTCAACAATGACCCAAACATATGTCAACCATAAGAAAAAAGTTTCTTTCTTTACCCATGAAAACCATATCCAAAGAAAATTTCCATACCCATGAAAAATAATGCCCACACATCCCAACAAAATTTCCACACTCATCAAAAAATGAGTTTACTCAATCACGTCTACACATCGAATTCTCATAATGTCATACCCATAAAAAAATCAAGTCAAAATTCATCCAACGATGCCTAAAGCTACATACAATGCAAAGCTCCATAAATCATCAACATTGTCCAAACTTCACAATACCAAACAACTCAACAATTCAAAAATGCCCCCCAAAAAAAAAAAAAATTTCAACATGACCACACAATGATTTCCATCCAAATCATACAATATCCAAAATTCCCACAAGAGCAAACAACAAAAAAATGACAATGCCCCACCATAAAGTTCTCAACAAAACATGAAATCAACAAATTTACCAACAAAAAACAAAAAAATGAGCTCACCTTGAAATCTTTCTTGGATGAGTGTGGAGCATGAGTGCTTGGGTCTTGGAGGAGTCCCTCTTCATCATTCCATTCTATGGATGGATGATACTTCTTCCCATTGAAAGTAAGAAAGTAAGGTGGTCCATGAGGAGATGCCATGGAGATGCAAAGATGAAGGTTTGAATATGGGTTTCTAAAATGGGTTTTCAAAGGTCTTCAAAAACTTAAGGATCTGAAGAAATATTTCAAGGGATAGTAGAAATCAAGTTTAGAAGCTTGGAGAAGTGATTTTCTAAGCAAGAAATGGTGAAGGAAAAGAGAAAATGCAAGAAGAATGGAGCTTGGAATAGTGGCTATGGAGGAAGACAAAGAAGGAAGAAGAAGAAGTAAAAAGGGGAAAGAGTAAAAAATAAAAAGGGGGCCAAAATTTTGGCCCCCCTTGCCTTGCTCCAACATGAGTTGCTGAGTCAACTCAGGTTTGATCGAGTTGACATAGTCAAACTTGAGTTAACTCGTCATAAAAATATAAAATAAAAAAAAGGTAGAAGAGAGAAAGAATGAAAAATGAAAATGATAAAAAAATTTGAAAAAGAGATTTTTTGAAAAAAAATAGTCTTTAACATTTTTAGAAATGTTTTCAAAATTTATGGCATCAATTGTGTTGGAAAAGAAAAAATTCACAAGGAATAAAATTGATCAAGTGAAACAAAAAGGAATGGAAAATTCCCTAAGTTGAGCGGATAACGTCTCAGTCATCAAAATTCTAATTTGACTTTTCTTTTATAGAATTCTAGACTGAGCCGAATATAGTTCTCAGTCGCCTCCAAAATTCCAGACCAAGTCGAATATAGTTCTCAGTCGCCTTCAGAATTCCAAACCAAGCTGAATATAGTTCTCAGTCAACTCTAGAATTCCAGACCGAGCCGAATATAGTTCTCAGTTGACTCCAGAATTCTAGACCGAGCCGAATATAGTTCTCAGTTGCCTCCAGAATTCCAAACCGAGCCAAATATAGTTCTTAGCCGCCTCCAAAATTCCAAATCGAGCCGAATATAGTTCTCAGTTGCCTCTAGAATTCTAGACCGAGCTGAATTCCAGACCGAGCCGAATATAGTTCTTAGTCGCCTCCAAAATTCCAGACCGAGCCGAATATAGTTCTTTGTCGCCTCTAGATTTCTAGATTGAGCCGAATATAGTTCTCAGTCTGCTTTTAAATCGAGCGAATACAGTTCTTGGTCATCTACTTCCAGGTTGAGCAAATATAGTTCTCGATTGCCTCATCAGCATTCAAGATTTCATCCAGGTTCAACAATTATCAAGTAGATTAAGTGTCCATAGTTCTCACTTTTTTAATAAAACAATAGTTCTACACCCAAAGGTTCTAGGTTCTAAGGCTAGGAAATCTTTGAAAAATAAACTTCGAGTAAATCATGGTTGCTAAAATCAGTGTCTTTGTTTTACATTGACATTCGCTTTACAAGCTCTGTCAATGAGGGGCATTTTGTAGACACTCAATTTTGCATCCATAATTTAGTTTTGGAAGATGACTAAAATGACCGTTTCAAATACCCAAAAATCATAGTTGCATTACATGCATTAAATCATTCATTGCATATCATAACAATGATATAGAGATTCTAACGATCATGACGGTATGCCCGATTTTCAAATCGGACCATCGGATTGAAGGATATCACAAGATCAAATGTTCACGGTATGCATGCATTGTATGAGGGTGAAGCCGATCACGTGTGATTAATTGCAATTAATTCTAATTGGTTAAACAATTACAATTAATTAAATAATTGTGTGATTGGTTGTTGGTTTTTGTCAGAAATGAGCTTGGTTGCATAGGAATAAAATGGATAATCATATAACAAGGGAATTGTTGATAATAGAGTCTTTTTAGAATATTTATCTATCAGATAATTATTTTTTTAAAGACCTGATTATCAAAATAAAAGGGATTAATTTTACAATACGAGTTAAAAATATGTCTAGGTGCAGTTCCCGACTCAGAAAATTCCTAAACAAGAGTCTAGATTGAACCAAGATTGGGAATTGGGCTTGGCACTTCCCAAGTGCCGATTCGCACAGCTTTGAAACTCGGCCCAGAAATGTTCTAATCAAGATAAAACGCATCCATTTCAAATTTTTAGGGATAAGAACGCAACCTAATTCATATTTGATCCAATCCAGCTTATTTTTTAAGCATCAAACTTCTATAAATAGGGGATTAAAATCAGGAATCGGGACCCCTTTTTCTGATCCCTCTCTCCTCTTACATTAAAGAAATTCTGGAAGTTTTGCTTTAGGAATTTATTTTTTGTTAAGTGGCTTTGACAGGCCAAGAATGTATTGACCCCTTGTGATGAATTAACAAATTAATTAGCCAAGTTAATTAATTAATTCCATTAGCATGCAATACGCATGGTAGCACAAACAAATCACCAATTAACTAAATGCAACGGAAATTAAATTGACACGGTGATTTGTTTACTAATGGGGAAAACCTACACGGCAAAAAACCCCACCGGGTGATTTTAAGGTCACCACTCCCGAGAATTCACTATTATCACAACAAGTGGTTACAAGTAAAGGAATCCCAGTACTTTATACCAACCTACAGTTGAACCCTTACCCCAATACCCAATTGGACTTGTTATGTAGTGAAAATCACTCCTTGTAATGCACGGCTCCCAGTACATGACTAACCAATTCGATGCGCGGATCCCAGTACGCTGCTTACTCACCAACTTGAGAAAGATGTTGGCTGCAAAGTTCTTCAGTTTATCAACACGATGAAGATCACGAAGCTCCTTGGTTACAAAACCCTACGGTGTACAAATACAGCAGCTTCTTCAAAAGAAAGATGAACTAGGGCAAATTCTGTCTCCGATCACAATTTTGCATGAACACAACTTTTATTCACATTTCTGCAACCTTTGACGGCCCTTAAAACAATCCTTATATATGTTTAGGGTTGTAAGAAAAGAAAGCCCAAACATTTATTCACGGATTAGATTGAGATCAGCTCTGAAAACTGAATTTCATAAACCTTGATAGATAGCTTATCTGTCGAGTTAGCTGTCAAGCATCGGGCTTCAGCAGCTTTTTAAACCTCAATAGATACTAGCTGTCGAGCTTTAAAATCCAACACTTCTTCACTTGTTTCTTGGACAGACTTGCATGGCTTTAACACTTAATCTTGAAACCTTGTTTTTTGAAGTATTAAACACATCCTAGATCTATCCAAATACAAATAAAGTGCGTTTTGTCAAAGGATTAGCCAATTCTAATTTGACATATGTTCCTAACATTAAATCACATATGTCCTAACAATCTCCCCCTTTGTCAATCCATGATAGAACCACAACAAACAAATGAATATATGAGAGAAGTCATAAATCACTCAACTCATACTCATTTGTTGAATACAATAAAATCTATCCTAACACAAACTTTTGAAAAACTTTACAAGAAGAGAGTTTATGGCAAGAAGACTTTGTTAACCTGTATTTCTGAAACACTTTAAACAAAACTCATCACGGCATCTTAGTGTGAAACAGAAGTAATAGATTGCAATCACTATATAAGAATCATGTGCATAAAGAGAGAAAAGAAACAACACATGTAAAGATAGGTAAATAACATACATCAGTAGATATAAACCAAATATAAGTACAATGTATGTCAAATAGTCAAAGACCAATATACATGAGGTAAATGTAAAAGAAGGAAAAGAAGATACATAAAAACCTCACTACATCCCTCATAGACACTCCCCCTATCACAAAAAATCTCCTATGCTAACTCTCCCTCTATGTATATGACTACTTTCATATCAAAACTACTTCCTCTTTTTGTCATGAGTGACAAAGGGTAAGTACATCAAGTAGGCATCTCATCATCACTGGGCGAGCTAGCATCCTCATCCTCATCAGCATCATCACTGCCGGAGCCATCATCACTCTCATCCTCTGAAGCCGGTGGAGATGGAGAGGTAGAAGTAGTGAAACCACCCATAACAGCCTGTCATCGTGCGATACGACTAACACGGGTGTTCACCTGACATAACTTATCACTGAGTGTGTCAAGGCGAGCATCCATATGCACAAGCTATGCCATGATGGCCTTGAGAGTCATTCCACCCGTAGAAGACGAAGGAGCAGAGGTGGATGGAGCGATAGAAGCTAAGGGAGTCGTCATCTCTATCCGGGGCCGCCTCAGTTTAAGCTATGCCTCTCTCCGTCAAACGGTAGTAGCGTCTATGACACTCATAACCGTGAAATGAGGAGACTCAGGAAAGGAGACAGAAAAATGGCGAAGAATCCTCATGATAGCAGAAGGAAAAATGAGCCTATCACGAGTCGCCGTATCTCTATAGACATCTATAAGGGATAGAATAAAATGAGAAGGGAAGTCAATAGAAATATCCTCTAAGAGGGATAACAAAAATCGAGCACAAGGTTCTGTGATAGAGTTATAGTGAGATAAAGGATGAAGAATGAGTGTCATCACCATGTTAAGGAATCTCGAACCTTTCGCAAAGCCCGAGCAAGGGGTGTTTTGACGGTCACCCCAAGATGAAGGTGTCTCACAAAATAAAGACGAAAGTTCATCTTTGGACACAGTCCTTAGACGATCACAGCCAAGGTTGTCAGGATGCGCTACCCTAGGAACGTGTAGTACCTCGGATACAATATCCGGAGTAACTACGATGCGCGTACCTCGAACGCCACAGAAAAAGTGAGGTACAGAAGTATCGAATCCTTGTATATTGGAGTAAAACTCCTATATGATCACGGAGGGACAAGTGGCTAGGATGTCACACAATGACCCCCAACCCCTATTGTAGATGATAGTGGGAAGGTCAGTATCAGAAAAATCCGATAGGATGACCTGGCGTTTCGAATAAATGCCTCGTCGAGAAAAGTTCTCTGAAAAGTTCTTTCGAGTTTTATCATCACAGAACTGTACGTGAGAAGGAGTAGGATCAGAAGAAGAAGTGGATGCCCCAGAACGAAGAGAGTTATGGGACAGAATGGATTTGCATTTGGGTGCCATAAAGCAGACTAAAGCAAGAAAGAGAAAGGGAGAGAGAGAGGCAATTAGAAAAGCACTGACAAAACAAAATAAAAGAATATAAAGAATTGAAGGTACATATGCATGAAAATGTATGAACATGTGACATGCAAACTTAAAAGCATCATGGGCTCAGCCCAATCCAAATCTATCAGCACACAACAGTTTAACATAGTAATCACACATCTAAAATGCATGAACATACTGTTAAAATGAAAATGTGATGCAATGCATGAACATTTAGGACCATTTACACAAAACCCATCCCAAAAATTTCACAAAAACTTCATTAATTTTGAAAAACCCCAAAAAATTTTCAAAAACCCAAAAGCCTAGGTCTAATGCGTGAAATGCATGAAGAATGAAGGATTAAAGACCCTTACCAAAGAGGAAGAACAAGATCTAGGCCGAAGAACACTTGGGAATGAAGCTTAGAGTGAGAGAGAAAGGTTTTGGGAGGTGAAGAGACGAGATTTGTCGAGAGAGATCGGGGAAAAATGAGAGAAAAGATCGTGCTGACCGTATATATAGAAAGTCATAAAGCTCGACAGATCGAGAGGTGTCGAGGTTTAAAACGCGTGAATCAGCTGTCGAAGAGTTGTCCAGGATCTGTCGAGAGGTGTCCACAGCAAAAGGATCTCAATGGATTGAGAAGCTATCGAGAATGCGATAAAAAGAAGCTGAAAGGGCTCGATAGATAGCCTAGCTGTCGAGATTGCTCAAAAACAATTTTTCATAGAAGAGAAAAACACAGACATGAATGCAATTAAGCATGCTATACAGCCAAAGATCCAAACAACATTTTAAGCTCTCAAAATCATCTCTCAACAAGAAAAATGTCAAGCACATAGATCCAGAACACACACACACACACTAAACCAATCTAACCAATTTTATATTTCAAAAACAAGTTAAGACAGTTTAGTGAGCATACATTAACACAAGAGATTACTTAATCTTACTCATCACAAACATGAGGCACAAAGCTCACTTGCTTAGTTGTGCATAGAGATGCTCATCTAAGCTACAAATGATACAAAATTTAGAAAACTTTGTTTCAATGGCCATCCAAGGTACACAAGTAACAATGTACACAAACACACACTGTTTTTGTATTTTTCTAATTTTTCAATTTTTTTTTTAAGAAAAAAAAATAAAGCAAAAATGAAAAAAAAAGAAAAAGAAAAAAAAAAAAGAACAAAAACATGTTAAACAAAACAATAAATAAAACTAGATGCAAATGCATGAGGAAGAAATAGAAGTAGAAGAGATCAATCCATGGAGATGACACCAATGTTTTGGCGAAGGAATTCAAACCGTTTGGTATCAAGAGGTTTGGTAAACAAATCAACCTTCTGATCATTAGTGTTAATGAACTTAAGAGTAAGAGTACCATCTTCAACAAGCTCTCGAATGAAGTGATGTTGAATCTCTATGTGTTTAGTTCGAGAATGTTGAACAGGATTCTTAGGGATGTTGATGGCACTGGTATCGTCACAGTAGATGTTAAGATGCTCTTGATAAATACCGTAATCATGGAGGAGTTTTTGTATTCATAGAAGTTGGGTGCAACAGCTACCGGCAGTGATGTACTGAACTTCTGCAGTGGATAATGAGATGGAATTCTGCTTTTTGCTCATCCAGGAGACAAGATTATTATCCACATAGAAACAACCCCCCGATGTACTCTTTCTATCATCAGCATTCCCAGCCCAGTCTGCGTCAGAATACCCAGCTAAGACATCATTTGTGTCCTTGATGTACCACACACCAAAGTCGGCAATGGTTTTGACATACTTTATGATTCTTTTCAAAGCAATCATATGAGACTCTTTGAGATTTGCTTGATATCTAGCACACACTCCCACACTGTAACTAATGTCAAGTCTACTAGCAGTAAGGTAAAGAAGACTACCTATCATGCTTTTATAAAGAGATGAATCTACACTTTTACCTAACAAGTCAACAGAGAGTTTAACATTTGGGCTCATAGGTGTTCTAACAGAGATAGCAGATTCCAAACCAAATTTTTTCACAAGATTTTTTGCATATTTAGATTGAGATAGGAATATACCTGAATCTTGTTGATGAATCTGCAAGCCAAGTGAGTTAGCTCTACAGTCATGCTCATCTCAAACTCGACCATGAAGTTTTGATCACATATTTGACTTACGCTCAACAGGTTCACTCTCAGACCAGCTACATATAGAACATTTGCAATGTCTGGCAGTCCAGGTAGAGAGATGATTCCTTTCCTTTAATCTATGATTTTCTCCCATCACCAAAAGTGACATTATCACCTTTCTTAGACTCGAAAACCTTGAAGAGAGATCGGTCTCCAGTTATGTGTCTTGAGTAGCTGCTGTCAAGGTACCACAAACACGTGTCCATAACCTTAAATGCGGACTTCATCATGAAGCCTACTTCATGCTTAGATGACAGATCAGTGGGAATGGTGTTTTCTCTCATCTGTCTTTTATGAACAAAGTCTTTGACTTTCACTCTTCTTAGACGAATTCCTTTGCACATTTTCATTCTGAGACAGTCTAGTTTCTTCTTTGTCACGCTGAGATCTTTTCCAATAGTCATCATAATAGAATTCAAATAACTTTTAGACTTGCATTTTCTGATACACTCAAACAAGTAGAGATTAGAAAAACAAGATGTATTTGAAAACAAAGATCTCTTCAAGCCAGTTGCCATGACAACAGGGGTCAATGGATCACACAGCAAAGATTACCAATTGACAGGCCAATAATGTATTGACCCCTTGTGATGAATTAACAAATTAATTAGCCAAGTTAATTAATTAATTCAATTAGCATGTAATACGCATGGTAGTACAAACAAATCACCAATTAATTAAATGCAGCGGAAATTAAATTGACATGGTGATTTGTTTACGAATGGGGAAAACCTACATGGCAAAAAAACCCCACCGGGTGATTTTAAGGTCACCATTCTTGAGAATTCACTATTATCACAACAAGCGGTTACAAGTAAAGGAACCCCAGTACCTTATACCAACCTACAGTTGAACCCTTAGCCCAATACCTAATTGGACTTGTTCTGTAGTGAAAATCTCTCCTTGTAATGCATGGCTCCCAGTTCGTGACTAACCAATTCGATGCGCGGATCCTAGTACGCAGCTTATTCACCACCTTAAGAAAGATGTTGGCTGCAAAGTTCTTCAGTTCATCAACACAATGAAGGTTATGAAGCTCTTTGGTTACAAAACCCTACGATGTACAAACACAACAGCTTCTTTAAAAGAAAGATGAACTAGGGCAAATTCTGTCTCCGATCACAATTTTGCATGAACACAACTTTGCTTCACACTTCCGCAACCTTTGACGGCCCTTAAAACAATCCTTATATATGTTTAGAGTTGTGAGAAAAGAAAGCCCAAACATGTATTCACGGATTGGATTGAAATCAGCTCCGAAAAACTGAATTTCATAAACCTTGATAGATAGCTTATCTGTCGAGCTAGCTGTCGAGCATCGAGCTTCAGCAGCTTTTTAAACCTTGATAGATACTAGCTGTCAAGCTTTAAAATCCAGCACTTCTTCCCTTGTTTCTTGAACAAACTTGCATGGCTTTAACACTTAATCTTGAAACCTTGTTTCTTGAAGCATTAAACACATCCTAGATCTACCCAACTACAAGTAAAGTGCATTTTGTCAAAGGATTAGCCAATTCTAATTTGACATATGTTCCTAATATTAAATCACATATGTCCTAACATCCTTTTGTTTGCCTTGATTCTCTTTTGGTTATGTGATGTATGTTTTAGCATATGTATTTATGTAATGATGTAGTGCATACCATTAAATATTAGGTTTGTTGCTTTATGTTAAACAAAAATCAGATCTGAAATATTTCTCCAAAATCTCATTGTTTTCCTTAAACAAAAATCAGATCTGAAATACTTTTCCAAAATCTCTTTTTTTTTTTTTTTTTTCCTTAAACAAAAATCAGATCTGAAATATTTTTCCAAAACCTCATTGTTTTCCTTAAAAGAAAAATCAGATCTGAATTTTATTTTTAAAAAAAAAAATTCATTCTTTTCACTTAAAAAAAAATCAGATCTGAAATTTCTTTTAAAACCCATTATGTTTTTTAATTAAACAATTAAATTTGGATTTTCCTTTAGGAGATCCATTCTGTTATTTAATTAAGAGATCCATTCGATTTGCGTGCCGAACCCCGAAAAATCCAAAAATATTATTTTCTCTCTGTGGGGCCGCGAGAACATCTAAAATAACGTGGCGCAACCTGTTTAGACATCGGAGCACCCAAAGTGCATTTTTTTGCTAAAATGACCAAAATGCCCCTAGTCAACCCTAGGTTTGACCGAAGGTCAAAACCCTTACAAAACAATACTTTTCATAGTTTTACAACAAACCCGAGCTTCTCGGAGGTTTTTGGCCACTTTGACCAAGTTTGACCCAAAGTTGATCCCGGGTGGGCCTAAAAACCCTAATTTTGATCCGGCCGTCAGAACTAGTTGGAACCAACGCCATTACAAAGATTATCAAATTATCATTCCAACGACTATTCGTGGGTTGAAATCGAAGTTGAAACGGATGAAATATCACGAAAACTGGGATAACGCTCTAATCGATGCACCTCTAACTTCCAAGAGCCATAACTTTTGATACGACCGTTGGATTTTCAAGTTCCATACCTTTTCAGAAATAGGAAGTCAAGATCTTTCTAGGGGTTTTAAGATCAACCCGATCAAAGACCGTTTGAAGGTGGCGGCCCTTGAAGGGCCACTGCCTCAAAAATCGTGTCGGGGCTATAAAAGGCCCCAAGCACCCTTCAAACCAAAAAAAGGACCATTTTTTTTGGGTTTTGCTCTCTGCCTAGACACTTTCTGAGCTTTTTTCCTCTCTTCCAAACACAAAAAACACATCAAAATCTTCTTGATTCTTCTATTTTCACCAAAAATACAAGGTATTGTTCCTATACCCAATCTTCTTCTCCTTGGTTCTACATCTTGGACTTGGGGATTAGGGGTGTGGATGTAGCTTTCTAGCTACTATCCACACCCCTAACCTTTTAAATATTTTTCTAGCCTTTATTTTGTTCTTTTGCATGAAAAACATGATTTAGTATTTTCTTTAGCACGTTGCTTGCCTTATTTCTGTTTCTAGCTTAAATCTCCTTGCCTTTTATGCTTTTTGCCAGGTTTCATTCTTAGATCTACATCCTTACATGCTTATATGTTTAGATCTACATGCTTTAGGCTTTATGCCATGTTTTCCTATGTTTTGTGCCTCTTTTGTTCTATATTGATGTTAGGGTTACATGCTAATATGCTTGTATGATGTTGTTGGCTATGCCTTGCTCGAATCTATGTGTTTATGTGTTTATTTCCATGCTATGTGGTTAGATCCTTGTCTTCACATGCTTATATGCTTGGATCCATGTTCCTCCATGCCTATGTGCTAAGTTTCTACATGTTTACATGCATGTTTCTATGCCTATATGTCTAGATCTATGTTTTCACATGCTTATGTGCTTGGATCTATGTTCTCTATATGCTTTATACTATCTTCCATGTGCTTGTGCACTCTATGCCATGTTTGTGTGCCTAGATCTAGGCTATGTTTGTCATGCCATATGCTATTGTAGCCCTTTTGTCGCTTTTGTCTCTCTTTCTTGTGTTTGGGCCTATTGGTTCAGACCCAATCTAGACCATATTGTCTTTGTCATCGTCCATACACCTTGGCCCATATCAAAGGGTTTGGATTATTCGTATTTGCATATCTATGCTTGCTTGCTTCTATGTTTTATGCTTGTGTTAGCCTCTCTAGTTCTAGGCTTTGCCATGTTTGGCACCCTCTGGGGGCTTGACCTTGTGTGGTTACGTCCGACACCCATGAGGCCTTGTTCGGATGTAATCATTTGGAAGGCATCTCCGGATGCCGGGTTGCTCCGTGCGTACCCTTCCCTTTTCCGCTTCGCGTGATGCTATGCTTGCCATGCTTGTTTGCACCACCCGTTAGCTTTCTATGCATCTTTACACGCTTGTTTACATGTTCATGCATGAGTCTTGCTTGCTTGTGTGTTGTCCATGCTTCAACATAATGAAGTTATGGACATTCGATCCAAACCTACATTTGTCCCTCGCGGACACCACCTTTTTTTTGCTTTTTTGTTTGCTTGCCTTCTCGCTTGTTTGCTTGCTTTCTTGTTCTTTGCTTGCCATGTCTATCGTGCTTATTTGCTTTATGCCTCCTTTGTATGCTTTTTGCATCTTTTCCGTCCATTGCTTGTCTGCTGGTTTCTTATCTTTGCCTTTGCATGTACCCACATTGAGTAAGGATGCATGGAGCTAGGGTACGATCTCCCAAGCACAAGCAAAAAGAGCGAGGATGCAAGCATATAAATATAAGCCAAGCGGCAAGGTTCAGTAGTACTCTTTTAAAACCCCTTCCTTCCTCCTCCCTTTCTCTCTTAGATGGTTTGTATTAGGTATATCATGCCATGTACCATTCGTCCTCATCTCTAGAGCATGGCGACACCTGTTTACTTTCCTGCACCTATATTTTGGGCCATGCTCCAAGAATGTAGGCATTTACTTTCCTGCTCTGTGTGCTTGCATTATGCATGATGTATGTATATATATATACCTGCTCGCCCCTTCTGGTGTGATTGTCACAGTCCATGTCACCTAAGGCAAAGCGATTCCTAATTTCCGCTGCGAAAGTAAGGTGACATGTCGCCGGATTTTCGCTGTGGAAATCTGGCACTTTGCTCGAATGCCTTAGGAAAACATAGATTGGGACCACACCCATTCAAAAGCCAAATCTCAAAGCCCCCATGCATGCAAAGCCCTGAAAAGCCAATGCCAAAATCATGTTTTTTCTACCAATCTCCGAAAATTAAGGTTCTATCAAAACAAAGGACTGTCCTTGGATAAGCGTTGTGGTGTGCCTAACACCTTCCCCACACGTAACCAAACTTCCGGATCTAAGAATTAAGATTTTTTTTGCCATCCACATTAGATTAGGAAAAATTCCCTTTTTCTTAGCTTAGGATTGGTAATAAAATCAACTAGAAACAGGTGACCAATCACACCTTAGGAAAACCCAATGATTGGTGGCGACTCCACTTACCTTTGGTAATCCCTTAAAATTTGGCCCAGATTCCTGCCACAACACCAAAGGTAGACTTACCTTCCTCCACTGAGAGTGAGAGAGAGCACCTAAAGCCTCGCGCACGCGCAGGAGTGTCGCCACGGCGGGTGGTCGAACGAAGGCCCGTCAAAGGCAGTTCTCTACTCCGTTTCAAGGCTAGGCATCGACATACGTCAAATATGATCTTTAATGCATCTCGAGAGGAAATAATTGTTAATTTAAGAAATAAAACACAGTTTAATGGCAAACCCTAAATTGACAAATTTCTCATTTTCACAACAATTCAATCATCTCAAACCTGATTTTTGCCATTGGATATTAAAATGAATGGAATTCCGATATGTTTATTGTCACATCAAAATAAATTGACAAGATCCTTAATTTGAAACTCAAGTTTCCAACCAAATTTGAGGTCAGACAAAATACGGTATCTATAGTTACACCATGAGATTCATATCCTCCCTCAATTGGATTTGGTTAGCTACCATTGTATTCAGTAGCTCTTAGGTACTCATCTATTCTTCAACATTCTGATGCTCATCTTCTCCAGAGTCTTCTAATCCTTTATTGTTTGGGCTATCTTGTGAATCAAACACTGGGTTGTAGTGCTGGAGCTATGGAATGCCTTCTATGCGCAGTGGTTTCAGTACTATAATAGGCCTTGAACTAGAACTTGCTTGGTTGTCGCTCTTCGATTCTCTTTCAAGTCTTCCCTTTGATCTTGACCAGATTCTCCCTTAAGAAAAGGTAGGTTGGCTCAATCAATGCTACGTCCCCTTCTACTTCAATCATTCAATCAATCACAACAAACACATACAAGATGCAATGCTGCATTTACTTGGACCGACCTAACGACAAGTTCTATTCATTATATTGTAGGGTAAATTTGTTGTTTTATTGTTTCCCATAGCTAGGACATTGCACCTCCCAACTTGTAATGTAATGAACGTTGCGTTGGTCCAAACGACATGGTTTATCCTTTTCAGTCATCAAGAAATGATCAAGTGACTTTGGGCTATAAGTTCGTGGGTTCACCACTGGGTACTTAAATCTATGGAAGACCAATGATCCATGGTTACAACCAATAGTTTTTGAGATGGGTTCTTGCATAATTGTTGTTTCATGGCACGCATCAATGACAGTTAGAAGAAAAAGCTATAAACATACAACATGGCATCTCATACAACATTTTATATAGTATCATACAAACATAACCAATATTGTATAAGCAAAGAATATCATACAAACACAAGGGTACTTAATTGATCATTTAAAGTCTAATGTGAAGCTTAGCCCTCGACATCCTCAGCGTAGTTACCACTATGAGAAACCGGCTCTCAATCAAAAGAGATAGGCATCGGCACCTCTTTTTTGGAGATTATGTGGAGTCGCCCTTTTTTTTTATATTACAAAAAAGAAATAAGGAAAAAATACAATATATAATTCACATATCTGAAATACCTCAAGTTTCATTAATTGAACATATGAATACAACTTGGTAGAATATCGTTACAAGGCTTTGGTCCTAAATACAATCGATGTAAAAAAAATACAAAGCTTTGGTCCCAGATACTATCTACCAAAACAAAAATATGACACTATTCTACGAACTAAGACCTTTGGTTCGGGGGCTAGGTTATAGAATGGGAAGGTGTTAGGCACCCATTCTGCTCGGGCAAAGCCCGGTCTTCTAGACCCTAAATGATCGTTAAGTACCCTTGACCAATGGTATGCAACAAATTATGAAATGCAACATGTCATGTAAACTTTCTTAGATCTATGGCTAAATGTTATTTAGAGCTCTCAAATCTAATGTAAATGATCAAATCTAATGTTTAATGTGAAAATTAGAGTTTTAGGATAAAAATGTAGATCTGACATCAATTTTAAAAAAAGGAGTTTTGATGACAAAATGGGGATCTAGAGGAATTTTGGTGAGAAAAATTCATATCTAATTTTAGGTATGAAAAAGATGAATTTTTAATGAAAATTTTTAGATCTGACTTTTAATTATGAAAAGAATGAGTTTTAAAGGAAGAATTTCATATCTGATTTTTAATTATGAAAAGGAATGAGTTTTGAAGAAAAATTTCAGATTTGATTTTTAATTATGAAAAGAATGAGTTTTCAAAAATAATTTCAGATCTAATTTTTAATTATGAAAAAGAATGAGTTTTGATAAAAGAATTTTAGATCTGATTTTTAATTATGAAAAGGAATGAGTTTGAAAGAAAGAATTTCAAATCTGATTTTTAATTATGAAAAAGAATGAGTTTTAAAGAAAGAATTTTAGATCTGATTTTTAATTATGAAAAAGAATGGAGTTTTAAAGAAAGAATTTCACATCTGATTTTTAACTAAGAAAAAAGAATGAGTTTGGATAAAAGAATTTCATATTTGATTTTAATTATGAAAAAGAAAGGAATTAAAAGTCAGACTTCCAGATGGAAAACATAGCTAGATATATATATGCTAATAAAAGAATCAACATTCAAACATGCATGTTAATAAGGAATTAAAAGTGATACCTGCATCAATTACACGAACAAATTCTACAAGGGAATCACTTTAGAGTTAGAGAGAGTAAATCTCTTTGAGTCCTAAACAATTATCACTTAACAAGAAAGAAAATCTTAAAGTCAGACTTCCAGAGTTTATTTAATGTTAAGGGGAAAAGGGGTTTTCTCCTCTATTTATAGAGGTGTATCTGCTTAAAAAATTAGCTTGGGTTACTTAGAAAATCAGCAAATATGAATTAGGTTAGGTTTAATCCCTAAAAAATCAAATCTGATGGGTCTAGACCTGAACCAAACGTATTTGGGCCCAACTTAAAATTTGTGCCAATTGGCACTCCCCAAGTGTCGATTGGCACTCCTCAATGCTTCGTCCAGTTTCATCTTCTTGTGCATTTTGGACTCTTCTTGGGCGTTTTTTTGGGCCAGGAATTGTGTTTGGACGTATTTTGGACTTGTATTCCTAGTGAAATCCATTTTAATTTGATAATTAAATCAATAAAAATAATTATCTGAAAGATAATTACCCTAAAACCTAATTATAAACTTAATTCCCATATTATTAGATTATTCATTTTATTCCCATGCAACCAAACTTATTTTAAGAAAAATCAACAACCAATCACGTAGATATATTTAATTGATTTTAATTATCAACCAATCAAAATTAATTTCAATTATCAGCATTTTTCCCTGCAATCAATGTAACTCTATATTAACCTTCCCAATTTAGACCTAGTTTTCTCAGCTCGAATCTTGGGTATTTCCTGTGACCTTTCTAAGTATCAAATCTCCGTGGATGAATTCTCGAGTTTTCATGTTCTTGTTGTAGCCTCGGCTGACCATTTGTTGATATTCAGCTAACTTGATTGTGGCAATTTCTCTATTCTCTTCTATCATGTTTAGGCCTTCAAATAGTGCCAAATTGTTGTTTTCTTGGCCGAAATTATCAATTCATATTGTTGGCATCCCAACTTCAATAGGTGTTATAGCTTCTGATCCATAAGTCATGGAAAAAGGTGTTTCCCCAATGGATCTCCTCGGAGTTGTACTAAACGCCCGTAGTACACTTGGAAACTCCTCAGCTCGTCTCCCTTTAGAGTCATCTAATCTCTTTTTTAGACCACTAACGATGATTTTATTAGTTGCTTCAGCCTGACCATTGCCTTGAAGGTAGTCTAGGGTTGAATATATATTAGTGATCCCTAATTCGCTATAATACCTGCAAAACACCTTACTGTCAAACTGAAATCCGTTGTCCGACACTAAGGTCCAAGGTACTCTGAATATGGAAATGATGTTTACAAGATAATAATAGAGGATGAAATGGGTGTAGTTATTAAGGAACTACCCCATCCCTATAAGCTTACCCACAAAAATAAACAAAAATGGATGAGGCTTTTTTTATGTGGATTTCCTAGAGAGAGAGAGTTTTTTCAGAATTTCTAGGGTTATTTTTCCAGAATTTTCTCACTTTTTTTCTGACTTTCCTCACTTTTCTCTTTATATTTTTCTATTTTTTACTCATTTTCTCCATGTTTTTTCATAAAAATAAGGGGGTTATTTATAGGGGGATAAGGGAAATGGGAGGCTAGCTAGGTGTAACGTGCTAGCTTCCCATTCTTGCCACCTCATCGGGCCTATTTTGTCTTTTTCCTATTTCTGGTCTAATCTTTGTGCAGCTGTTTGGAGGGCTTTCCAACCTCCGTTTTCTTCACACTTTATATGTCTGGAAAACTCTGGGTGTCTAGTTTCCAATAGTCTTGGCCTCGCCTGGTTTGGAGCTATGGTCGTCAAGATATCGTGTTCGGAAGGAAGGTGACATAATATTGAAAAATTCTATGACGTTTTTTCTTGAAAATTTTGTATCTTTCGATCCAGGGTAGATATTGTCGAGCCCTTTTTATGAGAAGTAGCTAAGAACTTGTTCTTCAAGTTGGTGTAGTAAGATTGCTTTAGTTCTTGCCCAATAGGTACAATTTATTGTGCAAAGACAGGTTAAAAATTGCCTGTTTTCTTAGAAAAAAAAAAGTAAGGATTTTATTAGGGTTTTTGGTATTTCAAAATTCAACGCGATCAGAGGGTTGGATCAAAAAGTCAACTTTTTAACCATACTCGTTAGGGTTTTAGCCTTAAAAGTGATTTTTTAATATTGTGACCCTTTCATCCAACATCCAACCATGTTGTATTTATTTATTTTTTAAATTCCTTTTTGGCTTTAGAACTTATAATTTTGCACCTTTTTGAATTTTTTTGAATTTTTTGTCTTTGTTTTGACGCATGAATCGAGGTTAGAAAAAATACGGTATCGACAAGGTATATTTAGGTACTCTTCAAATTTTTGTGGCAAATTTTAGTCATTTTTATATGCTAATGAGGGTATTTTAGTCATTCTTGATATTTTGAAACTCATAGGAGATCACTGTCATGAGTTTTACTAAAATTGATGAACAACAACAATTTGAACCACCTATTCCAAATATTTACTTGGAGAGGTCACGCGGCATCATAAGTTTCTGCTAAATAATTTTTTTTTCCAATATTGTTAGTCATGTTAGTCCCCATTAGTTTTATTTTCAAGTGCTGATTTGTCATTTTTTAGGTTTTAAGGGTATTTCAGTCATTTTTTAGGTTTCAAAGTCATTCGGTCATTTTTTAGGTTCTAAGGGTATTTTGATCATCTTTTAGGTTCTAAGGGTATTTCCGTAATTTTAGAGGGTTTTGGGGGGGTATTTGGGTCTTTTTATTTTGTTTCGAGAGTATTTTGGTCATTTCGGTAATTTTTAGGTTTTATCGGTTTTCAATCTTTTTTTTTTTTGTTTCGATGGCATTACATTCATTTTTTAGGGTCTAAGGGTATTTTGGTTATCTTTTAGGTTCTAAGGGTATTTCAATCATTTTTAGGTTTTAGGGGTATTATAGTCATTTTTTAGGTTTAGGGCAATTTCTGTCAATTTTTAGGTTCTAGGGGTATTTTGATTAGTTTTTAGGTTCTAAGGGTATTTGTGAGAGACCGGGAAATTGCTTCTCAAAAAAGAGAGATTTTTGAGTGATTTTTAAGGCACCTCTTTTTTTGGGTAAGTAGTGTGGAGTTGCCACTTATTTTTTATACAAAAAAAGAAAAAGAAAAACTAAATACAACATGACTTAATAGCATCCTTTCATTGATTGAATAAAAAATTACATAATTGAAAATTTCAAAATTACATGGCTTTGGGTCCTAGTTACAATCTACCAAAAATACATGGCTTCTTGTCCTTGTTACATTCTACCCAAAATAAAAGAAAAGACAAGGCTTAGATCTGCTTATCCAAATACCTAAATTCGAAGACTAGGATACAGAATGGGAAGGTGTTAGGCACCCATTCTGCCTAGACAGAGTCTGGTCTTCTAGACTCTTGTGACCTATGAACCCTTTTATGCATGCTATGAATGATATGTTGAGCATGTAAAACAAGAATTAAATCACACAAATTTATCTATGAATGAATCCTCTTCTTTTTTTTTTTTTCTTTTTTTTTTTTTTAAATTAGATCTGTTTTAATGATTAAAAAAATTTGATTTTGGTTTGTAAAAAAATTAGATTTGTTTTTGTATGTATAAAAAAATGGTTTTTCGAGAGAAAATTCAGATCTGTTTTGGTGATTAAAAGAATTTGATTTTGGTTTGTAAAAAAAATCAGATTTGTTTTTAAGAATTAAAAAAAAAAAAAAGATTTTAACTTTGTAAAAGATCAAATCCATTTTGTGATAATAAAACAAAATGGTTTTTAATAATAGAAAAATCAAATCTGTTTTTAATATGTTCAAAAAATATGGAAAAGATTTTTTTGAAGAGAATTTCACTCGTAACATAAATTTATGCTACATGAATTAAACAAAACAAACAACCATAAACACAATCATGCATAATCTTTTCTTTGTTTCAAAATCTGCATATGTTTAAAAAATCATATTCGTATCTAAGAAAGATACAAATCAGTTTTTGATTGAAGAAAAATTCAGATCTGCATCTAATAAAGATGCAGATCTGTTTTTTGATTAAGAAAAATTTAGATCTACATCTAAGTAAGATGCAAATCTGGTTTTGATTTTAAGAAAAAGAATTGGTTATATGCAGATAATTGAAATTAAGAAAAAGATTGTGACAATTATATACAAGAAATTCAAGATCATGCTTTAAACAAAACAACAGTTAATAAATCATGTTATGGATAAAAAACATGCATCATCATAAGAGAAAAACATAAAGGAAAGGAAAAAGTGATTGAAATCAACCTCTTTCATGAACCACTTCTTGTTCTTGAGAGGATATTTTAGGGTTCAAAGAAATCTATTCAATTATCTTTGAAGCCTAAAAACCCTAATTTCAACAGTAAATATTAGAGAGGGGATCTACAAATATGAGCAATTTGAGAGCCTAAAAGTGTGTGCCTCTCAGAGCGTCCAAAAGGTCTCTTGAATTATGAGATCCAGTCTCTATTTAAAGAGGTGGGAAAACTCTAAAAAAATAGGCATGGACTATTAAAATGCGTATCCAGATGCATCCTTCTGCGAAAAGGTTGAAAAGGGTATGCCTTATCGTCACCCGAAGGTTGTTGGGCCAAAGCCCAAATGGGGCCACTCGGCACTTTTAAAGTGTCGTTCAACACTCCAAAAGTGCCGAATGGTGCTCTTGGATGCCGAACGTTCTTCTGTGTTCGAGTGCATTTTGGACTCTCCTTTTAGGGTTTTTTAATCCGGTCCTTGTACCTAGACATGTTTTAATCCTTAGTTTATGATTTTTTTTTTAATCTATTTTCTGGATAATTCAGGCTTTTTCAGGAATAATTATCTTATAGATAAATACCCTAAAATAAATCTTGATAAAGTTCAGATTATCCACAATTTTATTGTTATCCAATCATCCATTTTATTCCTATGCAAGCACTCCTATTTTAGACACTAATTATCAACCAATCACATAATTATTTAATTAATTTTAATTGTTTAATCAATCAGAATTAATTTAAATTAATCGTGTGTGGTCGACTCTACCTAGACACAATGCATGCTAACCGTGCAAACTTGATCATACGATATCTTTTGATCCGATGGTCTAATTTGGAAACCGAACACACTGTTGCGACCATTAGAATCCTAAGATCATTTTTATGATATGCAATGAACAAATTAATGAATGTAATTCTAGAAGAAATTGATGCATGTAATGCAATCATGATTTTTGGGGTATATGAATGATCATTCCAGTCATTTTCCTTGATTAAATTATGGGTGCAAAATCGAGTGTATACAAAATTCCCCTTATTGACAGAGCTTGGAAAGCGAATGTCAATGTAAAACAAAGACATTGATTTGACCATGATTTAATTAAGGTTGAATTTTTAAAGATTTCCTAGCCTTTGGACCTAAAACTTTGGAACATAAAACTAGTGCCTTATCTTTTGATAAAAATGAAAATATTTGACTTTGCTGATAGTTGATGACTCCGGAAATGACTCTTGACAAGTGGAGTGACTAAAAGGCTTTTCAATCCTGATCTTGAATATGGAGTTGTCAGCGACTAAAGGGCTTCTCGACCACGATCTTGACGAAAGGCAACCAAGGGGCTTCTCAACCTTGGAACTTGAAGAAAGGCGATCAAAGGGCTTCTCAACCTTGAAACCGGAGCTGGATTGTTGATCAAAGGACTTCTCTACCTCAATCTTGATGAAAGGCAACCAAAGGGCTTCTCAACCTTGGAACTTGAAGAAAGGCAATGAAGGGCTTCTCAACCTTGGAACTTGAAGAAAGGCAATCAAAGGGCTTCTTTACCTTGAAACCGGAGCTAGAATGTTGATCAAAGGACTTTTCTATTTCAATCTTGATGAAAGGCAACCAAAGGGCTTTTCAACCTTGGAACTTGAAGAAAGGCGATCAAAGGGCTTTTCAACCTTGAAACTAGAGCTGGAATGTTGATCAAAGGACTTCTCTACTTCAATCTTGATGAAAGGCAACCAAAGAGCTTCTCAACCTTGGAACTTGAAGAAAGGCAATCAAAGGGCTTCTCAACCTCGATATCGAAGCTGGAATGTTGATAAAAGGACTTCTCTACTTCAATCTTGATGAAAGGCAACCAAAGGGCTTCTCAACCTCGATAGCGGAGCTGGAATGTTGATCAAAGGAATTCTCTACCTCAATCTTGATGAAAGGCAACCAAAGGGCTTCTCAACCTTCCCTCATCCATTTCCCTCAATATTTCTTTAGATCCTTGTGTTTTTGAGCATTTTCACCACACCCATTTTTGGTGAAAACCATTTCCAAACCCATTTTTCTTTGCATAAAAAATGTCTTCTTCTTCCAATGGATCATCTTTTCTTACTTTTCATGGTAAGAAATATGATCCCTCATTTGATTGGAATGATGAGGATGGGCTTCTTCAAGACACTAGAACCCATGCTCCATATTGTCATGTAGACACCAAGGTGAGTTTTTCATTGGTTTCTTTGCTTGGAAAAATGTTGTTTCATGTTTCATTGAAAGTTTCATGGCGAGATATTGTCATTTGGTTGTTGCAATTTGGGGCATTGTGTGATTAGTTGGTTTTGGAGCATTCTTGGAGTTTTGTTTTTTGTTTTTTAATTTATCATGGTGCAATTTGGACAATGTTGGTAGCTCATGGAATTTTGATAATGTGGGTAAATTGTGATGTTGTTGGATGAATTTTGGTTTAGATTTTGGGAGTATTGGCAGTGTGAAAATTTATGTTGTAGGCTTAAATGAATATGTTCATGATGCATGTGGGAAAAGTTTGTTGGCATGTGTAAACTTTGTTTTATGGACATGGCAAAATTTTGTGGGTATGTGCATGGATATATTTGTGGGTATGAAATTTTGACTTATGGAAAAATTTTGTTGGGTATGTGATGTTGATTCTTGGAAAATTTGTGTAGTTATGATTTTGGCTATGTAAGAATTTATTTGTGCATGGGCATGAACTTGTGGGAATTTTTATGGCTATCTGGTCATGTATGAATTTTTTTGTGCATGGTTATGAAAGAAATTTGGTAGTTGTGTGTGGATGTGTGAAAGATTTTGATTGTGGTGAAATTTTGGTGGGGCATTGATTTTTTTGTTGCGGTGGGGCATTGATTTTTGAGAATTTTTTGGTCATGTGGGTTTTGATTGTGGAAATTTTTTTTTTTTTGACATGTGAGTTTGGTCATGGGAAATTTTTTGGACATGTGATTTTAGTCATGGAAACTTTTTAGACATGTGATTTTGGTTGTGGGAACCTTTTTGGACATTTGGTTTTGGTCATGGGAAATGATAAGCTAAACTTTTGTGTTGCAGAGCCTCAAGAGTCGAGGCAACCTCCAAATGTTGAAAAATGCATGGGCAGCATTGTCTCATAGCATCAAAAACATCATCAATGAAGCAGGCTTTGTCACTTTCTTCGAAGCTCTGTTAAATCAAGAGACACATGAATACAAAGATCTTCAGTTACTTCTTGCCTTGGTAGAGCGCTTCTGGGGCGCTACTTGCACCTTCCATTTTACAGGCATTAGGGAGGTAATGTTGACACTTTATGACTTCTCTGTTATCACTGGTCTAAGGTTGGGTGGTGAAAGAATTCTTGTCAATGATTCCCTTACTTCAACTGAACTCAAGAAACTTCTAGGTGTAGTGCCTTCTAGAATGAAGAGTAACAATATCCCTTTGTCTTGGCAATGTGAAAATATTCCCCATTGTGAGAAAAATTGAACAAATCCGGAATTATGACTGGGGCAGCATAGCCTATGCTACTCTAATGCATTTCATGACCCAACTCTCTAGGCAGAGCCTTTTAAGCTTGGGTAGGGCTCCATTTGTATGGCAGGTGAGGTTTGGGATTTATTTTGGCTATGTGTAGGTTTTGGAAAATTATTTTGGCTATGTGGTAATAGTGTTGTGAATTTTTCAGGTCTGGATGTATGAGTACTTTAGAGTTATTCCTGAAATTCGGGAAGAAGTTACTGGCATTTTTCCTAGATTTCTCCATTGGTTGCCCAAACATCGTTTGTCTATACCTTCCAGGCATTCCTTGGAAATTTGGCGCTTGGTGATTGATAATTTGACTACTGATGATGTGAGTTCTTCCTCATTTTTCTTTTGGAATCTTTGGCACCTGGCTATGGTTCAGTCTCTTCTCATTCTAAGTTCCTTTGTGACTTTTCAGATGGATTTAAATCTTTGGGCTAGATGTGAGGGATATGCAGAGTGTGAGCAGGCTCTAGAACTGAATGGCTGCTAAGTGTTGTTTAAGTGTGGGCATGGAAGGTATTGGTATATTGGTGATTGGGTGTTGCCCTAAGTTGAACATGAGTATCCTCTGACCACAATTCCAACTCCTCCTTGTCACATTATCCGGTTGGCTGACTTTTGGACTGATAAAGAGATTGCTTGGGCCCGTAACAGCTATATTGTTGCAGGAGTAGAAGGGAATTATTCTAAATTCATCCGACTTCATCTACAAGGTTGCTTGGTTGGCAGAACGGTACTTTTCTTCCCTTCTAAAGTCAAATTTTTGATCTTGCAAATTCCTTTTCATATTTTTGCTTGGTAACAATACTTGCATGTTGTATTTTCAGCCTCCATCTTTTGAAGGAGAGGAAAGGGGAAAGGAAGAGGAAGAAATTCCCCCTCCTCACCATTCTAGTAGCTTTTCTAGTTCTTTCAGATAGACTTATCCCCATTTTTCGGCATGGCAATATGATGTGATGAATCCTGATGGAACATATAGTTCCATGCTTTTGACTAGGCCAAAGCACGTACCAAATGGTCCTTGGCCCAATCTGGTATGTTTTTGAATTTTTAGTTCTTTGTCCTTATTTCTTCTTGGCTTGATAAATGGCTCTTAACCTGGTAGAGTTGTGCTTCAGATTGATGTAGATCAGGTGGAAGAAAGCATGCGGATGATTAGAGGCTTGCAGTCATTAGCTCGCACCCAGTCCTCCCAATATGTGCTCAATGATGCAAGCTGGGCATGCCATGTTGCTTTTTGAGTGTCTTTGGTTTGAACTGTGCTTGATAGTGGAATTAACCCTAATTTTGCTGACTTTTCAAGCACATCGAATGGAAACTGCTGACACTACCAGAAGAGCTTTAAAGGGAAGGATCATGAGCCTCGAACTTGAAAATCATCACTATGATCCTCGTTTTTTCGCAAGTCAAGAAGGAAATACTGAAGGTGGCTCTTCTAGAGGTGGATCAAGGAGTTCCTCATGTAGGGGACTCGGAGTCCTAATGATGTATGACTTGTATTTTTATTTTTCCTACAAAAGAAAAGGAAGTGTTCCTTAGACAATCTTGTATTATTTCCCATGTTTAGCTCTTTGTCCTTGTAGTCACCTTGGATCATGTAGAAACTTTAACTAAGACAAGTTTAGAATTCACCTGATGATGTCTTGTAATGCTAATTTAGACTTATCTGGCTTGGCTCTGCTAGAATCTGTACTTACTTGAATGAGGTGGAGCCGAATGCCCCTAATTTAAAATGAATGCATGATTTTTGGAAATCTTGGTTATGATGATTTTTTGAAAAAAAAATAATGGTGGTCTTTTTTTTTTAAGATAAATGAGCCATGGACGAATGCCACTAGTTTTAAAAAAGGAATGCATGATTTTTGTAAATCTTGACAATGATGATTTTTTTTTTTTTTTGATTCTTTGAAAATGAATGAGGCATGGGCGAATGCCTCTAGTTTGGAACATAAATCCATGAGTCTTAAAAAAAACTTGATTTGATCAATTTTTGAAAACAATGATGCAAGTGATGATTTTTGAAAACAAGTGAGTTAGACACGTCAGAATGCCTTAGTTTGACCCAAAAAAATCTTTCTAAGTGATAGGCCACAAATGGATTGACCCTTTGTAATTGAAATTAATTAATTAATTAGTCAAATTATTAATTAATCAATTTATCATGCAAAACACGTGATAGCACAAACAAATCACCAAACAACTAAATACACAGCGGAAAATAAATAACACGGTGATTTGTTTATGAATGGGGAAAACCTAATGGCAAAAGCCCCACCAGGTGATTTTCAAATCACCACTCCCAAAACTCCACTATTATCACAACAAGCGGTTACAAGTAAAGGAATTCCAAGTACCTTACCAACCTACAGTTGAACCCTTATCCTAATACCCAATTGGACTTGTTCTGTAGTGAGAGTTTCCCCTTTTGATGCATGGCTCCCAAGTACGTGACTAACCAATGCGCGGATCCCATTACGCGACTTCAATCACCAACTAAGAAGGTTGTTGGCTGCAAAGTTCTTCAGTTCATCCACACGATGAAAATCAAGAAGATGCTTGGTTACAAAACCCTATGGTGCACATACACAGCAACTTCTTCACAAGAAAGAGATGAACAAGGGCAAGAACTTTATCTCTAGTCACAATTTGCTTGAACAAGTTTTGCTCAGTTCTTGTGCAACTTGTGAACTCTTTGACGGCCCTTAAAACAATCCTTTTATATGTTTAGGGTTAGGAGAAAGGAAGGCCCAAACACATAATCACAAATCCCAAGAAAATCATATCAGATTGTTGTTTTCTTAAACCTTGACAGATAGGAGGTGTCAAGAATCTGTCGAGCTAGCAGTCAAGCATACGGGCTAAACAGCTCCTTAAACTTCGACACATGCTAGCTGTCGAGCTTTAGTGATTTTGCACTTTCAGCTTGTTTTCTTGAACAGACTTGAAGGTTTCAACACTTGATCTTGAAACATGGTTTCTTGAAGTAGTTAAACACATCCTAGATCTACCCAAATACAAGTAAAGTGCATTTTGTCAAAGGATTAGCCAATTACATAAAATCATGACATATGTTCTTAACATGTGAAACACATATGTCCTAACAATCTCCCCCTTTGGCAATCCGTGACAAAACCACAACAAACAAATGAATATATGAGAGAAGTCATAAATCACTCAACTCATATTCACATGTTGAATACAATAAAATCTATCCTAACACAAACTCTTGAAAAACTTTGCAAGAAGAGAGTTTATGGCAAGTAGACTTTGACAATCTGTATTTCTAAAACACTTTAAACAAAACTCATCAAGGCATCTTAGTGTGAAACAGAAATAATAGATTGCATACAAGTATAAGAAGCATGTGTATAAAGGAAGAAAAGAAACAACACATGCAATAGTATGTGAAAAAAACAACATACATCAACATCATCATAAAGATAAGAAGATAAAGTGCAATGTATGTCTAAATGGTCACAAGACCCAAAGTACAAGAACAATGTATCTAAAAGAGAAAAGAAAAGAGATACATGAAATCCTCACTACATCCCTAAAAAAGAAACAACACTCCCCCTAACAAAATGATCCTATACTAACTCTCCCCCTAAAAATGACTACTCTCATATCCAACCAAACCAAAACTACTCCCCCTTTTTGTCACGAGTGACAAAGGGTAAGAGTGTCAAGTAGACATCTCATCAATAGAGCTAGCATCTCCATCATCATCATCCGAAGCATCATTGTCATCACCATCATCATCCTCAGAAGCAGAACCCACAGGAGAAGGTGGTAGAGGAGAAGCCTCAGACGCAAAACCGCCAATGGTTGCCTGACGTCTAGCAATACGACCAACACGAACGTTCACCTGATACAACTCCATAGAAAGTGTATCTAGGCGAGCATCCATGCATTGCAGCTGCGCCATGATGTCTCCTAAAGACACATCGCTCATAGAAGAGGAGGGAGCGGATGTGGAAGGAGTAGATCTGGATGGAGCAGGACGGGAGGGAGGAGCTGCTAGATCCGACTGTCGCGACGTAAACTGCGCCTCACTACATTTTACGGTAGCGTAGTCTATGGCACACATGAAAGAAAAATGGTCGGACGAGGGAAAAGGAACAAAAAAAATGGCGTAAGATCCTCGTAATAGCGGAAGGAAAGATGAGCTTATCATGGGACGCCGCATCTAGATGAATATCTATAATAGAAAGAATGAAATGAGAAGGGAAATCTATAGTCTGATGCTCAAGAAGAGACAACAAAAATCGAGCACGAGGCTTTGTGATGGAGTTGTAGTGAGAGAGTGGATGGAGTACAAAAGTCGTCACCATGTTCAAAAACTTTGGACCTTTTGCAAAGCCCTTACAGGATGTGAACTGGTGACCACACCAATCTAAGGGACGCTCACAGAAAGCAGCCATGAGCTCATCCTTGGACACAGTTCGCAGACGATCATAACTCGGATAGTTAGGAAACGCTATCCTAGGAACCTGAAACACATCCGCAACAAGCTGCGGTGTGACAGGAATGCTAACACCCCTAACACGAGTGATAAAGTAAGGGACAGAACGGTCAATCCCATGCATGTTGGAGTAGAACTCCTGAATAAGCACGAGAGGACAAGTGACCGGGACGTCACACAGTGACTCCCATTCCCGACTGTGAATGACAGTGGGAAGGTTAGTGTCGGCAAAGTCTACCAGAATGACTTGGCGTTCCGAATGAACACCTCGTCTAGAAAAGTTCTCTAAGAATGCTTTATGAGCATCATCATCACGGAATCGAAGAGATAGGGGGCAGAATCTAAAGATGAAGAGGATGCCCTGAAACGAAGAGGGTTCCAAGACGGAGCGGATTTACGTTTCGGTGCCATAGACACTACTAACGTAACCAACAGTAGAGAGAGGGAAAAAGAGACAATCAGAAAAGTCCCAAAACAGTTCACAATATTAAGAATATGTGAAAAGAAGTACGAATGCATGGAGAATGCATGAGCATGTGACATGCAAAGTAAATACATCATGGGCTCAGCCCAATCCAATCCTACCAGCACACAAAGAGATTGCATACATCTAAATGCATGATAATACTATTATAATGCAAATGTGATGAAATGCATAAAGTTTTTAAGATCAAATCTTCAAAAACTAACACAATATTTTAATAAAATCTCATCACCTTTGAAAAACCCCAAAATTTTCAAAAAAAATCCCAAAACTTTCAAAAAATCCCAAAACCTAGGTTTCAAAAACATGAATGCATGTAGAATGAGAGAAAGAAAGCTTACCAAGATTAAGAAAATCTTGAAAAAGCCTGAAGAAACCTTGAGGATCAAGATTGGAGTGAGATAAGAGTGTTTGGGAGAGGAAAAAAGAGAGCTATCGAGAGTGAGATCGACAGAAATGAGAGGCGGATCGCACAAGGTGCTTAAATAGAGCCTCAGTAAATCTCGACAGATGAAGGTGTCGAGAGGTATCGAGGTATCTGTCGAGGGAGGTATCAAGGAAATGGCCATCGACAGCTTCAGGTATCGAGAAGGTGTCGAGGAAGAAACACCAAAAACAAGAACAGAAGCTCGATCGATCCACCAAGTGTCGAGAAGCTATCGAGGGGTCAGAAACTTTCTCGATCGATCCATCAGGTGTTGAGGTGCTAGCGAGATTGCGATAAGAAAAAGCTCAAGAATCTTGACAGATAGCCAACTATCGAGGAGGTATCGAGAAGGTGTCGAGCCAGCTTTTCAAAAACAGTTTTTCGAGGAAAAAAAAACACAGATATGAATGCAATCAAGCATGCAACTCAACCACTGATCCAATCAACATATTAAGCTCTCAAAAACATCTCTCAACAATGATTTTAAGCACATGGATCCCAAAAACACACGCACACACTAAACAAGTCTAACCAATTTTATATTTCAAAAATAAGTTAAGACAGTTTAATGAGTATACATTAACACATGTAAAACCTTGTGATGGCCAAATCACATTGTACCTGCACATGTATCAAGAGTAGCAAAGAATATTGCATGTCGTATGTGAAAAATATCGCAAGATTACAAATGTGTCAACATGTTATGACAATTTGAGATATGAGTAAATCACTTTAACTCACACACAATCATAACTGTTTGATGGGGATTATCACCTTCGAGGTACATCCTATAACTCCCACATCTCCTAGAAAACACACTTGCAATCATATTTAAAAGCATTTTTGATCTTTTTGCTTTTCTTTTTCTTCGCATATTTTCTTTTTAAGCAAATCATGCATGGGCATATAATAGATAGAAAAAAAAACCCAATTATGTTAAGTATTTGACATTCCAATTTTGTTATGCCAAAGCACACAAATGTCATTTATGATTGGCGGGCAACAGTGGTGAGATGGTTATTTATGCCTTTCTCTTACGATTTTCTAATCCTTCCTGTCAAAAAGAGTGATACGAGTGTTAAGTACAAGAGAAAACTTAATCTTACTCATCACAAACAAGAGCCACAAAGCTCACTTGCTTAGTTGTGCATAGAAATGCTCATCTAAGTTACAAGAGATACAAAATTTAGAAAACTTTGTTTCAATGGCCATCCAAGGTACACAAAACACACACTGTTTTTGTATTTTTTTTATTTTTCAATTTTTTTTTTATTTTTATATGAAAAACAAAACAAAACAAAACTGAAAAACAAACAAAAACATGATAAACAAAACAAAGTATAAAACTAGATGCAAATGCATGAGGAGGGAAGAAAAGAGAAGAAGATCATCCCATGGAGATAACACCAATGTTTTGACGAAGAAATTCGAAGCGTTTACTGTCAAGAGGTTTGGTAAACAGGTCAGCCTTCTGATCATTGGTGTGAATAAACTCAAGAGTGAGAGTACCATCTTCGACAAACTCCCTAATGAAGTGATGTCGAATCTTTATGTGTTTGGTTCTAGAATGTTAAACAGGATTCTTAGAGATGTTTATGGCACTGGTATTGTCACAATAAATAATGAGATGCTCTTGACAAATACCATAGTCATGGAGGAGTTTTTGCATCCATAGGAGTTGGGTGCAACAGCTACCGGCAGCAATGTACTCAGCTTCTGCAGTGGATAATGAGATGGAGTTCTGCTTTTTACTTATCTAAGAGACGAGATTATTGCCTACATAGAAACAACCCCCTGAAGTACTCTTCTTATCATCAGCATTCCCTGCCCAATCAGCGTCAGAGTACCCAGCTAAGACATCACTTGTGTCCTTGCTGTACCACACACCAAACTCAGCAGTGGTTTTGACATACTTTATGATTCTTTTTAAAGCAGTCATATGAGACTCTTTGAGATTAGCCTGATATCTAGCACACACTCCCACATTGTAACTAATGTCAGGTCTACTAGCAGTAAGGTAAAGAAGACTACCTATCATGCTTCTATATAGAGATGAATCAACACTTTTTCCTAACAAGTCAACAGTGAGTTTAACATTTGGGCTCATAGGGGTTCTGACAGAACTGGCAGATTCTAAACCAAACTTTTTCACAAGATTCTTAGCATATTTAGATTGAGATAGGAATATACCTGAATCTTGTTGACGGATCTGCAACCCAAGGAAGTGAGTCAACTCTCTAATCATGCTCATCTCGAACTCGGCCTGCATGAGTTTTGAGAAACCATGAGCAAGTTCATCCTTAGTCGATTCAAAGATGATGTCATCAACATAGACTTGAGCAACTATCAGCTCGCCATCTTCTCTTTTAATGAAGAGAGTCTGATCTGCCTTTCCTCATGTGAACCCATGTGACACCAAGTATTGTGTAAGCCGATCATACCAAGCTCTGGGGGCTTGCTTTAAACCATAAAGTGCCTTCTTGAGATACAGTACATGATCCGGAAAGTGTGGATCAATGAATCCTTTTGGTGGAGCCACATAGACATCTTTTTTGAGCAGCATATTTAAGAAGGCAGTCTTAACATCCATTTGATAAAGCTTGAACTTCAATTGGCAAGCCAAAGTAAGGAGAATTCTGATGGACTCCATACGGGCAACTGGAGCAAATGTTTCATCATAGTCTACTCCTTCCATTTGTGAGTATCCTTGAGCTACAAGTCGAGCCTTGTTGCGGATCACATTGCCCTCTTCATCAGTCTTATTGCAGAATATCCACTTTGTACCGATGATGTGTTCACCCTCCGGTCTAGGTACCAAGGCCCAGACGTCATTTCTCTGAAATTGAAGCAGTTCATCATGCATTGCTTCAACTCAACTTTCATCCTGAAGAGCTTCTTCAACTTTAGTGGGTTCAACCTGTGATAGATAACAAGAATAAGACACAAAGTTAGCAACACATTTATCAACTGTACGTTTCCTCAATGTGAGTTCATTCATGTTTCCCACAATATCTTCGAGAGGATGATTTAGCTTAATCCTGAAGGAAGATCCTTTCTCCTTTTGGGATTCAGAATCTGGTGAAGTGGTTATTTCTGCAGAATCTTCCACAACACTAGGAGTACCTGGAGTACTAGGAGATGCAGATTCTTGTTCAACAATTTCTTGAACTTCTCTAAGCTCAGGAGGAAGAATTTCTTTAGTTAGTTCCTCAATACCTTTTTCAGAACTGGAATCTGAAGACTCATCAATAACAACATTCACTGTCTCCATTACCTTCATAGTTCTTTTGTTGTATACCCGATAAGCCTTACTTGTAGAGGAATATCCTAGAAATATTCCTTCATCACTTCGAGAATCAAACTTTCCCACATTCTCCCTATCCTTTAGGATGAAACAAGTACTTCCAATAATCCTGAAATACTTCATATTTGGCTTTCTTCCTTTCCATAACTCATATGGAGTCTTCTTGGTACCGGGTCTAAAATACACCCTATTTACCGTATGACACGCAGTGTTCAAAGCTTCTCCCCACAAGTTTCTAGCCACATCCTTATTGTATAACATGGCTCTGGCCATCTCCTGAATAACCATGTTCTTTCTTTCTACTACACCATTCTGTTGAGGAGTAATAGGAGCAGAGAATTCTTGAGAGATGCCTGATCTTGTCCAAAATGACTCCATATATGAGTTCTCGAACTCTTTACCATGGTCACTTCGAATTCGATCAATTTTCAAGCTCTTTTCATTCTGCAGCCTTGTGCACAAATCTTCAATGTGCTCAGGAGCATCAGACTTGGATCGTAGAAGAATGACCCAAGTGTACCTAGTGAAGTTATCTACCACAACCATGATGTATCTCTTACCACCAAGAGACTCAATTCTGGTTGGACCCATAAGATCCAGATGTAGAAGCTTCGATGGTCTAGATGTAGCTGATGTCTGAGTGCCAGGATGCTTAACTTTTGTCTGTTTTCCAAGCTGACACGGTCCACATAGCACATTGCTCATTCTACTAAGTTTTGGTATCCCTAAAACTAACTCATGCTTAGATACAATAGAAAGATATTTATAGCTAGCATGTCCCATCCGCTGATGCCATAGATCTTCATTTGGCAAACGAATGCTATTACACACAATATCAGCATCAGGAACTAATCCATAGCAGTTGTCAAGAGTGCGAACACCACTTATGAGTTTCTTACCAGACTCATTCATGAATAGACACTTTCCCTTGGAGAATAGCACCATGAAGTCTTAATCACATATCTGACTTATACTCAACAGGTTCACCCTCAGACCTTCTACATAGAGAACATTTACAATGTCTGGCAATCCAGGTAGAGAAATGATTCCCTTTCCTTTAATATGTGATTTGCTCCCATCACCAAAAGTGACATTGCCACCCTTTTTAGACTCGAAAACCTTGAAGAGAGATCAGTCTCCAGTCATGTGTCTTGAGCAACCACTATCAAGGTACCACAAACACGTGTCCATCACTTTAAATGCAGACTTCATCATAAAACACACTTCGTGCTTAGATGACAATTCAGTGGGAATGGTGCTTTCTCTCAACTGTTTTATACGAGCTAAGCCTTTAACTTTCACTCTTCTCAGACGAACTCCTTTGCACATTTTCATTCTGAAATAGTCTAGTTTCTTCTTAGTCAACCTGAGATCTTTTCCAATAGTCATCATAAGAGAATTCAAATAACTTTTAGACTTGTATTTTCTGAGACACTCAAACAAATAGAGATTAGAAAAACAAGATGTATTTTAAAACAAAGATCTCTTCAAGCCGGTTACAGTCATGATAGCAGGGGTCAATGGATCAACACAGCAAAGATTAATCCCTAATCAGAGTGTGCCAGCTCTGATACCACTTGATAGGCCACAAACGGATTGACCCCTTGTGATTAAAATTAATTAATTAATTAGTCAAATTATAAATTAATCAATTTATCATGCAAAACGCGTGATAGCACAAACAAATCACCAAACAACTAAATACACAGCAGAAAATAAATAACACGGTGATTTGTTTACGAATGGGGAAAACCTAATGGCAAAAGCCCCACTAGGTGATTTTCAGGTCACCACTCTCAAAACTCCACTATTGTCACAACAAGCGGTTACAAGTAAAGGAATCTCAAGTACCTTACCAACCTACAGTTGAACCCTTAGCCCAATACCCAATTGGACTTGTTCTGTAGTGACAATTCCCCATTTTGATACACGGCTCCCAAGTACATGATTAACCAATGCGCAGATCCCAGTACGTGACTTCAATCACCAACTAAGAAGGTTGTTAGCTGCAAAGTTTTTCAGTTCATCCACATGATGAAGATCAAGAAGATGCTTGGTTAGAAAACCCTATGGTGCATATACACAACAACTTCTTCACAAGAAAGAGATGAACAAGGGCAAGAACTTTGTCTCTAGTCACAATTTTCTTGAACAAGGTTTGCTCAATGCTTGTGCAACTTGTGAACTCTTTGATGGCCCTTAAAACAATCCTTTTATATGTTTAGGGTTAGGAGAAAAGAAGGCCCAAACACATAATCACAGATCCCAAAAAAATCAGATCAAATTGCTGTTTTCTTAAACCTCAACAGATAGGAGGTGTCGAGAATTTGTCGAGCTAGTTGTCGAGTATACGGGCTGAACAGCTCCTTAAACTTCGACACATGCTAACTGTTAAGCTAGCTGTCGAGCTTTAGTGATTTTGCACTTTCAGCTTGTTTTCTTGAACAGACTTGAAGGTTTCAACACTTGATCTTGAAACATGGTTTCTTGAAGTATTTAAACACATCCTAGATCTACCCAAATACAAGTAAAGTGCGTTTTGTCAAAGGATTAGCCAATTACATAAAATCATGACATATGTTCTTAACATGTGAAACACATATGTCCTAACATTGAGTATCAAACGATCTTAAAAAACAATGTCCGAGAGCGCGAAATTGCACGGAGTTGCTTGAGTGTATGATGGAGGGGCTGCATGCCACTTGGCAAGTGAGGAGTGCCATTTGGCACTTTTGGAGTGTCATTCGGCACTTTTAGAGTGCCAAACGGCGCCTGGCCATGTCATAACATTCACGCCCTGATGGGCCGACTCCTTACACTTTTCCAATTTATGTTTCACGTTTTTGCATTTTTTGAAAAAAAAAAATTACTTCGTTTATGATCATGAAACATTCTCCTAGTCAACTACAAACTCTCTGAAACCTATTTCAAACCTTATTAGGAATTGATGCAGCTTATATAAATGAATTCTCCTGCGACAAATCTCTGCATAAAGCTTAGTAAAACGTAATAATCACAAGCAAAAGTCATCCATGCCTAGCAATCATAATTTTTCTCATTCAACAATTCATGATATCAACAGATGGGTTCATAGCTTTGATTTCAGTACCAAAACCAATTTTACGACCTACAAACTCGAAGGAATCAAGGCTCTAAGGAATGTCAAAATCAAGTGGGACTTCCTTCGTGCTGCTGTGAAATTCTGGGATCCCAAAGATCATTTGTTTCGGTTTAACACTACTGAACTCTGTCCGACAATTGAAGAATTTTCTGCTATCCTAGGCTATGATCCAAGCAAAAAATCTGTAGCGGTTTCTTGTGATCCCAGGCATAAGGAATCTTTATCTAATGCTCTCGATCTTCCTACTTCCATTACTGATAGTATGATTTAAGGTCATATGGTGAATCTTCATGCAATTATCTCTCAGCTAATTGACAAACGCACAAATGGAGTGATCGACAATATGCAGAAAAACTTCAGTTTGGCTTTATGCATGGTGGGAAAACTTTTGCTTTGCTCTAGAAGACGTGGTTTTGTGGATGCTCGAGCCATAAGTGTTGTGAATCAAATTAAGGATAGTGATAATCCTATTTCTTTGATCTTGGTAGAAACTCTTCTAGGACTGGATGCTGTATTTCATAGTGGAGAAACTCAGAACTTCTTAGGGAGTCCTTTGACTTTGCAAATATAGCTAATGGAGCGACTAGATATAATTGCCAAGCCTACAACCAGTAATTACGGGCCTAGCAGTTTTCTTAGCAGGGTTGTAATCAAAACTGAGTGTCAAACTGAGAGTGACTAGGTGAAATTCTTAAACAAGAAATCCAGTACCTCAATTCAATAGGACTGTTATTGGTGGAAGTGCCCACCCCCTCTACTGAGGTCTCCAGGATCAGACCACATCTTTCTTATTGGGTAGCGGAGGGCAACTTTCTACAAGGGAGATAGACTCTTGAGGCAATTCAAATATGAGCAAGGAATGCTTGGTGGCAAAAGAAGAAGATTCTTCACTCCTATAGACACAAATCCTACTTCTGTACAGAACATGCTATTGGGATTGGAGATGGCTAACCGAGTGGACCAATCTTTTGTCAAGGTTCACTTTCACAGGATGACTACAGAATACTCTAACTGGTTGATAGACAAGATTGTTGATAAAGTGGCTGAGAAGATTGCTATGAAAGAATAGTTTCTCAAAGACAACCAGGAAAGACCCGATAAAGATAACTATGAATTCAAAAGAAGGGACAGGAATGATAAAGCACCTAACATAGAGGAAATCAATGATCAACAGAAAAATAAAAGACTGAAGACAAAGTGACCTTATTTTTTTTGGCTTTGAACATGTTTATTTAGAAGTTGATGTAAAAACTCTTATGTTTTGTAATTATTTAGGATTTACAAGTTAAGGGTTCTTTTTAAGGTGTAGGCTTTTGGGGTTTGGGTTTTTTATGGTTTGGCTTAGTGTTTGGGTTCTTGTGGTTTGTTTGTTTGTTTGTTTGTTTGTTTTTTGTTTTTTTTGTTTTTTTTTTGGTTAAGGTGTGGGTTTCTGGATTTTGTGTAAAGACATGATTTAATGGAATGGTTGAATTTTTGGAAATTTGTGTTAATGGACAAATGGTGGGTTTTGGGAAATTGTGACCGAACCAATGCATGGTTGCCTACGTACCCCCTTGATAGAAGGATCAGGTCATCACGTAGTTCATTGATGATGATTTTTTTTATTTGCCTTAACTTTTTCCTAGGTCGCCTTTTCGGGTTTTCAACCTAGCAGGCTCTCTCACTCTTTTTCTTTTTTTTTCTTTTTGCGTAGATTGCCCTTTCAGGTTTTCAACCTACCTTTTTTTATGTTGCTCTAACTTTTGCCTAGACCACTCTTTCGGGTTTTCAGCCTAGCAAGCCTTTTTTTTTTTTTAGTCAAACCTAGGAAGGGAAATAACATAATTTACAACCACTTCAGACATGGTGCTTTCAGACTATCACCTCAGACGTGGTATTTCTTCAATTAATCCATGTTGGTTGGCTCAGTGAAAGGGTTTGCATTGAAGTCCATCAACCTTACTGCTCCCCAAGAGTATATCTGTTTGATAATGTATGGGCCTGCCCAATTTTACTTGAACTTCCAATTTGCATCTTGGACTGGGGCTCGGATTTCCTTCAACACTAAATCCCCTAACTTCAAATCTATGGTTCTCACTTTCTTGTCAAAAACTTTCCTAAGCCTTCTTTCGTAACCTGGAATATGATACAAGGCTTTGAGTCTTTTCTCATCTAGCATGCACAACTGATCATATCTGCTTTGTAACTAATTTGCTTCAAGGATTTCACTTTCCAGTACTGTCCTTAGTGAATGGACACCCATCTCAATGGGAAAGACTGCTTTCATCCCATACACCAATGAATAAGGAGTAGCTCCTGTGGATGATCGAATTGATGTTCTATACCCTCAGAGTGCATATGGCAACTGTAGGTGCTAGTCCTTGTAGTTCTTTGTGCTCTTCTTCAAGATTCGCCCTATGTTTTTATTAGCAACCTCAACTGCTCCATTGGTTTGAGGACGATAAGGTGAAGACTTGTGGTGTTGAATGTTGAACTATCGTAGTAGCTTCTCTGTTTCTCCTTTAAAGTGCTGCCCATTATCAGAGATAATTTCATGTGGTACCCCTATCTGCAGATGATATTGGTCTAGATGAATTGAGCAACTTTCTTTGAATTTAGAATCTTGGCCATTAGATGTTGTAGGGTGAATCTTCCCAATAATATCTATCCCCCATGTAGAGAATGGCCAAGGTGATGTCATGGTATGTAGTGGTATGGGTGGCATGTGCTTCAGATCTCTATGGTCTTGACATTGATGGCATTTTCGAACATGAGCCGCACAGTCGGCTTCCATAGTAGTCCAATAGTAACCTTGTCTCATTATCTTCCTTGACATCATGTGTGCATTCATATGTGGCCTATAGCTTGACTCATGAACCTCTTCAATTATTTGTTGTGCTCTCTTGGTGGTTACATAGAGGAGATGAATTCCATCATATGATTTTCTATAAAGCCTTTCACCACAAATAATGTAATTAGTAGACAACCTCTAGATGGTTAATTGGTCGTTCTTTTCTGCAAACTTAGGGTATGTTCCATCCTTGAGGTATTGTAGGATGTCTGAATACCATTCACCTTTCTCATTCTTTCTCTCATCCTCTTCTATTGTAATGCAGTAGGCTGGTTCTTCTTTTTGTTCCAACATTATCAGTCTAGCTTCATCTTCTTTTGGCCCATCCATCATGGATGCCATGGTTGCTAAAGCATCTACAATCTGATTCTACATCCTCGGCACATACTGATATTGAATCTTGCTGAATTTTGATGCCCACTTCCTAAAGACATTCATGATAAGGCTTCAGCCTTTCTTCTTTAATCTTCCATTTATTCTGAATCTGGGAGATTATCAAAGCTGAGTCACCATACACCTCCAACTCTTTCACCCCTAGACCTAGGGCTGCTTGTAACCCCATGATGCAAGCTTCATATTCAGTGGCATTGTTGGTGGCAGGAAAGTTGAGTCTACCAGAAAATGGAATGTGTGTCCCTTTTAGAGAAATTAAGAGAACTCCAATTACACTTCCATTTTGATTTGTTGCTCCATCAAAATACATCTTCTTTGGTTCTACCTCGATCCCCATGATGTCTTCATCCAGAAAGTCCCCTTGAATCTCTTCAGCTTCTTCTGGTGAACAATGGGCTAAGTGATCAGCAATTGCTCTCTCTTTTACAGATTTCTAGGTCACATATTTAATATCAAATTCTGACAAAAGCAAAACCCATTTAGCAGTCTTCCCATCTTGCACAGGTTTTTCCATTAAGTACTTCAAAGGATCCATTCTTGTAATCAACAAAACCTTATAAGCAAGCATATAATGTCTAAGTTTACGGGTTGCCCATACAAGTGCTACACATGTCTTCTTTAATGGTGAATACTTCTCTTTATAAGGCAACATCTTCTTGCTGATGTAGTATATTGCATTCTCCTTTCTAGTCTCCTCTAGGTATTGAGCAAGTAGAGGCCCCATTGCTGTATCTATAGTGGTGAGATACAATAACAATGGCTTTTTAGGTACTGGTGGGACAAGTATTGGTGGCTTCATCAGATAGTTCTTGATCTTCTCAAAGGCTTCTTAGCATTATTCATTCCACACTGTTGGGACCTCCTTCTTGAGCAGTCGGAAGATTGGTTCACATGTCATAGTGAGTTGGGCTATGAACCTGCTGATGTACTGTATCCTCCCCAGAAATCCTCAGATCTCCTTTTCAGTTCTTAGAGGCTTCATCTCTGCAATTGCCTTGATTTTCTCAAGATCAACTTCTATTCCCCTCTGGCTTACCATAAACCCTAGCAATTTTCCGAAAGTGACTCCGAAAGTACACGTCTTTAGATTCAACTGTAGCTTGTAAAGCCGGATTCTTTCAAAGAACTTCCTTAAAGCTGGTATGTGCCCTTCACGGTCTTTGGACTTCACTATCATATCATCAACATAAACCTCTACTTCTTTGTGGATCAAATCATGCAGCAAATTAGTGGCTACACGTTGGTAAGTTGCACCAGCATTTTAACGCTAAATGGCATGACCTTATAGCAGTACGTCCCCCATGGTGTAATAAAGGAAGTTTTCTCCATATCTTTTGGAGACATCTTAATTTGATTGTATCTTGAAAACCCATCCATAAACGATAACAAAACATGACTTGCTGTGTTGTCAACCAGGACGTCAATGTGAGGCAATGGAAAGTCATCTTCTAGGCTGGCCTTATTCAGATCTTGAAAATCTACACACATTCTCACCTTCCCATCCTTCTTTGGTACCAGAGCCACATTAGCTAACCACTCTAGATAGTTGACCACTCTCAGGAATCCTGCATTGTACTGTTTCTGCACTTCTTTCTTAATCTTGAGAGTCTATTATGGCTTCATTCTTCTCAACTTCTGCTTGACCGGCTTTATGGTTGGATCTATTGGAATGCAATGCTATACTATATCTGTATCAATCCTAGCATGTCTTCATATGACCACACAAAGACCTCTTTGAATTCAGTCAGTAGTGCCACTAATGCATCTTTCTCTGAGATGGTTAGGGTATTGCCCACTTGTATTATTTTGGGTTCATCATCAGTTCCTAGGTTAATGAGTTGGGTTTCTTCTTTTATGGGTTCTAGGTGTCCATGTTTTAATTCCTTATTATTAAGAGTTTCTTTACCAATTTCAGAAATAAAAACATTCAAAGCCAATAAATAAGCAGAATCAGAAATCATATTATAAGGAAAAGAGTTCTCAACAGACTCAATAGACTTAACTAAATCAGACTCAACTGGAAAACTATCACAAACAGACTTAACAAGAATAGAAACACTAGGAGAAATAGACTCAATAGGAACATAAACAATGTTCTTGGCAGGAGTGACTGGCTCGGTGGTGTTGATCTTCTTGGCAAAAGTGACTGACTTGACGGTCTTGATCTTCCTCACAAAGTCCTCTATGGGGTGGGCGGCTCCCTCCCATGCCTAGTTCTTCAACTTGGTCGTGGCTTCCACAATGGCAGGTGGCTCCCAGTAAGCTCCTTCTTCCCTCAGCATCAGTACCGAGGGATCTACATCCATATAATCCATAGCTTCTTCTTCAATTTCCATGTCTATGGGCTTGTCGGTCACAAAAGCATCCAGGCGCTCTATGCTATCTATCCATTCATCAAACAGGTCGTGCTTGCCTCTGTTGCCCAAGTAGGTGGGTTGAGGGAGATGTTCTGACTCGTCTCCTTCCGTCCTCTCATCATTATGTTCAGCATTCTCAAGTGTCATAATTCTGAGACTGTAGACCATCAACTTTTGGTCTAGAACGGCCAATCTGGCATCTATGTCATCCTCATCTTCAATATGTGAGTTTGGTGAACTTGGTTCTGAATCATAATACGACCCCAATTCTGGAACTTCTCTTCCGTGCTTGTCAAACCTAGGGCCAGACCTTGAACTAACATTAGTGATATCACTCCAATCTGAAAGGTGTCCATAGGGATATTAATCATGATACATTTGATTGGCTTGTGCATTCTCTTCTCTTGCATTATCTAACATATTTATCATCCTGTATTGATCACTATCAGTGTCACTCCACTTGTTGGCTTAGACGTCGTCTTCTATGTCTTCATCATAATAGTCCACATCACTATCATATTCCTCATAGAATAGGTCTGCATCTTCATCTTCTCTATCACTAGGGGGTTCACCCCAATCATCACCACTACTACTGTTGGCATCACTATTGGTGCTGCTGTCATCATCATCATGTCCACTATCATTGCTGCTGCTATCACTACTAGTATCACTCTTGTCATCACTTTTATCCTCATCATCACTAGGGGCTGCTCCCCCTTCCTCGCCTTCCTGATTGGCTTTTAGTTCATATGGGCTTTTCAATGCATGCTGGCAGGTCTCCCAATATTCCTCTTATTCTATGTTGCAAATAAGATCTCCAAGAAGTGTAGTCTTGGCATCAAGATCCATGTGATCAACCCAATCAGTAGGAACCCAAATTATGTCTTCTTTCTTCAATTCTGGAACCTTGTTGTGGCAATCAAGTAGTATCTCGAACCCAGGTACCATTGTCTTTATTATAGGATCAAATCTCGATTCAGGGAATCCCCAATAACGTTGACTTTCTTCAGCTTTTACAAACTTCCCATTCAATGTAGGAGTGTAGGGTTTCAGAGGTTCTGCAGGACAAGGAAGTCCTTTTGCTTTGGCTTTGACTTTGGCTCGAGCCATCTTTCTCACTTCCATCTCTAACAAATCATCATCAATGGGCTTGTAGCCTAGCCCAAAAGGTGGTGTGGCAGTAGGAATCATCGAGACTTGAACAGTAGGCTTCTTCACAGTTCTCCCCAAGTTCATCCCTGGAAGGTATTTCATTTTTCTCATCATTGCTACCACATTGTTGTCGCTGTAGAGAGCAAAGTCCATTGGGATTTTCTCCACTTCTTCTTCTCTTCTTTTAAAACTAGGCCTCTCAATCTCAAAGCCATCCAAGGTCAATGGCTATTTCTCAGAATCAATACCGAAAATAGGCTTAGGCACAGTTAGAGTATCCCTATAGATGGTCACAATAGCTCCTTCATGTGGAAACCGAACCTTTTGATATAGGGAAGAAGGTACAGCTTCTGTGTCATGGATCCATGGTCGCCCAAAGAGTATATTGAAACATGAGGCTATATTAAGGACCTGAAAATCCACCTTCTTGACCATCGGTCTGATGGTAAGCTCTAATGTTATGGTTCCCAAAACCTCTCTTCTACTGTTGTCGTATACCCTCACATGTTGATCAGTAAGCATAAAGTCTTCAATGCTGAGGCCCAGGCAACTTGCAGTCTTTAAAGGACATACGTTCAGAGCACTTCCATCATTTATCAAAACCATCAGTATCCTTTTCCCCATGGCATCTACAGTGATATGCAACGGGTCGTTGTGGTGCTTCCCCTTCTTGGTCAGATCCTTATCAGAATAGGAAATGGTGAGTTCCCTATTTATGGACCCAATCATAGCATTCAGATCCTGGGAGGTTATGGTTGTAGGGACTTGGATTTGGTTAAGCAGGTCAATAGGTTTTGACAATGTTTATATAAGGCCATGAGTAAACCCCATAAGGATATGTTGGCTTGTGTCTTCTGTAGTTGATTAAGGACTTCATCTTCTTCGGCAGGTGTTTGTTGGGTAGATCTGTTCAGGGCTTCCACTAGGTTGTCGGTCTCCAAATGTGGGGGTTTGAAGTGTCTTCCCCCTTGTGATGTGGGCAATTTTGGTTGGATCATTAGGATCAATGTCTTGGGGTTTAAAGTGTCTCCCCCCACCTATGTGTGTTTGGTTGTTTACTTGGGGTTTGAAGTGTCTCCCCCCATTTGTGGGTGTTTGGTAATTTTCGGGTTCTAGCACTTCATTCCATATGTCATATCCTGTAGTGGTAGTAGATGTCCTATCCATTAATTCTTTCCATGTCATCATGAAGCATTCGAGTAGGTCATAGATAAAGTCAGATGGGTCTTCCTCAATTTCTTCTTCGGTCATCAAGCAATTAATCCTTGGTCCTTTCCCAAAATTATGATTGGGCAAGGGATTATTAGTGACGCTAGGCCTTGTAGGCGGCGTAATCACCTTGTTGTCTATTAGGTCCTGAACTGCATGACGAAGGGTAAAACAATGGTCAGTGTCATGACTAGGGCCTTGGTGGTAAGCACATCTTTTATTCACATCAAACCTTAAGGGGTTTGGAATTGGTCTTAGGTCTAAGGGTTTCAGTAACCTTTTTTCTTTTAACTTGTCAAACACTTGGCTCATGGGCATATACAACTTATGAAATTCCCTTCTAGGTCTGGGTACTTGTGGTACTTGCACAAGTGCAATAGGTGCAATCAATTGATAAGGATCATTTTTATGGATGTTGAAAATTTCTACAACCTTAAAATTAGATCCTACATTCTTTTTAAACCTTGGTGGGTCATCTGTCTTTATAGTTCCATTGTTTTTTGCATCCTTAATTTGGGTTCCAACAGCAATCAAAGTTTTAAAATTAGGAAAGTATTGTGCAAACAAATATTTGGGGTATACAGGCAATAAATTCTTTACAACCATGGCTAACTGTTTCTTCTCACTCGGCCTATTCATCATCTTTGCTGCCTTGGCTCTCCACTTGGTAATGAAAGTAGAGAAGGATTCTTTTGGGTCTTGCTTGGTGGTCTCGAGGTCTCTTCTTGTGATTTCCATTTCTATATTGTACTTGTATTGCTTGTGAAACTCTCAGCAGATGTCCTCCCAATTTCTTGCCGTTGCATCATCTAGATTGAAGAACCACCTAAGAGCGGCTCCGATTAGTGTGTTTTGGAATGAGCAAGTACTTCTTCGGTCGCGCCTAAGGGCTGCATAGCCCTCATATACATCTTCAGATGGGACTTCGGACAGCCAGTCCCATCAAACTTGTCCAAGGTTGGCATCTTGAACTTGGGAGGCAGCCTCGCATCAAGAAAGAGTAAGAGGGAATCATAGTCCATAAGGTCCTCCATCTTACAGGCTCTTCTAATGATCTCCTCCATTTTATTCATCCTTTCATTGATCTTCTTCTCACTCTCTACAGCTGGTGGATCATGATCAGTCTTGTCCTCCTCTTGATTACACTTCGAATTCTGAAACTGTTGTATCATACAGTTCATGTCTTCCCTTAGCTGAATCTGACTAGATACCATTGTGTTGTGTAGCTCTTGGGTGTTTATGGGTTCTTCTGTGTTTGGGTGTTTTCCCTCTTCCGCCATACTGCTAGGAGCTTCAAACTTCTTGTGGCTTGAACTGTCTTAGAGGTCAAAGATGGTGTTGTGATGTTGCAGCAATGGAGTTTCTTCTATGCTTGAAGGCTTCAGTAGTGTGATGGGAGTGACAAGCTTGGAATTGGAGCTACTGGCGTGAGTGTCGAGCTTAGATTCTCTTTGTAGCCTTCTTTCAGATCTTGACCAGATTCTCCCCTAATGACAGGCTTGGTCGGGTTAATCAAAGCTAAGACCCCATCCACATCCATCAATCAACCAAAACAAACACACACAACATGCAATGCAATTTTAACAGGGACTGACCTAAAGGTAGGTTCTAAGTCATTAAGTTTTAGGGTGGGTTTGTTGTTTCATTATTTTCCATAGTTAGGACGTTACACCTCCCAACTTGTAATGTAATGAACATTGCGTTGGTCCGAATGGCATGGTTTGTCCCTTACAGTCAACAGGAAATAATCCAGTGACTTTAGGCTATGAGTTGGTGAGTTCGGCACTAGGTACCCGAATCTAATGAAGATCGGTGATCTATGGTTACTACCACCACAAGTTGTTGAAAAGGGGTGCATACATTGTTGTTTGGATGGCACACACTGTGACAGTTAAGGAAAAATTTTAAAAAACAATACAAACAACAAAATACCATACACCAAAATATTGAACAACATTTCATCAACTGTAAATAAACAAACAAACAACAATATCATGCAAGACCATGCAAAATAAGGGTACACATTTGGTCACTTAAGTCTAATACGAAACTTAGCCCTCGACATCCCTAGTGGAGTCGCCACTGTGAAAGACCGGGAAATTGCCTCTAAAAAAAGAGAGAGATTTTTTAGTGCTTTTTTAGGCACATCTCTTTTTGGGTAAATGGTGTGGAGTCGCTACTTATTTTTTATACAAAAAAAATAAAATAAGAAAAACTAAATACAACATGACTGAATAGCATCCTTTCATTGATTGAATAAAAATTTACATAATTGAAAAATTGAAAATTACATGGCTTTGGGTCCTAGTTACAATCTACCAAAAATACATGGCTTCTTGTCCTAGTTACATTTTTCTCGAAATAAAAGAAAAGACAAGGTTTAAATCTATTTATCCAAAGACCTAAATTCGGAGACAAGGTTACAAAATGAGAAGGTGTCACCTATTCCGCCTAGATAGAGTCAGGTCTTCTAGACTCTTATGACCTATGTACCCTTTTATGCATGCTATGAATGATATGTTGAGCATGTAAGACAAGAATTAAATCACACAAATTTATCTATGAATGAATCCTCTTCTTTGTTTTTTTTTTTTTTTTTTTTAAATCAAATCTGTTTTAATGATTAAAAATTTTGATTTTGGTTTGTAAAAAAATCAGATCTATTTTTGTATGTGTAAAAAAATGGTTTTTGGAGAGAAAATTCAGATCTGTTTTGGTGATTAAAAGAAATTGATTTTGGTTTGCAAAAAAATCAGATCTATTTTTAAGAATTTAAAAAAAAAATGATTTTAACTTTATAAAAGATCAGATCTGTTTTGTGATAATAATAAAAAATGGTTTTTAATAACAAAAAAATCAAATCTGTTTTTTATATGTTCAAAAAATATGGAAAAGATTTTTTTTGAAGAGAATTTCAATCATAACATAAATTTATGCTACATGAATTAAACAAAACAAACAACCATAAACACAATCATGCATAATTTTTCTTTGTTTCAAAATCTGCATATGTTTAAAAAGTCAGATTTGTATCTAAGGAAGATACAAATTAGTTTTTGATTGGAGAAAAATTCAGATCTGCATCTAATGAAGACGCAGATCTATTTTTGATTAAGAAAAATCCAAATCTACATCTAAGAAAGATGCAGATCCGTTTTTGATTAAGAAAAATTCAGATCTACATCTAAGAAAGATGCAAATCTGTTTTTTAGATTAAGAAAAATTCAGATCTACATCTAAGAAAGATGCAGATCTGTTTTTTAATTAAGAAAAATTTAGATCTACATCTAAGAGAGATGCAGATTTGTTTTTTTATTAAGAAAAATTTAGATCTATATCTAAGAAAGATGCAGATCTGTTTTTCGATTAAGAAAAATTTAGATCTACATCTAAGAAAGATACATATTTGTTTTTGATTTTAAGAAAAAGAATTGGTTATATGCAGATAATTGAAATTAAGAAAAAGATTGTGACAATTATATATAAGAAATTCAAGATCATGCTTTAAACAAAACAACAATTAATAAATCATGTTATGGATAAAAAACATGCATCATCATAAGAGAAAAACATAAAGGAAAGGAAAAGGTGATTGAAATCAACCTCTTGCATGGAGCACTTCTTGTTCTTGATAAGATATTTTAGGGTTCAAAGAAATCTATTCAATTATCTTTGAAACCTAAAAACCCTGATTTCAACAGCAAATATCAGAGAAAGGATTTGCAAATATGAGCAATTTGGGAGCCTAAAATTGTGTGCCTCTCAGAGCGTCCAAAAGGTCTCTTGAATTATGAGTTCCAGTCTCTATTTATAGAGGTGGGAAAACTCTAAAAAATAGGCACGGACGATTAAAATGCGAATCTGGATGCATCCTTCTGCGAAAAGGTCGAAAAGGGCATGCCTTATCGTCACCCGAAGGGAGTTGGGCCAAAGCCTAAAAGGGGCCACTCGACACTTTTAAAGTGCCATTCGGCACTCCAAAAGTGCCAAATGGTGCTCTTGGATGTCGAACGTTCTTCCGTGTTCGAGTGCGTTTTGGTCTCTCTTTTTAGGGTTTTTTGATCCGGTTCTTGTACCTAGACGTGTTTTCATCCTTAGTCTATGATTTTTTTATTTCTTTTTTGGATAATTCAGGCTTTTTCAGGAATAATTATCTTGTAGATAAATACTCTAAATTAAATCTTAATAAAGTTCAGATTATGCACAATTTTATTGTTATCCAATCATCCATTTTATTCCTATGCAAGCAATCCTATTTTAGACACTAATTATCAACCAATCACAAAATTATTTAATTAATTTTAATTGTTTAACCAATCAGAATTAATTTAAATTAATCGTGTGTGGTCGACTCTACCTAGACACAATGCATAATGTCCATGCAAACTTGATCATGTGATATCTTTCAATTCGATGGTTTGATTTGGAAACCGAACACACTGTTGCGACCGTTAGAATCTCAAGATCATTTTTATGATATGCAATGAACAAATTAATGCATGTAATGCCAGAACAAATTGATGCATGTAATGCAATCATGATTTTCGAGGTACATGAATGATCATTCTAGTCATTTTCCTTGATTAAATTATGGGTGCAAAATTGAGTGCCTACAGTATTCTGATAATTTTAGAGGGTTTCGAGGGGGCATTTTGGTCATTTTTTAGGTTTCGATGGTATTTCGGTAATTTTTTTAGGTTTCAAGTGCATTAAGGTAATTTTTTAGGCCCTAAGGGTATTTCATTCACTTTTTAGGTTACAAGGTCATTTTGGTCAATTTTTAGGTTTTAGGGACATCTTTGCCAATTTTTATGTTCTAACGGTATTTCGGTCATTTTTTAGGTTTTAAGGGTATCCCAGTAATTTTTGAGAGTTTTGGGAGTATTTTGGTCACATGTGATGTAGGTACTATCTAATATGACAATGAAATCGTCAAATGTGAGAAACAAATAAGGGAACCATTGAATGTGATAAAAGTACAATCACATGTGATGTTGGTACTGCCCAATGTGATGATGAAACTGTCAAATGTGAGAGAAAAAAAAAAGGTACAACTGAATGGGGCAGAAGTACAGTCATATTTGAAGTTGGTACTGCCTAATATGACAATGGAACAATCAAATATGAGAAAAAAATATGACATTTTGTACCACAACTTAAAATACAAGGATGTACCACAATTAAAATAAATGAACTGTTAAAATGTGACATTTTGTTGTTGTCATAATATTTTCACAACTGTTGAGGTGTATGTTTCTTAAAACATTCACATCAACTAATGCAAAATGGCATAGCCAAATTTTGCCCAACTAATCCTAAAAGTCACCCACATAAACTTATGAATCTATTGTACAAAATGCATTTTAGCTATAGTACTCAAATAAGCATTGTTGTTGTGTATTTCAGTTTCTATTATTTCTTTGCATTTATCGTGGATGACAGTTTTGTTGTTGGCGCGATATTTTCATAGTTACTAAGGTGTCAATAGCTTATAGATCAAAATAAACTAAAGCAAGAAAATAAAATATCATACAGGACCAACCATAAAGTTAAAATAAAGGTATTGTGAAAACGTGACATTTTGTTGTTACAATATTTTCACAATTTCTAAAGTGTAAGTTCTTTATAGGTCAAAATAAAATAAAAAATTATTAGACTAGATCCATCATAACTGAAAATAAAGGTATTGAGAAAATGTTGTAACATTTTGTTGCTAGCACAATATTTTCACAACTATTCAGGTATAAGTTTCTTATAGATCAAAATAAAATAATAAACTATTAGATCGAGACTACCACAACTAAAAATAAAGTTAATGACAAAATGTTGTGACATTTTGTTATGTCCCTAAACGTATTTGGTTAGTCAATTTTAGTAAGCTAAAATTCACTATTTCATGCACATTTTTCTTAGGTTGCATTTTTGGTTTTTTGTTTTTTTATGCACTGACATAGTTTTACTAAAAAAAATCCACTTTCTTCCTTTATGTTTGAGTTAGTTCACAATTCTTCCCCTAAACATTAAAACCAAGCAATCCCCCCCCCCCCCTATTGTGCAATGTTTAAACTACTCCCACTAAATTTTAATATCCCAAAAACTTCCTTCATATATTTTTTAGTTTTATGTGGTAGTCATGCTTGGAAAATAGGAATGGTAATATAGGGTGTTCTATTTGTTACCAAAAGAACACTTATTTATTAGGTTTTAATCTTCTAAACTTATAATTTTATATAATTCAATGACACATGTCTTTTGTTATCTTATTCTTAAAAAAAAATAAAAAAAAAATATATACATTCTTACTTAAAATGATGTTTATTAAAAACTAAATAAACTAAACATTATAGCTAGACGCATAAAATGTAAGATGATAAAGAGGGAAGTATGAATAAAAATCTTCATATTACAGAATTTCAAATATTGTGACAATATCTTAGTAAAACTCAGTTGCTTATTATTGGAAGATGATATTTATTATCATTCTTGGGATCTTTTATTGAGCGGATATTACCTTTAGTAAATAGGTTGTAAGAAATTATTATAGTAAAATAGATATTCATATGTTATATAACTACATGTAATCAAAATTCTCATAGGTTGTGTTTGGATGACAATATTTGGATTTGGATTTGAAATTCATTGATTTAAAGTGCCTTGATTTGAAATCCATTGATTTAAAAATTCCTTGTTTGGGTGTTTTTAAACAATGAAGGATTTGAAATTCATTATTTGAAATTCTGTTGTTTGGATACCTAAATTTGGATTTGGATTTGAGTTTGGATTTACGATCAATAAAATATATTTTTTAATTATTATTTTTCATAATCCTTCTACATTATAATTTTGTAACAATTTTAATAAATACATGAGGTAATGAAAAGGCCATTGATAATCCAGTTAATAAATACATGAGGTAATAAAAAATACATTGATAATCCAATTGTCAATAGCTATGTTTTTATAAGCACCTACTTTTACATTTTTCTAATGTTTAAAAAAAAAAAAAAAGACAACTAGTGACTTAACATAATAAAACAAAACTATTGAAATCTACTAATTTATAATAGCAAATCCCAAAAACCAGAAAATTAATTCCAAACAGTTAGTGAAACCCTGCCAAGAGCTCACTTAAAACCCCATTGCAAACCTAGCTCTAAACACCTTCAAAAACTAGCAAAACATCCCTGCAAATTATCCAAAACTCTACTGAAAAACCTCACAACGACCCTCAAATTACCCTCTGTAAATCATACCAGAAAAATACCTAGAAACAACCCCAAAAACCCAATGCAAAAACCAAAAAAAAAAACAAGCTCAGAAGATTCTCCAACTTGTGAATAGAAAGTAATTCTCTTATCCCAACAGTTTTATATTTCTGATAGAATTTGATGGAAAAATACATGTTTGTATCGCATACAAAACATACGTAGCGGAAAATTAACGGATCTACTTCATTCGCAATTGATAACATATGTAAGTTTCAGAATATAGAATCAAGAGAGTGCACCTTGGTGCGGTGAAATTCAAAACCAAAGATCAAAAGTTCTTGGGAACACTTTTAATCTTCACTCCAATTCCACTTGATGCCCAAGATGTGTGGTCTCTCAATCAGTTATATGTGTGTGTTCAAGAGAGAATTAAAGAGTGTCCAACACTCACATACAAACCATTTCATGCACTTACAAAATTTTGTATGTTTCTCTCCTTATAACTGATTACCTAATTGGGCTAGGCTTTTGGGCCTTTCCAATTGGGCTTTTGTATGTGGCTTGGAGTGTGGCCAAAAGAGAACAAATAAGACACTAGCTCCAATAGGCATTGGGCTTTTCTGTCAACTCTTGATAAGTCCAAAGTTACCATTAATTATATTTAATATCACTATATAAATATAATTGCACTCTAAGCCTCATTAATAAATTATATCCCAAGACTTTATTGTTCATGCAACCCCTTCATAAAATATTCGTAGTAATACAAAGTCATAAAAGTAGACTGCCACTTTGAAGATTACTATATCTTAATCCTTGAGTACCCAATTTAATCCTTTAAGTTATTTATTATATATTTATGAAATCCAATTTCATAAATATATACTTTAGTAATTACTTATTAAAGTGGTTAGGCCTATCACTTTGAATAACCAAACTCATTAAACTTATCTCAAGTGAATATTTTATATCTCTGTTAAGAGATTATGAATTCCATCTTTAGATATATGTTTCATCAACACTAAATGTGGCTGCCCAACATACTGAGGTTTTGACCGTTACTTTAGATCTCACTCTTGATATATCAAAGCAACCTACACCTCATGATCAAGTCCATTATTCTCTCAAGATTAAGAGTTCATATAAATAGAAATCGTGAGATTTATTATTCATTTGACAGTCGTTAGGAGAATAATAAATCTCACAGCGGTCTAGTTCAATATGTCTTAACTTTTAAAACATATCAACATATCAAATAGAAGTCTCCACTTCCATGATCAAGACAAATCATCTTAGTTGATATGTTATAGTCTTCGTAGATGAAATGTCCAATTTCATCACCGACTACGAACTACAATTCTGAATTTACAAAGAACTTGTGACTTATATCTTCTGTGACTAAATCACATACTATGCATCTCATGAATTATACGATAATGTCCGAATATTCATGTTATCATTATTTTAGATAATAATAAAACAACTTTATTAATCACAATATTAAGTCATACATAATGTCATACATAGTATCATACATAACATCATACAATAGGATTTAAGGGTACTAATCCTAACAATCTCCCACTTGCCCTAAAGACTACTGTGAACTAATCTAACTCACATTCCCTCCAAATGTGACTCGAAAGTCTTTTGAGGTAAGGTTTTGGTAAAGGGATCTGCTAGATTATTTGCACTTTCAATCTTTGCAACCACTACATCTCCACGAGTAATAATGTCTCGAATGATGTGGTATTTTCTCTCAATGTGTTTTCTTTTCTTGTGATTTCTTGGATCTTTGGGTTGTGCAACCGCTCCACTATTGTCGCAAAACAATGTGATAGGAACTTGCTCCATTCTCACAACACTAAGACCAGAAAGGAATTTCTTGAGCCAAACAGCTTCCTTTGCTGCTTCACAAGCAGCAACATACTCAGCTTTCATGGTGGAGTCCGCAATACAAGATTGCTTAACACTCCTCCAACTTATGGCTTCACCTCCCAAGGTGAATACACATCCTGAAGTGGACTTTTTGAAATCTAGATTCGATTGAAAATCTGAATCTGTATAGCCAATGGGAATCAAATCCTTTCATCGGTAAACAAGCATATAATCTCTCGTTCTCCGTAGATACTTAAGAATATGTTTTACAGCTTGCCAATGTTTTGGTCTTGGATTTGATTAATATCGGCTGACCATACCAACTGAATAATATATAACTGGTCTAGTACAAAGCATGGCATACATGAAACTTCCTACTGCAGAGGCATAAAGAACTTGTCTCATCATATTTTCTTCCTCTTGTATCTTAGGCCTTTGGTCATCAGACAGAGGAACTCCATGTTTGAAAGGAAGCAACATTTTCTTGGAGTTTTGCATGCTAAATCATTCTAGAACCTTATCTATATATCCAGCTTGTGATAAGCCCAACATCTTATTCTTGCGATCTCGCCAAAGTTTAATCCCTAGAATAAAGTTAGCCTCACCTAAGTCCTTCATATCAAATTGGCTTGACAACCAAACCTTTACTGATGACATTACCCCTAAATTATTTTCAATGAGTAGAATATTATCAACAGAAAGTACTAGGAACATTACTACTTTATCTCGATGTCTTTTGTACACACATGGTTCATCAAGATTTTGTTCAAAACCAAATGACTTGATTGCTTGATCAAATCTGATGTTCCATAACCTAGATGCTTGATTAAGTCCATAAATGGACATTTTTAACTTGCATATCATATGCTCTTGGTTCTTACTATGAAACCTTCTAGTTGTATTATATAGATTTCTTCTTCAAGATTGCCATTGAAAAATGCAGTCTTAACATCCATTTGTCAAATCTGATAGATTTAATCATTGCTACTGGTGAAAAGGTTTCTTCATAATCAATACATTCTTTTTGTGTATACCCTTTCGTCACTAGCCTTGGTTTAAAGGTTTCAACCTTTCCATTTATCCCTCTCTTCCTCTTGTAAACTCATTTGCAACCAACAGGTTTAATGCCATTAGGCGCCTTTACAAGATCTCAAACTTGATTGGAATACATAGAATCTAATTCAGATTTCATAACTTTGACCCAATGATGTACATCTATATGATTTATTGCTTCTTCATAAATGTAAGGATCAGTTTCGGCATCTTCTGAGATAACTTCATAAGTTTCTCCCAAATCTATAAATCTTATAGGTGGCCTAACAATTCTCCCACTACAACGAGGCACCTGTGTACTAGACATCTCATGAGTAGTAACTTGTGGTGTATCTAATACAGACACATCATTATTAGTTTCATCCATTGGTTGTTTATTTACAAGTTCATCTAATTCAGCCAAGACAACTTTACTTCTAGGATTAAAATTATTCACATAATCATCTTCCAAAAATTTGGTATGGATACTAACAAACACTTTGTTATCCTTATGATTATAGAATAAATAACCCTTTGTTTCCTTTGAATACCCTAAAAACATGCATACTTCCGTTTTAACTTCCAACTTATCAGACTTTCCTTTCAACATATGTGCTGAACATCCCCAAATGTGGAGATATTTCATACTAGGCTTAAGCCCACTCCATAATTCCATGGGTGTTTTGGGAACAGATTTTGAAGGAACTAAATTCAAAAGATGTATTGATATATTTAAGGCATAACCCTAAAAAGAAATCGGTAAAGTTGAGTAACTCATCATGGACCTAACCATTTCTAAGAGAGTCATATTCCTTCTTTCTGCTACACCATTTTGTTGGGGAGTACTAGGTGTAGTCAATTGGGATACTATCCCATTTTGAGTTAAGTAATCCTTAAAATCTCCAAGAAGGTATTCGCCACCACGATCAGATTGAATGGCCTTTATGCGTTTACCTAATTGATTCTCAACTTCAGCCATAAACTCTTTGAACTTTTCAAAGGTTTCAGACTTCCGTTTCATTAGGTACACATAATTATATCTTGAGTAATCATCGGTAAAAGTGATGAAGTACTCATAACTTCCTTTTGCTTGGGTTGACATAGGACCACATACATTCGTATGAACTAATTCAAGCAACTCTTGGGCTCTTCTACCTTTTGTATTAAAAATTCGCTTGGTTATTTTGTCTTCCAAACAAGATTCACAAACTGGAAATTCATCAAAGTCAAATGGCTCTAGGAGTCCATCCTTGATCAGTCTTTGAATTCTGTTTGGATTAATAGGACCCAAACGTAAGTGCCAAAGATATGCATCATTAGTAGAAGGAAACTTTCTCTTTAATGATTTTACATGAGAGTCATTATCTAATTCAAAATTATATAATTCATACTTATCAGGAGTTAAAATATAAAGACCATCTACAATATTGCCAGAACAGATAAACACTTTATCCTTTTTTATTACAACATTGTCTTTTAGGATAACACAATATCCATATTTACCTAAATAAGTTGTAGAAATTAAATTCTTACGAACATTAAGTACATACAAACAGTCTTCCAATATTAAAACCCTAGACTCAAAGCATAAATTAACAACTCCAACAACTACAACCGGAATCTTGCTCTCATTAGCCAAAGTAAGAAACAATTCCCCTTCATAAATTTTTCTGGTCTTCTAGAACCCCTGCAAAGAATTGCAGATATGATTAGTACAACCTGAATCCACACACAAGGAATCCGTGGGATTTTATACTAAACATATTTCAAGGAGGAATGAACTTTTCATACCCTTATTGTTGGCAGCCCTAAATTTTGGACAATTCCTCTTCCAATGTCCTTTCTCACCACAATAGAAACATTTTTCTTTGATCTTCTTTCCTTTATCGGCAACCCCTAAGGCAATTTGTTTACCGTCTTTCTTGGTGAAGTCCTTCTTCTTCTTTTTCTTACCCTTGCCTTTCGACTTAGGTTGAGAAGTAGAAGTTTCAGTCATATTGACATCAACACTAGAAGTACTAAGAATGCCTTTCGCCGCTACCAATTCATTCATTAATTCAGACAATGAATAAATCTTTTTGTTCATGTTATAATTGAGTCTGAATTCCTTGAATGATTCCGATAGTGACTGGAGTATCATATCCACTTGGGATTCTCCATCAATATCAGCACCTAAAACTTCCAGTGTATTCAGATTAGCGATCATTGTAAGACAATGCTCCCTCACTGAACTGCCCTTAGCCATTTTGGTATTATAAATTTGCCTCATGGTTTCTTGCCTTACAGAACGGCCTTACTCATCAAACATCTCCTTCAGACTCAACATAATGTCCGAAACTAGTTCTACATACTGCATTTGATACTGTAGAATATTTGAGATAGATGCTAGGATATAGCACTTGGCCATCTCATTAGATTTCTGTCAACGATCATATCGCTGTTTTTCTTCAGGAGGAGCGTCTAATGAAAGAAAGTTAGGACATGGTTTAGTAAGCACATATTTGTGCTCTTCAGCAGTAAGAACAATGTCCAAATTTCTTTTCCAGTCAACATAATTGGATTCAGTCAGTTTGTTTTGATTAAGAATAATAACAAGTGGGCTAAATGATGCCATGTTCAAATTTGAAAATAATAAACATGAATATAATATGTAAACTGGACATTATTAATTTAGCATATAAACATATAGTATGAAACCTTAATAAAACCATAAAATAATATATGCAATGACAACCCAATCCATGTCTATAATTCATTGGTAGAAAGTTTATTATAAACACATTAATTGATTGAGAACTATTCTCATTATTAGTGCTATCATGATAACTCTTATCAAATACTAAAAATATGCCGTATTACCTTTAGCCTCTAAGTAATAATGACCTAGCTCCTTTGGAAGGTTAACATTACACTTAGTCTAGTGTATACCATTATCTAGAATCATGTGTAGCCACATTTCATCTCCTTTATAGTGTTTAAACTTGTAGTACTGTGGAACAAAACACCCTCCTTTGGGATTGCGAGGCATATACGTCAAGACGAGGTGTTTGTCCATACTACTTTAAACAAGTAAGTTCAATTTTGTAGTACTATGAAGTAAACACCCTCCTTTGGGATCGCGAGGCATATACGTTAAGACAAGGTGCTTATCCACACTACTATGAACCAATAATGGAGGCCGTGAGATCCAACCCTCGTATCTCTCTCCCACTAGATGTTTTAAATTAAAAGTTTTTAATTAGTAAACATGCATAATCTAATTACACATAGCCTTTCTCTTTATACATGTGAAAACACTTAGAAAAAATTTTGAATTCCCAAATTTCGATCGATCGAATGTGTGTCTCGATCGGTCGAAAAAATTAATAAATTCATACCTGACAATCTGCCTGGCTCGATCAATACTCGATCGCTTCTCGATCGATCGAAAAAGAAAATTCGATCAATCGACTAGCAATTGAATATCAATTGAATCAAGCAAATTGGCCCCTTTTTCATTCGATCGATCGAAAGTAATTTTCGACCAATCGAAACTCGTGAAACTCAAATTTTCAGAATTTTTCTAAGGCAATTTTCAACGATTTTTCATGAACAAACAACCACCATATGAACATGATAGACAGAGATTGATATCAAAACTGAATTCCATTGATGCTATAGCCTTAAAGTTCAATTTAACATACTTAAATTCAAATTAAAAAACATCATAACATCAATATCAGTTTTCATCAAACCATAGTTTCAACAACCATGCAGAAAATTAAATGCATAATCTTCTAACAACATGAAACTATTATCTCTAATTCCAAAACTCACAAAACATGTTATATAGATTCGAAATTAAAGACCGCTCTGATACCATTTGATAGTTAAATGTCTGTTTGTATCGCATACAAAACATACGCAGCGGAAAATTAACGAATCTACTTCATTCGCAATTGATAAAATATGTAAGTTTTAGAATATAGAATCAAGAGAGTGTACCTTGGTGCGGTGAAATTCAAAACCAAAGATCAAAAATTCTTGAGAACACTTTTAATCTTCACTCCAATTCCACTTGATGCCCAAGATGTGTGGTCTCTCAATCAGTTATATGTGTGTGTTCAAGAGAGAATTAGAGAGTATCCAACACTCACATACAAACCATTTCATGCACTTACAAAATTCTGTATGTTTCTCTCCTTATAACTGATTATCTAATTGGGCTAGGTTTTTGGGCATTTCCAATTGGGCTTTTATATGTGGCTTGGAGTGGAACCAAAAAAGAACAAATAAGACACTAGCTCCAATGGGCCTTGAGCAATGGGCCTTGAGCCTTGGGCCTTTTTGTCAACTCTTGACAAGTGCAAAGTTACCATTAATTATATTTAATATCATTATATAAATATAATTGCACTCTAGGCCTCATTAATAAATTATATTCCAAGACTTTATTGTACATGCAACCCCTTCATAAAATATTCGTAGTAATACAAAGTCATAAAAGTAGATTGCCACTTTGAAGATTACTATATCTTAATCCTTGAGTACCCGATTTAATCCTTTAAGTTATTTATCATATATTTATGAAATCCAATTTCATAAATATATACTTTAATAATTACTTACTAAAGTAGTTGGGCCTAGCACTTTGAATAACCGAACCCATTAAACTTATCTCAAGGGAATATTTTATATCTCCGTTAAGAGATTATGAATTCCATCTTGAGAATATATGTTCTATCAACACTAAATGTGGCTGCCCAACATACAGAGGTTTTGACCATTACTTTAGATCTCACTCCTGATATATCAAAGTAACCTACACTTCATGATCAGGTCCATTATTCTCTCAAGATTAAGAGTTCATGTAAATAGAAGTCGTGAGATTTATTATTTATTTGACAGTCGTTAAGAGAATAATAAATCTCACAGCGGTCCAGTTCAATATGTCTTAACTCTTAAAACATATCAACATATCAACTAGAAGTCTCCACTTCCATGATCAAGACAAATCATCTTAGTTGATATGTTATAGTCTTCGCAGATGAAATGCCTAATTTCATCACCGATTACGAACTACAATTCTGAGTTTATAAAGAACTTGTGACTTATATTTTCTGTGACTAAATCACATAAATTACATACTATACATCTCATGGACTATATGATAATGTCCGAATATTCATGTTACCATTATTTTAGATAATAATAAAACAACTTTATTAATCACAATATTAAATCATACATAATGTCATACATAATATCATACATAATATCATACAATAGGATTTAAGGGCACTATTCCTAACAGAATTCTTAACCATGTTCCATATACTCCAACAACCAAAAATTCAGAATTCAGAACTTTCACACTAAACAAATCAATTTAATTGCAACTACAAATATGAATAATAAATAATTAACACAAATAAAGGTAAGCAGCCCAGTAAATTGTAAAAAAGAATACAAGCAATTTTGCAGGTTTATTGATTTTTCCAATAGGTGGTAATTTTGCAAGTTTACTGAAAAAAGGATAAAAAAAGGTACAAGTAAAGAATAACTGGTAAACAAAGAGAACTAACAAAAAGACATCATTTAAGTCTTGTTCTATTAATATGTAAATATATATTCTCTAAGATAGTCATGATGTTGCAAATTCCTTGACAAGGCCTGCATTAAAATTCAAGATGCAAGTGAAAGTTCATGGAGACTTTGCACAGTTGCCCAAAGGAGGGCAATGAACACCCAGATCACAACAAGCTTCCACTTCCCTCCTACTTCTCTTCAATCCATCCCTTACATTTTGCTAATTTCCCTAGTGAACAAAATTACCTCAAGTTCTTCTGGTGGATCTTTTTTATTGGTTGTTAGCTGCACTCAGCCTCATCAACTTCTTTAATTACCTTTTCTGCTCTAAATGGTACTCTTATAATCCACACATGCAAGCTTTTTTTATTTATTGGTAAGTTATACATCCACCCAATTGGTTTTAAGCCCAGACCTCACCCATCAGCCATTCTTATGGGAAAAGGAAGCAATTTTATGCGCTTAGCAATGTCCTGTTTCTAAGTTCTAACTGCATAACTTTTTATCAAAGGCATTTAAAGGAGAACCTCAATTAGAAGTTTTTAGAAAGAGACGAGAAGAAATGAAAGGAAAAACATAAAATTTCTTTGTAGTCCATATTCATCTCTAAGAAATCTCACATAGTTCTTAAGTCTGAAAGACAATAGAACTAATATCATCCACCCAATTCTAGAAGATTGGAAGTATCTAGCTAAGGGAAGCTCAACAACATGGGCATAACAGGAAAAACACATTCTCCTACAAAAATAGATAACAAAGCCAAGGGAAAATCCAAAGGAAAATTAATATAAAGCTAAGATGGTTTTTGAAATAGTAATAAATTAAGAGAGCAATCCAGCAGAACATAAAAAGAAGGTTCTGTAGTTTATTCTCTTGCAATATCTATCCGCAAAACTAAAAATAAAGATAAAACTAAGTAAATAACAGCATATTAAACTAAAGGGATCAAGCAGCAGTTGCTAGACACATAGAACAAATACACCTCAAAGCTATACAATGACTTCTTGGATGAAAAATAGCCACACATGTCCTAAACGATAATGAATAAAAACAATCACAAAACTAGGAAATCCCTAAGAAACCCCAACTGAGTCCAAGAAATAACAAAGAAAAATTCAATGCATAGAGGAGACAAATAAAACCACAATCAGAGTCATTTATAGAGCTAATAAAAAAAAAAAAAAAAAAAAAAGATAGTTCAAATCCATCAAACACCCAACTTAGTCCACATAGTAGAGCTTAAACATATTAACAAGAAAAACAGGAAAACCAATCTCAGAAAAATCTAACCAAAACCTAGAAAAAATCAGCCAAATAAAACACAAATTAACCATCAATTCCCCATATGATCAAACAAAACCACCAAAATTAGACAAGAAATCAACCTTCACCAATCAAAATAAGAGAAACCCAGATCACATTTCTTCACAATTGAACACCCAAAACACAAAAGATGAAGATAAGAGTTGAGAGAGACAAACCTGTATTGTTGTGCGAAGAGAGAGAGAGCTTGGGCGAGGAAGAGAGAGCATGGTAGAGTTTCTGGAGTTGATTAAAAATTGAGAAGAGAGCGTGAGCGCGAGGGTGAGGGTGAGGGTGAGGGATTTCTAAATTCTTGGGTTTGTGAAGGAATTTCAAATCAACGGATTTGGACCCCTAAAATCCATGATTGATTTGGGTCAAATCCAAATTCTTCTTTTTTTAAGTTACCCAAACAAAGAATTTAGATTTGGGCCCCTCATATCCAAATTCATGCCGTCCAAACGGACAAATAGGAATAATATTAGTATTGTTGACAATGAAACTCTATTATTTGAACGTGTGTTTTGCACGTGCCTCTCAAACGTACCCGTTTGGTTTAGCTTTTAGACCCAAAAAGTTGGCTTTTGCAAAAAGTTGGCCCAAAATGCCCGTTTGGTAATTACAAAATGCAACTTTGAGTCAAAAGTTGCGTTTTTAAAATCCACTATAAACGCGCATATTCGTTATGGAGCTGTGAAGGTCCATTTTCTAAAAGTTCTTGGGCGTTTTGGGTATCCGTTGGGACTGAGCTGTGCAAATACCGAATTGCCCTTCAAATGCTCGTCTTCAGAGAACGCACAGCCACTTCATTCCACTTTGAGATCTCTCTGCTCTGCGCACAGGCTAAAGATCTCTTTGTTCTCTTGCCGGGTACTGAAAAAGCTTTGTGGGTACAAGCTTCGTAACTTTTTTTTATTTTGTTGATGCTCTGTTACAGACGAACTGCTAAGAGAAAAGGGAGAAAGGGAGAAAGGAAGAAAGGGAAAAAAAAAAAAGAAAGAAAGAAGAGGAAGGAACGTTCTGGAGAAGTGATAGAAAAGAAAAGAAGAAAGAAGGATAAAAAGAAAAGGAGTAAGGGTACGTGTGGAGGAGAAAAAAAGAGGGGAAAAAAAAAAAAAGGAAAAAAGAAGGAAATATCTTACGTGTGTGGAGGAGAAAAAAAGAGAGAAAAAAAAGAGAGAATGGAATGCTATCACAATATTTTCACAATAAATTTTAAGTGGTAAGTCATTATTAGTTAAATTGGTGAGAAAAAAATAATTTTTTTAGAAAGAGAAAAAAATAATTTTAATAGTAAGTTCAAATTAAAATCAGTATCAATTTTTATCACAATATTTTCACAATAAATCTTAAGTGGTAGGTTATTATTTGCTAATATTGGTGAGAAAAAAAATATTTTAGAAAGAGAAAAATTGATTTAAGTAAGATGAAGTAGTTGATTTAAGTATGAAACAAACTCACATGCAAAAAAAAAAAAAAAAAAGTACGAAATAAACTCCCTTACATATACATTGTCATTTTTGGTAATTTATCCCTCAAACTGCCACTTTTATAAGTGCTAGCCAAACACTCAGCTTTTTCAAAAAGTACTTTTTAACAGCTTTTACCAAACACTCAACTTTTTAAAAATGCACTTTTTCATTATGCACTCTTTGAAAACTTAACTTTTTCATTATGCACTTTTACAAAAAGCAGAACCAAACTCACCCTAGTGGAAAAGAAAAAGGTAAAGCTTGGTTTGGGCGATTTCTGTTAGTTAGATTAGATATCTCTTTCTCTTGGCTTGGTCCTCAAAAATCAAAATCAAGCCAGTCAGTCATTCCTTTAACCCTAAAAAGTCAGGCATGGGCGAGCCATCATCTTCAAAACCTCTCTCTCCTCTCCGAATCCCAGATTCACCTCTCTCAACTTCAGATGTGTTAAGTCGTGAAGAGCTTCTTCGAAGACGATCGGAACGGTTGAGGCAGGTGACGAAGTTGTACAAAGCGTTTTACTGGGCGTTAATGGAGGAACTGAGAGCGAAGTACAAAGATTATTACTGGAGGTACGGGAAGAGTCCGTACTACAATGGGGAAGAAGAGGAGGAAGAAGAAGAGGAAGAAGAAGAACAAGAACAACAACAACAAGAGAGGAACAGAAGCGGAGGAGGGAATGGGAATGAAGAGGATGTCGAAGAGATGAGATGTGAAGTGACAGGGTGTAAGGCAAAGGCGATGGCGTTGACGAGGTATTGTCATGCGCACATTCTTTCGGATTCTAAGCAGAATCTCTATAAGGGATGTACCTATTGCATCAAGAGGTGAGCTTTTCTCCTTTGTTTTTACTATTGCGTTGTCCTTTTTGCTTATTGGAGATTTCAATCATTTTCATTTTCATTTATTCTATTTTTCCTAGAAAGATGGAAGTGCATTAAATCATATGAGATCTCTCGTTAGGAGAATAGATGTGGTCTGATAAACCGGATTTGTATTTGTAAGTGTAGTCGAGGGTAGGAGAAGTGTTAAATGAGAGCAGTGTAGTCAGAGGCAAGGCGAGGCGCCACTAAGTTTGGAATGTGTGAAGGTTTGGAGGGCGAGGAGGGTGGTAGATGATAAGAGGCGGGAAGGAGAAGAGAGGAGAGGAGAGGAGAGCAGAGCAGAGAGAGGGAATAATTATCTATTTCCTTTGTGTAAATGTGCTAAAAAATAATAGAGAGGAAAAAAGAGCAGGTGTTCTTCCTTTTATTTGGTTGTTGAGTAGAAAGGAGTGGAGAGGGTAAGATATTATACAAATTGACAATAGAGTGGGATAAGTAAGTCATAAAGGTTTGTGTAGACCTTATTGAAATTTTAATAATAAAAAGGAAAATTTAGAAAAATTGATTAAACAAGGTATTTAAATTCCTCTAATTTGGGTAAATTGAAAAGATGGGACTCGAGGGGATGAGGTTCCTCTCCAAATTCTCTCATTTCTATTTACCCTCACCTTAAAAAGATATCTAGTTCTCTCAAATCCCTCCCTCACCTTAAAAAAATCCAAATAGAATGGACTATAGCCCACCATTTATCTTGTTGTTTGTACATAGCAAGGATGGCACTTGCTTAGTTGTTGCTATATTAATTATAGAGCTCAATCTATTGATTCCTTGAGGTAAGAATTCATTCCAAACACTCCTAATCTCTAGAAATATGTTGGGGTTTTAGAATTTGGGGATTTCAAATATTTAATCCTTTTAGGTCAAGTGAATGTTTATACTTCTATGTTTTGATGGATTTTGGGATGTTTGGGTAGGCTATTGATTTTGGGGCTTTAATGAACTCATTTATCTAAAAAAAGAAGAAGCACCAATGAACTCATTTGATGTTGTGGTTTAGAATCCTTTGGGTACTTGTGGAACTTACCAATCAAAAAAAGTAGAAACAAGGGTCTTGACCACTTGCTCCCAAATTAGATTTGGGAATGGCCCAATAGGGCCCATTCATTCTAACTAGCACATGCATGTTGTTTGGGTTTTGTAAGGAATCCTAATTTCCTAGACTTTTCTTCCTTTTTCATTCTTCTCCTTTTCACAAACTATACCTGGTCTCCACGATGTGGTGTGTAGAATCCAAATATGAAGTAATTACTACAAAAATCACATTAAATCACAATTTGGATTGATTTGCTTACTAAAATCCCTTGAAAATGAGTTTATTTGGTGCTCTAAAAGCATTAATCTAATCTTAAGATCCCAATATTTATCATTTAATAGAAGCATAAACATTCAATAAATTCAAAATGAGATGTGTTGCTGATACTCTATATCACTAAATGGAGCAGTGAGGTTAGATGAATTTTTGGTCCAAGTTAAATTAGAGTTTTTGCCAATGTCATGTAGATTTTGTCCTAGCCTTTGTCTAGTTGTATATGGCACTTATTGTGATCATTCAAGCTACAGACCATGGATCGCAATGGCAAGATATTGTAAATTATGAAGCCAAGGAGCTTTAAGCTAAATGACTTTTCCTTCCTTTATAAGAGTTATAAGAGTTCTTATAAGAGTTACGTGGGATAGAGGGTGATGTGAGCCAAAGACCGACCTGGTTTAACTCTAAAAAAAAAATGTAAATTAGTAAATCTAGTTTAGCTGCACTAGATGACTACCACCTATTATCAAATTGACCGTCCAGGATGATGGCAGTGATTAAACCACTCTAACCTTCAATTATTATAATTTTTTTAAAATCTGACAATACTGCAACTATTTGATTTCTGTTGAATTTTACCTCTGATTTCCTTGACTATGCTTGATATTCTAAGTTTATATACTGAATGTGAAGATAGGATATGTTCTACTAATATTTTATTTATTTATTTATATTACAAACAGGCTCAGTGTTGGTAAAAGCGCGCTTAAGCTCAAAGCGTGAAGCCCCAAGGCTCCATTGCTTTTTGCCTCAAAAGCTAGGCTCATTCAAAGAAGCGCGCTTTTTCAAAAAGCTTAAAGCATGCTTTTTGGTGCTTTTTTTTTTTTTTTTTAATATTTAAAAAAAAAACCAAAATTGAATTAAAACTATAGGATCTTGACCTTATTGATATAAACCATTGATTTGACATATTTTTTGTGTAACTTACTAATAAAAAAATTAAAAAATTTGAGTGTAACTTGTCTTGAAACCCACAACCTTGTAGTCTTTTCTATTTTTTTTTTCTTGATTTTTTCTCCTTGAAATAGTAACCCACCCGGCTTTTTCTTATTCTATTTTTTTACCTTTTGGATATCTGCTTGGTACTTACCATATTGCTATGTCCTCATATTCTTAGCTCATTCATAAAATTAAAAGTATGATATAATATATTTGTAGTAATTTTTTAGTTACTTTAGTGGTTGATGTTGAACATTGCAGACTAATTCTTATAGACTTATAGAGTGAGTTTGGTATCAGCTTTAAGCTTTTATGTCTAGCTTTTTAAAAGCTCACTTTTTCCTGTCTTTTCTCATTTTTTCAAAATTTTTCAAGGTACAAGTATACTTTAGCATACTTTTAGCAAAAGTCTAAATAAGTTGTTTTCAAACAGACCCATAGTCATTGATTAAATTATTAACTAATATAACTAATTAGTCATAGGGCATTATGAATATTGGAGCTTAGCTTCTAGAATAGATCGGTTTCTTTTCTCTCCTCTTTTGGCTGATCATTTCACTCTGTTCTCCCAAAAAAGGTTATCTAGAGTTTTATCGGACCACTTCCCAATTATGTTGGGGGGTGGGAGTCGTAGGAGAGGGCGAATTCCTTTTCGTTTTGAAAATATGTGGTTGTGGAGTTTGGCCAAGAAGGCCTGGTGGGCATCCTATTTATATCAAGGAACTCCTAGTTATATATTGGCCAAGAAGTTGGTAGCTTTGAAATTGGATTTAAAAAAGTGGAATGAAGCGGAGTTTGGCAATGCCACTTTTAAGAAGCAACAGACTTGGAATAAATTGAATGCTCTAGATGCTAAAGGGGAGACTCACCTGTTTACAGCTGATGAACAATTGGAACAGGTTGATCTCTGTACAAAAATTGAGAAGTTCACTTTATTAGAAGAGATTAGTTGGAGACAAAAGTCTAGGGTATTGTACTTGAGGGAGGCTGATTCCAATACAAGATTTTTTTCTCAAGATGGCCAATTCTAACAGAAGAAATAACAGTATTGAGAGTCTTATGGTTAATGGAAGTTTGTCTTCAGATCAGGATATGATTGCGGATTGTATTTCTCAATTTTTCATGGATTTATACATGGAGCAACAAGTTGATCAACCATTTTCAGATGTGTAGGATTTTTCCAATGATATTGGGACATAAAGCTGATTAGTTAGAGAGACCTTTTGAGGAGGCAGAGATATATGGTGTCCTTCTGGACTGCAATGGTGATAAATCTCCTAGGCTAGATGGCTTTGCCATTGCATTTTTCCAAGCTTGTTGGGAGATTCTCAAACTAGATCTTATGGCTGTGTTTCATCATTTTTATGTTAAAGGTCAGTTTGAGAAAAGCTTGAATGCAACTTCATTACTCTCATCCCAAAAAAAAATGCAGCAGTTGATGTCAGGGAATTTCACTCGATTAGTCTTGTTGGGGGGTTTATAAAATTATAGCTAAAGTCTTGGCTACTTGTCTACATACATACTGCCAAGAAGTTGACTGCTCTAAAAACGGATCTAAAGAAGTGTAATGAAACAGATTTTGGCAATGTCACAGCCAAGAAACAGCAACTATGGAGTAAATTGAATGCTTTAGATGTTAAAGAGGAGAATCAACCTCTAACGGATGAGGAAAAATTGGAAAAGCAACCTTTCGCTCTTAACTTGAGAAGACCACTTTGTTAGAGGAGATTAGCTGGAAACAAAAGTCTAGAGTGTTGTACTTAAAAGAGGGGGACTCCAATACGAGGTTTTTTCATAGGATGGCCAACTCTAATAGAAGAAATAACTGTATTGAAAATCTTATAATTGATGGGGCTTTGACTTCCAACCAGGATATGATTGCCGACTATATTAAACAATTCTATATGAATTTATACTCTTTAAGTAGCAAGATCATCGGCCTTTCTCGGATGTGTTGGATTTTCTAGAGATTTCAGGGGATAATTGGTTAGAGAGACCTTTTGAGGAAACTGAGATTTTTGAAGTCATCAAGGATTTTAACGGGGACAAATCACTTGGGCCAGACAGTTTTCCAATGGCATTCTTTCAATATAACTGTAGCTGTGGAAGTAAAGGATTTTCATCCTATCAGTCTTATTGGGGGGGTTTATAAAATACTTGCTAAAATTTTGGCTATTCGACTTTGCATGGTTTTAGGAGATATTATTTTAGCTCCTTAGAATGCTTTTGTTCTAAATAGGCAGATTCTTGATTCCATTCTTATTGCTAATGAATGCCTTGACAGTAGGTTGAAGTTTGGTCTGCCTGGGTTGTTATGTAAATAGGACATAGATTAAGCTTTTGATCACGTGAATTGGAGATTTCTTACACACTTGCTTGAGTGCTGTGGCTTTTCTGATAAGTTGAGGTGGTGGATTTCATTTTGTTTATCAACTGTTCGTTTTTCTATTAATGGTTCTTTGATGCGGGAGACGCAAGAAGATTATTATTTAGTATTATTTATGTTTGCAAGTCAATTGTATTTTTATGTTTTAGGTCTTATTAGTTTATTGGGCTATTAGTATTTTAATTTGGAAGCAAGGTTATTTTTGTAATAAGGCAATTAGGGTTTCCTAGCCAATTAGAACTAGGGTTTAGCAATCCTTTATAAGCAACCTATTGTACTCTTTGAGGAGTTAGTTGATATTTTGACGAATGAAAAAAATGACCGTTTGGTCTTTCTTTAGTCTGGTGCTGACTCCAGGTTTACCCTAGGTGCTAACTCTTAGTGGTTTCCCCATTTGGTGCAGACTCCAAGCAAGGTATAGGTGTTGACTCCTAGGTCATATCCATTTATTTTTCCGTTGTTTAAGTTTTGTTATGGTTGTCTTGCGTCATTCTCCCTATGGTTTTTTTGGGAGTTCAAGGGGGTTGCGGCAAGGCGATCCTTTGTCCCCTTTGTTATTTGTGTTGGTTATGGAAGCCGTTGGTAGAATGTTGGTAAGACTGTACATGAAGGTTGCCTGTCAAGTTTTCGTGTAGGTGATTCAGAAGGCAGATCTTTGGTGGTTTCTCATCTCCTTTTCCCCCGATGATACTCTAATTTTTTGTGATGCTAATCTTGATCAAATGCTGATTCTTCGCATGGTGCTCATTTGGTTTGAGGTTGTGTAGGGTTTGAAGATAAACCTAGGTAAGTCTGAATTGGTGCCTGTGGGGGTGGTTCATAACATTGAGCTTTTGGTGGCTGTCCTAGGCTATAAGTAGGGGTCTCTTCTAATGAAATATTTGAGTCTTCCTTTGGGGGAAAAATTCAAGGACAAGACAATTTGGAATCCAATTCTGGAGAAGGTGGAAAGGAAATTAGCGGGTCGGAAAAAATTATATTTATCCAAGAGAGTCACTCTAATTAAAAGTACTCTATTAAATCTACCTACTTATTTTCTTCCTTTATTTTCTATTCCTATTGCACTGGCTACACGAATTGCAAAACTTCAATGGAACTTTTTATGGGGTGGCCTAGGGGATGAGCCTAAATTTCATCTTGTTAATTGGGCTACTGTTTGTGCTCCACTTTCTTCAGGTGGTTTGGGGATTAGGAACCTAAAAATTTTTAATGTAGCTTTATTAGGGAAGTGGTTGTGGAGATTTGGGCAAGAAAGGGATGCTCTTTGGCGATAAGTGATAGAGGTGAAGTATGGTTGTGAATTAGACGGAGGTGGCCTTCTTTATCTCGGTTTATCTTGTATGAAATTGGAGATGGATCAAAACTGCAGTTCTGGCTAGATACGTGGTGAGGAACTTCTCTTGTAAACTGCTATCATGAATTATATAGGATTTGTTGAAACAAAAAGGCAAGTGTGGCTGATCTAATGAGGTACACCAATGGAGTCCTTCATTGGGATATACATTTTTGTAGGGATGTGCATAATCAAGAATTGTAAGCTTTCTGGAGCTTCATGGATACCATTTATGGCACTTCTGTAAGGGGGATTGGGGAGGATAAGAGATGTTGGTTACCTAATAAGAATAAGAGGTTTATGGTTAGTGTGTATTACCATCTTCTAGCTGGCCATAGTGAGCAATTTTTCGCTTGGAAGAGCATTTGGAAGCAGAAGATTCCTTCTAAAGTGGCTTTCTTTGTATGGACTGTTTCCTTGGGGAAAGGTCTGACAATTGACAATTTAAGGAAAAGAAAGGTATGCATTTTGGATTGGTGTTATATGTGCAAGTGTTATAGTGAAATTGTTGACCATCTATTCCTTCATTGTCCGGTTGCTATGGAGCTATGGGATATTGTTTTTGGTTTATTTGGAGTTTGTTGGGTTATGCCAAAGTCTGTTGTTGAGCTTCTTGCTTGCTGGCAAGGTCGATTTGGTCGCCATCGTAATGGATAAATGGATCGTTGTTCCTCATTGTTTGATATGGTATATGGTGTCTTTGGAAGGAAAGGAATAGTAGGTGCTTTGAAGACAGTGAGTGTTCTATGCCTGGTCTCAAGCTATTATTTTTTAGAACCTTATTGGACTGGTTCTTAGTGTGGAGAAGCCAACCCTTATCTTCAATTTTGGATTTACTTGATTTATGTAATTTTTGTTTGATCTGTACGCCCCTGTATACTCCCTGTGTACTTGGGTGTCTCTTTTTTGATATCAATAAATCTTTATTACCTATAAAAAAAAAGGGTCATGGGGGATATAATTTTAGCTTCGCAAAATGCTTTTGTTCTGAATAGACAGATCCTCGACCTTTTACTTATTGCTAATGAATGCCTTGACAGTAAGTTGGAGACCCGTCTCCCAGGGTTACTTTATAAACTGGATGTTGAGAAGGCTTTTAATCATGTAAATTGGGGTTTTCTTATGAAGTTGTTAGAGCATATTGGGTACTCTAATAAGTGGAGGCAGTGGATTTGCTTTTTTCTATCTATTGTTCGTTTCTCTATTTTGATTAATGGTTTCCCCTATGGATTTTTTGAGAATTCCAGAGGATTGAGACAAGGTGATCCTTTGTCTCCTTTGCTTTTTGTCTTGGTCATGGTAGCTCTTGGAAGAATGTTGGATAAAGATGCCCATGAAGGTTGCATGTCAGGTTTCCGTGTGGGTAATTTAGATGGAAGATCTTTGGTGTTGTCTCATCTGCTCTTTGCTGATGGCACTCTAATTTTTTGTAATGCTGACCTTGATCATATTCTGATTCTCCATATGATTCTTATTTGGTTTGAGGTAGTTTTTGGGCTAAAAATAAATTTGGGTAAGTCTGAATTGGTTCCTGTGGGAGTGGTTCATAATATTGGGTTATTGCTAAATGTTCTTGGCTGTTAGCAAGGTACTCTTCTAATGAAATATTTGGGTCTTCTTTGGATGCTAAATTCAAGGATAAGACAATATGAAACCCGATATTGGAGAAGATGAAAAGGAGATTAGCGGAATGGAAATGTTTGTACTTATCCAAGGGAGATAAGAGTCACTTTAATTAAAAGTACTCTATCAAATATACATACTTATTTCCTATCTCTGCTTTTGTGGCTAACCGAATTGCAAAATTTCAGCAGAATTTCTTATGGGGTGGTCTAGGGAATGAACCTAAATTTCACCTGGTTAAATGGGTTACTGTCTGTATACCTCTTTCTCTAGGTGGCTTGGGGATAAGGAAAGTAAGACTTTTTAATGAAGCTTTGTTTGAGAAGTGGCTTGAAAGGGATGCCCTTTGGAGGCATGTGATAGAGGTGAAATATGGATGTATATGGGGTGGTTGGTGTACCGGTCTAGTTTCTGGTCCATATGGCGTTGGTTTGTGGAAAAATATTAGTTGAGGATAGCTTTTTTTTTTTTTTTTTCTCGTTATATTCTGTTTGATATTGGTGATGGGTCGAGGGTGAAGTTTTGGCAAGACTATTGGTGTGGGGAGACACCTCTTGCTGTCCACTTTCCTGAATTATTTAGATTTTGCCGAGATAAGGAGGCAAGTGTGGTTGAGCTTATGAAGTTCTCTAATTAGGTCCTTTTTTAGGATGTGAGTTTCTTTAGGGGTTTTCATGTTTGGGAATTGGAGGCCGTGTCGAGCTTCATGGATACTATATATGGCTCTACAGTAATAGGGTTTGGGGAGGATAATATGAGCTGGAAGCCATATAGAAATAAGGGATTGTTGTTTCCCTTGGAAAAGCATTTGGAAGCAAATGATCCCTTATTGAGTGGCTTTATTTGTTTGGATTGTTGCTTTGGGGAAATGTTTGACGATTGGCAATTTACAAAAAAGGAAGGTGTGGATATTGGATTGGTGTTATATGTGCAAGTGTAATGGTGAGAATCGGTTGACCAATTGTCAGGTTGCTATGGATTTGTGATATATGGTTTTGGGTTTATTTGGAGTAAGTTGGGTTATGCCTAAGTCAGTTGTGGGGCTCCTTGCTTGCTGGCAAAGCCGGTTTGGTCATCATTGAAATGGTCATATATGGATAATTGTTCCCCATTGTTTAATGTGGTGTCTTTGGAGGGAAAGAAACAATAGGTGTTTTGAAGATTGTGAGAGATCTATTCCTGACCTCAAGTTATTTTTCTTTAGAACTTTTTTGGATTGGTTGTTTGCCTTGTGAAACCAATCATTCTCTTTAATCTGTGATTTTCTTGATTCTTGTAAATTCTGTATTTGACCCCTGTACACTCCCTGTGTATTGGGGTGTCCCCTTTTGATATCAATAAATCTTATTACTTATATAAAAAAAAAGAAAAAAAGAAAAGAAAAGATTTTTAAGAAAGGATATGACATGGAAGTACTCATATCTAGCTGATCCAAAAAAATAAAATGACTTGCAAAATTGCAAACGTAGGGCTTATCTAAATGTTATATGAATTATATAAAAAATTTTATTTCAATTTATATGATAATTTGATTGTTGCATTTCTCATTAATAATAATTTTTAAATTTATTAAATTATTTTTTAAAAATGTGCGCTTCACTTCAATTAGGCGTGCGCTTGCGCTTTGCGCCTAGGTTTCAAGAGGCCTTTGTGTTTAAGTGCGCCCCTCGCTTTTACCAACTCTGAATGGACTATCTTATTGTTCCTTGACATACCTCTGCTAATAATAGTTTTTTGATAATTATATGTTTGCCTATAAGCAGCACACAGACAGGGCCTATTCTCTGTTGTAAGCCCGTACTGAGATCTACAGTTCCTCTTCTCTGTCCTACTCATATGCAAGTTGCTGAAAAACATCTTATCCGAGCCCTGAAAAGGGCAGGTCTTAATATCTCTTCAACCAAAAAGCTTGCTCCAAAGTTCCATGTTGTAGTTGCTGAATATGTTCGCCAAATTCAGACCAAAAGAAGAGCTGCACGAAAAGCAACTGTAGCTAAGGATCGGATTGATGAGGAAATGAGGTAGTGTGCCTAATTGTTGATTATTAGTCTATTTGTATAGGTGTTGGGCTGTTGGTAGCGCAGGCAGATGGCAGTAATTTGGGTTGGCTCTGATTGGTGGAGAAGGATAAGATCTGGACAGGATATTGGACTTTTTTTTTTTTTTTTTTTTTGGTATTGAAGTCAATGTTTTGTGCATACTTAAGGTACTTGCTTTCTCTTATTTATATCTATATGAAATTGACTGGCAGTTAATAAGCCGAATGATGCACATGTCACTATAAACTCAAATGAAGCATGTGCTCAACAAAATGTATAATGTTGTGAAATGTAGTATAGATGCATTGTTTCTTGTATTCATTTATTAATAAAAATATCAAAATTCTGGTTCGTGTATCCACCTGTGCATGATTAGATTTATGTAGTTGAATTTGAAATGTTGATCATCCTGATCGGATGACTTTGTTCATAAGCTAGAGGCGTACTTTCCCCAATGCTGTTACAAATATAATAATTTTTGCACTAGTTATGCTTGGTATCAAACTATGACACTGTGTTAGTAAATACTAATGATTCTTTTTCAACCACCAAAGATAGGAGCAATCAATCAAGCAAGTATTCTTTAATTGAAGCAGGGAGATGACTAAGGTGAATTATTTGGGTACAGAAACTGCAGTAACAATTGGGCCTGAACTGTCATAATGGTTTTCTTGCTTGGATGGTTTATACTAGATAATAGAACAAGTGGAACCAACGGCAGCCATCCCTAGGACAAGATCAACAAGAATGTTGATAAAAAGTCAACTGTCTTAACCAGAAAGTATTAGTTGCGTAATACAGTTATGACAATGTGCAGAAGTGGTAATTAGCAACGAGTGCCTTTTTTGAGGACATTGTTGCAATTGAAATTCTTGTTTGTTAAACCTGGAGGAATATCAAATGCTTTCTATCTACATAGAAAGGTTCAATTGGGAATCGGGCAGGTAGAACCTCAGAAGAGTCTCACGGTGCCATACTTATGCACAGGGCTAGATTCAACAAGTTATAGGGACGAAAATAATCTTCTTAGAGAATGCAATAAAATGTTTGACTTAATAAATATAGGGATTTATGGGATGAGAGAGGATTGGTACTAATTCTTTTAGTACTAAAAAGTAAGCGAAAACATTATTTTGGTCATTATATTCTGAGGTCAGTTAATTTGGTCTCTACATTTTGGTAGCAGTCAATTTGGTTCCTAACATTTTCAACTTGCAACCAATTTAGTTCTCACCGTTAACTCACTAATGAAAAATATTTATGTGGCAAATGGTTGGCACAGTTGACATGTTTAATATTAAAATATAAAATGATATGTTGACGTGTCTAAATTTTATTGGCCACATCAGTTCTTGCATAGCAAAAAAGGCCACATCAGCTTTTAAAAATACTTGTCTTTTCTCTACCATTTTTTTGCTTTTATTTTTGTTACAAATTTTAACCAAACAGAATTTATTTTTATCTTATCAATTTTTTTATCCGTTCTTATAATTTCTTGGTAAACAAACAAAATTTCATTGTCTTTTCTTTCTTGCAATTTCTTCATATCCAGACAGTAATCTAGTCCAACAATGGCATATCAACACAGATTACATTGATTCTAACTTTCAATTTGGCTTTCAATCATAGTGAATCTTATGCCATTAAGTTTAAACTAAAATCTCCAAATTCAAACAAATACCCAAACTCAGATTCAACAAACTCAGCGCCTCCATACAACGATCCAACAAACTCAGATTCACCACAACCCCAACGGTGCAGCACCAGCACCACCACAATCCCAGATCCAGCTTATTCCAAGCCGAAGCCACGACTCAGTAACTAGAGCTAGCCCAAGCTTACGAATCCTCTCCAATCTCAAATCTTCTTCTCTAACTAGATCCACCAAATCCTGACTCACTAATTTCACTCCCAACTCAATGATTCCTAACCTCTTCTCATTCTTCTCCAAAATTGTCTATTCTGGATCTCGTTCTTAAGGATGTCCATGATGTAGGGGTTGAAACTTGAAAGTTGTGGACTGAAGAGACTTATGGAGTTGTTGCGGTAGAGGCTGCATAGGAGGCACCAGATGGATGACGATCTTTGGTGAATCGAAGCTGATGTAGCCAATAAAATTTAGACATACTAGCATATCATTTTATATTTTAATTTTAGACATGCCAACTATTCAAACCATTTGCTATGTAAGCATTTTTCGTTACTAAGTTAACGGTAAAGACCAAATTGGTTGCAAGTTGAGAATGTGAGGGACCAAATTAACTGCTACCAAAATGTAGAGACCAATTTAATTGTAACCCCAAAATGTAGGGACCAAAATAGTATTTTCGCTAAAGAACAATTATGGCTACTATGCGAAGAAGGATGATCCTGATCCACACATCTATCATGTCACAAATGGAATCATTTATCATGTGAAATTCTCTAGACTAACCAAACCTAATTCATGATAATCGGGGATAGAAATTTTATTTTATTTTATTTTTGCTGAGAGAAAAATGGATTGAGTCATGCCTAGGTGAAAGACGCCCACTTAGAGATGCAATTTGGCAAGCAACTTATATCACTCTTGATACCTAAACAATAAATCCATTAATTCACAAATTCATTCACATTGGGAGCACACATGCAAAACAAAAAAAGAACGGTCGCGCGCGGGGTGGGTGGGTTAGGTTCCTTACTTTGCATGCACTACGTCACACTCAGGAGTTTGGTGATGAATCTCTGTCAAGGCTAGAATCCTCAGGCTCAATCTTTATCCACATTCCAATCTATACTTAGTTCTGGAGATCAGAGAACCTCCTTCGTAGAATGGATGAGGAAGATGCGTTGTTGATCCGTTGATGTCTTGAAGACCGTTGATTAATGACTTACCTTGGTTTGTTCAAGAATTCAAATCCTTGTTAATTGAAACAGAAAATGATGAATGAAAACTTGAGTCAAAGGATCGATTATGATGACAGAATGCATGATTTAGAAAGTGAAAAATTTCATCTGCATGGACTAGGAGACTATAACACCCGCCTCACTAAAATTTAAATTAATTGTTTCTAAAGTAGAGTTGATGAATTATTTAATTTATTTTGAAAGTAATATTATTTTTGTAAGGACTCAAAAAGAAAAGCCCAAGCCCACTTAGAATAGTGATGCCCAATCTTTCAAGCTAAGCCCAAAACAATGAATTTGTTAAGCAAGTGGGCTTCAGAGTCAACTACAATACAAAGAAGATCACAAGCCAAAGTCTAATGGAACCAGAGTAATTACTAAGCATAGAAAGAACAACAATTCTGTAAAAATTCATCCTCAGGTAGGTCTAAGGATAGGTTTCTTATTGATAGACAAAGATGATATTTCTTTTACAGGGACCTCTTTAGTTTTCACACTTGATCCTTTTTCTTGGAAATTTTTCATCCCCTCTTTCTGGGGGGGGGGGGGGGGGGGTTCCTTTCCTTTTATAGCCCTTTCCCTTGCATCTCAGCCCTTCATCTGTACGTTTCAAGGGAACTCTTTGGATGCTTGTCTCATCAAGATCTTTCTAGAGGTGGTAGAATGAGTTGTGAGCAATGAAGTCATTGTTCAGGGGTCATTTCCTCAGTAATGCAGCTAGTTAAGTTGGTGTAGAGCATTGAATGCGGAGGTGGGAGGTGTCTTCTTTAGGAAACTTCATTCCTCCACCTTTGCATGTCTTGTACCTTTCCTTTGCCATCTACTCCCTTATCCTTGGGTTTTACGGGGGTGCTAGTTGCCATTTGGCTCTTAAATTCTCCTTGGGTGGGTGTAGTCCTTGGAGTTTGTTTGCCTTTATTTGCTTGGGCTGGTAGATTTATCCTCGGATTGGGTTCCTCGGTCCTCGGCCCTCCCATAATAGCCCCTAAAACCTTATTCTCTGGAAACATTCTAAGATCGAGGTTTTAGTAAAAGGTGGGAGCGATGTTGCATACAAAATGCGTTCCCACGTGGGGACGTCGTTTTACCTGTCTTGTGAGCATTCCTAACGTTTCGGAACCCACAACGCTGCAGTTATTACATCAAGCAGTTGCTTGTTCCCCCACGTTCTACAATGCGATGATGATCCAACGGCCCAGATTCCTTGGGATTAATGAGCGGGAATTTTACCGCTCATTTCCCACCCCTATAAAAGGGAGGATGGGGGTAATTTTCTCCTATTTACATGCTTTTGTGATGTTCTTTCGATGTAGCAGTCTGAGGAGATCTCCTTTCAGAACTCGTAAGTGCCTTTGGCCTTTTACCCACATTTGTAAAAAAAAATTTCCCCCCCTGCTTATTTTTGCCTAGTAGGATTACATGGGTAGGTTTGCTAAACTAGTTAATACTCCCGAGAGTATGGCTGCCTTTAGGGCCAAATATAGGATCCCCAAAAACATAGAAATACAACATTGTGAGTTAGGAGAGTGACATGTGAGTAGGCCTATCGGTGCGGTAGTTGTCCCCATGATTGCCTTTATTGAGGGCAGAATGGAGATTCTCATGGGTAGAGTAACGAGGCACTTTCTTATTAATTTTAGGCTTTCCCCCATCCAATGTTCTACCAATCTTTTTAGAGTCCTTGGTAGTGTAGACATGCTAAACTGAAAAATGGGGACTAACCTAACCTATCACGATGTAAACTGGGTTTACAACTGCCAAAAGAGGAAGGAGATGGGTTACTATTTTAAGTGTAGGGTCCTGTCCATTAGATTAATCTCCTGTATTCCTAAGTCCAATAAGGGTATGGACGAAGACTTCCTCATCCTCTCGGGTGAATGGCACGATGGTTTGCACTGCCTTACCCAAGATGGGGAACCAAGTAGGGTGCCCGAGGACTTAGAATAAGTTGAGTACGCCCTCCCCTTCCTTTAGTTTCTTTTACTTTCTACTTTCGTCTAACTTATATCTCTTCTCTTTATTATTTTTATATTTTTATTTACAGACGAGTTCCATATTGCTCCAAATTGCAACTTGGTGAATTTTGAGGACCTCAACTGAATTTTGAAGTCCGCAATCTTTCTCTATTGAGACGGATAACTTCGAGCAGTTCACGTGATCCTCGAGTTCAAACCTATTTCCAGGTGCTTTTAGTCCCCGAAGCAAGTGATTAAGACTAAAAATCCGAGGCTTGCATTAATTGATGTGGTCGTTCCCGGGTTTCTGATCGAGCTTCCACCTCTACGTCCTCAGGACGCAGAGCTATCTGCTCAGCTTGTGGCCAAGCTCCTTTATTCCTAGGAGGAGACGATCCCATCTGACTAAGAGCAAGAAGAACCAGCTTCTGAGCCTTCTTACATTGATATAGAGAAGGATTTTGAAGTGTTCTACCGAGCTGACATTGGCGAATTCTCTGAGTCCATTTTTCAGCCCCGAGACATTGCCCAAGTTAGCACTAATCAAAAGGCCACTGATATTCCTAAAGGGATGGTGCTCGAAGAGAAGACTCCTGATCTACTGGCACTGCTAATGACTTATGCCGGGGGGAATTCACCCCAGTGCCGATCGTTCCTAGGCCACCTATGCTTGCTCCACCTCTACACTCTCCTTCTAAGGCTACCGAGAAGAAAAGAAAGCGAGGGAGGCAATCCGGGAAGGAAAGCTTCTAGGAGGGAGAAATACCACCAACCTTCCAGCAAGCACTTAGTAGAAGAAGGGCCCTTCTGAGGGGGTTGGCAAGAGCGTTGAAGGGGAGTAGCGCTTTAAAGCTACCATTTGGAATCCTGCCTTTATGCTGAGCACGGAGGATGCCCTCACATTTGAGGCTACCTTGAGAGATGCCTAAAAGGGCAGATCCGGGTTAATCTCTGAATGCCTCAAGCAGGTTCTACTCCTTCCTCGGGACATGCAGGAGTTGAAGGATTGAGGAAGCGTGAAGTATTCCTCTCATTGAAGAGGGACCTTGCCAAGGTTAAGTTCTTACACTCAAGTTTATCATTTAATTCATACGTAAACCTTAGTGTGAAGATCTTAATGTGTTTTCTTTCCTTTTGTTGCAGGCTGTGCAAACATCTTTTATGGCCGAGGAGTGGGTCAATCATGCCTTCTCGAAGTCACGATAGGCAGAGAACAAATTGGCAGCTTCAAATAGGGCCATGGCTGAGGTGGAAAAGAAGTACAAAGATTCCCTCTTTCATCTAGCCGAGGCCGAGAGGGGGTGCAAGAGCGTGGAAGCTGCCCTAGGTGGGGCAGAGAAGCAGGCTGAGGAGCTGTGGGTTTTATTGAAGAAAACTGACGAGCAGCTAACTTCAGCTAAAGAACAAATCAAACTCCAGCTGAAGGAGCTAGAGGGCAAAGACGCCGAAAAGGCGAAGGCCAAGTAAGCCGCATATGATGCTGGCATGACCAAGATTGCCCAGAGCCTGACCGCCCAACTACGGGATGTTGCTTGGGCCTTCTGCCTTGAAGTGTGGGGGAAGGCTTTGAACGCTGCAGGGGTAGATGCCAATTCGGAGTTGAGAGGGCCTTCCAGCGTTTACTACCCCCTACCCTGCACATTAGTCCTAGCCCCGCTCCTCCAATGCCCAGCTCGGCACCTCCTTCCTTGGCACCTTGGTCTTCGGTACCTCCATCTTCTGAGCCCTCTTCTAAGAAGGGGAAGAAAGACACAATTCAAGTAGTGAAGGTGGAATTAGAGGAGATTGAAGCAGATGAGCAGCCTAAGGGAAAACCCAAAGGAAAAGAAAAGAAGACCGCTGAGAAGCTCTGCCAATTCTGGATTTAGGCAAATTTTGTAATAGGCTGGTTGTAGTAGTTAGCCTTCCTTCTTCCTATGCCCTACTTTCTACTTCCTTTGTAAAGATGTTTCTAAACTTAAATGAATAGATTTGAATTTCCTGTTCTATGATTGTCTTACTTTAATCATGTACTTATTTTTTTGCTTTGAAGCCCCTAGCATATTTTGTTTGCATTAGCTCCTTTTTTTTTTAAAGGCCACTTTGATTAAAACATGTGATCCAAAGACTGATAAGTAACCGAGGTCTCGAGTAACACTTAGCAAATTTTCATAAAAGCTAATTTACCCAAGGCATGTGACCCGAGGAGTCGAACATAGCCAAGGTTCTGTTTAACACTTGACTAATTTCCAATAAGAGTTAATTTACCCAAGGCATGTGACCCAAGGAGTTGAACATGGTCGAGGTTCTGTTTAACACTTAACCAATTTCAACTCAACATGATATAAGGTGTTCAACCTTAGCGAACGGTCACAATTTAACAACATAAAGTTGAAAGGAATCCAAATTTTCATTAATAATAATACCTTCGTAAATTATTTACATTCCATGGACGAGGCACATCATTTTCATCTAAATCCTCCAAGTAGTAAGCCCCTATTTCAGCTACTGAAGTGATACGATAGGGTCCTTCCTAATTGGGCCCCAATTTTCCCCATGATGGGTTGTTGGCAGTGCCCACCACCTTTCTTAAGACCAAGTCACCATGCACGAGTGGTCTTGCTCTAATTCCTTTGTTATACCCTTGTTTTAGTTTTTGCTGATAATGGGCCAGCTGGACCATGGCCATTTCCCTTCTTTCCTCAACCAAGTCCAGGCTTGTCAAAAGTAGCCAGTCATTTTTGTCACGGTTGAACTGGCTTGTCCTTAACGTTGGGAACCTAGTCTCAAGAGGGATGACTGCCTCGGACCCATATGTCATTGAGAACGGATTCTCCCCCGTTGATCTTCGGGGCGTTGTACGGTATGTCCACAATACGTGTGGCAGCTCGTCCACCCATTTTTCCTTTGCTTCATCTAGCCTCTTCTTTAGTCCATTAACTATGACCATATTAACAGCCTTAGCTTGCTCGTTCCCCTGTGAGTAGGCTGGGGTTGAGTATCTATTTCTAATGCCCAGCTTTTCGTAGTATCTCCGAAATGCCTTACTATCAAATTGAAGTCCGTTGTCCGGTATCAACGTATGAGGGATTCCGAACCTAGTGACGATGTTCCTCTAAATAAACCTCTTTGCATATGAATCTCTAATGTTAGAAAGGGGCTCGACTTCAACCCATTTCATGAAGTAATCAGTTCTAATGAGGAGCCATCTTCGGTTTCCAGCTGCCCTTCGGAAAGGCCCAACTATATCTAGACCCCATTAAGCAAATGGCCAAGGGCTAAAGAAAAGGTTCAAGGTTCCTCCTAGTTGATGGATATTCGGAGCGTATCTCTGACATTGTTCACATTTTCTGACACAATCCTGAGCGGTCCTTTGCATGCTAGGCCACCAATACCCTTGGGTGAGAGCTCTATGTGAAAGGGACCTTCCTCTTGTATGACTACCATAGATTCCCTCATGCAACTCTTCCAGTAGTGGCTCCACGGCCTCGTTGTGAACACATAGTAAATATGGTCCCGAAAAGGAGCGTTTATACAGTTTCTACTCCTCAAAGAGCCAATATCGTGGAGCTTTTTTTCGGATCTTCTTGGCCTCACTCTTCGGGCAATGTTCCATTTCTTAAGAATGAAACCAGTGGGTCTATCCAGCTCGAACCGACTTGTATGGCCTTACCTCCCAGTCTGCTAACCATCATCATTCTGGCCAGCAAGGCTTCATACTCCGCTTCGTTATTTGTGGCTGGAAAGCCTAATCTTAAATACTTTTCCACGGTTATCTTCTCGAGAGATACTAGAACAATTCCCACACCAGATCCTTTCGAATTAGCTGCCCCATTGGCATAAATTTCCCACAATAGAGGGCAGGGAATGGAGATTACCAGGACTTCGGGGCTCGACATCTTTTCCTCCTCGACGCCCTCAGTAAACTCCACAACCAGATCCACCAATACTTGTCCTTTTATAGCTGTACGAGGCATGTATTTGATATCAAACGCTCATAACATCGTTCCCCATTTGGCTATCCTCCCCGTATAGTTCGACCTCCGTAGCAGCGCCTGCAGAGGGAGTTGGGTGAGGACCACGACGGTATGTGCTTGGAAGTAATGGGGAAGCTTCCTTGTAGCATTTATGATAGCCAGGAATGCCTTCTCAAGGGGTAAATAGTGAGTTTTTGATTCTTGAAGAGACTTACTAACATAGTAGACAGGCTTTTGCACCCCATTGTCCATTCTGACTAGAACTAGGCTTACTGCATGGTCAGTAACTGCTATATAAGCATATAAGACTTCTTCCTTCTTGGGCTGAGAGAGAATAGGAGGATGTGAGAAATACTACTTTAGCTCTTGAAAAGCAACGCTACATTCCTGGGTCCATTTATAATTTTTCCACTTGTGAAGGAGCTGGAAGAAAGGCTGACATCGATCAGCCGATCAGGATATGAATCTATTCAGGGTGGCTGTCATTCCCATCAACTTATGTACCTTTTTGGGGTTTTGGGGGGGGGGGGGGTGCAAGTCATTTATGGCTTTGATCTGATCGGGGTTAATTTCTATTCCCCAATGAGTAATCATGTATCCCAAGAATTTGCCCGAATTGACACTAAAAGAACATTTTAAGGTGTTGAGGCGCAACTTGTGTTTTCTAAGCACTGAGAATACGCTTCCTAAGTCATTTAGATGCTCTGAAACATGCTTACTTTTTACAACCATGTCATCAATATACACCTTGACATTCTGCCCTAGTTGAGACTCAAACATCCGCGTCACCATTCTTTGATATGTTGACCCTTTCTTTAGGCCGAAAGGCATCACTCAATAATGGTAAGTCCAAGTAGGGGTTAGGAAAGCTATCTTTTCTTGGTTGGACAGTGCCAGTGGTATCTGGTGGTAGGCCTAAAAGGCATCTAGAAAGCTCATCCGAGGATGGCCGACTGTCGCATCTACTAATTGATCAATTCGAGGAATTGGGAAAGGATCTTTAGGGTAGGCCTTGTTCAAGTCAGTAAAATCCACACAAACCCTCCACTTTCCCGACTTCTTTTTCACCACGACCATATTGGCCAACCATTCGGGATAGAATGCTTCTTTAATTACTTTAGCTCGTTTAAGCTTATCTACCTTTTCTTTTACTGCCTCATCGTGCTCCTTAGAAGAACGCCAAGGTGGTTGCCTCTTGGGAACAACTGTTGGATTCACGTTTAGATGATGACATATAAAATCTGGATCTACTTCGGGTGCTTCGTACGCACTCCATGCAAAGATGTCTACATTTTTCCTTAAGAAACCTAAAAGCTCCTATTTTTCAGCAGGGAGTAGTTGAGTCCCTACTCGAAAATATTTATCCTCGTCTGTTCCAACGATTACTTTTTCCAATTCCTCACAGAGCAGACCCCTCTGTTCGGTCTCGCACATACTCTCGGAATCAATTAATTGCTATGGGGTCAATTAATTGGTTATGAGAGTAGTCATAGTTAGGAGGAGGGTTAGCATAAGAGATTTTTTGACAGGGGGAGTGTTCTTATTGAGGGATGTAGTGAGGATTATTTGTATCTTTTTCTTTTCTCCATTTTAGATACATTTATATCTTGTACATGGGTCTTGTGACCATTTTTGACATACATTGTACTTATGTTCTTTATATAGTGATGTATGTTTTTCTTTCACCTATCCTTACACGTGTTGTTTCTTTTCTCTCTTTATGCACATGTTTCTTAATTTTTGTATGCAATCTATTATTTCTGTTTCACACTAAGATGCCGTGACGAGTTTTGTTTAAAGTGTTTCAGAAATACAGGTTGTCAAAGTCTTTCTTGCCATAGACTCTCTTCTTGCAAAGTTTTTCAAGAGTTTGTGTTAAGATAGATTTTATTATATTCAATAGGTGAATATGAGTTGAGTGATTTATGACTTCTCTCATATGTTCATTTGTTTGTTGTGGTTTTGTCACGGATTGCCAAAGGGGGAGATTGTTAGGACATATGTGATTCACTTGGTAGGAACATATGTGATTCACTTTTTTATGTAATTGGCTAATCCTTTGACAAAACACACTTTATTTGTATTTGGGTAGATCTAGGATGTGTTTAATACTTCAAGAAATCTTGTTTCAAGTTCAAGTGTTAAAGCCATGCAAGTCTGTCCAAGATTCAAGTGTGAAAGGTGCTGTTCATTAAAGCTCGACAACTAGCATCTATCGAGACTTGTAGAGCTGTTCCAGCCCGTGGCTCGACAGCAGCTCGACAGATAGGTATCTGTTGAGGTTTATGAAGTTCAGTTTTTCAGAACTGTTTTTCATTCAATCCGTGATTGTATGTTTGGGCTTTCTTTTCTCACAACCCTAAACATATAAAAGGATTATTTTAAGGGCCGTCAAAGGTGGAACAAGTTGCACAAGTTTTGAGCAAAGTTTGTTCAAGCAAATTGTGACCGGAGACAGAATTTGCCCAAGTTCATCTTTCTTGTGAAGATGCTACTGTGTTTGTGCATCGTAGGGTTTTGTAACTAAGGAGCTTCTTGATCGTCATCGTGTGATGAATTGAAGAACTTTGCAGCCAACGACCTTCTCTAGTTGATGATTGAAGTTGCGTACTAGGATTCGCGCAATTAGTTAGTCACGTACTAGGAGCCGTGCATTACAAGGAGAGATTGTCACTACAGAACAAGTCCAATTGGGTATTAGGGTAAGGGTTCAACTATAGGTTGGTATAAGGTACTGAGATTCCTTTACTTGTAACCGCTTGTTTTGATAATAGTGGATTTTCGGGAGTGGTGACCTTAAATTCACCTGGTGGGGTTTTGCCTCGGTTGTTTTCCCCTTTGTAAACAAATTACCGTGTCATTTTATTTTTCTCTGCATACTTAGTTTATTGGTGATTTGTTTGTGCTACCATGTGTTTGCATGTTAATTTGATTAATTAATAAACTTGGCTAATTAATCAATTAATTTATCACAATGGGTCAATTCGTTTTTGGCCTATCAAGTGGTATTAGAGCAGGCACACTCTGATTAGGGTTAATCTTTGTTGTGTGATCCATTGACCCTTGTTTGTCATGGATAGAGGGCAATCTCTCATTATACCTCCTTTATTTGATGGCACTAACTATGCATACTGGAAAGTACGCATGAGAGCTTTCTTGCAGTCTCTAGATGAGAAAGTGTGGCAAACTGTGGAGATAGGCTGAACCAAGCCGAAGGAAGCGCCGGCCGATTGGGATAATGCTAAGATCAAGGCGGAAAATTTCAACAACAAAGCATTGAATGCTCTATTCAGTGCAGTCACAAATGAGGAGTTCAAGAAGATATCCTCCACTCAAACTGCAAAGGAAGTATGGACCATCCTCCAGACAACCTATGAAGGAACTAAGGCTGTCAAGGATTCGAAGCTTCAGAGGCTCACTACAAGCTTTGAAGATATCAAGATGGAAGAGGATGAGTCGTTCGATGAGTTCTATGCCAAGTTCAAGGACATAGTAAACTCAGCTTTCAATCTTGGGGAAACCATTCCTGAACCTAAGATTGTGAGAAATGTGCTTAGATCTCTACCCGAGAGATTCCATGCCAAGATCATCGCGATCGAGGAATCAAAGGACATTGACAAGATTCCTTTGACTGAGCTGGTTGGTAATCTGCAGACCTATGAGTTAGGTTTAACAAGAATTGGCAAGTCAGGTAAGGACAAGAGCATGGCATTGAAGGCTAAGAGCAATGATACTGATGAGTCTTTAGATGATGAGGATTCTAAGATGAAGTCCTACATTACAAGGCAATTCAAGAGGTTCATGAAGAATGCCAATGGGAAGGGCTTTGACAAGGATCGTAGGCAATCCAGCTCCTCACAGTTCAAGAGCCAAGATAGAGGGAAAAAGGATGCTAGGGATGGCGGTCAGTACATTATTCCTTCAGGACCAAAATGTTTTGGGTGTCAAGGCTTTGGATATATGAAACAGGAGAGCCCTACATATCTCAAGACTGTTGGGAAAAGCAACGCACTTGCTGCTACATTGAGTGACACCAAGCTTGAGGATGATTTCGACAATGAGGATGACGAAATCCTGAATGCCTTCACTGCCACTGTCAATCCTACTGAGGGGATTGTTGAAGATGTGGATGAAGAAGAGGAATTGGTGGAGTTCAAGTTTGAGAAGATGGATGAACAAGATGACATCCATACAGCCTATGAAAAGTTGTATAAGGTGTCTGAGGAGCACGAGAAACTATATAGGCTGGCCACCAAGAAGCTGAGTGATTTGGAACTTGATCGATAAGAGCTTTCCACAAAAGTTGATGAAGCCAATCAGACTATTGGAGCACAGAGATTTGAGAACAATTTCTTGGCTGAGAAGACCAAGAAGCTTGAAGCAGAACTGTTCCAAGTCAGAGCCCAGTTGGAAAGGACTTCAAGTGCTAAGCTCGATGAGATGCTCAGTCTTCAGAAATCTGCTTCCGATTTAACTGGTTTAGGGTATGATTTCTCTTCTCCTAGTATTGATCCTCCTCAGCACGTTTGTGCTCGTCAATACGATCCATGAGCTGACGCATACTTCGAGTGGGTTTCATGGTCAATGATTTTCTCAGGTCATGGTTCGTGGGAAGTCCCACCTTGAAGGTCCTTATGGCCACGTCCTCGAAATCTCCATCTATTTCATTAAAAGTTTCCCAATACCTATCAGAGTAGGTTTTCAAGGTCTCTCCCTCTCTCATCAGCATGGATAATAAGGAATCCAAAGGCTTGGGAACTCTGCTGCATGTCATGAACCTTACTCCAAAGGTTCTAGTCAACTCCTCATAAGAGCTTATTGAGCCCTTTTGCAGCCCGTCGAACCTTCTCATGGCAACAGGCCCGAGGCTAGAAGGGAACACTTTGCACATAAGGGCTTCGTTCCTCTAGTGTATAGCCATTCTTTGATTGAAGTGACTTACGTGCTCTACAGGATCAGTCCTTCCATTATAGATGGTGAAGGTAGGTTGAGCGAAGCGATGGGGAAGCTTAGCCTTATCAATTCTATGCGTAAAGGGTGATTTGGAAATTTGATGTAGAGCTCTACTCATCGTGTCATTTCCTATGTTCTTGGGAGATGAGCTCTTGCTTCTCCTTCTATTATGCCTCTCCACCTTATCCAAGTGTGAAGATGTAGTGAAGGATTCACTAAGAGGAGTCCTTGACCTCGGTCTGTAGTTGCGGTCTTCTTCTGGATCAGATCCCGAGCTTTATGGGGGCATTTTATCTCCACTAATATGCACCCTGCGGTGCAGTTTCTTACGCAGGTGATCAATCTCCAACCTGAGATTTTGGGTCTTCTGCTCATGGGAAACATGACTTCCAGTCCTTGATTGGCTTCTATTGTTGAGGTCTATATATAGGATTTCCACCCTAACGTTGGGAGTTCGATTATGCTCTCGACCTCTCCTCCGCCTTAGGCTGAAAAAGTGGTCTACACATTGCGAGCCAACAAACTCCTCTCTATTTTGTCTGGAGTTAGCCATAGCTTGGATAAAGAAGATTGCAGATGATCCCCACAGACGGCGCCAATTGTAATGACTCAAACCCACTTAGAATAGTGATGCCCAGTCTTTCAAGCTGAGCCCAAACCAATGAATTTGTTAAGAGAGTGGGCTTAAGAGTCAACTGCAATACAAAGAAGATCACAAGCCTGAGTCTAATGGAACCAGAGTAATTACTAAGCATGGAAAGAACAACAATTCATCCTCAGGCAGGTTTGAGGATAGGTTTCTTATTGATAGACAAAGAAGATATTTCTTTTACACGGTCCTCTTTAGTTTTCACACTTGATCCTTTTTCTTGGAAATTGTTCACCCCCTCTTTTTGGGGGGTTCCTTTCCTTTTATAACCATTTCCCTTGCATCTCAACCCTCCATTTGTACATTTCAAGAGAACTCTTTGGATGCTTGTCCCATCAGGATCCTTCTGGAGGTGGTAGAAAGAGCTATGAGCTGTGAAGTCGCTGTTCAAGGGTCATTTCCTCATTAATGCAACAAGTTAAGTTAGTGCAGAGCATTGAATGCAGAGGTGGGAGTTGTCTTCTTTAGGAAACTTCCTTCCTCCACCTTTGCATGTCTTGTACCTTTCCTTTGCCATCTACTCCCTTATTGTTGGGTTTTTCGGGGGTGCCAGTTGCCATTTGGCTCTTAAATTCTCCTTGGGTGGGCGTAGTCCTAGGAGTCTGTTTGCCTTTATTTGCTTGGGCTGATAGATTTATCCACGGATTGGGTTCCTAGGTCCTCAGCCCTCCCACAATTTTATAACATGATAACTACAAAGAAAATAAATAAAAGAAGATGTAGCATGGAGAGTTATTTTGTGGATTGTTCATATTAAACTTTTAGTCTCCTTATCAGTTAAGGGAAAATAATAAGAGATTAAAACCTATTAGGATTAGGAATTTAAGTGTTGTTGGAATTCTTTAGAGTTCTAGCCTATCTAAACAACCATAATTTGAGTTTAATTGGGAATTAAAGTTTTGGAAGCATATTTAAGTTGTTGGGTCTCTCCTTTATACGGATGAATAAAAAAAAAAAAAATGAAAAAAAGAAAAAAAGAAAAAAGAAAAGAAAAGAAGAAGTCGGTGCTTAGCATATTAAAGCTTAAGAGTAGAGAATTAAGGTTTCCCTACATTGAAAAGAATAGAATAACGTGTAAAGCTGAAGAGTAGTCTTAAGGATTTTTGCGTGAAAGGTAGAGAGAGAGAGACTGTGAGATTACAAGAAACAAAGTTCTGCATCTATGTGGTCGTGGTCAGGAATATCTCTCTCTCAAAGATCTATGAGAATAACCTATGATGCTAGTGTGTTTTAATAGGTTTGCTTGAATATCACATATGAACTCTTAAATAGGTGATAAGCTTTTGAGTGCTTAGTTGCTAGAGTTTACACAACTTGTTAGTGGGGCTGGCTTCATGATGAACTACATATTCGGCTCATTAGAATTGTTATTAGGTATTGATTTTCGGAGTACTTGATAAAAAAATTGTGTACTAAGTAAGCTGTAGTTTCAGAATAAGTGGTGAGATATTTCAATCCGGCAGTTATGATTCCTCGGCATATAAGAATTCATGCCTGGGTGGTGAGATAAGTTCTTCTTTGATTAACTTGAAATATTTAAATTACTTGGATATAAGTTTGAATGATTTTGAAGGCATTCAAATTCCTGAATTTTTTGGTATGCTTGAGAATTTGATTTATCTCAATCTCTCTTCTGCATCCTTTGCCGGGGAGATTCCACCTCATCTTGGAAATTTGTCAAGCCTGACCCATCTTGACCTATATGCTGATTCATATATGTCATTCATGGGGGAGTTGAATGCCACAAATTTGGATTGGATCTCAGGTCTATCTTCTTTGAAGTACCTTGACATGGGGCAAGTCAAACTCAGTCATACTGGAGCAGATTGGCTGCAAAAGGTTAATATGCTTCCTTCACTCTTGGAGTTACATTTACATTCATGTGGGCTTGAAAGCCTTCCACATTCACTTCCATTCATTAATTTTACCTCCCTTTTTGTCCTTGATTTATCTCAAAACTCCATTAACTCTTCCATACCTCAGTGGCTGTCTAACCTTACAAGCCTTACAAAACTTGATCTCAGTTGGAATTCATTCCAAGGTACCATTCCAAACGATTTTGTGAGCCTAATAAATCTTGAGTACCTTGATTTGAATTCCAATGTGCTCATCACAAGTCAAATGCCAAGCTTTTTTGGACATCTTTGTAAATTGAAAGTTTTAGATCTTTCAGGGAACAAATTTAGCGGCAATATTGATGGATTTTTAGGTAATTTCTCTGCTTGCTTGAACAATAGCCTTGAGTCCCTAGATTTGAGTGCTAATCAACTAGTAGGAAAAATTCCTAATTCATTAGGGACACTTGAGAGCTTGAGATACCTTAACCTGGCAAGCAACGTTTTTTGGGGTTCAATTCCAGCTTCTATTGGCAGTTTGTCATCCTTGCAACAATTGGACCTCTCTTTTAATCAAATGAATGGAAGCATTCCTGAAAGTTTTGGACAACTCTCAGAGCTGGTTGAATTGTATCTTCAAGTGAATTCTTGGGAAGGTGTCATAACAGAAGCCCAATTAATGAATCTTACAAGCCTAGAATATGTTATACTAAAAAGTAACACAAACCAATCTCTAGTTTTCAATGTGACATACAACTGGGTTCCTCCTTTCAGGCTCAAACAACTTGATCTAGATAGTTGTCTCATTGGCCCCAAATTTCCTATATGGCTTCAAGTTCAAAGTGAACTTACCTCTGTCAGCCTTCAAAACACCGGAATTTTGGACACCATACCTGAGGAATGGTTCTCTAAAATATCTTCTCAAATCACTTCCTTGTATCTAGCCAACAACCAAATCATGGGGAAGCTGCCGCACCAAATCGTATCTCCAAAATTAGGTGTGATTGATCTAAGTCATAACTACTTCAAGGGTCCCATCCCACTTTGGTTTACTAATGCTACCCACATATATCTTCAAAATAATTTCTTTTCAGGCCCCATACCATCAAATATTGGCGATCTAATGCCAAGCTTGGAATATTTAGATCTTTCGGAGAACCTCCTCAATGGTACAATTCCCTTATCCATTCAAAAGATAAATAATCTTCAAGTCCTTTCACTCCGGGGCAATCAACTTTCAGGGGAGCTTCCTCACAATTGGAATGAGACACAAAGATTGTGGGTTGTGGACATTTCAAACAATAACTTATCTGGAGAAATTCCAAGCTCAATGGGTTTATTGGGTTCCCTTACTATATTAATGTTAAGCAACAACAATCTTCATGGAGAAATTCCTTCTTCCTTGCAAAATTGTTCTCTTTTGAGCATTGATCTTGGAGAGAATCATCTCTCAGGGAAACTTCCATCATGGATAGGATCAAATGTGTCATTATTTTGGATGCTACGCCTTCGATCAAATTTATTTAGTGGAATCATCCCTCGACAATGGTGCAATCTTCCGATTCTTCACATCCTAGATCTTGCAGAAAACAACCTTTCTGGGGACATTCCAGACTGTTTGGACAATTTGACTGCTTTGATTTATGGTAACAGCAGCACCGTGTACTACAACTTATTTCGCTCCCACAGGTACTACTACATGGAGTAAACAGCAATAGTGACAAAAGGAAGACAACTTGAATATGGTAGAACTCTCCAATATGTTAATATCATTGATCTTTCAATGAATAATTTGACAGGAGGAATTCCTAATGAAATAACAAGCCTCGTAGACTTGGGTACACTAAACTTGTCAATGAATCACCTAACTGCAAATATTCCTGAGAATATTGGAAACCTGCGTGGGCTTGAAACACTAGATCTCTCACACAACAAACTTTCTGGATCTATTCCTGGAAGCTTGTCTTTATTAACATTCTTGGCACACTTGAACTTGTCTTATAACAACTTGACAGGAAGAATCCCATCTGGTAATCAGCTTCAAACATTGAATGATGCATCTATCTACAAGGGCAACCCTTCATTGTGTGGCTCTCCTCTTCCGACCAAGTGCCAAGGAGATGATCCATCCAATGTACCAAATTTCAGTGCAGGTGATGTGGAGGAAAATGAAGACAAATCTGAAATGTTGGGAATCTTTATTAGCATGGCAACAGGGTTTGTTGTAGGTCTTTATGGTGTTTGTGGTACTTTATTGATAAAGCAGTCATGGAGGAAGGCCTATTTTCAGTTCGTAGATCACATGAAAGATAGTGTATCCAATATTATTATATTGGGCATGATTCATTTGCGAAGGAAAATGGGCTTAAGTAGGATATAAGGGTGTTGGGAGTCTCCAGATACTCCTTTGTGAGTGAACATATTTTAATAGTTTATGCCATGTTCTATCACAAGTATGCAAAGCATGTATGCTATCACGAAAGGTCAAGGATTCTTGTTTATTCTCTACTTCCCAAACCCTCCCCCCCTTTGTGCTATCTTTTTCCCGCATTAGCATAGATTTTCTTTTTCTCACATCAATCTTGTTAAGCTACTCGTTTTGTAAGACGTTAAATGGTGGTAGACAGGTCACAGAAAACAACATCCTTGAAAATATATAGATTTCAGATGGGGGGGCAAAAATCCAAGCTTATAAGTTGTAATTTAGATTTTAGCCTAAAATATTTATTCATTGGAAAATGTGTGGCAAAAGAAAAATAAATACATCAAGGTCTCACATCACATGGTGAAAATTTATATTTTCATTGTTGGCTTAGTTTATCCATTCTTATTGAGTTGTGCTATCCTTATTTAGGTTCTAGTTGACATTAATTCAGACAGTTGAAGTGAAGTTTGGTTTAGCAACTAGACTTAAGTAGACTTCAGGACATGACGTCTCTCAAGACGTGTATATATATATATATATATATTTATATATATATATATATATATGCAAAAGTGAAGTTTCAACAACTTATACCATTATCAATAATGCTTTATACATACCTAAATTTTATTATTTCTTGTGTGTTATTTTGAAACTGTATATGTTAAGAATGACTCAGAACTATATTTTGAAAAGTATTCATTATAAGATATATGATTCGTATTGACAATATTGTAATAATAAAGAATGTTTTCAAACGGTCAGCTAGACAGTCTGCAACCTTTGCGAACACAGGGTTAAGTGTTGGTCTTCGGCCGAAGTAGTGTTATTGTGGTGTGGTGTAGTGTTATTATTTGCTCTTTGGAGCTAGTGTTATTGTTTGCTCTTTGGAGCCAGTGTTTTCTCTTTGAGGTTAGTGTTATTGTTTCCCATGAGAATCACCTACCGAGTGTTTAGCAGTTTATGTCTTTGTTTGACTAATGTTTTCCATATCGAACTACTGTTTTATTGTTATTGATCTTTATAAGTGGAAAAATTGTTTATTACTATAATATATTGTTTCTACCTATTTAGTGTATTTTGGCTAACTAAAGTGATTATTATTTTATTTACTCATTACACTGTTATAGTTAAATGTTTTTTTTTTTTGGACAGTTTTATAGAATATATTATATTAATGTTAAAACTATTTGTAAATGTTTTGTAAAGATTATATTTTGTCAATGATACTATTGTTTTATTTTAAAGACATCAAGATTTCTTTTGGAGCTATGTTAGTTGATGGACTATTTTATTATGTTTTCTTAAGATAGTGAGTTTAGTATTTGTGAAACTATTTGGGATTGTATTTGGAGACTTTATTATTAAAGTTTTAGTTTGATGGATTTTATAAGAAAGATTTGACAGTTTGATTCTTATTTGTGGATATTTAATTACGCTCTATTCCATTATTTTGAATCTTGTATATATATGACAAGTCATGTATCTAAATCCTTGGTATGAGTTTGGGGTGTAATAGATATAACAAACATTACATAAATGATGCTCTTGTGATTTTGGATCCATCTAAATAATTAATTTTTTTCGAGGGATAAATGGATGGAAGAAATGAGGTTTTAGGAAGAAATGGATGGAAAATTTCTTTGGTTTGGACTTGGATAAAATTTGTGGCTCTAGGCTGTGGTTTCAAAACAAAAATGAACTCTTAAGGTCACTTCCCCTGCCCCCCGCCCCCCCCCCCCCTCCTCTTAGGGTATGTTTGTTTGAAGGTGAAATAGGGTGGATGGAAAACTTTGGAGAGAAAATAGGGAGAGAAAATTTTTTGCAGTGTGTTTGGTTGGGTGGGAAAGAAGGAAAATAAATGGTGTGGCTCAGGTGTTTTCTTTCCAGGTCTACAAAAAAGTTTTCTCTCCAAAATGGGAAGAAAACTAGGAGGAGGAAGCTCATGAAATGAGCTTCCAAGAATACCTTTCATGTTGGAATTCACCTCCAAGTCTCCAACGTGTTGGCTTCTTTTTTCTTTTTTTCCTTTTTTTCCTTTGATCTTTTCTTTCTTTGTTATGTGTTGGCTTCCTTCTTTTTTTTTTTTCCTTGATTTTTTTCTTTCTCTGTTACTAACTAACGTGTTGGATTTTTTTTTCTTTGATTTTTGCTGGATTTGTAGCTTTTTTTTTTTTTTTTGGTGCTCATATGTTTATTTTCTCATTAATTTTGATTGGTTTTTGTTTTTGTTCTTTTTTATTCTTTTTAAGAAATAGTTTTGGGTTGATTTCTTTTTTTTTTTTTTTTTTTTTTTTTTTTTTTTTTGTATGTGAGTATCAAGTATGAATTAGTCTATAGTCTAGCATGAAGCTTCAATGATCAAATCAATCAAGGCATACACAAATGACACTAAGTCAAGAGACCTATCTCATGAATAGAAATGAACATTTATGACCCCTCAAGAAAAGAGTTTACATTGATAGAAAGCTTTTTATTTGGCTTCCTTTTTCATACTTTTAACAATATATCTCAAAAAAAATTTGCAATGCTTGAAATTTTTTATATTTCTTTGAAGAAAATGCCTTTTGCTTTGGCATCATAATTTTGAATATATTTTGCTCTACCTTTTTCTAGTCTAATTAGTTTTTGAAGTAAGGTCTTTTGCAGCAATTTCTCTTTTAAGATATTGAAGTTTGAAGAGCTTTTTGAGACAATTAAATGTGAGGAGATATATAAGAACAAGTCTAGGAATGTGTCAAGATCACCACCGATTTGTGTTTTACAACTACCACCACTACCAAATACCAATCTCAGCCTCTTTGTCTTTAACCCATATCAAACCGATTACCCAAATCCCAAAATCACAGCCCAAGCTTAGATAGAAAAAGAAATGTAAGAAAGCTAAGAAAAATAGGAAAATAAAAAATGAAAAGGTGTGTGGCCGTGTGGGATTAAAAAATAAAAAAGTCTGAACTCAGTTGTGTTGTTTTGGTGTTGTGTGTGAGTTTGATTTTTGATTTTTGATTTTTTTTTTCGTGCGTTTAATTGTGTGTTTGTTTCGTAAGAAGAAAAAAAGAAAGAAAAGGAAAACGATTTTTTTTTATTTTTTTTTATTTTTTTAATTTGAAGAAATTATTTTAATAATTTAAAAGCTAATGTGGATGCTGATGTGTCATTTTTAAATGCCAAATAATTTTTTTAAAATATTATTTTTAATGGTCATGCCAATTTCATGCCAGCCAGTAGTGCATTCCGTCTACTATGCAGGCTATTTCTGTTAGTGAGATCACGGTAGGAATTGAATTGAATTGAATTGAAAATGATTTTCAAAATTTAGGAACCAAAATAAGAGCTCAAAAAATGTGGGGATCGAAGTGGAAATTGGCCCAAAATTTAGGGACCAAAAAGGTATTCTCACATTTTTGAAACGTATGATCGATGCCCCCCTAATTCCAAAAATACTTCATACTTAATCTCATGTCGTTTGTTTTGTTGTGTTAATTCTAATAGAATTTAGCACTAAAAGACCAATTTATCCCCCAATTGTCTGTTTTGTAGAGATGGGTAGATTGGTCTTTTAATGCTAAATTCTATAAGACTTAAAACAAAAACAGATGCTAGGAGGGACATAAAAAAGAGCTATAACTTTGGGGGGTGGGGTAGGGGGTGTGGGCACAAGCGCCCTCGACAATTTAGGCATCACCATGGTGGGAGTACGCCTTGGCTGAGTGGACCGGTACGGAGGGTAAAAAATGGACTTGCCACCTAGATTAAGTCTAGGAACCATATATCTAACACCCTTCGTGGAATGATTGATCTTACCAGAGCATATGTTTGGAGTTCAGGTATGAGGACGAGAAGGTTTTAGCCACCCAATCCACCCGACTCGTGGGTTGGCCTCTACTCATTGTGTACCACATCCTAATTCCACTAAAAAGGTCATCTAATATGTTATCTATACACACACTTAAAAACACACACACTCTAGATCTGTCCTAACGTGCATCTAGCATATAACCTAGCATTCATCTATCATGGCATAACATACATGACATCTCTTATTATCGTTATATGCATCACATCATATTAATCTTAGGTCACAAGATCACAAACATGTCATCATATCAACATAAAGGAAGCGACATCATATCATCATAAAGGCAGTATCATCATATCATCATAAAGGCAGTATCATCATATCATCACAAACATTGGTACTCATACATGATCATCACCACATTCATCATGTTCACTATGCAAATCATGTTTCATTCATATGTATGTTCATGTGATTATGCATGACTTACCTTCACTTACCTATGCATCAATGCATAATCATATATAATGCATGTTCATATATTTCATTCATGCATAAACCCTAAATATGTAATTCAAACTAAAAGGCAATAAAAAAATATTATATTACTAACCCTGGACCTAAGCATACATAAACTCAACTAAACAGAACATAAATATGTATTAAAACTAAGAAAAACAGAAAGGAAATCAAAGAACATACATTTCTAGGTTTTTGGGTTGAACATATGTGCGCATGCCGAAGCATGCATATGCATGTTCATGGAGATGCGTACACATGCATGAGCATGCATACGAACCCCTACCTAGAAACACAGTAGGCAATACACAAAAATATCTACGTCTAAGCTAACCTAGTATGCTTCTAGACTAAAGAGCAATAAAACTAAACTACATAGGATATAATTAAATCAGTAAAAAAATTAGGAATAAAACGATAGAAATGAAAGAGATTAGGTTAGACCCTTACCTCAAACACAAGAGCTCTTGGAGCTTGATTTTGACCATTCCCGTCGGTCAATCTACAAAACAAAATACCTAGAGGGTTATTAAGTTTAACTAGAGGGCTTAGACCCAAAATAGGTCCTAGAAAAGAAACTTTAGTTTAGAATGCTTTTTGAAGTAAAAGACTCCCTTGAATCACTTTTTAGGGTTGATTCGATCTCTTTTGGGAAAAGGGCCATGAGGCTTTTTTTTAGTGTTCAGAGAGGAGGGGTAGTGCTCTTTCCAAGTGATGTTAGATTAGCTCTACCGCATTTTTCATTAAAAATTTTCCTTACATGGCTTTCTTAAATCCTAATGGGTATGCATGCTTCAACATGCGTATACATGACTTAAGTACGCGTATGCATGCTTAAGGTTCATGCAAGGTCTTTTTCCTTTTGTAAAACATCATTTAACTGAAGAGTTCATTTGGCTAGGCCCTAGATAAGTACTAAGCCCTTATAGTGATATCGTCATTGGAGAACGGAAGCTCGAGTCGTAAGGGGTACAAAATGAGGTGTCTACAAGGGTTCTGTCATGCGCTTCTATAATTTAGGAGGTAAAGTGTAATCGAGATGATAATTTAGGATGAAAAATTTTAATTTACGCTATCTTTGCTAACCTTTGTTGAGGACCAAAATGTGATAAGGAAGCACATTCCATGAAAAGCAAGGAAAGACCACGGGCCTTAACAAAAGAAAGCCTAGCTCATGAAGTTAAGAAGGACCATTAAGGCCCAAAGGCCCAAAAAGAATGAAAAAGAAAGAAAGAAAAAAGTAAAAAAAGAAGAGGACCCAGACTTAGGCCATGAGTAGGTCCTCCATCTTCCAAGAAGCAGGTCTTTTAAGAGAAAGCATGAAGATCCTAAGATGGATGTAGACAGCTTAGAAGATCCTGAGAAGGACGTAGGCGACCTAGAAGATAGTTTGGGAACAAGTCACTCACATGTATCCTTGAAAGAAGGAAAAGAAGGAAATATTTGTTAGATGTCCTATCGAAATCAAGAGGCAGAGAGAAGTAAAAGGGACAAGTGATGTCCTTAGGTTTAGTACCTGACAAAGAAACTGAGGGATCTCGGCCAGGGCAGAGGACATGTAGCAAAAGGGAGGATGGTCAGAGGCTTTCCAAGCTCACCCATTGCAAAGAGGAATCTATGCCATTTCTGGAAAAAAAAAAAAGGCCAAACCAAGAAAAGTCAACATCAAGGCCTTAGGACCTTGATGTGTCCTTTTAAAACCTTGAAATGAGGACCTTGGCTAACATATGGGAAAGCCAAGGTGTATATTCAGATTCCCAGCAAAAGGTCATTAAGTATCTAGTAAATTAGGTATCATCTTTGTAACCCATGATCCAAGCCCATGGGATCTCGAATTGGTAGTAAAGGAGAAATGGTTTGGTTGGTAGGGGAGTGATTTCTGGTGAATGGAGGAATTTGTAGTTTTCTCTTGGTTTATGTATTTTCTTGGAATGCATGAACCAATGGAAAACTTAGTTCCTTCGTGTGCATGGCATCTTTCCACGACTTCTTTTCAATTGTCATTTTCAATTAAAGCTGTCACCCATTACATTGAATATCCCACCTACTCCTTTGACTTTCTAGGAAGGCATCTTCCATTTGTAACTAAAGCCAAATACTCTTTTTGTGTTATAATTTCCAAACTAAGCTAACTCTCTACCCAATGAACTCCTTCAGATTCCTATCAGAGGACATGGTTTTACTAAGCAGACTAGGGACATCCTCGTTTGGAGGGACCAGACCATGTCCACTATAAAAGGAACACCAAAGCATAATAGAAGAGGGGTTCTAGGGGTTCAGAGGGATGTTCTGAGAATTCTAAGGGTTCAACAGGGGAGAGAGGAGAAAAAATGAACAAAACAAGAGAGCCAAGGAGGAGGACTTCGTCCCATGTCCTTGAGATCCTTCAAAATATCACTTAGCCTCCAAAGAAACATATACAAAAATTGATGGAAAATCTAGTTTTGTATCTCATATAAAACACACAGTGGAAGCAACAATCACGGATCTACTTCATTCATGAGAGATAACATGTAACCTTGAATTCTAGAACAAAGAATAAGAAAGCGTACCTTGGTGTGGTGAAATTCAAAACCAAAAGATTCGAAGTACTTGGGAACACTTTTAATCATCACTCCAATTCCACTTAATGCTCAAGAAGTGTGGTCTCTCAATCAGTTTCCAAGGAGAGAATAAAAGAGTGTCCAACACTCACATACAAACCATTTCATTCCTTATGAAAAACTCTTAATGAAAAACCTTATGAAATTCTGTATGTTTCTCTCCTTATATATATAACTGATTATCTAATTGGGCTAGTCTTTTGGGCCATTCCAATTGGGCTTTAGTATGTGGCTTGGAGTGGGACCAAAATGGAACAAATAAGACTCTAGCTCCAATGGGCCTTGGGCTTTTTTATCAACTCTTGACAAGTCCAAAGTTACCATTAATTATATTCAATACCACTATAAGAATATAATTACACTCTAGGCCTTATTAATAAATTATATCCCAAAACTTTATTATACATGCAACCCCTTCATTAAAATATTCGTAGTAATACAAAGTCATGAATGTAGACTGCCACTTTGAAGATTACTACATTTTAATCCTTGAGTATTCGGTTTAATTCTTTATGTTATTCATTATATATTTATGAAATCCAATTTCATAAATATATACTTTAGTAACTCCTTACTAAAGTGGTTGGGCCCAACACTTTGAATAACCAAACCCATTAAACTTATCTCAAGGGAATATCTTATATCTCCGTTAAGAGATTATGAATTTCATCTTGAGAATATATGTTCCATCAATACTAAATGCGGCTGCCCAACATACTTAGGTTTTCTTCATGACTTTTAGATCTCACTCCTAATATATCAAAGTAACCTACACCTCATGATCAGGTCCATTATTCTCTTAGGATTTAGAGTTGATGTAAATAGAAGTCGTGAGATTTATTATTCATTTGATAGTCATTAGGAGAATAATAAATCTCATAGCGGTCCAGTTCAATATGTTTTAACTCTTAAAATATATTAACATACCAACTATAAGTCTCCACTTCCATGATCAAGACAAATCATCTTAGTTGATATGTTATAGTTTTCGCAGATGAAATGCCCAATTTCATCATCGACTACGAAATAAAATTCTGAGTTTACAAAGAACTTGTGATTTATATCTTCTGTGACTAAATCACATAAATCACATACTATGCATCTCATGGACTAAGATAATGTCCCAGTAGTTCATTTATAAATAGTATCATATAATTAAACAATTTAATTATTTATGACATACTAATAAATTGAATTTTAGGGCATAAACCCCAACAAAAACATGTACACATCAAATATCACTCTCTTCCACAAAATCCTCCTCACTTGACTGCCTTTGAAGAAAATGTCCAAGCAAAGTTACTTGGACTTGAGTTCCAAATCCCACAAGTTTTGTGCAAAAGTACTAAGTGTGTGAGAATTGGGGCCAAGGACCTTGTGGTTGACTCATTTATATGAAGTTCATTTACATATATGTGTATGCTTTAGAATGTATATCTAACCTATGTAACTAATAATTATTTGAGAATATTTATATTGTATAGTTGTTCTTATGTAGAATTTACAGAGGAAAAGGGAAATGACAAATCCATTGCATAAAAAGCATGGAGAAAGATCTTGTGGCCCAGGGAACCAGCATTTTGGGTCCCAAGATTAAAGGCCCATGGTTTTAGGAACCACGAACCCACGTCCTGGGAACCACTGGTGGAGAAACCACTGCAACATCTATCCCAAGGAACCACCATGGAGGAACCAAGTGAATGAACTCTTTTTAAATGTTCACACAATAAAAGATAAGCCTTAAATATTATATTTTAATCTTCTTCTCATTGTGAATATTATGAATAATTATTTTACTCATTTCGTAAGAGTAAAAGGTCATTTTACGACATTAAAACACTTACATTAATATTTTATTGCTTAAAAGAAAATCGCATTTTTGCCTTAAAGAAAATTGCATTTTTGCCTTGTGAAGCTCTGTGTGATTTGCACACAAACCAGTTCATATAACGACCCCAATAGGCCGCAGAAAACCGGACCAGTTCACCCAACCTCTACTCTAGCCCCTTCTTAGTGACTCAAGACCCCACATCAGCATTGGTCCTGTGAACTATCTAAAAAAGGGGACCCACAAAAATGAATAGGAATATGACCAACCAAATCACTAATACGTACGGCAAAGTGGGCTGCAAGCGTGAAGTGTTCCCTGTCCAAGTATGGAATTGATAGGTGAACTGTTCGCATTAACACCGAAAAATCTAGCTAGTTTTGTGGCAGAAATTGAAAACCATCAAGATCAAGGGGGGAATGTGCAAAATAGGCAAGTAAAAGGGATGTATATGGTTAGTTAGGCAACGTTTGAAACAATAATGGAAAGTAGCATCTCGAGTTTTAGAAACTCGAGATCCATATTACTGAAAATACCACATAAATCTCAAGTCTTTAAGACTCGAGTTCCATGCAAAAAAAATTTCCTCTATAGTGACGTTTTTAAGCCTTACAATGACGTTTTAAAGCCCTATAGCGGCGTTTTTCTGCAAAAAAATTTTTATAAGTGATCATCCCATACCCGGTTTAAGGAGCCCTATAGTGGCGTTTTTAAGCCCTATAGTGACGTTTTAAAGCCCTATAGCGGCGTTTTTCTGCAATTTATGGAACTCGAGTCTTTAAAACTCAATTTTCATGTGGATTTTTTTTCAAATCAACACATTCTCTTACAAATCGAGACTTAAAAACTCGATTTTTATCTTGGAACTCGAGTTTTAGACACTCGAGATGCTAGTTTTCAATATTGTTTTGATCCGTGACAATTAACTAAATTTTTTTATATTTGTTGTTATTTGGAAAGGGAGTTCCAAGATCAAGTGTCTCTGTTCTGCAGAGTTGTATGCAGTGGTAACTTACCATCCACTTGTACTTGTAGGGTCTATGAGAGAGAGTCAGTGTACCCACCTTCAAGAAATCTAAATGGTACCCCTACTTTTTAAGCTAATTGACTTAGAGCAATTACATCAGTTGATGCAAAATTGTGCAAAATGAAAAAAAGGTGCTCATTTTACACGTTTTGAGCAAAAAAACACTCACATCAGTGGGTGTAAAATTGTGCATTTTATGCACAATTGCTACAGTAACCGTGCATATATGCACGGTTACTGTAGCACTTGCATTTATTATTGTATTAGTTTTTTCTCTCTCCTTCTCTCTGTCTCTCTAGTTGCTCTCACTCTCACCTCACTCTCACTGCCGTCGATCATCAGAGAACGCCACACCATGCATCAACAGAGAACACCACATCAAAAAATTTCTTCCAAAATCAAGTAAAACAAGAAATTAGTATTACACAGGATTTGTTTGGTTGCCGAGAAAAACACAGAGAAAACAAGAAATAAAGAAAATTAACCAAACACAGAGAAAATCAACAGATCTTTGGTTGCCGATCGTCTTTCCTTCTATTTCTAGTCTTTTCCACCACTTTCTCACCAACCAAACACGAAATAAAGAAAATTAACAACAAAAAAGGCTTGAAGGACCTGGATCTTTAGTGCTAAGACGAGCATAAGAAGACCGATCCAAGAAGCGAGCCATTTCGATCATCGGACCGCCAGAACCGGACACTGACGAAAACAACGGATCTCGCATGCCGACGAAAAAAACTGCTACTTTTCTTTGCGTGTTCGGTCTGGGTCTGTGAGAGAGTGTTGGTTTGTGAGAGAGAGGGGCGGTGAGGGAGAGTAATAAAAAAATGTAAAAAAAAAAATATTTTATTGAATAAATGTGTAGAATAGATAAACTGATGTGGGTGATTTGTAAAAATGAGTGTGTAAAATAGAAAAAAAGTAGCTTTTTTTGTGCAAAATAGAAGGAAAATTTGCATCAATTGATGTTATTGCTCTTATTGTACTAATTGCAACAAGGCCCCATCTCTACTTCTTTAGGGGTAGGAGACCTTATCTTATGAGTGTGACTCGACCAATAAACAGTTTATGTTCCTTTTGTAGGATGTTTTTAACTTTTGTGGCCTCAAATTGTAAATATCTTGCCAATTTAATGGATATTAAGCATTACTTCATGGCTGTTCAAAGTAAGATCTTTAATTTGCAATGTAATAGGTCTAGGGGCAACTTTTGCCATAAGTTGTGTACAATTTGTTAAAATGGTCGATTTATTACAAAGACTCGTAATATTTTATTTCTTATTTTTCACAACTCATAGTCACTTACTTCAATAAATTGTGAAAATTGTTGTGCAAAAAATTGTGTCCACTTACTTGTTAGCAATGCCAATGAGCAATGCCACATATTCCAAAACAATTATTAAAAAGGGAGATAAAATTTGGCAACAAATTTGGTGGCGACTCTATAACTTTTTATTATATGTGATTACTTCTTATATCTTTTATTTTGCTAAATTTCCAAAAGATTAAAGATTAATAACTCTGTCATTAATCAAATGTTTAAATTTCAAATTTCTATAATTTAAAATTATGCATAAAAAAATAATTTTATAGATCGAATGGTAAATAAAATCCAATTGGCGCAAAATTTTACATGTGTCTCAAGAACAAAAATAACATACAATTTAACGGTTGAATTTTCAAAATATATAACAATGATAACTTTTTTAAGTGAGAGTTGTAGCCTTATGCTACAATCAAATTTGTAGTCAAATTTTGTTATTCTTAGAATAAGTGGTACCATTTGTCAAATGTATGAAGTTGGCATTGTATATATAGACCCATGAGACAAAAACAATTAAATTGAGATAAAATTTATTTAGAGTTGTAGTAAAATAGGTTCCCCAATTAAATACAAACACTTGGTTGGATTTACCATTAAGACACAATAGTGTTATCTTTTTCAATAACTATTGTTGGTGCAAACACAATAATAATGAAAATAACACAAAGAGAAACTGAATAATACTTTTGAATATTATTAATTTAAAGAGAAAAATTACAAAACACTATTGGACTGAGGTTCGACACTCGCTCTCTTTAAGAAGATTCAAGCCCTTGGTTGGCTAAACTTTGTAACCGGTGCAGACCTTCTCTGACTTGTCTCCCCTAAGATACAACAGCCCAACAAGTGTCATATGGCTAGAACAACCTTTGCAGAAAGTGTTCAAGCCCAAAACTTCAACAGAAAGAACACTCTTCCTTGCCAAGAACCTCTCCATTTTTTAGTTTATGTTGCAGTAATTTGGATTGGGTCTGAATGAGTCTATTTTATAGGCTCAATAGATCTCACGAAATTACTACCCAAATTAATCTAATTAATTAGGTCCATTATTCTAATGTAGTGGGTGTTACAAGATTAATTGTTGGATATTAATCTGATGGGCTAGAGTTACACAATTAATGGTGAGATAAGGAGTTTCTGAAGAATGAAAAGGCCTAAACGGATAGTCCATTAAGTGGGTTAATGGCTCTTCATTTTCCATAATAAAAATGGAGTATTAATTCGGGCCATTTACTCACCAACGGATATGATAATTATTCTGAATGGGCTATCAAGTAGGAGGATCCAAGAGGCTGATTCATTTCCATTTTTGACACCTCCACTCTTCACCTCCCCCTTACGCACGTATCTAGGCCAATATCTGAGTCAATTCATATTTGCCCATTAATCACCACAATTAAAAAGAATAAAATAGTCTCTCTCCTTTTCAATGTGGAATTAAACATTTTCACTAACTCTTCATCTTCTATATTCACTCCCACATCTTTACATTTATGTTATCATATTTATTCATTTTAATTAATTAATATTAAAATGCTCCAACAACTATTGAATTCAAAACAATTAGTTTTTGAATTTAATTATGAAACCTAACGTACTGCACTTAAGTTTTACCTATTGAATTGTACATCCCCCATTTCTCTCTTTAAAATGAATTAGTAATTTAATTATTTAGTAAGTCTAGGACCATATTTGTTAGAACTTATTTATTTATTTATTTTAAGAAACAAACACACGTACACACAAGGGTGAGGTAATTATTGTTGGTGGATTTTTAATTTTAATTTTAATTTTTCTTGCATATTTGCTTTAGGTTGATAAATTTTTGTGTTCTTTAGAACTCTACTTTGGGTTGGTGCAATTTAGTTTTGTATTTTAAGTTCTCTCTCTCTCTCTCTCTCTCTCTCTCTCTCTCTCTTTGATTGTTAAATTTTATCCTACTGCATTATAAAGAATTAAAGATAGTATATGAGAATATAATATTATTCTATTACATATCCTAATTTGAAAAATTTGGTGTTTATTGTTATATATTTTATTTTTATTATTTTTATTCTCATCTTATTTTATTTAAAATTTAAATTCAACCATATGCTCCATATCTTTATTTATTTTTAAATATTTTCTCTCCTTTAAAAAAAAAATTAAACATATAATATTTTACTTAATTTCAATTAAATAAAATTGACCTCATAAAATTTTACACAATTTTTTTTAAACATTTACACTTTCTCCGACCTTTCTCATTCCCTTTACCTTTTTATCTCCCCACTACTCTCTACCTTAAAATCAGTCTTCCTCTTTTCCTTTATCTTCATTTATTTTGTTTCTTCTTATTCTCATTCTCTTAGTATAAAGTATAAACTAGCTTAAAACCCATGCAAATGCATGGATACAATTAAACACACACACACACATAGTTAGACAAACAAATAGTATAGGAAAGTAAAATCATTCAAAATCTCTCTTCTTCTAATTTTATTTTATTCAAAGAATTAGCTATATGGTTGGGTACCAAATGGTTCCTTTATATTGGACTTCTCTTATTTTGAATTGAATTAAATCATTTAATACAAAATTTTAAAAATTTAGATGTGACTCGTGGCACAAAATTCGACTGCAATTACAATATAAAGCTTAAGCGGCATATATTGTTCCAACTTTTACACTTACCTAAATACGAAGCCAATTGAGGTATCTTTTGGGCACATTTATATGGTTGGAGAATTAATCTAGGCTTCCACAATTCCAATCACACAAAACCTTTTTTTTTTTAGAGATAATTGCAACATGCTAACCCCGCAGCTCGAACCCTTTTCCTCCTAGACCCCCAAACACTTTGTGCAAGGGGAGGTGCCAAACTATACTATAAAATTTAAAAGTACAAACTATACTATAAAAAAAATTAAATGGTCAAAAGTCCAAAATTATGTGAAAAAAATGGTCACAATGACACAAATTGCATGCCACGACACATCATCCAGATATTATTATTGTGAGCGACACTTATTAGGAACAGTATACTCATATACAACAGCATTTTGAAAACTAAATTATACCATCAGATAAGTATTGACAAAAACTATAAAAAACGAAAAAAAGTGGAAAATGGGTTTGACCTGTTGGTTCTAATTATGATTGATATAATGAGAAGTCGGATGGCAGCCTCAAATTTCCCAATTTAGAGATTGTAAAATAAGTTTAACAATAACAACAAAAACATTTTTTTGTGCTTCCAGAAGTAATAATTCTTGAGGTGAGAATGGGAATTTATAAGACAATGAAACCTTAACCAAAATCAGTTAAAACTACTACACAAAATGGGTCTTCTGACTCTCTAAATATATTACTTTAGTGTACGATAATATAGGGAGAAAATGGGCTTTTGCCCTTTAAAAAAAAAAAAATCCAGCATTTTGTCCTATTTCCCAAACTAATTAGGGAAATGCCCTTGTTATAACTCGATTGTCCAAAAATCGAGTTTCAAAACGCCACTATAGGGTCCTTAAAACATCAATATAGGTATGGGGCAACCAAAAAAAAAAAAAAAAAACTTGCATGGAACTCGAGTTCCAAAATGCCACTATAGAGTCTGAAAACGTCACTATAGGGCTCTAGAAATTTTTTGATTTTTGATTTTTATTTTCAGTTTGTTATAATTCGATTGTCCAAAAATCGAGTTTCAAAACATGGGCATTTCCCTAATTAGTTTGGGAAAGAAGGCAAAATTCTAGATTTTTTTTTTTTTTTAAAAGGGCAAAAGCCCATTTTCTCCGATAATATAGTATACACATATGGATCTCGAACCCTAAACCCTTACTAAGTAGTAGTGTGCTTTGTTAGTCCATAAGTTATTACCTACCTTCTGTTTTCTCAATTGAATGGTCCTATGGAGGATGAAATTGAGATTTGTTTATGTGAGAAACGTAGAGATATTGATGTAGAGTTTTATATCACTTTATGTATTTCTTTTGCTTAATGAAATCCTTTGCATTCATTTAAAAAAAAAAAAAGATTCTTCAATTTTTGCAATGAGTAGTAAATATATGCACCAAAATTAAGAAAATTGAAATGACACATGGCATAAAATTAGACTTCAATTAAGATTCAAATTGAAATTTAATTGAATTCTCTTAGTTTCGGCTTTATATATATATATATATATATATTTGTAATTATCTCTTCCATTCTATGCATAATATTCCCTCACAAAAAAATGTTATTTCTCTTTCTCTCAATTTTTTGGTGAATTATATTTTTCTTGCATCTCTACTTTAAATTAATAAATTTTTGTGTTCTTTAGAACTCTACTTTTGGGTTGAGGCGATTTAGTTTTGTGTTTTTTGTTTTACGTTTTTGTTTTTGTTTTTTGTTTTTTGTTTTTTGTTCTTTTTGATTGTTAAATGTTATCCTATTGCATTATAAATAATTAAAGATAGTATATAAAAATATAACATTATTCTATTACATAGCATGATTCGAATAATTTGGTGTTTATTGTTATATCTTTTATTTAAAAAAAATCAAACGTTAATTAGTAACCTTTAATGGAAAAAAAAAAGGCTGTAAGGAAAAGTAACAAATAAATAAAGATGACCACGTGAAGAACACTAAGACATTACAATGTAATAAAATCAATCGTTACATTCACTTTAAAAATTAAATCAATAATCAACAATTAAATACAATTATAGTACTACATTAAAACTTAAAACTAATCAAACTCTAACCATGGAAACCATATTTTGAATCATAACGAAAAAGAAGATGTTCTCCAGTAATAATAGAAATTACATAAGAAATAAAGTTAGAAAATTTTAAAATCATTTTTTTTTTTGAAATTTCATTTAACCTTATTTATAATACACACACACACATATAGGGACGGAGTTAGGACTTGGAGTTAGGAGGAGCCGCTCTGTTGCTGACTGCGTGCGGTGGCTTTAGCCTTCGACTTTGCTGCATAACTACTGAGTTTTTTTTTTTTTTTTTTTTTTTTTTTTAAATTTTTTTTTAAAATTTTAATTTTTGTCTTTGTTGGGTGTGTTCTGGATAAGGAAAAAAATTATTTTTTTAAAAAAGATTTTTTAAAGGAAAAGGTTGTTTGTTTTGAATAAAAAAGGTTGATTGGGCTTAATTATTTTTAGCTTCTATTGGTAATTTTTGTTATTGGGCTTATTTTTTTTTGGCTTGTATATTTTGTTTTAGATTTAGATATATTGATTTTTTTTTTTTTTATGGCCTTAAAAAGAAGGAAGGAAAATTACAACTTACCCATCTGTGGTTTTGGCTAAAATTTAAGTTGCCTACCTGTGGTTTAAAATTTGACACTTTACTCACCTGAGGTTTGACTAAAATTTAAGTTGCCTACCCGTGGTTTGAAATCCCATGATGCAAGTGTTTTGTTGGATATTTTTTATCTTATTTGATCTTGTATTTTAATGTTTTTTGTGTTTCTGGAGGAGAGAGACATAAAAGTGGAGAAAAATTATATATTTAGTCATGTTTTTAACAGAGGTGGGTTACATAAATCTAGCTGAGTTAACCTTAGATGGGTAAAATGTTAAATTTCAAACCACAGGTAAGTAACTTAAATTTAGGCCAAACCACATGTGGGTAAGTTGTAATTTGCCCAAAGATAAAAAATGCTAGAGTTATAAACTTTTTTTACGAATTGATGATGTGGTGAGTGATTATTAGTATGTGAAAAAGTGATGTAAATGGTGGGCCTAGATGCGAACCAATAAGAATTTACTACCTCAACCGTTCAATAAAATTATTTTTAATAAGTTTGTAGCTATAGCGTTACTCTTAAAAGAATCAATCATATTTTTAAGGGGTCAAAGTGTAATTTTATAAAATAAAATTGCTAAAAACTTTGGGGGTGCCATTGCCCCCCGAAGTCAATATCTACCTCGTTCCCTAATGAACGATACTACCTCTCATTTAACGTCTCTATTATGCAAATCATCATCTAGTAAATATTTGATAATGGTAAGAAACATTACAAATGAGATCATAAAAAAAGTGATAAAACTAATTAGCCACTATCATTATGGAGTAGTAGTATATGGTTTTACGTATCTAAAGAAGTGGAATATATAGAGTTTAGTTAAAATATATGTAAATATTCACATTAAAAAAAGTATATGTAAAGGTTTAAAAACAATGGTATATGTAATATTTTTATTAACTTAAAAGATAATGAAAAACCAATTGTTAATAACTGATGAGGATAATTTTCAATTGAACAACATGGGGGTGCTGAACCTTTCTAACAATCTAAAAGGGAGATGACTAATCCCAAGGGGGACGACCAACCCAAAGGCCAGCGGGTCTGGCAATCCTTGATCCTGATGACCCGTCCCCCTAGGGTTGACAAGTGTGGGGCCCACTCACACATCCTAACAAGGAAATTACTTGCACATCACGGCCAAAGGCCCTACCACACAATCAGATCTTTTATACATAGAAAGGTGATCCTGAGTACCTTAGGACCCTTCTCTCTACAAGGAAATTCCCATGTATCAAGGGATTCGGGTCGGTTCTCTACCACTATATAAACCACAAACCTTACCTTTCTTAAGGTTTGTGAACTCTCCCTAACTCTGACACTCTTGAGTTCTTGGAGATTCTTCTATCACTGACTTAACCTTCGGAGGGTCTTTGGCCGGTACTCCACTGGTGCCCTGTGATTGGTTCTTCTCCTTTGTTCTTCAAATATACCCATTGGTACGTGTGTGGACGATCAACTCACTGACGATTTTTGTGCATCATTAGTTGGCGCTATCTGTTGGAAACGAGTGATAAGCCATATCGCCTTTTCAAAGACAAAGAGTTGTATGGTCCTAACACAATTGATGGCCACCCCCAACCAAAGAGACCGAAAACCCACCCAACGCATTGCAGAGGCAGGTGCAGACCCTTGCCGTTGCGGTTAAACGGCTCACTCAATGGAACCATGAGTTGGAATGATAGTTGGAGCAGTAGAATGATTGGGAGCCGAACGATCAGAATGACGGACAGGAAAGGGATGAACAATCACCAAGAGATGGAAGACCAGGAGGAAAGAAATGCTGTCAGTAGACAGGACTAGCAGGATACCAGTTGTCCCTTTGAGTTGGAAATCGGCACGTTGCGTGTAACACAAGAGATGCAGACGATGAAAGAGAAGATGGATATGATGATGAATGCCCTGAAGGGTCATGCGTCTACTAGCTTGGATGAACTAGTCCATTGTACCGATTCTCCCTTCATTGCACTGGTCACATCCTTCCCCCTACCTGCCAAGTTCAAGATGCCACAAGTAGAGGCATACGATGGGTCGAAGGACCCTCTCGGCCACCTGGATTTGTTCAAAACCCTCATGCACTTGCAAGGGGTCCTGGACGAGATCATGTGCAGAGCCTTCCCCACCACACTTAAAGGGCCAGCCTGAGTCTGGTTTAGTAAGATAGCCCTTAATTTCGTCTCAACTTTCAAAGAATTAAGTGGGCTCTTTGTCACACATTTCATTGGGGGCCAATGACACAAGAGGTCCTTGGCGAGCATCTTGAACGTCAAAAAGCGGGGCAACGAGAGCCTTAGGTCATATGTCACTTGGTTTAATAAGGAGGCAATACTGATCGACGAGGCCGATGATAAGGTCCTGGTCAAGGCCGTTATTAATGGACTCCGATTCAGAAAGTTTTTGTTTTCTGTTTACAACAATGATCTGAAGACCATGGCTAACATGCTATACCGAGCCACGAAGTACATGAACGTCGTGGATGTCGTAACTACCAGAGAGGGCGGATTGAGGAAACGGGAAAAGCATGACGATCCCCATCCTAACAGGGGAAGGAAGGTAGCCCGAACACGTGACAGAAGGGACGAACGAAGGTCAAGGCCCTCGCTAGGATGAACGACCAATTTCACTCCGCTTAACGCCCTGCTCGATCAAGTCCTGATGCAGATTAGGGATGACCCTGCCTTAGCGTGGCTCGATAAGCTAAAGGGCAACCCAAACAAAAGGCCGAGGAACAAGTATTGTTGCTTCCACCGCAACCATGGGCATGACTCCTTCAATTGCTATGACCTAAAGCAATAGATAGAAGCCCTCATTAGACAAGGAAAATTACAGCAGTTGGTAGGGTGAGAAAGAGTAGAAGAAAACCCACCAAGGGACCAGGAGCCAAATCGACGAGTTGAGGAACGACCCAGGGCCCCGCTTGGAGAGATAAGAGTGATTGTCGGGGGGAGCACAGTGATCAAATCCTCGAGGAAGGCAAGGAAGACCTACCTACGGATGGTGCAAAATGTCCAACTCATTGGTCGTCCACCCAAGCTTACTCAGATGGATGACTCGGTGATCAGTTTCACTGAAGAGGATGCCTGACGAGTCCACCACCCTTATGCTAATGCCTTGGTGATCAATTTGGCCATTGCAGACTTCAATACCCGACAAGTCCTAGTGGACAACAGAAGTTCAATCGACATCCTCTACTATCTATCCTTCCAACAGATAAGGATAGGTAGGGAGCGACTCATGCCATCAGACGTCCCTCTAGTAGACTTCGGTAGATTGAAGGTCATGCCCGTCAGATCCATCGCACTACCGGTCACCGTCGGCACCTATCCTTAACAAATCACCAAGGATGTCACCTTGTTGGTAGTGGATTGCTCATCAGCCTACAATGCCATCATTGGGCGACCAACGCTTAACGCGTGGAGGGCAGTCACATCCCCATATCACCTACTATTGAAGTTCCCTACGAAGTGTGGGATAGGAGAGGCTCGTGAGGATCAGATGGTGGCTCAAGAGGCTAGTAAATAAGAAGTTCATCTGACAGATTGGATGGAACATCAAGGTATACGTAGATGACATGTTAGTGAAGAGCAAAGAAGAGGACCATCACCTGAATGATCTTAGAGAGACGTTCGAAACTCTTCACCTCTACGGAATGAAGCTCAATCCCAGCAAATGTGTGTTTGGGCTATCTTCGGGAAAGTTCCTTGGCTTCATGGTATCCCAACGGGGTATCGAAGTCAACCCTGATAAGATCCAAGCAATCCTATAGATGAGCCCCCCGGAGAATGTCAAAGAGGTACAAAGCCTCAACGGAAGAGTCGCAGCATTCAACAGATTCGTCTTGTGGGCCACAGACAAATTCTTGCCATTCTTCAGAATTTTGAATAAAGCTTTTGAATGGACTGACAAATGTCAGAATGCATTCGAGGAGTTCAAAGGATACCTGGCATCCCCACCGCTCCTAAGTCCATCCAAACCCGATGAAGAGCTCTTCCTATACCTGGCCGTATCCCCTACGGCCATCAGTTTAGCCTTGATCCGAGAAGAAGACCGCGTACAATTACACGAGTACTACACCAGCCGAGCACTAAAGGGGGTAGAAGAGAGATATCCCCCCATGGAGAAGTTAGCCTTCACTTTCATCACAGCAGCCTGCAAGCTCAGGCCATACTTCCAAGCACATACCATAGTAGTTCAAACTGACAAGCCCCTTCGAAAAATAATTGATAATCTAGAGGCCACCGGATGATTGGTCTTATGGGCAATAAAGTTGAGTGAGTTTGACATACGGTACCGCTCGAGTTGACGTCGTCGCTGAATTCATGACGGGCGAAACTAATGACTAGGGGGCAACCCCATGGAGGGTTCAAACAGATGGATCGTCTAACAAACATGCTGGAGTGATCAGAGTGGTTCTTCAATCCCCCAAAGGGGACATCACCGAATGTGCCGTCCGACTCCAATTCCTGATGACTAATAATGAGGCCGAATACGAAGCCATTCTCACAGGACTTGATTTGGCCAAAGCAGCTAGGGCCTCATCAGTCGTCCTTCATAGTGGCTCCCAAGTTGTCATTAGGCATATCAATGGGGATTACGAAGCCAAGGACGAATCAAACCTTTACGGTAAAATTCTTACAAGTCCCGAGAGACAAAAATGAACACGTTGACTGATTGGCCAAATCAGCATCAGCGGAACACTTATCAGTCGATCAATAGGTCCTATCTTTTGTTTAGCTGTCTCCCACCATTGAGGAATTGGAGATACAGATGATTCCAAAGGGCGCTGAGTGGACAACCCCGATCATCTCTTACCTTAAGGGTAGGACACTTTCCGAAGACCGCGATGAATCCCGACGATTGAAAGTACGGGCAGCACACTTTGTGCTGATAGCGAATGTGCTATACAAGAAAGGTTTCTCTCGACCATACCTAAGGTGTTTGATCCTTGACGTAGTAGACTACGTCATGGGGGAAGTCCATGAAAGGGTATGCGAAAACCACTCAGGGGCACGATCATTGGTCCACAAGCTCATACGAGCAAGGCATTATTGGCCTATAATGCAGAAGGATGCCCAATCCTATGTGAAGGCATGTGACAAATGCCAGCGCTTTAGCAATGTCGTAAGGCAACCGTCTGGACCACTAACCCCGATGAACGCCCTATGGCCTTTCGCTAAATAGGGACTGGACATCATGGGACCCTTTTCGATGGCAATACGACAACTCAAGTTCCTAGTGGTGGGGATCGACTACTGGGTAGAAGCAAAACCACTAGTAACCATCACGGAGAAGAATGTCCGTAGCTTCGTCTAGAAGAGCATCATCTACCGATTTAGGATCCCTAGGATCCTTGTCTCTGACAATGGTAAACAGTTTGACAATGATGTGTTCAGAAACTTTTGCAATTAGTTGGGAATCAAAAACCATTACTCTTCACCCGCCCACCCACAAGCCAATGGGCAAGTTGAGGTTACAAACCAATCCTTGCTCAAACTGATCAAGACTCGGCCAGGGGAGGGGGAAAGGGGGATATGGCCTGACGAGCTACCAAGCGTCTTATGGGCATATAGGACAACCGCTCGGACACCCATAGGAGAAACACCATTTCGTCTAGCATTTGGGAGTGAGGCTATCATCCCCGTAGAAGTGGGAATAACAAGCTACAAGATAGCCCACCATGATGAAGGGAAGAATGAAGAGGGGATCCGTCTACACCTAAACTTGCTGGACGAGGTAGGAGTGGCTACTGAGCAACGAATGACTCGATACCAAGACCTCATAGCCAAACACTATAACGCCAAGATGAAGCCTCGACACTTCAGCATTGGGGACCTTGTCTTGAGGAAAGTGATCACGGCCACCAAAGATCCCACATAAAGGAAGTTAGGACCCAACTGGGAAGGTCCATACAGAATCATTGATTGCAATAGGAAGGGCACCTATTACTTGGAGATGCTCGACGGGAAAAGGCTGCACCATCCTTAGAATACTGAGCACCTCAAAAGATACTATCAGTAGTACATCAGCAGTAGCTTGTGATATCGCTTATGTTATCGCTTTTCTTGAAATTTTTTTAAGTAGTTAACAGACCGATTTTCGGCTGATCAAATAGCAAGTTATCAACATTTTATTCAGTTTATTTTTTGAATTTTTATTATCTACAATGAAGAAAGGTTTATAAAAGTGAAGTCCTACCTAAGGGGTGGACTAATGATCAAGGATGCCCTCGTTCACCTGATCAAATCCTAAGTCCTACCTAAGGGATGGACAAACGATCAAGGATGCCCTGTGCTCCTGATCAAATCCTAAGTTCTACCTAAGGGGTGGACAGAAGATCAAGGATGCCTTCGTGCACCTGATCAAATCCTAAGTCCTACTTAATGGGTGCACAGAAAATCAAGGATGCCCTCGTGCACCTGATCTAATCTTAAGTCCTACCTAAGGGATAGATGGATGATCAAGGATGCCCTCGTGCACCTGATCCTTATCAGAACTTAAAACCCTACCTGAAAGGTAAACCAACGACTCAAAGAAAGGAAGGTTAGGGTGTAATAACTAATGAGTCATATCCCTTAGTACCCAATACTAAGATAAACCCTTCAAACCGATGATTGACTAAACATTGATAAGGAATAAGGTAAATCGATGAGCATGAACACTTGTACAAAATGCAAGAAAATTAAAGAGAAAGCTTTATAAAATTGCTGGAAATATGAGTGTCAGCCCAAAACAAAGGGCAAAGATAACTTAAGCCCAAAATAGGGCACCGTCATTGTTTTCGAATTACAAACCAAAGACTAACAAAAAAAAAAAGAAAAAAAAAAGAAGAGAAAAGGGTACAAGTAAAATTTTTTAAGGATTGGCAGGGGGGTTGTCAGTCTGCTCTTGAGGGTTCACAGGATCATCGGCCACAGCACCAAGCCCATCGGTCACCAACTCCTCTTCATCGGTCTCCACATTATAGGGAGTTAGATTGGCAGCAGGAGTCGTTGGGGCAGTTAGCTTAATTTGGATTTGGGAGAAGTCCAAGTCTGGGAACATAAGGATAGCTTGTTTATGAAAGTCCTCAAACCCATCCTTATAGTAACCCCCTATTTCATCGAAATAGGGCAGGGATCCCTAGTACTCCTCAATGGCCTCCTCCTTCACTTTTTCCATATGCTCATAAAGGGCAGCCACCTTAGACTTCAAGTTCGCATTTTCCTTCACCAGATCGTCGGTTTGGTGGGCCATCCCGCTCTACTTGGCCTTCAAATCAATCACCTCCTGGCCAAGAGCCCGAGAAGAATCCTTAAATTTCTTCAAGTTATCTACTTCGGACTCTAGACGATCCTTTAGGCTCTTGATTGATGCCTCGCTAGCTGAACAACGGATTTGTAAAGCCCACATCCTTACCAAGCTCTGATTAAGAAGGGATGAATCGATATTAGAAAGAGATGAACAAAGTAAAGGGACGAGTCTATATAAGGAGACGAATCTACACAGAGGGATGAATGGAATGAAAACACATGCCCTCATCATGTCATGAAGACCGAAGTCACCCAAGGGGTCGGTCTCATGTTTCGAGCATTCGTCCAGGTCAGTATCCTAGACGATGGAACGAGCAGTGTCCACCACGTAGTCCTAATCCTTCACCAACAAAGGAAAAGGAGGAGGGGCAACGGGGCCTTGGGAAGTTATGAGACCTTTCCCCATTTCATGATGAGGAGCATTAGCAACAACCTCGCGTATCTTCGGACGAATGGATGAGCCACTGGCACCTTTACCCGACAACTGAACATCAGAAGTGTGCTTCCTCTTCTTAGAGGCATGATGGGGCTAGGCCGACGATCCCCTACCTTGAGCTCTCAAGGCGGCGACCTTCTTGATCTCCTCCTGCCTATTCTTTGCTGCCTACTTGTTCTTCATTGACTCCATCTTTGAAACCGATGAATGGGTTAAAAGATGCACAAGTTCAAACTAAAACAAAGTAAAAGCGACGAGCAAAAGCACTTATGAACTCTCGAGAAGCGGTCCAATCGTTGAGCTTCCTCAGAAGGGACGGGTCCACCACAGAAGGCGTGAAGTGTGTCTAGATTGACGAGCTTCTTCGAAGACCTTTCCTCAAAAGGTATCTCAATAACTCTCTCCAAGAATGCCTCTTGCTCAGGGAGGATCGTCGGGAAAACTTTGGCTAAAATAAAACAAGAATAGTACGTTAGTCAAATAAAAAGTACCAACCGACAACCCAGACAGTCCCAACGACTCACCAGACTTGTTCAAGAGCCCCCAATAACGGTAATAAAAATACCCTATGCTATCCCACTCAACCTGACGACACATCCAATTGACCCTTTGCACGAAGAAGAACCTAGCCTTCCACTGACAGTTGGAGTCGAGTGTGTCAGATATCAGCCTTAAAGCTGCCCAATGACACATAAAGTTATAAAAACTCCTGGATCGGGGAATCGCTTGGGGTTTGTAACAATAGAAAAAGTCCTCTAAGGTTAGGGAGCGATGGCCTCCACTAAGCTGACCCCATAATACCTCAGCCCCGATGAAGATCCTCCAAGCATTTGGGGCTATCTGACTGATAGAAATGCCTAAGTAAGAGGCCGACCGACGATGTAGGGTGGAAAGGGGCAGACGAAGCCCCTCTATGAGGGCGGTCTCATAAAAACCCACATCAAATGACCTCCCATCATAGCACTTCTCCCCTATGTCACCCTTCCTAATGGGCACATCACAAATATGCACAAATATGCAATTTAGGCTTTAATCCAAACCCTTTATTGAACTTGGGTGTTTGGATGTAAACCTTGATCAATGAATCAAGAATTACACCCTACCCATGACTCAAAGAAAGAAAACAAGGCATAGGAAATTTAATTTAATGCTATAGGCACTCAAGCATAGCATCCAAACATGTAGATATGGCAAAAAGAGCATAAACAAGAAATTTAGGCATATCCTAGCCCAAGAAGGCTAAGTCAACATCATCAAAGAAATAAAAACATGCTAGAGAAGATAGGGAAAGCAATAGACATGCTAGAGAATAGGGAAAGCAATAGACATGCTAGAGAATTGAAATAAAGCAATAAAAGTGTTAGGAATAAAATAGGTTTGGATTGTAGCTAAAACGCTACATCCACACCCTCCAAATCTCAAAACCAAGGAAGATAGACCAAGGAGGAGAAAATGGAAGCAAGAACACTACCTCTCTATTTATGGAAGATGAGAGAATCAAGGATTTGTGTGTATGTGTTTAGGAAAGAATTTAGGGGGAAAAAGAGAGAGAATTTCTCTAGAAAATGCTTCAAATTGCCCTTTTATTTTTACAATCTGGGTTTGGCCGGGGGGGGGGGGGTTTATATATTTTTTGTGATTGTTTAGCTTCTGGCGTGCACTTAGTGCATGCCATATTCCCTTGCTGACGTTAGTAATCTTAACTTTTCCTCTAGCCTTTTTTGATTCTGAGTTTGATGGCTCATTTGAAGGTCTTTATTGACTTGGATTGACCTGATCCTAGTAAAACTGGAAAGATATGGATGTCTAGTTTCTAGATCACTTGATGTTTCAAAAATCAGACGATTGGATCAAAAGTTTTGGCCTTGGGAAGCGAGCTGACACTCCCAACACAATTTTCAAGATATCTCAACCATTTTAAATCCAATTTTCGATCCATGAGCAGTTGTTTGAAAGGGAATTTAATATTCTTAGCAATGGCATTGGTTTCAACCCATTCTAATGGTTAGATCAAAATTAGGTTTTGGGTTTCTACCAGGAGTCAACTTTTGGTCAAACTTTGTTAAAGTTGATAAAATATCCAATAGTCTCGAGTTTGATGTAAAAAGATGGAAAATATAATTTTGGTGTGTTTTTTTTTTTTTTATACCAATTTTGACCTTTAGTCAACCCTGGGTTGACCAGAGGCATTTTGGTTATTTGGACCTAAAATGGCATGCTAGTCTAGAATGGCGTGCACTTAGTGCAAGCCAGATTCCCTTGCTGATGTTAGCAATCTTAACTTTTCCTCCAAAATTTTCAGTTCTGACTTTGATGGCTCATTTAAAGGTCTTTTTGGACTCTGATTGGCCTGATCCTAGTAGCACTGGAAAGATATGGATGGCTAGTTTCTAGATCACTTAATTTGTTTAAAATTAGACGGTTGGATCAAACTCATGCGCCCAAAATAGTTTTTGAGATATCTCAACCGTTTTAAATCCAATTTTGAGCCATGAGCAATTGTTTGAAAAGGAATTTGATATTCTTTACAATGACATTGGTTTCAACCTGTTCCAACAGTTTGATCAAAATTGTTTACGGTTGTCGCCGGGAGTCAACTTTTGGTCAAACTTGGTCAAAGTTGATATAAATCTCCGATAGTCTTGGGTTTAATGTAAAAACATAGAAAATGTTATTTTGGTGTGGTTTTAACCAATTTTGACCTAAGGTTGACTAGGAGCATTTTGGTCATTTGGTCCTAAAATGGCACGCTAGTCTAGATTGGTTGCTGACATCAGCAATCTTAACTTTTCCTCTAAGTTTTTCGGTTCTGACTTTGTTGGCCCATTTAAAGGTCTTTCTGGAGTCTGATTAACCTAATCTTGGTGGCATTGGAAAGATATGGATGTCTAGTTTCCGTATCAAAATATATGGCCTCGAGATGCGAGTTAACACGCCCAGCATAACTCTCGAGATACTCGACTGTTTTAAATCCGATTTCGACCCTTGAGTAGTCGTTTGAATGGGAATTTGATATTATTCTTAATGGTGTTGGTTTTAACCTGTTCTGATGGTCAGATCAAAATTAGGTTTTTGATCGTCGTCGGGAGTCAACCTTAGGTCAAACTTGGTTAAAGTTGATAAAAATCTCTGATATTCTTGGGTTTGATGTAAAAACATGGAAAATGTTATTTTTGAGTGGTTTTGACCAATTTTGACCTTTAGTAAAACTTAGGTTGACTAGGGGCATTTTGGTCATTTAGACCTAAAATGGCACCTTGAGTGCTTTGATGTCCAAACGGGTTAAACCATGATGATCTAGATGTTCCCGTGGTCCTCTGGTGAGAAAACGATATTTTTGGAATTTTTGGGGTACGGCACACATATCGAGGGTAGACAAATACGGTATTGATAGCTGCTGCTTCTTTATCTATTACCTCGAATGCAATGAGAGGTATTGGATAAAGAATGAGACTCTGCATTTTGTTGCTCCAAATTTAGTGTGGAAACTGTATTGCTCAGGGGTTAAGTCCAATCTTACACAAATAAGGTTTGGACTGATAAGGAAGACCTGGCTGTCTCTGGAAAAAGTCTCTTATGATCGGGTTGAGCGTCCCGGCAGGACTAGGAAATTGACATTTCTTTGAAGCTGGTTGCCTCTGATATTTGGCCTTTTCGAAGTCTGATCCTCCCAAACTGGCATTTTTGAATTGAATGGACCATCCTTGGCTTTTTTTTTAGTTGGTCAAACCTTTGGTCAATGTGGGTCACGAGCCAAGTCAAAGCTGCCTGGCGTGTGCTGACTGTACGCCAGTTAGCCTTGGCGTGCACTTAGTGCACGCTAGCCTGTACATCCATATAGACGGCTATAAAAAGCCCTTTTTTGCTCATTTTGGCTTGTTCTTGCTTCATTTCTAACTTTTCTTAAAGGTATCACTCCTTAAAAAGATAGTTTTTTTTTTTTTGACTCCGGGTCTTCGACTGTACTTGGGCACGCTTGGACCGGTGGATATTTGGCATTCTGCTCCTGATTTTGACTCCACATTTTTTCAAGGTAGGCCATATTTTGCTTTTCTTTTTATTTTCTCTGCAAATATGTTATTAGCAACATATAAGAAATAATGCTTGCAATGTTTGTTATTTTTTCATTTATATTTTTTGGTATTTTATCATTTTTTATGTTCATGCTGTGATGATATACGGAAAATATTTTTATTCAAACTCGTAGATAGACATGTAGATAAATATACTTGCATGCTTTCATAGGGGCATACATGCATGCACATAGTTGTAGATTTATATACATACATGTATGAAAATACGTAGGTGTAGATACTGTATTTTTTCTGCCCTTGATTTGCGTGCCAGACTCCGAAAATTTCAAAAATATAAATTTTTCACCAGGGGACCGTAGAAACATCTAGATTGACATGGTACAACCCATTCAAGCATCAGTGCACTCAAAATGCCTTCTTAGGTCAAATTCATCAAAATGCCTCTGGCCAACCTTGGGTTAACCAAAATTCAAAGTTGGTCAAAACCACCCCAATTTTTTTCCCAGGTTTTTACATCAGACTCTAGCTTGCCGGAGATCTTTGTCAACTTTGACCAAGTTTAACTCGAGGTTGACTCCTAGGATCACCAGAAAACCTAATTTTGATCTGACCAATGGAATGGGTTGGAAACCAATTTCATTGCAAAGAATATTGAATTCCCTTTCCAACGACTACTCATGGGTTGAAATCGAAGTTAAAATGGTTGAGATATCATCAAAATAATGCCAAGCGTGTCTGCTCTCTTCCCGAGGTTATAACTTTTGATCTGTTTGTTGGATTTTCATTTTCTTTAGTATTCTGGAAACTAGGCATCCATACCTTTCTAGCAACACTAAGGTCCACTCAATTGGAGTTTGGGAAGGCCTTCAAATATGTGATCAACGTTAGAACTGGGAAAAGACAAAATTAATGATGTTAGCATACAGGTCTGGCACACCTTTAAGGGCCGCCAAGCCTCAAGAATAGCACCAAGCATCTATAATACCCCCAGACCCCCCAAGAATAAAAATAAATAAATAAATGAATTTTGGGCATTTTGGAGCATTTTCTAGGCAGTTTCTCTCTCTCTCTCTCTCTCTCTCTCTCTCTCTCTCTCCAAAACACACACAATAACCTTTGATTTCTCATTTCTCCCATCAATTAAGAGGTAGTGTTCTTGCTCTCATCTTCCGCTCCTTGGTTTTGGTTCCTTGGATTTAAGGTTCAGTGGTGTAGATGTAGTTTTCTAGCTACAATTGCTACTCCCATTTAATTCCTAACTTTTTTTTATTCCTTTTTATTGCTTTCTAACATGTTTTGTAGCTTTCCAAGCATGTCTACTTGCTTTCTCAACATGTTTTATTACTTTGATTTAGTTGGCCTAGCCTTCTTGGGCTAGGATATGTCTAAATTTCTTGTTTGTGCTTAGATCTATATGTTTGTGTGCTTCTTGCTTCTTTTTATTATTATTATTTTTTTATGTGATTAGATCTACGTGTTTGGATGCTATGGGGGCCTTTTGTGTGGTTGGGCCTTGACCCTTTTGCTGTACTAAGGCCTGTGAGTCTGGGGTAAGGGAGTTGTGACTAGCCTAGCTTGGGTTTCATCATAGGCTAGTTTGTGCGTGAGTTGGGCTTTCCCAACATTGAGACAAACCGAAGAGAGCACTGCAGGCTGAGTGTAAGGTGTAGTTGTGGCTGGGTAGCTGTTACAGCAGAAATATACTATAGCAGAAGATCATAGTAACATGCCAATATAAAGTCACAGGAAGCAACTAACGCCATAAATAAAATAAACAGAGTTACGGCAGAACATTTGATACAACAAATAGAAAAAGAAGAAAAATACTACAGCAGGACATATAACACTAAAGCAAAACTAATAACATCAGTACTACCAACACAAACTAAAAAGGACTGTCGTAGGACGTCCCATAATGCGGTAAGGATGGCCTTGTTTTCCCCAACCTTGGGCTAGGCCGTTCAACAGGAACAGGTCCAAAAAGGGAGCCAATCCCCAACACGGATAACCTCAATACAAGTTTCTGCTATAGAAATTACTTGTGCTGAGAAGAGGGCCTAAATGGTTTTGGGTTCCGGTTTATGGGTCAAAGAGAGTGGGAATGTCGAGTGAAGAGAAAAGTTGATCTATGGATGCATGCCTCTATTTCTGCCGTAACTTTTTCTACCTTACGTTTTTTGCTCTTCCTTACCATTTAGTTTTCTTATTCTCTTTCTATTAGGTTTCTTTTCTCTTTTACTCTCTCTATGCTTTTCTTCCTCTCTCCGTATGTATCTCTCCCTCCTTTCCTTCTGTCCCTCTGTTCATGGCTACCTCTCTTCCTTTTATACTGCTTGAATTTATGAGATTTCTCCCTTTTGTCCCTAAGAATGTACCAACTATTTTTGGTTTCTTATGGGCATTTCTCTAGGATTGCCCACTAACCTGTTGGTTGCCCGGCCACTACCCCTGCTCAGAGTGTGCTTGCCACACCACTTTCCATTACTAGACAAAATCCCTTGTTTTGTTTCCCTCCCGCTCATTGCCTTGCCTCCCCCTAAATGGATAAGGGTTGAGGGCTTTCTACACCTACTTCGATGGCATGCATCAAGTGGGAGAAATGCCATCCCAGCAAAGCATTTTTTTGAAAAGAGCCTCAACAGGAATCCCAGAATAGACCTCTTTTCTCCCTATCGCCAAATCACACCCCCTGTATCCCTTGACTGAGGTCCTACCTCCCATATATTGGTTGAATACAAGTAGGTGGTGTCCTAGCCTTATTCGTGTGCCACCACCATCCGTATTTATCTCTTTTTGCTCCTACGCCATTTCTGCCACTCCTGCATTGTATTCTTCCGCTACGTGTATTGGGTCATGTTTGTCTCCTGTGGAATGAGGAGTGTATGGTCTTTTGGGCCTACGCTACCTTCTTTCATTCCTCCATGGACTGGGTATTGTCTATGCAAAGGTATTTGCCTGAATAGCCCATTGGGTTTTCGCTTCTGCCATTCCTCTTTCTTCCCATGGGCCTGCTGGCTTTGTAGGCCCATTGGGCTTGCTACCCCTTTCCTTGAGTTTCCTCGGTCCATTTACTTTATCTTTATCTCTTATTACTCCCATGGGCCCGCTGGCTATCATTCCCACTATGTTGGCCCATTGGGCTTGCTACCTCTTTCCTTGGGCTTCCTCGATTCATTTACTTTATATCTTATTCCTTCCATGGGCCTATTAGCTGTCATTCTTGCCATGTTAGCCCATTAGGCTTACTACCTCTTTTCTTGGGCTTTCTCAGCCATTTTACTTTATCTTTACTTTTTATTCCTCCCATGGGCCTTCTATCTGTCATTCCTGCCATGTTGGCCCGTTGGGCTTGCTACCTCTTTCCTTGGGCTTCCTTGGCTCTTTTACTTTATCTTTATCTCTTATTCCTCCTATGGGCCTATTAGCTGTCATTCTTGCCATGTTGGCCCATTGGGCTTGCTATCTCTTTCCTTGGGCTTTCTTGGCCTATTTACTTTATCTTTACTTCTTATTCCTCCCATGGGCCTTCTGGCTGTCATTCCTGCCATGTTGGCCCATTGGGCTTGCTACCTCTTTCCTTGGGCTTCCTTGGCCCTTTTACTTTATCTTTATCTCTTATTCCTCCCATGGGCCTATTAGCTGTCATTCTTGCCATGTTGGCCCATTGGGCTTGCTACCTCTTTCCTTGGGCTTTCTCGACCTATTTACTTTATCTTTACTTCTTATTCCTCCCATGGGCCTTCTGGCTGTCATTCCTGCCATGTTGGCCCATTGGGCTTGTTATCTCTTTCCTTGGGCTTCCTCGGCCCTTTTACTTTATCTTTACCTCTTATTCCTCCTATGGGCCTGCTGGCTGTCATTCCTGACATGTTGACCCATTGCGCTTAATAGCTCACTTTTACCATTCATATTTCTTTTTCCTTCCACTTCCCTTATTGTTGAGCTTCTTCTGCTATTGAGCCTTTTATTAAAAGTGGGCATCAATAGATGCTATGCCTTGTGCATTTTTATAGCTTTATATCTCTTGTTTTTGCCTTTTTCTTATATATTGTCTTTTGGGTAGGGTGTATATCTAGTTCTAGTGGTCTAGGCCTATATCCATACATCCAAGTATACAATAAAGAGTTTGGATTCGTTCCTATTTGCATGTTTATGCTCTGCTTGGTCTTGTACATGCTTTTTTTATGTGTTCCTTTCCTCAGATATGTTCTTGTGATTCCATGTTTGAGTGTTTCATGCTTAGATCCATGCTTTATCCTTTGGATCCATGCTTCTATGCTTAGATCTAAGTTCTTACCTCCTTGTTTTGCATGTTTGTTCTTTTGCTTGCTTCTTTTTCCATGTGTTTATGTTTGGATCCATACTTGTGTGCTTAGATCTCATTTCTTGCATCCTTGCCATGTTTCACATGTTTGGTTTCCCTTTGTGGGTTTGTGTGCTTGCATCTTTGGTTGGTTGCATCCTTTCTCCTTTTGTGGCTTGCTTGGATGAAACCAGGTGTGAGAATACATCTTTGTGATTTTGGTTTTATTGCCGCTTGCCTTTCTTTCTTTTTGTTTAAGCTTTGCATGTTAGGGTTTCTCATGTTAGCCTTGTATGTACTTTATAACATGTTTAGCTCTCCCCTTTGTGTGATAACATGCTTGGTTTCTTCATGTTGCTTCATGCCATCTTGTTTGGATTTCTTTGCTTTGTTTACATCTTTGCATCTTTGTTTACTTGTTCATGCATGTGTCTCTGTGTGCTTGTTTATGTCATCAAGCTTAGTTCCTACCTATAATCTCATGCGGGTTCATGCCCATCTTTGTACATGAGGTCCGAGTCCCTTTTAGGAACTTTACTTGATGGCACACGTGTCGTCCGTACTCTAATATTATGGAACTATGGACACCAATCCAAACCTACAATTGTCCTTCTAGGACACCTTTTCTTGCTTGTTTGTTTGATAATATGCTTGTTTGCCCCTTTGTGTGCTTCCTTTATTTCTTTGTTATCTCTTTTGCTTGTCTGCTAGCTTTGTGTTTTCCTTGTTACATGTACATGCTTGGAGCAAGGGCGTAACTTCCAAAATGCAAGCTAAAAAGAGCTAAATGCAAGAAAGAAGATGCAAGCCCCAAAAAGGCAATGCTTAGTAGATTAGGAGGCTTAACCTCTCTGTGTGCTTATCTCTTTCTCTCTCTTAGCATTTCTTTAGAACCATGTATCTAGATTGTGGTTTTCTTTTCTTGTATCTTGCTTGGGCCGCATTCTTAAGGTATGACAATGTCTGATTTATATTTCTTGTACCTTGTTAGGCTATACCCTTTGGATGTAGGTAATGTCTGTTTTATCTTTCTTGTACCTTACTTGGGCCATATTCCTTAGGTATGGCAATGTCTGGTTTACTTTCCTGCTTTGTGTGCTTGCATTGTGCATGATATACATATAATAACCATCTTTAAACAAGCAAGTATATATATATATATATATTTATATATATATATATATATACTTGCTTGTTTAAAGATGGTTATGCACTTTGTATGATGGACTCACATGGTTAGGAGAGCAACCTTCTCGTGATCATGGGTGCTCTTGACCTTGGAGCGTGGGGCTTTCCAAGGGAAAGAGGGGGATGAGAAATCTGGAATCCTCTCTTCCACTGTAGAGATAGCATTCACATTCCCTTTTGGATGAGACGGCAAGGGATTGGTGTTGACAACTGTATTAACTTGTTATCGATGAGATCTTGGATTCGTTATCTCAACTGTACACACTCTTCCAAGTTATGCTCTTCGGGCCCGAAATGGTACTCACATTTCTTAGATGAATCAAAGTTGGGTGGAGGAGGACCGTCTCTAGGTTTTGCAAATAGTGGAGTCACTAGCTTCTTCTCCAACAGATAGGCATAAAGCTCTACCATGGGCATTGGTAATGGAGAGAATTTTCGTGGCTCCCCCTTGGGATACCAGGGTTGATCGGGCCTTTCCCTTTGATTGAATGCTTGGTGAGGTGCCTAGGCTAGCTGACCCTGTTGTTGATAGGGTTGGGCAGCCAGGGCTATATAAGCAGAAGTAACACCCCTTATTCCTTCAGGCGCTTTGTCGATCATGTGAACATTGGCTTCGTTTCCTTTGCGGCCGGTTGCCTTTTTACCTACTGTTCTATCATAGTACTTAGAGCCTTAGGATTGACTATTTTCTTACTCCTAATACCCTTATCAATACGCTCTCCAATAGGAATTAGGCTTGAGAAGTGAGTGACTTAGACATTGATCATCTTCTCATAGTAGGGAGGCTTAAGGTTATCGATGAAGTACTTGATCATTTCATCTTCCATCATGGGAGGAAGCACTTGTGCGGCCAACTCACACCACCTCTAGGCATACTCACGGAAAGATTCCCCACTCTTCTTTTTTGTCCTCTAAAAATCTGTACAGTCGGGAGCTATCTCAGTATTGAACTGGTAACACTCCAAAAATGCATTGGCCATCTCTCTCCAGCTGGAGGTCTTTTCCAATCTCACATACCATGTGGCCGTAGGGCCAGTCAAGCTAGTAGGGAAAATCTAGCAAAGCAAAGGATGATTGTCTCCATAAGGTGCCATCTTCCTACAGAACATGCACAAATAGGCACAGGGATCTCCAGTGCCATCATACTTTACAAACTCGAGTGACTTGAATTTAGGATGCATAATGACTTGAGGGAAGTTAGTTAGGCTATCCAAATCGACACTCCCTTGGGCACCAGAGCCTTCTATGATACGTATCTTCTTAGTCAGGGTCTCCACTTAACTTTTGACTTGACCATAGCCAGACTCTGAGGTCTTATCCTTAGAAGGATTCAATTCCTGATCACCCCATTGTGGGACAAATGGCGGTATGGTTTAGCCTTGGTTTGGTTTTGGCAGCGGTCGAGCCTCACTTTCAGACTGGGGCGTAGGGCCCTCTGGAGTGGGACTAGATGAATCTCGGCCTCCTCCTACAACCAGTTGTTGCATCATGCACATCATTTCTGCCATATACTCTTTCAGAAGAGCAATCCTATAAGTGTTTTCCTTAATGGGGGAAGGACCACTAGTAGACATCTCTTTAGCATGAGACCTAGTGATATAGGATCACGATGTGATAGTAACTTGGACTATTTCCTTTGAGCAATCTTTTCTCTTTATAATATTGGAAAGGAAAAGAATGGGATGTGAAAGAACTGTGGTACATTTGAAAATTTGACAATGTGGAAACACAAAACAAACACGAAGTTAGCCTCCAAATTTCACATCTATTAAAGCCAGCTGAACATATCTCTCTCTTATCCAGTCACTTCTAAGTTTTTTGGTTTCCACTAACACTCTCAATGATTATATCTCCATTTCAATGAGAAGTATTGCCTTACATCTATATACCAAAGAATAAGGGGTTGCCTCAATTTATGCTTTAATAGATGTTTTGTATCCCTAAAGGGTGAATGGGAGCTTTTTTGCTCAATCTTTATGTCTCAACAATCTTGAGTAGAATATTCTTGACATTTTTATTGGCTGCTTGTACGACTCCATTGGTTTGAGGTTTGTATGGTGAAGACTTTTGATGCTTAATCTTGTATAACTCCAAGAGTTTTCAAAATCTCCTTCAAAATGATTTCAGTTATTTGAGATGATCTCTTATGGCACCCAAAATTGACAAATAATGTTGCTCTCTATGAATTGAACGACATGCTTAGTTTTCAAGATGGAGTAAAAGGTGGCTTATTTTGCCCATTTAGTGCAATAATCAATCGTGACTAGGATGTACTCATGATCATTAGAGGCCCTCAGGGCTATCATTCCAATCACATCTATGCCCCACACAGAGAAAAGCCATGAAGAGGTCATCCTATATAACTCACTGAGTGGTACATGGTTTAAATTGGCACGTGTTTGGCAATCGTGGCAATTCTTGACAAAGCTCACATAATTAGTCTCCATCATAATCTAGTAGTATCACATCCTCAAAATCTTCTTGGATAACATTTTCATGTGAGGACCGAATATTCCTTAGCAAACTTCTTCCATGACTTTATTAGCCTTATCTCTCTTCAAGCATCGATGGTTTATCCCATCATAGGATCTTTCATAAAGTTTATCTCCACATAGGATATACTACATTGCCATCATTCTCACTGAACGATGTTCCTTTTTACCAACTCTCTCCGGGTAGATTCCTAGTTCTAAGAATTTCAGGATGTTGTAATACTAGGGAGTCTCATCCTCTTCCACAGCCATCACAATTAAATCTTCTTTCTCCTCATGTATCATTCGATCCCTCTGCTTAATCACTAAGGGACATGTCCACACACCCTCGAGTATCTCAACCATGAAGGATAACTTAGTCAAAGCATCTGGAAATTGAGTCTAAGCCCTAGGAATGATGGTGTACTCAGTCTTATCAAAAGTTCAGTCAATCCATCTAAGTACTGTTGGTCTAGCTTTAGATGTTCTTCCTTCACTTGCCACAACTTCTAGGCCTGAGCTATCACTAATGTTGAATCCCTATAGACTTCAACCTTTCTTGCTCCAAGCTCATGAAGAGCTTCCATTTCGGTGATGCAAGCCTCATATTCTACCATGTTATTGGTAGCTTCGAAGTTCAACTTGACAGCCATTGGTATGTGTTACCCATCAGGGGTAATCAACAATATTCCTATACCATTTCCATACTATTTCACTACTCCATCGAAGTACATATTCACAATCCAAATTCTATGTTCAGGATGTTCTCATCAGGGAAGTCTTCCCTGCTACCCTTTCTTTCCACTAGGTTCTTGGCACAGAAATCCAATATGGCACTTCTTTTGATAGTCTTCCTAGACACATACTTTAAATCAAACTCAGCTAATAACAATCCATTATAGCAACAAACCATATTTGAAAGGGGGGGATGATGTTCTCAGTTTTTGTACGACCCACCCAAGAGCAAAGCGAGATTTCTCTATAGCTATGTATCTGGTCTTGTTGTCATGCAGTCTTTTGCTTAAGTAGTATATAGCTCTTTCATCCTTGCCACTATCTTCTTGGGCCAACATACTTTTCACGACATCTTCTATGATGGAAAGATAAAGAAGCAAAGGCTTCCCAGGTTCTGGAGGTACTAGGATAGGTGGGTTGAGAAGATATTCCTTGATGGTCTCAAAGGCTTTCTAACACTCCTAATTCCATGTTTGAGGTTCATTCTTTGTTAAGAGCTTGAAGATAGGTTCACTTGTGGAAGTGAGTTAGCAATGAATTGACTGATGTACTATAATCTACCTAGGATTATCCTTAACTCTTTCTCATTATTGGGTGGAGGTATATCCAAATGTCTTTGATCTTAGATGAGTCAACTTCTATACCTCTATCGCTCACCAAGAATCCTAGCAATTTTCCTGTAGTCACTCCAAAGGTACACTCTTGAGGTTTCAATCTGAGCTTGTAAACCTTGATCCTCTCGAAGAACTTTTCAAGTTACCTATGTGGCCTTCTCTATCTCTTGTCTTCACTATCATATCATCCACGTATACCTCTACCTCATTATACATCATGTCATGCAACAATATTGTGGCCAAATAGGTATTATTGTGTATCTCCTGCATTGTTCAATCCAAATGGCATTACCGTGTATCAATGAATTCCTCATTCATTGGTGAAGGTGGTTTTGGCCATATCTTCAAGAGCTATCTTGATTTGGTTATATCCAGAGAAACCATCCATAAAGAACATTAAAGCACTAACGGTAGTGTTATCCACACACATTCTAACTCTCCTATCCCTCTTGGTGTAAGGTTTGATGAACCCTACTTTTAATTGCTTGGTTACCTCTTGTTTGATCTTAAGGAGCCATTTAGTTCTCATGTGCCTTAGCTTTTGCTTTACAGGCACTATATGAGAGTAAGTGTCAATGCGATGTTGTGCTATCTTAGGATCTATGCCAGATATATCTTCATAGGACCATGTGAACACCTTTTGATATTTTATCAGAATTTCTTTGAGATCTTGCTTTTCTTGTGTATTTAGTTACACCAATTTTAATTAAGCATGAATTCTCATAATTACCGAAATTAAGAGTTTCAAGTATTGGTTTGATAGGTTCAATTTTTTGGTCCAATTGTTTATTAATTTCATTTTCAAATTCATTGGAATCATTTAAGTGCAGAATTTCAATATTTTTGGACACATTAAAATAAGCCAAATCATAATTCTTCTTATTAAAAATGTTGAAAAGTATATAAGAACTTTCGTTACAGGACATTTTCCCAATGACTTTAGAAAAACTGACCCAAGTCCAAATGCTAGAATGCCTATTAACAAGCATGATGAATGTAGATGGATCACTTGGCTCCTTGTAGATGATGGCTAGCTCTTCCCCCTTAATCTTGGGTATCAACATTGTCTCCATTGCTTCAGTTTCCATGTAGTCTATCTAGTTAGCCTCCTCTTGAACCTCCTTAATCACTTGCACGAGCTTATCCTTGAAAGTGAGCTTCTCTCCAATGAAAATCTACCAACCAAGGCACATCTTCCCATCCTTACCCATCCAAGGCATAGCAAAGCCACAAAAAGGGAAACCTCCTTCTTCCCTCAAAAAGTTCCCATTGAAGGTACCTAGGTTTTTCATAATTCTGTTGCAGCCTTCAAGGAATCCTAAACCTTCTATAGTCAGTTGAGTCTTAAAGTTGGGAAATTCAGCTATCCCTTTTCCTTCCTTTCCAAGACCTATACCAAAAATGTATCCCATCTTCTTCATCATCAAAGTCACCTCATTCTTACAGAAAGGACATAAATTTGAGGTATACTTTTCATTCTTCAATCCATAATTAGCCTGCCCTCCTTAGAAGAAGATTGTAGTTGTTAGGATTTGTGCCCTAAATCCTATTGTATGATGCTATGTATGACATTATGTTATAAATAATAAAGTTGTTTTATTATCTAAAATAATGGTAACATGAATATTAGGACATTATCATATAGTCCTTGAGATGCATTATATATGACTTATGTGATTTAGTCACAGAAGATATAAATTACAAGTTCTTTGTAAACTTAAAACCTTAGTTTGTAGTTGGTGATGAAATTGGACATTTCATTTGTGAAGACTATAATGTGTCAACTAAGATGGTTTGTCTTGATCATGGAAGTGGAGACTTCTAGTTGATATGTTGATGTGTCTTAAGTGTGTAAGACATATTGAACTGGACCGTTGTGAGAATAATTATTCTATTAACCACTATCAACTAAATAATAAATCTCACAAGTTTCATTTACGTAAACTCTCAATCCTAAGAGGATTGTGAACCCGATCATGAAATGTAGGTTTCTTTGAAATATCAGGACTGAGATCTAATCTAACGGTCAATGCCCTAGTATGTTGGGCAACCACATGTAATGTTGAAGGAACACATATTCTCAAAATGGAAATCATAGTCTCTTTCTAGAGATATAAAATATTCCATTGAGAAAAGTTTGATGGGTTTGGTTTTCAGAATATTAGGCCTAACTACTTTAGTAAAGAGTTACTAAAGTTTATATTTTATTAAATTTGATTTCATAAATATATGAATAACTTGAAGGATTAAAAGGGGAACTCAAGGATCAAGAGGTAGTAATTTTCAAAGTGAAAGTTATATATTATGAATTTGTATTACTGTGAATATTTTTCATGAAGGGGTCAATTATTTAGATAATAAAGTCTTGGAATATAATTTTATTAATAAAACCTAGAGTGTAATTATATTTTTATAGTGGTATTAAATATAATTAATGGTAACTTTGGGCTTGTCAAGAATTGATAGATAAGCCCAAAGCGCATTGGAGCTAGAGCTTTATTTGTCCCCTTGGTCCTATCCCAAGACACACACAATTGCCCAATTGAGTTGTCCTAGAAGGCCAACCTAATTAGATAATCAGTTAATTATTTAATAAGAGTTATTAAATAAAATAACTGCCTAAGCAATTATCAGTACGTATGAGTAAAACAAAAGAAAACTGTTTTTGAAAAAGAACATTTTCTTGGAAACATGAAAGTACATATAGAACTGATTGAGAGACCATAAACCTTGGGCATATGTGGAATTGAGGTGAAGATTGAAGGTCTTCCCAAGTTCAATCTTCTTTTGTTTTGAATTTCACTACATCAAGGTACACTTTTCTATTCTTTGTTTCTAAAATTCAGATATTTCCTGTTATCTCACATGAATGAAGTAGATTCACTATTTTCCGCTACTTGCTTAGTATGAGATACAAAACTATGTTATCCAACAATAGCTTGGAGTGATATCCATCACATGAAACTACACAGTAGAATCCAACGGGCCAATCTTTCATGCGGCCTTGAAAGTCCCCATTACCTTCCTTGAAGTATTATCATATACTTTGATAGTCAAAGGAGAAGGGATAATGGTATCTATGTCTAGGCCAATTTTGAGAGCAGTCCTAAACAGGCATACATTCAATGTGGAACCATTGTCAATGAGCGCCATTGGGACTTTACCACCCATGCACTCAATAGTGATTTGCAAAGACCTTGTATGAGTGATTCCCTCTAGTGGGAGTTCTTCATCGTAAAAAGTGAGAGAGGGGTAAGACACAACCTCTATATATAGTCCACAAGTTTATACAAGACTTAGAATATGAATAAGGCATACATGTACTCCACAAGTTAATGTTAACAAGAAGAGTTGTATGACTTTGGGTCCAAAACGTTAAAAGATATTGGTGTGGGCACAGCGGTTTCCTCCGTAAAGGAAAGGGGGAGTATGCCTCGACCGAGTGGACAGGGCGGAGAAAAGATGGAGTCACCACCTAGATTAGGTCTAGGAACCATATATATAACGCCCTTATGTGGAAGGACTAATCTTACTACCAGAATATGGGTTTGGAGTTTAGGTATAGGGATGGGAAGGTGTTAGGCACCCAACCCCACCCGACCCATGGATCGGCCTCTAGTCATTGTGTTTTATGTCTTAATTTCATTAAAGGCTCGTTCAATATTGTTATCTATACTCACACACAAACTTGCATATATCTAGCAATCAACATGGCATTAATCATCCCAAAACCCTAACATATATCTATCATGGCAACTCATATCAAACCTATCCAAGGTAGCAAAACAAACATGGCAGAATCAAAGAATTATTGGAGAGTATCAAGAACATCAAGAACACAAACATATTCCAAGTTCACATATTCTATCCCAATCAAATGCATGTACATATGAATGCATGCCTTACCTCACTTACCTCGGTGCACCATAACACCTCGGCACCTATGCATGAACACAGGTTCAAATTCTCATGAACGTTCATGTGATTCATCAAAGCATAAACCATAATCATCAATTTATCAATTCAAGCATATGAAACATGTTATTCTACTAACCTTAGACCTAAATATGTGAAAATAGACTTAAAAAGACCTAAACAGAGGATTAAAACTAATTAAAACACAAAAAAAAGCAAGAACCCTAAATCTGCATTTCTGGGCACAAGTATGTGTACGCATACATGAGGTATGTGTACGCATACATGAAATATTAGTACGCATTCTCAAGTATGTTTACGCAGCCTTTAATACAGATTTGAAAAACTACATTTTTAGAGATTTAATCAAACAAATAGATAACATGTAAGATCAAACAAACTTGTTAGAAACCCTAAAAAACTAAAATAACTTAAAACAAAAACATAAAGCATCAAAATAAACAACAAAACATGAAATAAAACAAACAATTAAACTAAACTACATTAAATCATATCAAACCAACCTAGAAATTGAAATAAGAACAAAAGAACAAAAAGGACAGATTATAAACCACCTAAAATCATATTAAAAAATGTCAAACATAATTAAAAACATCAAACAAATCAATTATAACAAATGAAGAAACTATATCAAGAAAATCATGTGAATCGTGTTAAACAAAGTGGTAAACCATGGAAAAGAAGCTCACCTTGCTTTAGAAACACATATTTGAAGTTGTTTAACCAACCCTTCAGTGCCTACAACACAAATATTAGATTGAGGACAAGAATAATCAAAAGAACAAAACAATAGTTAGTAATCACAACTCAAGAACAAGAGATTTGAAAAAGGTTTTGAGAAATCAATTTTGAAAAATAGTTTCTGACTTAGAACTAATTAAAGAGAGGTTTCTAATTTGTAAAAATCATGCTAAGGGGCTGTGTTTGAGTTTTAGAAAAGAGAATTAGGGTAATAGAGAAGATGAAGGCTAAAAAATAACTCTCTCTAGCTAGGGTTTTGATTGGAGACATAAGATGGGTATTTATAAGTTAAAATTAGGGTTTTGGGGGGTTTTTTTTAATGATCTTTAGATGTTCTCAAGGGTCTATAGGCCGGCCCACAACAAAGCATGATGTTTTGGGCTTTTAACATGAAGTTTTAAAACCCAGAAAATTGGACTCCCCAGTTGGCCCAACTTCAAATGGACTTAACTTACTCAATATAAGTCCAAACTAGCAAAATTTGTATTCAAATTGAAGCTTAGGATGTCTACTTTCCAATAAAGTAAACCTTACTCAAAATTTCTTTGTGGAGCAAAAGTTATGGTCAAAATAGTGAGCAAAAGTCATTTTTCAGTATCGATTTCAAAGCGGTCTGAGCACTTTTGAGTTGTGATTACTTCCAAACTATTTTGAACTCTTTAATTACCTTTGGTTGACATATGTCAAGCTCATCATTGGGGTCGGGGACAAAAATTTATTAACGGGTACAAAATGCGGGTCTACAATTGGGACCACATATTTATTTGATCAAAATTTGTTTCATGCACAATAACACTCCCTACTCAAATGGACTTTCCTAAATTTACTTGGTTTCAATCACCTACCCCTAGTCACCTAAAGGAAGTTGACACTATTGTATTGGAAAACATGGCTAGAGCTTCTAACGATGCAATTGAGAAAATTACCCAATTGTTGGCTAAGTAAGAAAAGATGCTAGCACAAATGGGAACTTGCCTAAGTTTTTTGGAATAAGGAAGAAGGAAGAAGCCCTTACAAAATAAGGAATATGAGGAAGATGAAGTTAATCATGACAGGAGTGGGAAGATAGACAAGATAGCTTTTGAGACCGCCATGATGAAGGTAAAGATGGAAAAGATGCAACAATCCTTTTGCAAGGTCCAACGGATGGATGGCTTCTTGTATACTATGGGTGGATTGTGTTCAACCCATTGGTGCCATTGCCTCCCAAGTTCAAGATTTTCGATGCTGAAAAAATTGATGAAAGTGGTGATCCATAGAAACATATTTTACTATATCTGAGCTTAACTGGAATGAAGGGATTGTATGAGAAGCAAGCTTTGTGTGCCTTCCCTATGTCTGTCACAGGAAATGCCTCGAGGTGGTACTACAACTTAAACCTAAGAAAGATTGCTGTCTGGGGTGAGTGGGTAGATCTATTTGTGAAAAAAAATTTATTTTCAATACTATGATTGATGTGACTTTGAAAGATTCAGAAACCACTAAGCAAAGGTCCAACGAGACATTTTTAAGTATAAGGTGAGGTGGAAGAACAAAGTTGCAAGGATGGTTAATAGGCCTAATGAAAAGGATCAGATTAACATGATCATTAAGAACTTGCTTCCAACATACAATAATAGGCTTTTGTCATCACCTATCAGTTTCTTTAGGGAGTTATGTGATTGTGGTACAAGAATAGAAGATGCCATTAGTATCGGACAATTATTCCTAAATGAAGCCAAGTTTCAAGCCAATAAAGTGTTCAATGAAGAAGAAAAGGGTGGTGCTCTCAACAATGTGAATCTTAAAATGCCTTTATAAGAAGTCCTAGCAGTCTTAACTAAGGGGGAGCGCACCTTAAGCCACTTAAGCTTACTCCTTTTCCAAATCCGATCACGCCAAATTGGAATAGAAATGACTACAGTGCCTTCTACCAAAGGATAGGACACAAGAAAAATAATTGCCTAAGGTTGAATCATGAAGTTCAAGATTTGATAGATTAAGGGGTGATCGTTAAGCCATAACCTTAAGAAATGGGCGACTAAGAGACAAGCAAGAATGAATGAAAGGGATGTGCTTAAGAGATTTGATCCATGTGAACACCTTTGCTAGAGGATGAGCCTTTGTAATTTTGTTGTCTTTTTTAATTGTCGTGTCTTCAATTTATCAAGTTTGTTGAGTCTTTCCCTTTGTTGTGTTGTTGAGTCTTTCTTTAAAATGTCTTGTTGAATCTTTTTTTGTCATGTTGAGTCATGTTCCATTGAATTTTCAAATCAATGTTGTCTCATTTACAATAAAGATTGGCCTTTCAAATATGACATGTATCATGTGACCTCTCTTTTTACTAGCTTTGAAATGAATAAATTCTTAAACAAAAACATTGGTTAATCCAAATAAGGAATTAAAATATAAGGTTGTTCTAGTTCATTTGATCATAAAGAGCAAGCATGAAAGTGAGAAAGAGTGTGAGAGAGATAGAGAGAAATAGGAATAGAAAAAAGAAGAGAAAAGAATTCGATCAAGTGAGAGTGTACACAAGAATGCAAAGGATAGGTGATGAGAAATTCCTTGAAGCACAAAATATGAGTGAGTTCAAAGATAGGAAAGAGCAATTGAATGAATGACTTGTTTTTTTACATGGGATGAGAACTTAATGAGATGAAAAGGCTAACCTAGATTTGGAAAGGCTAAGAAATCAAGATTGAAGGGATGAGAGGCCATCTTTCTACTACCCTTTTTAACAATAGAGAAATATATTTCCCTTTGCTAACCCTTTGAGCCTAGATTAATTTCTTCTTCATACCCATACCAAGGGATTATCCCCTGCACTAGGGGCATGTTCTTAAGAGATGATAACTTCAAAGGGTTACCCTTAATACTATGGGCATAAGCTAATATTTGGAAAGATGTACCCTATACTAGGGGAAAATTTTATGAATGAACGATAGATGGATGTGAGGATGATTTATAAGTGAAAGGGTTCTCTTTTTAAACAAGGGGCATGGAACCACTATCTCCAAACTCTTGTCATGTTTGAAACTTCATTGGTCTAAGAGTCTCTTCCAACTTGTTGTGCTCATAAATATTCTTTTGTCTCAAAACCCATGTCATGTTTGAAACCGCATTGGTCTAGAGTCTCTTCCAAATAACTTTGATCTTCGTCTAAAGGCATTAGGAATTTTAAGGAATTGGTGATCATCCAAAGGCAAAAGGTGCATAATAAAAAAATTGATAAAAAATGATGAATGATTTGTTTGGATAAATATGTGCCTTCATAAAAAAAGGCAATGATTCCATGGCCTAATCAACTCTTGCTTGTTAATGCTCTAAATAAATAAAAAATGCAATTTTTAGAAGTCCAAAAAAATGGGAAAGAAAATTGAAAAAAAAGTGGGGTAATGAAAACAAAGAAAAGAATAAATGAAAGATTAACATTCAAAAAGAAAATGAGGAATTGGAAAATGTGAAATTAAAAATAGAGGATAAAGATGATGATGAGATGAGAGAGAATAAAAGAAAAGAATATGGAAGAGGAAAAAAGAGGAGAGAAAGAAGAAAATGAGAAGAGAGAGAGAAAAAAAGAAGAATGGGAAGATGAAAAGAAAAAAAATAAAATGAGAAGATGCAAAAAAAAAAAAAAAAAGGAATATAAGAAAAATGAGGAGAAGAAAAGAAAAGAAAATGATGTGAAAAAAAGGGAAGAGAAGATTGTGAGGAATGATGTGACATGTTGTGCTTATGATTTAGTCCTGATGAGTTTGGACCTAACCTGATCTGATTCGTTATGATTGGTTCTGTCCCGATGTATTTGGACCAAATCTGATGCGATCCATTTTACTTGGTTCTGTCTTGATGTGTTTGGAACAAACCTAATGTGATTCGTTGTGTTGATGTGACCTAATCATTATGAGAAATCTAAAATATTCAAGAAAGTTTCAAAGTTCAAAAGAGGAATTCAAGAATTCAAGAGAAATGATGCTAAAGAAGAAAATCAAAATTTAAAAAAATATCCAAGAAGAATTTCAAAAGAAAAGAAATCAAAATTTCAAAAATCCAAGGGAGATTTCAAAAAATAAAAGAAATTAAAAAAAAAAGAATGGATGAATTTGAATGATGAATTTCTTAAATGATACTGATTTTCTTAAATAACAAATTTTATTTGGAAATAATGATGTGTGTCTTGAATGATGATTATCTTTATGGAGGATGATGTGTTGATTTGCTTATGTTTATGATGTTGTGTTAATGTGGTGATAATATGATGTGTGTTGTGTGATTTTGGCTTAGGATAGTAGTCATTCTTGTTGTGAATATGATATGTTGTTGATGTGATGATAACATGATGTGTTGATATGATGAGTTTCTTTTGGCTTAGGATATTTGTCATTTCTGTTGTGTTTCCATTTTACACCCAGGTTCAAGATAGTGAACCTATGCATGTAAGGACTCTTTCATGATATGATGATGTGATGAGTTTCTTGTTTTTGGCTTGGGATAGTAGCACTTTTGTTTGTTTTCCCTTTACCCAAGGTTTATGATAACGAACTTAGGAGAATAGGGATTCATAGAATCCAGCGATTGGATTTTGCACCCATACCCCATGTTTGCTTGTTTGCTTGCATGTTTGCGTGTTTATGTTGTGTTTGTGTGTGTGTGGATGTAAAGTTTATTAACCTAGAAAACAGTTTGTCTCTTCAGGCTTTCAACTACACTTGCAAAGCAAGTATTGTAACACCTCATAATTTTGTTACTAATTTAATTCTTATACATAAATTAAAAAGGAGGTCCACAATTAAATGGATTTAATTGATTTGGGCCTAAAATATTTAAATCAGATAATTATTATGGTATAAGAGGCCCAAGTGAGATGGCATAAGTAAATATATGGGCCTCGATAAGCTTTAAAAACCCTAGCCTTTTTCCTCTTAAGCAATACGTATATATATAAGAGGTTTCCTTTTGTTTAGCCGCAACACACGTTTGAGTCTTTTATTTTCTTCTCTGCAGTTGTGTGTGGAAACTGCATGTATTGTTTTTTCCTGCTCTAAATTTAGAAAGTTGGAATATTTAATGGCTAGCAATTGTTCCCACGCTTATAGGAAGACATGGGTCTGTGCATCTATTATGTTGCTGTGATGGATCTAAATCTATTATTATGTTAATGGAAAAAAGGGTGCTTTGTGGTTATTATATAATCATATATGGCCTCACTAAGTTCACCACCAATCTGTCATGCATCTACACCCTTGTCATTGTCCAAATACTTGCCTAGCTATATCTTTATGTTTTGCGGCATCAAGAGAATAATGGGCCATTGGGTTGATAAATTAAGATATAACATATGGCTTCTACTATTAGATTGATCAGATATCCATCATTCGACTATATTGAAGTTTCATGTTACTTGTATTCTGCCTCTAGCTCCGTGTTTCCTCTTCTTAGGATATTTTCACGGTGACAAGGCTGATACAGTTTCTAAAATATATTAATTTTCTACTTTTCAAAAAAAAAGAAAAAAAAAGAAAAAGAAAAAAGAAAAAAGGATTGATCAGATATGAATATAACATGTGGCGTCTAAGGAATAGTAGATTATGTGATGGCTAGACACATAATGAAATCCTAAAGTTTTATAGAGTTGCAGTACAATCATGCCAATGACTAGATAGTGAAAATATGTGAAATAGAACAATTAGATCAAAACTGAAAATGAACCGGAGTGTTAAATAAATAAATGGAAAATTTTAGAAATATCAGTGTTGTCCAAGATTATATTGTTTAAGTATGAAAACAGATTTTAGTGGGAAATTCATGTATTAATGGACCTATTTTTGGTGTTGCTAGGTTCTAATTCTACTAATTTATTGAGACTCAAGGGTGGTTGATTTCATTTTTTTTTTTTTTTTTTGCAAATAAGAGGTAAGTGGTATTTACTAATTTGGAGATTTTCCCAAAAATAGTTTTGATTGTGAAACTAATCTTATATCAAAGAAATATGTTTATATTCTATGAATATATTGATATTCTATAAATGTTTGATGCGCACATTGTATCGAAATATTAACTATTTGTTATATAAAAAACTTGTGGAACAACCTAAACTTATTTAAACTTGTATGTGTGGATAAATCATTGTATTTTTGAGAATTATAACTAGATTATTTGTTGTGAGAATTTAGAAATTTGTTTTGAATCTTATGGCAAGTCGTGATTAAAAGCTCAGTGTTGTATTTAGTCCTTAGCAAGGGACAATCATACTGTAGCTAGTCCTTAGTAAGGGACGGTCCCATAAAAGGGGATAATTCACATTTGGTAGCTCCTTAGCAAGGGAGTATACCATTGAGGATCCAAAAAGGGAGCTCCTTAGCAAGGGAGTGCACCTTTAGGTTCCAAAGGAGCCACCCTTAGGAAAATGGATGAAAATGGGGTTCCAATCCTAAAATGAGACAACACACCCCTGTTAACGGAGCGTAAACGTTGACCAGAGTAAAGCCTAGGAATTTGTTTATATGATAATGTTTGTATATCGTGATAGCTCACAATATAATGATATTTTATATGAAATAAATGATGTTAAAAAAATAGATGGCTTGCAAGTTATAACTTTGTTATATGGATTATTTTTTTAAAAGGTTTGTTCCCACACCTCAATATTAGTGAATTCCACTTATTGAGTTATCTCACCCCCCCCCCCCCCTTTTATTCCCTCTTAAATATACATTAGAGGGATCATTGGAGTAGAGATTCTTGGAAGATAACAGTTTCAAATTATATTGTAGAACTGAGGATTTTATTAATATTTTTATGGTATTAAATATTGTACTGGAGAATTATTTTGAGGATATTTTATCTTTAGTGGGATTAGAGCTCTGATAATTGTGATGAAATGTTAGGTTGCTGATTGCATTTAATTAATATTTTTATGGATTATTTAGATTGAATAGACTTTTATTATTTATGATTTTGGGGCTTTACAATTGTGGTATCAGAGCTTAGGATATGATTCCATAGACATTTGAAACTAGGTTATGATCTTGATTTTTGTCAGAGGATTTGGTACTTAGGTTATGTTTGATGAGAAATTTTAAATAATTTTGGTGATGTTACTTCTTATGTTAAGTAGTAATAATTGTTGCACCATCTATATTTCTTGATTATTATTATTATTATTATTATTTTGTTAACTAGGTATCATGCCACCCAAAAAGAAGAGAGTGGCTAATTCCATTAGGGAAAAACCTATTGTTAATTTGCGAAGGTCAACCAAAGCAAGGGTTGATACTAAGGCTGAGGTCACTCAAAACGTAAGAGATGATGAACCTCCTAGGGTGACATGCCTTGATCCTTTGGATGAAGCTGCTGCCCAACTTTGGACAGGCTGAACCGTGCTGCTAGTAGAGGCGCAGGTAGAGTGGAGGCAAGGGCTGGTTGGTCTTTTGAGACTTTTATGAAGCAGAATCCCCCTTCCTTTGATGGGAAGCCAAATCCTACAGAAGCTAAGAACTGGTTCTTGCAGATGGAGAAGTTGTTAGAAGCTTTGGATTGAACTGATTCTCAAAAGGTGCGGTTTGCAACTTTTAAGTTGATTGTAGAAGCTGAGCGTTGGTGGAGATCCACTAAAGCCATTTTGGAGGGAATGGACACTAAGAGAAACCCCCACTTGGGAGAAATTTAAAGGGGTTTTCTATGATAACTACTTCTCTGTGGTGATTCAATAACGTAAAGAGAGGGAATTTGCTGATTTGGTGCAAGGAAGTATGACTATTGAGCAGTATGCAGCTAAATTCATAGAGTTTTCTCACTTTGGACCCCACTTAATCCTTACTAAGACAAAGAAAACAAGCGGATTCAAAAAAGGATTGAATGAGAGACTTCGACACCATCTGATTTCATTAGGGGTTGATAATTATGCAAAGTCAGTTAAGAGAGCTATGAGACTAGAGGAAGATTTCAAGAACAATGTTAGGAATGAGAACCCACCTAGAAACACTAGATAGTCAGACTTTTGACAAGGCAATGCTCAAGGCCATTGGAACAAGAAAGGATCTCTTGGGAGGTTTGGGAGTAATTCATCATCAAATAGGCCAAAAAATAAGAATCCACCCTAGAATGCTCAAGGTAGAAGTTCGAATGCTTGCCCTACATATGGAAGGTTTCATGGAGATAAGCCATGTTTCTTTGAAGAAAAGACTTGCTATAATTGTGGGAAGATAGGACACTTAGCTCGAACTTGTACATCTCCTCAACAAAACTCTATGGCGCAACCTGAAAAGAATGACCAGAGGAGGAAAGCACAAGGGAGAGTGTTTGCACTCGCACCACAAGATGTTCAAACTTCAGATACTGTAATTATAGGTATCCTCCTATTATTCTCAAACTTTGCTAAAAATCTATTTGATTCTAGATCTACCCACTCTGTTATCTCCTATCAATATGTTAAGTTATGTGATAAGAAACCTAGACTTATGGATTATGACTTGTCTGTGGCCACACCTATGGGTGACTCTTTGGTGTGTAATTCTATGTTTAGGTCTTGTGTCGTTCAAATTGAGGATAAGGAAATGTTCGTAGACTTAATTTTGATGGACATGTATGACTATGATATAATTTTGGGAATGGATTGGCTAGCGGCCTATCATGCTAGTGTAGATTGTTTTGGAAAAGAGGTGGTGTTCGGCCTCTAGGGGAACTTGAATTTCGGTTTAAGGGCTCTAGGATGCACGCTTTACCTAGGGTGATATCAGCCCTTTGTGCTAAGCGTCTATTACGGAAAGGATGCCAAGGGTACCTAACTCATGTGGTGGACACTAGGAAAGAGGTATTGAAGTTGGCTGACATCCCTATTGTGAGGGAGTTTTCTGATGTCTTTCTTAAAGACCTACCAAGGATACCTATAGATAGGGAGATTGAATTCTCCATTGATTTGCTCCCCGAAACTTCTCCTATGTTGAAAGCACCATATCAGATAGCACCAATTGAACTTATGAAACTCAAGAAACAGTTACAAGAGCTCATTGATAAGGGGTTCATCAGACCAAGTGCATCTCCTTGGGTTGCACTAGTTTTATTTGTGAAAAAGAAGGATGGGACTATGAGGTTGTGTATTGACTATCGTGAGTTAAATCGGGTTACAGTGTGAAACAAATACCCTCTCCCTCGTATTGATAACCTATTTGATCATTTGCAAGGGGCACAAGTCTTCTCTAAGATTGACCTTCGTTCTGGGTATCACCAGTTGAAAATCAAGAGTGAAGACATACCCAAGACAACTTTCAGGATGAGCTATGGGCACTATGAGTTCTTGGTAATGCCTTTTGGATTGACCAATGCCCCTGTTGCATTCATGGACTTGATGAATAGGGTGTTTCATGAGTACTTAGACCACTTTGTTATTGTTTTTATTGATAACATTCTAATCTTCTCCAAAAGTATGGAAGAACATGAGGAGCACTTGAGAATTTTTTTTCAAATTTTGAGGGAAAAGAAGCTATATGCAAAGTTTAAGAAGTGTGAATTTTGGCTTGACTAAGTGGTGTTTCTAGGGCATGTGATATTTGAGGTAGGGATTTTTGTGGACCCTAGTAAGTTTGAAGTTGTGGTTGATTAGGCAAGACCGACAAATGTGAGTGAGGTTATAAGCTTTTTGGGCCTTGCTGGCTATTATAGGAGGTTTGTAGAGGGATTTTCCCATATTGCAGTCCCATTGACTCAACTAATTCGTAAGAGTGCCAAGTTTGTGTGAACAGAAGAATGTGAAAAGAGCTTTCAAGAACTTAAGCAAAGGTTGGTCACTACACCAGTACTAACCATCCTTAGCAACTTAGGAGGCTTTGTCATTTATAGTGATGCTTCAAGAAAGGGGCTTGGTTGTGTGTTGATGTAGCATGGTAAAGTCATAGCTTATGTTTCCCGCCAATTAAAGAGCTATGAATAAAATTATCCCACTCATGATTTGAAGTTAGCTGCAGTGGTGTTAGCATTGAAGATTTGGAGACATTACTTGTATGGTGAAAGGTGTGAGACTTATACAAATCATAAGAGCTTGAAGTACTTCTTTAGTCAGAAAGAATTGAATATGAGACAGCGAAGGCGGCTTGAGTTGGTTAAATATTATGATTGCTCAATCAATTACCATCCAAACGAGGCTAACGTGGTGGCTGATGCACTTAGTTGGAAGTCTTCCGGTTTTTTAGTTGCCTTGTTAACTACTCAAAAGGAGATTATTGATGATTTAGAGAGGATGGGGATTGAAATTTTCATGGGTGATTCTCAAGCTTTTATGGCTAGTTTGACAATACAACCCAGTTTGATTGAGAAGATTAAGACTTCACAAGTTGATTATGCACAAATTGTAAGGATCATAAGAGAAGTACAAGAAGGGAAGAGACCATAATTTAATGTGTCTAATGATGGTGTTTTAAGGTTTGGAAATAGACTTTGTGTGCCAAATGATTTCGCATTAAAGAAGGAGATTATGGAAGAAGCCCATTGTACCCCATACTTAGTGCACCCTAGTAGCACTAAAAAGTATCATGACATTCGAGAAACTTATTGGTGGAATAACATGAAGAGAGAGATAGCTCAGTTTGTGGAGCAATGCTTGACTTGTCAACATATTAAGGCACTACACCAGAGACCTTCAGGATTGTTGCAACCACTTCACATTCCATAATGGAAGTGGAAGTGTTGTTCAAAATGTCCTTATGCACATCAGCACATGGCTACAGAATCAAATGTGTCTAATCCTACTTTTTTAAATAAATAATATATATAATTCCAAACTTATCATTGTTCTCACACCCTCTTACGATTTTAAAATTTTGGGGTTCTTTAACTTCTACGTGATACAATTCTTAAATATAGATATCATATGTTATATAATTAACGTTTAAGTTGGAATTTGTGGTTGTGTCAAATAGTTATCTTCTCTGTGTTATATTGTGCCATTTGATTATCCTTTTGTTAGCATATTTCGCGCATTTTTCATGTTTTTAGTATTGTAAACAAATTGTACAGAGGCATATAGAGATTCAATTTTTTTATTTTTTTGATAATCAGGCATATAGAGATTCTAATTAGAACACTATGTTGACATTTTTCTGTCAATTTTATTTATATACATGGTATTAGAGCCATAGAGCCACGTTTGTGTGGCCTTCAATAATCTCCACCTGGCCTAAAAAATCTTCCCAACTTTTTTTTCTTTGGATGCCAAGGCACATGCAATTCTCCAATATTTCCCTATTTAGTGCTCATCCAACTTCATCTAAACCAACCTCTAGGTGTTCCTCCTCTCAACCAAACTTAGAAAATGCCTTTTACAAGTATTGTCGACAGTTAGCACCTTGCAAAAGGTCATTTGGATAGAGAAGCCCAAATTTGTTTTCTTAATGGAAACAAAGTCAAATGTAGATTGGTTGAAGGTGGTCAGAAATCGATGTGGTTTTCAGGAGAGTCATATTGTCTCGAGTAATGGCTCAAGTGGGGGGTTAGCTTTATTCTGGTATTCAGGGGTCAAGGTGGAAATACTGGGTTCTTCGCCGTCCCATATTGATGGTACTATTGATGAGGGTAACAATACTGCTAGATGGCGCTTGACAGGGTTTTATGGTAATCCGAAGACTTCGAGAAGGGTGGAATCATGACAACTTCTCCATTCCCTCTCTACTGTGTCTCCTTTACCTTGGGTGGTAATTGGTGACTTCAATGAAATTCGGGTGGATTCTGAAAAAGAGGGTGGTGCTCCTCGGCCCAAGCAACAGATGGCCAGGTTTAATAGCGTGATAAATTCTTGTGGGCTCCAGAGGTTGGATTTATTGGGCCAAAATTTACTTGGCTTTTCCAAAGAAGTGATGGGTTTCAAATTAGAGAGGCTTGATAGGGCTTTAATGAATACGGGTTGGGCTTCATTGTTTCCCTCGGCAAAGTTGATCCATAAGTCTTCATCAACCTCAGATCACAATCCATTGTTGCTTCAATTCATGGTTGTCAAGAAACGGGCCCAATCTAAAAAAACTTTCAAATTTGAATCCATGTGGTTGAAAGAACCCAAGTGTGAAGAAATAGTGACCGAAGCTTGGAATGAAGGTTTGGTGGCAGCTAATTCACATCCTCTGTTGACATGCTTGAATTCATGCAAAGCAAAACTAGAAGAGTGGAACCGGACTGAGTTTGGGCATGTGGGCAAGGAGATAGCTTGGCTTCAGAAGCTTTTGGAGGTTTTGGAGATGCAGCCAACTAGCCCGAAGGTCATTAAACACTTGAGGGAGACTAGGGTGGAGCTTAATTGTTGGCTAGAGAAGGAGGTAGCCATGTGGAAGCAAAGAGCTCAGGTTGATTGGTTAAGAGAGGGGGATCGAAACATAGGTTTTTTCCATGCTAAAGCTTCTTCAAGGTTTCAGAAAAACTTGATTAAAGGGATTTTTGATTCTGATGAAGTTTGGCAGGAAGAGGAGGCCGAAATTGAGAAGGTGTTTGTGAAGTATTATTCAGAGCTCTTCTCCTCATCAAACCCCACAGATTTTATGAACTTTTGGAAGTAGTCCAACCGAAGGTATCTCAACAAATGAATGAGCAGCTGATTAAGGAGTTCCAACCGAATGAAGTGTACAAAGCAATGAAACAGATGTACCCTCTCAAGGCCCCGGGACCTGACGGGATGCCTCCACTATTCTACCAGCATTTTTGGCCTACTGTGGGTAATGTAGTCACCAAATCTATCCTTGATTTTCTTAATTTTGGTATTATTCCTCCTCATTTCAATGATACTCAAATTGTCTTAGTTCCTAAAATTAATAAACCATAGAAAGTTACAGAATTTAGACCGATCAATTTATGTAATGTGGTATATAAAATGGCTGCCAAGACTTTTGCTAACAGGTTGAAAATCCTTCCTGCTATAATCAGTGATACTCAAAGTGCCTTTGTTAATGGCAGACTCATCACTGATAACATTTTAGTTGCTTTTGAAACAATGCATCACATTAGTCAAAAGAAATTAGGGAGTAGAGGGGAGATGGCTTTGAAGCTGGACATGAGCAAAGCTTATGATATGGTGGAATGGGTGTGCTTGGAGAAAATTATGGAGCAATTAGGTTTCCATCCTCGTTGGAGGAGCCTTATGATGCAATGTGTCTCAACTGTGACCTACTCCATCCGACTTAATGGTAAGCCTAAAGGCCATATTGTTCCTTCTAGGGGTCTTAGACAAGGTGATCCTCTTTCACCCTATCTTTTCCTGATTTGTGCGGAGGGTTTGTCTGCTTTAATTAAGAAAGCTGTTGTTGAAGGGTCTATGGAAGGTATTTCTGTATGCAGGAATGGTCCTTGTCTTTCCCACCTATTTTTTGCAGATGATAGCCTTATCTTTTGCAAAGCTTCTATTGAAGAGTGTGAGTCCCTACAGAGAATTCTGAAAGTCTATGAAGATGCATCAGGGCAACAATTAAACAGGGTGAAGACTTTGCTCTATTTCAGTAGTAATACAGCCATAGATATTCAAGAAGAGATCAAAACCAAATTTAGGGCATAAGTTATTAAACAACATGAAAAGTATTTGGGCCTACCATCTCTTGTGGGGAAGAATAGGAAGAACTCTTTCAAGGGAATCAAAGAAAAGTTGGCAAAGAAGCTGGCGGGATGGAAGGAAAAATTACTCTCAAAAGCAGGTAAGGAGATTTTGATCAAAGCAGTGGCCCAGACAATTCCTACGTATGCCATGAGTTGTTTCAAGATTCCAGATAAACTTTATGATGAGATGACTACCCTTATGAGGAACTTTTGGTGGGAACAACAAAGAGATGAAAGGAAGATGGCTTGGATTAGTTGGGATAAACTCTGTACTCCTAAAGCTCAAGAGGGGTTGGGGTTTATATAGCTAAAACAATTTAATCTTGCTTTATTAACTAAATAGGGATGGAGATTATAACTGGGTGGTGACTCACTATTCTATCGAGTTTTTAAGGCGAAGTATTTCTCTAGGAGTGACTTTCTACAAGCTAGTTTAGGTGCAAATCCATCGTATGCGTGGCGAAGTATCATGGCGGGGCAGAATATTATCAAAAAGGGAATGAGATGGCAGGTAGGCAATGGTCAAAGCATTCAGATATGGATGGATAAATGGACCCTTAATCCCTCAACATACAAGATTGTATCTCCTTCCGCTGGTCTTCCTTTGGAGGCTCGGGTGTGTGAATTAATTGAGCCAACTCTTGGTACGTGGAAAACCGACCTGATTCAAAGCATTTTTCTCCCACATGAAGTTGATGATATTTGTAGTATCGCACTAAGCTCTAAGCTTCCTGAGGACAGGCAGGTCTGGGCTCCTACAAATAATGGTAAGTTCAGTGTTAGAAGCGCATACAGAGTGGCTGTGGAGCTTGCCTCTGAAGGCTCGGCTGGGGCTGCTTCTGGTGACAGTAGGATAAGGAGGTTTTGGAAACAGATATGGCAGCTTAACATCCCTCACAAGGTTCGCCATTTTGCATGGCGAGCTTGCCGAGACACACTTCCCACCAAAGAAAATTTAGTGCGTAGGAAAGTCTTGACTGAAGGATGCTACGAGCTGTGCAATTCGGGCCTGGAAAGTTCTAGTCATCTGTTCTGGGATTGTAACCGAGCATGTGAGGTTTGGGATAGCTTAAAGTTGTTCAGTATTCAGCCATCCATATGTTTCACTTCTTTCATGGATATGGTCTGGTATGGTGTGGTCGAAGCTGAATGGGATTCGGAGTTGATTGAAAAAGTAATCATGGTGGCGTGGTCTCTTTGGACGAACAGGAATGAACTGCGGAATGGAGGTGTGAGGAAAAGTGCTACAAGGATCGGGTTTGTTGCTTTAGAGTATCTGGCTAAATATCAGGAATGTGTTGCTGAGCCGGTGCAGCGAAGGGAAGTCCAGCCTGAGTTTTGGAAACCACCACCGAGAGGAATGTTCAAAATCAACGTTGACGGGGCTGTATTTGTTGATCAGAAAGTTGCAGGTGTGGGAGCTTTGATTCGGGATGAGGAAGGTAATGTTATTGGTGCCCTTAGCAAGAAGATTTCAGCCCCTCTCAAAGCAGTAGGAATCGAGGCGAAAGCAGTGGAGGTCGATCTGCAATTCACTAAAGATCTTAGTATACAAGATTTTATTCTTGAAGGTGACTCCCTTTTGGTGATCAATGCTCTGAAGGAACTCTCTCCGCCACCATCATCTGTGGCTACTATTATTTCTAGCTCTTTGTTGGTTTCTCAAGAGTTTAGACAGGTTGTTTTTTCATATGTCCGTAGGCAAGGCAATAGGCCAGCTCATTTATTAGCTAAATATGCTTCTGGCATAGACGATTTTTCAGTTTGGTAAGAAGAGGAGCCTTGTTTCCTTAACCAAGCTCTTATTCAAGATGTAACTTACTCTTCTTTGGTTTAATAAAGTTTTTAGTATTTCCTATAAAAAAAAAAAGTGTTGCAAGTTACAACTTAAGAACCAATTTCGAGCCCTTTCTCACTATGTGTTATGTTAAAAGAGATTGATCCCTGTTAATTAATTCAATTACTCAAGTTGATTAATTATTCAAATTATATGCAAATTACGTGGAGGCACAATCGAATCACCATATTAAATTAAATGTAGCGGGAAATAAATTTGACATGACGATTTGATCATGATGGGGAAAATCTTCGTAGACAAAAATCTCACCGAGTGAATTTCAAGTCACCACTCTCGAAGAATCCACTAATCAAGAAACAAACGGTTACAAGAATAATGAATCTTACCCCACTATCCTATCCCAAAATTCTAACCTATAGTTAAACATTTACTCCAATCTCCAATTGGATTTAATCTTGTAGAAGTCTTCTCCTTTGCATGAATCCCAGTACTTGACTAACTTCACAACAATCATTTTGGTTGTTATAGTTGATATGCAAAAGCTTCACACAAAAGCAACAATAAGATCTTCAATTGTTGGTGCTGGAGACTTTGCTTGGTATAAAACCCATAGGCGCACAAGAGTAGGTTCAAAAGGTGGAGGCTTGGGTTTCAATATGAAAACCTTATGAAGCATTAGGAAGCTCTAGGGTTTTCTGTCTCTACCACCTTATTTAAATAGAAGCTTAGTGGGCCTTTAAACGAGCTCTCCTATCAGGTTACACAAAATCATAAACAAATAGCCACTTATAATAAAACGTTGCTGTCTTCCGTAACTTGATAGATCGAGAGGTATATATTAAGTTTCAATAATTCTCGATAGATCGACAGGTATCGATGAGGTTTTAGAATGAGGCTGCATAGGATCAGGTTTTAGGATCGAGAGGTAATACGTTGCTGGCTATATCAAAAATCTCTATATCTCTCAATAGAATAGTCGCATAGAATGAAAACATCATCACATTCTTAATGCAATCAGCACCCAATTCATTTTTGTCTTTGTTCCTAAAGGGTTTTAGGATGAGGCTGCCCTTACTACTGTCCACACCATTAATCATATTCCCTCATCCATTACTCACAATAAATCATCGTTTGAACTTCTCCATGGTAGAGTCCCTGACTACTTCCCCCTTCATGTCTTTAGTGTGCTTGTTTCATTAACCTTCCTTGAACATTCTAAACTTGATTTCCAATGCTAGTTATATGTTACTTCCTGGGTTAATGGCTTTTCTCAAAAGGGTTATCTTTGCTATGACCCTATTGCCAGACGTACATATCTCCTGACATGAGAAATTTGGAAACACCAAACGTTCTCTAGTGTCTTGATCAGCTAGCCATTCTTTGTCATGTCTCTTATATTCACATATCCTTCTATTGCCCTTTTAACACAAGCCCTCAAATACTTCTGTCATGGAATAGTCTAATTCAACAGATGCTTCTACTTCGACCCCTCTTAATGCACGTTGGATCCTGCTCCATCACACTATTTTGAGTCTCCATTAGCCTTACATTTTCTTCACTCTAGTTAGGAAAGAGTTCCTCCATCTCATCTCATCTCATTGATTGCCATTTCTTCTTTGTCATTGCCACTTCATGAACCCCATACTTATTGCGAGGCTAGTATTGAAACCTTTTGGCAAAAAGTTATGTTTGATGAACTGATAGCAAGACTATTTCTATTTCTTTTGAGGTTAATTTGAAGCTCACTGCCTTTGATAGCTAACCTCTCTCGAATTCGACACTACTGCAAACTGGTTGGCAGCCTTACCTATTTCACTATTACTTGACCTATCATATTCTATGCTGTTTCACTTGATCAATCAATTTATGCTCACTCCCATATCTACTCATTATGCTATAGATCTTTGTAGTTTGCATTATATTAAGGGAACACACTTTCATGGACTGCAGTTTCTGAAGTAGGAGGGTAATTGTGGATAGGATGACGAAAACAGCACACTTTATTCAGGTTAAAATGAATTACTCACTTGATCAGTTAGCATAGATATATATTGATGAGATTGTGAGTCTTCATGGAGTTCCTGCATTATTTATGTCTGATCGAGACCTAAGATTCACCTTAAAGTTTTGGGAAAGCCTACATAAAGTTTTGGGTACTAATCTTAGCTTTAGTACAGCCTTCCACCCGCAAACAGATAGACTGTCAAAAAGGACTATTCAAACTTTGGAGGATATGTTAAGGGCTTGTGTATTGGATTTCAAAGGAAGTTGGGAAAAATACTTGTCTTTAGTGGAATTTGCCTATAATAATAGTTGCAACTCTAGTATTGAGATGGCTCCCTATGAGGCTTTGTATGGTAGAAAATGTAGGTCCCCATTGTGTTGGGAAGAGGTTGGTGAGAGACAATTATTAGGCCAGAAAATCATTCAGATGACATCTAAGAAAATTGATTTGATTCGTAAAAGATTGCAAATAGCAGAAAGTTGACAGAAGAGTTATTATGACAATTCGAGAAGGAAAGTAGAATTTGAAGTTGGGGATATGGTGTTCTTGAAAGTCGCTCCGATGAAGGGTGAGATGAGATTTGGGAAGAAGGGGAAGTTGAGCCCCAGATTTGTTGGTCAATTTGAGATCCTAAAACACATTGGTAAAGTTGCCTACGAGTTGGCCTTACCGCCTACACTTGCAACAGTGTGTAATGCGTTTCATGTTTCCATGCTAAGGAAGTATCTCCCGGACCCTTCACATGTTTTGAACTATGACCCACTCAAGATTAAAGACAACTTGACTTATGAGGAAGTTCCAATTCAAATTCTTGACCGCAAGGATCAAGTGCTACGCACTAAGACCATATCATTGGTTAAGGTCCTTTGGAAGAATCACACAGTGGAGGAGGCATCTTGGGAGCGAGAAGAAGATATGAAATCAAATTATCCGGAGTTGTTCTCTAATGAAGGTATGTATAATTTCAAGGACGAATTTTTTTTTAGGGGGAAGGATGTAAAACCCCATAATTTTGTTACTAATTTAATTCTTATACATAAATTAAAAAGGAGACCCACCACAGTTAAATGGATTTAATTGATTTAGGCCTAAGGTATTTAAATCAGATAATTGTTTAGCCGCAACACACGTTCGAGTCTTTTATTTTCATCTCTGCGGTTGTGCGTGGAAACCGCAGGTATGGTTTTCTCCTGCTCTAAATTTAGAAAGTTAGAATATTCAATGGCTAGCAATTGTTCCCACGCTTATAGGAAGACATGGGTCTGTGCATCTGTTATTTGCGTACCTGATAGAAAAATAGGTGTTGCTGTTATGGATCTAAATCTATTATTATGTTAATGGGAAAAAGGGTGCTTTGTGGTTATTATATGATCATATATGGCCTCACTAAGTTCACCACCAATCTGTCATGCATCTACACCCTTGTCATTGTCCATATACTTGTCCAGCTATATTTTTTATGTTTTGCGGCATCAAGAGAATAATGGGCCATTGGGTTGATAAATTAAGATATAATATATGGCTTCTACTATTAGATTGATCAGATATCATTCTCAAAAAAAAAAAAAAAAAAAAAAAAAAAAAAAAAGATTGATCAGATATCTATCATAAGTCTATATTGAAGTTTCATGTTACATGTAATTCTGCCTTCAGCTCCGAGTTTCCTCTTCTTAGGACATTTTCTCGGTGACAAGGCTGATACAGTTTTTAAAATATATTAATTTTCTATTTTTCAAAAAAAAAAAAAGAAAAAAAGAAAAAAAGATTGATCAAATATGAATATAACATGTGGCTTCTAAGGAATAGTAGACTATGTGATGGCCAGACACATAATTAAATCCTAGAGTTTTATATAGTTGCAGTACAATCATGCCAATTATTAATAGATAGTGAAAATATATAAAATAGAACAATTAGATTAAAGCTAAAAGTGAACTGGAGAGTTAAGTAAGTAAATGGAAAATTTTGGAAATATTAGTGTTGATATTCTATAAATGTTTGATGTGCACATTGTTTGGAAACATTGACTATTTGTTATATGAAAAAATTGTAAGACAACCTAAACTTATTTAAATTTGTATGTGTGGATAAATCTTTATATTTTTTAGTATTATGACTGGATTATTTGTTGTGAGAATCTTGAAATTTGTTTTGAATCCTATGCCAAGTCGTGATTTAAAGCATAGTGTCGTATTTAGTCTTTAGCAAGGGACAATCATACTGTAGTTAATCCTTAGCAAGGGACGGTCCTAGAAAGGGGGACAGTGTGCATTTGGTAGCTCCTTAGCAAGGGGGTATACCATTGAGGATCCAAAAAGGGAGCTCCTTAGTAAGGGAGTGCACCTTTAGGTTCCAAATGAGCCACCCTTAAGAAAAGAGATGAAAATGGGGTTCCAGTCCTAAAAGGAGATAGCACAACCCTGTCAACGGGCCGTAGACGTTGACCACGAGAAAAGCCTAGGAATTTGTGTATATGATAATGCTTGTATATCATGATGGATCACAATATAATGATATTTTATATGAAATAAATGATGTTAAAAAAATAGTTGGCTTAAAAGTTATAACTTTGTTATATGGATTATTCTTTTAAAATGTTTGTTCTCACACCCCAATGTTAGTGAATTCCACTTATTGAGTTATCTCACCCCCTTTTATTCACCCTTACAGATACATTAGAGGGATCATTGAAGTAGAGATTCTTGGTAGACAACAGTTACAAATCATATTGTGGAATTGAGGATTTTATTAATATTTTTATAGTATTAAATATTGTACTGGAGAATTATTTTGAGGATATTTTATCTTTGGTGGGATTAGAGCTCTGATTATTGTGATGAGATGTTAGGTTGCTAGTTGCATTTATTTAATATTTTTAAGGATTATTTAGATTGAATAGTCTTTTATTATTTATGATTTTGGGGTGTTACAAGTATAGTCAAAAGAGGGAAAATTGTAGACACCTCGTTTTGTACCCAGTTAATAACCTTTAGCCCTCAGTCCCAATGATGAGCTCGATATGTCAAAAATGGGGAATTTAATTTATCTTGGTAGTTCGGAAGTAATCACAACTCAGAACTGCTACAAATCGCTTTGAAAATGATGCTGAAAAATGAATTTTTTTTCACTATTTTGATCATAACTTTTGAACCACAAAGAATATTCTAGTAAGCATTTGTTTCATTAGAAAGTAGACATCCAGAGATTTAATTTGAACATAAATTTTGCATAATTTGGATTCAAATTAAGTGAGTTATGGCCATTTGAAGTTGGACCAATAATTTAGTGGAATTTAGGGTTCTGCACGCGCATGTTTGGAAGTATGAACACGCATGCTCAATTATTCGCATACATACTCAGTTCTTGAACCTCAGAAACTCAGTTTTAAGGGCTCACAGTTTCATTCTTTGATGGGACCCGGCCCCTTGACCCTTAGGAACTTCCAAAACCCTCTGAATAACTCCTAAAACCCTAGTTTTTAAGCATATAAATATCCTTTTATACTTCCAATTCAAACCCTAGCTAGAGAGAGATATTTTTTACGTCTAAAGTCTTCAAAAAATCTTTCTTTCTCTTAATATTCGGAAATGGGAGCACTATGCATGTTTTTTGGTTCTTCAAAAACTCTCTCTATTAGTCATTAGGGCAGAAACTAGTTTTTCTAATCTCTTTTCAAAACCTTTTTCAAACATCCTTTTTATATTTATTTTTATTTTGGAGTTGTGATTACCTATGAATTGTTGAGTTCTTTGATTTCCTTGATATGTCATTAATTATTGTTGCATAGGCACTAAGGGACCGATTAATTAGATTTAAAATATTAATATGTTTAGGATTTGTCTTTGATTTGCTTAAGTCATGTTTTATTGTGTTTGTTCTATTTTGATCAAGAGTTGAATAAAGCATGATTAGATACATGAATTGTTGAGCATGATTACGTATATGATTTGATGAGCATATTTTGTTGTTCTTGTGTAAACTTAGTTTCAATGCACATGAAGGAATATATTTTAATTTGTATATCTTTGATTTGATTTATTTTTAGTTTGTTTAAATGGGCTAAGTTGATAAATATGAACATGTGAATCTATTTGAACTTGTGAAAATCCTGGATTTGTGTTTCTAAGTGAATATGCTCGCGCATGCTCGTAAAGATGTGTACGCATGCTTGTAAAGACGCATACACATGTTGACCTAGAAAAGACCGAATTCATGTTTTGATTGTTTGATTTGATTCACCTTGATATATTCCATGTTTAATGATTTTGTTTGACTATGAACATTATGGTTTTGGTGATAAATACTAATTAATTGCTTGCCATGATTTCCTCCTTTACTTTTCTATGATGATATATTTGACATGTTTTGAATAGGATGTTTCCTTTTAAATGCATGATTTGATTTTGTAATATTTGATTTGGGTTTAATTGGATATTTGACTTGATATATTTGATTGATACTTGATTTGAATTTATTTCCTTTTATGTCATGATGTGAAATATTTTCCTTGTGCGTTTAATTGACTTATATAATTGCATGATTAGACTTTTGGGCTTTGCTAATAATATCTTTACTTAAATATGGCCTAATAAATGTGATTGGTGAACTTTAAAAACCTAATAATAATAGTTAAAAAAAAAAGTTAAAAAATACTTTTTAGTGATGGATGGATTTGTAAGTCTTATATATTAGTGAGGGATGCATTAGCATGCTGGTAAATATAGTTACGAAGCTGTTTTCAAGATTGTACTCAAAAGTTAAGGGTGTGTTTGGTAATTGTTTTTTCTCTTTATTTTTTGTTTCCAAAAACAATTTTATATTTTTGAGACTAAAAAACTTGTTTGGTAATCCAAAATGGACATAAAATAAAGACTATTCTCAAAACTTAATTTGTAAATGAAACTGAAAACATACAAAAGGCTGTTTTTAGTTTCTAATTTTTAAAAGTCAATGAAAAAACTGTTTAATTTAATGATCCTGTCTCATTTAATGAGTTAGCATTAGAGTTCAAATCCTAGTAACTAACATATTTTGTTATTTTCTATTTTTTTCTTCAAAAAATTATCTTTTTAATTTCAACTAACCAAACATGTTTTTTATTTCAAAAATATAAGAAAATTGTTTTTTCTTTATATTCTCAAAAACAAGTTTTTGAAAATAGAAAACAAAAACTGTTACCAAACATAACCTAAATGTTTTGGTTTTCCACATGAAATATAGTTATAAAAATGTTTGAGCTAAATGTTTTATTGTCCAGGTCAGTTGAAAACTTTTAAATCAAAATTTAAGTCCGGTCACTGTCTCTTCTAGACTGCTTTAAATTTGGTGGAAACTTGTCTGGCAATAAACTGCCACAAAATAATCATGCTTATGTGTTCTTAACCCTACTCAACTTGGTCCCCACTAGAGGTCAACGTGAACCAGATTGAGAAATAGATTTGAAATCAAATGGGATGGCTTAAATTTGAGGGATGTTATTATAAATAATCAAAATTTTCTTTACTCGTGCATTGTTGAATTGATGAGTGAACTCGGAAACAAATACTCAAAAGTGAAAGAAGGTGATGAGATTGAAGAACTGAGCTTGACCAACTAGTTGTATCATCAAACTCTTTCGTTATGTTCTTAGAGAAAGGAATCGAATACTATATTTCAGTGATTTGTATCAGTTACAGTTCATACATAATTGGCACGCTTAATTATGATGGATTTTTGTCAAAATTTATTTGTATACAAAACATGATGAAAATGGTGAACATTTCACTTTGACGTGTTTCGTTTGTGATCAAGAAATAGAGTTGACGATGATCAATATATATGATGGTATAAGCTAGCTGGCATTGAGAAGGATAAGGATGATTACGTGACCTACGTTATAGAAGTTTATAATGAAACCTAATGCGTAGACAGAGGAAGAGGAATAGGACCATCCCTTAATTGTGATTATAGCAATAACATTAATATGTTGCTAAGGGCCTTGTAGGTTGTAGTTCAACTGCTTCCAATAAATACATCTAAAATTTAAATTTCTATTCTCTCATTGTAATGTATCGAATATATATATATATATATATATATATAAATATATATATATAAATATATATATATATATAATATGTATATATAAAGAGAATATATTTATTTTTTAATTTGGTGAAAATAAAAAATATATAAAAATAAATAAATTGTGGTGGAGTTGGTGAACTTTTCCTCACTTGAAAGCTTTTTGAAGGTTTTTAAATGTTAATATATCTTAGAAGGGATTTTACTTTATAGATTGTACCTTGAAGTGTCATAAGTTGGACCTAGTAAAGCTTTCATGACACCGTTTGGTTAGGTGATATGTTCATTGTTATTGTAAAATACCATCTTATGTCTATTAAATATAAGATGGTCCAACTTATGATATTCCACTTGAAATGAAAACTGAGTACATGACCTCAAGTTCAATATAATTTGTGTGAATAAATGAATTGCCAGATCCACTTTCAATCTAGATTAGAATTTTGGCACTCTCACTTTATGATCATAACCCTCTGGCTGATGATACTATTGGGACCTTGGTGGAGTTGAGATTAAGCTGATCGCTAAACCCCTTGCCCTTTGTCTTGTATCATATATAATTATACTGTAGTGTTTCACATGCTTTCCTTTTTCAAAGCAACTTTCCATACCGGATGTGACATTATATGATTAGTGCCATATACTAATCGGAAACTTAGAACCTGAGGTGCCAAATGAACCCACTGTAAGATTGAATTCTTACTGGTTAGTTTGGCATAAATTACTCATTTCAAGGATTCCATGGTCTTTATTTCTTAGTTGTGGCTTAAAAGAGGCATATGACATGATTTGGAAGTCATTTTTCTTCACGCGGACCCCATGCGATAATAAATTATTCATTTTAATGGGAAGAGTCTTTCCACCTCTTATAAGAGATGTGACCGTTGTCTATAGGACTCACATCTCATGTGAGAGGAAGAAAGAATACTTCTGTAGGAATGAATAAATTCTCTTTAGCAAGTCATTTTAGTGGCCAATTTTAACCATGCAATTTAAGTTTAGTTATTGAATTCTCATAAACAGAAGTAGGAAGAAAAGTCTTACAAATTGTGTGCATGTCATTTGGTTCAATGCCACTACATATCGTGGGTGTTGGGAAAATAAACATCTTGGAGAGCTTTCTTGAGTAATTAATTTAACATATAGAGATACACTTTAACCCAAAAGGCCTAAACCCAATGGGTATGTGCTCAATTATGTAATATTAACCATTTATTCTTCTCATCATTATTCAATGTAAGATTTCACTCACATGTGTATACTCAACAATCTCCCCCTCACATGTGAGTCTCTACCTCTCAGCAGGTTTCAAGACCTCTCCATGGGTCATAAGCAAGTATTACTCACTCCCCCTCGCCTAATGGGTTTTTTCCTTCACTATTGCATTATCCATGGGCCTCCATGTGTCAACCCCGCACGTTTTTTGTCCCCCAAGGGAACCTCCCACCTCACTGTTGTCTAGCACCAATGGCAATAATACTCCTTTGTTGGGTATTTTCCAAGACCGTTTTTGTGGGCTATTATGGGCTTGCTTGGTGCAATATATCGTCCTCACTCCCACTACGAAAGGGACCCGCCCTACTCCATTTACGAAAGGGCTCTAAGTACACACATCTTGTTCCCACTCCAATTGCGAAAGGAACCTTAATAACCTTACCACCATGAGCTCTGATACCACTAGTTGGGAAAATAAACACCTTGGACAACTTTCTTGAATAATTAATTAATATAACATATAGAGACACACTTACCTAAAAGGTCTAAGCCCAATGGGTATGTGCTTAATTATGTTATATTTACCACTTATTCTTCTTATCACTATTCAATGTAGGACTTCACTCACACGTGTATACCTAACAATCTCCCCCTCATGTATGAGTCTCTGCCTTTCAGTGGGCTTCAAGACCTCTCCATGGGTCATAAACAAGTCTTCCTTACTCCCCCTTGCCTAATGGGCTTTTTCCATCACTACTGCATCAACCATGGGCCTCTTATCTTCCATAGGAACCTCACACCTCACCATTGTCTAGCACCATTGGCAATAATACTCTTTTGTTGGGCATTTTTCAAGATCATTTATGTGGGCTTCTATGGGCTTGCTTGGTGCAATATACCGTCTGTCGATGCCTTGCGACAGTCGACAACCCTATGCGACGATGCGCGCGCTTTATTCTCCTCTAGAGGGACGGTGCACAGGTTTGAGTGCTGTAAAAGAGAGTGAAAAAGGGTGACCTTTGGTGTGTGACTGAATTGAATCAATTTTAGTCTATTATTACCAAGGTTAGTGAAGTCGCCACTAATCATTGGGTTTTTTCTAAGATGTGATTGGTCATCTGACTCTATTTAATTTTATTACCAGTCCAAGACTAAGAAAAATGGTCGTTTTTTCTAATCTAAAACTGGTGGTAAAAAATCTTGATTCTTGAGTTCAGAAGTCTAGTTACGTATAAGGAAGATGTTAGGCACTCCACAATGCCTATCCGAAGATAGTAATTTTTTTTGGTAAAATCTTAATTTTCGGTCATTAGCAATTAAAAACAAGTTATTGGAATTAGTTGTTGGGCCTTTAAAAGAATTGGGCTTTGAGGTTTGATTCTGGAAAGGGATTGACCTTTATCAATGCTTTGCTAGCATATTTGGAATTGTTGTCAAATTTCCATAAAGAAAATCTTGCAGCATTTCAAATCAGGTGCATCATAGCACACAAAACATTATTCTCACTAAGCATTTGTTGTGAGAATACGGAAAAAGGATGCCCATTTTCAAGGAGAAAATCTAATAGAGTTTCACGTTTGGTGCGCCATGGGACACCGGCAAGATTTCGTCCATGTGTAGACGGCATGCATCAGTATGTTCATACTAAGGTAAGTAGGGGCTCACCGAAGTATCAACATGCTGATGTGTGCTACAAACACAAGGAAACCAATGTCACTGGCTGACATGGATAAAGGTCATCACACCATGATAGCCATGCACACAATGTAGCATGAATACTCATCTACAACATAAGCCTTGGATGTGCATCCACACTTCAAGGTCAATAGCACCCATGATCAAGAAGGGGTTGCCTACTTATCCCCATGTGTCCATCATAGAAAGTGCATGACCATCTTTCAGCAAGCATATATATATATATATATATAGATAGCAAAAAAATAAACCAAACATTGCCAACATCCAAAGGGTATGGCCCAAGCAAGGGTATATGCACTCAAGCTCTGGTGTTTCTTTTATTCTTTAGTCTCGAGGGACTTGTGCCTATATGTTCAACTCCCAAAAAATATGTGCACAAAACCTGATTGTGTTCTCATGGTAATGGTAATCTTCTTGTAATCTTGGTGAAAAACTCACTTAAAGGGTTTTTCTTTGTGATTTATGGACTTCTCGACTCACTGGGGAGTTTCTTGGTGATATCTCTACTCACGAGGGAGTGCTTCTCCATTTTTAGGCTTTTTAGGATCCTTTGTGTAACCATAACTTCTCTTGACCCACTAAGGGGTATTTAAGTAATTTTTTTGTGCTTGAAGGGGCAAATTTGAAATTCTAATCTGTGTTGATCCACTAGGGAGGACTTGAAGTTCTCTTCGATCCTTCTTCTTTTTGTTGATACCCCATTTTGCAACCTGCATTTAACCTCACGTGGAGGGTAAAAGGGTAATTTTGCCTTGGAAATATGCATCTTAATTCTAGCCATTAGATCCTTAATCTCATTTCATCAAAATGATCTTGATGTCATAACGATCAAATCGACTGATCATAAGCCCTAATCGGACCACCAGATTGAAAGTTATCATCAAATCAAGTTTTAGTGGCTGAGATGCACTATCACAAATTGAGTCCGACTATATGTGATTATGAACAATTGATTTCAATTGGTTATAAGTGTAATCAATTTGAGATCAATGATGTGTCATAATTTGATTGGTTAGGACTACATTTTATGGTGAGGTTGCATACACTTAATTAATTAGATAGTTAAACATTAATTATTCAATGAGTAATTTGTGCAATTATCTTTTAATTAGAGTAAATTTGGAACAATTTAAGTCTGAAATGAGAGTGATTGGAGCCATTTAATGTTAATTGGGAGCTAATTTGGGACCTATTAATGTTAATTGTGCTGAAAGCATTTTCTAACAAATGACCTCTGCTCACTATTCCATCAATATCTTTCAGCATATTTTGAATCTGTGAATGAGGTTAATTTTCCCAGAAACTAGACATCCGGGGCTTCAATTTGAGCACAAGAATGAGACAATTCCGATCAGAATTAAGTCAGATATGATTTTTTGAAGTTGGCTCTACAGGCTGTTACAGCAGCTACGGGAAAACCGAACTTTGCTTGCTCCTCACTCTCATCAATCTTCACATTTAATGCACCAAATTTCCCCAAAGGCTAAAATGAGGTCTAGGTTCATGATTCTTTGTCAACCCTCATTAAATGACATTTCATTCATATTTCCTCCACCACTACTATATAAATCTCTCCTCTCCTTCATTTCAAAACACATAAAAAACCTCCCTCTCCTCTTCTCTTGAGTTCTAGTGAAGTTGAGTAGTATTGTCATATCTTGGTCTTCTTGAAACTCAAGGTATTGAGTGAGACTCACTCTCCCTCTCCTAGCTCTTCTTTTTCTCCACCCTTAGGACCTCCATCAAGAGTCTCATCTTCCACCATATGGATCTTGCATGAAGGTATAATCCTCTTCCCTAACTGTTTATTTATGTTGCCATGATGAGAATTTAAGATTAAACCATGATAATTTCATTGAATATGTTTGAATGTTTTTAATTGTTCTTATGTGTTCTTCACATGTTCTTGGTTGTTCATCACATGTTCATGCATATTACTAGATTTAATCTTAAATCCACATCAAAAATATGAAAAACATGTTTATTTAATAATTCTTTTCAAATTCTTGAATCTAGGTTATCACCATCCACACACATTCACTAGAATTTATTTTTCAATCCAAATGCAATGCTTAATAAATTGAATTAGGGTTTATCACATGCACACACATTAAATTCAACATGTAAATTGATTGACATATTGGATGATATGATATGAATGTTGGCCACCATAGTCTAGAAGACCGGTTTCACCGGGTAAGGTGGGTGCCTAACACCTTCCCATCTTGTAACATAGCTTCCGAACTTAGATCAAGGGTTGATAGACCAATGTTTATCCTTGTAATTTTCAATTTTTAGATTGTAACTAGGAAATAAAGCCATGTACTTTATCTTAGATTGTATCTAAGACCAAAGCCATGTAATTTTCCTATGATCAATGTAAATTCAATTTCAAATTAATAAAATGAGGAATTTTTTTCAATTATGGTTTTCTTATTTTTCCAATGATTAAATAAGTGGTGACTCCATTGTAAAACCCTTAATCTAAAGGGAAAAATATAACTAGTCAAAGCTCCATTTTGAGAGGAAAAATATAACTACCCATTCACGTGGGTTTGGCCCAACACTCCTAAAAAAGGGGGCTGGGGGCGCGGTCTCTCATAGTGGCGACTCCGCTGGGGATATTGAGGGCTAAGCTTCAATTAGGCTATGGTGGCCAACCATGTCATTGTTTGTTTATTTATTTTTGTATATAATATGTCTAATATGTCATTATTTTGCATGTCATGCATCATTTGCTTGAATGGAATTTATTTTATTTGTGTGCTAGCCTGGAAGCCCGGTAGTATTAGCCGTGAATTGTGGTCTTCCTGAGACTCACATACCCAGTGGTGAACCTACCACCCACCGCGACAAGGATCATCACGGTTATGCCATGGTGGTTCATAGGGACAAACTGTACCGTTCGGACCAACGCGGCGCTCCTGGCATCACAAGTTGGGAGGTACGACGTCCTAACTTGTGGGGACCTTTAACCTACCTTCTACCCATGTTGTAATGACCCATAGAACCTACCTTTAGGTCGGTCCATGTTAATTGCATTGCATTATGCATGTGTTTGGCTGTTGTTTGAACCATGATGAGCCCAAGTCCAACACTGAAGCCCATCATAATTGTTTGAACCTTATATGCTATGAATGAACTCAAGCCCAAAGGCCTATGATTGAACTCTACTTGGTATGGAAACCGAAAATTGTTTCTTGAATCATCCTAAGCCCAATACTTGAGTCCATCAAAAGTGTATGCGCATGATCAACATCAAGGGCCAAAAGTTCACAAGATACATGCCTTCCAAGTGTAAGGTCAAGCCATTTTAAGCAAATACCAAATGATCATATGGTTCAAGCCTTCCAAGTGCAAGCCCAAGCCATTTCATCATAATCAAGGTTCAAGCACACCAAGCCTCAAGCATCCTAAATGGACCAAGAAGAAGCAAGTGGCCCAACTTTGCCTCACTCCACATTTGGTTTGCAACATCATGGTTCAGCTTAAAGTTTGTTTGTTTATTCCCTGTTTCTATGTTTTTTTTGAATTCAAAAATTTCATGTAGCATTTAATGAGCTTTGTTTATGTATATATATTAAAACAAAAAACAAAAAAATTCAAAAAAAAAAAAAAATTCAAGATTTCTAAATCTTTCCCAAAAAAAGAGAAAAATTTTCAAATGAAAAAAGTCTTTGGACTAGGGGCATTGAGCCCTTAAGTCATTTAAAAAAAAAAATTCCTTGAACTATGGGCATTGGACTTCCTAGTGACTTTTTCAAAAAGGCCCATTTTTTTTCTTCCAAAGATTTCAAGATTCTTTAAAGTCTTCTTTTCAAAATGGTACATGAGGATCCCTTGGACAAAACTTTTTCTAAATTGTGATGTTTAAAGGCTTGAACAATCAACTTGTACTGAGAAAGGATTAATTTCATTTGATCCATGTAAACACTTTTGCTAAATTACTTTGAATAAAAGAAGAAATGGTCTTACAAGGCAATCAAAGAAAATCTATCCATCAGAAAATTCAAAAAGCTCATGCATTCATTCCAATTTTCTGAAAACTTTTGTGTCTTTGATAGAGCATTCGTACTTTTTCTTTTAAGAGGAATTTATTAAAAGAGCTCAAGTCACTGTGCCTGCAAGCAAGCATTACTAGGGATAGGAGGCCGTCTTTGGTAAAACAAGATTATACCTTAATACCTAGAATGATCATTATCCATTGCTAGCCCATTTGAGCCTTTAAACACTTAGCCTCTTTTTCGCATGAACCCACTAAAATCTAAACCTAGGGTAGGAAAATTTAAAGTATGCATGATTGAATCTCATGTTGAGGAGGAAGTCAACTTTGTAACTTTGAAGCTAATTGATAAAGCTCTCCTAGAAGACATGAAAGACAAATAGATAATTCATTAAGCTAAAGATAAGAGATCATCAAAGAAAAATGAGCTTTCACTCAATCAAGGAAAGAGAAATGAGAGAACCTGAAATTCATCATGCCAAGAAGAGTAGAAGGTTCATCCAAAAGAAAGTTCATCCAAAAAAAAAAAAAAAGGAAAAATTTTCATCAAGCACAAAAAGGTGCAAGTGCATTGAGGCAAGAAAGAAGTTTAGAGAGTGTATCAAAATGACCGAAAATATTTAAGCTGAGAAATACAAGGAGGGCAAAAGATCCCCAAAAGTTCATTCAATCAAGAGATTAAAGATCCAAAAAAAAAAAAAAAAAAAAAAAGCCCGCTAGGCTGAAAACCCAAAAGGGCGGTCTAGGCAAAAGATAGGGCCAAAAAAAATAAAAAAAAATAAAAAAATAAAAAAAAATAAAAAAGAAAAAGAAAAAAAGCCCGCTAGGCTGAAAACCCAAAAGGGAGGTCTAGGCAAAAGTTAGGGCCAAAGAAAAGAAGAAGAAGAAAAAAAAAAAAATTGGAAGATCCTACCAAGTTGGAAACTTGAAAATGCAACCTAAAAAGAGAATAATTTTATAAGATGAAAGTCTAGAGGTATGATTCAAGAGGAATGAGCATAAAAACGATTGTTGATACAAGTGACCAATGAAGACTAGTGAGAAGATGACAAAGAAGAAATGGGAAAACTCCTCCAATACTTGATTTTTGAGTAATGCATACTTGGGGGAAACATCATAGGGAATTTTGAGCCTTTTATATCTTTCATTTCATAACCCAAACCCGGCCTACATTACAACCCATGAATAAGACCTCCTTGAAGTCTTGCTAATTTTAGGCGCATCTTAAACTCTAATAATATTTTCTCTTGAATTAAAAAGGAAAAATGTTTAAAATTGTCAAACCCCACAGGATGACATGTCCGAGACAAAATTTCTCAAATTCTCAAATCCTCAAAATGACTCAAAAGAACTTCCAAACCTGGAGCACTCTCCTTGTTTGCACCCAACAATGTGATTCATAAATATTATCACATTTCATTTCTTGATTGCCATTGGAGACTCAATCTGATGATGTTCAAAAGGATGAAGCAAATTTGATTACATGAGTTTAATGATCTTGATCCTTCCTAATCAAAGAGATTTGTTTGATTCTTAAACACTTTGATTTGCCAAAATGGTTGTTCAAAGGATCACCTCTCATTCTATAAAAAAAAAAAAAAAAACATTCTTTTCCAAAATCCGGTTCTTTTGAACTACGTCTTGACCTGATCCTCTACGAGAGAGGTACGTAGGCAGCCTTTCAAAGGCTCGGTCCCAATCACCCAAACAATCTTGGGGAACAAATTCAAAATAATGTGACAAAATTGTTTGGATGCATGTTAGGCTAAGCTCATTTGTTTTGCATCAAGCATGCTTAAACTTGGGGCTTTGGCCTATTTATATTGTATGCGAATATGTCCTTCTTACATGAAAGCATGTTTTCATTTGAGGCATCAATCCATTTTTTGCAAGCATCTTTACACTAATGGAAATGGCCAAAAATGTTTTCATGATAACTGGTTTCTAACAAGTTAGAGAAAGAAAACCATTTTGCAGGAACCAATGATGACCGACCGTGATCTTCTTTCATGTTCCCCAATGGTCGCAACATCAAATGAACTCAGCTTCAATCTAAGCATGGAATATGCCTCAAACTAAGGTCATTGGCTAAGTACTTCCAATTCATTTCAATGAATAAATCCATTGCTAAATTGAAATTATCTTTTTGCAAGAATTAAGCAAGGACTTAGCAATCCGCATCAACTTCCAGCCAAAGTTATTCTCATTCAAAGGATAGGTTTTTCAACCCAAAAGAAAAAAAAGATTTTCAATTTTTTTTATTTTAAAAAAAGAAAAAAAAAAGAATTTCCATCTCTTAAAAAAAAAAAAAAAAGAGAGAGAAGAAAAGAAAAGAGAGAATTCTCAACAATCCTTGGGACTAGGGGCATTGGGCTCGTACTTCTTAGGTTGCTTTCAAAAAAAAAAAAAAATCATCAATCAAAATTTTCAATTCCTTGAAAACATTCAAGATTTCCAAATTTTTCAAAAAAAATAAAATAAAATTCATCAATCAAAATTTTCAATTCCTTGAAAAAATTCAAGTTTTCCAAATTTAAAAAAAAAAAAAAAATCTTCATTAAATTCTTCTTCAGGAACAGAAAGCTATGATCCTCTTCGGTGCAACATTAAGTCAACTGTCCACCCTCAGCATTTATCGAAGCACGGAATATGTCCCAAACTAGGGGCATTCACAAGGTATGCCAAATTATTTTCAATGAATAACTCTGTTACTAATTGAAAATATTTATTCTGCAGGTACTAGGGTAAAAGGCCCACGCACATCGGCATGAATAATACCTTCCAAAAATCCTAGGTCTCTGAGAACATGAACCAGGATCCAAAACCTTTGGTCCTCTGAAAACATGAGCCAAAACCCAAAACTCCTAGGTCCTTTGAAAACATGAGCTAGGATCCCAGAACCTTTGGTCCTCTGAAAACATGAGCCAAAGCCTAAAAATCCTAGGTCTCTGAGAACATGAACCAGGACCCAAAACCTTTGGTCCTCTAAAAACATGAGCCAAAACCCAAAAATCCTAGGTCCTCTGAAAACATGAGCCAGGATCCCAGAACCTTTGGTCCTCTGAAAACATGAGCCAAAGCCTAAAAATCCTAGGTCTCTAAAAACATGAGCCAGGATCCAAAACCTTTGGTCCTTTGAAAACATGAGCCAAAGCCTAAAAATCCTAGGTCTCTGAAAACATGTATAAACTCTGGAGAGGAAAGAAGCCTGTTGTCAAATATTTCAGGATATTTGGAAGTGATTGTTACATTCTACGTGATAGAGAGAACCTAGAAAAGTTTGATGCAAAGAGTGACAAGGGATATTTTCTGGGATACTCCTCTACTAGACATGAGCCAAAGCCTAAAAATCCTAGGTCTCTGAAAACATGAGCCAGGATCCAGAATCTTTGGTCCTCTGAAAACATGAGCCAGGATCCCAAACCTTTGGTCTTCTGAAAACATGAGCCAAAGACCAAAAATCCTAGGTCTCTGAAAACATGAGCCAGGATCCAGAACCTTTGGTCCTTGAAAACACGAGCCAAGATCCAGAACCTTTGGTCCTCTGAAAACATGAGCCAAAGCCCAAAAATCCTAGGTCTCTGAAAACATGAGCCAGGATCCAAAAAACCCTTGGTCCTCTGAAAACATGAGCCAAGATCCAAAGCCTTTGGTCCTCTGAAAACATGAGCCAAAACCCAAAAAATCCTAGGTCCTCTGAAAACATGAGCCAGGATCTCGAACCTTTGGTCCTCAGAAACACATGACTAGAATCTCCATATATTCTTGACCTCAGGTAAGCATGTCTTGTACTCACTCAAAAAAAAAAAAAAAAAAAAAAAAATTTGCATGCATGAACTACGTTTGGACTTGATCCCCCCCACCAAGAGGTACGTAGGCAATCTCCCCTGAGATTCGGTCCACATTTTGATCCACTACATGATCATCTGCATTTTTATCTACATGCATCATACATTCATCACGGTTAAATATTGATTGCAAAGTTAGGTGTCTCTTTCATACATTGACATTCGCTTTTCAAGCTCTGCCAATAAGGGGCATTCTGTTGACACCCCATTTTGCAACCTGCATTTAACCTCACGTGGAGGGTAAAAGGGTAATTTTGCCTTGGAAATATGCATCTTGATTCTAGCCATTAGATCCTTAATCTCATTTCATCAAAATGATCTTGATGTCGTAACGATCAAATCGACTGGTCATAAGCCCTAATCGGACTACCAGATTGAAAGTTATCATCAAATCAAGTTTTAGTGACTGAGATGCATTATCACAAATTGAGTCCGACTATATGTGATTATGAACAATTGATTTCAATTGGTTATAAGTGTAATCAATTTGAGATCAATGATGTGTCATAATTTGATTGGTTAGGACTACATTTTATGGTGAGGTTGCATACACTTAATTAATTAGATAGTTAAATATTAATTATTCAATGAGTAATTTGTGCAATTATCTTTTAATTAGAGTAAATTTGGAACAATTTAAGTCTGAAATGAGAGTGATTGGAGCCATTTAATGTTAATTGGGAGCTAATTTGGGACCTATTAATGTTAATTGTGCTGAAACCATTTTCTAACAAATGACCTCTGCTCACTATTCCATCAATATCTTTCAGAATATTTTGAATCTATGAATGAGGTTAATTTTCCCAGAAACTAAACATCCGGGGCAATTTGAGCATAAGAATGAGACAATTCCGATCAGAATTGAGTCAGATATGATTTTTTGAAGTTGGCTCTACAGGCTGTTACAGCAGCTACGGGAAAACCGAATTTTGCTTGCTCCTCACTCTCATCAATCTTCACATTTAATGCACCAAATTTCCCCAAAGGCTAAAATGAGGTCTAGGTTCATGATTCTTTGTCAACCCTCATTAAATGACCTTCCATTCATATTTCCTCCACCACTACTATATAAACCCCTCCTCTCCTTCATTTCAAAACACACAAAAAAACCCCCTCTCCTCTTCTCTTGAGTTCTAGTGAAGTTGAGTAGTCTTGTCATATCTTGGTCTTCTAGAAACTCAAGGTATTGAGTGAAACTCACTCTCCCTCTCCTAGCTCTTCTTTTCCTCCACCCTTAGGACCTCCATCAAGAGTTCCCTCTTCCACTATATGGATCTTGCATGAAGGTATAATCCTCTTCCCTAACTTTTTATTTATGTTGCCATGATGAGAATCTAAGATTAAACCATGATAATTTCATTGAATATGTTTGAATGTTTTTAATTGTTCTTATGTGTTCTTCACATGTTCTTGGTTGTTCATCACATGTTCATGCATATTACTAGATTTAATCTTAAATCCACATCAAAAATATGAAAAACATGTTTATTTAATAATTCTTTTCAAATCCTTGAATCTAGGATATCACCATCCACACACATTCACTAGAATTTATTTTTCAATCCAAATGCAATGCTTAATAAATTGAATTAAGGTTTATCACATGCACATACATTAAATTCAACATGTAAATTGATTGACATATTGGATGATATGATATGAATGTTGGCCAGCATAGTCTAGAAGACCGGTTTCACCGGGCAAGGTGGGTGCCTAACACCTTCCCATCTTGTAACATAGCCTCCGAACTTAGATCAAGGGTTGATAGACCAATGTTTATCCTTGTAATTTTCAATTTTTAGATTGTAACTAGGAAATAAAGCCATGTACTTTATCTTAGATTGTATCTAGGACCAAAGTCATGTAATTTTCCTATGATCAATGTAAATTCAATTTCAAATTAATAAAATGAGGAATTTTTTTCAATTATGGTTTTCTTATTTTTCCAATGATTAAATAAGTGGTGACTCCATTGTAAAACCCTTAATCTAAAGGGAGAAATATAACTTGTCGAACCTCCATTTTAAGAGGCAACAACACGACTCTACCCATTCACTCCTAAAAAAGGGGGCTGGGGGCGCGGTCTCTCACACTTTTTTCAAGGGTTCCCGGGGATTATTATTATTATTATTATTATTATTATTATTATTATTATTATTATTATTATTATTATCATTATCATTATTATTAACTAAACTACAAATGGCTTAGCAATATGGCCTAAACTACACGTAGTTTAGCCATCAGGTGTCTTTCTCGCCTTTTCACTTCCCAACGGTTACCATCCATTTTTTTCTCTTTTACTATTCATCTTCTTCTTCATTTCATTATTCTCTCTTAACTCTTCAACTTTTCTCCTCACTCTACAGAACCCAATGCCTCCTTCTCATCCTCATCTCTGCTTCTTTTTCCTCAATACGAAATTTCTCTCTTCTTTCTCTCCTTTTCTCTTAGAAACACCTTGGCACCAAAATCCTCCTACACCCTTGTCAGTGACAACATTAGACTTACTCGTTGGGCGGATGCCAAACGACTCAGGGAGTCTCGTGGACTCCTTTACAAGCCTAGACAGATTAGTAAGTTTTCTCAACTTTCTCATTTTTCCAAATTTTCTTTCAATCTTGTGTTTTGATCTGTTTTTAGCCTTAAAAATGTTTGGGTTTTGCTGTGGGAAGGGTCTAGATGGAAACCCTAGGCCAGAAAAAGGGTAGAAACATGCTTAGGAGTAGTTTTCATCTAAAGGGGTTGAAGAACAGTGATGAACACCTTTTTGGGTTCAAGCTTGCATACACGGGCTCAAGGCTACGCATACATCCTAGGTTACTGTGTACACGTCACTACAACAAAATGTATTTTCAGTGACGAATTTTAGTGAGGAAAATTTTTTCATCACTAAAAAGTACCATTTAGTGATGAAATTTATATTTTATCACTAAATATATAAAAAAATTAGTAACATTTAGTGATGAAAAATAAATTTCATCACTAAATGTTGAGTTGAACTAAAGGCGCCAAACGAAAATGTAGGCGCCAAACTAAATTCATCTATAGTGACGAATTATTTCGTCGCTAAAAGTTTAAGTTTTTTATGACGAAAACTTTCGTCACTAAAGGTGCTGATAAGAATACTATTAGTGACGAAACCCATTTCGTTGCTAAAAGTCACAAATAGTGACGAAAATAAGTCATCACTAAAAACAAAATCACAAAAATAGGTATCATTATCAGCGACGAAGCAAATTTTCATCGCTAAAGGTAGCCAATAGTGACGAAATATAAGTCATCACAATAAGTTTTACACTAAAAATGTAATTCAGCCTCTTTTTGTTTTGTTAAACTTCCCTCACTCACTCGATTCTCACAAAAAACTCTGCTCCCTATATTTCCAAATAGCAAACAAACTGAAACCACTTCTCACTGTCGCCGATTCACTCTCTGACCGTCGCCGATTCTCACTCTCACCGTCGCTAAACCCAGCCTCACCGTCGCAAACACCGTCGCAATCATCATCGCAAACCCAGCCTGACTGTCATAAACCCTGCCTCACCGTCGCCAAACACAGCCTCATCATCGCCAAACACCGTCGCAAACCCAGCCTCACCGTCGCCTATCCTCGCCTTACCGTTGCCGATCCACCTCGCCTCACCATCGCCGATACACTTTGCTCGCTTCAACTCGTGATGGTTCGCTCGCTTCAGCTTGCGACGGTTCAGCTCACCGACCGTTCGCGACGCTTCAGTCCTTCGCCAACCGTTCATGACGATTCAGTCCTTCGCATTATCTGCAACGCTTCAGTCCTTCGCACCATCTGGGATTTTTTTTTTTTTTTATACCTTTTGAGTTAATTTTTTTGTTTAATGATTCTAGCTCCTTTGGGTATTTTTTTTAATGATTCTAAATGCTTGATGTTAATTTTTTTGTTTAATGATTCTAGTTCTTTTGGGTATTTTTCTGTTTGATACAGTAATGAGTATATGCATTTTTGTTTAGTTTGGGTATTTGATATTTACTGTGTAATGGTTGTGAAGAAAGTTTCTTATATATGTACTTATCAATGGTTGTGCATTCATGGAGGTCTGATTAGCTTTGAGGAAGGTATTGTACATTCAAAGCCATGAGTTTGCTAGAGAGACTTTTGTCAACAAAACCATGTTTGTAATAGGGATTTATGTTGTGCATGGGAAGTCTCTTACTCTATTTTGAGGGGGAATTCCCCATCATGTGTTTGCTTAACTGTCTTTTAATAACAGGTTTTTAGTGATAAGAGAACTAGTCATAAATTTTATGAGCAAGGCCATGAATTTTATAATGAAAGGAACTATTTACTTATTTCATATGCAGATTGTGAGGCAAATGACCAATAAATAAATTACACAAGCATCTTACCAAAATATCAACGGGATTTCGAATCAATATAAAGTGCTTTCCATTCTTCATCAAATCGTTCGGTAAACCAAAGAGCGGTTCTTTTGCAATATGTTGTAAACAGTGAAAATGTTGATAACTTTATAAAAATCATGAATTCGAAATTGAACTATTCTAGTTACATAAGCATGGTAAAATTTTGCTGATTTTTTTTTTTTTTTGACTTCTTTTGTTGATTTTTCAGTTTCTCTATTTTTATGATTTGTATTCTTTGAAATGGACTGCACTGTGCACACATCCTTTGTGTTAGCCTATTTTCATTTTTCAATAAATTTTTTACTTACAAGAAAAAAATCATGGAAAAGCATGTTGTTTACCTTACAAATCCGGTACTTCTTTCTTCCTGGGCCAAAAATGATCTCTTTGATTATCTTATTTCCAGTGTTAGATATATGTAGTGTACAAGTGAAGGTGTAAACTTTGTTACCTAATTCTAATGACTTTATGTCAATTATCTACTTATTATTTATTATGTGAATCTATGGTATTCTAGATTGAGAGTCATCTTTTTATTGAAATTCTTGCATTGTCTCCATCAAGAGGTAAAGCTTCACTGTTCTATGTGTTGCATGCAGGTGAAATCTTATTGATACATAGAATGTGTTGATGACTGCAGCCATTAGATCATTGGGAGGCTTATCAAATGTTGGATGTGAGCCCTTGGCAACTTAACTCCATGTTTTGTGTTGACTAATCAAACATTATGAATATTTTTGAGGTATGATTGGGTCTGGTTACTAGCAATATGAACGAAGGGAAATGTGGGGACTTGATACCACGAAGTGGGGTTTCAATCTTTTCAATATTGAATTCTAAGCTATACCACTGTTTAGAAATGGGAAAAAGAATAAAGAATATGTAATTTAAATTTGGGTCTACTTAACTGTTCACTAAAAGTTATCTTTCTTTTATCTCCAGCTCTCTTTCTCTTTTGTGGCTGAAGAAATTGTGAGGAACAAGGTGAAGAACACAAGTTAACTTTGGATTTTTTCTGAAAGTTGTAAACTTAGTTTGAGAAAAGTAAGTAAATTCTAGTTAAAAACTTATAAAACTCTATATATACTTGTGATGTTGGAAATTGGTTTTGTGGTGGGTTGTTGTGTTGGAGCAAGCGGGTGGCTTGCATGGTGTTATAAGGTGGTTTAAACTAATATTGGGAGTGTTTTTCATTTCTTGCAAATGTCAATGAGTATAGTTGATTAGATGTGATGAATAGTATTTCATTTGATTTCAATACTTGTAAGCATTATAGTTGTGATGTTGGAAATTTGTTTTGTGGTGGGTTGTTGTGTTGAAGCAAGCGGGTGGCTTGCATAGTGTTATAAAGTGGTCTAAATTCATATTGGGAGTGTTTTTAATTTCTTGCAAATGTGAATGAAACTTATTGATTAGTAGCAATTGTGTTCCTTTATTCAATTTCAATACTTGTAAGCATTATAGTTGTTTTATTCCAGTGTGATTGGTACAATACTGGTACCAATGGTCGAAGGAGAACGATAAGAACCGATGCACACTGAGTCACACATTGGAAACCCAAGGAAAACAAAAACAATAACAAAAACGATGTGAAATACAAAAATCATTTTTCTCCATTATGCTCTAACTAAGGCTGTATTCTCCATTAAATCATAGGCCAATCTGTCTTTTCCTCTCTGGACTAATTTTTTCCTCTTTTCCTTATACTGCATTAGACTTGTTCTCTGTCCACTATTTGAAACCAATCCCCTTCATTGATATTACTCCATTGTATGTTTAACAAATGCCACTTAGCTGTTCTTAGTCAAACACTGTTCAATTTGGAGGCTCTAAAGGACAAGGCAAAAGCCAATTAGGAGTTTCGGGTAGTAGAAAACCATTTCACAAAGAATATTGTAAACTAGATAAGAAATTTGATGTCATATTTCTGGTTGGTCTGGTTGTAAGGAGGCACTCCTAGAATGGATTGTTCTTTGCTTGCTTCTTTCCACTTTACTATATATCTGCTTCAGTTTCATTTATATAGTTATGTGTTACTTGCAGGAATCTCATAGTTCCCCTCTTTCTGGAGCTGTGTCACTGTGTAATCCTTTCAATATGGTCATTGCAGATGAGGACTTCCATAAAGGCTTTAACAATGTCTATGACAAAGTTCTTGCTAAATCTCTCTGCAATATTTTCAAGAAGTAATGCATTGTTATATTGATTTTGTCTTAAAGTTTTATGCTTGTCTAAGTAGCAATTGTTTTGTACTTATCTTGAATTTGATATGGATATTAATGTGGTCATTTGTTGTGTTGAGTTAGTAGTAATTGTGTTCAAATTTAGCACTTGTGAATTGCTTGATATGGATAATGGTGTAGACTATGATATGTAAAGTTAGTAGTAATTGTTATTGAGATGTTTTGTACTTATCTTGAACTTGATATGGATATTGATGTGGTCATTTGTTGTGTTGAGTTAGTAGCTATTGTGTTCAAATTTTGCACTTGTGAATTGCTTGATATTAAGTTAGTAGCAATTGTACTTATCTTTCATGTCAATACATAGTTTCAAAAAATGCCCAAAAAGGCCAAATACACTCGTAATATACCGAGGTATGAGATGGCATGAGACCTTCCTCTTCTCTAGTAACCACCGCCTCCTCTAATTCATCAGTGGAGTATATCCAACGGTTAGAAAATGAGATAATTGAGTTCAAAGAGGCAAGTGCTAGAGATCAAGATGAGCAAGCTAAGGACCAAGAGGCACGAACTAAGCAAGATGAGGTCCAAAAGAATATTCTTAACTTTTTGAGGAGCAAGGGTTATGATGATGCTCTTACTTATGGGGGTGGTTCAACTTCAAGTTAAAACACTTTTTATTTAGTACTTTATTTGCTTTCTACAACTTATACATTAGGAGTTGTGATTTTAATTTATTGGTGTGGTTACTCTTAATGCATTGTTAGAAATGTTTCTTATAACATAGTTAATGTTTTTACTTTACGATTTTAATGAAGTATTGTTTTTATATTTGTGCAGATTTCTTATTGGTGGCTTTTAAGGGATTTACTTTTGGCATTACTTGAAGACATATGAGGACATCTTCCGTTAGTTCTAAAATAGGGTTTAGGTAGAGTTATTGTATATATTGCAAACAATTATTGTATGGAAGGAGTTTGAATTGGATACTTGTTTTATTTTTTACTTGTGGAATGTATGGATCTTTTTTTATAAATGTTTTGTTGAAATAAATGTGTTATTCAAATGTGAGGTTTTAATAATATAATGACAGGTTACAGGTTAATATCAAAGCCATGAAAAAAACAAAAACAGAAAATAAGTTTTAGTGACGAATTTTTTTGTCACAAATATAGCAACAAAAAATTATTTTAGTGACGAAAATTTTGTCACTAAATATAGCAAAATTTTGTAAGAAATGGTTTTAGTGACAAAAATTTTCGTCGCTATATGTGCCTGGATTTTCTTAAAAATAGTTTTAGTGACGAACTTTTTCGTCACTATATGTACCCGAAAATAGTTTTAGTGACGAAATTATTCGTCACTAAATATGATTTAATAAACTAAAGTGTTTTTAGTGACGAAATATTTTCGTCACTAAAAGTTTTTTTTTTTTTTTTTTTTTTTTTTTTTTTTTTTTAATAACAAATAGGACTTTTAGTGATGAAATTTTTCGTCACCAGGACTTTTAGCGACAGGGTTTCAGTGACGAAATGAGTTTCGTCGCTAAAGGTCCTTAGCGACGAAAAACTGGACTTTTAGTGACGAATTTTTTCGTTACTGAAAATACATTTTGTTGTAGTGCATGTCTGTTTAAGTTTAGGTTTTCTCTATTTTATGTTTTAAAGCATATTATGTTGTTAGATTTATAGTTTTACTTCTACCCTGTTCTGTGTTTCTGGGTTAGGATTTTGAAGCGTGTATGCGTACACATACAGCTGAGCTGCACACGCATGCTCTATGTGATTGAGGACACTCTCTTTGGCAATGGTGGTCAGACAATCGTGCTCCAATGGTTGGAGGTTTTTAGGGACTTCAATGCAGCTAGGGAGGTTAACTAGGGGATTGCTTGTCTATCTTACATGTACTCCATCATGGATGCCATGAGTCGGGAGGTTTACTTTCAGCTTGTAGGTCACTGGAGGCTATGAGAGGTAAGATCTCTTTCTTTCATGTACCTTGCATGCTTACTTATATTTATTCTCAAAACTGTGCTATTTGAAAATTGTTCCTAACTTGCAATTGAACCCGTCCTTCTGTCTCTTGCAAACTGTTCCTAACTTGCAACTATATCTATTTTTACATCTGAATATGTTCTTGGATTCGAATGTTCTTGCAAACCATGTCTTAATTTGTGAATTCTCCTTGCAGCAATTGGTTGTCTCTTATGGACTCGTCTACTAGGGGGCTGATGTGATCTGAGGGACTTTCGCTCTGTAAGGGCTCATCTGGATGGGATTGTGGCTGATCAGGTGATTCTCTTTCTTGACCCTCACTTTGATATTTTCTTACATTTTTGCTAAATCATAGTTATGTGGATGCCTTGGAGGGACAACGATCCCATTTTCTCTACTAAGGAGGAGAGGGCTAGTTAGGCCTTTGCACGCATGTCTCGAATCTTGGAAGGGGTTGGATTGGGGTCAGTGTACCTTTCTGAGCGAGTGGCTCTTCAACTTGAGCCTATGGATGAGCCTCGAGTTCATGTGAGTCCTCCTCCCTTCATGTTGGCCCTAGAGAGCGTAACGGGTGAGGATCTATACCTTTGGGAGGATAAGATCTACTTCTCAGAGTGATTACTAGGTAAGGAGGTAGACTACGACCTATTCAATGAGAGCCAACTTACCATAGGGCGGTCCTAGTGGTATGTCTCTTGATCTCTTCTTTGTTCCTTGTCACACGATTCCCTATCATACTTGTCCCCTCAAAATCTTATTTCTATCTTAGGAGGAGCCTACTGTCCCTCCAGTTAATGCTGCACCTGCTAGCGGGAACCTTGTGAGTCTATTATTCTGCTCATACAAGGTTTATGCCTATGGTCTAGATGGGGTTGCTAGGGAATGTGCTCTTGAACGTAACCCTAATGTGATAGGCTATCCTATTGCTAGGTTGCTCGAGGTGTAAGTCCTTTGACATTTTCCTCTTTCTATTCATGCTTCATTCATTCTCTTACTGTTCTTGTCATGCTTTCTCTTTTTCTAACACAACTTTTGTCTTGGAATTTGCAGCCTACCTATACAAAGTGCGAGGAGCTGATCTTGTTGGCCAAGAATCTTAAGCTAGAGGTGGACAAATACTCACAGAGCATCTATATCACTAATGGCTATTTCTAGAGGGCTAGTGGTAGCAACATAGGGGGAGGCCATGATGATGATGGAGGTGAGAGCTCCGAGGCCATACCTTTCAGGAAAGATTGAGTACATGCATAGCAGCAGCAACAACAACACTGTTTTCTCTTTCGCTTTTTCTTCTTTTACTTTTCTTTTGTTTCATTTTCATTGCACTTCTCTTGTATTTGAGACATTGGGTTGTACTTAAGAATATCTTAATATTTTAGCTTTTATTTTGAAAAACTTACTTATTTTCAACATTGGGATAGGATTTATATGATATATGCATTTCAACAAGCCCCAATCTTTGTTTTATTTGCTTATTGAATGAATGTTCTAGCATGAGGATTTGAGTCCAAAATCATCCGAGGAACTAGGGAAATTTTTCTTGCTTGAGTGAATTTCGGGAAAAGGGTCATAACTGGAAAAAAAAAAAAAAAAAATCCCCAAATATGGTTAAGGGTGCGTGTGCAGGCTCGAGACTACATATGCATCATTAATGCATGCATATGCAAGCACGAGGTTGCATACACAAGTTAGGCGGCAGAAACCCTAACCAAATTTCTCACCTATATATAAGCTTCAAGGGTCTTTCCAATCCTCACAAACATGCGGCCAGAGCCCAAAAAAACATCCCAAGGGTTTCTAATGGCAGAATTCTCTCCAATGGAAGTCTTTTTGTGGGTTACCAAGTACCAACATGAGTAATCAAAAGGACATTTCTCATACGGGTTTTTACCATCCCAAGGGATTCTCTATATAAAATTAAATGATGATTTTGGAGATCATGAAATATACTATTTATATTTTAGTTCTTTCCGTTTGTCTTGCATCTTCATTTGATTTTTCAAACATAAAAATAAAGCTACCCCATGTAGATATTCAACGATTATCTCTTATAATCTTAGAAAATTTGTGATACAATTGTTTCCACAATTCTAATGTGGTCGACTATAAGTGGTAGTAAAAATGTAATGGATCTATGTGAAAGTGATAGACAAAAACTACATTTGACTACCTTAAAATTGTAGCACAAAATTTATGTTTGTAGAAGTGTTGTGGGCCCAACCCACTTTTGTGGCAAGAAAGCGACATGTTGTACATGACGCCTATTAGAAATAGGAGACCATGATAGTGAGGGAAAAACTTGAGGCACCTAGATTATTAACCTAGCATATAAAAAGAGAGTTTTATGTGTTGGAGTGTTGCCTGGAATTTAGAGAGAGACAACTGTTGATACCCGTTTTGGATAAAAAGGCTCAACAGCTGGAAAAACCCAGTAACGAGCAAAGAGAAATGAAGAAAAGAGATTAGCAAGCATGACAGAAGTAAATGGGCTACAAATGCCTGAAAAGAAGAAAGAAACAAGCCTAATGGGCCAGCCTAGTAGGAAATGGAAGCAGGCAAGCCCCCAAGCCCTAGAAGGGACAAAAGTAAAGCAAGGAAGAATCAATGGTCATAAAAGCCTAAAAAGAAAGAAACAAACAAACAAACAAGACCCAATGGGCCAGCCTAGCAGGAAATGGTAGCAGGGAGGCCCACAAGCCCATGAAGATACAAAAGTATGATAAGCTCGAAAAGCCCATACCCTCCTTCCATAAAGGATAAGCACGAGCAGAAGGGACACGAAGCAGAACGAGATTGATGGAAATATGCACGTACGCAGCGGAAAATTAACGGATCTACTTCATTCGCAATTGATAACATGCACTATGTAAGTTTCAGAATTAAGAACAAGAGAGTGTACCTTGATGCGGTGAAATTCAAGACCGAAGATCAGAAGCCCTTGGGAACACTTTTAATCTTCACTCCAATTCCACTTGATGCCCAAGATGTGTGGTCTCTTAATCAGTTACGTGTTCTTAAAGAGAATGAAGAAGTGTCTCACCCTTACACACATACCAATTCATGTTCTTACAAATTCTGTATGTTTCTCTCCATATAACTGATTATCTAATTGGGCTAGCATTTTGGGCATTTCCAATTGGGCTTTAATGTGTGGCTTGGAGTGGGACCAAAATGGAACAAATAAGACTCTAGCTCCAATGGGCCTTGGGCTTTTCTGTCAACTCTTGACAAGTCCAAAGTTACCATTAATTATATTTAATACCACTATATAAATATAATTGCACTCTAGGCCCTATTAATAAATTATATCCCAAGACTTTATTGTACATGCAACCCCTTCATAAAATATTCATAGTAATACAAAGTCATGAATATATACTGCCACTTTGTGAATTACTACATCTTAATCCTTGAGTATTCGGTTTAATCCTTTAATGTTATTCATCATATATTTATGAAATCCAATTTCATAAATATATACTTTAGTCTTACTAAAGTGGTTAGGCCTAACTCTCTGAATAACAAACCCATTAAACTTATCTCAAGGAAATATTTTGTATCTCCGTTAAGAGACTATGAATTCCTTCTTGAGAATATATGTTCCATCAACACTAAATGTGGCTGCCCAACATACTGAGGTTTTGACCGTTAATTTAGATCTCACTCTTGATATATCAAAGCAATCTATACTTCATGATCAGGTCCATTATTCTCTCAGGATTAAGAGTTCATGCAAATACAAGTCGTGAGATTTATTATTCATTTGACAGTCGTTAGGAGAATAATAAATCTCACAGCGGTCCAGTTCAATATGTCTTAACTCTTAAAACATATCAACATATCAATTAGAAGTCTCCACTTCCATGATCAAGACAAATCATCGTAATTGATATGTTATAGTCTTCGCAGATGAAATGCCCAATTTCATCACCGACTACGAACTATAATTCTGAGTTTACAAAGAACCTGTGATTTATATCTTTTGTGACTTTTCACATAAATCACATACTATGCATCTCATGGACTATATGATAATGTCCGAATATTCATGTTACCATTATTTCAGATAATAATAAAACAACTTTATTAAACACAATATTGAGTCACATATAATATGATACATAATGTCATACTTAATATTATACATAGCATCATATAATAGGATTTAAGGGCACTAATCCCAACAATCTCCCACTTGCCCTAAAGACTATTTTGCACTAATCTAACTCCCATTCCCTCCAAATGTGACTTGAAGGTCCTTTGAGGCATGGCTTTGATAAAGGGATCTGCTAGATTATTTGCACTTTCAATCTTTGCAACCACCACATCTCCACGAGTAACAATGTCTCGAATGTTGTGGTATTTTCTCTCAATGTGCTTTCCTTTCTTGTGATTCCTAGGATCTTTTGATTGTGCAATTGCTCCACTATTGTCGTAAAACAATGTAATGGGAACTTGCTCCATTCTCACTACACCAAGGTCAGAAAGGAATTTCTTGAGCCATACAGCTTCTTTTGTTGCCTCACAAACAGCAACGTACTCAGCTTCCATGGTGGAGTCCGCAATACATGATTGCTTAACACTTCTCCATGTAATGGCTCCACCTTCCAAGGTGAAAATACATCCTGATGTGGACTTTCTGAAATCTAGATCTGACTAAAAATATGAATCTGTATAGCCATTGGGAATCAAATCCTCACAACGGTATACAAGCATATAATCTCTCGTTCTCCGTAAATACTTGAGAATATGCTTTACAGCTTGCCAATGTTGTGGTCCTAGATTTGATTGATATTGGCTGACCATGCCTACTGAATAGCAGATATCTGGTCTAGTACAAAACATGGCATACATGAGACTTCCTACTGCAGAAGCATAAGGAACTTGTCTCATTATATTTTCTTCCTCTTGAGTCTTAGGCCTTTGGTCATCAGACAGAGGAACTCCATGTCTAAAAGGAAGTATTCCTTTCTTGGAGTTTTGTATACTAAACCGTTCTAAAACCTTATCTATATATCCAGCTTGTGATAAGCCTAACATCTTATTCTTGCGATCTCGCCAAAGCTTGATTCCTAGAATAAAGTTAGCCTCACCTAAGTCCTTCATATCAAATTGGCTTAACAATCAAACATTTACTGATGACATTACCCCTACATCATTCCCAATGAGTAGAATGTCATCAATATAAAGTACTAGGAACATTACTACTTTATCTTGATATCTTTTGTACACACATGGTTCATCAAGATTTTTTTCAAAACCAAATGATTTGATTGCTTGATCAAATCTGATGTTCCATGACCTAGATACTTGCTTAAGTCCATAAATAGACCTTTTCAACTTGCATACCATATGCTCTTGATTCTTAGCTATGAAACCTTCCGGTTGCATCATATAGATTTCTTTTTCAAGATTTCCATTAATGCAGTCTTGACATCCATTTGCCAAATCTCATAATTATAATGAGCAGCAATGGATAAGAGAATTCTGATAGATTTAAGCATTGCTACTGGTGAAAAGGTTTCCTCATAATCAATACATTCTTTTTTAGTATACCCTTTCACCACTAGCCTTGCTTTAAAGGTTTCAACCTTTCCATCTATCCCTCTCATCCTCTTGTAAACCCATTTGCATCCAACAGGTTTAATGCCGTTAGGCGCCTTTACAAGATCCCAAACTTGATTGGAATACATGGAATCTAATTCAGATTTCATAGCTTTGACCCAATGATGTGCATCTATATCATTCATTGCCTCTTCATAAGTGTAGGGATCCGATTCAGCCTTTTCTGAGATAGCTTCATAAGTTTCTCCCAAACCTATGAATCTTATAGGAGGCTAAACAATTCTCCCACTATGACGAGGCATCTGTGTACTAGACATCTCTTGAGTAGTATCTTGTGGTGTATCTAAAACATCCACATCATCCCTAATTTCATCCATTGGTTGTTCATTTATAGAATCATTCATTTCAGCCAATACGACTCTACTTCTAGGAGCATGATCATTCATATAGTCATTTTCCAAGAATTTGGCATTTGTGCTAACAAACACTTTATTATCCTTATGACTATAGAACAAACCCCCAACAGTTCCCTTTGGATACCCTACAAAGATAACCACTTCTGTTTTAGGCTGTAACTTGTCAGACTTTCCTTTTAACACATGTGCTGGACAACCCCAAATATGGAGATATCTCATACTAGGCTTACGCCCATTCCACAACTCAACAGGTGTTTTAGGAACAGACTTCGAAGGTACTAAATTCAGAAGATACATTACAGTACTCAAGGCATATCCCCAAAAGGAAATGGGTAGAGTGGAATAACTTATCATGGACCTAACCATATCTAAAAGAGTCCTATTCTTTCTTTCGGCTACACCATTTTGTTGTGGAGTTCCAGGTGCAGTCAATTGGGATACAATCCCATTTTCTGTTAAGTAATCCTTAAAATCCCCAAGAAGGTATTCGCCACCACGATCAGATCGAATGGCCTTTATGCGTCTACCCAATTGATTCTTAACTTCAGCCCTAAACTCTTTGAACTTTTCAAAGGCTTCGGACTTCCGTTTCATTAGGAACACATAACCAAATCTAGAGTAATCATCAGTAAATGTAATGAAATACTCATAGCCTCCTCTTGCCTGGATTGACATAGGACCACATACATCTGAATGTACTAATTCTAGCAAATCTTGTGTTCTTCTACCTTTTGCATTAAAAGGTCTTTTGGTTATTTTACCTTCCAAACAAGATTCACAAACTGGAAATTCATCAAAGTCCATGGGCTCTAAGAGACCATCTTTGATAAGTCTTTAAATCCTATTTGAATTAATATGACCCAAATGCAAGTGCCAAAGATATGTATCATTAGTAGAAGGAAACTTTCTCTTTAATGATTTTACATAAGAGTTATTATCTAATTTAGAATTATATAATTCATGCTTATCAGGAGTTAAAATATACAGACCATCTACAATATTGCCAGAACAGATAAACACTTTACCCTTCTTTATTACAACATTGTCTTTAAGGATAACACAATATCTATGTTTACCTAAATAAGTTGCAGAAATTAAATTCCTACGAACATTAGGTACATATAGACAGTCTTTCAATACTAAAACTCTTGACTTAAAACATAAATTAAAAACACCAACAGCTACAACTGGAATCCTGCTCCCATCAGCCAAAGTAAGAAACAATTCTCCTTCTTTAAGTTTTCTGGTCTCCTGGAACCCCTGCATAGAATTGCAGATATGATTAGTACAACCTGAATCCACACACCAGGAATCCATGGGATTTTGTACTAAACATATTTCAAGGAGGAATGAAGTATTCATACTCTTATTATTGGCAGCCTTGAACTTTGGACAATTCCTCTTCCAGTGTCCTTTCTCACCACAATGGAAACATTTTCCTTTGATCTTCTTTCCTTTGTCAGCAACCCCTAAGGCAATTTGTTTACCCTCTTACTTGGTGAAGTCCTTCTTCTTCTTCTTCTTCTTACCCTTGCCTTTCGACTTAGGTTGAGAAGTAGAAGCTTCACCAATAGTGGCTTTAACATTAGAAGTACCAAGGATGCCTTTCGCCGCTATCAATTCATTCATTAATTCAGACAAAGTATAAATCTTTTTGTTCATATTATAGTTAAGTTTGAATTCCTTGAATGATTCTGGTAGTAACTGGAGTATCATATCCACTTGGGATTCTCCATCAATATCGGCACCTAAAACTTCCAATGTATTCAGATTAGAGATCATTGTAAGACAATGTTCTCTTACTGAACTACCTTCAGCCATTTTGGTATTATAAATTTGCCTCATGGTTTCTTGCCTTGCAAATCGGCCTTGCTCACCAAACATCTCCTTCAGACTTAGCATTATGTCTGAAGCTAGTTCTACATCCTGCATTTGATGCTGTAGAACATTTGAGATAGATGCTAGGATGTAGCACTTGGCCATCTCATTAGATTTCTGCCAACGATCATATCACTGTTTTTCCTCAGGAGGAGCATCTAATGAAGGAAAGCTAGGATATGGTTTAGTAAGCACATATTTGTGCTCTTCAACAGTGAGAACTATGTCCAAGTTTCTTTTCCAATCAACATAGTTGGATCCAGTCAGTTTGTTTTGATTAAGAATAGTTACAAGTGGGCTAAATGATGCCATGTTCAAATCTGAAAACAATAAACATGAATATAATAAGTAAACTGGACATTATCAATTTAGCATATAAACATATAGTATGGAACCTTAATAAAACCATAATATAATATATGCAACGACAATCCAATCCCATACTCAATATCCCTCAGCATAGAGTGAACATTAAATACTATGATTGATTGAGAACTATTCTCATTATCAGTGCTATCATGATAACTCTTATCATACACTAATAATATGCCGTTATACATTTGGCCTCTAAATAATAATAGTAAAAACTCAGCATAGAGGATACTATAATATTTAGTTTAGTGTATACCATTGTCTAGAATCATGTGTAGCCACATTTCATCCCCTTAGTACCATGATACAAAACACCCTCCGCATGGAATGCAAAGCTCGAAGCTAAGACAAGGTGTTTGATCAAACTACTATAAACCAAGTAATTCAAACTTGTAGGACTGTGAAATAAATACTCTCCGCATGGAATGCTAAGCTCGAGGCAAAGACAAAGTATATATTTCACACTACTATGAACCAACAATGGAGGCCGTGAGATCCAACCCTTGTATCTCTCTCCCACTAGATGTTTTAAATTAAAGGTTTTTAATTATAATCATGTGTAATCTAATTACACATAGCCTTGCACTTTAAACACTTGAAAACACATAGAAAAAATTCAAAATTCCCTTCAGTGGCATTTTCGCGAGTATCTCGCGACTTATCTCTTCCCGCGAAAATGAAATAGTGAAAACACAAAATTCAGACAGAAACTTTTGCTACTGTCTCGCGACTATTTCGCTAGTAAAGCTTACTTGCGAAAAGTTTTTGTGAAAATACAAAATTTAGACAGAAACTCTCGCTACTGTCTTGCGGCTAATTCGCTAGTAAAGCTTACCCATGAAACAGTTTTTTTGTGAATCAATGTCATTTTTCGCGAGTAACGTCGTGGGAAGCTAACCCACGAAAAACCCGTGTTTTCAGTTTTTGAAGGGAAACTCTGAACAATTTTTCAACGGTTTACATGAATAAACAAACATCATATAAACATGATAGATAGAATTTGATATCAAAACTGAATTCCATTGATGCTATAACCTTAAAGATCAATTCAACATACTTGAATTCAAAATTAAACAACATCATAACATCAATATCAGTTTTTATCAAATCATAGTTTCAACAACCATACAGAAAATTAAATGCATATATAATCTTCTAACATCATGAAACTATTATCTCTAATTCTAAAACTTACAAAACATGTTATACAGATTCGAAATTGAAGACCGCTCTGATACCAATTTGATGGAAATATGCATGTACGCAGCGGAAAATTAATGGATATACTTCATTCACAATTGATAACATGCACTATGTAAGTTTTAGAATTAAGAACAAGAGAGTGTACCTTGATGTGGTGAAATTCAAAATCGAAGATCAGAAGCCCTTGGGAACACTTTTAATCTTCACTCCAATTCCACTTGATGCCCAAGATGTGTGGTCTCTCAATCAGTTATGTGTTCTTAGAGAGAATGAAGAAGTTTCTCACCCTTACACACATACCAATTCATGTTCTTACAAATTTTGTATGTTTCTCTCCATATAACTGATTATCTAATTGGGCTAGCCTTTTGGGCCTTTCCAATTGGGCTTTAATGTGTGGCTTGGAGTGGGACCAAAATGGAACAAATAAAACTCTAGCTCCAATGGGCCTTGGGCTTTTCTGTCAACTCTTGACAAGTCCAAAGTTACCATTAATTATATTTAATACCACTATATAAATATAATTGCACTCTAGGCCCTATTAATAAATTATATCCCAAGACTTTATTGTACATGCAACCCCTTCATAAAATATTCGTAGTAATACAAAGTCATGAATATAGACTGCCACTTTGTGAATTACTATATCTTAATCCTTGAGTACCCGGTTTAATCCTTTAATGTTATTCATCATATATTTATGAAATCCAATTTCATAAATATATACTTTAGTCTTACTAAAGTGGTTAGGCCTAACTCTCTGAATAACAAACCCATTAGATTTATCTCAAGGGAATATTTTGTATCTCCGTTAAGAGACTATGAATTCTTTCTTGAGAATATATGTTCCATCAACACTAAATGTGGCTGCCCAACATACTGAGGTTTTGACCGTTAATTTAGATCTCACTCCTGATATATCAAAGCAACCTGTACCCAGCTAATGCAAGGGAGGTGGGCCCATGGTCAAGGGACTTACAGAGGGTGTGGTTTGGTGGAGGGGGAAAATGACCTATTTCCAGTTTCCAACTGGAGGCCTCTTTTGGGAGATGCTTTGCTAAGATAGCATCTTTACCCAAAATAGATAGTAAATGGTTGGGACCACCTAATGCATGAGGTAGGTAATGAGAGACCCATGGCCTTATCAGTCCAAGAGAGAGAGAAGGGCTCACGGTAGAACCAAACGAATTAGGACTTGTCATGGAATGGGTAGTGGAAGAGAGAGAAGGTATTGGGCATGCCCTAAGGTAATGGTGGTCGTGCAACCAAACAAGAATGGTTGGTGAGCCATAGGGGTACAAGGGAGAAATCTCATGGGGTTAGCTCGGTATAAATAGGAACAGTAGCAATAAATAGAAAAGGAAGCAAAAAAAAGGCAAGGAAAAACATAGAGAATTAAAAAGAAAAGCAGCAGAGAGAAAGGAAAAAGTGAAATAAGAAAGAAGGAGAGAAAACATGGCAAAGAGGCATGCATCAATAGACTATCTTTTCCCTCCCTCTTACAGTAAACCCGCTCTTTGAAATCTCAACAGAACAAGAAGTAGCCATCCAGACCCATTCTATAAAATGTACAACTTTGTTGGCCTAGCCTAATAGTAAGGTTGTCCAAGTTGGGGTTTGGGCTCTCTTTGTTTCACTTCTTGCTGAAAACTCACCATTTTACATTCTATTATTTTACTTTACATTCTGTAGAGTTATTTTTGTTGGAGTTTATGCCCTAAAATCCAATTTATTGGCATGTCATAAATAATTAAATTTTTTAATTATATGAGACTATTTATAAATGAACTAATGAGAAATTATCATAGTCCTTGGGATGCATTATATGTGATTTACTCACAGAATATATAAATCACAAGTTCCTTGTAAACTCAAAATATAGTTCGTAATCGGTGATGAAATTGGGCGTTTTACCTGCGAAGACTATAACACATCAACTAAGATGATTTGTCTTAATCATGGAAGTGGAGACTTCTAGTTGATATGTTGATGTGTCTTAAGAGTTAAGACATATTGAACTGGACCGTTGTAAGATTAATTTTTCAATCAACAACTGTCACTTGAATAATTAATCTCACGGCTTCTAATTTCATAGACTCTCAATCCTGAGAGGATAGTGAACCCGATCATGAAATGTAGGTTACTTTGATATATCAAGAGTGAGATCTAATATTCACGGTCAAAACCTCAGTATATTGGGTAACCACACGTAGTGTTGAGGGAACACATATTCTCAAGATGGAATCCATAATCTCTTTTTATAGAGACACGAAATATCCCTTTGAGATAAGTTTAATGGGAACTGGTTATTCAGGGCGCCCACTTTAGTAAGGAGTTACTAAAGATTATATTTATTGAAATCAGATTTCAATAAATGTGAATAACTAAAAGATTAAACTGGGTGCTCAAGGATAAAATAGTTGTTTACAAAGTGACAGTTCTTTATAACTTTGCTCACCATGGATATTTCATGGAGGGGTCAAATGATATCATTAAAGTCTTGGGATATAATTTATTAATAAGGCCTAGAGTGCAATTATATTTATATAGTGGTACTAAATATAATTAATGGTAACTTTGGACTTGTCAAGAGTTGACAGAAAAGCCCAAGGCCCATTAGAGCTAGAGTCTTATTTGTTCCCTTTAGTCCCATCTCAAGGCACAAACTAAAGCCCAATTGGGCAAGCCCAAAAGGCTAGCCCAATTAGATAATCAATTATGTATAAGGAGAGAAACATACAAAATTTTCACAAGATGGAAAATGGTGTGTATGTGAGTGTAAGCCACTCTCTTATTCTCCCTTGAACACATACATGAAAACTGATTGAGAGACCACACTTCTTGGGCATCATGTGGAATTGAGATGATGATTAGAGGTCTTCACAAGTCTTGGTTTTGAATTTCACTACATCAAGGTACGCTTTCTATTCTTTGTTCTAGAATTCAAGGTTACATGTTATCTTTCATGAATGAAGTAGATCCATGATTGTTGCTTCTGCAATGTGTTTTGTATGAGATACAAAACCAGATTTTCCAACAATTTTACATTCTACTGTATTACTACACATTCTGCTATATTATTATACATTCTGCCGTATTGGTTGCGCTAATTGCTTCTTACTGTGATTAAGCTTCCCGCTATAAGATATCTGTTCTTAAATCTATGAACGTGTATTGACATATGTGGACTAATGCACATGTATTGTTAATGATTGTTGTATTTATTTTGGAGGCTAGGTTTGTGCAAAGAATAATAGGCCAGGCCCAGTTCTCTGACCCATAGCAAAACGGGCCCTGGCCCTGCAAAACGGGCTTTAGCCCATTGACAAAAAAAGCATGTACAACAACCAAGTAGCACTACGTGAAAAAGAGAGAAAAGAGAAAAAAAATCGACAGGAGAGTGCAATTAATTCATACCGCCAGTGAAAGGAAAAAATATGTGTGTGTGAGAGCAAAGCAGACAATGAAATTTTCTTCAACTATGAGACATAAATGAGAAGATTAATTTAGGGGAGAATGTTTTGGGTACTTCCACTAAGAAGAGTTGTTGTTTTCAAGTGAGTGAAGATCCTAGGTAAGTTAGCATAAATTCCTAGAGAGAGATATAATTATAATTGGTGTAATCTCGAGTTAGGCATAGAATTAAGAGGATATTGTAATTGATTTGATAGTAATGAAATCATTGCAACAATGTCGACCTAGACACATTGTTGAACCGTGTATATCTTGCGTGGGGTGATTGTTTCTTTTGGACATATATTTTTCTCTATTTTGCACCGCACAGGTTCAAGAATTAGGTTTGTGAGGATGTAAAACTAAAACAAAACAAAATTAAATTTCAAAATATATTTATTGAATGATAAGAAAACTTACAATGGGAGGACAAAGTAATAAAGTCAGGATCGACAATGTACAATATTAATGAACTGGCTCCTTGGATAAGGAGTTTAACTAGCGAAATATGTTTACTTTTGTTTTTTTTCTTTCTCTTTCTTTCTCCAGATTTTTACCTAGGTATTTATACTAAAACCCTTCCCCCCTCTTTTGCATATTTGTACCACTTTGGAGAAGATAATTATCCCATCATTGGTCTTTTCCCCCTTTTCGAGGAAGAAGTGGAGTGGTAGGTGTTGCTCACTGCACAGATAGGTCATTTGGCATTTAATGTAGAGCTTTATTGGTAGGGGTAGCCGTTTAATACAGAGGTGACTATTGCTACTTTTAGGTGCTATCCTTTTGCCCTTCCTTCTAGATATTTGTTTCGTAAGCTCAACTACTTGTTCTTACCTTTACAATGGGGTAATCTTCTTGGTCATTTTCTAATGAGTCCAAGGAGCTAATGTTCCTAAAATTGCCTTATTTCATTAAATACTAATAAAATTTTGCCCTCAGTTCTTTTGGGTTGTCACTTTGTGATGCTTTAAGGGTTAGTTAGGCCTGTACCATTCTTCCGTTAAGGCCCACCCCTACTTCGCTTTTATTGGACTCTAATCCTCTAGGTCCATTATTCAATTTTCATTCCCCCACAAGGTTTGTAGGGTTATAGATTGACCCAAGTTAATGTTGAAAAAATACATGTTTGTATCGCATACAAAACATACGTAGCGGAAAATTAACGGATCTACTTCATTCGCAATTGATAACATGTACTATGTAAATTTCAGAATTTAAGAACAAGAGAGTGTACCTTGATGTAGTGAAATTCAAAACCAAAGATTAGAAGTACTTGGGAACACTTTTAATCTTCACTCCAATTCCACTTGTGCCCAAGAAGTGTGGTCTCTTAATCAGTTTATATTTATGTGTTCAAGAGAGAATTAGAGAGTGGCTTATACTCACATACACACCATTTCATTGTATATAAAATTATGTATGTTTCTCTCCTTATAACTGATTATCTAATTGGGCTAGCCTTTTGGGCCATTCCAATTGGGCTTTAATATGTGGCTTGGAGTAGGACCAAAAAGGAATAAATAAGACACTAGCTCCAATGGGTTTTAGGCTTTTCTGTCAACTCTTGACAAACCCAAAATTACCATTAATTATATTTAATACCACTATATAAATATAATTACACTCTAGGCCTTATTAACAAATTATATCCCAAGATTTTATTATACATTCAACCCCGTCATCAAAATATTCGTAGTAATACAAAGTCATGAATGTTGATTGCCACTTTGGAGATTACTACATCTTAATCCTTGAGTACCCGGTTTAATCCTTTAAGTTATTCATCATATATTTATGAAATCCAATTTCATAAATATATACTTTAGTAACTCCTTACTAAAGTAGTTATGCCTAACACTCTGAATAACCAAAACCATTAAACTTATCTCAAGGGAATATTTATATCTTCGTTAAGAGATTATGAATTTCATCTTGAGAATATATGTTCCTTCAACACTAAATATGGCTGCCCAACATACTGAGGTTTTGATCATGACTTTAGATCTCACTCCTGATATCAAAGTAACCTACACTTCATGATCAGGTTCATTATTCTCTTAGGATTAAGAGTTGATGTAAATAGAAGTCGTGAGATTTATTATTCATTTGATAGTCGTTAGTGTTAGGATTAGTGCCCTTAAATCCTATTGTATGATGCTATGTATGATATTATGTATGACATTATGTATGACATGATGTATGACTTAATATTGTTACTGATAAAGTTGTTTTATTATTATCTAAAATAATGGTAACATGAATATTCGGACATTATCATATCGTCCATGAGATGCATAGTATGTGATTTATGTGAAAAGTCACAGAAGATATAAATCACAAGTTCTTTGTAAACTCAGAATTGTAGTTCGTAGTCGGTGATGAAATTAGGCGTTTCATCTACGAAGATTATAACATATTAACTAAGATGATTTGTCTTGATCATGGAAGTGGAGACTTCTAGTTGATATGTTTTAAGAGTTAAGACATATTGAACTGGACTGCTGTGAGATTTATTTTTCTCCTAAAGACTGTCAAATGAATAATAAATCTCACGACTTCTATTTACATGAACTCTTAATCTTGAGAGAATAATTGACCTGATCATGAAGTGTAGATTGCTTTGATATATCAGGAGTGAGATCTAAAGTAACGGTCAAAACCTCAGTATGTTAGGCAGCCACATTTAGTGTTGATGGAACATATATTTTCAAGATGTAATTCATAGTCTCTTAACGGAGATACAAAATATTCTCTTAAGATAAGTTTAATGAGTTTGTTATTCAGAATGTTAGGCCTAATTACTTTAGTAAAGAGTTACTAAAGTATATATTTATGAAATTGGATTTCATAAATATATGATGAATAATATAAAGGGTTAAACCGGGTACTCATGGATTAAGATGTAGTAATTTATAAAGTGGCAATCTACATTAATGACTTTGTATTACTACGAATATTTTATGAAGGGGTTGCATGTATAATAAAGTCTTGGGATATAATTTATTAATAAGGCTTAGAGTGCAATTATATTTATATAGTGGTATTAAATATAATTAATGGTAACTTTGGACTTGTCAAGAGTTGATAGAAAAGCCTAAGGCCCATTGGAGCTAGTGTCTTATTTGTTCCCTTTTGGTCCCATTCCAAGCCACATACTAAAGCCCAATTGGAAAGGCCCAATGGCTAGCCCAATTAGATAATCAGTTATAAGGAGAGAAACATACAGATTTTTGAAGGAACATGAAATGGTATGTATGTGAGTGTTAGACACTCTTTCATTCTCCCTCGAACTAATTCATATAAACTGATTGAGAGACCACATATCTTGGGCACAAGTGGAATTGGAGTGAAGATTAAAAGTGTTCTCATGTACTTCTGATCTTTGGTTTTGAATTTCACCACACTAAGGTACACTTTCTTGATTCTATATTCTGTAACTTACATAGTGCATGTTATCAATTACAAAGGAAGTAGATCCGTTAATTTTCCACTGCGTACATTCATATTTCCAATAGTTAGCAGAATAATAAATCTCACAGCGATCCAATTCAATATGTCTTAATACTTAAAACATATCAACATATCAACTGAAAGTCTCCACTTCCATGATTAAGACAAATCATCTTAGTTGATATGTTATAGTCTTTAGAGATGAAATACCCAATTTCATCACTGACTACGAACTAAAATACTGAGTCTACAAAGAACTTGTGACTTATATCTTCTGTGACTAAATCACATACTATGCATCTCATGGACTATATGATAATGTCCAAATATTCATATTACCATTATTTTAGATAATAATAAAACAACTTTATTAATCACAACATAATGTCATACATAGCATCATACAATAGGATTTAAAAGGCACATATTCTAACAATTAACTAATCCAATTATCTAAATATTACATGGAGAGTTTATCAATTATCCAATCCAATTAGTTAGTCAATATTACATGCAATCAAATTAAGGCACAATAAATTCACCAAACTAAATAAAGTGTAATGGAAAATAAGTTTGACATAGAGAGTTGATCATGATGGACAAATCCCTCGCAGGCAAAAGCCTCACCAAGTGAATTTTAGGTCACCCCTTCCGAAAAATCCACTAATCAAGAAAAAGTGATTACAAGTACAAGGAAACTTACCCCACTAGCCTATCCCAAAGTACCTACCTATAGTAGAACTTACTGAGTTATACTATTCTTAATTCTAATCCCCAATTGGACTTGATCTTATATAAGACTTCCCCTTTGCACAAATTCCACAGCAACCTATTGATTGTTGTAGCTTGGCAGATTTGTTTAATTCACACTTGGAAGATCTAGAAGTAGCTTGACACAAAACCTTAAGGCACAAAAAATATCGCGGTAACTCCTATTAAGAGTGTATCTCTCTGTGTATCTGTAAATCTGATGACAGTTGTTGTACATGCAAGTTAGATTTTTGAGTGTGCAAAGTAACTGACCTAAAAGTCTAACAATAGATTTGAGTGTCAAAGATTTGTGAGCAATACAAATGTGAACTTTAACACTAAAACATCAAAAGAATGTAATGGTAGAATGTGGAAAGTAAAGGACAAGTGTGATGTATGTGGAAAACCCTTGGAAAGAGATGAAAAGCCACGGTGAGTGAAGGACAAAATATCCCTCACTCTTAAAAGCTATGTATTGTATGAAAGTTTAACATTTAAACATGGTGTTGTTCTTCTGAAAAACCTCTCTTTTTCCTTTCTTTCTTACCCAGATTTCTGCCTCTCCTTCTGGCTCTCTACCCTGATTGCTTAATAACATGTTCCTCTAAAAGTATGTGGAATGTTGTTAGGTACATAGAAACAGGTTTCAAGCTCTCATTCCTCCCCCCAAACCTATGTATTAGATAAGGAAAAGGACACCATGGGAGCTTAGAGCATTGCTCGTGTCCTTAGTAGTGGTCCAGCTTAGTACTAACCAATGAGAGGTGCTCCACAGCCTCTGACCGACAAAGGTTGCCATCCCTTTCATGGTAGTGTTGGTTTCCATGCCCAACTACACATCTTATACCCCCCAATGGTGATCACTCCATTGGCACAAATCAAGAGTACTATTGCTCTTACCTAAATCCCCTTCCTTTGCCTCACAACTTGTCCATGTGTAGGGCTTGGATCAAGCCAGGTTAGCACATTTGCTTGCCTTGGCTGGTGTACTGTACATTAGCCCCTGACTGCCAATGGCGTTAATGCCTAAGGCTATTCACTGTCACATCTTTTCAGACTTTAATGTCCTTGAAATCATGCCTTATAACGTTTGGAGCTGGGACATCCCTCATTTGAGGGTGCTTTTAGCTGTTTTGGCATCTCTTCATTTCTTGTACTTGGAAGACAAACATTAAGCTTCATAACTCTCGTGTCTTTTCGCTAACTTCAGTTGCTGGTATTTAAAAGGAAAGCAATCTTCTTCATTCCCATGTCTCTTTTTGCTTTCTCAAAAAACTTCCATTCAAAGAAAATGATCAGTTCCTCTTTTGCTGGTTCTAACTCTCCCAAGAATGGTTCAGATGCATTAAGTACTAGGATTTCCCCTCCAATGGCTCCAAATCTTGTTCCTCCTCCTCTAGTCCTTGTCATTCCCTTCCCTCCTCCTGTTTTTCCTCCCGAGGCTAGGGAAACCTAAAAGGAGGATGATTATGACTCCTAAGGCCTTCGAGAAAAGGCTAAGGAGGATGCTGAGGAGAGGGCTTGTCTTGCCTTTATGGGGGAATTTCAAAGGCATTGGGGTCTTTGTAGCAGTTCTGATTCCAGCACGGAAAGGTCAAATTCTCCAAGCAGCTCTATCTCTGAGACAAAGGTTTCAGGTTCTTCAAGGGCTTCTGACTCTGAAGAATAGGAGTTATATCTTGGCTATGATCCTCCATAAAAGGGTTCTGATGAGGACTCTGATGCCTATAGGGTTCCCTCCCCTTGAGCCGCTTGCCTCCAAACCTGCAACCTTTTTTTTTTTTTTTTTGAAGTGTAAAAAGGGGCCACAAAGGCCAAATTGAATGTAATCCCCTTTTTAACATATATATATAAATGTAGTTTTCATTTGCCATTATTTTATATTCTGTGTATATTACTTATTATTTCCATGTTTAAATTTAAATTTTTTGAAAAACTAAGTTGGTGAAAATTGGTTCATTAATTAAAAGAAACTCCTACACAGGAATCAACATGTAAACATATCAGTTATGCAAAAGACAAAGTAAAGTAAAAAAGAAAAAAAAAAAGAACTTGTTTGTGAAAGGTTGCGCCTTTTCACAATTTCTTTAATGGCATTTTCTTTAAAAACTAACTTGTCAAAGATCTGGTCACCATCGTGTCAAATTTTTGAATTATTGGCTTAGTTTCAAAAGACTCATTTTAGAGGGAAAATTTGACTAAAGTATATAAGGAGGGAAAACTGTTTGCCTCTTCCTCATTACCTTTTCTTGAACCCAGACCCAAAGTTGCCAATGAAAATTCCAATGGGTATCAAACATACTCAGAGATCTAGTTCTTCAAAACATGCTGAAACCTCTATCCTTAAGATCAATATACCATTACTAGGAGGGGAGGAAAATCCCTCAATAGAAGATCAATGGGTTATTCCATCCTTCTTCGGAGATAACCTATTTGATGAAAGGTTTGATTGGGAGTCTCTCTCCTACTCTGCAGATCCTCCTTACACAACTTGTGGAGAACCTGATGATCTCTTGACCATAGACTTGGATTTAGAGCATGTCCCTTAGCTTGGTACTTGCATTGGGAATTTTGCTCCCACCATAAATGTGGTTTTCAAATCCCATACCTTTGTTTCTAAAGGCTGGAGGAGTTAGTGTTAAAGAGTACTGACACATTCTCCTTTTGTTGATATTCTGCTAAAAGTGAAACTAGTGGACACTGTGTTGGTGTTCTTTGGCCTAGACATCAAAAAGGACAATGGAAGCTTCCTCTCTCTCTCTCTCTCTCTCTCTCTCTCTTTCTCTCATATTAGTGGGATTCCACCACTCACACCTTCTTCGCAGGGTCTTAAGAAGTCTTCCTTTCTCTTGAGGATGTCTATGAGATATTAAGACTTCCTCTGTTTGGTGATCAAGATGTGGCTAACATTCCTCTGTCTACTAAAGAGTCTAAAATTGTGAAGTTCTTGGAGGATACAGTGAAGAAGACCTTTAAAAAGCCAATCTTGAAGGCTATAAGGAAGGGGAAAGCCCTTAGTGAGGAAGTGTTAGAAGACACTAGCATTGGTGGTGATAAGGGTCCTAAAGCCAACTTTTGGGGATGGATCAGGTACTTCTAGAGGGAGCCTGTTGGTGGTGTGGATGAAGAGACAGACATAAATTCTTTGAAAAAGGGTACAGAACTTTTTGTTGGGGAAGGTAATTCTAGCCCCCATGAACTTTAAGCCTTTATTACTTTTCTATTGTCTCGACATTTATTTGAAGGATATCCTCATGAAAAGATCTTAAGTAGACATTTCCCTTTAGCTATTAAGTTAGCCAAAGGCCACTCCTTCCCCCTTGCCCTTTACTTCTTAGGAACTTTGTACACTCACTTAGACCGTTTTACTCTTGACCTGCAATGCTCTTGGGGTAGATTCCAAATAGAAACCTTTGTACCCATAGTGTTTTTGCAAATTTGGTTATGGGAACTTTTTAGGAATTATGCTCCTATCCCCAAACCTTTAAATTCTTTTAAGACCAATTTGCCATCACCTAGGGGTTATCACGATCATGGCGCTGGAACAAGGCTGTAGTATCATCACGATTATGGCATGATGTCAAAATGACCCATTGAGCCATTCTCCTAGATAATTGAGGGCAGGTTAGGAGATATTTCACAGGGTTACTCTTAGTCACCAAGTGTACATGATGCCCTAAAAAGTAATGATTGAGCTTTGACATAGCAAAAGCCAAAGATAAACATAACTTTTTCTTCTGTGGAATATCTCAACTCTGGTCCTTTCAAAAGCCTGCTGATATAGTATACTGGTCTCTCCACACCCTCCTTCTTTTGAGCTAGCAAGGCTCCTAATGATTGCTCTGTGTTGGCTATATATAGTAAAAGTGGCTTGCTAGGAGATGGAGCAACCACTGTATGAGGATCTACAAAAATGGACTATACTTTCTTGAATGCCTTCTCATATTGGTTACACCACACAAAAGCTATAACCTTTTGGTTTGCTCAACCAATGGCTTTAAAATCTTAGCTAGCCTTGGGATAAATCTTCTGAGATAAGACACTTTCCCCACAAAGCTTCTCAGCTCTTTCAAAGTCATTGGGAAAGTGAGTGTAGCTATTACCATGGTCTTAGTGGGATATAGGTCAATTCCTCTTTGATGAACAAGGAATCCTTGGAACTTTCCCAAGGATACCCTGAAGGAACACTTCAAAGGGTTCATCCTCAAATTGTATTCCCTACATCTCTCAAAAACTTGCCTCAAGTGCAAGAGATGTTCAACTGGGCTCTTCGCTTTCACCACCTGATCATCAACATAATCCTCCACCTGCTTATGCAGCATATCATGAAATATCAAAGTTATAGCCCTTTGATAAGTAGCACCAGCATTCTTCAACCCAAAAGGCATTCTCTTGTAATAGTAATTCCCAAAAGGTGTTTTGAAGGTAGTCTTTTGAGCATCTACTAGTTCCATAAAGATCTGGCTATAACCACTATAGCCATCCATAAAGGAGAAGCGTTCATGACCAACAGTTGCATTTACCAGGATGTCGACACTGGGCAGTGGGAACTCATCCTTAGGGCAAGCCTTGTTGAGGTCCCTGAAATCCATACATATTTTGATCTGCCTGCCTTTCTTCTTTACATGAACTATATTGACTAACCAGTCCAGGCACTTGATTTCTTCTATGAACTCTGCCTTTAAAAGCTTGCTTACTTCAACTTTGATTTTCTCCTTAATATCCAAGAAATACTTTCTGGTTGGCTGTTTCATAGTCTAGGCTTTAAGGTCAACATTTAGCATATGTGTTACCAACTTTGGATCTGAACTTGGCATTTCTTCATACTTCCAGCCGAACACATCCTTGTATTCTTTCAACAAAGCTTTCAGCTTTCTCCTTTCTCTCTCTGGTAGGTTCTTGCTTATCTTGACTAATCTTTCTTCTCCTTTTTCATTCAAGTTGACTTCGACAAGTTCTTCCTGAACATTTTTAACAATGTCATTCATACATCCAAGGGCTTCTTTCAATGGTTCTTCAGTAACATGTACCTTTTCTGGCTGTTGAGTAAGGATAGAAGGGTTAGGCCTGCCATTCTCCAGACCCCTCTCCTTTAACCTTCAAAATTCATAGACCTCATTGCTAATGATAAGTAGAAGCCACAGCCTTATGAGCATTGAGCCAAGGGCAGCCCAAGATAATGTGGTATGAAGTATCACCATCCATCACATGTAAAAGAGTTCGTGCTCTAATAGGCCCTACCCTCAGATCCAAAGACACTTGCCCCAAGATGCATTACTGCAATGTTCCTATCCTAGACACTTGGAATGGTTCTTAGGTGAATCTCTCTCGTGGAATACCAAGGCATCCTGTGTTGGGAGGGGTAGGATATTAGTTGAAGCACTAGTATCCACCAAGGCTCTTTTGATTTGAGAGGCTCCCAAAAAAGCAGTAACCTATAAAGCCTTCTCCATCAACTACTTAACTGGGTAAGTTTCTTGAGGAAAAGGTCATAGACTCCCTGGTTTCTTGATAAGCTACCTGTAATAAATTCCCTTCAGAAATAGAAACTCCTTGGCTTTTCTCCACTGCTCGAAATAAAACTTGTGTTGCTTCTCTCCTGGCTAATGGCTTGAGGCCTATTCCTTCCAAAAAGGAATGGACTTTGTTATCCTGCTAGATTCTTAATGCCATTTCTTCATCTTGCACAGGTTGGGCTGCAGAACTGATATCGGCCACACTCCTAGCCTCTTCTTCCATAGGGTCTTCTCATCTCATGAAAAAGGTCATAGCCACTTCAAGCCTATGCATCCTTTGATCTGTACGCTTCCAATTTTTGATGACCAAGTCACCTTTGGCCACAGTAGATACCGTATTTTGTTTGCCCTCAATTTGCATGCCGAACCCCAAAAATTCCAAAAATATCAATTTTTTAGCAAAGGACCGTGGGAACATCTAGATTGACATGGTACAACCCATTCGGGCATCGGAGCACTTAAAGTGCCATTTTAGGTCAAAATTATCAAAATGCCCCTGGTCAGCCCAAGGATCGGTCAAAATTGGTCAAAACCACACCCAAAACTATATATTTCATGTTTTTACATCAAACTTGAGGTTATCGGAGATTTTTGACCAACTTTGACCCGAGGTTGACTATTGGGAACGACTGAAAACCCGATTTTGATCTGACTATCAGAATGGGTTGGAACCAATTTCATTGTGAAGATTATTGAATTCCCTTTCTAATGACTACTCATGGGTTAAAACTAGAGTTAAAAATGTTGAGATACCTTAAAAACTGTGTTGGGTTCGTTAGCTTGCTTCTCGAGGCCATAACTTTTGATCTGACTATTTTATTTTCAAAGTGCCAAGTGATCTGGAAGCTAGACATCCATATCTTTCCAATGCCACTAGAATTAGCTCAATCAAAGTTCTGAAAGGCATTCAAATGATTGACCGAAGTCAGAACTGAAAAGTTAGAGGAAAAGACAAAGTTATTCACGTCTACATAACATAAGTAGCACACCCTAAGCGTGAGCTGGCTTGTCTTGACGCACCTTTAGTGCCCGCCAAGCCTCAAGAAGTGTGCTAAGAAGTTATAAAACCCCCCAAACCCTGTTGAAAAAAAAAAAAAAAAAAAAAAAAACGAATTTTGGGCATTTGGAGCATTTTTTAGGGTAGTTTCTCTCTCTCTCTTTTCTCCTAAATTCTCTCCAAAAACACAAAAAAAAAAAAAAAAAAAAAAATTTGATTCTCTCCTGAATTCTCGCTCTCATTTCCCTCTCCTTGGTCCATATACCTTGGATTTGAGGTTTAGGGGTGTAGATGTAGCTTTTAGCTACAATCTACACCAATTTAATTTTATAGCTCTTTATTGCTTTCTTTTAGTTTTTCTAGCGTGTTTTATTGCTCTCTAGCATGTCTATTGCTTTCTTAACATGTTTTACTGCTTTGATGCTGTTGGTCTAGCCTTCTTGGGCTAGGAAATGTCTAAATTTCTTGTTTGTGCTCTTTGCCATGTTTATGTGCTTAAAGTTTTGTTTGGATGCTATGCCTAATGCTTTTTTCATCTTTATACATCTTGTTAGTGATTCTTCTTTGTGTTTGGCTTTTTGGGTAGGATGTAGATTTAGTGGTCTAGGCCTATATCCATACAACCTAGTACAACAAAGGGTTAGGGTTAGTTCCTATTTGCATGTTTGTGCTTTGTTTGCACTTTTCCATACTTTTATGTTTGGATCCATGCTTATATGCTTAGATCTCATTTCTTTCATCCTTGCCATGCTTCACATGTTTGTCTTCCATTTTTGGGTTTGTGTGCTTGCACCTTTGGTGCCTCTTTGTCTGTTTGGTTGCATCATTTCCCCTTTTGTGGCTTGTTTGGATGCAACCATGTGGTGAGATACATCCTAGGGATGTTGGCTTGCTTGTCACTTGCCTTTCTCTCCTTTGTTTAGCTTTGCATGTTGGTGCTTCTCTTGTTAGCCTTGTATGTGTCTTATATCATGGTTAGCTTTCCCATTTGTGTGATAACAAGCTTAGCTTCTTGCTTTGTGCCATCTTGTGTGGCTTTATTGCTTTTTTTGCATCTTTGCATCCTTGTTTACATGTTCATGCATGTGTCTTTGTGTGCTTGTTTGTGTCATCAAGCATAGTTCTTGCCTATGATTTTGTGCAGGTTTACACCCAAATTTGTACATGAAATTCCGGGTCCTTTTAGGAATTTCGCTTGATGTCATAAGTTTCATCTATACTCCAGTATAATTTAATTACGAACATTGAATCCAAATCCACATTTGTCCTTCTAGGACACTCTTTCTTGTTTGCTTGTTAACATGTCTTCTTTCCTTTGTTTGCTTGTCTAGCTTGTTTGCTAATGCTTTATCTATTTCTCTTCTATCTTCTTTACTTGTCTATTGGATTTATGTCTCCTTGTTTATTTGCATGTACATGCCTGGAGTGCAGGCACAACTTCTAAAACGCAAGCAAAAAAGGGCAAAAATGTAAGCAAAAGGAGCAAGCCTAAAAAGGGTAATCATCAGTGGATTAGAAGGCTTAGCCTCTCCGTGTGGATTTCTCTCTCTCTCTCTCTTAGCATTTTTCTTTAGAACCATGTGTATAGCTTTCTAGATTAGGGCTTTCTTTCCTTACATCTCTGCTTGGGCCGCATTCTTAGGATATGGCAATGTCTGATCTTTAATTTTCCTGTACATTCCTTGGGCCATACCCCTTGTGGATGTAGGCAATGTCTGATTTACTTTCCTGTACCTTGCTCTGCTTGTTTACATTGTGCATGTATATATACATATCTGCTTGTTTAAAAATGGCCATGCACTTTGTCCAATGGACTCATGCGGTTAGGAGGGTACCCCCCTCGTGATCATGGGTGCTCATGACCTTGGAGCGTGGGTATGCATTTAAGGCGATTGTTGTAGATGCATATTCATGCTACATTATGTTCATGATTATCGTGGTGTGATTGCCTTCAATCCATGTCAGCTAGTGACATTGTTTTCCCCCCGTGTATGCGATACGCACCAATATGTTTAATGCTTTGGTGAGCTCCGGCTTGCCTTAGTATGAACATACAGATGCATGCCGTATACATAGGTACGAAACCCTATTGGTGCGCCATAGTGTACCAAAGGCGAAACTTTGCTGAATTTTCACCATGAAAATGGGGCATTTTTTTGTTGTATTCTCACATTGAAGGCTTGGTGAGAATAGTGTTTTGTGTGCTATGAAAAATCTAACCCAAAATGCTGCCAACTTTCTACCACGAAAATAAGGCGAAATGCTACCGAATTTTCGTTGTGGAAATTTGGCAACAATTCCAAATGTGCTAGCAAATCATTAATAAAGGCCACAACCTTTTCCAACATCAAACCTCAAAGCCCAATTCTTTTAAAGCCCTAGAGGCTAATGCTAATAGCTTTTTTTTTTTTCTTTTTTTTTTTCTTTTTTTTTTCTTTTTTTTTAAATTCCAATGTTCAAAAATTAGGATTTTACCAAAGCAAAGGACTATCTCTAGATAGGCGTTATGGGGTTCCTAACAACTTCCCCACATGTAACCAGACTTCTAAACTCAGGAATCAAGATTTTTTACCATCTGCATCAGATTAGGTAAAATGACCATTTTTCTTATTCTAGGACTGGTAATAAAATCAAATAGAGTCAAGTGACGAATCACATAATAGAAAAAATCCAATGATTGGTGGCAACTTCATTGCCTTCGGCAATAATAGATAAAAATTGACTCAATTAAGCCACACACCTGAGGTTCACCCTTTTTAACCCTCTTTCACAGCACCCGTGCTTCGCAACTAGAGAGGCGTGAGCACCACCGCGATGGGTGGTCAATCATCGTGACGCATCTACAACCACGTTCTTGTGGAAAATGTTCCTTAAGCATAAAAATCCATGGTATGATGATCACTTGTCCCGTGATACCTGCACTAAAGCTCACCTCGGATTTCTTCTTCTATTGGCTTATGCTTACAGGCGGGTAAGACCACCACTCGATCTTTGATCCACGTGTCTAGGATGCTATACAGTTCTTCTACTGACAAAGAAAAAGGGGGAGGAATACCACTTCTCTCCCTTTTTTTGCTCTACGTTGCTTTCTTAATCTTTTCCACCATAGTTGCTTTTATCTTCTTACTGTTAGGAATAGTGCCCTTAAATCCTATTTTATGATGCTGTGTATGACATTATGTATGATTTAATGTTGTGATTAATAAAGTTGTTTTATTACTATCTAAAATAATGGTAACATGAATATTTGGACATTATCATATAGTCCATGAGATGCATAGTATGTGATTTATGTGATTTAGTCACAGAAGATATAAATCACAAGTTCTTTGTAAACTCATAATTTTGGTTCGTAGTCGGTGATGAAATTGGACATTTCATCTGCGAAGACTATAACATATCAACTAAGATGATTTGTCTTGATCATGGAAGTGGAGACTTCTAGTTAATATGTTGATATGTTTTAAGAGTTAAGATATATTGAATTGGACCACTGTGTGTTTTATTATTCTCCTAACGACTGTCAAATGAATAATAAATCTCACGACTTCTATTTGCATGAACTCTTAATCCTGAGAGAATAATGGACCTGATCATGAGGTGAAGGTTGCTTTGATATATCAAGAGTGAGATCTAAAGTCACGATCAAAACCTTAGTATGTTGGGCAGCCACATTTAGTGTGTTGGGCAGCCACATTTAGTGTTGATGGAACATATATTCTCAAGATGGAATTCATAATCTCTTAACAGAGATATAAATATATTCCCTTAAGATAAGTTTAATGGGTTTGGTTATTCAGAGTGTTAGGCCTAACCACTTTAGTAAGGAATTACTAAAGTATATATTTATGAAATTGGATTTCATATATATATGATGAATAACTTAAAGGATTAACCTGGGCACTCAAAGATTAACATGTAGTAATCTTCAAAGTGGCAGTCTACATTCATGACTTTGTATTACTACGAATATTTTATGAAGGGGTTGCATGTATAATAAAGTCTTGGGATATAATTTATTAATAAGGCCTAGAGTGCAATTATATTTATATAGTGGTATTAAATATAATTAATGGTAATTTTTTGGACTTGTCAAGAGTTGACAGAAAAGCCCAAGGCCCATTGGAGCTAAAGTCTTATTTGTTCCCTTTTGGTCCCACTCCAAGCCACACACTAAAGCCCAATTGGAAAGGCCCATAAGGCCAGCCCATTTAGATAATCAGTTAGATACAAAGGGAGAAACATACATAATTTTTTATATATATGATACATCATTGTGAAATGATGCGTATGTGTGAATAAAAGCCACTCGATTATTCTCCCTTGGAAACTGATTGAGAGACCACACTTCTTGGGTGTAAAGTGGAATTGGAGTGAAGATTAAAAGTGTTCCAAAGTACTTCTAATCTTTTTTTTTGAATTTCACCACACCAAGGTATGCTCTCTTGTTCTTAAATTCTGAAATTTACATAGTACATGTTATCTCTCATGAATGAAGTAGATCCGTGATTGTTGCTTCCGCTGTGTGTTTTGTATAAGATGCAAAACCAGATTTTCCAACACTTACTCCCTCACTTCCAAGACTGCTTAAAAGCACTGGCAACCTGTGAAGTCAAACCCTTGGAAGGCTTCCTTATAGACAAACTGGTTCTCCTAGCAAATTCCGCCAGCCTAGTAAAGTTAGGGATATACAAGTTCTCCAGGTAAGGGCAGTATTCATACAACATACTAGTAATGCAAATATCCACAAGTATTTCTTCCTCTACGGGATCATAGAATATCAGAGAAAGGTCCTTAAACCTACAAATATAGTCTAACAACCCTTTAGAAACACTCTACGTCTCTTACTGCAGATCTAATAGCATAAGTTTCTCATCCAAAGTGAAGAACTTCTTCATGAACTAGGTGGCCATGTCATTCCAGCTCAAAATTGACCCTGGTGAAAGGCTGGTGTACTAAGTAAAAGCTTGGTCTTTGAGAGACTTAGAAAACTCCCTAAGTCTCAGCTCGTGGTCATGCGAATCGGTAGTCAGAGCATCTACATACCTCTTGATATGCTCTCTAGCATTTCCAACCATGCCATCATATTTGGGTAAGATAAAACGTGTGTAATTGGTGGGATAAGGCTTTCTAGCCATCTCTTCAAGATAAGAAGGCCTTGTTTCCATGTAGATAGAACTCTCCCCCTTTCTAGCCTCAAGCAAAATAGATGCAATATCCTCCCTAGTCAGGTAAGGGGATGCCTAAGGTCTAGCAGGTTGATGTGGTGCTCCCTACTCCTGATTCAAAGGTGGAACCAAGTTCAACCTTTCAGTCTCTCCTTGAGGTAGATGGCCTCTTTGTAGGGTCTGAGGAGTGGATGTCCTCTAATGTAAGGACTGGACTTTTGCCCATATAGTAGCTTGAGAACGTTGAAGGTCCTCCATGGCTGCGACATGATCTCGGTTGGTAGGTTGCCTGACCTCTTTAGAGGACTCTATATCTTTAGTATGCATGGAAACATGGTCTACACTCACTTCAACTTGTTATTCTCCACTAGAACCTATTTGAGCTACCACGTTCTTCTTTCTTGGAGATATTGAATAATAAAAAGAGAGAATAACTAGAGATTCTCCCTAGCGCAGTTGCCAAAAATGTACGTACAAGTTAGATTTTTTAGTGTGCAAAGTAGGTGACCTAAAAGTCTATCTGTACATTTGAATGTCAAAGATTGTGAGCAATAAAAATGTGAACTTTAACACTAAAACATCAAAAGAATGTAATGGCAAAATGCAAAAAGTAAAGGACAAGTGTGATATATGTGGAAAACCCTTGGAAAGTGATGAAAAACCATGATGAGTGAAGGACAAAATATCCCTCACTCTTAAAAGCAATTTATTGTATGAAAGTTCAACATTTACCCATGGTGTTGTTCTTCCCAAAAATCTCTCATTTTTCCTTTCTTCCCTACCCAAATTTCTGCCTCTCTACCCAAATTGCTTAAAAACATGTTCCTCTTATAATACGAGGAATGTTGTTAGGTACATAGAAATAGGTGTCGAGCTATCATTCCTCCCCCTAAACCCTAATATAACTATTGTACTATGTCATGGCTGGAGGATGGAGAAAATTCGCCAATGTCAAGGTAGTTGGATGAAAGACGGCTCTGCTACGTCGTGAGGGACAAGTATTACAAGGAAAAGGACACCATGGGAGCTGAGAGCATTGCATGTGTCCTTAGCAGTGATCCAACTCAGTATTAACCAATGAGAGGTGATCCACAGAGTCTGACCAACACAGATCACCATCCCTTTTATGGTAATGTTGGATGTCCATGCCAGACTACACATCTTACTTCCCCCCAATGGTGATCATGCCATTGGCACAGGTCAGGAGTACTATTCCTCTTACCAAAATCCCCTTCCTTTGCTTGACAGCTTGTCCATGTGTGGGGCTCAGATCTGGCTAGGTCAACACAATTGCTTGCCTTGCCTGGTGTACTGAACAATTGTTAACTATGCCTTTTATATGCTCAGGAACCCTAGTATACGAATCCCTAAGAAGCCTTATCATAATGGGCCAAAAACAAATCTTGGATTTCAATTTACACGAAGCTTGATAGATCAAAAGTTGTCGAATGGGTATTGAGATTTATTAATTCTTGATAGATCGATAGGTATCAAGGAGGTATTGGGATCTGCAGTTTCAGCTTTTCTTGAGTAGTTCCTTGAGTATTTTTGTGTCTTCAATAATACCAATTGTATGTCGAATTTCTGGTCTTCTTGAATACACTAGAAACTTGGACTTAATTGCATATAAAGTGCGTTTTGTGTTGAGATATGCCAATTTACAAATACGAGCCTTAAAATCTCCCCTCTGAGAATCTGTGACAAAACCACAAGAATACATTAAATGTCCTAGAATACATTCTACTCAAGATTACATAGAAAATAGCCTACTCTAATTCTTGAACTCAAGAAAAACTTTGCAAGTCAAGAGCTTATGCATGAATATGACTTTGGAACCTATCTTTAACTGAAATACATTAAAAAAGACACATCAAGGTATCAAGTATGAAATAAGACAAGTTATATAAAAATTCAATAAATTTAAGAGGGAGAGAAAAGAATAACACGTGGATTAAAAAAATACACATCATTAATATATATCAAAATCAGATATTTTACAAAACTAAAAGAAGTACAAACAAATCCTCACTACATCCCTCGTATACACTCTCCCCTAAGCAATTGGCCTTCAACTACTTTATAGCTACTCCTCATTTTTGTCACGATGGACAAAAGTGGATCACCATGAAGTAGTAGCCTTTTCGTTAGAAGAAGAAGCATTATCGTCTTCATTAGAAGAAGAATGAGTGGTTGGAGAAGTAGCATGCTCAGATGTGTTAGGAACCCAATGGTTCCTACGAATAGGAATTGTAGGGGAATTGATTTAACTCAAGGTAGTCACCCTTCATAGAGAAAGAAAGAGATTAAGAGAGAGAGAGAGAGATTCACTAATGCACTAAGCAATTGGTTTATTCCTCAATATGTCTAATGTTGAACTACAGCTATGTATTAATAGGAGACTAGCTCTAATGTCATTGGTCCATATGGCCTAAGAAAATTGGCCAATTAATTCAACATGTGCTCTATTAATTAAGCCATGTGTTGAATGAGCTACATGTACTTAATTCCTAACTAACTAATTAAAGGAAATACAATAACTATTAGTGCATTACAAGGCCTAAATGGACCCCACATGGATTGGTGGCGACCTTTAACTTACTCAAAGCCCATCGTAGGCAATGGCATAGATTGTGAGTTGGTGGGATGAATTTCGAAAAGTCTTGGCCATAATGGAGCCTCTACTTTCCCACTCATCTCTAACCAGGGTTACATAGGTACAAAGTACATGTGTGTGAAAAACAAAGTAAAACATGATTGGTTTCAATTAATAAAATCCTTATTCAATTATGGCCTAACAACACGTCCAGGTTAAAATTCATCTCTATCCCCAGTAGACTCGCCAATATTGGCATGTAGACACTCAATTTTGCACCCATGATTTAATCAAGGAGAATAACTAGAATGACCATCTGTGTACCCAAAAAAATCATAATTGCATTACATGCATTAATTTGTTCATTGCATATCATAAAAATGATCTTGAGGTTCTAACGGTCACGAGGGTATGCTTGGTTTCCAAATCGAACCGTCGGATCAAAAGATATCGCATGATCACATTTGCACGATCAGCATGCACTTTGTCTAGGTAGATTCGACCACGCATGATTAATTTAAATTAATTCTGATTGGCTAAACAATTAAAATTAATTAAATAATTTTGTGATTGATTGATAATTAGTGTCTAAAATAGGATTGCTTGCATGGGAATAAAGGGGAAAATTGGATAATAATAAAATTGTGGATAATCTAGACTTTATCAAGATTTATTTTAGAGTATTTATCTACAAGAAAATTGTTGCTGAAAAGACCTGAATTATCCAGAAAAGAGTTAAAAATTTTAGAATACGGATTGAAAACACGTCTAAGTGCAAGTCCTGGCTCAAGAAAACCTAAAAAAGGAGTCCAAAATGCACCCGAACACGAAAGTGCGATTGACATCCAAGAGTGCCATTCGGCACTTTTGGAGTGTTGATCGGCACTTTCAAAGGGCTGAATGGCACCTATAAGGGCTTTGGATGGACTTCGAGTGACGATAAAACACATCTTTTTAGACTTTTTTGCAGAAGGACACATCCCGGTTCGTATTCTAATCATCTTTGCTTATTTTTTAAGCATTCCAGCCTCTATAAATAGAGACTGGATCTCAAAATTTAGCACACTCTTTTACACTCTCAGAGAGACACTTTTTCACGCTCTTAAATTTCTCATATTTCTGACCCCCCTTTTCTGAAATTCTCTCTCTTACGTTAAAAAGGTTCTAGAGGCTTTAGTCTTAAGAATTCCTTTTTTGTAAGTAAGGGTTTTTAGGTTTCAAAGAAAATTACATAAATTTCTCTGAACACTAAAATATCCCCTCAAGAAGAAGAGTGCTCCCTGCAAGAGGCTGTTTCTTATTAATCATTTTTCTTATGTTTCTCTTATTGTGATGATGCATGTTTATATGTTTCTTTCAGTTTAGTTGTTTTAAATATTCATATCATGAATTGTTGATTTATTTTGTTGAAATATGTTCTTGATTCTTTTTGTTATTGTCATGATCTATTTTTAATTTCAAAAATCTGCATGCCAATCTTTTTTTAAATGAAAACTAATCTGCATCTTCCTTAGATGCAGATCTGAATTTTTCTCAAATCAAAAAATGATTTGCATCTTCCTTAGATGCAGATCTGAATTTTTCTCAAATCAAAAACTGATTTGAATCTTCCTTAGATACAGATATGAATTTTTCTCAAACAAAAAACTGATCTGCATCTTCCTTAGATGCAGATTTGAATTTTTCTAAAAAAAAAAAAAAACTGATTTGCATCTACATTAGATGCAGATCTGAATTTAAAAAAAAAAAAACTGGTTTTTATCTTCCTTAGATACAAATCTGAATTTTTCTTATTTAAAAAACTGATATACATTTTCTTTAGATGTAGATCTGATTTTTTTAAACATTGCAGATTTTGAATAAAAAGGGATCATGAATAGTTTTGTTTGCGTGTTTAGTGCATGTAGCATAGATTTATTTTTTAAATAAAGTCCTCTTCTCAAAAAATCTTTTTCCTTTTTCTACTCACAAAAACAGATTTGATTTTTCTTTCATCAAATTACCAATTTTTTTAATTCTCAAAAACAGATCTGATTTTTCTTTCATCAAAAAACCAATTTTTTTAGTTCTTAAAAACATATTTGATTTTTTCTTTCATAAAAAAAACCACTTTTTTTTTTCTCAAAAACAAATCTGATTTTTTTAAACCCAATTCAATTTTTTTTCACAACACAAATCTATTTTTTTTTTTTTTTTAAACAAAGAAGAGGGCATATTCATAAAATAGATTCATGTGAGTCAGTTTTGATTAGTTTGTTCATGTGTGCAACATATCATTCATATCATGCATAAGGGGTACATCGGTCACAAGAGTCTAGAAGACCAGACTCTGTTTGGGCGGAATGGGTGCCTAACAACTTCCCATTCCGTAACCTAGCCTTCGAATTTAGTGTCTTTGGATAGGTAGACCTAGGCTTTATCTTTATTTATTTATATTTTTTTTCGGGTACATTGTAACTAGGACCAAAATCCATCTAATTATTTGGTAGTTTGTAACTAGGACCCAAAGCCATGTAATACTCAATTTATCAAGCATGAATTCTTTTTTCATTTAATCAATGAGAATGAAACAATTCAGTTGTGTATTTTGTATTTTTTTTCTTCTTATTTTTTTGTATAAAAAATCAGTGGCGACTCCACACCACTTACCCAAAAAGAGAGGTGACCCTAAAAGCACTCAAAGATCTCTTCTTCTTTTTTTGAGAGGCACTTTTGTGGTCTCTCACAGTGGCGACTCCACTGGGGATGTCAAGGGCTAAGCTTCGTATTAGACTTAAGTGACCAAATGTGTACCCTTGTTTTTGCATGGTCTTGCATGATATTGTTGTTTGTTTGTTTATTTATGGTTGTTGGGATGTTGTATGATACTTTGTTGTATGATATTTTGGTGTGTGTATTGTTTGTTAAAAGCCTTCCCTAACTGTCATAGTGTGTGTCATCCAAAGAACAATATGTATGCACCGCTTTCAATAGCATGTGGTGGTAGTAACCATGGATCACCGGTCTTCATTAGATTTAGGTACCTAGTGGCGAACTCACCAACCCATACCCTAAAGTCACTGGATCATTTCCTGTTGACTGTAAAGGATAGACCATGCCATTTGGACAAAGGCAATGTTCATTACATTACAAGTTGGGAAGTGTAACATCCTAGCCATGGGAAACAATGAAACAACAAACCCACCCTACAACGTAATGACTTAGAACCTACCCTTAGATCTGTCCCTATTAAAATTTCATTGCATGTTGTATGTGTTTGTTTGGTTTATTGATTGATGTGGATGGGGACTTAGTTTTGATTAACCCAACCAAGCCTCTCATTAGAGGGAAAGAATTTGGTCAAGATCCGAAGGAAGGTTGCAAAGAGAACCCAAGGCTGACACTCAAGCTAGTAGCTCCAGTTTCAAGCCCATCACTCCCATTACGGTACTGAAGCCCATAAGCATAGAAGATACTCTGTTGTTGCAACATCACAATCCCATCTTTGACCTACAAGACAGTTCAAGCCACAAGAAGTCTAAACCTCCCAACACTATGGCAGAAGAAGGGGAACATCCAAACATCGTGGAACCCATGAACACTCAAGAGCTACTCAACACCATGGTAGCTAGTCAAATCCAACTAAGGGAGGACATGAACCGTATGGTGCAACAGTTTCAGAATCTGAAGAGTAACCAAGAGGAGAATAAGGATAACCATAATCCTCCAACTATGGAAAGTGAGAAGAAGATCAATGAAAGAATGAACAAAATGGAGGAGATGATTAGAAGAGCTCGTAAGATGGAAGACCTTATGGACTACGATTCCCTCTCACTTTTCCCTGAAGTGAGACTGCCTCCCAAGTTCAAGATGCCAACCTTGGACAAGTTTGACGGGACCGGTTGCTCAAAGTCCCATATGAAGATGAATATAAGGGCTATGCAGACCCTAGGTGCGACTGAAGAAGTACTTGCTTAAATGTTCCAAAACACTCTGACCGAAGTCACTCTTACGTGGTTCCTCAACCTGGATGACATTAGAGCAAGAAGTTGGGAGGACATCTGCTGAGAGTTTCACAAGCAATACAAGTACAATATAGAAGTGGACATAACAAGGAAAGATCTCGAGACCACTAAGCAAGAGCCGAAAGAATCCTTCTCTACTTTCATTACCAAGTGGAGAGCCAAGGCAGCATAGATGATGAATAGACCAAGTGAAAAAGAACAGTTAGCTATGGTTGTAAAGAATTTATTACCTGTATACCATAAGTACTTGTTTGCATAATACTTTCCCAATTTTAAAGCTTTGATTGCAGCTGGCACCCAAATTGAAGATGCAATAAACAATGGCACTATAAAGAATGATGACCCATTGAGGCTTAAAAAGAATGTAGGATCTAATTCTAAGGTTGCAGAAATTTCTAATATCCATAAAAATGATCCTTATCAATTGATTGCACCCATTGCACCTGTGCAAGTATCACAAGGACCTAGACCTAGGAGGGAATTTCATGAGTTGTATATGCCTATAAGCCAAGTGTTTGACAAGCTAAAAGTAAAAGGGTTACTGAAACTCGTAGACCCAAGACCAATTCCAAACCCCTTATCCTCAAGATTTGATGTAAATAAAAGATGTGCTTACCACCAAGGCCCAGGCCATGATACTAACAATTGTTTTGGCCTTCGTCATGCAATTCAAAACCTAATAGACAACAAGGTGATTGTGCCACCTACAAGGCCTAGCATCACTAATAATCCCTTGCCCAATCACAATTTTGGGAAAGGGCCATGGATTAATTGCCAGATGATTGAAGAGGAAAGTAAAGAAGAAGAAGACCCATCTGACCTGATTTATGACCTGCCCGAATGTTTTATGATGACATAGGAAGAACTGATGGATAGGACATCCGCTACCACCACAGGATATGATATATGAAATGAAGAAGTACCAGAACCTAGAAATTACTCAACATCCACAAATGAGGGGAGACACTTTAAACCCCAAATAAATAATCAAACACTCACAAATGAGGGGAGACACTTCAAACCCCAAGTAAATAACCAAACACCCACAAATGGGGGGAGACACTTCGAACCCCAATTTGGTAACTCAACATCCATAAATGGAGGGAGACACTTCAAACCCCAAGATACCAATCGTAATGACCTAACAAAAATTGCCCACATCACCAGGGGGAAGACACTTAAAACCCCCACATTTGGAGACAGATAACCCAGTAGAAGCCTTGAATAGATCCACCCAACAAACACCTACCAAAGAAGATGAGGTCCTCAAACAACTACAGAAGACACAAGCCAACATATCCTTATGGGGTTTACTCATGGCCTCATACAAACACCATCAAAATCTAGTAGACCTTGTCAATCAAATCCAAGTCCCTACAACCACAACTTCCCAAGATCTGAATGCTATGATTGGGTCCATAAATATGGAACTCACTATTTCCTATTCTGACAAGGATTTGACCAAGAAAGGGAAGCACCACAACGACCCGTTGCACATCATTGTAAATGCCAATGGGAAAAGGATACTGATGGTTTTGATAGATGATGGAAGTGCATTAAACGTGTGTCCTTTGAAGACTGTAAGTTTCTTAGGTCTAATCATCGAAGACTTTGTGCCTACTGATCAGCATGTGAGGGCATACGACAATAGTAAAAGAGAGGTCTTGGGAATCATAACATTAGAGCTCACTATAAGGCCAATGATCAAGAAGGTGGAGTTTCAAGTCCTTAACATAGCCTCATGCTTCAATATGCTCCTAGGGCGACCGTGGATCCATGACATAGAGGCCGTGCCTTCATCTCTATACCAAAAGGTTCGGTTTCCGCATGAAGGAGCTATTATGACCATATATGGTGATACTTTGACTGTGCCTAAGCCCATTTTTGGTATTGGTTTTGAGAAAGAGCCATTGACCTTGGATGGCTTTGAGATTGAGAAGCCTAGCTTTGAAAGGAGAGAAGAAGAAGTGGAGAAGATTCTAATGGACTTTGCTCCCTATAGCAACAACAATATGGTAGCGATGATGAGAAGAATGAATTACCTTATGGGGATGAACTTGGGGAAGACTGTGAAGAAGCTTTCTATTCAAGTCCTGATGCTTCTCGCTGCCACACCACCTTTTGGGCTAGGCTTTAAGTCCACTGATGATGATTTGTTATAGATGGAGGTGAGAAAGATAGCCTGAGCCAAAGCTAAAGAAAAGGGACTTCCTTGTCCCTTAGAACCCCTAAAGCCTTATACTTCTACATTGAACGGGAAGTTTGTCAAAGCTGGAGAAAGTCAACGCTATTGGGGATTCCCTGAACTGAGATTTGATCCTGTGACAAGGACAATGGTGCCTGGGTTCGAAATACTATTTGATTGCAACAACAAGGTTCCAGAACTGAAGAAAGAAGATACAACCTGGGTTCCTACTGATTAGGCTAATTACATGGACCCTGATGCCATGACTACACTCCTTGGAGATGCCATTTACAATATAGAAGAAGAAGAGTACTGGGAGGCTTACCAGCATGCATTGAAGAGCCGTATAAACTAAGAGCCAATGATGAAGATGAGGAAGGGGGAGCAGCCCCTAGTGATGATGATGAAGGAAGTGATGCCAAGAGTGATAGTAGTAGTGACAACAACAGCAGTGACAGTGGATATGATGATGATGACAGTAACATCGACAGTGAAAGCAACAATAGTGAAGATTATGATGGCCAATACAGTGGCAATGATTGGGGTGAACCCTCTAGTGATCAAGAACATGAAGATGATGGGCTTTATTATGAAGAGTATGATGATGATGTAGACTACTATGATGAAGATATTGAAGATGATGCTAAAGCTAACAGGTGGAGTGACACTGATAATAACCAATACAGGCTGATAAATGTATTAGAAGATGCAAGAGAGGAGGTTAGACAACCCAATGATGTGGACTATGATGATTACCCCTATGGGCGCCCCTCAGACTGGAGTTGTATCACTGATGTTAGCTCAAGGTCTGGTCCTCAATATGACAAGCATGGAAGAGAGATTCCAGAATTGGGGTCGTATTATGATTCAGAACCTAGCTCACCGACCCTACATGCTGAAGAAGAAGATGACATAGATGCTAGGTTGGCCGCTTTAGACCAAAAACTGATGGTCCATAGTTTCAGAATCCTAACACTTGAGAATGCTGAACGTGATAATGAAAAGATGGAAGGAGGCGAGTTAGAGCATCTCCCTCTACACACGTACTTGGGCAACAAAGGGAAGCACGATTTATTTGATGAGTGGATGGATATCATAGAGCGCTTGGATGCTTTTGTGACCAACAAACCCACAGACGTGGAAATTAATGAAGAAGCCACAGATTATATGGATGAAGGAACTTACTAAGAGCCACCTGCCATCGTTGAAGCCACTATTGAGTTGAAGAACTGGGCATGAGAGGGAGCCGCCCACCCCATGGTGGACTCTGTGAAGAAGATCAAGACCGTCGAGCTAGCTACCCCTGCCAAGAACATTGTTTTTGTACCTATTGAGTCTATTTCTGCTAGTATTTCTATTCCTGTTAAGTCTGTTTGTGATAGTTTTCCAGTTGACTATGATTTAGTTAAGTCTATTAAGCCTGCAAGAAGACCTCCTCGACCGACCTCTAGAGGAACCGCCTTCTGTATTTTCCTCTTGACTTGTATAGAATCGAGGATCATACTGACGATTCTCAAGTTCAAGGTTTCTGATCCTATCTTCCAAAGTTCTTCTAGCGGAATCAGCCGTTTCCATTCGACTCACTTGAAAAGTCAGCAAAATCAAGTGTTATTTATCAAGAAAAATCCAAGCAAAAGCCACTTAGAAAGTATCATTGCATACCCAGCTCGCCTCATTGATCACATATTGAGAAGACTGAGTACAAGCCAACAGTTGTGAACCTCCAATCATTTGCATACTTTCCTCCACAAGATCAACATCAACCTGAAGCTCAAATCTACCAAGATCATGAGCCATTTAGTAAGCCAAGAAGAGACAAAGACAAGGAACTAAAAACTTCAAGAACACACCGGATTGGGCCAAGGGACGTTTGGTGTGTGCTCTGGCCTATTCAAAGGCATGGAACTATATGTTCCATTAGGATTCATCACTTCATATTGCCATGCCAAAAAATGTGGATAAGTCTCCATGAAAGAACTAGAAGAGCTACCACCATGGTAAGGGGAAGGAATTTCTTCTTCTTCTCCCTCTCCCTCTTCCTCTCGTTCAGAAGACAGAGCCTAAAAGTCCGACATGCAAATGTTGTCAGCAAGCAGAAATATGGAAAAGGAATATGCAAGATGAAAATTTGACTTCAGAAGGGAAGAGAAATATCGATATGCCAGCTAGGCAACCTTGTAGATGAGTTCGAATAAATTCAGAATAAGTCCTTGCTACTCCTAAAACCACAAGGCTAACACGAGCCCGAGTAATCTCTTCATTAGTTAGAAGGTCAGCCAATCGGATAGAAGGACAAGGAGGAACCAGAATTGTTGTAGGAGGGTACACATGTTGAACTTGGGGCAACACCCGATCACTAAGATACTAATACCTTCCATGCCCACATTCAAACAATGTTTGATGGGTATTCAGCTCCAAAGCCCACTCACACTCATCATACTTCTCACATCCAACCCAAGGATTTAAACACATCTGAAAAATCACCAAAGAACCCAGAATGAGAAAATGACCAAACCACGACTATGCACCAAAGATCGCACAAAAAAAGGGGGGGGGGGGGAAATGACTCACATCATCAGCAGTCAAATTGTTAATCACTAAACGCCAAATTTCCAAAGAACACCTGGAGGGCATTGACAAACGGTGTTTGGGCAACCAACGGAGAAATCTAGGAAAAATGTCATTAACCTCCCCTGAAGTTTCAGGGCCAACTCCAATGTATTCATACATTCAGAGCTGAAAAAAATTTCACAACAACTTTACCATACATAGCCAAAATGACTTTCCAAAATTCACACATAACCAAAAATTCCAAACCTCACCTGCCACACAAATGGAGCACTACCCAAGCTTGAGAGACTCTGCCTCGAAAGTTGAGTCATGAAATGCAAAAGGGTAGCATAGGCCATATCGCCCCAGTCATAATTCTTGATTTGCTCAATGCTTCTCAAGCTCCATAAATAACGCAGATTCACTATACTACCTAAATCTAGGCTCAAGAAAGTCCCAATGAAAAGAAGCATGAACATGCATGTACCCCTTGCCACAGTATCACATTTTGTAATGTTCTCACATAGCCACTACAAAGGAACATTTTTACTCCTCATTTTGGAAAGCACTACACCTAGAAGTTTCTTGATTTCATTTTGTAAGGTTGAATTTAATCAACCATTCTGTTGGCTTTATTCCGTGCCAAATTTTCTTATATTTTAGCAATTAGTAACCCTGTATTTAGGTGGGAATCATGTAAGGGTAGTGTGTGAGAGAAGTGTGAAGAAATGCTCAAGATTGTGCAAGGATGCAGAGACTCGCGGCTGGGACTCGCGGGTGACTCGCGTGTAGAGAAGATGAACAGTCATGGTAGCTGGAGCACTACAGGACAAAAAGTCCAGCCTGGCCATTCTGATAGCTCGCGGCTTGAACTCGTGACTCAGTCAAGTCACAAGGCCAAGCCGCCAGCCAGCTCTGTTTTGAAAAACCTGACTCTTCGCATTCCACTCTCACCCCAGTATAAATACGCCTTATACCCACGAAATGTAGAGAGCTTCCAGAGAGAATTTTGAGAGAGAAACCCTAGAGAAAAACAAGATTGACTCATCCCCAATCTTCACATAGAGACTCTTCAAATTCCTCTACTTTCACCCTCTCCATTGTTACATCCTTGAGAGGTTCTTAGCCAAATCCTTTTCTCACCATACCTATATCAGTGAGAAGGTTTTTTGGTGCTTTGGGAAGTAGTTAGGAAGGGACCAATGGTTATTGGTTGATGCTATGGACTATAGCGTAATCCGGTAACCTAGAAAAGACAAAGGTTCGGCACAAGCTCGTTGGAGCAAAAAGCTTGGAGGGCTTAGGTACACTGGGTAGATTAGGCTTGGAGGGTCTATTGCTGTTCATGTATCCCAACTACATTTTCTAGTGGATTATTGACCACTTGGAGGGCAGCGGAGAGGTTTTACGCCGAGGGCTTCGGTTTTCTCTTCGATAACACACCGTTATGTTGTCCTTGTGTTTGCATCTCTCTTCCCTTAATCTTTGCCATTTAATTTCTGCTGTGGATGTGATTTTATTTTATTTAGATTGTTTATCAATTCAGTTTTACGCTTATGTTCATATTCTACACATTAATTGTTTGATAATAAGCTTGAATTGGTAACTTGTAAATTGGGGGTATAAACGTTCAAGGGTGTTTTATACACATTTTGAACTTTCACATTTGCAGTAAGGGAGTCATTGACATGGATTCTCTCACCACCCAACTTCAAGCCAATGATGACGAAAAAGTCATAAGGTGTCAACATTACCTCACCAACGCTCGGAAAATGGAAGGTACATGTGGTGTTTCAGAAGCGCTCTGACAAGGCAAGAAGTAATTGGAGGTCCTTGTATTCATGAGTCTCCTGATTTAATAAAGCTTTAAAGAAAGTACCAAAGCTTGCATCATTGATGATATTTCTAATGTCAGGAGACAATGCTCCCCATACGCTCTTCAACATTTGGAGACTACCTCGACTCTTGAGGTTCTGCAACACAAAAATTTAACCCATCATTCCATGCCAAAAATCACATGCTAACAAAAGAGACAAAATCACTCATTCCATGCCAAAATTCCATTCCTTGCCAACAAAAAGTCCCCACCAAAGAAATCAATGTCCCATAAAAAAAAAAAATATATCATTAATGCCCTACCAAAATTTTACCAATACCAAAATTTTTCACATGTCCAGACACAACTACCAAAAATTTTCCATAACCATAGCCATCAAAAATTCCTACATGTCCAAAGTAGCCATCAAAAATTCCTACATGTCCAATGTAGCCATAAAAAATTCTTACATGTCCATGCACAACAACAAAAATTCCCACATATCCAGAATTATAACCACAAAATTTTTCCATATCCAAAATTTCATGCCCATAAAATTCTTCCATATCCACAAAATGTTTCCATACCCACAAATTTTTCCATATTCATACCCACAAAAATTTTGCTGTGATACATAAAATAAAATTTACACATGCCAACAAAATTTCCCACATACATCATGAATAAATTCATCCAAACTTGCAAACATAAATTTTTCACAATGCCAATACCCCCAAAATCCAAGCCAAAATTCATCCAACAACATCACAAATTATCAACATTGCCAAAATTCCATAAGCCACCAACATTGTCCAAATTACACTGTGACCAAAATTATAACAATTCAAAAATGCTCCAAAGCCAGCATTACAACGTGAACAATCATACAAGGCCCCAAATTCCAACAAGATCACATAATAAAATGACAATGTCTCACCATCAAACTTTCAATGAAACATGAAACATCATTTTTCCAAACAAAGAAACCAAAAAAAAAAAAAAAAACTCACCTTGATGTCCATGTGAGAATATGGAGCATGGGTCTTGGGGTCTTGAAAGAGCCCCTCCTCATCATTCCTTTCAAATGATGGATCATATTTCTTGCCATGAAAAGTAAGAAAATGATGGAAATATGCATGTACGCAGCGAAAAATTAACGGATCTACTTCATTCGCAATTGATAATATGTACTATGTAAATTTCAGAATATATGAATAAGAGAGTGTACCTTGATGTGGTGAAATTCAAAACCAAAGATGAAGAGTACATGGGAATACTTTTAAACTTCACTCCAATTCCACTTGATGCTCAAGATGTGTGGCCTCTCAATCAGTTATGTGTATGTGTTCTAGAGAGAATGAAAAAGTGTCTAACACTCACATACATACCAATTCATGTTCATACTCAAATTCTGTATGTTTCTCTCTATATAAATGATTATCTAATTGGGCTAGCCTTTTGGGCTTTAGTGTGTGGCTTGGAGTGGAACCAAAAGAGAACAAATAAGACTCTAGCTCCAATGGGTCTTGGGCTTTTCTATCAACTCTTGACAAGTCGAAAGTTACCATTAATTATATTTAATACTACTATATAAATATAATTGCATTCTAGGCCTTATTAATAAAATTATATCCCAAGACTTTATTGTACATGCAACCTCTTCATAAAATATTCGCAGTAATACAAAGTCATTAATATAGACTGCCACTTTGTAGATTACTACATCTTAATCCTTGAGTACCCGGTTTAATACTTTTAAGTTATTCACCATATATTTATGAAATCCAATTTCATAAATATGGATTTCATAAATATATATTTTAGTCTTACTAAAGTGGTTAGGCCTAACTCTCTGAATAACAAACCCATTAAACTTATCTCAAGGGAATATTTTGTATCTCCGTTAAGAGAATATGAATTCCATCTTAAGAATATATATTCCATCAACACTAAATGTGGTTGCCTAACATACTGAGGTTTTGACCGTTACTTTAGATCTCACTCCTGATATATCAAAGCAACCTACATTTTATGATCAGGTCCATTATTCTCTCAGGATTAAGAGTTCATGTGAATAAAAGTCGTGAGATTTATTATTCAATTGATAGTCGTTAGGAGAATAATAAATCTCATAGCGGTTCAGTTCAATATGTCTTAACTCTTAAAACATATCAACATAACAACTAGAAGTCTCCACTTCCATGATCAAGACAAATCATCTTAGTTAATATGTTATAGTCTTCGTAGATGAAACACCCAATTTCATCACCGACTACGAACTACAATTCTAAGTTTACAAAGAACTTGTGATTTATATCTTCTGTGATTTTTCACATAAATCACATACTATGCATCTCATGGACTATATGATAATGTTCGAATATTCATGTTACCATTATTTTAGATAATAATAAAACAACTTTATTAAACACAATATTAAGTCATACATAATGTCATACATAATATCATACATAGCATCATAAAATAGGATTTAAGGGCACTAATCCCAGCAGAAAAGTGGGTCCATTGGAAGAAGAAGACATTTTGAAGCAAAGAAAAGATGGGTTTAAAAATGGGTTTCACCCAAAGTGTGTGTGTGGCAAAAGTGCTCAAGAACACAAGGATCTAAAGAAATATTAAGGGAGATGAGTGAAGGAACGTTGAGAAGCTTAGAAAGTGTCTTTTTTTTTTTTTTTTTTTTTTTGGAGAAGAAATGGTGAGGTGAAGAAGAAAAATTCAAGTAGAAGAAAAAGATGAATAAGGTTAATGGTGGAAGAAAGGTGATGAGGGAGGAAGCAAAAAAGAAGAAAAGAGAGAGAGACGAGACAAATGAGGGGCCAAAATTCGGCTCCCACATTAAAAGTTTCAGTTGAGTTGCTGAGTCAACTCCCAAAAAAAAAAAAAAAAAAAATTCTTTTTTTTTTTCGTTCTTTTATTTTCTTTTCTTCTTCTAAAAATAAAAAATAAAAAATCAAATCATGAAAAGAAGAAAGAAAAAAAATTCTTGGAGCGGATTAAGGATAAAAGATTCAAGTTCAAATTCCAAAATTTTCAAATCCCAAATTTTCAATCCAAAATTTTAAGTTTCAAATCTCAAGCCTCAAGTTTCAAAATTTCAAATTTCAAATCTCAAGCCTCAAGTTCCAAAATTTCAAGTTTCGAATCTCAAAATCTCAAGTTTCAAAATTTCAAAAATTCAATTTCAAAATCTCATGTTCAAAATTTCAAGTTGCAAAAATTTCAAAATCTCAAATTTCAAGTTCCAAATTTCAATCCAAAATCTCAAGTCTCAAAATTCCAAAGTTTCAATTTTCAAAGTTTCAAAACTCAAAATTGTCAGTTTCCAATTCCAAGCTTTCAAGCTTCAAAAATCAAATCTTTTTCAAAGAAAAAAAAAAATCTTTTTCAAGGAACTACAAAAATCAAAGTTTTCTTGATAAAAATGAAATCAAGAAGGAACAAATGGAAATCACACATCTCAAAAATAGTGGGTCCACAAAGCCCTCATCATTTAAAGACTAATCCCAAATCTTGACTTTTTGCAGGTGACAGCCAAGTCAAAGTTGAAAAGCCCTTTGATTGACATTCCAGTGGTCAGATCAAAGTTGAAAAGCCCTTTGATTGACATTCCAGCAGTCAGATCAAAGTTGAAAAGCCCTTTATCGGCATTCCAGTAGCCAAATAGAGGTCGAAAAGCCCCTTGGTCGCCACAATTCTGGTTCTAAGGTTGAAAAACCCCTTGGTCGCCACAGCCCCTTGTAACCTTTCTTCAAGATCGAGGTTGAAAAGCCCCTTGGTTACCTTTCATCAAGATTGAGGTTGAAAAGCCCCTTAGTCGTCACAGCTCTGGTTCCAAGGTTGAAAAGCCCCTTAGTTGCCTTTTTCTTCAAGATCAAGGTTGAAAATCCCTTTGGTCATCACAGCTCAGATCGAGGTTGAAAAGCCCCTTGGTAGTTACAGTTCTGGTTCCAAGGTTGAAAAGCGCCTTGGTTACCTTTCATCAAGATCGAGGTTGAAAATCCCCTTGGTCATCATAGCTCTGGTTCCGAGGTTGAAAAGCCCCTTGGTTACCTTTCTTCAAGATCAAGGTTGAAAACCCCCTTGGTTGCCACAGCTCCTACTTCGAGGTTGAAAAGCCCTTTGGTTACCTTTCTTCAAGATCGAGGTTCAAAAGCCCCTTGGTCCCCACAGTTCTAGTTCCGAGGTTGAAATGCCCCTTGGTTACCATCCATATTCAGACTGAGATAGAAAAGCATCTCAGTCACCTCAATTATCAAGAATCATTTCAAAATTCATCAGCTATCAAGTAGGTCAAGTATTCACAACTTTCATTTTTTTTAAAGGTAAAGCACTAGTTCTATGTACCAAAGTTTTAGATTTGAGGGCTAGGTAATCTTTGGAAATTCAACCTCAATTAAATCATGGCTGCTAAATCAATATCTTTGTTTTACGACATTCGCTTTCCAAGCTCTATCAATGAGGGGCATTATGTAGACACTCGATTTTGCACCCGTGATTTAATCAAGGAGAATGACTGGAATGACCATCCGTGTACCCAAAAAAATCACAAATGCATTACATGCATTAATTTGTTCGTTGCATATCATAAAAATAATCTTGATGTTCTAACGGTCACGACGGTGTGCCTGGTTTCCAAATCGGACCGTCAGATCGAAAGATATCGCATGATCACGTTTGCACGGTCAGCATGCATTATGTCTAAGTAGAGTTGACCACGCATGATTAATTTAAATTAATTCTGATTGACTAAACAATTAAAATTAATTAAATAATTTTGTGATTGGTTGATAATTAGTGTCTAAAATAGGATTGTTTGCATGGGAATAAAGGGGAAAATTGGATAACAATAAAATTATGGACAATCTAGACTTTATCAAGATTTATTTTACAGTATTTATCTACAAGATAATTGTTGCTGAAAAGACCTGAATTATCCAAAAAAGAGTTAAAAATCTTAGAATACAGATTGAAAACATGTCTAAGTGCAAGTCCCGGCTCAAGAAAACCTAAAAAAGAAAACCCAAACACGAAAGTGTGATTGGCATCCAAGAGTGCCATCCGGCACTTTTGGAGTGCCGAACGGCACTTTCAAAGTGTCGAATGGCACCTACAAGGGCTTTGGCCCGACGGTCTTCGGGTAATAATAAAACACATCTTTTTAGACTTTTTCGCAGAAGGACGTGTCCCGGTTCGTATTCTAATCATCTTTGCTTATTTTTTAAGCATTCTAGCCTCTATAAATAGAGATTGGATCTCAAAATTCAGCACACTCTTTTACGCTTGACAGAGAGACACTTTTTCATGCTCTCAAATTTCTCATATTTTTGACCCCCCTTTTCTGAAATTATCTCTCTTACGTTAAAGAGGTTCTGAAGGCTTTAGTCTTATGAATTTCTTTTTTGTAAGCAAGGGTTATTAGGTTTCAAAGACAATTGCATAAATTTCTTTGAACCCTTAAATATCCCCTCAAGAAAAAGAGTGCTCCATGCAAGAGGTTGTTTCTTATTAATCCTTTTTCTTATGTTTCTTTTATTGTGATGATGCATGTTTATATGTTTCTTTCAGTTTAGTTGTTTTAAATATTCATATCATGAATTGTTGATTTATTTTGTTGAAATATGTTCTTGATTCTTTTTGTTATTGTCATGGTCTATTTTTAATTTCAAAAATCTGCATGTTATCTACATCTTTTTTTAAATCAAAACTAATCTGCATCTTCCTTAGATGCAGATCTGAATTTTTCTCAAATCAAAAACTGAGTTACATCTTCCTTAGATGCAGATATAAATTTTTCTCAAATCAAAAGCTGATTTGCATCTTCCTTAGATGCAGATCTAAATTTTTCTCAAATCAAAAACTGATCTGCATCTTCCTTAAATGTAGATTTGAATTTTTCTCAAATAAAACAAACAAAAAAAAAAACTTATTTGCATCTTCATTAGATGTAGATCTAATTTTTTATTTTTAAAACAAAGACTAGTTTGTATCTTCCTTAGATACAAATATGAATTTTTCTTATTTAAAAAACTGATCTACATTTTCTTTAGATGTATATCTGATTTTTTTAAACATAGCAGATTTTGAATAAAAAGGGATCATGAATAGTTCTGTTTGTGTTTTTAAACATAGCAGATTTATTTCTTGAATAGAGTCCTCTTCTCAAAAAATCTTTTTCCTTGTTTTACTCACAAAAACATATCTGATTTTTCTTTCATCAAAAAACCAAACTTTTTAGTTCTCAATAACAGATCTGATTTTTCTTTCATAAAAAAAACCATTTTTTTTTAGTTCTCAAAAACAGATCTGATTTTATTTTTTTTAAACCCAATTCAATTTTTTATCACAACACAAATCCGATTTTTTTTAAAACAAAGAAGAGGGCATATTCATAAAATAGATTCATGTGAGTCAGTTTTTATTAGTTTGTTCATGTGTGCAACATATTATTCATATCATGCATAAGGGGTACATTGGTCACAAGAGTCTAGAAGACCAGACTCTGTCTAGGCGGAATGGGTGTCTAACACCTTCCCATTCCGTAACCTAGCCTCCGAATTTAGTGTCTTTGGATAGGTAGACCTAGGCTTTTATCTTTATTATTTATTTATTTTTTTTGGGTAGATTGTAACTAGGACAAAACGCAATGTAATTATTTGGTAGTTTGTAACTAGACCCAAAGCCATGTAATACTCAATTTATCAAGCATGTATTCTTTTTTTATTTAATCAATGAGAATGAAACAATTCAGTCGTGCATTTTGAATTTAGTTTTTTTTTTTTTTTTTTACATAAAATAAGTGGTGACTCCACACCACTTACCCAAAAAGAGAGGTGCCCCTAAAAGCACTTAAAGATCTTTTTTTTTTTTTTTTTTGAGAGGCACTTTTGTAGTCTCTCACTAGGCACAAGCGCCTTCGACGAGTGGTTCCCTCATGGGAAGTACACCTTGGCCATGGAGTGGATTGGGTGGTAGGTGAAAAGTGGAGTTGCCACCTAAATTAGGTTTAGGAACCAAATTGGTTCTTTTAGGCCACTCACTTACATGCATAGGTTTGCATACTAGATTATGGGTCCAAAGTTTGGGTACAGCTTGAGAAGGTGTTAGGCACCCAAGACCCCCCGGCTTGAGGGCCGGCCTTCATTATGTGTAGCTAGACCGTATTTAGACAAAGAAGATATATATATAAAAAGGCTAGTATTTAACCTAGACATACACCATGCACTTAATTAAAATAACACACACAACATGTTAAAGATCACATCATAAATCATAAGGAAACAAATTAAACCGAATATATTAAAACATGGACAATTAAATAAAACACACAAGGAAAAAATATCTAATAAACCAAACATGACAAAAATACTAAAACAAACATGGAAAATAATTTAACACAGTTAATTAACCTAAACAGAGTCAAACAGAATCAAATAACACATATAAAATGATTAATTAAATAAAAACAAGGTTTTGCCCTAATCTAGGTTAGGGGCACATGTTCGAAAACATGCGCGCATAGTCGAGGATGCGTACGCATCCTATCACAGAAACTGGAAGAAATCACATTTTAATTGAATCAATTACATAGACGAATCTATATCAAAGAGAAAAGTAAGATAGATACTAAATAAATAAATAATTATCTCATGGTTAGATTAACATGCATCAAATAAATATAATAGAAATCAAACAAAACAACTATGAATACTTCTATATGTTAGAACATATTAACTTGAAATCTAGAGACATGAACAAGAGAAAATACTTAACAAAAGGCAAATTAAATATCAAGAAAATACTTACCTTGCTTAACAAAAGACATCAAGAAAATATCATAATCATTAAACTAAACAAGAACCAAATTTACAAATAAAATAAAACAAAAGATTTATGTGATTCTTAGTTAGAAAATTCACAAATTTATAGTTTGTTTAACTGACCTCGCAGTGCCTACAACAAAAAGATTAGATTGAGAGGATAAGAATAATCAAAGAATACAATATTTTTAGTAATCAGAACTCAAGAGCAACTTTAATTGAAATGGGTTTTGAAAACAAATAAGAAAAACTAGTTTCTATCTTAGTTTCAATGCTAGAAAGAGGTTTTGGAAGCCCAAAAAATGTGCCAAGGTGTTGTAGTGACTTTAGCAAAGATGAAATAGGGTTTAGAAAAGACGGAGGCACTCTTTCTAGCTAGGGTTTTGATTGGAGATAAAAAGTGAGTATTTATACATTAAATTAGGGTTTTTGGAGCTTTTTAGTGGTCTTTGGATGTTTCCAAGGGTCTAAGGGCCGGCCCACATCAAAGATTGATGTTTTAGGCCCCTAAAACTGAAGTTCAAGAGGTCTTGAAACAAGGCTGCATATGCGAGATCAAGGTTGCGTACGCGCCTTTAACCCATGCTTACGCATGCTTCCCAAAAACCCCAAATCTGACTACTTTGATGACCCAACTTCAAACGGCCATAACTCACTCAATATAAATCCAAATTAGAAAAAAATTCTTTGTGAATCAAAAGTTATAGCCAAAATACTGAGAAAATGTCATTTTTCAGCATCTTTCAAAGTGAATTGAGGACTGTTGAGTTGGATTACTCCAAAACTATTTTGATCTCTTTAATTACCCTTGGTTGACATATGTCAAGCTCATCATTGGGGCCAGGGACCAAAGGTTATTAACAGGCACAAAATGAGGTGTCTACATTGAGTGGTAGCTTTCATTGGAGTGTCATTAGCAGTAGATCCAAATCTGTCTTGTAGTGCTTGAATAAAGGAATCTTAACTAACAAATAATCCAGTATTGGTTAGCTTTATAAACCCAAGTAGCTTGCTTATGATCTGGAGTCTTGCAATAGTTAAAGTATTGGTTTGCTTTATAAACCCAAGTAGCATGTTCTTCACCCTTGAACCTAGGAAAATCAACCTTGATTGATTTTAGAAAAGCTATGCCTAGAGCATTGCCTGATGTATAAATCTTGATGATGCATGAGAATTAGTAGGCTGAATGCTCTGGGCTACAATGACGGTTTGATGACTCAAAGAGAAACAGAGCCTGTCAAGGGTGACCAAGTTGAACCGGCCAAGGACTATCCAACGGTTAAGTCAGTTTTCTCTCTAGAACACAAGGATGGTGAATCAGTGAATAGTAAAATGTACCTTGGGCTAGTGGACTCGAATCCTTTTTATAGAGAGTTTTTAGTGGTTCTACTTGTTTGGATCCACTATCATCGTGGAAGATGTGTATAATTAATGGAGAATATGGAACGGATTTCGAGGAATCCTCCCCATGTTCTAGAATGACAGATCGTGGTCCGATTGCTTGGTGTTTGTAGAAAAATCCTTCAAAATTTACTAAGTGTCATTTGGTCATCCATGCCCCTGTGTGACATGGACGACTAGATTGCTTTGGACGATCATGATATTTATGGACGGTTCCTATTCATATCCGTGATGCTTTTTGTTGGGTTCCCTTTCTTGTGAATTGTTTTGGATGCGGTTTGTTAATGGAAAACTAACATGGACGAATTGAACTTGATTTAGCCCACCATCAATTGCCCCCTTGTCCTTGTGTCGTCCATATTACTATTGATATTATGGTTGTTATTATTATTATTTTACACGTGGTAATTTTTCAGTGGTTAATGAGTTTTCCACATGGCATTTTCTTGGTGGCTTGGGATCTAACGTCTTGGATGTTGACACATGGCTTAATCCTAGCAGTCTGCATGTCGCGTCATTTCGTGCTTCAAAAAAGTTCCACGTGGCGCTTTTTGGTTGGCTCGTGTCACTTCAGTGTCCCACCCTGTTACCTATAAATAGTAGTGAGGGTAGTAGTAGTGGCGAGAGTAGTTCTGAAAGTAGCTCTTCAGACGAGATTTATTCGTCTAGTACACCTAGGATTCCCTTAGAGGTTTTCCAAGAAGAGATGAGGAAGAAGGCAGCATCGGGGTCGTCTGCTGGTTTCGAGGATTTTCGTCTCGATGCTCGTGAAGCTTTTCCTGGAGTGGACTTTGACTCCATAAACCTTCCTATGGTAGGAGAGAGTTCATTACACCCAAGCACCTCTGAGGACGTTGATATAGATGATGATGCAACCACCTCTGATAAGCACAAAGACGTTGCTCAGCCTATGGACGTTGCTCAACCCAAGGATGATGCCCTCGCCGATTTATCCCTATAGTTTCTATCTTTTATTATAAGCAATCTCTTTTTCTTTTTTTTGGAGGGGGGCGGGGTCCGTTATTTTAGACCCTTTTTAATTTCCTTAAGTACATTCACTTCGTCCATAGCGAGCTATAAAATTTCCTTTTGTGAATCATACTTTAACCTTCTGTCTCTTGCAGGTCATGTCCAAGTTCATGGCGGTGTCCAGGCAGGCCACGGAGTTGGACAAGGAGAAAATTAGGCTGGACACCAAAGTTCATGCAATGGAGAAGGAGCTTAGCAAGCAAGCTGGGGAGAAGATGGATTTGGAAGGCAAGGTGAAGCGTCTAGAGTCTAAGGTGAAAGAGTTGAAAATTTTGGCTAAAGAGCTCAAGACGGACATCGTCGAGAAGGAAACTCATCTTGACCACTTGCAGAAGAAGAGTGATGGGCTTTCATCTTACATGAGCAAGGCCAAGGATGAGGCAGTCAAAGAGTTCAACTCCTCTAGTGCTTACACCAAGCTTCTGGACAAAAGTTATGTAATTAGGTGGTGAACGTAACCAGCTTCCACTCATTCAGCCTTCTTCTTTTTCTTGGTAATAATCGCATCTTCAGCATTCATGAAACTTTGGGGTGAGTGTATCAGCTCGGCCATCGTCTGTGGCTCTTGGTCATACAACTTGTGGATGAACAAATCTGAAGTAACTCCATTGTAGAAGGCTGTTAAGAGGATTTTTTTTCGTCCATCTCATCTACCAACAGTGCTTCCTTGTTAAAACGACTAATGAAAGTCCGAAGACTCTCGTTTTCTCCTTGCTTTATGTTCAGTAAGCTGGATGAGGAACGCTTATGCCTTTGGCCTCCGACGAAGTTGTTGACGAACAACTTGCTTAACTCCTAGAACAAAGATATGGTGTTTAGTGGTAGCTTACCAAACCACACCCTGGCCAGGCCTTTCAACGTGGTACGAAAGGCTTCGCACATGATTTCATCTGGAACACCTTGGAGGTGCATGGTCATCTTGAATGCGGCAATGTGATCATAAGGATCTCGCGTTCCATCATATGAGTCCAAGGTAAGCATTTTGAACTTGGAGGGTAGAGGATGACTTGTGATGGACGCGAGGAAGGGAGAGTCAGTTCTATGGACAAAATCATCCACATGGTTCGCTTTCCTCATAGAGTCCTTCATCTCCTCCATGGCTTTCTTCATCTGGTCCATTTCTATCTTCAAGTGTGGCACCCTCCGAGTGACGGTACCTCTGGACTGATCTCCTCCTTCAACGTCATTCTCTGCCCCTCCATTCTCTGAATATTGCCTGTGTTGCTCGGTGCGTCGCTGTCGACGTTGTTGATTGACTTCTCTAGTTAACTCCTAGTTTTGTTGCGTCAAGTCCGCCATTGCAGCTGCCGTGGACTACAGCTGTTGTTGGATGAACGCCAGTGATAGTACTGGTGCATGATTTGGATAACTAGAGGCATTTCCACTCTCCTGGTGTTCTGGACTTGTGGCCATCGACTTAGTCTGAACCATGCAGCCTTTTTGTCCAGGAAAGCAAGGCGGTTAACACTTAGAAACTTTGCCTACTTTCCCATAGATGGCGCTAACTAATGATGCACGAGAATCAGTAGGCTGAATGCTCTAAGCTACAATGACGGTTTGATGACCTAAAAAGAAAGAAAGATTGTCAAGGGTGATCGGGGAGAACTTACTAAGGACCCTCTGACGGTTAAGTCAGTTTTCTCTCTAAAACAAAAGGATGGTGAATCAGTGAATAGTAAAACATACCTTGGGCTGGAGGGTCTACTTGTTCAAATCCACTATCATTATGGAAGTTGTGTGTAATTAATGGAGAAAATGGATTAGATTTCGAGGAATCCTCCCTACGTTCTGGATTAATAAATCATGGTCCAATTGCATGGTGTTTGTAGAAAAATTCTTCGAAATTTACTAAGTTTCATTTGGTCGTAAATGCCCCTATGTGACATGGACAACTAGATTGTTAGGATATGTGCCCTTTAAATCCTATTATATGATGCTATGTATGTATGACATTATGTTGTGATTAATAAAGTTGTTTTATTTTTATCTAACATAATGGTAACATGAATATTTGGACATTATCATATAGTCCATGAGATGCATAGTATGTGATTTATATGATTTAGTCACAGAAGATATAAGTCACAAGTTCTTTGTAAACTCAAAATTTTAGTTCGCAGTTGGTGATGAAATTGGGCATTTCATCTGCGAAAACTATAACATATCAACTAAGATGATTTGTCTTGATCATGGAAATGGAGACTTCTAGTTGATATGTCGATATGTTTTAAGTGTTAAGACATATTGAACTGGACCGCTGTGAGATTTATTATTCTACTAACGACTGTCAAATGAATAATAAATCTCACGACTTCTATTTACATCAACTCTTAATCCTGAGAGAATAATGAACCTGATCATGAAGTGTAGGTTGCTTTGATATATCAAGAGTGAGATCTAAAGTCACGATCAAAACCTCAGTATGTTGGGTAGCCACATTTAGTGTTGAAGGAACATATATTCTCAAGATGGAATTCATAATCTCTTAATGGAGATATAAAATATTCCCCTGAGATAAGTTTAATGGGTTTGGTTATTTAGAGTGTTAGGCCTAACTACTTTAGTAAGGAGTTACTAAAGTATATATTTATGAAATTGGATTTCATAAATATATGATGAATAACTTAGAGGATTAAACCAGGTACTCAAGGATTAAGATGTAGTGATCTTCAAAGTGGCAGTCAACATACATGACTTTGTATTACTACGAATATTTTAATGAAGGGGTTCTATGTATAATAAAGTCTTGGGATATAATTTATTAATAAGGCCTAGAGTGCAATTATATTTATATAATGGTATTAAATATAATTACTGGTAATTTTGAGCTTGTCAAGAGTTGACAGAAAAGCCCAAAACCTATTGGAGCTAGTGTCTTATTTGTTCCCTTTTAGTCCCACTCTAAGCCACATACTAAAACCTAATTGGAATGGCCTAAAAAGTTAGCCCAATTAGATAATCAGTTATAAGGAGAGAAACATACAGAATTTTATAAGAAAATGTAATGGTGTGTATGTGAGTGTAAGCCACTCTCTTATTCTCCCTTGAACACATACATATAAACTAATTGAGAGACCAAACTTCTTAGGCACAAGTGGAACTGGAGTGAAGATTAAAAGTATTCCCAAGTACTTCTAATCTTTGGTTTTGAATTTCACCGCACCAAGGTACACTCTCTTGTTCTTAAATTCTGAAATTTACATAGTACATGTTATCAATTGCGAATGAAGTAGATCCGTTAATTTTCCGCTGCGTATGTTTTGTATGAGATACAAACCATGTTTTTCCAACATAGATTGCTTTAGATGATCATGATATTTATGGACGAATACTATTCATATCCGTGATACTTTTTGTTAGGTTCCCTTTCTTGTGAATTGTTCTGGATGCGGTTTGGTCATGGACGAATTTAACTTGATTTAGTCCACCATCAATTCTCATTGGACCGAGGTGTTTGGTGTTGTTGTCTTCTTGTTTCTACCTTAGTTAATTTCTGTAAAATGATACAAAGTCGTTTCTTAATTTCTCTATAGTTGGAAATGGCTTTGTTTAGATTTGTTGTAGATTTAGTTTCAATCTTGGCAACAAGATGAACGGCTCCAATACAAATTTTTAAGAATCTAGTTGTTCCTAATGGGGACTGTGAGAGACCACCAAAATTAGGGGTGCTCTCAAAAAAGAGATTTTTGAGTGCTTTTAAGGGTGCCTCTCTTTTTGGGTAAGTGTTGTGGAGTCGGCACTTATTTTTTATACAAAAAAATAAGAAAAAATTAAATACAAATTTACACGAATGAATTGTTCCTTTATCATTGATTGCTTAAAAATACAAACTTAATAAATTGAGTATTACATGGCTTTGGGTTCTAGTTACAAACTACCAAAGAATTATATGGCCTTTTGTCCTAGTTACAATCTACCCAAAATGAAAATAAAGATAAAGCCTAGGTCTACCTATCCAAAGACACTAAATTCGGAGGCTAGGTTACGAAATGAGAAGGTGTTAGGCACCCATTCCACCCAGACAGAGTCCGGTCTTCTAGACTCATGACCAATGTACCTCATTATGCATGCTATGAATGATATGTTGTACACAAGAAACACTTTAACCACATAAGTCTATTTATGAATGCATCCTCTTCTTTGTTAAAAAAATTCAAATCTGTGTTATGATAAGAAATTTTTGATTTGGTTTAGAAAATTCAGATCTGTTTTTTTACATGTAAAAAAAAGAAAAAAAAGTTTTTGGCATAGAAAAGTTAGATCTGTGTTTATTAAATAAAACAAAGTCTTTTGGTTTTAAAAAAATATCAGATCTGTTTTTGGAAAACTAAAAAAATTGGTTCTTGATTTATATGTAAAAAAATCAGATCTATTTTTTAGCAAAAATTTTTAGATTTGTAGAGAATTAGAAAAAAATTAGATTTGTTTTTTATGTGAAATCGAATAAGAAAAAGATATTTTAGAAGAGGCCTATATTCATAAAATAAACCTATGCTACATGCATCAAACAAAACTACTCATGACTTTTTTTATTTCAAAATCTACTTTGTTGACAAAAATTCATATCTATATCTAAAGAAGATATAGATCAGTTTTTTGGATTTAAAAAAATTCAGATTTATATCTAAGGAAGACACAGACCAATTTTTGTTAAAAAATTCAGATCTGCATCTAATGAAGATGCAAATCAGTTTTTGCTTGAGAAAAATTCAGATCTGCATCTAATGAAGATGCAAATTAATGTTTTGATTGAGAAAAATTCAGATCTACATCTAATGAAGATGCAAATCAGTTTTTTGATTAAGAAAAATTCAGATCTGCATCTGATGAAGATGCAAATCAGTTTTTTTATTAAGAAAAATTCAGATCTGCATCTGATGAAGATGCAAATCAGTTTTTGATTTGAGAAAAATTCAGATCTGCATCTAATGAAGATGTAAAACATTTTTTGACTGAGAAAAATTTAGATCTGCCTCTAATGAAGATGTAAATCAGTTTTTTTTTTTTTTTTTTAAATATGATAACAAGCAGATTTTTGAAACAAAAAAAATAGATCTTGGCAATAAAAACTTTAAAAACATATTCCAATAAAGAAAATATTGACAACACATGATATGAACATTTAAAAATTAAAACTAAACAAACATTTATTCATGCATTATCAAATTGAAAGAGTTAGAAGAAGAAGAAGAAGAAGTAAAGAAAAACTACCTCTTGCATGGACGTGCTCTTTTTCTTGAGAGAATATTTTAGGGTTCAAAGAAATTTATGCAATTATCTTTGAAACCTAAAAATCCTTACTTACAAAAAAGAAATTCTTAAGACTAAAGCCTCTAGAACTTCTTTAACATAAGAGAGAAAATACCATAAAGGGGATTCAGAAAGAAGGGAAATCTGAGAGCGTGAAAAAGTCTGCTGAATTTTGAGATCCAGTCTCTATTTATAGAGGCTGGAAGGCTCGAAAAAATAGCTTAGATGATCAGAATACAAACTAGGACGCGTCTTTATCGCTAAAAAATTGAAAATGATGTGTTTTAAGCTCACCTCAATGCCCTCGGGCCGAAGCCTAATTGTGTGCCATTCGGCACTTTGAAAGTGCCAATCGGCACTCCAAAAGTGTCCAAAAGTGCCAAATGGTACTTTTGGGTGCCAATCCCGCTTTCGAGTTTGGGTGCGTTTTGGACTCCTTTTTTTTAGGTTTTTTGAGCCGGGACGTGCACTTAGACGCGTTTTTAATCCGTATTCTAAAAATTAAACTCTTTTCTGGATAATTTAGGTCTTTTCAGCAACAATTATCTTGTAGATAAATACTCTAAATTGTTTTAATAAAATCTAGATTATCCATAATTTTATTGTTATCCAATTATCTCCATTTATTCTCGTGCAAGCAATCCTATTTTTGACACTAACTAACAATCAATCACAAAATTATTTATTTAATTTTAATTGTTTAACCAATCAGAATTAATTCAAATTAATCATGCGTGATTGACTCTACCTAGACACAATGGATGCTGACCGTGCAAACTTGATCCTGTGAAATCTTTCAATCCGACGGTCCGATTTGGAAACCAGGCATATTGTCACAACCATTAGAACCTCGAGATCATTTTTATGATATGCAATGAACAAATTAATGCATGTAATGCAATCATGATTTTTGGGTACATGAATGGTCATTCTAGTAATCTTCCTTGATTAAATCATGGGTGCAAAATCGTGTGTCTACAGAATGCCCCTCATTGATAGTGCTTGGAAAGTGAATGTCAATGTAAAACAAAGACACTGATTTTAGCAGCCATGATTTAATTGAGGTTGACTTTTAAAAGATTACCTAGCCCTCGAACCTAAAATCTTGGAACATAGAACTAGTGCTTTACCTTTTGACAAAAATGAAAATTGTGAATACTTGACCTACTTGATAGCTGATGAATTTTGAAATGATTCTTGATAATTGAGGTGACCGAGAGGCTTTTCTATCTTAGTCTGAATGTGGATGGTAACCAAGGGGCTTTTCTACCTCAGAACTAGAAATGTGGCGACCGAGGGGCTTTTTAATCTCGATCTTCATGAAAGGTAACCAAGGAACTTTTCAACCTCGGAACCGAAGCTATGGTGACCAAGGGGCTTTTCAACCTCGATCTTGAAGAAAGGGAACCAAAGGGCTTTTCAACCTTGGAACCAGAGCTATGGTGACCAAAGGGCTTTTCAACCTCGATCTTGAGGAAAGGGAACCAAGGGGCTTTTCAACCTCAGAAGTGGAGCTGTGGCGACTAAAGGGCTTTTCAACCTCGATCTGAGCAGTGGCGACCAAAGGGCTTTTCAACCTCAATCTTGACGAAAGGGATCCAAGGGACTTTTCAACCTCGATCTTGAAAAAAGGTAACCAAGGGGCTTTTCAACCTTGGAATCGGAACTGTGGCGACTAAGGGGCTTTTCAACCTCGATCTGAGCTGTGGCGACCAAGAGGCTTTTCAACCTCTATCTTGAGTTGTGGTGACCAAGGGGCTTTTCAACCTCGATCCTGAAGAAAGGTAACCAAGTGGCTTTTCAACCTTGAAACCGAAGCGGTGGCGACCAAGGAGCTTTTCAACCTCGATCTGAGCTGTTGCCTGCTAAAAGTCAAAATTTAGGATTAGACTTTAAATGATGAGGGCTTTGTGGTCCCATTGTTTTTTAGATGTGTGAATTCCATTTGTTCCTTTTTTTTATTTGAATTTTTTCATTAGCATGAAAACCTTGACGGATTTTTGTGGTTCCTTGAAAATATTATTTTTTCTTTGAAACTTGAAACTTGGAATTTGAAACTTAAGTTTGAAACTTTGAAATTTGGAATTGAGAGTTTGGAATTTGGGATTGAAAATTTATAATTTGGAATTAAAAATTTAAAACTTGAGATTGAGAATTTGACATTTGGAATTGAGAGTTTGATGTTGAGACATTGTCATTGTGTTGTTGTGTGCTCTTGTTGAAATTTGGGACATTGTAGGGTTGGTCATGTTGTAATCTTGGCTTTGGGGCATTTTTTATTGTTGTATATTTTTTGGCATGGTGTAACTTGAGGAATGTTGGTGGGTCATGAATTTTGGCAATATTGGTAATATGTGATGTTATTGAATGAATTTTGGGGGCATTGAAGTTATGAAAGATTTGTTGTATAGGCTTGGTCGAACAAATTCATGATGTGTGCGGAAATTTTGTCGGCATGTGTAAGTCTTATTTCATGAGCTTGGCAAAATTTTGTGGGTATGGGTATGGAAAAAATTTGTGAGTATGGTTATGGAAAAAAATTTGTGGTGGCTTGAAATTTTGGTCATTGAAAATTTTTGTTGGGCATGAGATTTTCTTTGGTTATCCTGGTGATGGGTCTAACACTTGTCTTCGTTGATTTTTCAGATGAGTCGAATGGCATTGGCTAATGCCACCAGAAGATCTTTGGAGGAAAGGATCAAAAATCTTGAACTTGAGATCCGGCAGTAAGGATCTCGATTTTATGCAAGTCAAGAAGGAAACATTGAAGGCTGCTCCTCTAGAGGTGGGTCAAGGAGGTCTTTGCGCAGGCGGACCTGGAGTCCCAATGATGCTTGATTTTTGTTTTTAACTTTTCCTGTAAAAACAAGAAGAAATTTTTCTTTAGACAAATTTTGCATTAATTTCAGCTTTTAACTCTTTGTCCTTGGAATTGCTTTTGATCATATTGAGACTTTAAATGAGACAAGTTTAGAATTCACCTGATGAAGTCTTGTAGTACCGATTTAAACTTATCTTGATTGGCTCTGATGGAACTTGCACTTATTTGAATGAGGCGGAGCCGAATGCCCCTAGTTTAGGAATGAATGCATGACTTTTGGAAATCTTGAAATCTTGTCCCTAGTTTGAAAATGAATGAGGCATGGTCAAATGCCCCTAGTTTGGGACGTGATTTCATGATCTTGAAAAGCCTTAATTTGATTAAATTTTTTTTTTTTTTTGAAAATAGTGATGCAGGTGATGATTTTTTTTGTGTGAAAATGGATGAGTAAGGCATGTCTGAATGCCCCAGTTTAAACAATTTTTTTTTTCGAAGTGTTTAACAAGGTTAAAAATGGACCTAAAAAGTGCCTGAAAATGCAAAACAGCGTAAATGAGGATTAGTGGGCTGAGTGCCATTCGACACTTTTAGAGTGCTGTTCGGCACTTTGAAAGTGCCGATCGGCACTTTTAGGGTGCCGAATGGCACTTGGTCACGCCGTTGGGTTTAGACCATGGTGGGCTGACTTCTCACGCTTTTCCAACACGTGTTTTGCATTTTTGAGTTTTTTGAAAAATATTTTCTTCGTGTATGATCATGAAACACTTTCCTACTTAGCTACAAACTCTTTGAAACTTATTTAAACCTAATTAAGAACTGATGTAGCTTACATTAGTGGTCTTTCCTACAACAAATCTCTGCATCAAGGTTAGCAAAACACAATAATCACAAGCAAAAGTCATCCATGGCTAGCAACCAAAATTTTTCTCATTCAACAATTCATGATATCAACAGATGGGTTCATAGCTTTGATTTCAGTACCAAGACCAATTTTACAGCCTATAAACTAGAGGGAATTAAGGCTTTGAGAAACGTCAAAATCAAGTGGGACTTCCTTCGTGTTGTTGTAAAATTCTGGAATCCTGAAGATCACGTGTTCCAGTTTAAAACTGCTGAACTCTGTCCCACAATTGAAGAATTTTCCGCTATTCTGGGCTATGATCCTAGCAAGAAATCCGTAGCAGTTTCCTATGATCCCAAGCATAGGGAATCTTTGTTTGATGCTCTCGGTCTTCCTAGTTCCATTACCAATAGTGTGGTTGAAGGACATATGGTGAATCATTGTGCAATTGTTTCAAGGCTGATTAACAAACGCACTTATGGAATGACCAACAATATGCAGAAAATTTTTGGCTTGGGCCTATGCTTCGTGGGAGAATTTTTGCTTTGCTCTAGAAGGCATGGTTTTACAGATGCTCGAGCCATAAGTGTTGTGAGTCAAATTAAGGATGGTGATAATCTTGTTTCTCTGATCTTGGTAGAAACTCTTCTAGGACTAGATGTTGTATTTCATGGTGGAGAATCTCAAAACTTTCTTGGGAGTCTTTTAACTTTGCAAATATGGTTGATGGAACGACTGGATATGATTGTCAGGCCTACAACTGGTAATTATGGTCCTAGCAGTTTTCTTAGTAGGACTGTCATCAAAACTAAGTGCCAAACTGAGAGCGACTAGGTGAAATTCTTGAGCAAGAAATCCAGTGCCTCAAATCGATGGAATTGTTATTGGTGGAAGTGCCCACCCCCTCTACTGTGTTAGGATATATGCCCTTTAAATCCTATTGTATGATGCTATGTATGACATTATGTTGTGATTAATAAAATTGTTTTATTATTATCTAAAATAATGGTAACATGAATATTTGGACATTACATATAGTCTATGAGATGCATAGTATGTGATTTAGTCACAGAAGATATAAGTCATAAGTTCTTTGTAAACTTAGAATTTTACTTCGTAGTCGATGATGAAATTGGACATTTCATCTGTGAAAACTATAACATATCAACTAAGATGATTTGTCTTGATCATGGAAGTGGAGACTTCTAGTTGATATGTTGATATGTTTTAAGTGTTAAGACATATTGAACTGGACCGCTATGAGATTTATTATACTGTTAACGACTGTCAAATGAATAATAAATCTCACGACTTCTATTTACATCAACTCTTAATCCCAAGAGAATAATGAACCTGATCATGAAGTGAAGACTTGTAATTTTTTGTGCTCTTCTTCAAGATTCACCCTTATTATTAGTAGCCTCAACTGCTCCATTAATCTGAGGACGGTAAGGTGAAGACTTGTGGTGCTGAGTGTTGAACTATCGTAGCAGCTTCTCTGTTTCTCCCTTGAAATGCAGCCCATTGTGAAAGGTAATTTCATGTGGTACCCCATATCTACAGATGATATTGGTCTAAATGAATTGAGCAACTTTCTTTGAATTCAGAACCTTGTACGAGGCAACTTTTACCCATTTGGTGAAATAGTCAATAGCAACAAGTATGAATTCATGGCCATTAGATGTCATTGGGTGAATCTTCCTAGGTAGAGAACGGCCAGGGTGATGTCATAGTATGTAGTGGGATGAGTGGCATGTGCTTCAAATCTCTATAGACTTGGCATTGATGGCATTTTTGAACATGAGCCGTACAATCGGCTTCCATAGTAGTCCAGTAATAGCCTTGTCTCATTAGTTTCCTTGACAGCATGTATGCATTCATATATGGCCCATAACTTGACTCATGAACCTTTTCAATTATTTGCTGTGCTTCCTTGGCAGTTACACAAAAGAGATGAATTACATCATATGATTTTTTGTAAAGCCTTTAACCACAAATAATGTAATTAGTAGACAGCCTCTTGATGGTCAGTTAGTCATTCTTGTCTGCAGATGGTGGGTATGTCCCATCCTTGAGGTATTGTAAGATGTCTGAATACCATTCACCTTCCCCATTATTTCCCTCATCTTCTTTTATTGTCATGCAATAAGCTAGTTCCTCTTTTTGCTCCACCACTATCGGTCTTGTTTTGTCTTCCTTAGGCCCATCCATCATGGATGCCATTTTTGCTAAAGCATCTGTAATCTCATTCTGCATCCTTGGCACATATTGGTACTGGATCTTGTTGAATTTCGAGGCCCACCTCTGAAGACATTCATGATAAGGCATCAGCCTCTCTTCCTTGATCTTCCATCTATTTTGAATTTAAGAAATTATCAAGGCTGAATCACCATATACTTCCAACTCTTTTACTCCAAGGCCTAGGGCTGCTCGTAACCCCATAATACAAGCTTCATATTTAGTGGCATTGTTGGTGGCAGGAAAGTTGAGTCTACCAGAAAACGAGATGTGTGTCCCTTTTGGAGAAATTAAGACGACTCTAATACCACTCCCATTTTGATTTGTTGCTCCATCAAAATACATATTCCATGATTCTACCTCAATCTCCATAATATCCTTGTCAGCAAAGTCTCCTTGGATTTCTTTAGCTTCTTCTGGAGAACAATGGGCTAAATGATTGACAATTGCTCTCCCCTTTACCGATTTTTGAGTCACGTATTCAATATCAAATTCTGATAAAAGCAAAACCCATTTAGTTGTCTTCCCATCTTGCACAGGCTTTTCCATTAAGTACTTCAAAGGATCCATTCTTGCAATTAACAAAACCTTGTAGGCAAGCATATAATGTCTGAGTTTCCAGTTTGCCTATATAAGTGCTACGCATGTCTTCTCTGGTGGTGAATACTTTTCTGCATAAGGCAACATCATCTTGCTAATGTAGTAGATTGCATTCTCTTTTCTAGTCTCTTCTAGGTATTAAGCAAGTAAAGCCCCCATTGTTGTATCTATAGTGGTGAGATACAACAACAATGGCTTTTCAGGTACCGGTGGGACGAGTATTGGTGATTTCATTAGATAATTCTTAATCTTCTCAAAGGCTTCTTGGCATTGTTCATTCCACACTGTAGGAACTTCCTTCTTGAGTAATCGAAAAATTGGTTCACATGTCATGGTGAGCTGACCTATGAACCTACTAATGTACTGTATGCTCCCCAGAAATTCTCGGATCTCCTTTTCAGTCCTTGGAGGTTTCATCTCTACAATGGCCTTGATTTTGTCTAGATCGACTTCTATTCCCCTCTAGCTTACCATAAACCCCAATAGCTTTCCGGATGTTACACCAAAAGTTCACTTCTTTGGATTCAACCGCAACTTGTAGAACCATATTCTTTCAAAGAACTTCCTCAAAGCCAGCATTTGCCCTTCACAGTCTTTGGATTTCACTATCATATCATCAACATAAACCTCTACTTCTTTGTGGATCAAGTCATGCAACAAAGTGGTGGCTACACGTTGGTAAGTAGCACCAGCATTCTTAAGGCCAAATGGCATGACCTTGTAGCAATATGTCCCCCATGGAGTAATAAATGAGGTTTTCTCCATATCTTCTAAAGCCATTTTAATCTAATTATACCCTGAAAATCCATCCATAAATGATAGCAAGGCATGACCTGCTGTATTATCAACCAGGATGTCAATGTGAGGCAAAGGAAAATCATCTTTTGTGTTGGCCTTATTTAGATCTCAGAAGTCTACACACATCCTCACTTTCCCATCTTTCTTTGGCACCAGAACAACATTAGCTAACCACTCTGGGTAATTGAGCACCCTTAGGAATCCTGCACTATACTGTTTCTCAACCTCTTCCTTGATCTTGAGAGTCCATTCTGGCTTCATTCTTCTCAACTTTTACTTGATCGGCTTCATGGTTGGATCTGTTGGAATGCAGTGCTGCACTATATCTATATCTGTCCCAGGCATGTCTTCGTATGACCACGCAAAGACCTTTTGAACTCTGTTAGTAGTGCCACTAATGCATCTTTCTCAGAAGTGGTTAGGGTATTGCCCACTTGTACCATTTTAGGTTCATCATCAGTTCCCAGGTTAATGGGTTAGGTTTCTACTTTTATGGGTTCTAGGTGTCCATGTTTAATTCCTTATTATTAAGAGTTTCTTTACCAATTTCAAAAATAAAAACATTCAAAGCCAATAAATAAGCAGAATCAGAAATCATATTATAAGGAAAAGAGTTCTCAACAAAATCAACAGACTCAATAGACTTAGCTAAAACAGAATCAACAGGAATACTATCACAAACAGAATTAACAGGAATAGAAATACTAGCAGAAATAGACTCAATAGGAATAGAAACTATGTTTTCGGCAGGAGTGACTAGCTTGATGGTCTTGATCATCTTGGCAGGGGTGATTGGCTTGATGGTCTTGATCTTCCTCATAGAGTCCTCCATGGGATGGGCGGCTCCCTCCCATGCCCAATTCTACAACTCAGTTGTGGCTTCAATGATGGCAGGTGGCTCCCAACGAGTTCCTTCTTCCCTTAGCATTAGTACTAGGGGGTTTTCATCCATATAATCTATTAGAACACATGTGATTCACTTGTTAGGAACATATGTCACTATTTTATGTAATTGGCTTATCCTTTGACAAAACACACTTGTATTTAGGTAGATCTAAGATGTGTTTAATACTTCAAGAAACCTTGTTTCAAGATCAAGTGTTAAAGCCATGCAAGTTTGTCCAAGATTCAAGCTGAGAAAGTGCCTGTCATTAAAGCTCGACAGCTAGCATCTATCGAGCTTGAAAAGCTGTTCCAGCCTTGTGGCTCGATAGCAGCTCGACAGATAGCCATCTGTCGAGGTTTATGAAAAACAGAATTTCAGTTCTGTTTTGACTTTAATCTGTGATTGTATGTTTGAGCTTTCTTTTCTCACAACCCTAGACATATAAAAGGATTATTTTAAGGGCCGTCAAAGTGGACACAAGTTGCACAAGTGTTGAGCAAAGTTTGTTAAAGCAAATTGTGACCAGAGACAGAATTTGCCCTAGTTCATCATTCTTGTGAAGAAGTTGCTGTGTTTGTGCACCGTTGGGTTTTGTGACCAAGCATCTTCTTGATCTTCATCGTTTGGATGAACTGAAGAACTTTGCAGCCAACAACCTTCTCTAGTTGGTGATTGAAGTTGCGTACTGTGATCCACGCAATTGGTTAGTCACGTACTAGGAGCCGTGCATTGAAAAGGAGAGATTGTCACTACAGAACAAGTCCAATTGGGTATTAGGGTAAGGGTTCAACTGTAGGTTGGTATAAGGTACTGGGATTCCTTTACTTGTAATCGCTTGTTGTGATAATAGTGGATTCTTAGGAGTGGTAACCTTAAAATTACCCAGTGGGGTTTTTGCCGTGTAGGTTTTCCCCATTCGTAAACAAATCGCCGTGTCAATTTATTTTCTGTTGCATACTTTAGTTAATTGGTGATTTGTTTGTGCTACCACGCGTATTGTATACTAATTGAATTAATTAATTAACTTGGCTAATTAATTTGTTAATTCATCACAAGGGGTCAATACATTCTTGGACTATCATAATCCATGCCATCACTATCAATCTCCATATCTGTGGGCTTGTCAGTCTCCAAATGTGGGGGTTTTGAAGTATCTTACCCCTTGTGATGTGGGCAATTTTTGTTAGGTCATTTAGATCGGTGTCTTGGGGTTTGAAGTGTCTCCCCCCATTTGTGGATGTTAGGCCATTTGATTGGGGTTCGAAGTGTCTCCCCCCGTATGTTAGTGTTTGGTAATTTGATTGGGGTTTAAAGTGTCTTGTAGGTCGAATATGGAATTGTGATGTTGCAGCAGCGGAGTGTCCTTACGGACTTCAGTACCGTAATGGGAGTGATGGGCTTGGAACTGGAGCTACTAGCTTGAGTGTCGGCCTTAGGTTCTCTTTGCAGCCTTCCTTCGAATCTTGACCAAATTCTCCCCTAATGATAGGCTTGGTTGGGTTAGTCAAAGCTACGTTCCCATCTACATCAATCAATCAACCAAACAAACACACATAACATGCATTGCAATTTTAACATGGACCAGCCTAAGGGTAAGTTCTAAGTCATTACGTTGTAGGGTGGGTTTGTTGTTTTATTGTTTCCTATAGATAGGATGTTACAGCTCCCAACTTGTAATGTAATGAACATTGTGTTGGTCCAAACGACATGGTTTGTCCTTTATAGTCAACAAGAAATGATCCAGTGACTTTAGGCTATGAGTTGGTAAGTTCGCCATTGGGTACCCGAATCTAATGAAGACTAGTGATCCATGGTTACTACCACCACATTGTTGTTGAGAGGGGTGCATACATATTTGTTGTTTGGATGGCACACACTATGACAGTTAAGGAAAGCTTTTAACAAACAATACATACAACAAAATATCATACAACATCTTAACAAACATAAATAAACAAACAAACAACAATGTCATGCAAGACCATGCAAAACAAGGGTACATATTTGGTCACTTAAGTCTAACACGAAGCTTAGCCCTCAACATCCCCAATGGAGTCGCCACTGTGAGAGACCGCTAAAATTAGGGGTGCTCTCAAAAAAGAGATTTTTCTTATAAACATTTTAGGGTTCAAAGAAATTTATGCAATTATCTTATAAACCTAAAAATCCTTACTTACAAAAAAGAAATTCTTAAGACTAAGCCTCTAGAACTTCTTTAACGTAAGAGAGAAATTACCAGAAAGGGGAGTCAGAAAGAAGGGAAATCTGAGAGCATGAAAAAGTCTGCTGAATTTTGAGATCTAGTCTCTATTTATAGAGGCTGGAAGGCTCGAAAAAATAGTGTAGACACTCGATTTTGCACCATGATTTTATCAAGGAAGATGACTAGAATGACCATCCATGTACCCCAAAAATCATGATTGCATTACATGCATCAATTTATTCATTATATATATATATATATATATATATATATATATATATAATGATCTTGAGGTTCTAACGGTCATAATGGTGTGTCCGGTTTCCAAATCAGACCATCGGATCGAAAGATATCGCATGATCAAGTTTGCACGATTAGCATGCATTGTATGGGCTGAAGCCAATCACATGTGATTAATTGAAATTAATTTTAATTGGTTGATGATTAAAATTAATTAAATGAATTTATATGATTGGTGGAGTATTTTTCTTAAAGAGAGATTTGTTGCATGGGATTAAAACAAATAAGCTGATAATATTTAAAGACTGTGGATAATTAGGCTTTTGGGATAGTTATATTCAAAATAATTATTTTAGAAGTCATAATTATCACTTTGGAATGAGGTTTATCATGAAAATAACTCTGAAATTCGTCCAAATACAGTTTTAGAGTTGGAAAACACTTCAAAAACGTGCTAATCAAGTAACAGATTTCAGATTCACGTTCCAAGGTACTTTTGGCCTAGTAGAACTAAAAATTAGGACTAGGCTATTTCTGGAAAAGTTGTAGAGAATCGAATTTTCCTTCAGAGATCAAAATATCAGCTTAATAAAAATTTTGAGTAAATAGATATGATCAAAATACGAAACTGGTTCTGATCTGAAAAATCAGCTTACTCTTATCCAAATCTCCTTTTTTTAAAGGATTTTCCTCCATACGTTTTTTGCTTATTTTTTTCAACATTCCAACCTCTATAAATAGAGGATGTCTCTCAAAATTCAGCACACCTTTCACCCTCCAGAGAGAAACACTCTTTACGCTCTGAGAGGCACACTCTTTTAGGCTCTCAAATTGCTCATATTTGTTGATCCCCTCTTTGATAATTAGGGTTTTTCGGTTTGAAAGATAATTGAATAAATTTCTTTGAACCCTAAAACATCCTCTCAACAACAAGAAGTGCCCCAATGCAAGTAGTTGTTTTCAATCACCCTATTCCTTTTTCTTTGTCTTTTTTGTCGTCAGTGCTTGTCTTCCTAAGATGTGTATAAGAGACAGGAGAGAGAGAGAGAGAGAGAGAGAGAGAGAGAGAGAGAGAGAGAGAGAGAGTTCTTTTGTGTGGCTAGGGTTTTTGTTACCAAGTTCTCTCAATTCCACCATATCGAAGAGTTTCAAAGTAAATCTGAATTTCTTTTGGTGAAGAAGCTGAATCCATAACAACCACCACAAACTAGCTACTGTGAAGAAAACCTTTAAGAAGTTCTTGGAGTCATACAAAGGTTTTGGTTATGATTGTAGGTTTGTCATTTGCCAAAGCAGTCATATATTGAAGAGTTTAGAGGTTTTGATGCAGAAGAAGGTTTCTATTATAAGTTCATCTACTAAGATTGTGGAGTCTAGGTATAAAGGTTTTATACTAGATTTTAAACTTCTCTTTACTATAGTAGACTATCTTTTAAGAAGGTTTTCCCCTAGTTTTTTGCTGTGAAACTAGTTTGGTTCATTGGTTTTCTTGGGTCATCATATCTTGGGTTATTTACTATTCCACTGTGTATGATTTTGATGTTTGATAGTTTAAACAAGGAATATTCATTATAGATCTAATTAACAACTTGACCTTAAAACATGTTAATTCTATCATCTGGGATCAAAATTTCCCAACAAGTAGTATCAAATTTGGACGGGTGTGTCCAACAGCGCTACAGGGACGATGACTTCAGGGACAATGATGTTCCTTTTAAACTTCCGTTTTTACGGAATTTCCTTTAGTCCTTAATTTTATCATCACCCTTGGGTGCATTGTTTTCAGTTTTCTCATTATCTAAAGGATGTACAAAAGAAAACATTACTATTAAGAGATTAGAAGTAAAAGGGGTAGAGGTAGAAGAAACATACCCTAATCTAGTTCTATCTAAGGAAGACTTTTGAATGCTTAACATTTCATAGATCTTTGTACTTGAAGTCCTTTTCAGTTGAGCATATACTTGGAATAGTTTTGTATCCAATTTCTTAGCTTTCTTCGCAATAGAATTGCTCTCATATCTGAGGGCTCCTATATTTTGATTTCCCTCATTAATCTTGGTTGATATATTTTCTCTGTCCATCTCTAGATTGCTTAGCTTCTTCAGTACTAACCTATAGAGATTTTCATACTTTTCAAAATTTTTGTTTAGTTTCTCATAGGCTTTCTAAATGTCATCTTAGTCATCCAGTTTCTCAAAGTTGGACTCATCCATCTCTTCTTCATCTTCACTAGCACATACAACTTTGATCTCCTCTTCAATAGTGGTAGTGAATGTCATGAACTTGTCTTTATTGACCACTGTCTGAATCACTTTCAGGTTCAGTTCACTCAAGGATGCAGTTGAGGCTTTGCTTTTACCAATGGACTATTCACAATAGATGTAATTAACAACTTGATTTTTAAAATTGTTAATTCTATCAACTGGATTCTAAATTTCCCAACAAGGTTAAATTCCTAACAAGAAGAACTAATACAACCCCAGTCCTTGGGTCAACCACTATACTCTAGCGTACCTACAACACCTATTGAAGAAATTCAGGCTACATGTCAGGAGTTAGGACTTGCGAATAACTACGATTTATAGGCTCATTGTAGTAAAAGTTGTAGTACCCATAACACTACTCTAACTCAAATAACCCTTTTTCTTTAGCAATTGAATTATCAAATCTTAAGACCAAATAATTTAAACTTGTCTTATCTTATATAACTTGAATAATATGGTACATTTATTTCCTAAACATTTACACACTACAACAAACATGACATGTTTGGACCCAATTTTTGGAGGGTTTACTGAAAATCATGGAAACAAACATTAATAAATGGGTTAGCATAGTAGTTTACTTTGAGGGACATTAAAACTGTCAAAATAAACTTCTCCAGTTAAAAAATCTATCAACCAAGTTATAGCTCTCCCGCGTGAGTTTGAACTCCGAATATTTACATTTTTCAACGCAACTTCTACACAACCCCCAAATAAATGTCCATAAATAGTACACCTTTGAGATAAAGACCTAAAGCCCATAATCAAAGCATAAAAATGAGTTTTTATTTAGTGAGAAAACTCATTTTCATTGATTTTAGCTCTCCCTCTCTTTCTAAGAAAAGTCAATGAGCAAAGCTGAGGCCCGGTGGTTGACAATTAGCTTTGACGACAATCTCGCCGGCAATTTCATTTCCAACAACTAGCTGATGAGCGGTTGTCAATGATCTCAGCTCCGCCACTTATTTGTCAGATTACAGGTCTGTCTAATCTATTTACTTCTCTATTTGTTTCTTGAGAAAAAAAAATTTGAAGCAATCTACCACAAAATTAAATTTCCTATTACTGTCTGTTTGTTGATTATTGTAAATATGATTGAGGCACGCAAATGAATAAACAAGCTTTTTAATTTTTTATTTAATTTTTTTACTAACTGAATGTTCAGAAATAAAAATCCATTTCAAACATCATTATCATAATTTTGAAACAGAAGTATAGAAACATTAATAATACCATGTATCTTTTAGGGGTAGTTCTTAGAATGTGAAATGAGGCTACATCTCTAGCCTTGATTTACTATGACATGTGCATTCACTTAATTGATTTTCTCTTTATACTAGTTAAGACAAATACTGAAATATCTATTATATTTTGTTAATCTGCCCCTTGAATTTGAAGATTTAAAGTTATTCAAAAATTCAGATTATTGTTGTTGTATCTCTATTTATGGATTGCAATCCCTCAGTTTTCATTTTTGTAAAAAGGTCTTTCTTAAATGGTAATTCTGTCCAGGACAACTTGCCAAAGAAAACTGTTGATTACTTAAATAAAATGGGTGAAAGGATACCAATAAAAAAAACTTGGGAAGGCTACCATAGAATAGCTCATAAAGATTCTAGCATCTACTCGTTTTTGGGGAATGTATTTCTTTCAAAGAGAGCATTTATGAGGTATAGTCTACTGCAGAAGTGCAATAATATGTTTCTTCATTATTCTAGTATGAGGGATATAACAGTCATTATTCTAGTATTTTTGCAGATTTATTGTAAATACCTCATTTTGTACCCTTTATGACTCAAGCCCTCATTCCCCAATGACAATATCTCTAGAAAGGTCCACGGCTGATCTAGGGCCTAACTACAAAAATTCTCTAACTTGGAGGATCTTTTGGTGAAAGAAAAACTTGAAAGAACCCTAAGTATGTGAGTGCATGTGTAAAGCGTGCATATGCATACTTCGACCATGTGCGCAGTCCCTTAGTCATATGTGTGCATGTAAGGTTATAGAATACCCTGTAAGGAAAGTTTTAACAGTAAAAACTGTGTAAGGCTATTCCCATATCAGTTGGGAAGAGCCTTGGACCCCCCTCCGATTACTATAAAAAGGTTCCACGACCCTTTCCCAATAAATACAAAAATTCACTAGAAAATAGTGAATTAAAGAGGGAGTTTTTTTATTCTTAAACATCCTATAGTTAAATTTTCTTGGTTGGGACCACTTTTGATCTAGACCTTCTAGTTGAAGCTCATTATCCATCTGGTTTTTAGTGTCTCTTAGATTGACTGAAGGGAGTGGTCAAAATCAAGCTCTAAGAACTCTCTATTTGAGGTATATCTCTTGTGTTTTCTTTTCTTTAATGCTTCTTCTGCCTTAATTTCTTTTTTGTGGACTAGGTTTATTGCTTTCATAAAGAAGCATGTTAGGTTAGATTAGGTTTGGTTTTGGTTGCTGCTTACTTACTGTGTTTTTGGGCAAGGATGCGCACGCATGATCATGCATGCATATGCATCCTTATGAACATTTGTACGCATGCTTAGGCATGTGCGTGCATGTTCAAACCTAGAAACCCATATTTATTTGCTCTTTTTTTTTTTTTTTTTCCTTTGTTTAGTTATAATACAAGTTTAGGTCTTGTAAATTTTTAGTTTACATTTATTTAGGTCAGTATGCAGTTGTGTAACATTTCTTTCATGTTTTGATTGTTAGATTAAGAACTAGGGTTTGTATGCTTGAAGAACAATATGAGCATGCATGAGATGCATAGGTACTGTGGTGCTATGATGTAGTGAGGTAAGTGAAGGTAAGTCATGCATAATCACATGAAAATTTGTTTGAGGATCAACATGATAAACTTATGTATTTGATGATGAACATGCTTGGTTGATGCCATGAGTATGTGATGCTATGTGTTACTACCTTTAGATGATGTGCCATGTCAGCTGCCATGGAATGTGTAATCCAATGAGATTAAGTATGAATTCTTAGATGACTGGTCGGACATATGCCATGGAATGTGTAATCCAATGAGAATGTGACTTATATGATACACCATGATAGATGAATGCTAGGGTGGTTGTTAGATGCATGTTAGGATAGAATTAGTGTGTGTGTGTGTGTGTGTGTGTGTGTGTGTGTGTAAGATAGCCTATTAGAGGACCCTTTGATGGACTTAAGTTGTGGAACACAATGAGTAGAGGCCAACTCATGGGTTGGGTGGGGTTGGGTACCTAACACCTTCCCATCCCCCAACCTAAACTTTGGACAAGTGCTCTGGTAAGATCAGTCCCTCCATAAAGGGTGCTTATACATATAGTTCCTAGACTCTTGGTGGTGACTCCATTTTATATATGGTTCCTACACTTAATCTAAATATTAAATTGTTAATCTAAATATTAAATGAGTTGTACTGTAAGTTCTTTATTAGTTTATGTGCTGGACTTTTATGCAAACCTAATAACTACCAAAATTGTATTGTAAGTATTTTAGGTCCTATATGTATAGGATAATTGGCAAACACATGAACACAAACTTGTCTAGGTATAGATCATAGTGTCTATAAGTTAGATTAGACAATATTCAAGATGATGCAAGTCAAAGTACAAGAAAAAGGAAGTTGCATGGTTAAGAAATTGAAATATGACAGTTTCGATCAATCGAACTTGTTGTTCGACTGATCGAAACACGATTCTGTAGGATTTAATTTCAGCCCATTAAGCCCGTCAAGTGATTAGGGTTTCGGTCCAAATTCACTAAGTGTATAAAGAAAACCCTTATGCACATTTTTCAAGACTTGGAGATCTTTTGAGATCTTAGAAATTTTGTGCCTTCTACTCTTTCAAGCATCTATCGGAGTTTACACTCACACTTTTAGTACCAGTGAAATAAATAAACTGGAGGTTCATGTGAAATAGATCCATATCAAAGAAGTTTATGGGATTTAGAGCTACGTTTGATGTTTAAATAGTGTGTAAAACACCTTAAACATTTAGACCCCCAAATTACAAATTACCAATTCAAGCTTATTATCAAACAATGTATGTGCGGAATATGAAAATAAGCTAAAACAGAATTGATAAAATAATCTAAACCAAATAAAATCACAACCACAGCAGAAATTAAATGGCAAAGATTAAGGGAAAATAGATGCAAATACAAAGACAACACAGCAATGTGTTATCGAAGAGGAAACCGAAGTCCTCGGCGTAAAACCTCTCTGCCGCCCTCCAAGTGGTCAATAATCCACTAGAGAATGAAGTTGGGATACATGAACAGCAGAAAACCCTCAAAGCCTAATCTACCCAGTGTACCTAAGCCCTCCAAGCTTCTTGCTCCAACGAGGTTACGCCGAGCCTTTGTCTTCTCTAGTTTACCAGATTCCACTATAGCCCATAGCATCAACCAATATCAATTGGTCCCTTCCTAATTGCTTCCCAAGAACCAACTAACCTTCTCACAAATATGGGTATGGTGAGAAAAGGATTTGGCTAAGTGTACCTCTCAAGGATGTAACAATGGAGAGGGTGAGAGTAGAGGAATTTGGAGAAACAAAGATGAAGATTATGGATGAGTCAATCTTATTTTTCTCTAGGGTTTTTCTCTCAAAATTCTCTCTAGAAGCTCTCTACAATACGTGGGTATAAGGGGTATTTATACTAGTGTGTGTTTGGAATGCGAAAGGTCAGTTTTTCCCAAACAGAGTGTTCTAGCGACTTGGCCTCGCGACTGTACTGATGATCATTTGCTTTATTGGTTTTTCCCAAACAGGTTAGTTTTTCCCAAACAGGTCAGTTATACTATTATGCTTTATTGGTTGCATGTTCAGATGATCATTTGCTTTGCTATATGATCATTGTAGTCATTCTCATATGACTGTTTTGGTGTATGGTCAAGTTGCTCACATGTTTCACATGATGTTTACTTGATCGCAATTTACTTGTTATATTATACTTGTCCTTTTATCACTTGATTTACCTTGAGTGTCTAATGTGTTTTGTGCAAGTGTTTCAGGTTATAGGTACATATGTTCCAAGTTTCATCATAGCTTCTAGATTTGGGTGTGAGTGAGTTTTGCCATTGTTCCCAAACTCATGTTTAAGTTTAGAGTCTGTTATAGGGTGTTTTGTCACGGAATAGCCAAAGGGGGACATTGTAAAGTTGTGATTTACAACTATGTTTTATGTTGGCTTTATTCCATGACAAAAAGTGTTGTAATTGCTTTAATTTTGTTCCTTGTATTTTGTGGGATTTTACTATATTAGGTTTAGTATTAAGATGGTGAAGACTTAAGCTTAAAATGAAGAATCAGTGGATTTTGCGAAAAGCTCGCGAGAAGCTAACCCACGAAAGAGCCACGTGAGAAGCACGCGCTAGAAGCTGAAGAGTCGTGCCAGGCTGTCAGTTTTGCAATTGTCTTGCGGGTAAGGCCTTCCTGCTAGGTAGTCGCGAAACATTCTGCCTGGAGGATTTTTTAGAGTGACTTCCTTACCCTTCCCCTTCCCCTATACTATATATACTCTCATTACCCACAAATGTAAATGAGGCCATTCAAAGAGAAAAACCCTAAATAGGTTTTCTACAACACACACACCCATCTTTTTGAGAGAGAGCTACTCATCCTTAGTGAGAAATTATTGTAGCATCTTATCCATCCCTCTCCCATTGTCATACCTTGAGAGGAGATTTGTACCCAAACACAACTCACACCTATTGAGAGTGTAGAGAGTGTTTTGGAGCTTAGGAAGCTTTAGAGAATTGCCAAAAGAAGCCGGTGAGGCTTGGCAGATGCAATCAGGTGGATTGCGGGATCCGGAGAGCTAGACAAGACACGGTTCCGAGAAGCCTTGTTGGAGTAAGAGCTTGGAGGGCTTAGGTACATCGGGTAGATTAGGCTTGGAGGGTCTCTTGCTAACCCATGTATCCCAACTAATTGTCTAGTGGATCGATTACCACTTGGAGGGCGGAGAGGTTTTTTGCCGAGTTCTTCGATTTCCTCTTCGATAACACATCGGCGTGTTATCTTGTGTTTGCATTCTCTCTTCCTTTACTCTTGTGCTTTACTTTTAATGTTTGTTGTTCATGTTTATGCACTAAAGTAGTATCGGTTTATTGTGCTTCATTTACTCTTGTTTCCACACTTAGATAAGTTAGAGTAAAAGCAATCTAGCTGTAATTTTTAATTTGGGGTTTAAACAAGCTCTTGTGTTTTCAACACATTTTCGAGCTTTCACATTAAATGCTCTTCTTGCTCACCAAAATTAAGTCACAACAGAATGAGACCTTGACTAGATCTCTAAAGTTTCATTAACTATCAATCAATCATTCTATTACTTACTAAAGATGTATTATAATAGGATCATGGACCAAAAGTATAAATACCCAAAGGAGGAAACCTTTCCAGCAGAACACCAGCAGTGTGTTCAGCACTTGACACCTGGTTGACAGTGACATCACCAGCCATTTAATGTTTAATCCTAGCAGCCAGCTGCTATACCCAAAATAGCAAGATATCCTTAAATGAAATCTTACCATTTTTAGTCAAATCCTTGAATAAATGCAGAATATTCTCTCCAGCAGCCTGATATCATCCAGCTGACCTCATCTACTTCAGCCCCAAGCAACAGTTGTCTTATGACAGTTGTGACAGCTTTTTTTTACTGTTGGGATAGCTTTTCAGAACAGTTGTGACAACTGATCCAGCAGCCTTGAAATTACAGATTTTCCCTATTTGGCTAAAAACCAAAACCAACCAAAGAAACTATCTTTTTCTTGCTAAAATCCTTTCCTTTTCTGCTGGTATTTCCTCTAGCTACTATTACCCAAAATAGCAAGAACACCTTAAAGCTGAACATACCATTTTCGGCCAAATCCTAGGATGGATTTTCTGAAAATTTATTACTAATTGGGACAGATTTTTGTTGAGATTCTTTGCTAAACACCCCCTTAAACTCAGTTAAAAATAAAGCCCTTCATCAACACCTCAAGACACACCAATAGAGAAGAACAACTCTCTCATAAACTTCTTTATTTTCCCTCTCCCTCTAATTATCTTCTTAAGCTTTTAATAAGGTTCTGAAGTTCTGAGTTCTTAGTTTCTAAATTAGAAACTAAGCTCTTCAGCCCTTTGCTCACAAATGCCCCTTATATCACTACTCAGAAGCCTTTATCCATCCTTCAGTAGGAAACCTCAACAACACTGCTAAACAAACTACAACACCATTACTCTTCTTATGCTCATTCTCTCACTCTCCATATTCATAAAATACATCTATCTTGTTGCACATATCCTCTAAACATATCTCCCTCTTCACTTCTCTTACAAAATCTTTCCTCTTGGAAAGCAACACAAGCCATCACTATAACTTCTCTAGCAGCTATAATCTCATATCATTACTATCTTTAACCACCATATCTCTCATACTTCCATGTATCTTACAAATTACAAATACTACATACGGACACAACGGGGAGTCGCCACCTAATTTTTACAATGGTTTAGGAACCATATATATAGCGTCCTCTCGAGGAATGACCTTTTTGATCTTACTACTAGAGATATGGGTTCAGAGTTTAGGTATGGTTTTAGGAAGGTGTTAGGCATCCAAAACCACCTAACCCTAGGGTTGGCTTCCTCTCATTATGTCTTATGTCTTAACCCTATCAAAGGCATACTCAGTATTGCATTCTAACTCACACACACACTAGCATATATCTAAGCATACAACATGGTATCAATCATCCCAGAAACCTAATCATACATCTATCATGGCATATCACAACCCAAGCCTAAGCATACATCTATCATGGCATATCACAACCCAAGCCTAAGCATACATATATCATGGCATATCACAACCCAAACCTAGCATACATGGCATCTCATATCAACTTTAACATCCATCTATCATCATGTAAGCATATCATATCCAAGGCAGAAGCATATAAAAAATAAATCAAGGTAGAACATAAGTAGGAAATAATCATGGTATTATTAGGAGATCATTGGAAAATATTAAGAACACAATCATGCTTATTCAAACCACTATATCATGTTCATCAACCCTAAACAAGATTATGTCACAAACAAAATGCATGTACATATGAATGCATGACTTACCTTATTTACCTTGTTGCATCTCAGCACCTATGGCATTAATACATGAACATGTGAATGCATGTTCATGGCATCAAAACAAGAAAACATAATTTAAATGTGAAAGGCAAACAAACAAACAAACAATGAAACAAAGACTCACACATACAAAGAAGGATAAAAAAAAAAAGCATATTTATGGAAGGAAATAAGAAACAAAATCAGAAAACTAAGGTTAGAGTTTCTGGGTAGGATCATGCGCATGCATGAACAAGCCTACGTGCGTATAATCCAGCCTGCATGCGCAGGCAGGATTATGTGCACATGGGTTCGGCCACAGAAACCCTAGCCAAGAACACAGCAACACAGAAAACAGAGCAGGACTTCAAAACAAAAAATCTAACATCCTAACATGCTTTAAAACATGAAAACTACAAAAACCTAAACTACATAAACATATTGAAACACAAAACAAGCAAAGAAACAAGATAGACAATAAGATTAAAAGAGAAAAGAGAAAAAAGATTTTAGAACTCAATACCTCAAAACAAAAGCTCTGCAAGCTTGATTTCTGACAGTTCCCCTCAGTCAAATCTATTCATAATCAATAGAAAAGTGATTAGTAATATTAAACTCAAAGATCAAGGCCAGAATAGGCCCCAATCAAAAGAAAATTGACTTGAAAATGTTTTGTGAAAAACTCCCTATTTGATTCATTATTTTTAGTGAATCTTAGTGTTTTCCTTTAGGATTTTTATGTGTTTTGAAAAGGTTCCATGTATGGCTATTTATATTGTGAAAATGGGGGTTTGGAACGGCTTCTAGATGATGTGGGATTCATTCCAAACCTTAATCTTTAATGCAGAAAACTTGTCTTTTATAGTTTTGGAACCCTACATGCGTGCACAGGCTCGGGCCTACGTGCGCATGCATCATGGCTGCGTGTGCAGGTTGATTCCTGCGTGCGCATATCGAGGGCTTCCTTGGCTTTAATTTTTCAAAAATAGATTTATGTGCTCATCAAAGGTTATATTTTTCATTTTAACATTTCTTAAGTCAATTTAACATCTGAATGGGCCCTAAATTAACCTTGGGTCTTAGAATTCCAGCATCATTGGGGAATGGGGGCTCAAGTCGTAAGGGTTACAAAATGCGATGTCTATAAATGCCCCTCTTTTGATTCATGAGCTCCACTAACAGAATCAAAAGAATAAGAGACAAAAAATTTTTTTTCGACGTACAGCTCGAGCCTAACCCACGCACATGACACACATCATGCATATATAGGGCAGTGCAACGCCGAAGAGTTATGTGGGATTCATATGTTCGAATTCCCACCTTTGTTGCTCGGGAAATGAGCAAAGACAGGTTCACTGTTTTAGAACCTATTTTGCCAACTGCAAGCAAAAGACGAGTGACTCATTATCCTAGAATCACTTAAAAAGAAAAATAAACAAGGCCAACGGCTGCAACCATTAACCAAACAAACAAGGGTGCTCTTACGAGCTTAAAATGATATATATATCTGTGGTTTCCATTTGGGTCTCTTGCCTCAAACTTCTCTGGGTGGTACTTACCTTCCATCTTCATCTTTACTTGTTTTGGTGAGGCTCTTGCCTTAGGGTAACCTTGGTCTCTATCTCTATCTCTACCTCTTCCACTAGGCCTGCATATTCAATTCCCTTGGGATATGTGCACAAGTTCTGTATGATGTGCCTGCATGTTCAATTCCCGGAGGATATGTGCACAAGTTCTATATTCCGACTTTGCTTGACTGGTTTGTGGCTTGTGCTTGCATATTCAATTCCCATAGGATATGTGCATGAATTCTGGCTTGTATAGGATTTATACCTACATATTCAATTCCCATAGGATATGTGCACAAGTTTTGTGTTCTTCCTTTCTAATTTGCATGGGGTTTCGTGCCTACATGTTCAATTCCCAGAGGATATGTGCACGAATTCTGCATTCTGACTTACTCAACTATTTTGGATGAAAGATCCTCTAGGGATGTTGAAGGACTTACTAAGGAGCGTGATCTATTGACAAGTGTATTAGTGATGATTCTGACCTACCATGAAGTCTTAATGATGCGTGGTTCACTAGGGAAGGGGTAGCTTACTGGGGATTTCTTGGTGGTGTGTTGCTCATTAGGAAAACTTTCCTCCATTGGGGAAAAACTGCCTTCTTCTTTCTTATGACTCACCGAGGATTGATGCTGATTCCACTCTCAAGGGGGTTATATTAACTTTATTGGTGAAATTTCATTTTTGCAACTCTCAAGGGGGTTGCTTCTGTGTCTTGGACCCACGGGGGAGTCCTTCTATGATACTGAAATTCACTTGGGATTTGGTTAATGGTCTTGACTCAGAGGAATTTTCACGATGATTTCTGATCCACTAAGGGATGTATTTGATGCTTTCAATCCATTGGGGATGCTTTTGAGGGTCCTTGTGTTCTTCGCCTACTAGGGGTGTTTCTGTCATTTTTGGATGTATTTTTGAATTTTCCTTTGCATTTCTAGCCTCCTGGGAACTTCTTGGGGATATTTAGAATTTTTTTTTTTTTGTTAAACTATACGTAGTTTAGCGGGGAGGCCTAAACTACATGTAGTTTAGCCATTAGGTACGTTCCCACCTCTTCATCTTTTTTCCCAATGGTTACCAACCGTTTCTTGTTTCTTTTCATTCTCTTCATCTCCCTCTTCTCTTCATATTCTCTCTAACTCTTTTTACAAAAACCTTCTGCCTCTCTCCCATTCCCTCACCATCTGACTCTCACCATTTTCGTCAATCTCTACTTCTTTTTCAAACTCTCCTACATCCTTTCCACCAATGCATTTCATCTCACCCTCTAGAATGGAGCAGTAAGGCTGAATAAGGCTGCTCCCCTGACCTACATATCACAACATCATCTTTCTGAAGGAGCAAGGGGCGGATCGGTGATTTTTTTTTCTTTCCATTTTTTCCATTTTCATGTTTTTGCTTTGATCTTTCATTTTGATTTGTTTTTAGGATTGTAAACGCTTAGGTTTTGATGTGGGATGGTTTTAGATGAAAACCTGACACTTTAGGAGGGGTAGGAACATGGTTGAGAAAACTTGAAAATGTCGAACAATAACCTTCTGTGTTCGTTCCTGCATGCGTAGGCATGTTCTTGCGCGCGCAACCCGGATTCATGTGTATGTAGGCTTGTTCTTGTGCGCGTGTGTCTATTCTTTATTCATGTGCGTGTAGGTTCCAACCTGCGAATGCGTGTAGAATCCAATGCACGCAGTCTTATTCCTCTGCGTGCATGGCGCCAAGTAGAAACCTTAGTTTGGGCATTTGAACTCCTTTTTCATCCGTTCTTAATTTGTTTACAATTTTAACATCATTCCCTACCATTTTTGCATCCGACTATATGTCCCATGTCATATCTCATCCTATTGTGAATCCAATATCACTTTCCCACTATTCTCTTCACCGAACCATGAATCTAATCTCACTTTCTTTTTGTAGGTTTTACCTTCATACTCTAGTAGGGGGAGTACCAGCCGAGCGTTGGTATAGTACAACATCCTTAACAAGGAGACTCAGGGTCACATTCGTGCTGCGGGCTTCGAGCCTGTCATCTGTTTGCTGCCTGAGCGGTCTACTAGTGTTGTCTTGGCACAGACTTTAACTGAGAGGTGGTGGGACACTACTTACACCTTTCACATTGCTGATCGGGAGATGACCATCACTCCCCATGACTTCCACTGCATGACCAACCTGCGATTTGATGGGGCTTCGATAAATTTGGAGAGGGAGTTGGGCACTCAGCTGGGTCTAGAGTTGCTCGGGAGGAGGTATGCCACATAGATGATCCGCTACACCAACCTTGAGGTGGATTTCATGCGTCGTCCACAGGGGAAGGCTGAGGAGTGTGCTCGGATGGCCAAGGTCTACTTTTTGCACCTATTGGGGGCATACTTCTTTGCCAATGGAGGACAGATGGTGTTTTTAAGGTGGTTGGCCCTTTTCCAGGACTTTAAGAGGGCTTGGACTACTAACTGGGGGCAAGCGTGCTTGGCCTAATTTTATTCTTCCTTGGACACTCTCAGTTAAAGGACTCTACACCAGCTAGTGGGGCCTTAGAAGCTCCTCGAGGTTAGTTTCCTTCCCTTTTCTCTTGCAGCTCATGCATTCTTAACTCTTATGATCATGTATATCCACATGCCATTTAGGTTAAGACTATTTATCATATTCTTGCTAACTGCATTCATATCCATATCTTGCAAACTGTTATCTTGCAAACCATCATATCTGTACCTTGCAAACTATACCATAACCTCTTGCAAACTGTCATATTTGTATCTTACAAACTGTCATGTTCCATTGCAAGCTGTACCATAACCTCTTGCAAACTGTTATATCTTTTTAGCGCTGGGCCATGGAGTACAGTCTTATTGTTTGGGGAGCTTTGGTGGATTTAAAGAACGTCACCTCAATCTGGGCCCACCTCAACAAGCTTTCTCCTGATGATGTAAGTTAGGAATATATTGCTTCCCTTTTTTTCCTTGCATGCTTCTTGGGATTTTCTTTCTAATCCTATATGTTGTCACAAATTGTATGGAGTCCCTGGGACGGTGTTCATCCTGTCGCAGACCCAAACTTGGAGGCAACTGCTATTGTTGCTTCTAGGATCTCCTAGCCCCTTGAGGGTGCCAGATTGAGGGTGATCTACTTGGGAGAGAGGGTGTGTTACCAGCTAGCAACTGAGGATACACCGTAGGTTCCGATGGGTCCTCTAGTGTTCATGCTTGCCCCTCGCTCCATGACAACCACGCACTATGACCTATAGGGGCCGAGCATCCCCTACACTGAGCGAGTCATAGATAAGCTAGACTATGATGAGTTTAGCGAGACTCGCCTCATGCCTTCCCTTATTGTAGTGGTATGTGTTCTTGCTTTTCTCTTCTTCTTTTTCATCCATCCATCACTTTGCATTCTTGTACATTGGTGATATTCAAATGAAAAAATTGTGTCAGGTTGGCCCTACTACTGGTGCTCCTATCAATCCTCCTTGTTTGCCTTGGTCAGTCTACGCTTATGGCTCTGATGGCTTTGCTCGGGAGCGTCCTGTTGGCCGTAATACAAATGTCATAGGTTACCCTTTTCCTAACGGTACACGGGTGGTGAGTTCTCTTTCATTTTTCCTTTACTTTTCTTGCATCTCTTAACCTTTGTCCTAACATTATCCACTTTCAATTCAGCTTACTTTGTAGGAGCATGAGGAGCTCGTTTGGCTTGTGGGGAACCTCAAGCTGGAGGTAATCGAGTATTCTAGGCAAATGTACGGTGGTGAAGGCGTTGGCGATGATGATGGTAGAGGTGATGGCTGTGGAGGTTCAGAGTCAACTCCAAGCTATCAGCCGAGGAAGAGGCGCTTCTAGTGATTCTGCAGACAGATAGATAGACACAAACATAGACAGCATAGCATAGCATATTTCTTTTTTTGTTGCTTTTATTATTTTTCACATTTTAGCACACATTCCTGCACTTTGGATTTTATTTGAGACATTGGGTTGTATTTAAGAACAACTTTCACATTTATGCTTTTATTTAGGATATGTACTTAAATTACAAACTTGTGGAAACTTTATGCAACTCTGCTATTCTTGATCTTTGATATTTGGGAATTCTAAGCTTGAATTATGCCTTGTGTAGTTTTCTAGGTAGTAAGACTCATAGGAGAAGATTTTGGGAGAAAACATACTCGAAACAGGGGAAAACTTGGTTCTTCTTGCCATCTTGCATGTGTGTATCGAGAGCCAAAAAACCCTAATTGCCTCTATTCAAGTCAAAAATAACCTTTGGGGCCACCACGTCTTCACCAAACCAATTCTAAACTTACAAAATGCTTCTCAAAGCTTTCCAATGGCTAAACTCTCTCCTTTGGAGGTCTCGGCATGGCTCAAGAAGTTTGGCCATAGTTTTAAAAAGGCTTTCACTCCTTTTGGTCTCTTTTCTCATACCATCAAGTCAAAGTGGATGAACCTCTCTCTTAATCCCTAATTTTTTCCTAGGTCCTTGACCTAGCAAGATTCCTCTAACTTTTGCATGGATTGCCTTTCAGTTTTCAACCTATCGAGGCTCCTTATATCGTCTTTTCATTTACTTATATTTTATTTTTTTTATTCTCTCTCTCTCTCTCTCTTTTCCTTTTACTCACGCTTTCTCTCCTTCTCTCTTACCTTTTCTAGATATGGCCATGTGAGAGGCTCAAATTGTTTCATCCAACTTTAGGGTATAAGAAATGACTTAGAGGCTGCCTTGAAGTTGGTTCACATGGCTGAGAAAGCTTACAAAAAGTACAATCAAAAGAAGGACTAACCGACCACCTTGATATGCCCCAAATTTTACTTTTCTTCACTTTATGATTCTCATGTCTTTTCTAATGAATTTAATAAAGGATTGGAATGTTCCAAATTCCCTATGGAAACAGTTTATCATCTTTTAATTTGAGCAATAACAGAACCATCCATTTATTATCTTTGCTTATTGTCATCATTTTTCTTTCTCTATTTTTTTTTTCTTTTCTTTTTTTCATGCCATGTAATTTTTTTCAATGACGTCCTTTTTAGGAATTTTCACCATGCCTATGGTCTTTGCCCCTATCTTTTGCCTAGATTGCCCTTTTTGGGTTTTCAACCTAGTGGGGTTCCAATTGCTTATATCTTTGTTTCATCCAATCTTCCTCTAGGACCTTCATTTACGCTAGTACTCTCAAAGATTGTATCTCCACCTCAATGGGAAGTATCGCTTCACTACCATAGACCAAAGAGTAAGGGGTTGTCCCAGTTGATGCACGGATAGAAGTTCTATAACCCCATAAGGCGAATGGGAGCTTCTTGGCCCAATCCTTATATGTCACTACCATCTTGGCTAGGATGTTCTTGACGTTCTTATTGGCTGCTTCTATGGCCCCATTAGTCTGTCATTGATATGGTGAAGACTTGTGATGCTCAATGTTGTACAGTTCCATGTTCTTTCTAACCTCTCCTTCAAAGTGAGAACCATTATCGGAGATAATCTCTTGGGGTACCCCATATCGACAAATGATGTCATTCACTATGAATTGAGCCACATGTTTGTCTTTTAGTACGGAGTAGGAGGCCGCTTCCACCCACTTCGTGAAGTAATCAATTGCCACTAGGATGTATTCGTGTCCATTTGAGGCCTTAGGGGCTTTTCTTCCAATCACATCTATGCCCCAGACTGAGAAAGGCCATGAAGGGGTCATGCTGTATAGCTCACTAGGTGGCACGTGATTCAAATTTGCATGTATTTGGCAATCGTGGCAACTCTTCACAAAGTCTATGCAATTGGTCTCCATCGTGTTCCAATAGTACCCTATCCTTAATATCTTCTTGGCTAACATTCTCCCATTCATATAAGGACCACAAATCCCTTGATGGATTTCTTCCATGACTTTCTTGGCTTCTTCTTTCTTTAAACAATGAAGATGTATACCATCATAGGATCTCCTATAGAGTTGACCTCCGTATAAGATGTATTGCATTGCCATCATCCTAAACAAACAACACTTTCTCTTGTCGGCACCATTTGGATATACCCCCAATTCCAAGAATTTCATGATGTCATAATACCAAGGAACCCTTTCCTCTTCCATAACTAAGACTGAAGCTTCTTCCTTCTCTTTGTGCACCAACTCATAACTTTGTTCAATCTCTAAGGGCCGCGTCCATACTCCTTCGGTTATTTCAACCATGGAAGGTAAAGTAGCCAAGGCATTTGCAAACTGATTCTAAGCTCTAAGGATGACCATATATTCAATCTTGTCAAAGGTTTTGGTCAAATCCTCTAAGTATTGCTGATAAGGCTTTAAGTTCTCTTCCTTCACTTTCCACAACCTTTGTGCTTGAGCTATAACCAAAGTCAAATCTTCAACCACCCATCGTGGCGACACTCGCACGCTTTCTATATCTCTTAGTACGAGAACATGGAGATGTGTCGTACCTCGGGTGTGTGACTGGAATATGAGTCAATTTTAAGAAAATTACCAAGGGTAAGTGAAGTCGCCGCCAATCATTGGGTTTTTTCTAAGGTGTGATTGGTCACCTAACTCTATTAGATTTTATTACCGATCCTAGGTTAAGTAAAACGTTATTTTTCCTAATCTAATGTGGATAGGCAAAAAATATTGATTCTTAAGTTTAGAAGTCTGGTTACGTGTGGGGAAGGTGTTAGGCACCCCACAACACCTGTCCATTGACAATCCGTTTTTTTGGTAAAATCATAATTTTAAGACATTGGCAATTGAAAAAAAGCTATTGGCATTAGCTTTCGGGGCTTTAAATGTGTTGGGTTTTAAGGTTTGGTTTTGGAATGGGTGTGGTCCTAATCGATGCTTTCCAAGTGTGTTTGAAGTCGCTACCAAATTTTCATGGCAAAAATCTAGCAGCATTTCGCCTTATTTTCGTGGTGGAAATCTGGCAACGTTTTGCCTCAAATGCGTCATAGCACGCCAAACACTATTCTCACCAAGCTTTCGATATGAGAATACGACAATGGGGATGCCCCATTTTATGGCGAAAATTTGACAGAGTTTCGCGTTTGGTGCGCTATGGTGCACCGGCAGGGTTTCGCATCTGTGTATATAGCATGTATCGACATGCTCGCATTGTGACGAGCCGAAGCCCTCCAAAGTGTTAAGCATGTTGATGTGTGTCACATATACAGGGAAACCAATGTCACTGGGTGACATGGATCAAGACAATCACACTGCGATGATCGTGCACACAATATATTATGAATATGCACCTATGGCAATCGCCTTGAGCTCATACCCATACTACAAGGTCAAGAGCTCTCATGGCTAGAGAGGGTTACTCACGTAGTCACGAGAGTCCATCATACAAAGTGCACAATCACCTATATACAAAGCAGATATAGATATACATATATCATGCACAATGCTATCATACAGAGCAGGAAAGTAAACTAGACATTGCCAACGTTCCAAGGGTATGTCCTAGCAAGGTACAGGAAATGTAAAATAGACATTGCCATACCCAGGGAACTTGGTCCATGCAAAGAGCAGGAAAATAAAATGGGGTACATGGAGGGGGACCCTAATACATGCTCTAGAGAAGAGGCTTAGCGAGAGAGAAAGAGAAGACCGCTTTGGAGGGGCTAGGCCCCCTAATTTATTGATCATTGCCCTTTGTGGGCTTGCATCCTCTTGCTTACATCCTTGCCCTTTTTGCTCGCGCCTAGGAGATCGCACCCTTGCTCCAAGCATCTTCGCTCCATACGTGTACATGCAAAGACAAAATAAACAAGCCTGCAGACAAGAAACAAATGCTAAAGACACGCTAGGAAAAGATGCCAAACGGGGGCAAACAGACATGTGAAGCACACGAAGAAGCAAAGAAACATGTTATCAAAAAGGGGTGTCCTAGGAGGACAAATGTAGGTTTGGATCGAGTGTTCGTAGTTCCATTGGATTGGAGTACGGACGACATATAGACTCACGCATGAATATGTAGGCAAGCGTGCAAAGATGAAAAGAAGCAAAGGAAGCCAAACGGGTGGCGCGAAGCAAGCAAGGCAAGCATATCAACATCACATGGTGCGAAGAAAGGTGTGAATCTGGCACACCGATACCATGGAGGTGTATCTCACAAGTGTTTACATCTAAACAAACCCTAGGAGGGGTGGATGTGACCACACAAGCACGAGCCCACGGAGGGCGCAAAGCATGGCAAAGCCTAGATCTAGAGAGGCTGATAAAGCATAGAAGCAAGCAAGCAAACATAGACATGCAAAGAAAACGATCTAAACCCTTTAATATAGGCCTAGGTGCACAAATGTAGGCTTAGACCACAGGATCTAGATCTACACCCTACCGGAAGGGCCAAGAAGCAAGAATGAGAGATATTAAAGGGCAAAAAGGGCTAAAGTAGCACGTGGCATAGCAACCAACATAGATCTAAGCACACAATCATGGTACGGAGTACATAAACACATAGATTTAAGCATAAGGACATAGATCTAAGCACAAACATGAAAATTAGACATACACTAGCCCAAGAAGGCTAGGCCAACAACATCAAAGTGATAATGCATGGCATAAGCAAGGAAACATGCTAGGAAAGCTATAAAGACATGCTAGGAAGCAAGAACAAGCTAGGAAAAGCATTAAAAGCATTTTATTAAGCAAATAAAACTAGGAAAAGCAATAAAGAGAAAAGGGTGTGGATTGTAGCTAAAAAGCTACATTCACACCCCTAAACCTCAAATCCAAGGAATGGAACCAAGGAGAGGAAGATTGAGTGCAAGAACACTACCTTGAAGATTGTAGAGAAAATATGAGAATCTAAGGTATTTAGAGGTCTTTTGATGTGTTTGGATATGTTTGGATGTGTTTAGGAGAGAAATTAGAGAGAGAAGAGAGAGAGAATTTGCCCAAAACTACCCAAATTTTATTTTATTTTATTTTTATTTTTTGTAAAATAAGGGGTCTAGTGCGGACACACCTTGTAGAGCCGCCAGCCACCCTACTGACATCAGCAATTCTAGCCTTTTCTCGGTTCAACTTCGGATGCATATTTGAAGGCCTTCATGGACTCAGATTGAGTTGATCTTGGTGTCCCTAGATATCTTTGAATGTTTAGTTTTCAAAACACTAAAGAAATTGAGAATCCAACAGTCAGATCAAAAGTTATGGCCTTGGGAAGCATGTTGACGCCCAAACAAGTTGCACCACGTCAATCTAGATGTTCCTGTGACCCCATGGAGAAAAGATAATATTTTTGGAATTTTTAGGGTCTGGCACACAAATTGATGGCGAACAAAATACAGTGTTTACACTGGCGATGCAAGCCTCATTTTCTACCATGTTATTGGTTGCCTCAAAATTCAACTTAACTGCCAAGGGTATGTGAGATCCTTTGAGAGTGATCAAGAGTACTCCTATCCCATTCCCATATTGGTTCATGGCTCCATCGAAATACATCTCCCATGCCCCTAATTCAATGTCCAAAATGTCCTTATCCGAAAAATCTTCTCTACCATCCTTTCCTTCCACGGGGTTCTCGGCACAAAAATCTGACACGATGCTTCCTTTGATGGTTTTCCTTGCCACATACTTCAAATCGAATTTCGCTAGTAGGATCAACCATCTTGAGAGTCTTTCACTCAAAGCGGGCTTTTTAAACAAGTACTTCAACGGATCCATTCAAGCTACTACCCATATTTAGAAAGGTAGGATAATGTGCCTCAACTTCTGTACAACCTATATGAGAGCAAAGCATGATTTTTCTATGGGTGTGTACCTAGTCTCATAATCATGGAACCTTTTGCTCAAATAGTATACGGATCTCTCATTCTTATCATCGTCCTCTTGTGCAAGCATACTTTCAACCATATCTTCTATGATAGAGAGATATAGGAGTAATAGCTTTTCATGCATTATGGATATCAAAATAGGTGGATGGAGGAGATATTTCTTAATGTTTTCAAAAGCTTTCTGACATTCACCATTCCATTCTTAGTCTATACTCCTTGATCCTCTCGAAGAACTTCCTCAAGTTAATGATGTGACCCTCTCTTTCCTTGGATTTTAGGATCATGTCATCAACATACACCTCTACTTCATTGTGCATCATATCATGTAACAAGACTATGCCCATTCTTTGATAAGTTGCACCCACATTCTTGAGCCCAAATGGCATCACGGTGTAACAATAAATTCCCGATTTGGTGGTGAAGGTAGTCTTGGTCATATCTCTAGGAGCCATCTTGATTTGGTTATATCTCGAGAAACCATCCATAAAAGACATCAAGGCACTAATAGCTATGTTATCCACTAAAACATCTATGTGTGGAAGAGGGAAGTCATCCTTAGGGTAGGCTTTGTTCAAATCCCTAAAATCCACGCACATTCTTACCTTCCCCTCTTTCTTGGCTACGGACACAACGTTGGCTATCCATTCAGCTTGGTGTACAGTTTGATGAACCCTACTTTCAATTTCTTGGTAACCTCTTCTTTGATCTTTAAAAGCCATTCGGTTCTCATACGTCTCAATTTTAGCGTGATGGGTAGCATATGAGCATTAGTATCAATGTGGTGTTAAGCTATCTCGGGATCAATACCAGGCATATCTTTATAGGACGATGAAAAAACTTATTGAAATTCTGTGAGCAACACTTTGAGATCTTTTCTTTCTTTTTCATTTAAGGTTGAGCCAATTTTAATTAAGTATGGATTCTCATCATTGCTCAAATTAAGAGTTTCAAAAGTTGGTTCCATAGGTTCAATTTTATTTTCCAATTGTTTATTAATTTCATTTTCAAATTCATTAGAATCATTTAAGTGCAGAATTGTAATATTATGGGACACATCAAAATAAGACAAATCATAACTCATCTTATTAAACTTTCTTTCCCACATTCTCAGAAAACCCAACCCAAGTCCAATTATTAAGTTGCCCCACAGCAGGCACAATGAAGGTAGAAGGATCACTTGGTTCCTCATTGGTGATGGCGAACATGTCCTCCTCATCTTTAGCATAGTCTCCATTGCTTCAGCATCCATGTAGTCCACCCAGTTAACTTCCTCTTGAACTTCCTTGATCACCACAGTAGGTTTCTCCTTGAAAGTAAGTTTCTCATTGAAGAATATTTCCTAGCCAAGATACACTTTTCCATCCTTACCTACCCAGAGTTCGGGAAAGCCAAAAAAGGGAAGTCCCCCCCTTCTTTCACAAAGTTTCCATTAAGGGTACCAAGGTTCTTCTTGATACTGTCACAGCCTTCAAAGAATCCTAAAACTTCCTTGGTTAGTTGAGTCTTGAAATTGGGGAATTCAGCCACCTCTTTTCGTTCTTTTCCAAGACCCATACCCTATGTTCTTCATTATTGCAAACACCTCATGGCTACAATATGGGAGCAAATTTGTAGTATACCTTTCATCCTTCAATCCATAATTAGCCATGTTCACAAACTCAAAGCCACTCATTTAGAGCTCACTTCCTCCTTCCTCAAGTCCACAAACCGATGCTAGGATTTCACCGTCACCAAGCACTATGGCAATCCCTCCCTTCCATGGGATCTTCATCTTTTGGTGTAGAAAAGAGGGAATAGCCCCAATAGGATGGAGCCATGCCCTTCATAAGAAAAGGTTGTAGTTGGGAGTGATATCCATGACGTGGAATTCCACAATTTTCTCCAATGGACCAATCTTGCAAGGAGCTTTGAAAGTTCCCATAACCTTCATTGAAGTACTGTCATAGGCCCTAACAGTCAAAGGAGAGGGTATGATAGTCTCCATATCTTGGACAATGGTAAGGGTAGTCCCAAAGGGCATATATTCAATGTGGATCCATTATCAATCAACACCATGGGAACCTTGGTGCCCATGCATTTAATGGTGATTTGCAAAGGCCTAGTGTGAGTTGCTTCTTCGGCAGGAAGCTCTTCATTGGAAAAAGTAAGAAGAGGATGAGATGGGGCCTCAAATCCCATGAGAGATAGTACTTCTTGTGGTTAGTTTCTATAGGCACATCCTTCCCATTCAAAGCATCCAAGAGAGAACTATGATACTTGTGAGAAGCCATAAGCAAGCCCCATACCAATACATGAGCTTGAGTTTTCTTCAATTGAGTCAAAACTTGATCTTCTTCCTCTTTCTCTTCTTTCCCTTTAGGTTCCGTGGGCTTAGACCCTTCTCTCATATCCCTACTTGGATGATCCTTCTCTAAAAAGGATGGTTTGTAGTGTGTCCCACTCCTAGTAGTGTTGGCCACATTGTCCTCAATGACTCTTTTCTTTAGCCATCGCATTCTTTAAAATTTCATCTTCCTCATCCCATATTCCTCGAACTTCCACAGCATTAACCTCCATGGTTTCTATCAACTTTGAACAATTCCATTCAATCTCATCTATTTGCACCCAATTTCGATATGGAGGAGGAGCTATATGATAATCAAGCAAAGAGTTCTTCCTAATGCTAGGCTTGGTGATGATATTAGGATTTGGGAGGATTTTGTTGTCTAGGAGATCTTGTATTTCGTGTTTGAGGCGGAAGCAATTGTCGGTCTTATGGCCGAATTTCTGGTGAAAGTGACAATATTCACTAAGGTTCCAAGTAGGAGGCACAAGATTAGGCATAAGTGTGGGATCTAGAGGTTTGATGAATCCTTTAGAGGTCAAATTTTCATATGCTTGGGTAAGGGTCATTCCTAGGTCAGAAAATTCTCGTTGGGCTTTCTTTGTGAAGCTTGGGTAGGCTAAGGTTTGTTGAGGTATGATGGCACTTACATTCACCGGATTGGGTGCGTTAGAGGTAGTTACTCCTCCTCCATATATCTTCTTGATTGAAGGTTTGCTTTCACCCTTCTCTAATTGTCCATTGTTGATGGCATCCTCTATCCTAGTTCCACAATCACACCACTCACCAAAAGAACTAATAGGCAATGACAAAAGCCTACTATTCTATGCCGGAAGCAAATTCTTGATAATCATGATAATCATGGCCGAATACCTTATCATGTATTCGGAGAATGTTTCCCCTACTCCTTGCTTAGTGGTCTCCAAATCTCTTAAAGTCACATCAATCATAGTATTAAATATGAATTGATCCACAAACAACTCCATTAGCTCATCCCATACCATAGTCTTGCTAGGATCCAAGCTATAGTACCACCTTGATGCACCCCCCGTGAGTGAGAGAGGAAATGCATGCAAAGTTTGTTTCTCATCCAAACCTTTCATTCCAGCAATGCTTAGGTACCTCTTAACATGTTGGTTTAGATCTCCAGTTCCATCAAACTTTTTCGCATTAGAAATCTTGAACTTTGGAGGTAGTGCAATGGGAGTTTTGGAGCTTATGCCCCCCATGTTATTGAGACAATCATCCATCCCATGAACCTTGAGAAAGGCTAGTTGCATCTTCTCCATCTTCTCTCTCATGGCTATATTTTCTGCCATGTGTTTCTCAAATTGTTTGTTCCTTCCATAATCAACCTTTTTCAACTTGGCCTCTTTTAGCTTGGTGTGGTGACTCCCCATCATTTTGAGGGTATCACCATGTTCATCCAAAGCCTTTAGGATCTTTTGTGCCATTGTGTCATCAATTGGGTAGCCATTGTTTCTTGAGATACTTCCTCCTCCACTTCCCCAATCTTGACCAAATGCCTTCCGTGCTTTTCTCAAATCCAAATTGGAGTGGGGACGTGTTTTCTTGGCCTTGGTGGTGTACTGATGCCTAAAAAAAGGTCTCATTTTCATTAAGTCCATGTCCCATTAAAAGGTTCCTTTTAGATTTTTAGATGTTCTTAGAAAGTCTTTAAGTCCATTTTAATGAAGGCCCAATTACAAAATCACTCTTTTTCCTCTCATGAACCTTGCCCCTTGTTTCCTTGGGATTTAGTCCATTTACAATAATGCTCTCATCTTACTCTCATGGGATTTCATTAGATTGTACTTAGAGATTTTTAACCCTTTGTCTCAAACATGGGCTTACAATGTATTCATCACCTTTGGGCTTTTCTCTTTCATTTCATTATCACCATCCATTTTTAAAAGTAGACCTTTAGCTAGAATATATTGTAGCCTTCCTCTCAAGGTCCATGAAGCTCTCATCATTTTGGGCCTAGGCATACAACAAAGAGGCCCAAGATTAGGGAATTTCATATTGACTTTGTAGGATTTTGGATGTTAAGTCTGTAGTATACTTGTTATCTTAGGCTGTGGACATAAGGCGGAGTTGCCACCTAGTTTTTGCAATGGTCTAGGAACCATATATATAGCTTCCTCTCGAGGAAGGACCTTTTGATCTTACTACTAGAGATATGTATTCGAATTTTAGGTACATTCTGGGGAAGGTGTTAGGTACCCAAAATCGCCTAACCCTAAGGTTGGCCTCCCATCATTGTGTCTTACATCTTAACCTCATTAAAAACATGTTCAACACTTGTATCTATACTCACACACACACTAGCATACATCGAAACATACAACATGGCATCATTCATCCCAAAACACATACATATCTACCCTTAAACAAAAGAGAGCCAAACCCATACCCACATATACAAACCCTAGCATTCATCTAGCATGTGAAACCCCTATCACACATCTAAAACAAGGCAGTAACTTAATCATGGCAGCAAAGTATCATGGCAATAACAAAATTATATAAAGCATACAATTGGGATTAAAAGACATAAAACAAACATTCAAACAATATACATCATCAAATGCATGTTCATACCAATGCATGACTTACCTTTACTTCCTTTCAGCAACACAGCACCTATGGCATCAAGATGAAAGAAAATCCTAATCTAGCATATGAGGGATAAACAACAAATAAAGCATGTGAAACAGAGACTTAGATACGTGTATACATATAAAAAGGGTTTAAACAGAGGCAAGATACGTGAAACAAACAAACCAAAAAAAAAAAAAAATAGAAATCTGAATTAGGGTTTCTGGGCAAATGCCTGCGTACACAAACAGAGGCTTGCGTATGCAGGCCAAATCCTTACGCAGGCCAAATCCTATGTTAGGTTTTAGATCCCTGTAAACTAGATTGTTTAACCTAGATATTTAGCTAAGTGAATACTTAGGTTCATTATTCAGATCTAGGTTAAAACAAAACAATCATATCATGCAAAGCAGCGGAAAATAAAGAACACAATGATATGATCACCCAGGAAAACCAAACCGATAAAAAACTTTGGGAGGATTAAACCTAGCTATCCTTAAGGTAAAAAGTAAATCCACTATAGAGAATCGAAGTTTACAATAAGACTTAGACCACTAACATCCTATTGCTACCACATGTAGAACTTACTGACACGATCACGTGCAAGCTCCGAATTCACAGACTCCTTCTCTATTAGGCCTTTGCAACACAAGCACCCACACTTGTGATAAAAAAAAAAAAAAAAAAAAAAAAAAAAAAAAAAAACACAAATTCTCCTTTTGTGACTCCAAGACCACCCTTAAAGGTTTAGATCATCAGCACCTTTGATGACTAAAGAAGGTAGCAACTTCTACAACACCGGATCTTGAGATTCTTCAAGGAATAACACCGGTAGAAGACTTTAGAGAGGTTTTGGGTACAAAACCCTAGATCTACAAAAGAGGCACAAGATGCACTCTAATCTCTCTAAAAAACTTTGAAAACCTTACCTAGGGTTAGCTTATTATGTCCTTTAAATACTGGAAAAAACGGATTCCGATTTGGACTTCAAACGGATAAGTTATGGCCTTTTTACATTTGCTAATATGTGACTTTCGATCGATCGAATATAATTTTCGACCAATCGAGCCTTGCAAAAATTGAATAGTAATTTCCTGTAATTACTCGATTCCAAACTTAATTTAAACCAAAGTTTGAGCAAGTCTAAACCTAGACTTGAAGTTCTAATACATTAGTTCCTAAAGTCTTAGAACCTAACATCCTACATAAATAGGATTTGTCCTACATACACATGCTCATGGCATGTGTGCGTAGGGTTTTTCAAAAACCCTAACCCAGAAACACGAAGTAGAAAAATAGAGCAGAAAAGAAAACTCTAATTCTAACAACCACACATGCTCAAAACATAGAAAGAACTATAAAACTAACCAAAACAAGCATGCATAAACATAAACTAAGCAAAAAATGGGCTAAAACAAAGATTATAAGGCAAAAGAGAAAAAGAGAAAAAGAAAGGGTTTAAGGGATACCTTAAACAAAAAGCTCTTCAAACTTGATTTTTTACCGTTTCCCTTAGTCAAATCTATCACAATTCAATAAAATAGTGATTAGAAACTTTAAACTCAAAGGATTGGGGCCAGAAAAGGTCCTAATCAGATAAAAATGACTTAAGGGTGTTTTGTGAAAAACTCCCTTTTAATTCACTATTTTCTAGTGAATCTTAGGCGTTCCCTTAGGATTTTGTGTGTTTTGAAAAAGTAACATGTAAGGCTTTATATAGTGGAAAAAATGGGGTTTGGAACGGCTCCCAGACGATGTGGGATTCATTCCAAATCTCAGCCTCTATTGCAAAAAACTTGCTTTTTTATGTTTCTAAAATCCTAGCTGCCTACATAGGAGTATGCCGGCGTACGCATGCTTTGGCCTCGCCATGGCAGGTGGTCGAACGAAGGCCCGGTAGTTTTCTAGCCATTCGCGGCCCAGCGTCGACAGACTAACGACTCCACTGGGGATCGATGAGAGTTTAGCCTTTAGAGCTTTTGATAAAACCATAATCTTTGGAAACTGGCTTTCAAAAACACGGAAATTGGCATTAGCCTCCGAGGCTTTCATTTTTGAAAAAGGTTTCTACTATATCCTAGTAGACTATTTTCAAAAAAGCAAAAACGTTTTCCAAAAAGGGGTGTGAGGTATTTTCGTGGGGCTTTACAGCTTTCCCCACACGCTTTACCGCTTTCTTCACACGCTTTACTGCTTTCCTCACATGCTTTACAGCTTTCCTTCACATGCAAACATAGGAGAGCAAAATTTAATTTCCGCTACACCTTTATCTGCTTTCATATATATATATATATATATATACATATATATATATTTGCTGTGTTTGGAAAAAGTCTTTCCCCTTCATTAAGGATTGCATGATATATACACCCTTTTTGAGCTGAACCCAGGCTCCGCATTGCTAGCGTAGTCACATCTCTTTGGGGATTTCATCACCTCATCTGCAGATGCCCAGACAAAAACATCGGCAGTGTTACCCATAGTTAGATCTGGGGCTGACTTTGTAGGCACTTCTAGGTCCATGGGTGGACAGGAGTAGTTGAAAAGGCCCCCTCGATCCTTCTTGCCCCACAACTTCCATGAAGCCTTTGCATACAATTGGCCTAGTTATGTCAAACCCGTGAGGATTAGATTAAGCCCAGAGCCCATGAGGACTAGGTAAAGCCCAAAGAGTGAACATCCAAGCCTAGGAAAGGATACCCTTATAGGACTAAAGGTCAGGGGAAAGTGTCTTGTAACAGGTGCGTCCTTTTTGCTTGTGCTAAAGAAATTATGCTCTACTCTAGGTTCTTTATATCCTGCTTGCACAACATCCATGATTAAACCCCTAGGGAAAGCAACGCTATTGCTTGTACATGCTAGATCATACCTCATCCCTAAGGGTTTTCAACCCTACAAGGGCGCTCATGCATACACAAATTGGTTTCGTCACCTAATTGTGCAAAGATAAAATCTGTGGCAAGTAACCAAAACTCCCTAGAAGGAGATGCTGCCAAAAAATTGTCAAGAATCCCAAGATATCATGAGTTCAAGAATTCTCCGAAGGTAGATCCAAAAAAGATTGCTAGGAGACCTAAGTCATCAAAGAGATCCAAAGGTCCAAGAGATCCATGCTGTCTAAATTGCCAAGAGGTGTAAGTTGCCAAAAGGTCCTAGATGTCAAGAGTCCAAAGGCTCCCTCAAGAGATCCAAAGGTCTAAGAGATCCATGTTGTTTAAATTGCCAGGAGATCCAAGTTGCCAAGAGCTTGCCCGAGAAGTCCACATCGTCATGAGCCAAGTTTTTCCTCGTAATCACATTTACCTGTATTGTAAAAGGCCCACTGTTGGAACCGATGAACCCAACGTTGTAAAAGAAAATCTTGTACAAGTATGTAATCAAAAGAAAGGTCCTTCCCGCATTGTTGAGCATGTCATGAAAGTTTCGGTTACTTGCTAATCTAGTGCATTAATCTTGCATCATTATAGAAACTCACCATGATAAATACCCAATCAAGGGTGCAAAAGCCGAACTTTTCTAAAAATGGTAGGTGTATGTTAAATAACAAGGACATAAACTAACTTGATTTTGGTGTTATGTTTCCAGATTGTCAAATGCACCCTATTTCTATCACGTCCCATTCATTCTCAGGATCAAAAGGTTGCTAAAAATTGCTAAAAGGAAACAGTCTAAGCTACCATCATCCCTAGGTCTCATGCAAGAGAGATGTCTACCAGTGGGCCTTCGACTCCCGAAGTGAGTCCTGCCGAGTACGCTCAGATGAAAGAGCAAATGTCAGAATTGATGCGCATGGTGCAACAGCTAGTTGTAGAAGGAGGACAAAACTCTTCCGGTCATAGTCAGGGAAGTCCCCAAACCGAGAATGAAAATCAGCCCCCACAAGAACAGGATCAGGGCCATAATATACTGTCCCAGGGCAATGACCAAGAAACAAATCCTTCTAAGGACAAGAACCCCGAATCTGGGATTGGCCAAGTTAAGAGCCAAATGTAAACCCTAGCCAAGAAGCTTCATATCATAGAGGGCTCCAGTTGCCATGGAAGTGCTGATCTAGACAGTCTAACCAAATTCCCTCAGGTCATTATGCCTCCCAAGTTCAAGGCACCAGAGTTCATCAAGTATGATGGTACTGGAGACCCTTGCGCGCACTTGTGCATGTTCTGTAGGAAGATGGCTCCTTATGAGGATAATCACCCTTTGCTTTACCAGATTTTCCCTGATAGTTCGACTTGCCCCGCGGCCACATGGTACGTGAGACTAGAAAAAACCTTTAGCTAGAAGGAAATGGCTAACTCTTTCCTGGAATACTACAGGTTCAACACCAAGATAACTTCCGACTGCATGGTCCTTATGAGAACAGAGAAGAAGAGTGGGGAGCCTTTCCTAGAATATGCCTAAAGGTGGCGTAAGCTAGCCGCACAAGTGCAACCCCCTATGATGGAAAATGAGATGATCAAATGGTTCATTGACAACCTCAAGCCTCCTTACTATGAGAAGATGATCAGCACCCAAGTCACTCATTTTGCTAGCCTCATCCCTATTGGGGAGCGTATTGACGAAGGCATTAGGAGCAAGAAGTTCATGGATCCCGAGTCTTTGAGTTCCATGGTCGAACAACAGGTTAAGAAAATGACCGGCCGTAAGACTAAGGAAGCCGATGTTCATATGGTTGACAATGCATTAGAAAGGCCCAGGGATATTACTTCTGCTTATGCAACCCCAGCTGCTAGACCTTATCAGCAACAGGTTCAGTCTACTTAAGCACTTAACCGAGCCTTTAATCCGTTACCCATGCCTTTGGCAGATCTTTATGCTTACCTGTTAGAAAGGAAGTTAGTGACCCCGATGTTTGCCAGGCCCAAAGAAAGTCCTCCCTCACTGGGCTTTAATCCTTCCAAGAAGTGTGAACACCATTCTGGGGCCAAAAGACATACCCTAGAAGAATGCTACCAGTTGAGAGACCGTGTCCAAGATCTCATTGACAACAAGTTGGTACAGTTCGATAATGCAACTGCTCTAAGCATCATCACCAACCCTTTGCCTCCCCATCAGGAAGGCCATCATCATAGTGGAAGAAAGGGTTCCAAATTTCTCCTCATTGTCATTCCCATGGAAGGCCTTGCTTCAAGCCTTGGTCCAAGAGAGCCACCTTGATCTTGAAGGTATAGGAACCCCAGGATTTGATTGGGGAATCTGCTCATTCTGTGATAGTGGAGACAGGTATGCCCTGTTTGATTGTAAAGTGCTCCAAGCACAGGTTCAGTGTTTAGCTGACCGTGATATTATCTGGATTGAAAGAAAGGTTGTATGAAGAGGTGATTGCATGGCAGCTAGCTTGTGTCCTCCAGCTGCCCAATCAGGAACTATTTACAATGCTATATCAGTTGGGTCAAGGAAAGATTGGGACGAATATTTACTGAAACGCCTTGGTAAGGTTACTTTAGTGTCTTCTTCTTCAATAGTCATTGAGAAGATCATAGAATCACCTGCGGATTTAGGGTCATCAGATTCAGGAAAAAGGCAAGCCCCGCCAACCATTGAGGGATTCACTCCTCTAGTTCTTGCATTACCTGCAGTTGCAGGGCCAGCTTCATCATCAGTTCAGGAGGGAACTGCCATTATCCTTGCCATCCGAGGTTTTGATCCTCTTATTCTACCGAAGCCTGCCTTAGGAATCTCTGGGGTATCCGACTCAAAAGCCCTTGAAGCTATTCTGCCAAGTTCGGTGGTCATTAATTCGAAGATGTTCTCCATAACGCCCACTTTGCAAACTCAGAAGGGTGTTATCATTCGCATGCCGAAGCCGTTCCCTTATGAGGATAACCATCGTGTCCCCTAGAAAAACGATGTGTCCTTGATCTCCACTCGAATTCGAAAAGAGGAGGACTGCTCCAATATCTCTTCAGGTCTATATAGGCTTACTAGGAGTGGCCGCTATTATACTCCCGAGGAGCTAGAAAAGAGATGGAAAGAGATTGGCAAGGGTATAGCCAAACCCGTCAAGAATAGGGTCACAACCGAAGAAGCCGAGGAATTCTTGAAAATGATCAGAAACTCAGAATACAATGTGATTCAGCAGCTAAACAAGTCGCCAACTTAGATTTCTATCTTGGCGCTATTGCTATCCTCCAATGTCCACCGTGAGGCTCTCTTGAAAGTCTTGAAAGACACATATGTTCCTACAGGTGTCACAAAATCTTCCTTTGAGGGTATGGTCTCGATGGTGTTGGCCATCAACCAAATTTTCTTTACAGATGATGAGCTACCACTAGAAGGTAGAGAGCATACTTTGCCCATGCACATTATGGTAAAGTGTGAAGATATGATTGTCTCCAGAGTACTAATTGACAATGGATCAGCCCTGAATGTTTGCCCGATGTCTACTATAGAGCATTCGAATATGGATACCTCTCTTATCCACCCTACCACCATGATCATTAAAGCCTTTGATGGCACTCTCCGAGAGGTGCAAGGTGAGATTGAATTAGCAATTGGAATTGGCCCTAGGTCTTTCATGGTCAACTTCCAAGTCATTAAGGTGGATTCCCTATATAATATGCTCCTAGGGAGACCTTGGCTATACGTCGCGGGTGCAGTTGCTTCTACCCTTCATCGGAGGCTCAAGTTCCCCTCCGAGGATTAGTTGATCACTATTATGTCTGAAGAGCCCCTAACCATCTTCAAGGAGACTTCTATCCCCTACATTGGTGCTAATGCCTTTCTAGAGGCAACTTTCCACAGTTTCGAGCTAGTCTACATGATTTCAAGAGCTTCAAAACTCGAGTCAGCGTGGCCCTCCGCAACTTTAATGGCTGCCAAGGAGATGCTCAAATTTGGCTATTAGTTAGGCCAAGGCCTCAGTGCCGTAGGCATAGGAATGATTCTCTGATTGAACTCCTAGACAACAAAGGAGGATTCGGTCTAAGCTACGACCCCTTCGGTGAAGAACTTTTCAGGCTTCCAGAGGAAAGAAAAGGAAGTTCGCACTGGCCAAGGGATGTCCATTCCCCACATCAGGGTCACTTTTCTGGCTCTGGTCGATGTCATCAGGTTAGAAATGAAACAGGAATCATGCGATGAGGAATCAGATCTAGCTTGTCTCTTCCGCTTGTGTCTTGAAGAATTCTCAGTGAATGCGATCATATCCCCCGAGGATGATCTGACTTCTACTATTAGGCCTTGTGTGCCAGGCAAGACAGTAGGCCATTGGACCATCGAGCCTTGCTTTGTGGTTGCACCGGCTGAGTAAGGAGTGTTCCATCATCGTGTAGTTAGGTCCTCCAATTGCTCGAAAGAGTTGGAATAGCATATCTAGTTTGTTTTGCATGTCATTTCTTATTTTCTGCATTCCTTGTTTGCATTTCCCCAGTTTATTTCCCCCAAAAAAAAAAAAAAATTCCCTTTTATCATTATCAAGCATGAACTTTTTTATCACCCTATCTTTAACCCATTAATGAAATTATCCAGCGTATTATTCAGGATATTCTTGCATTTATCTCTTTATTTGCTTTTCTATGAATATGTGTGCAAATTGTCTTATGTTTCCTTGTATATGTTCTATTCTATAGGATCTATTCTAATTCCTAAGCGGGTACATCCTCCTGTTACCATAATGAGACAATAGAGTTGGATCATGATGTTGAAGGGTTATAGGAGATTCCGAATTTACCTCGTGATATTTTACAAGCTGTAAATAGAGAAAATGAGGGGTCCAAGCCCAACATAGAAGAAACTGAAGTGATTAACCTTGCCTACGAAGGCGAGAATGAAAAACCCGTCAAGATTGGGGTGAACTTTCCTAAAGACATAAAGCCTGAGCTCATAGCACTACTCAAAGAGTTCAAAGAGATATTTTCTTGGTCCTATCAAGATATGCCAGGGTTGGATACTGAGATTGTCGTGCACAGAATTCTAGTTAAGCCAGAATGCCCTCTAGTGCGGCAAGCCCTTCGAAGGATGAAATCATAGATCATTTTGAGGATCAAGGAGGAAGTAGAAAAGCAGTTGAAAGCCGGTTTCCTTACTGCGATAGCCTACTCAGATTGGGTCACCAACATTGTTCCCATGCCTAAGAAAGATGGGAAAGTACGCATATGCATCGACTACAAGGATTTGAACTAGGCCAGCCCCAAGGATAACTTTCCATTGCCATATATCGATACCTTGATCGATAATACCGCTACCAACATGTTCTTCTCCTTCTTGGATGGATTCTCAGGCTATAATCAGATCGAAATGGCCAAAGAAGACAAAGCCAAGACAACATTCACCACTCATTGGGGAACCTATGCATATGATGTCATACCATTCGGCTTAAAGAATGCTGGTGCTACTTATCAGCGACCCATGGTAACCTTGTTCCATGATATGATGCACAAAGAGATCGAAGTTTGTGGACGACATGATTACCAAATCCCGCACACCTAGGGATCATTTGATAGATTTGAGAAAGCTGTTCAAGCGCCTTGACAAGTACAAGTTAAGATTAAACCCTAACACGTCCGTCTTTGGAGATAGTTTAGGGAAACTACTTGGCTTCATAGTCAGCCAAAGAGGAATTGAAGTGGACCCAGCAAAAGTCCAAGCCATCCAGGACAAGCCGACACCGCAAAGTGAGAAATAAATTTGCAGTCTTAGGAAAGGTCAATTACATAGCTCACTTCATAGCATAGTTGACCGCCACATGTGATCCATTGTTCAAGCTCTTGAAGAAAGACACAAAGATAGAATGGACAGATGAGTGCCAAGCGGCCTTTGACAAGATCAAGCAGTATTTGTTGAACCCTTATATTCTGGTTCCCCCGACACCGGGATATCCATTGATCCTTTACCTAGCGGTACAAGAAACCTCCATGGATTGCATGTTAAGCCAGCTAAACTGAGCCCAATCAGAAAGAAAAGGTGATTTACTATTTAAGCAAGAAGTTCACCAATTGTGAGATCAACTACATCGCCATTAAGAAGACGTGTTGTGCCTTAGTGTGGGCCTCGCACAAATTGCAGCAGTACATGCTCTACTACACCATGTGGCTCATTTCTCGTATGGATCCCATTAAGTACATCTTTGGAAAGCCAGCTCTTATAGGGAAGATCTCCCATTGGCAAATGTTGCTCTCTGAATTCGACCTCGTGTTTGTGACGAGAAAGGCCATTAAGGGCCAGGCCATAGCCGACTACCTAGTGGACTAGCCACTGAATGATCCTGAACTTTCAGAATCCCTCTTCCCTGATAAGGATGTCATGGCACTAGAGCCAGAATCAGACAGTGTGGAACCGTGCCGTTGGAAGCTTTATTTTGATGGAGCCACCAATTCTACCGAAAATGGAGTGGGAGCAGTCTTAGTTTCCCCTAAGGGCCAGCAAATCCCTGTTTCAGTCAAGCTGAATTTTGATTACACCAACAAAATCACAGAATATGAAGCGTGCATAGTCGGCCTGCAAGTGGCCCTAGAGTTCTGCGCCTCTGACTTGAGCGTCTTTGGAGATTCCCTGTTGATCATTTCCCAAATCAAAGGAAAATGGCAAGCCCGAGACACCAAGTTGATTCCATATCAGAAATGTGTCAACCACTTGATTCTAAAATTCCGAGACATCACATTTGCCTATTTTCCTTGAGCACACAACCAATTTGCAGATGCCTTGGCTACCTTGGTTAGCATGGTCAAGTTATCAGAAGGAGATGATATACGGCAATTGCGCATAGAAGTCCGTGGCGTTCCAGCCTATTGCATGAACATCGAAGAATGCATGAGTGTCAAATTCGAAGTCGACAGAAAGCCATGGTACCATGATATCAAGGCTTATATCAAGAACAGTGAATACCCGTCCAATGCAATGGATAGTGAAAAGAAGTTTATCTAGGGCATGGCCTGCCAATTTTTCTTAAGTGGAGAAGTCTTGTACAAAAGGAACCACGATTCTACCCTGCTTTGATGTGTAGATGCCTCTGAGGCTAATCATTTGATGGAAAAGATGCATGAAGGCTTACTCGTAGCTCATGCCAGTGGACCCCTATTAGCCCGCAAGATTATGAAAGCTAGATACTATTGGCTCACCATGGAAAGTGACTGCATTAAACATGTGAGGAAGTGCCACCGTTGCCAAGCCTATCAAGACAGGAAGAATGCTCCTCTTCAACCTTTGCACTTTTTAGCAGCACCATGGCCCTTCTCAGCCGGGGTATGGATGTCATCAGACCCGTGATTCCGAAAGCTTCAAATGGTCATGAGTACATCGTAGTGGCCATTGATTATTTTACAAAGTGGGTGGAAGCCGCTTCATACAAAAGCGTCACTCAAGCAGTGGTAGCCCAGTTCCTAAAACATAACATTATTTGCCGCTACAGCATGCTGGGAGAGCTCATTACAAATAATAGGGGGAACCTAAATGGGAAAATGATCCAACAACTCTGCCAACAATTCAAGATCGAGCATAGAAATTCGGTTCCTTATTGACCCCAGATGAATGGTGCAGTGGAAGCTGTGAACAAGAACATAAAGAAAATCTTGGTGAAGGTGACAGACACATACAAGGATTGGCACGAGTACTTGCCGTTTGCTTTTGTGCATATCGCACTTCTGTTTGTACTTCCACAGGTGCGACCCCGTATTCATTCGTATATGGCATGGAGGCCGTCCTCCCAACAGAGGTAGAGATCTCGTCTCTTAGGATTTTATCTCAAGCAAAGCTGTCAGAAGCTGAATAGGCCCGTTCCTGATATGAACAACTGAACATGATGGATGAAAAGCACATGACAGCAATGTGCCATGGACAGTTGTACCAACGCCACATCAAGCGAGCATTCAACAAGAAAGTTAGACCCAGGGTCTTCGAAGAAGGCGATCTAGTCTTGAAAAAGCGTAACTAGGCCATGCTTGATCACAGAGGAAAGTTTGCCTCGACTTACGAGGGCCTATATGTGGTAAAGAAGGCCTTTTCCGGAGGAGCCTTGATTCTAGCCAACATGGACGAGCATGACTTCAATGTGCCTACCAATTCTGACGCCGTCATACGGTACTTTGCATGAAGGAGCCTCTCAGTGCACCTCATTTCTATATTTTTATGTCAACAAAAAAAAAAATGTAAAAAGGTAGATAAAAAACCCGAAAGGGCGGTCTACGCAAAAGGAGAGCCGAAAGAAAGAGAGCATGAGAAAATACAAAAGGTAGATTGAAAATGCGAAAGGACGGCCTACGCAAAAGGAGAGCAAAAAAAAAAAAAAAAAGGTGCGAGAGAGCCTGCTAGATTGAAAACCTGAAAGGGCAGTCTAGGCAAAAATTAAGGCAATCAAAAGTCAGTTAAACTACATGATGACCTGATCCTTCCTAGTGGAGGTACGTAGGCAGCCATCTTAGTTCGGTCACATCTTAAAAGAAAAATCAGTCAGCTTAGCCTGCTTGAATTTATGCTCAAGATCAGAAAATTAGATGGATCCAACATCCAAGACAAGATATGAAGACGCCTCTGAGATTGCTCTCTGTCTACAATACTACCACGACCCGATGGTCCCCTCAAGATGTCCTGACTCGTACCAATGGGAAATGTACCTCAATGAGAAAAGGAAAAGATCCATCTAGAACAAGATGTATCCTTGGAAAAATAAGATATTGATATGCATGGATTTTACATCTATCACTTATTTGTATAACCTTGTATTTTCAAAGCATTTGCCTACATATTCATTAACATGCCTGTATTGTGTCATTTCTGTTTCTTTCATACATTATGGTATCAAAACATGAAATCTCATCTCATAAATATATCCTAAATATCATTATAAACTTCTCTCTCCACCATCTCTCAGTTTCTAAGCATGCCTAATAGACTAGACTATGCTTTAAGAACTCAAACAAAAAGAGGAAGGCCTTACGCAATTGCCTAGCAATTTACGAAGGACATTTCCATACATGGTGGGATACTAACTACATAGCTCATGTGCAAAAACAAAATAAGCTAAAAAGAACACCAGCAAGTCAAACATGGCCCAAGCGATCAGACATGGCCTGGCACAATCTCCCAAAACCAGTACAGAGAATCGGGTCATCATAAGCATGAGTGTGAAGTAACCTGGCTGCATCAAAGCCCAAGTCTTTGGCAACCCCTCTGAGTTTGTCATGTGAATGTTGAAGATGGACAAGCTCCCTCTCCATCATGGAATCAGAAGTAGGCCCCTGTCTCTCGGTCCCCAGCAAAGCCTACAAGGTCCCCAGCAGTAGCAATTCTCAAAGCCTCCTCCCTCTCAGCCAGCTCAGTCTGAAGGTGACAGAAGGCCAATTGCGACTCACTAGGCTCATTGCCCTCTCGCCCATACTCCATTTTAAAGTGGAATGAATGTAGGCCTTCGCTTGTACTAGCTCTAATGCAAAGCCATTGGCCCTGCTACTAGTCTCGACCTTGCCAGCCTCTGGTATGGCCCTCTCCTTAACCCAAGTTCGATCCAGAGCGATAAACCTCTGTACCGGGAGGGGCCAGCCCTCTCCGATGAAGCTCCACCCTAAGAGTAGTGAGCTCACTCTCATGTGCACTACTCATCTCCTCAATATCCTCTATAAGGGTATCAACCAGCTCCCTGCAGTAGTCTCTATCCTTGACAGCCTCCCTTAAGCACTCCCTCAGATCCATAAGGGCCTTCTCAACCCTGATCTCAAACTCTAGAGTATAGTCTCTCAAAACATCAGCCAGAAGTGGCAACTCGACTAAGACTAGTGATGATAAGTCAAACACAAAGCTAGGATCTCTGGTATCTCGCCACACTCTAAACTCAGCAGAAAACCACTTCTGGTCATCCCTAGAACAAAAAGGGAAGTCAATGCTCGACTTGCACACCTCTCAAAAATCAGAGGCATGCCTTGTCACTGCCACTTCAATATCCACGAGCCCGTACTCGCAAGTGACAATGGAGAGATCACTAAGTCGAGGGATATGTTGGATACCCCCGAATTGCCACATAGCCATGCTCGAAAAGTACCCCGTGCACCCTTAGATACCCACCAAGGGAATGCCAAGTAAACCGATGCAATGGGTCCACCCTTGCCATCTAGTGATACCCCACTTGACTCTCTAGGTCCAGTCAGCGGGACTTAGGATGCACAAGTACCTCAGCCAACCCTCGATATCCCTAGAAAAAGGAAGAGTAAGAACTATAGTGGCCCGAACTCTACTCCTAATGGCAAAGCCCTCAGGTTAATCCCTGGCAATAACACTTAGATGGCTACAAAACCACAGCTGTAGCAGATGAACACAGCAACCTAGCCTACACCTATCGGTCCCTCGACACAAAGACAAGGACCTAATCATCTCAGAAAGTAGAGTAGGAATGAAAGAGGTACCATGAGGTAGAGCACTCACCAAAGGGAGAACAGCAAAGCTGATAGCTCCTAACGATGAAGGAAATAGTACCGCACCAAAGAAGGCCACCAAAAAGGCCTAACGCTGGTAGGATGTCCACCACTCCTCTAAATCCACAAAGTCATCTCAATAGCCAACATGTCACTCCAATGGGTGGAACCGATCATACAAAAAATCGAAGGACATGCTCCCTCCTATCCTGCTACCATACCAAGTCAGCGCCTCCACAACGGGCTGCACTGGTGGAACAAAATTAGTGCTTAGAGGGGTAGAAAGAGAAAGAAAATGATCATACTCCTCCAAGGTGGGCACTAGATCAACATCTCCAATGATGACACATCTCAAGACAAGGTCCTAATAAGAGGTAATGACCTCCAACAAATGCCAGTCTAATGAGGTGTGAAGAAGAGCAGTAACATCTCCAAGAAGTTTTCGGATGAATGCCCGATCACCGCAAGAAAAGGAGCTCAACCCCCTCCTAAACTTCTTCTCATAGTAAGGCTCCCTTTCAAGCTCGACTATAGTGTCATAGGAGTGAACACCAAGAGCATCCATGAACAGATCCTGCTAAATCTGATGATCTGATGAGAATCTACGCGAAAAATGATGAAAAACAGTGTTTTCTTCATGTTTTGGGTGAAGAAAAGGGTAGAAGAAGACCCCAGAATGAGCTGAAGCTGGGTTGAACCCAGCCTTTTATGCACAAAAATTGAGGCGGCGGACCGTGTAGGGCCGTCGGTGCACCTACAAGGGCCGTCAGCCCTTGGGACACGTGCTAGGGTTTTTCAACCCCCTAGGCACAAACCCGACTGTGTTCTGACCATTACCCCTCTATTTGGGACGTTTTTTACTGCCTTGGAGCAAAGATTCCCTTGTTTTAGCACCTGCCATAGTGCGCGGTCGGCCCGGCAGTGAACCAGATTGTCAGAAATTCTCTTTTAAGCAACCGAGACTGCACAAATCCTACACTGGGGCAGTTTATCTTTGTGCATCTCGTTCAGTACTTCTAGACATCTTGAACCTCATTTTTCTAAGCCCGGTTCAAGGGTCAGTTCAGCCTCGGTAATCAGAGCTCACAATAAAAGGACACTAAAACCCGTTCTCAACCATCCAGCAGCTTTTTTAGCTTATTTGGAGGATAGAGGGAGTCGCTTCTCATGATATTGCCCCAAGAAGCCTGTCTTTGAATTATTAGCTTGCCCGGGCAATAACAGGAGCGATCAATGCATATCACCTCATGGCGTGTTTAAGGAGATCTTGTTCAGAATGTCCGCATTCATTACCAGCATTTGGTATGGCCTATGAAGTCAAGGCCATTTTTAGCCAGTCTATAGGCTTTGAACCCCGCAAAACCCTAAACTGGGGTAGTTTATTTCACGCGGTTCTCTCTGCCTTATTCATTATGCAAGAACAGGCCCGTCCCACTGAGGATATTTCCCTCATGACGAGAATTGCATGAAACCCTAAACTGGGGCAGTTTATCTCATGCGATCTCTCCATTCTCTCTCCCTCTGGTGGGACGATCATTGTCAAGACCCATGGATAAAATTGTAAAGCTATGGTACATCAACAGCCCTTTCAAAGGAAATTTTTTGGAGTTACACATGTAAGTCCTACCCAGAGGCATTGTTTTTCATACACGTCAGTAGCCCTCTCAAAGGCGATTTTTTCTAGGGTTGTACATGTAAGTCCTAATCAGAGACATTGTTTCTCCTACACCAGCAGTAGCCCTCTCAAAGGCAATTTTCTAGAGTTATGCATGTAAGTCCTACCCAGAGGCATTGCTTCTCACACACGTCAACAGCCCTCTTAAAGGTGATTTTTCTATGGTGATACATTAGCCCTCTCAAAGGCGATTTCCTAGAGTTATGCATGTAAGCCCTACCAAAAGGCATTGCTTCTCACATATGTCTATAGCCCTCTTAAAGGCAATTTATCAAGAGTTATACATATGAGTCTTAACTAGAGGCATTGTCTTTCATATACATCAGCAGCCCTTTTAAAGGCGATTTCCTAGAATTATGCATGTAAGTCCTAATTAGAGGCATTGTTTTTCACATATATCAGCAGCCCTCTCAAAGGCACTTTTCCTAAAGTCGTACATTAGCCCTCTCAAAGGCAGCTTCTAGAATCATACATGTAAGTCCTAACAAGAAGCATTGTTTTATACATACATCATGAAGCAAAGAGATAATATCATACATCAAGGCCCACTGTGGGGCAATATAATACACATATGTCCAGGCCTATCAAGAGGCGATGTGTAATATACATACATAGCAGGCCTACCATGGGGCAATGTCTACAAAATACATGGAAGGTACATACATGCCCATGCAGGGGCTACATCATGCTACAACAATAAGCTAACCCTACTAGGAATCATCATCTCTAAAGGAGTCACTGATAAACTGGTCGACATCATCATCATTGTTGTCGCCAGTAAAAGGGTCGGTAGAAGGACTGGCTCCACCTGAAGCACCTAGAGTGTATCCTAGATCTTGAGAAGGCTCCTAAGTCTGAGCATAGGGACCCCGACTGCCTGCCAGGCCTGGAGGAACTGGCATATACCCAGGCTCGTATGGAGGAATAATGGGCCCCTGGCCTGGAATGTGAGGCGGAGGCGGAATATGGTCTTGAGCCACCCGCAACTCTCCTATCAAAACCATGGTATAGCCGTGAAGTATGGCAAGCTCGCCTTGAAGCTATGTCCTCTTTCTGTCTGTGGCAGTAGCACAAGCCTCTCTATCCCTCTGCCAAAGCTCCCTCTCTCGAGCTAACGCTTGAGCAATCTCCTCCTGTATATGCGCCTCCCTAGTAGCAGCAGCAGTCTCGAGCTCTGTCGTCTTAGCCTGCAAAGTCTTGGCCCGCGATCTCCACATAGTTCCAGAAGCTACCTGGGCACGAGCAATGTCTCCTAGCACTCTGCCTCCACACACAGGGATGTCTCCTATAATAGGTCCCACAGAGGACACTACAAACCAAGTGGTATAGTCTATGCTAGTATCCATATATGCATCGAAGGAGCCTGTCGCGTAATTCAGATCGTCCACAGCGATGGACTCAAATGACAAACTGAGAAGAGGTGGATCCCTGGGTACTCCAAAAACTAGCATGACCTAATGGAAGGTCCTCTTAACCAAGAAGAACTTCTAACTCAACAGGGCCTAGAATCTGCGTTGTACTCTCGACTAGCTTATGGCAACAGTAAGCTCCGGTCTCCCCAACAGTGAGCCATCATAAGGATGAACCACTATTTCACCCCTGGTGACGCAATCCAAGGCCATAGTGATAGTAACCAGTTGCACCAAGACAACTCTAGTAATAGTTCAGAGAGACCAAGCATAAGCTCGAGGATAAATGGTAAAAAACCGTGAACCGTGGTTGCAAAGCTAGAATATACTCATAGGCCCACCATGTCAAGATTTGCCAGCACCCCTCCAGGCTCCTGAAATCCCGCTGTGAAGCTTGCCTCAAGAAGGCTATGAAGGAGCCATAAGTGACGAACCCCTAGTCACAACTCTCAACGTTTGAAACTGCTCTCAAAGCCCACAATAGCTAGCAGGTCAATATTGATTAGTTGTTGCCAAAAAAGCAACTACTGAGGAAATACATGAAGAACTGGCGAAGATGGATGTCAGTCGGTGCTACACTCTAGGGGATGCTACCCTACAGCCACTTAGTACGGATCTATGGCGATGCGGTAGGCCCAAAATATGCTCTCATGCCTTCCGTCAGTAGGAGAGGAATCCCTAAGAGCTCACAAGCCATCTTGAAGCTCATGGTATCAGTTGGAATCGGGTGTCCACCGAATCTAATGCCCAGGATGGCCGTCCAATCAAGAGGGAGAATCGCATACTCCTCGCAACTCAAATGAAAGGTGTCTGTCTCGGCATGAAATTGCCAAACCAAAGCCTCCCCAATTCCGTGCCTCATGGTATATGGAGGGATCCTCAAAAAATCCTCGAACCCCTACTCTCTCAAGAAATCTGCATAGCACTTGTTGGTCTTAGGGTCAAACAGCTGCCGAAGAAAAGTAGACCAAGCACCCCGACCACGGATCTTGTCGGGCCCCTGCATTCAGAACCAAGAGCTACCCGTTAGCATATGCATTTAACAGGAATCTAGATGACAAAAAATGAAGACAGCATATATGTCACTTTCGCACCTAAGCGGAAGGATGCCTCTTCATCCCCCGCTGAAGGTGAGTGTCCCTAATACTGTCATCCACTACTCTAGTGTAAGCATCGGCCCCGGCCTGATGTGGCAGGAATCTCAACCTCAAACTGTGCCTCCGGGTGCCCAGATCTAGATTGATCTCCTCCTCACCTAACAAATCGGCCTCTAGGTCAAATATGAGATCCTCGACCATCATCGCTCCACTCGAGCCCCCCTCTCCATAACCGGCGTGCGCCGTGAGGAAATCCCAATAGAAATAGTGCGAGACTCAAAGGAAGCACTAACTGTCTCGGCTGAACGCTGTCTCCTGGATCGGGTCTCCATGGGAATCCTGCCGGTAGGCCTGATGTTGTCACCCCTGTGGTCAAAATGGCTCTATAGAACTCAAGCCACCTACTCATCAACAGAAACAGTCTCATCATTAGAAGAAGAGTCCCCATAGGACGTAGCATAAATAGGGGCCTTCCTCCGGTCTCCTCTGGAACTCACCCTCTGAGGCATAATCTACAAAACAACCAGAAATTCAAACACAAGTGGTAAGCCTATGAAACAAACGGCAATGCATATAAACTAACACTGCTTCCTAAGCATGTTGTGCAAGGTCAAGTCAAGCATATGTTCTCACAAGTAAACAGATTCTTACAAGAGTCTCTACAGTGGGTTAACTAGTGACCATGCCGTATGCTCACATCCTACAACGGGTTAACTAGCGGCCGTGTCGTATGCTCACATCTTATTTGGAGGCTATCTAGTAGACATGTCATACATCTCTACAATGGGTTAACTAGCGGTCGTGCCATATGTTCGCATCTTATTTGGAGGCTATCTAGCGGCCGTGCCGTACGTCTCTACAGTGGGTTAACTAGCGGCCGTGCTATATGCTCACATCCTACAGCAGGTTAACTAGCGGCTGTGCCGTATGCTCGCGTCTTATTTGGAGGCTATCTAGCGGCCGTGCCATACGTCTCTACAGTGGGATAACTAGCGGTCGTGCCGTATGCTCACATCCTACGGCGGATTAACTAGCGGCCGTGTAGTATGCTCGCATCTTATTTGGAGGCTATCTAGCGGGAGTGCCGTACGTCTCTACAGTGGGTTAACTAGTGGCTATCTTGAGGTTAACTAGCAGCCGTACCGTACGCCTTGCCATCACAGCTATCAAGTCACTAAAAAATTTTCAAGTTCCTAATCTACAGTGGGTTAACTAGCGGCCATGCCATATGCTCACATCTTGTCTTCAGGTTAACTAGCGGTTGTGTCGTACGCTTCGCCATCACAGCTATCAAGTTACTAAAAAGTTTTCAAGTTCCTGATCTACAGTGGGTTAACTAGCGGCCCTGCCGTATGCTCACATCCTATCTTGAGGTTAACTAGCGGCTGCGCTATACGCCTCACCATCACAGTTATCAAGTCACTAAAAAGTTTTCAAGTTCCAGATCTACAGTGGGTTAACTAGGGCTGTGCGATGCTCACATCCTATCTTGAGGTTAACTAGCGACCATGTCGTACGTTTCACCATTTCCACTATTCTCGACTACTAGGTAAGTCCCCTTACCTATGTCCTGTATTTTATTTTCAGCATTTGAGTTTCCGCATATTTTCACACCCATATAACACAGACAAAAAGCAAAATATATATATATGCATTTTTCCAAGATAGCATGACATAAATCATGGAAAAAAATATATATGCTTATGAAAATACCAAAAATAAAATAAACACTAGCATGCATCCCTAGTGGTATTGCTACTAACATTTTGCAGAAAAAAAAAAAAGGAAGAGAAGAGGAAAAATAGACACTGACCTTAAGTGTAGAAAAGGCTGCAGCAGCAGACTGAAGCTAAAAATCCGGACCCGTTAAGTTCGTAGTCGCTCTAGAGAAAGTGAGAGGTCAAAGGAAAGAGTGAAATAAGGTCAAAATGAGCCAAAAATGGGCTTTTATAGAACCTGGGCTGCCCGGGGCAACTTCTTGGGCCGCCAGGTCAACCCGGCACATCCTAAAGGGCTGACGGTCAGTGTTAACTATGTCAACGTTGACCGGTTGACCCGGTCAAACTTCCCAAAAAAAAAAAATCCTTTTCCTTCCCCAAAGCATAGAGACAAGTCTAGAAAGTATTTTAGAAGCAGCTGCAATAGGTCGGTCTAGCCAGGTAAAAATCGGTCTTGATCTATGAGTAGCCTTCGCACGCAATTTGGGGGCGACAAAATTTGACATCACATTCTTTATCCGACCCCTTTCATTGCACTCGACAACTCAGATAAAGAAGGGGCAACTGTTGATACCGTATTTTGTCCACCATCGATTTGCGTGCAAGACCCCGAAAAGTCCAACAATATCATCTTTTCTCCATGGGGCCGCGAGAACATCTAGAATGACGTGGCACAACCCGTTCAGACACTAGAGCACTTAAAGTGCCTCTTTCAACCAAAATGACCAAAACGCCCCTGGTCAACCCTAGGTTGGCCAAAAGTCAAACAAGGTCAAAATCCTCTCAAAATATTACTTTTCATAGTTTTACATCAAAATCGAGCTTCTTGGAGATTTTTGGCAACTTTGACCAAGTTTGACTAGGAGTTGACTCTTGGTGGGCCCCAAAAATCCTAATTTTGATCCGGCTGTTAAAACGGGTTGAACCCAACACCATTGCAAAGATTATCAAATTCTCACTCCAACGACTACTCATGGGTTGAAATCGGTGTTAAAACGGTCAAGATATCATGAAAACCAATTAGTGCATCGATCGATGCAGCACTAATTTCTTGGAGCCATAACTTTTGATCCGATCGTTGGATTTTTAATTCCATACCTTTCTAGAAACTAGAAGTCAAGATCTTTCCAGGGGTGTCAAGATCAACCCCATTTGAGGAGCTTCACAGGTGGCGGCCCTACAAGGTGCGCCACCTCGTAAAGCGTGTCGGGGCTATAAAAGGCCCCAAGCACCTCCAGACCAAAAAAAAGAAGAGACTTCCTGGCTGCCTACTCTCTTCCTGGATGAATTCTGAGCTTTTCTCCTCTCTTCCAAACACAAAAAACACATCAAAGCCTCTTGATTCTTCTCTTCACCAAAAATACGAGGTAGTGTTCATACCCTCTATCTTCCTCTCCTTGGTTCCATACCTTGGATTTGAGGTTTAAGGGGTATGGATGTATCTTTTTAGCTACTATCCATACCCTTTTTTCTTTAAAGCTTCATCTAGCTTTTATCTAGCTTTTTTCTTGCATTCTCTTGCCTCAATAACATGATTTATTGCTTTATCTAGCATGCTCTTTGCTTTATTTTGCTTCTATCATGTTATTGGTTTATTTCCATATGATTCCATGTTTGTTCATGTGTTGTTGCCTCTTCTACATGTTTTATGCTTTATGCCATGCTTTAAATGCTTAGATCTTTTCTTTCCCATTTGTTGATGTTTGGGTCTACATGCTCACATGCTTGATATCATGTCTTCGGCTATGCCTTGCTTAGATCTACATGTTTGTATGCATGTTCTATGCTCCTATGCCTATGTCTATGCCTCCACATGCTTAGATGTACGTCTACATGCTTATATATTTAGATCTACGCCTCTGTGTGCTTTAGTGTTTGGATCTTCCTTGCTATATGCCTTGTGCCATCTCCTATGTTAGATCTATGTGCTTAGATGCTCTATGCCATGTTTATGTGCTTGGGCCTAGACCTTGTTTGTCATGTCATGTGCTATTGTAGCCCTTTTGTTCCTTTTATCGCATTTTCTTGCATTTTGGCCTAATGGTTCGGACCCGATCTAGACCCTATGGTCTTTGTCATTGTCCATGTACCATGGCCCATATCAAAAGGGTTTGGATCATTCCTATTTGAATGTCTATGCTTGCTTGCTTCTATGCTTCTATGCTTTATGCTTGTGTTAGCCTCTCTAGTTCTATGCTTTACCATGTTTGGTGACCTTGTGTAGTTACATCCAACGCCCATGAGGCCTTGTTCAGATGTAACCATTTGGGAGGCATCTCCGGATGCCAGGTTGCTCCGTGCGTACCCTTCCCTTTTCCGCTCCACGTGATGCTATGCTTACCATGCTTGTTTGTGCCACTCATTGGCTTTTTATGCATCTTTACATGCTTGCTTACGTGTTCATGCATGAGTCTTGCTTGCTAGTGTGTCGTCCATACTTCAACATAATGAAGTCATGCACATCCGATCCAAACCTACATTTGTCCCCTTGCGGACACCATCTTTTGTTTGCCTTCTTTCTTGTTTGCTTGCTTCCTTGTTTGTTTGCCTTCTAGTTCTTTTTCTTATCTTGTTGCTTGTCATGTCTCCTGCCACATGCTATGTTTTCTTCGCTTGTATGCTTGTTTGCTTTATACCTATTGCGCATTATCTACGCATCTCTTTTTTTCAATTGCTTATCTGCTGGTTTATTGTCTTTGCCTTTGCATGTACACACATGGAGCGAGGACGCATAGAGCTAGGGCATAGTCTCCCTGGCGCAAGCAAAAAGGGCACAGATGCAAGCATGTAGATATGAGCCAAGTAGCTATGTTCAGTAGATTTAGGGGTCTAGATTTTCCCATTTGGTTATGTACTATTTTAAACCCCCTTCCTTCCTCCTTCCTTTCTCTCTTAGATGGGTTGTATTAGGTATATCATGCCATGTACCATTCATCCTCATCTAGAGTATGGCGGCCCCTGTTTACTTTCCTACACCTATATTTTGGGCCATGCTCTAAGGATATAGGCATTTACTTTCTTGCTTTATGTGCTAGCATTATGCATGATGTATGTATATATATACCTGCTCGCCCCTCCCGGTGTGATTGTCACAGTCCATGTCATCTAAGGCAAAGCAATGCCTAATTTCCGCCGCAAAAGAAAGGTGACATGTCGTCGAATTTTCACCATGGAAATCTAGTATTTTCCTAAATGCCTTAGGAAAGCATAGATTGGGACCACACCCATTCAAAAGTCAAACCTCAAATCCCCATGCATGCAAAGCCTCGAAAGCCAATGTTAAAATCATGTTTTTCACTGCCAATATCTGAAAATTAAGGTTTTATCAAAACAAAGGACTGTCCTTGGACAGGCGTTGTGGGGTGTCTAACACCTTCCCCACACATAACCAAACTTAGCCTAGGATCGGTGATAAAATCAACTAGAAACAGGTGACCAATCACACCTTAGAAAAACCTAATGATTGGTGGCGACTTCACTTACCTTTGGTAATCCCTTAAAATTTGGCCAAGATTCCTGCCATACCTCCAAAGGTAGACCAACCTTCCTCCACCGAGAGAGAGAGAACTCGAAGCTCCACGCGAGACTCCTAGAGTCAAACCACACAATTATCGAGAGGGGCCTCCAACAGGCCCCACGCGTGTAGGAGCATCGCCATGGCGAGTGGTCAAATGAAGGCCAAGCGGTTTTCCAACCGTTCGCGGCCTGGCATTGATAGAGACTATTCGCTAGTTTGACTTGGTGTCGGATTACATGCTTCTCCCATAAAGGACTACGGAGGAGGGCATCCAGATGGCTAGGGCTTTTCTTCTACACTTGTTGAGAGCTTATCTCTTTGCTAATGGTGGGTAAATGGTGTCTTTAAGGTTGCTGACCCTCTTTTAGGATTTTGCAGAGGTACGGAGGGCCAACTGGGGGCAGGCATGTCTTGCCTATCTTTACCCTACCCTCGACACTCTTAGTTGGGGAACCTTGCGGCAGCTTGTGGGGCCTTGGATGATCCTCATGGTTAGTTCTCTTTCCATTCCTTGTATTTCCATTTGTAGCTTGTAGTCTTGTAAACTGTATCATCTTGAAAACTATCATCTTGCAAACTATCATCGTGCAAACTATTATCTTGTATTTGACCTGTGGCTTATACTTCATTTTGTAGTAGTGGATTATTAGGTATGCTCTCATAACTTTGGGTACTGATCTAAATTTGAAGGAATTCTCTCGAGTGAGGGCCCATCTTGCTAGGTTGACTTCAGATGAGGTAAGTCCAAGAGTTCTAGTTTTCATGCTTCTTCATACATTTCCTTTAGGATACTCTTCTTCTAACCTTGTATCATTATAGGTTAACTGGACTCCATGGGCTGGCCAACCCCTTCCTACTTCTCAGGACTTGGAAGCCACTGTCATCGTTAACCCGGCCCTTTAAAGAAGCGGGTTTGAGGGCACTCTATTTGGTGGAAAGGGTGCGGTGTCAATTGGTAGGTAGAGATGACCCACAGACTTTGATGGATCCTCCTGAGTTCATGCTTGCCCCACACTCCATGACTGATGCTGAGTATAACTTGTGGGGGAGTAGCATGCCCTATGCCGGGCGGCTCCTTGATGGATTGGATTATGAGGAATTCAACATCACCCGCCTCGTGCCTTCCCTTACTGCTCAGGTATATGCTCAATCTCTTCTTCTTCTTTTCTTTTTCCTTTACCTTGTTTGTCATGGCTTCTAATGGGGGAAAACTTGTAGCAGGAGGAATCTGCTGCTAGTGAGCTAATTGATCCTCCACACCTCCCGTAGGAAGTCTATGCTTACAGCCTCGATGGCTTTGCTCGGGAGTGCACCATGCCCCGTAATCCCAATGTTTTGGGCTACCTTTTTCCTTCAAACACTAATGCGGTGAGTTCTTCTTTCCCTTTTTTCTCTTTTTTTTTCTTGCTCTAGCAATCCTTTTTGGTACCCTTATGCATGATATTGTGCCCTAGCCTTCTTCTCATCTATCAAAGCCAATTGTTCATATCTCGCCTTAGCCCAATCCTCTTCTAGGATCTTGGTTTCCACCAATACCCTCAAAGATTGTACTCCACCTTAATAGGAAGCATCGCCTCGCTACTATAAACCAAAGAGTAAGGTGTTGGCCTAGTCGATGCACGGATAAAAGTTCTATAACCCCATAAGGCAAACGGAAGCTTCTCGGCCCAATCTTTGTTTATCACTACCATCTTGGCAAGGATGTTCTTCACATTCTTATTAGCTGCTTCTACAGCCCCATTAGCTTGTGGTCAATATGGTAAAGACTTGTTATGCTCAATGCTTTATTCTTCTATGACTCTCCGAACTTCACCCTCAAAGTGCACACCGTTATCAGAGATAATCTCTTAAGGCACCCCAAACCGACATATGATGTTGTTTTCTAAGAACCGAGCCACATGCTTAGCCTTCAATACGGAGTAAGAGGTTGCTTCCACCCACTTGGTGAAATAGTCAATTGCCACTAAAATGTATTCATGCCCATTTGAAGCTTTGAGAGCTATCATTCCAATCACATCTATGCCCCAAACTGAGAATGGCCATGGAGAAGACATGATATACAACTCACTAGGTGGTACATGGTTCAAGTTGCCGTATGTCTGACAATCATGGCAACTTTTCACATAGTCCACACAATCGGTCTCCATCGTATTCCAATAGTACCCCATCCTAAGGATTTTCTTGGCTAACATTCTCCCATTCATGTAAGGGCCGCAAATCCCTTGATAAACTTCTTCAATTACTTTCTTAGCTTCATCCTTCTTCAAGCAACAAAGGTGTATTCCATCATAGGACCTTTTATAGAGGCCCCTCCAAATGGGATTTATTGTATTGCCATCATCCTAATGGAACGACGTTCTCTCTTGTCGACACCATCCGAATATGCCCCTAGCTCCAAGAACTTCATGGTGTCATAGTACTATGGAACTTCTTCTTCCTTTATGGTCATTACTAAAGCTTCGGTCTTCCCTTTGTGCACTTCCTCATAACTTTGCTCAGTTTCCAATGGTCATGTCCATACTCCCTCTGGTATTTCAACCATGGAGGCTAGGGTAGCCAAGGCATCCGCAAATTGATTTTGAGCTCTTGGGATGATTGTGTACTCAATCCTGTCAAAGGTCTTGGTCAAGTCCTTCAAGTATTGTTGATAAGGCTTCAAGTGTTCCTCCTTCACCTTCAACAACTTTTGTGCTTGGGCTATAAGCAAAGTTGAATCTCCAAAGACTTCGGCCTCCTTTACCCTTAATTCTCAAAGAGCTTCCATTTCGGCAATACAAGCCTCATATTGAGCCATGTTATTAGTTGCCTCAAAGTTCAACTTGATTGCCAAAGGTATGTGAGATCCCTTGGGGGTGATTAAGAGGATTCCTATCTCATTCCTGTATTGGTTTACAGCTCTATCAAAGTAAATCTTCCATGTCCCTAACTCAACATTGTCCTCATCTAGAAAGTCTCCATTACCATCTTCCCCCTCTATAGGATTCTCGGCACAAGAATCCGACACGACGCTCCCTTTGATAGTTTTCCTAGCCACATACTTCAAATAGAATTTTGCCAATAAGATCAAACATCTTGACAATCTTCCACTCAAAGCAAGCTTCTCAAAGACATACTTCAATGGGTCCATTCTTGCTACCACCCATATTTGGAAAGGTAAGATGCTATGTCTCAACTTCTGTACTGCCCAAGGATGTTCTTCAATTGCTTTAAGACCCCTATCTTCTTCTTCTTTGTCTTCTTTTCCTTTAGGTTTCGTGGTCTTGGACCCTTCCCCTAAATCTCTACCAGGATGATCCTTTTCCAAAAAGGATGGTTTGTAGTGCTTCATACTCCTAGTGATATTTGCTACATTGTCCTCCATGACCCTTTTCTTTAATTCTGTCACTCATTTAGGAAGTATTCCCCACACCGATACTGCTTCCTTTAAGATTTCATCTTCTTCATCTCATATTCCTTGGACTTCTACAGCGTTGATATGGACATTTGTAGCTTCTATCAACTTTGAGCAATCTCATTCAATCTCATCTATTTGCACCCAATTTTGATATGGAGGAGGAGCCCTATGGTAATCGGTTAAAAGGTTCTTTATAATGTTGGGTTTGGTGATAATGTTGGGATTTAGGAGGGTTCCATTGTCTATGAGGTCTTGTATCTCGTGTTTGAGGCGGAAGTAATTGTTGGTCTTGTGGCCGGATTTTTGGTGGTAGTGACAATATTCATTGAGGTTCCAAGTGAGAGGTATGGGATTAGGCATGGGTGTAGGGTCTAAAGGTTTGATGAATCCTTTGGTGGATAGGTTTTCATATGCTTGGGTAAGGGTCATTCCTTGGTCGGAGAATTCTCGGCGAGCTTTCTTTGGGTAGGCTAGTGTTTGTTGGGGTATGATGGCACTCACAATTACGGGATTGGGTGCTTTAGTGGTGGTTGCTCCCCCTCCATATGTTTTCTTGGTTGGAGGCTTACTTTCACCTTTCTCCAATTGCCCATTGTTGATAGCGTCTTCAATTCTTGTCCCAATCACATAGTTCTCCAAATGAGCTAATAGGCAATGACAAAAGCCTACTATTATAAGTCGAAAGCAAGTTCTTGATGATCATGTTGATTTAGTCCTTCTCATTTGGCCTATTGACCATTCTAGACGCTTTGGTCTTCCATCTAGTTATGTATTCAAAAATGTCTTCCCTACACCTTGTTTGGTAGTCTCCAAGTCCCTTAGGGTCACATCAATCATGGCGTTGAAGATGAATTGGTACACAAACAACTCCACTAGTTCATTCCACACCTTAGTTTTTCTTGGATCAAGGTTATAATACCACATTGATGCACCTCCCGTGAGTGAGAGGGGAAATGCATGCAAAGTTTGCTTCTCATCTAGCCCCTTCATTTCAGTGATGCTTAGGTATCTTCTTACATGTTGCTTCAGATCTCCAATCCCATAAAACTTTTCCGCATTAGAAATCTTGAACTTGGGAGGCAATGCAATAGAAGCCTTTGAACTCACTCCCCCCATGTTACAGAGGTAATCATCCATCCCTTGTGCCTTGTGGAAGGCGAGTTGCATTTTCTCCAATTTTTCCCCTCATAGCTATAGTTTCCATGGTAAACTTCTCAAATTGCTTGTTCCTTTTGTTAGGATTAGTGCCCTTAAATCCTATTGTATGATGCTATGTATGACATTATGTATGACTTAATGTTGTGATTAATAAAGTTATTTTATTATTATCTAAAATAATGGTAACATGAATATTTGGACATTATCATATAGTCCATAAGATGCATAATATGTGATTTATGTGATTTAGTCACAGAAGATATAAGTCACAAGTTCTTTGTAAACTCAAAATTTTAGTTCATAGTCAGTGATGAAATTGGGCATTTCATCTGCGAAGACTATAACATATCAACTAAGATGATTTGTCTTGATCATGGAAGTGGAGACTTCTAGTTGATGTGTTGATATGTTTTAAGAGTTAAGACATATTGAACTGGACCGCTATGAGATTTATTATTCTCCTAACGACTGTCAAATGAATAATAAATCTCATGACTTCTATTTACATGAACTCTTAATCTTGAGAGAATAATGGACTTGATCATGAAGTGTAGGTTGCTTTGTTATATCAGGAGTGAGATCTAAAGTAACGGTCAAAATCTCAGTATGTTGGGTAGCCAAATTTAGTGTTGATGGAATATATATTCTCAAGATGGAATTCATAGTCTCTTAATGGAGATATAAAATATTCCCTTGAGATAAGTTTAATGAGTTCAGTTATTTAGAGAGTTAGGCCTAACCACTTTGGTAAGAAATTACTAAAGTATATTTATGAAATTGGTTTTCATAAATATATGATGAATAACTTAAAAGGATTAAACCGGGTACTCAAGGATTAAGATGTAGTAATCTACAAAGTGGCAGTCTACATTCATGACTTTGTATTACTACGAATATTTTATGAAGGGGTTGCATGTACAATAAAGTCTTGGGATATAATTTATTAATGAGGCCTAGAGTGCAATTATATTTATATAGTGGTATTAAATATAATTAATGGTACTTTGGACTTGTCAAGAGTTGACAGAAAAGCCCAAGGCCCATTGGAGCTAGTGTCTTATTTGTTCCCTTTTGGTCCCACTCCAAGCCACATACTAAAACCGAATTGGAAAGGCCCAAAAGGCTAGCCCAATTAGATAATCAGTTATAAGGAAAGAAACATACAAAATTTTGATGGTACATGAAATGGTTTGTGTGTGAGTGTTGGACACTCTCTAATTTCTCTCTTGAACACACACATATAACTGATTGAGAGACCACACATCTTGGGCATCAAGTGGAATTGGAGTGAAGATTAAAAGTGTTCCCGAGTACTTCTAATCTTTGGTTTTGAATTTCGCCGCACCAAGGTACACTCCCTTGATTCTATATTCTGAAATTTACATAGTATATGTTATCAATTACGAATGAAGTAGATCCGTTAATTTTCCGCTGCGTATGTTTTGTATGCGATTCAAACATGTATTTTTCCATCACCTTTCTTATTTCACTTTATCCTTTTCATCCCATTCTTCTTCTTCCTTCTCATTGTCATTGATTTCCACATGTGAAGGCTTCTTGAACCTAGATTCCTCCAACCTAGTGAGATGCCCTCCCATTTTCTTAAGGGCCTCTCCATGTTCATCCAAAGCCTTAAGGATCTAAAGCCTCAATCTTGATCAAGTGCTTTCCTTTCTCTCGAATCCAAATGGAAGTGGGGACATGTTTTCTTGACTTTGGTGGTGCAATGATGCCTGAAAAGAAGCCCTATTTTCATTAAGTCCATGTCCCAATTAAAGGTTTTTTTTACTCTTTAGATGTCCATAGAAAATTTTTAAGTTCATTTTAATGAAGGCCTAATTATAATATCGCTCCCTTCCCTCTCATTGATTTTTGTCCATTGTTTCATTGGGCTTTGGTCCATTTACAATCAAGCTTTATCTTACTCTTATGGGCTTTCATTAATGCACTTAGAAATTTTCAACCCTTTCTCTCAATCATGGGCTTACAATGTATTCATCGCTTTTCGGTTTTTCATCATTTCATTTTTTTTTTTTTTTTTTTTTTTTGGAAATAGCCCTTTAGCTAGAATATATTGTAGCCTTCCTCGCAAAGTTCATGAAGTTCTCATCATTTTGGGCCGAGGCATACAACAAGGTGGCCCAAGATTAGGGAAGTTCATATTGGCTTTGTAGGATTTTGGATTCTAAGTCCATAGCCCTTTAGCTAGAATATATTGTAGCCTTCCTCGAAAAGTTCATGAAGTCCTCTTTTTCAAAAGAGATTTTTTCACTTGGGTCTATGATAGCAATTAGGCTATGGCCTTATGAACCTTTCAAGTTAAGATATACTTTTGGATTTAGGGACAAGCCTCTTATATGTGAGAACTTCTTTTCTTTTATCCCACAACATTTTAGGGCATACCATAACTTTAGGGCCATCCCTTCCATTTTTACATCTTTTATTTGTTCTTTAGAATTAGGTGAACACATGATATATGGTTGAGCAAACAAGAGATATAAAAAGTATCTTTTGTGATAGGGTCTAGGATCTCTCTAGTGTGGGTAGGCTCCCTAAGGCTAAAGAGATAGATAAGTAGGTCACTCACAACTAGGTAGACTATAATTCCAACCGAAGGCCTAAATGGACTCCATAGTGGATTGGTAGCAAACCTTTTACGTACTCAAAGCCCATTATAGGCGATGACACAGATTGTGAGTTGGTGGGATGAACTCCGGAAGATTTAGGCCCGAATGGAGCCTTCCATCTTCCCACTCATCACCAACCAAGGTTAAGGGACAAAAGAAACCAAGTGATATGTATGCAAACAAGTATTGAAATAGTTTTTATCAAGGTTAATAAGTAAGACACATAGGAATTAAACTCACTATCCCTAGTGGAATCGCCATTGTGGACACAAGGGGGAGTCGCCACCTAGTTTTTGCAATGGTCTAGGAACCATATATATAGCATCCTCTCAAGGAATGACCTTTTGATCTTACTACCAAAGATTTGGGTTTGGAGTTTAGGTACGTTCTTGGGAAGGTGTTAGGCACCTAAGATTGCCCAACCCTAAGGTTGGCCTCCCATCATTGTGTCTTACATTTTAACCTCATTAAAATCATGTTCAACACTTGTATCTATACTCACATACACACTAGCATACATCTAAGCATATAACATGGCATCATTCATCCCAAAACACATACATATCTACCCTTAAACCCATACGCACATATACAAATCCTAGCATACATCTAGCATGTGAAAACCCTATCATACATCTAAAACAAGGCAGCAACATAATCATGGCAGCAAAGTATCATGGCAATCAAAAAATTATATAAAGCATACAATTGGGATTAAAAGACATAAAACAAACATTCAAACAATATACATCATCAAATGCATGTTCATACCAATGGATGACTTACATTTACTTATCTTTCAGCAACACAGCACCTATGGCATCATGTATGGACTTGTGAATGCATGTTTATGACATCAAGATGAAAGAAAATCCTAATCTAGCATATGAGGGATAAACAACAAATAAAGCATGAGAAACAAAGACTCAGATACTTGTATACATACAAAAAGGGTTTAAACAGAGGCAAGATACGTGAAACAAACAAACCAAACCAAACAAAACAGAAATCCGAATTAGAGTTTTTGGGCAAATTCTTGCATATGCAGACAGACACTTGTGTATGCAGGCCAAATCCCACGTACGCAGGATTTGTCCTGCGTACGCATGCTCATGGCATGTGTGCGCAGGGTCATTCAAAAACCCTAACCCAAAAACACGAAGCTGAAAAATAGAGCAGAAAAGAAAACCCTGATTCTAACCACCAAACATGCTCAAAACATAGAAAGAACTGTAAAACTAACCTAAACAAGCATGCATAAACATAATCTAAGCAAAAAGGGGCTAAAACAAAGATTAAAAGGCAAAAGAGAAAAAGAAAGGGTTTAAGGGATACCTTAAATAAAAAGCTCTTCAAGCTTGATTTTTGACCGTTCCCCTCAGTCAAATCTATCACAATTCAATAAAATAGTGATTAGAAACTTTAAACTCAAAGGATTGGAGCCAGAAAAGGTCCCAATCAAATAAAAATGACTTGAGAATGTTTTGTGAAAAAATCCCTTTTAATTTACTATTTTCTAGTGAATCTTAGGTTTTCCCTTAGGATTTTCTGTGTGTTTTGAAAATGTACTATGTAAGACTTTATATAGTGGAAAAAATGGGGTTTGGAACGACTCCCAGACGATGTGGGATTCATTCCAAACCTCAGCCATTATTGCAGAAAACTTGCATTTTTTATGTTTTTGAAATCCTAGCTACGTACTCAGGAGTATGCCTACGTATATAGGCTACTATCCATGTACGTGGGCCGAGGGCCACTTTGGTCATTTATTTCCAAAAATAGATTTTTGCTCATTTAAAAGGTTATATTTTCCATTCTAACACTCCTCAAGTCAATTTGATATTTGATTGAGCTCTAAACTGTCCTTAGGCCTTAAAGTTTAGGCATCACTAGGGAACGAGGGTCTGAGTTGTAAGGGGTACAAAATGCGGTGTCTACATAGGCCCAAAGTCCTCTTTTTTAAAAGAGCTTTTTAATTTGGGCTTATGATAGCAATTAGGCTATGATCTTATGAACCTTTCAAGTTAAGATATACCTTTGGACTTAGGGATAAGTCTCTTATATGTGAGAACTTCTTTTCTTTTATCCCAATTGTCTTAGGGTATGCCATAACTTTAGGATAATCCTTCCAATTTTTACATCTTTTATTTGTCCTTTAGAATTAGGTGATCACAAGATATATGGTTAAACAAAAAAGAGATATAATAAAGGTACCATTTTTTGATAGGATCTAGGATCTCTCTAAGTGTGGGTAGGCTCCTTAAAGCTAAAAGGATAGATAAGCAGGTCACTGACAACTAGGTGGCCCATGATTCCAACCGAGGGCCTAAGTGAACCTTTGTGGATTGGTGGCAAACCGTTAATGTACTCAAAGCCCATCATAGGCAATGACACACATTGTGAGTTGGTGGGATGAACTTTGAAAGACTTGGGCCCGAATGGAGCCTTCCATCTTCCCGCTCATCACCAACTGAGGTAAAAGGGATAATAGAACTAAGTGACGTGTGTGCAAACAAGTATTGAATAAGCCTTTATTAAGGTTTAGACATAGGACACATAGGAATTAAACGCATCATCCCCATGGAGTCTCCATTGTGGACACAACAGGGAGTCGCCATCTAGTTTTTACAATGGTCTAGGAACCATATATATATAGCATCCTCTCGAGGAAGAACCTTTTTGATCTTACTACAAGAGATATGGGTTCAGAGTTTAGGTACGGTTTTGGGAAGGTGTTAGGCACCCAAAACCGCCCAACCCTAAGGTTGGCTTCCTCTCATTGTGTATTATGTCTTAACCCTATTAAAGGCATACTCAATATTGCATTCTAACTCATACACACACTAGCGTATATCTAAGCATACAACATGGTATTGATCATCCCAAAAACCTAATCATACATCTATCATGGCATATCACAACCTAAAACTAGCATACATGGCATCTCATATCAACTCTAACATCCATCTATCATCATGTAAACATATCATATCCAAGGCAAAAGCATATAAACAATAAATTAAGGCAGAGCATAGGCAGCAAATAATCATGGTATTCAAACCACCATATCATGTTCATCAACCCTAAACAAGATTATGTCACAAAAAATGCATGCACATATGAATGCATGACTTACCTCACTTACTTTGCTACATCTCAGCACCTATGGCATTAATGCATGAACATGTGAATGCGTGTCCATGGCATCAAAACAAGAAAACACAAGATAAACCCTAATTTAGCATGTGAAAGGCAAACAAACAATGACACAGAGACTCACACATAGAAAGGAGGATCAAAACAGAAGCATATTTATGGAAGGAAATAAGAAACATAATCAGAAAACTAATGTTTGAGTTTCTGGGCAGGATCATGCGCACATATGAACAAGCTTGCATGCACATAATCTAGTTTGCGTAGGTAGGATTATGTGCACATGGGTTCAGCCACAGAAACCCTAGCCAAGAACACAACAACACTAAAAATAGAGTAGGACTTCAAAACAAAAAATCTAACATACTAACATGCTTTAAAACATGAAAACTACAAAAACCTAAACTACATAAAAAAAAATGACAGTCATGTTTTTACATCGCACAAAAAATGACATTGAGAAAATAAGGCCAACAGATACATCTCACCTTGATTAAATCAACAACACAATATCGCATTCCCTACTTATCTTCCTCCTTACCACTCTCCATGTATTATGACTTCTAGAACAACAACAAAAAATCACTTAGGAATTTTATCAAACAACTTGTGTACATGTAAGAGAAACAACACATAATGAAAGCGGGCATCAATGAGAATGATCCTTTACTCTACTTTAAAATAGCAGGACAATAGTCATGAATCATTGCAAAACTTCCAAAAGACTCTATAAAAGAGAGAATTTTAAAAAGAAAAGAGAGTACCATGTTGCAGCAACACTAGGCTCAATATAACCAAGGGTTATTTTTTCTCTCTCAAGACCTGTGCAAACTCCTTTGTGCCTAAAAATTGAAAACATGGAATGAGGTTTCTGTAGGTACTTATGTATTTTTGATACCACATAAACAGGTAAATTTGGTTATGAAGTTAAAAGATTTCATGTACATACTCCAAATTAAAAGGTAATATGATACCCAAAAAATAGGCAAGTTTGATTATGAAGTTAAAAGATTAAAAATTTGTAATATGCCTTTTGATTTTGCATAATGATAGAGGTATTCATTAAAGCTTGCTATTTGTTAAGTCTCTCTCAACCCTCTCTCTGAATCTCTGCCTCAAATTTATAATATCTAATACCAAGCCCATCTTGCATAATCTTATATAACTGAGTTATATAACTTATATTTTAGACCAAGTTTATCCGTAGCCTTTTGTAATTTCTTGTATCTGAATTCTTTTAAACAGAGAACAAAAGGCATATTACAAATTAATATGAGAACAAACACTTAAGCATTCCAAACTTGTTCAAGAAATACCACAAATGAATTGGTAAATAAGAATCAGAGAACAAACACCTGAGTATTCTATCAAACACATGTTTAGCAATCTAAAACAACTATACTAACCAACCCCAACCTTAAAAAAAAATGCCCACTGAATCCAAAATAGCAGCAGCCCCAACATAACATTTCGTAGGCTATCATATAAGAAAACCCAGAGATTATAATAATTTATAAAAAGTGAAAACCAATGTAATGAAGATGACAATAACACTATATATCAAATCAAAACAAACCCAGAATTAAAATTAAATAGAAGAATCCCAGCAAACCAAAAATCCAATAAAAATTGCATAACCAAAAAAAGGGAAAAAGAAAATCCAAACCAATGTAAAACAAAGATGAAAAAAAAAAAACTATATATCAACTAAAACAAACCCAGAATTGAAACCAAATAGAAGAATCCCAAGAAACCAAAAATCCAATAAAAATTGCATACAAAAAAAGGGAAAAAGAAAATCTAATAACAAAAAATTTCATGATTCTTCTTTGCCATAGCTTTGACAACAAAGGAAGAAGAAGAAAATGTGGAAATCCACAAAGGAAAAAAAAACAAAAAACAAAAAACCTTAAATCTAGAGCAACCCACAACCACAAACCAATGAAATTCCATGAACAAATGAAGCGGATAGAGAGAGAAAGCAATATATAGAAATTAAGCAGAGTAAAAAACATGTTTTAATTACCTCAAAATAATTTTCCGACATAGAATATGATGGGCTGGGTTGGGTGACGATGGAAAGGTAGAGAGAAATTGATGTAGTGGCGGTGATCCATGGTGGCAGCGGCGGTAGTGGGAGGATCTGAGTTTTGGGTTTTGATTTTGAGGGAAGGAGATGTTAGCATGAGACAAAGTGAGAGATTAGAAGAGAGATTTTTTAAAAAAACTTTATCGTGTTTTTGTTTTTGTTTTATAAGAAGTGTGGGTTTTATAAGTTGTATTTGGTGTAGAAAAAAAAGATTTTAAAATGTGGGAGCTCTAAAAAAAGTCAAAGGCTTCGGTTATATATATATAGATTATGTAATGGGGTGTAACATATAAAAAAGTAATAATTGCTTCATGTATTGTCTTTTTTTTCAAAGATTTCTACAAGTATTTCTTTAAAAAAAAATCTTTTTAGCTCTACAAATACATCATTCTAATTTTATTTTTGTTTGTGCTTGATTTTTTTTTTTTTTAAGGTGAACCATATTCTTCTAACTTCTGTTGTAGTGTGTTATATTTTCCTTATATACAACTAAAATTTATAAATTTCAAATTTAATATTAAAATTATTCATTTCTTGAGGAATAAGGAAATCATCATGATAATTAAAACTCATCACAAAATTACTTTGTTATCTTAACCAAAACTAAAATGAAACCAACCAAATAAAAGATATATTTTATAATAATTTATAACTCAAACAATTTGTAGGCATAGTTAAATTCATAAACATGTAGGTTGCATTTTAATATAAACTCAAATTCCTATTTCCAAAAAGAAAAAAAAAAAAAAAAAAAAAACTGTTAACCCAAACCAAAATTCAACCAAAGCTATAAAAGTGAGAGATAAAACTTTGAGATGAGAAATTAAAAAATCACAATACAAAAACACATTAAAAAAAAAAAAAAAAACCATCAAACTTAATTAGTTATAAGAAAGAACAAAAAATCCATCAAAAGAATGTAAAGAGAGAGAGAGAGAGAGAGAGAGAGAGAGAGAGAGAGAGAGAGTTTTTATGTAGGAAAAATATGGATTGAATGGAAGAAATGATATCAAATTTATACAAAATAAAACGGGGAAAAAAGATTCAAAACATAAGAAAGACAAAAGGATTAAGGAAGTTTAATGGTAAACTAGAGAGTAGTGAGGAGAGAAAGAGGCAAAAAGGGAGGGGAAAAGTTGAAGGAAGTGTAACAGTAGTTGTGGACTAATAGGGAGAAAAAAATATTTTTATTTTTATTTTTATTTTTATTTTTTAGATAGGGAGAAGAAAAGTTTAAAAGAGGAATACACACACATATTTTTTAAAGGATGGAAAGAAAATGATGACATTGTCGTTGATGTGACCTAACAGAAATGTAACAACAATAAATACTATTCTTCATTTTTAAAATATATATATATTTTTTTAAAAGAGAAAAATCTTATTTTGAGTGTTGGGATACCCTCAAAAATGGTTATTATATTTTTATTTATTTTTAAATTTTTGGAGGTGTGGAGACCCTTTATCACTTGTTTCAAGGGTCACTTAGGTCGTTGAAATTTATTTTTCAATGGCATTTATTTCAAAGGCCGTCAAGGGTCATTCAGACCCTCAAAATAATGTTTTCTTTTAAAGGCTTTTTGTAATTTTTTCAAGAGTTTTGACCCTCGAAAAAAACCTAACTTTTTTGTGGTGTGCACCATGATATTAAAGAGAGAGAGGAAAAAAAAAAATTTAATTGCATGTTAAAGTAGCTAAACATTACTAGAACCTATGCAAGCACACACCACCACATATTTTCTTTCCAACCAAAATGTATTGCCGTTGAATACATGTCCCCCTTTATCTATAAAACCTACTCAACCACTTTTGTAATTATGTAGCAAGCGGGCAGATAAATGGAATATTCATGATACTCATTTTATTCATGAAAATATTTGAAAAAAAAAATTAGTGCAAATAGTAGAAGTAATAGGGGTCTCACCTGGTCTAGGCTTTTTTTTTTTTTTTTTTGGGCCGAATACCTGGTCTGGGCTTAGTCATGAGAAAATTTAATGATTTTATGGTATGCAGTTTCACCCCCATACGTGTCATGATTTGGACCTATATTTCACAATATCTTAGAACCGTATTTATTGTAGCATTTTGCTTCCAATATCCTTGGTCCACACTACTATATATTACATGATAGGATCATACATATCACAACCAAAAATAACACACCATGGGAACCATATACCAAGGACCCCCGTCTCTCCTCCAAGATCTCAAGGTCACTGTTCACAAATCGTCTCTAGTTTTTCCATCCCAAGAAACTGAGAAAAGAACCTTGTTCTTATCCAACATAGATCAAGTTCTCAATTTTGACGTTGAAACTGTTCATTTCTTTCCATCCCACAAAGATTTCTCCCCTAAAATTGTAGCTGACAAGCTCAAGAACACACTAGCAAAAATACTAGTCCACTATGATTTCTTTGCTGGAAGATTGAAGCTAAATTCTGAAACATCTCGTCTTGAGATTGACTGCAATGCTGCTGGAGCTGGCTTTGTGGTAGCTTCTAGTGAGTATACATTGGATGAGATTGGAGATTTGGTTTATCCCAATCCGGCTTTTGCTCAACTGGTTTGTAAGACTACCAATTTCTTGAAACCAGATGATCAGCCACTATGCATTTTTCAGGTACAAATCCAATGCCATATAGCTTCAAATAATTTCTCTTTCTTCCTTTTTAAATCAACTCTCAAAGTGGTAAATAAAGATAGATATTCCTTTTTTTGTTTCAAATTAAATATTATAAATCTAAAAACATATTCCGTATTATATTATTTAAAATTTTAAATAATGGATGATTGTTAGATATAAATAAAAGTTATGCTAATAATTGCTTTTAGGACATTAATTAATAATTTATTTTTAAAAAATTTTGACATTATTTTTATAAAAAATAAAAAAATTGTTAAAATATATATATATTTTTTTTTTCGTAAAAATTTTCTTTTATAGGCATTTATTAGCATTTTCTATATTAAAAAAAAATCTCTTAATTGTAATACAGGTTTATTCAGTTCCAAGTAAAATTGATAAAATCGAAGGTTTTGTAGTCTGTACCTAAACGTTTGTTAATAAAATGTCTTTATCTTCACTTACTACTGCTTTGTGATGGCTTTCCCGCCATTAATTGAAGGAGACATAAAGACATTTATGACCAACCAATTTTCCACCTCAATTATTAGATCTGCCTATTAAGGTAATATGTTATTTAATAAATACAAATGGGGCTATAGGTTTTTGTCAAGACCTAGAGGTAAGTGTTCATCTCTATAGATAAGACCATTGTCGCGTGTTTAATCATTTTCATTGATTGGCATCGGAGCCATAAGACTCTTTCTTGAGGTTTCCAAGCCCATAGATGACCTTAGAGGCATGAACCCATTTTTTCCAAAATTGTTTAGAGGTAAGTGTTCATATCTCAACTGAATCCATCCGTAGAAACCCATCCCATTTCAATAGACCCTTGGCTGTTTTTAACTCGTTCAATCTCTATATGACCTTCAGCTTATTTTAGGCCATATATCTTGATAATGGTTTCCCAAATTTTACTCAGCACTTCTAGACGCAAGATACAAACAATCCAAAGCGGATTACTCACTATTCATCCAATCCAAGGACATAACTTAACAGTTGTTCTCATATATGTTAACAATATAATCTTAATAGGAAACAATTTGGAGCAAATTAAGGAGCTCAAGAAATTCTTGGGAGAACAGTTCAAAGATAAATACCTTGGGAATCTAAAATATTTCTTGGGCATAGAGGTTGCTTGATTAAAGAAGGCAGTATTCTTCTCACAATGAAAAGATCAAATGCATTTTTTTTTTTCCTGATAATCAAAAGATCAAATTAATAAATGAAGTAGTTGGTTCTCTAAATCTTAAATTTTTGCAATAATTCACTAATAGTTGGTTTTTCATTGAAACTTTAAAATATGCAATTGAAAGGCACAGACTTAAAGGATATAGTTTCTTTTCGAGCAAATCCATTCAACTTTCCAATGGAGTAGAATTTTTCTCTCATTGAATTTCATTAATAAGCTATTCCAGATCTTTCATCATACTGTCAACTAGTTGGGAGACTAATCTACTTAACAATTACTAGGCCAGACAATTATTAGATCTGCCATCTTGATAAGATCTCATGTTCTGTAATACTATACTTACTATTTGTGGACAGGTGATGGTTGGCTACTTTTTATTTCCTTTTTGCGTTAAAGATGAATTTGTAATGAGCTTATAATTAATAAAGTTAGTTGGGGAATCAACCTACCATCCCGATCAAATAGACCTGCAGTGAGAAGAAAAAGAGACATTAGATTGCATAACAAAAATTCTAACCCCACGTAAAAAAAAAATTAAATAAATAAATTACAATTTTGCAACTGCTATTCACATGTCAGATGATGAGTGATAGAAAAAAAATGCTAAATAAATATAAAAATAATAAATAACCTGTTACAATATGTCACGTAGAAAACTTATAGCAAAAATTATAACTTTATACTAGAATTATCACTGCATAATATTGGTTTCTAACTTCTCATATCTAGCTTCATAATTTTACTTCATTTGTTACAGTTGACATCATTTAAGTGTGGTGGCTTTGCAATGGGCCTCTCTATAAACCATACAACATTGGATGGCCTAAGCTTCAAACTCTTTTTGGACAATCTGGCTGCCCTATGTCATAACAAACCCCTGGCTGTCACTCTCAGCCATGACCGTCACCTCCTGGCCTCACGATCACCGCCACATGTGACATTCCCACACCCTGAGCTGGTCCAGCTCAAGATCCCCATAGGCCAAGACTCAAACCCTTCTGTCTTTGTAGCCACCCAAGAAGACCTTGCCTTCAATATTTTCCGGCTGACCTCGGACAACATCAACAGCCTTAAAGAAAAGGCCAAAGCTGCCAGTGGGGTCCACCCGAATGCGCGTATCACGGGCTTTAACGTTGTGACGGCTCATATATGGCAGTGCAAGGCATTATCATGTGATACAGGGATCAACATGGATAGAATGTCCACCATCCTTTACGCTGTTGACATAAGGCCAAGATTGAACCCCCCATTGACACCATCTTATGCCGGAAACGCGGTCCTCACCGCGTATGCAACAGCCACATGCAAGGCATTGGATGAAGGGCCATTTGCAAGGCTGGTGGAGATGGTTTCTGAAGGTGCAAGGAGAATGACAGATGAGTATGCAAGGTCTGTGATAGACTGGGGCGAGTTGTACAAAGGATTTCCACATGGGGAGTTCTTGGTTTCTTCTTGGTGGAGATTAGGATTTGATGAAGTAGAATATCCATGGGGGAGGCCAAGGTATAGTTGCCCAGTGGTGTATCATAGGAAGGACATCATTTTGTTGTTCCCAGATCTCAAAGAAGGTGGTGGAAGCAATAGTGGGGTTAATATTTTGGTAGCTCTCCCTGGCAATGAAATGGAAAAATTTCAAAGCCTCTTTCAGAAGTTCTTGGCTTGAAAAAACTCTGTCGCTTGGTCTCTTTGATATGTATAATGCATAAGTGTGTTTGGTACTCTAATATGTAGCTGGTCTGTAAAGTTGAAAGTTGTTGAAGAGGACTATGTTGTCGTGTGGATGAAAGCATTGTAAATGACTATATATATACATGACTTTTTATGTCAAAAAAAAAAAAAAACCAAGAATAATAAGCCTAATTTTTTTTCCTATATCAATGATTAATCATTTGGTACATTAGATAATGTGTGCTTTTAATTTGTATTTTAAGTCTATATATTTGAAATGTTGATTTGCTATACATCTACTTGTATCAATGTTTATAAAATAGCTTAAGGCCCCAAATTTACCCAATCAACCCCAAAATGTACCCACAATAATTAGAGATCCTTGAGAAGAGGAGTAGCGGGTCATCCCAATGCAGCTCTAGATGCAATGAGCCAAGCACTAAGGCAAATCTCAAGTTCCCTTTTTCTGAAGAGATTGAAAGAAGAAGGGTCCCATACCATTTCATCTGGCCCGCTTTTGTTGTCTACAACAGCAAAACAGATCCAATGGAGCACGTAAGTCACTTTAGTCAATTGATGGCCTTAAATTCCAGAAATTATGGTGGTTTAATAGGTTGGAGAAGGGCTCTATCCACAACTTCAAGGAGCTGATTCAAGCATTCGGGGCTAGGTTCGTAATGTGTAGCTGAGTTTTGTATCCCATTGACGCCCTATTGTCAATGTCTATGGGGGAAAAGGAGACCTTGCATGCCTATTTTGACTAGTACTAGGAGTTGTATAACAAGATCGGTGGAAATTGATGGAAAAAAATATGTTTGTATCGCATACTAAACATACGCAGCGAAAAATTAATGGATCTACTTTATTCGCAATTGATAACATGTACTATGTAAATTTCAGAATATAAGAACAAGAGAGTGTACCTTAATGTGGTGAATTTCAAAACAAAAATTGCAAGTTCTTGAGAACACTTTTAATCTTCACTCCAATTCCACTAACGCCCAAGAAGTGTGGTTTCTCAATCAGTTTCTATGAATGTGTTTAAGAGAGAATTCAAGAGAGTCCAACACTCACATATAAACCATTTCATTTTAACTTACTAAAATTCTGTATGTTTCTCTCCTTATAACTGATTATCTAATTGGGCTAGCTTTTTGGGCTTTTTCAATTGGGCTTTAGTATGTGGCTTGGAGTAGGACCAAAAGGGAATAAATAAGACACTAGCTCCAATGGGTCTTGGGCTTTTCTGTCAACTCTTGACAAGTCTAAAGTTACCATTAATTATATTTAATAGCACTATATAAATATAATTGCACTCTAGACCTTATTAATAAATTATATCTCAAGACTTTATTGTGCATGCAACTCCTTCATAAAATATTCGTAGTAATACAAAGTCATTAATATAGACTGCCACTTTATAGATTACTATATTTTAATCCTTGAGTACTCGGTTTAACCCTTTATGTTATTCATCATATATTTATGAAATCCAATTCCATAAATATATACTTTAGTAATCTCTTACTAAAGTGGTTAGGCCTAACACTCTAAATAACAGTACTCATTAAACTTATCTCAAGGAAATATTTTATATCTCCGCTAAGAGACTATGAATTCCATCTTGAGAATATATGTTCCATCAACACTAAATGTGGTTGCCCAACATACTGAGGTTTTGACTGTTACTTTGGATCTCATTTCTGATATATCAAAACAACTTATATTTCATGATCAGGTCTATTATTCTCTCAGGATTAAGAGTTCATGTAAATAGAAGTCGTGAGATTTATTATTCAATTGACAATCGTTAGGAGAATAATAAATCTCACAGCGGTCCAGTTTAATATATCTTAACTCTTAAAACATATCAACTAGAAGTCTCCACTTCCATGATCAAGAAAAATCATCTTAGTTAATATATTGTAGTCTTTGCAGATGAAATGTCCAATTTCATCACCGACTACGAACTACAATTCTGAGTTTACAAAGAACTTGTGACTTATATCTTCTGTGACTAAATCACATACTATGCATCTCATGGACTATATGATAATGTCCGAATATTCATGTTACTAATATTTTAGATAATAATAAAACAACTTTATTAAACACAATATTAAGTCATACATAATGTCATACATAATATCATGCATAGCATCATACAATAGGATTTAAGGGCACTAATTCCAACAATCTCCTACTAGCCCTAAAGACTATTGTGCACTAATCTAACTCTCATTCCCTCCAAATGTAACTCGAAAGTCCTTTGAGGCAAGGCTTTGGTAAATGGATCTACTAGATTATTTGCACTTTCAATCTTTGCTACTATTACATCTCCACGAGCAATAATGTCTCGAATGATGTGATACTTTCTTTCAATGTGCTTTCCTTTCTTATGATTTCTTGAATCTTTGGATTGTGCAACCGCTCCACTATTGTCGCAAAACAATGTGATGGGAACTTGCTCCATTCTCAGAACACCAAAGTCAGAAAAGAATTTCTTGAGCCAAACAGTTTCTTTTGCTGCTTCAGAAGTAGCAACATACTCAGCTTCCATGGTGGAGTCCGCAATACAAGATTGCTTAACACTCCTCCAACTTATGGCTCCACTTCCCAAGGTGAATACACATCCTGAAGTGGATTTTTTGAAATCTAGATCCGATTGAAAGTCTAAATCTGTATAGCCAATGAGAATCAAATCCTCACACCGGTAAACAAGCATATAATCTCTCGTTCTCCGTAGATACTTGAGAATATGTTTTACAGCTTGCCAATGTTTTGGTCCTAGATTTGATTGATATCAGTTGACCATGCCAGCTGAATAGCAGATATCTGGTCTAGTATAAAGCATGGCATACATGAGACTTCCCACTGCAGAAGCATAAGGAACTTGTCTCATCATATCAACTTCCTCTTGAGTCTTAGGCTTTTGGTCATCAGACAGAGGAACTCCATGTCTGAAAGGAAGTAATCATTTCTTGGAGTTTTGCATGCTAAACCGTTCTAGAACCTTATCTATATATCCAGCTTGTGATAAGCCTAACATCTTATTCTTGCGATCTCACCAAAGCTTTATCCCTAGAATAAAGTTAACCTCACCCAAGTCCTTTATATCAAATTGGCTTGACAACCAAACTTTTACTAATGACATCACTCCTACATCATTTCCAATGAGTAGAATATCATCAACATAAAGCACTAGGAACATTACTACTTTGTCTTGATGTATTTTGTACACACATGGTTCATCAAGATTTTGTTCAAAACCAAATGACTTGATTGCTTGATCAAATCTAATGTTCCATGACCTAGATGCTTGCTTAAGTCCATAGCCTTGCTTTAAAGGTTTCAACATTTCCATCTATCCCTCTCTTCCTCTTGTAAACCCATTTGCAACCAACAAATTTAATGCCGTTAGGCGCCTTTACAAGATCCCAAACTTAATTGGAATACATTGAATCTAATTCAAATTTCATAGCTTTGACCTAATGATGTTCATCTATATCATTCATCGCTTCTTCATAAGTGTTAGGATCAGTTTCGGCTTCTTCTGAGATAGCTTCATAAGCTTCTCCCAGACCTATAAATCTTATAGGTGGCCTAACAATCCTCCCACTACGACGAGACACCTATGTACTAGACATCTCATGAATAGTATCTTGTGGTGTATCTAATACAGCCACATCATCCCTAGTTTCATCCATTGGTTGTTCAATTACAGGCTCATTTAATTCAACCAAGACTACTTTACTTCTAAGATTAAAATTATTCACATAATCATCTTCCAAAAATTTGGCATAGGTATTAACAAACACTTTGTTATCCTTATGATTATAGAATAAATAACCTTTGGTTTCCTTTAAATAACCTAAAAACATGCATACTTTTGTTTTAGCTTCCAACTTATCAAACTTCCCTTTCAACACATGTGTTGGACATTGTTAGGACATATGTGTTTCACTTGTTAGGAACATATGTCATGTTTTAATGTAATTGGCTTATCTTTTGACAAAACGCATTTTACTTGTATTTGGGTAGATTTAGGATGTGTTTAATACTTCAAGAAACATGTTGTTCAAGTCTAATATTAAAGCCATGAAGATTGAACCAAGAAACAAGTGAAGAAAAGCTGTCATTAAAGCTGGACAGATAGCTCGACACCTGTGGACAGATAGCTCGACAGCTGCTCGACACCTCTCGACAGCTAGGCTATCTATCGAGCTCTTCAGTTGAGAGATATCGCAATCTCGACACCTCTCAATAGCTGGTGGATCGATCGAGAAAGCCCCTGTCTCCTCGACAGCTCCTCGATAGCTTCTCAATAGCTGTATCTGTCGAAATTTAAATCTCGACACCTCCCGACCGATCGAGGTTACGAGAATTCAGATTTTCAGATCTGATTTTCGGCCCATGCTGACATGTATGTGTAGGGTTTCTTTTCTCACAACCCTAGACCTATATAAGACTTATTTTAGAGGCCGTCACATAAGAGAATATAAGGAGAACATATGAAAAATGTGATCAATGCCTTATTCTCTCTAAAAGATGCTACTGCGTCTTTGCGCTTTAGGGTTTTGTAACCAAGTGCTTCTTGATCTTCATTGTTGGTGAAGTGAAGAACTTTGCAGCCAACATCTTCTTCTAGTTGGTGATTGAAGTCGCGTACTGGGATCCGCGCAATTGGTTAGTCATGTACTGGGATTCGTGCATCATCAAAAGGGTAGCGTTCATATATTAAAGAGTTTAGAGGTTCTAAAGCGGTAGAAGGTTTCTGCTGTGAGTTCATCTATAGGGATTGTAGAGTCTAGGGACAAAGGTTTTGTACTAGATCTGAAACTCCTTTTCATTATAGTGGATTGCTTTTCGGGAAGGTTTCCCCCTAGGTTTTTTATTGTGAAACTAGTTTGTTTCATTGGTTTTCCTAGGTCATCATATCTTGTCTTATTTTATTTTTCCGCTGCATAATATTGACATGATATTGATGTTTGTTTGTTTTAACAAGTTTTATACATAGTCAATCTAATTAACAACTTGGGTTTAAAACTTGTTAATTCTATAAACCGGGGTCTAAATTTTCCAACAAGTGGTATTAGAGCGGGTACACTCTGATTGGATTAATTTCCTAAGTGTGATCCTTGACCCCCGTTGTCATGGAATCTCTTGATTGCTTTGATTTGCATGATCTTGTGTTGAATGATGATGATGATGTTCAAGATGCCTATTGCAAGCTTTATAATTTTTGTATGAAATCTCTTGAATGTTCTACAAAATTAAAAGCTAAATTTAAAAAGGTCAAGCTTGAAAAGGATGATTTGATTGCAAAATTGGATGAAGCCTATAATTTGAATGAGAAATTTAAAAATCAAATTTCATCTCAAGAGGACAAAATTAAGAGTTTGGAAGAGCAATTAGTTGAATCTAAAACTGAAGTTGACAATTTAACTAGTGCCAAACTTGTTGTTGAGTCCAACTCAAAAGATTTTTATGTTCCTCCATTTAAAAGGAATAATGAAGAGTTGAAGGCTAATATTGCTAGGATAGACAAAGGTAAAAATTCTGATGTTAACGCTAAAGTTTCTACACCTATGTCAAAAACTCCTCGTAGGTTGAATGAAAAATTTGAATTTGTCCCCATTTGTCATCATTGTCATATTGTTGGTCATATTAGGCTAAATTGTCCTAAGTTGAGGTCTTTGTTAACCTCCAAGGTTAGACCTCCTTCTAGGAAGCCGAGTAGCTCTAAAACTACTCATGTTTGTCACCATTGTGGTGTTTCTAAACACATTCGTCCTAATTGCTTTAAGTTACATCCTCATAAGCAATTGTCCAAATGGTCACAAGTTTCCTCTCAAGGACCTACACCTTTGTTTGGAGAGTTATTAAAAGTTTTAAGCTTTTTAACTCAATTTAAGGAGAATTCTAATTCTTCTATGTTCTTTAGTAAACATACTAGGACACATGCATTTTCATTTTCACGGCCAAAGACTCGTGCTGTGTGGGTGAGAAAGGAGCCTAAGACTTAATTGTCTCTTCTGTTTGTACTCTGCTTTAATTCTTTCTATCTAAAGTAGGACTCTCTTTACTTGATTTCTTATCTGCTTTTGGAATCATGCTTTCATGCATCTGCACCTTTCTATCATGCTTTCATGCATATGTATATTTCTTTCATACTTTCATGTTGTTTTTCTGTTCTTATTTTGTTGTTTAGTCTTTATTTTGTTTGTTTTTCAAAATAAAAAGAAAAAATCAAAAACAAACAAAACAGTGTGTTTGTGTACATTGGTACTTATGTACCTTGGATAGCTATTGAAACAAAGTTTTCTAAACTTTGTATCTCTTGTAACTTAGATGAGCATCTCTATGCACAACTAAGTAAGTGAGCTTTGTTGCCCTTGTTTGTGATGAGTAAAATTAAGTAATCTCTTGTACTTAACACTCGTATTACTCTTTTTTACGGGAAGGATTAGAAAATCCTAAGAGAAAGACATAAATAACCATCTCACCACTGTTGCCCCCCAATCATGAATGGCATTTGTGTGCTTCGGCATAACAAAATTGGAATGTCAAATGTTTAACATAATTGGGTATTTCTTTTCTATCTCTTATATGCTCATGCATGATATGCTCAAAAAGAAAAATATTCAAAGAAAAATAAAAAGCAAAAAGATCAAAATGCTTTATATATGATTGCAAGCGTGTATTCTAGGAGATGTGGGAGTTATAGGATGTACCTAAAAGGTGATGTCCCCATCAAACAGTTATGATTGTGTGTGAGTTAAAGTAATTTTCTCATATCTCAAATCGTCATAACATGTATACACTTATGCAATCTTGCGATATTTTTCACACATAACATGCAATATTCTTTGCTACTTTTGATACATGTGCAGGTACAATGTGATTTGGCCATCACAAGGAATACTTGAGTTAATGTATGCTCACTAAACTGTCTTAACTTGTTTTTGAAATATAAAATTGGTTAAACTTGTTTAGTGTATGTGTGTGTTTTGGGATCTATGTGCTTAACATTTTTCTTGTTGAGAGATTTGTTTTTCACATGTTTTGCATCCTTCTATTATTTTGTCATCCATAGCATCTTGTTTTATTACATCCATGCATTTATATGGATTTCTTTGTACCATCTTGACCATCCTTGATCATCTTTATGTTTCTCGGGTGAAGCTTTCTAGCTTCTTGTATCCTTTGTCAATCATGACAAAAAGGGGGAGAAATTGTGATGTGGTTTCTTTTTAAGATTCTACATGTTAGGGGGAGAAATACATGCCTTTATAAGGGGGAGATGTGGTTCATCTTGTTAGGGGGAGTGCTTACCTTCCTATTCTTGTACACCGGTCTTGTGACCATGTTTACATACATTGTGTATATCCTTGTTATATATATGATGATGTATGTTCTTCTTCACCTATCTCTACATGTGTTGTTTCTGTTCTATCTTTATACACATGTTTCTACTTGTATGCAATATATTATTTCTGTTTCACACTAAGATGCCTTGATGAGTTTTGTTTAAACTGTTTCAGAAATACAGGTTGTCAAAGTCTACTTGCCATAAACTCTTTTCTTGCAAAGTTTTTCAAGAGTTTGTGTTAGGATATATTTTATTGTATTTAACAAGTGAATATGAGTTGAGTGATTTATGACTTCTCTCATATGTTCATTTGTTTGATGTGGTTTTGTCACGGATTGCCAAAGGGGGAGATTGTTAGGACATATGTGTTTCACTTGTTAGGAACATATGTCATGTTTTTATGTAATTGGCTTATCTTTTAACAAAATGCACTTTACTTGTATTTGGGTAGATCTAGGATGTGTTTAATACTTCAAGAAACATGTTGTTCAAGTCTAGTATTAAAGCCATGAAGATTGGACCAAGAAACAAGTGAAGAAAAGCTGTCATTAAAGCTGGACCAATAGCTCGACACTTGTGGACAAATAGCTCGACAGCTGCTCGACACCTCTCGACAGCTAGGCTATCTATCGAGCTCTTCAGTTGAGAGATATCGCAATCTTGACACCTCTCGATAACTGGTGGATCGATCGAGAAAGCTCCTGTCTCCTCGACAGCTCCTCGATAGCTTCTCGATAGTTGTATCTGTCGAAGTTTAAATCTCGACACCTCCTTGACACCTCTCGATCAATCGAGGTTACAAGAATTCAGATTTTTAAATCTGATTTTCGGCTCATGCTGACATGTATGTGTAGGGTTTCTTTTCTCACAACCCTAGACCTATATAAGGCTTATTTTAGAGGCCGTCATATAAGAGAATATAAGGAGAACATAAGGAAAAGGTGATCGGTACCCTATTTTTTCTGAAAGAAGCTACTGCGTCTTTGCGCCTTAGGGTTTTGTAACCAAGTGCTTCTTGATCTTCATTGTTGATGAAGTGAAGAACTTTGCAGCCAACATCTTCTTCTAGTTGGTGATTGAAGTCGCGTATTGGGATCCGCGCAATTGGTTAGTCACGTACTAAGATTCGTGCATCATCAAAAGGGTGGCGTTCATATATTGAAGAGTTTAGAGGTTCTAAAGCGGTAGAAGGTTTCTGCTGTGAGTTCATCTACGGGGATTGTAGAGTTTAGGGACAAAGGTTTTGTACTAGATCTGAAACTCCTTTTCATTATAGTGGATTGCTTTTCGGGAAGGTTTCCCTCCAGGTTTTTTACTGTGAAACTAGTTTGTTTCATTGGTTTTCTTGGGTCATCATATCTTGTCTTATTTATTTTTCCGCTGCATGATATTGACATAATATTGATGTTTGTTTGTTTTAACAAGTTTTATACATAATAAATCTAATTAACAACTTGGGTTTAAAACTTGTTAATTCTATAAACCGGGGTCAAAATTTCCCAACATACATCCCCAAATGTGAAGATACTTCATGCTAGGCTTGCGCCCACTCCACAATTCCTTAAGTGTGTTGGGAACAGATTTTGATGGAACTAAATTTAAAATAAGCATTGCAGTTTTTAGTGCATACCCCCAAAAGGAAATTGGTAAAGTTGAATAACTCATCATAGACCTAACCATTTTCAAATGAGTCCTATTCCTTCTTTCTGCTACACCATTTTGTTGGGGAGTTCCAGGTGCAGTCAATTGGGATACAATCTTATTTTGAGTTAAGTAATCCTTGAAATCCCCAAGAAGGTATTCGCCACTACAATCAGATCGAATGGCTTTTATGTGTTTACCCAATTGATCCTCAACTTCAGCCCTAAACTCTTTGAACTTTTCAAAGGTTTCGGACTTCCGTCTCATTAGGTACACATAACCATATCTTGAGTAATCATCGATAAAAGTGATGAAGTACTCATAATCTCCTTTTCCTTGGGTTGACATAGGACCACATACATCAGTATGAACTAATTCAAGCAACTCTTGGGCTCTTCTACCTTTTGCATTAAAAGGTCGTTTGGTCATTTTGGCTTCCAAACAAGATTCACAAACTGGAAATTCATCAAAGTCTAATGGCTCTAAGAGACCATCTTTGATAAGTCTTTAAATCCTAATCGAAGTAATATGACCCAAACGCAAGTGCCAAAGATATGCTTCATTAGTAGAAGGAAACTTTCTCTTTAATGATTTTACATGAGAGTTATTATCTTTAACTCTTTACCCTTCTTTATTACAACATTGTCTTTAAGGATAACATAATATCCATGTTTACCTAAATAAGTTGCAGAAATTAAATTCCTACGAACATTAGGCACATACAGACAGTCTTCTAATATCAAAACTCTAGACTCAAAACATAAATTAAAAACACCAACAGCTACAACTGGAATCCTGCTCCTATCAGCTAAAGTAAGAAACAATTCTCCTTCATTAAGCTTTCTGGTCTCCTGGAACTCCTGCAAAGAATTGCAGATATGATTAGTACAACCTGAATCCACACACCCGAAATCTGTGGGATTTTGTACTAAACATATTTTAAGGAGGAATGAACTATTCACACCCTTATTATTGGCAGCTCTGAATTTTGGACAATTCCTCTTCTATTGTCCTTTCTCACCACAATGGAAACATTTTCATTTGATCTTCTTTCCTTTGTCGGCAACTCCTAAGGCAATTTGTTTACCCTCTTGCTTAGTGAAGTCCTCCTTCTTCTTCTTCTTCTTACCCTTGCCTTTCGACTTAGGTTGAGAAGTAGAAGCTTCAGCCATATTAGCATCAACACTAGAAGTACCAAGAATGCCTTCCACCGCTACCAACTCATTCATTAATTCAAACAATGAATAAATCTTTTTGTTCATATTGTAATTGAGTCTGAATTCCTTGAATGATTTCGGTAGTGACTAGAGTATCATATCCACTTGGGATTCTCCATCAATATCGGTACCTAAGACTTCTAGTATATTCAGATTAGAGATCATTATAAGAAAATGCTCCCTCATTGAACTGCCATCAGTCATCTTGGTATTGTAAATTTGCCTCATGGTTTCTTGCCTTGCAGAATGGCTTTGCTCACTAAACATCTCTTTTAGACTTAGCATAATGTCCAAAGCTAGTTCTACATCCTGCATTTGATGCTATAGAACATTTGAGACAGATACTAGGTTGTAGCACTTGGCCATCTCATTAGATTTCTGCCAATAATCATATCGCTGTTTTTCCTCAAGAGGAGCATCTAATGAAGGAAAGTTAGGACATGGTTTAGTAAGCACATATTTGTGCTCTTCAGCAGTAAGACCAATGTCCAAATTTCTTTTCCAGTCAACATAGTTGGATCCAGTCAATTTGTTTTGACTAAGAATAGTAACAAGTGGGCTAAATGATGCCAAGTTCAAATCTGAAATAATAAACATGAATATAATAAGTAAACTGGACATTATCAATTTAGCATATAAACATATAGTATGGAACCTTAATAAAACCATAATATAAAATATGCAATGACAACCCAATCCTTGTCTATAATTCCTTGGTAGCAAGTTTATTATAAACACATTAATTGATTGAGAACTATTCTCATTATTAGTGCTATCATGATAACTCTTATCAAACACTAATAATATGCCGTATTACCTTTGGCCTCTAAGTAATAATGACATAGTTCCTTTGGGAGGTTAACATTACACTTAGTCTAGTGTACACCATTATCTTGAATCATGTGTAGCCACATTTCATCTCCCTCATAGTGTTTAAACTTGTAGTACCATGGAACAAAACACCCTCCTTTGGGATCGCGAGGCATATACGCCAAGACGAGGTGCTTGGCCACACTACTTTAAACAGGTAAGTTCAAACTTGTAATACTATGAAGTAAACACCCTCCTTTGGGATCGCAAGGCATATACGCCAAGACGAGCTGCTTACCCACACTACTATGAACCGATAATGGAGGCCCTGAGATCCAACCCTTGTATCTCTCTCCCACTAGATATTTTAAATGAAAGGTTTTTAATTATAAAACATGCATAAGCTAATTACACATAGCCTTGCTCTTTATACATATGAAAACACTTAGAAAAAATTCTGAATTCCCAGATTTTGATTGATCGAATGTGTTTCTCGATCGGTCAAAAAAATTAAAAATTCAAACCTAAACAATCTTCCATGCTCGATTGGTACTTGATCGCTTCTCGATCGATCGAAAAATAAAATTCGATCGATGAATTAGCAATCGAATATCAATCGAATCAAGCAGATTGGCCCACTATCGAAAGTAATTTTTGACCGATCGAAACTTGTGAAACTCGAATTTCCAGAATTCTTCTAAGGTAGTTTTCAACGATTTTTCATGAACAAACAATCATCATATGAACATGATAGACAGAGATTGATATCAAAACTGAATTTCATTGATGCTAAAGCCTTAAAGTTCAATATAACATACCTAAATTCAAATTTAAACAACATCACTACATCAATATCAGTTTTTATCAAACCATAGTTTCAACAACCATGCAGAAAATTAAATGCATAATCTTCTAACAACATGAAACTATTATCTCTAATTCCAAAACTCACAAAACATGTTATACAGATTCGAAATTGAAGACCGCTCTGATACCATTTGATGGAAAAATACATGTTTGTATCGCATACTAAACATACGCAACGGAAAATTAACGGATCTACTTCATTCGTAATTGATAACATGTACTATGTAAATTTCAGAATATAAGAACAAGAGAGTGTACCTTGGTGTGGTGAATTTAAAAACAAAGATTGCAAGCTCTTGAGAATACTTTTAATCTTCACTCCAATTCCACTAACACCCAAGAAGAGTGGTATCTCAATCAGTTTCTATGAATGTGTTTAAGAAAGAATTCAAGAGAGTCCAACACTCACATACAAACCATTTCATTTTAACTTACTAAAATTCTGTATGTTTCTCTCCTTATAACTGATTATCTAATTGTGCTAGCCTTTTGGGCTTTTCCAATTGGGCTTTAATATGTGGCTTGGAGTGGGACCAAAAGGGAACAAATAAGACATTAGTTCCAATGGGCATTGGGCTTTTCTGTCAACTCTTAACAAGTCCAAAGTTACCATTAATTATATTTAATAGCACTATATAAATATAATTGCACTCTAGGCCTTATTAATAAATTATATCCCAAGACTTTATTGTGCATGCAACCCCTTCATAAAATATTCGTAGTAATACAAAGTCATTAATGTAGACTGCCACTTTGTAGATTACTACATTTTAATCCTTGAGTACCCGGTTTAACCCTTTATGTTATTCATCATATATTTATGAAATCCAATTCCATAAATATATACTTTAGTAATCTCTTACTAAAGTGGTTAGGCCTAACATTCTGAATAACCGTACCCATTAAACTTATCTCAAGGGAATATTTTATATCTCCGCTAAGAGACTATGAATTCCATCTTGAGAATATATGTTCCATTAACACTAAATGTGGTTGCCCAACATACTGAGGTTTTGACTGTTACTTTGGATCTCACTCTTGATATATCAAAGCAACCTACACTTCATGATCAGGTCCATTATTCTCTCAGGATTAAGAGTTCATGTAAATAGAAGTCGTAAGATTTATTATTCAATTGACAGTCGTTAGGAGAATAATAAATCTTACAGCGGTCTAGTTCAATATGTCTTAACTCTTAAAACATATCAACATATCAACTAGAAGTCTCCACTTCCATGATCAAGACAAATCATCTTAGTTAATATGTTATAGTCTTCGCAGATGAAATGCCCAATTTCATCACTGACTACAAACTACAATTCTGAATTTACAAAGAACTTGTGACTTATATCTTCTGTGACTAAATCACATAAATCACATACTATGCATCTCATGGACTATATGATAATGTCCGAATATTCATGTTACCATTATTTTAGATAATAATAAAACAACTTTATTAAACACAATATTAAGTCATACATAATGTCATACATAATGTCATACATAATATCATGCATAGCATAATACAATAGGATTTAAGGGCACTAATCCCAATAGAAATAACAAAGAAGTAGCAGCAAACACGTTTAAACTAGGGCTTCCTTTGGAGTCCGAATTGAGAGGATTTTTAGCCAAGCAACCCCTGTAGACACCGCATTTTGTACCCCTTACGACTCAAGCCCCTATTCCCTAATGATATTAGAATTTTAAAACCCAAGGTTGGTTTAGGGTCTGGTCAGATGAACATTGACTTGAGGAAAATATCTATGGAAAACCACAAAAACCCTAGGGCATGCGTACGCATACACGCATATTTGCACGCATGCTCAAGCTCTGCGTGCGCATGCTTCATGCATGCGTACGCATACATGCTAGGGTTCCAGAAACTATGAAATGAAGGTTTTCTGCATTAAAACTTGGTTTGGAACGAATCCCACATCGTCTAGGACCTATTATGGTCCATTTAGGCCTAAGGTTGGAATCATTGACCACCTAGTTGTGAGTGACCTATTGATCTATCCCTTTAGCTTTAAGGAGTTTACCCACACTTAGAGAGATACTAGATCCTATCAAAAGAGGATACCCTTTAGATTTCTTATTTGTTCAACCATATACCTTGTGTTCACCTAATTCTAAAGGATAAATAAAAGATGCAAAAATTTGAAAGGATGGCCCAAAAGTTATGGCATGCCCTAAGATATTAGGATGAAAATAAAAAGTTCTTACTTATAAGAGACTTATCTCAAAGTCCAAAGGTATATCTTAATTTGGAAGGTTCATAGGACCATAGCCTAGTTGCTATCGTAAGCCCAAAATCAAAGGACTCTTGAAAATGAGAACCTTGGGCCTAAGGTAACAAATATGCTATGGGCCTAGCATCTAACATCCTAAAAAGTCAATATAAATCTCCCTAATCTTGGGCCTCTTTGTTGCATGCCAAGGCCCAAAATTATGAGAGGTTCATGGACTTTGAGAGGAAGGCCACAATATATTCTAGCTAGAAGGCTACTTAAAAAAAAAATTAACAATGAATATAAGAAAAGAATAGCCCAAAGGTGATGAATACATTGTTGGCTCATATTTGAGACAAACGGTTGAAAATCTCTAAACACATTCTAATGGAAGTCCACAAGAGTAAGATGAGAGCTTTATTTTAAATTGACTAAGCCCATAGAAACATGAACCAAGGTTCAAGAGAAGAAAGGGAGTGATTTTGTAATTGGGCCTTCATTAAAATGGACTTAAAGGTTTTCTAAAAACATTTAAATAAAAGGAACTTTTAATTAGGACATGGGCTTAGTAAAAGATGGGACTTCTTTTCAGGCACCATTGCATCACCAAGATCAAGTAAGCACGTACGCACTTCAATTTGGGTATGAGAAAGCAACGGAAGACGCTTGATTAAGGTCGAAGTCACACCTCAAGAAGAAATACCTCGGAAAGAAATGGCTGCCCCAATTGATGAAGCACTTGCCTAAAAGATATACAAGGCCATAGAAGAGTAAGTTGAAGCTCTCAAAAAAATGGGAGGCCACCTCTCCAAGCTAGAAGAAATCAAGATAAAGAAACCTGTCTATGTGGAAATACATAATGAAGAGTGTCGGACCGTGTGCCTTACCGATCCATCCAACAACCAATTGGTGAAGGATGAAGGGGCACAAATCTTTTATAGCATTCGATCGCAGACCAAACCTATTGGTATTGGAGCTTGTGAAATCCCTCACAAAGAGGAAAAGAAAGAATAGGATGAAAAAGATAAGGCCGATTATGAAAGGAACAAGCAATTTGAAAAGCTCACTGTGGATACCATGGCCATGAAAGAAAAGATGGAGAAGATGCAACTAGCATTCTGCAAGGCTCAAGGGATGGATTATTGTCTCTATAACGTGGGCGGACTGAGTTCCAAGGCTCCTATTGCATTGCCTCTCAAGTTCAAGATTTTTTATGCGAAAAAGTTTGATGGGACTAGAGATCCTAAGCAACATGTTAGAAGATACATAAGTATTGCTGAAATGAAGGGGTTAGATGAGAAGCAAACTTTGCATGCATTCCATCTCTCACTCATAAGAGGTGCATCAAGATGGTACTATAGCTTGGATCCGAGTAAGACCAAAGTGTGGAATGAGCTAGTGGAATTATTTGTGGATCAATTCATTTCCAATACTATAATTGATGTAACTTTGAGAGATTTGGAAACCACTAAGCAAGGAGTGACAAAAAGGGGGAGTAGTTTAGATGAGAATAGTCATACTCATAGGGGGAGGGTTAGTATAGGAGATTTTTGTTAGGGGGAGTGTTCATATTCTTTGAGGGATGTAGTGAGGATTCTTGTATCTTTTCTTTTCTTTCTATTTTAGATACATTATCTTTTGTACACTGGTCTTGTGACCATTTGACATACATTGTACTTATATTTGGTTTATATATATATATATATATTGATGTATGTTATTTCACCTATCTCTCCATATGTTGTTTCTTTTCTTTCGTTATACACATGTTTCTTATATCTTGTATGCAGTCTTATATTTCTGTTTCACACTAAGATGCCGTGATGAGTTTTCTTTAAAGTGTTTCAGAAATACAGGTTGTCAAAGTCTTCTTGCCATAAACTTTCTTCTTGCAAAGTTTTTCAAGAGTTTGTATTCAGATAGATTTTATTGTATTCAACAGGTGAGTATGAGTAGAGTGATTTATGACTTCTCTCATATGTTCATTTGTTTGTTGTGGTTTGGCAAAGATTGCCAAAGGGGGATATTGTTAGGACATATGTGATTTGATGTTAGGAACATATGTCAATATTTTATGTAATTGGCTAATCCTTTGAAAAAATGCACTTTACTTGTAATTGAGTAGATCTAGGATGTGTTTAATGCTTCAAGAAACAAGGTTTCAAGTTCAAGTGTTAAAGCCATGCAAGTCTGTCCAAGAATCAAGTGAGAAAGTGCAGGATTTTAAAGCTCGACAGCTAGCATCTATCAAGGTTTAAAAAGTTGTGAAGCCTGAAACTCAACAGCTAGCTCGATAGATATCCTATCTGTCGAGGTTTATGAAATTTAGTTTTTCAACCTGAATTTTCATCCAATCCGTGAGTACATGTTTAGGCTTTATTTTCTCACAACTCTAAACATATATAAGGATTATTTTGAGGGCCATCAAAGGTAACACAAGTTGCACAAGTGTGAAGCAAAGTTTTGTTAATGCAAATTGTGACCGGAGACAAAATTTGCCCTAGTTCATCTTTCCATTGAAGAAGCTACTGTGTTTGTACACCTTAGGGTTTTGTGACCAAGGAGCTTCTTGATCTTCATTGTGTGATGAACTGAAGAACTTTGCAGCCAACATCTTTCTCAAGTTGGTGATTAAGTTGCGTACTGGGATCCGCGCATCTATTAGTTAGTCACGTATTAGGAGCCGTGCATTGAAAAAGAGAGATTGACACTACAGAACAAGTCCAATTGGGTATTGGGGTAAGGGTTCAACTGTAAGTTGGTATAAGGTACTGGGATTCCTTTACTTGTAACCGCTTGTTTTGATAATAGTGGATTCTCGGGAGTGGTGACCTTAAAATCACCCGGTGGGGTTTTTGCCTTGTAGGTTTTCCCTATTCATAAACAAATCACCGTGTCAATTTATTTTCCGCTGCATATTTAGTTTAACTGGTGATTTGTTTGTGCTACCACGCATCTTGCATGTTAATTTAATTAATTAATAAACTTGGCTAATTAATCAGTTAATTCATCACAAGGGGTCAATACATTCTTGGCCTATCACCTAGTAAACTATTTTCAAAACTCAAAAATATTTTCCAAAAATATTTTTCAAATGGTTTCCCAAAAACTGCCTTTGAGGTATTTTCGTATGTGTGAAGCTTTATTGCTTTCCTAAAGCATGCTTTACAGCTTTGCTTCACATGTGCGAACCTAGGGTAGTAAGATTTAATTTCTACTGCACCTTTATCTGTGCATATATCTGTTGTGCTTGGAAAGTCTTTCCCCTTTCATTTCAAAATGCATGACATTTCCCCATATTGAGTCAAACTCGGGCTCAGTGTTGAAGGCGATAGCTGGATGCGCGGTCTAGTTAGTTACTAGGCACCGATTTGTAGGCACTTTTTGGTCCATGGGTGGACAAAAGTAGCTGAAAAGGCCCCGCTTGATCCTCTCTATCCCACAACTTCTATGAAGGGAAGGATTAGATGATCGAGGTCCCCCCTAAGAATAGGAGTAACTTACCAGTTACGTCGTGTCTCATATAGTTGGCCTAGACTAAGTCGAAACCCGTAAGGACTAGGAAGAGCCAAATCTGAGTGGGCATCCCAGCCTAGGGTAGGATATCCTTCATAGGATTGTTTTGAAAATGAGTTAAAGGAAAAGTGTCTAGTTTCCATTTGCAGGTTTGCCCTTTTGCTTGCGTCAAAGTGTTATGCTCTACTCCAGATTCTATCCATCCTGTTTACACAGTATCTGTGATTAACCCTTAGGGAAAAGCAACCCTGTTTCTTACATATTAGATCATACCTAATCCTTAAGGGTTTCCAGCCCTACAAGGGCATGCATGCATAAATTAATGGCTCCGTCATGTAAAAGTGTAGAGATAAAAATTTGTGGCAAGTAGCCTGAACTCAACGCCAAGAAGGACATTGCCAAGAGGTCAAGATCTTCTTCGAGAAGGCAAAGCTATCCAGAATGAAGCCTCCTCATTGTAAATTTGAATTTCCTTGTATTGTAAAAGGCCTACTGTTGGAGCCATTGTCTATAGCCCATGATTTGGGGGCGTTGTAAAAAGCCAAAATTTTGTAAAATCATTGTTTTCCATGTAATCAAAGAGAAGGGTCCACTTTTCAATTTTAAGCATGATATGAAAGTTCTGGTTACTTGCCATGTTTGTGCTTTAATTCTACATCATTATAGATACTCACCATGATAAAAACCTGCTCAAGGGTTAAATCGAATATTTTTCAAAACTGATAAGTACATTTTAAATAAGCAAGAACCTAAACTAACCTTTTTTTTTTTTTTTTTTTTTTTTTTTGTTTCCACATTGTCAAATTTTCAATTGTACCCCATTTCATTCCCGTCCCATTCTTTTCCATTCTAGGATTATAAAGAGAAATGATTTCTTAAAGTAAACAGTCCAAGTTACCATCACACCGTGATCCTATCATCACTACGTTTTGTGCTAAAGAGATGTCTACTAGTGGTTCTTCCCCTATTGGGGAAAACACTCATGAGATTGCTTTCCTAAAAGAAAAGATGGCAGACATGATGTGCATGATGCAATAGCTGGTTGTAGGGGGAATTGAGATTCATCTGGTCCCACTCCAAAGGGCTCTGCACCCTAGTCTAAAAATGAGACCCGGCTGCCACCAGATCCAAATCAAGGCCAAACCACACCACCATTCGTTTCCCAAGGGGGTGACCAAGAATTGAATCCTCCTAAGGATAAGACCTCAGAGTCTGGTTACTGTCAGGTCAAAAGTCAAGTGGAGACCCTAATTGAGAAAATCTGCATCATAGAAGGCTCCGGGGCCCAAGGAAATGTCGATCAGGACAGCCTGACTAATTTCCCTCAGGTCATTATGCCTCCCAAGTTCAAGGCACCCGAGTTTGTCAAGTATGATGGCACTAGAGATCCTTGCACCCATCTGCGCTGTTTTATAGGAAGATGGCACCCTATGGAGACAATCATCCTTTGCTCTGCCAGATTTTCCCTAATAGCTTGACTAGCCGTGCAGCCACATGGTATGTGAGATTGGAAGAGACCTCTAACTGGAGAGAGATGGCCAATGCATTCTTGGAGTATTACCAGTCTAATACTGAGATAGTTCCTGACCACAGAGTTCTTCAGAGACAAGAAAAGAAGAATGGGAAATCTTTCTGTGAGTATGCCCAAAGGTGGCGTAAGCTAGCCACCCAAGTGCTTTCTCCCATGATGGAAGACGAAATGATCAAATGGGTCATTGATAACCTTGAGCCTCCTTACGACAAGAAGATAATCAGTGCCCAAGTCACTCACTTCGCAAGCTTGATTCCTATTGGGGAGCGTATTGATGAGGGTATTAGGAGGAAGAATATAGTCGATCTTGAGGCTTTGAATTCTATGATAGAACATTTGGTGAAAAAGGCAATCGGCCGTAAAGGGAACAACAAGTGACAAAACGCCTGAAGAACCAAGGGGTGCCGTTTCTGCTTATACAGCCCTAAACACCCGGCCTCATCAGCAATAGGTTCAGCCAGCCCAAGCACCATACCGAGCATTCAATCAAAGGGGAAGGCCTGATCAACCTCGATATCCCAAGGCGGATCCCACAAAAATTCTCTCCGTTACCTATGCCCATGGCAGGGCTTTATGCCTATCTGTTGGAGAAATAGCTAGTAACTCCAATATTTGTGAAGCCCAGAGACGGTCCATCTCTACCCGGTTTTGATACATCTAAGAAATGTGAGCACCATTTCGGGGCCAAAGGGCATACCTTGGAAGAGTGTGTGCAGTGGAGATACCGAATCCAAGAACTCATTGACAACAAGCTAATACAGTTCGACATTACAGCCGGGCTAAATTTCATCACCAATCCCTTACCTCTTTATCTAGAATGGAATGTGAATGTTATCTCTATAGTGGAGAAGAGGATCTCAGATTTCTCATCCCCCTCATTCCCTTGGAAAGCCATGCTATGGGCTCTAGCCCAAGAAAGTCACATTGTTCTGGAGAACATGGGAGCCCCAGGTTTCCACTGGAAAGTCTACCCATTTTGTCACATGGGGGACCGACTACCCTATTCGGTTGTAGAGTGCTCAGAGCACAAGTTCAGAGTTTAGCTGACCGTGGCATTATTTGGATCGAAATAAAAACCATGCGGAGGAATGATTGAATGGCAAGCCTTCTATGCCCTCCAAATACCCAAACAGGAACTAGCCACAACGCTATGTCAATTGGATCAAGGAAAGATTAGGACAAGTACTTGCAAGAGTTCCTTTGTAAGGTTCCTCTAGGGATAAGGATGGCAGCTCCTCCGACTTCGGTTGTTATCAAAGAGATTATAGAATCACCAGTGGATTCAAAAGTGCTAGCTCCGAAGACGGAACAAACCCTACTAGCCATTGAAGGTTTTGCTCCTCTGATCTTGTCTTTGCCTGGGATCACTAGCCATCTCCAAGACTTGTCCAGAAGCGAACTTCTGTTGTCCTTACCATTCAAGATTTTGATCCTCTAGTTCTGCCAAAACCTATCCAAGAAAACTTTGGGCTCTTGGTCCAAAAGCTTTAAAAGCTACTCTGCCCAGTCTAGTCATCATTGGTCTGAAGATGTTCACCCTGGTGCCAAATCTGCAGACTCAAAAAGGTGTGGTCATCCGCATGCCAAAGTCCTTCCCTTATAAAGATAGCCATCATGTCCCATGGAAGTACGATGTGACTTTGATCTCCACCTGAACTGGAAAGGAAGAGGTTTGCTCTAATATCTCTTCAGGCCTAGTCATATTCACCAAGAGTGGTCAATGTTATACTCTTGAGGAACTAGAAAAAAAGAGGAAAGAGGTTGGCAAGAGCTTTGCTGAGCCAGTCAGGAATAAGGTCACAACTAAAGAAGCCAAGGAATTCTTGAAAACCATCTGAAAGGCCGATTATAGTGTGATTCAGCAGTTGAACAAATCTCCAGCTCAGATTTCTATTTTAGCCCTGTTGCTATCTTCCGAGGTCCATCGTGAAGCTTTATTGAAGGTATTAAAGGAAATGCATGTTCCTACCGATATTACAGACTCTTCTTTTGAGGGTATGGTATCATTGGTGTTCACCATCAACCAAGTCTCATTTTCAGATGATGAGTTGCCTCCAAAAGGAAAATATCATACTTTGGCCATGCATATCGTGGTCAAATGTGAATACTTGATTGTCGCAAAGGTAATAATTGACAATGGATCAGCCCTAAATGTCTAACCAATGGCCACTATTAAGTGCCTGAAAGTGGATATGTCTCTTATTAAGCCTAGCACCGTGATCATTAGAGCCTTTGACGGTATGCGTCGTGAAGTGCAAGGCGAAATCGAGCTAATGATTGAGATCAGCCCATGATCCTTCATGGTCAACTTCCAAGTAATTAAAGTGGACTCTCCTTACAATATGCTTTTAGGAAGACCTTGGTTGCATACGGCAGGTGTAGTCACATCTACCCTCCACCAGAGACTCAAGTTCATCTCCAAAAATAAGTTGATCACTATTATGGCTGAAGAGCCCATGACTATCTTCCAGGAGACATCTATCCCCTACATCAATGCTAATGCTTTTCTAGAAGCTTCTTTCCATAGCTTCATCCTAGTTTCCATGATTCACAATGCTTCAGAGCCTAAGTTCGGCTGGCCTGCAGCAGTTTTGATGGCCGCAAAGGAGATGTTCAAGTTTGGGCAAAAATTGGGCCAAGGCTTCAGAGTTGTAGGATATGGGAGCCCTACTCTCATTGAACTCTCAGATAATAAAGGAAGATTCGGTTTGGGGTATGAACCCACTCATGAAGAACTCTTTCAAGCTTCCAGAGGCAAGAAGAGGAAGTGTGCCACTTCAGGGATGCCTATTCCCCATATCAGAACCACTTTTCCAACTCCAACCGAGGTTATTATGCTAGAACCTTTTAAGGAATGGGAAGATGTGGAACCTAATTTGGCTTGCATTATTCGGCTCTATCCCGAAGAGTTCTCCGTGAACGCTATCACATCTTCCAAAGATAATTTGACTTCTACTATCCGACCAGGGTTGCCAGCGAGACGGCATACCTTCGGACCATTGACCCTTACTTTGTGGTTACACCAGCTGAGTAAGGAGTATTCCATCATCGAGTGATTGGGCCTCCCGATCACTCCAGAGGGTTGGAATAGCATATTTAGTTTATTTCACATGGTTATGTTATTTCCTGCTTTATTTGTATTTCCTGTCCATTTCCCCAGTTAGTTTTCCTAGAAACACAAAAAAAAAAAAAAAAAAAAAAAATTCCCTTTTATCATTATCAGACATTAACTTTGTTTTCCCCATACCCATAATCCATTAATGAAATATTCAGCGTATTATTCAAGAAAATTCTTGCATCTCTCTTTATTTGCTTTCCTATGAATATGTGTGAGCAAGTTATCGTATGTTTCTCTGTATATGTTCCTCTCTATAGGATCTATCCTGATTCCCAAGTGAATACATCATCCCTTTACCATAATAAGGGTGTGAATGATGTGACTGAGACAATAGAGTTGGAACATGATGTTGAAGGAAAAAAAGAGGTCCCAAACTTACCTCGAGACATCCTAGAAGCTCTAAACAGAGAAAGTGAAAGGTCCAAGCCCAATATAGAAGAAACAAAGGTGATAAATATATTTGACGATGACGAAAAGGAAAAACCCATTAAGATCGAGGTAAACTTTCCCAAGGACATAAAAGATGAGCTCATAGCTCTGTTGAAGGAATTCAAGGAAATTTTTGCTTAGCCTTATCAAGATATGCTAGGACTGGATACTAAGATTGTTGTCCATAGGATTCCAGTTAAATCTGAATGCCCCCCAGTGCAGCAGGCTCTCTGAAGGATGAAGTCAGAGATTATCCTAAAAATCAAAGAAGAAGTAGAAAAGCAGTTGAAAGCTGGATTTCTTACCACCATAGCCTATTCTGATTGGGTTGCAATCGTTGTTCCCATGCCAAAGAAAGACGGGAAGGTACGCATGTGCGTCGATTATCGAGATTTGAATTGGGCCAGTCCAAAGGATAATTTTCCCTTACCACATATTGATACCCTGATTGATAACACCGCGACCAACATGTTCTTCTCTTTTATGGACGGGTTCTCGAGTCATAATCAGATCAAGATGGCTGAAGAGGACAAAGCCATGACAACGTTCACCACCCATTGGGGAACCTACACCTACGATTCATGTCGTTCGGCTTTAAGAATGCTGGGGCGACCTACCAGTGAGCCATGGTAAACCTGTTCCATGATATGATGCATATGGAGATTAAAGTCTATATGCATGATATGAATGCCAAGTCACGCAGTCCTAGAGATCATTTGATAGATTTGAGAAAGCTATTCAAGTGCCTCATGAAGTACAAGTTGAGGCTTAACCCTAATAAGTGCGTCTTCGGAGCCAGTTCCGAGAAATTGCTTGGCTTCATAGTCAACCAAAGAGGAATTGAAGTGGACCCAGCAAAAGTCTAGGCCATCAGGGATATGCCTACGTCGAAAACTAAGAAACAAGTTCAATGCTTCCTAGGAAGGATCAATTACATAGCTTGCTTCATAGTGCAGTTGACCGCCATGTGCGATCCTTTATTCAAGCTATTGAAGAAGGATACAAAGATAGAATGGAAAAATGAGTGTCAAGTGGCCTTTAACAGGATTAAACGGTATTTGTGGAACCCTCCTATTCTGGTTCCCCCAACACCTAGACATCCATTAATTCTCTACCTAGCAGTGTAAGAGACATCCAAGGGTTGCATGTTAGGCCAACTAAATGAACCCGATCAAAAAGAGAACGAGATTTACTACCTGAGTAAGAAGTTCACCAATTGTGAGATCAATTACATCGCCCTTGAAATGACATGTTGCGCCCAAGCATGGGCTTCATGTAAGTTGCAGTAGTACATGCTTTACTTCACCACGCGGTTGATTTCCCACATCGATCTTATCAAATACCTATTTGAAAAGCATACCCTCACAGGGAAGATCTCCCATTGGTAGATGTTGCTATCCAAATTCGATATTGCGTTTATAGTGTGAATGGCCATCAAGGGCCAAGCCATAGCATATTACCTTGTGGACCAGCCATTGAACAATCTAAATTTTTAAGAATCCCTCTTCCCAGATGAAGATGTCTTGGCAATAGAGCCAGAACCCAGTAATAGAGGACCATGGTGTTGGAATCTTTATTTTGGTAGAGCTGCCAATAACGCTGGAAATGGAGTGGGAGTAGTTCTAGTATTCCCAAAGGGTCAGCAAATCCCAGTTTCAGTCGAGCTGAATTTTGATTGCACGAACAATGTCACAGAGTACAAGGCATGCATAGCAGGCTTACAAGTTGCCTTGGAGTTCGACGCATACGATCTAAGCATATTTGGAGATTCCCTGTTGATCATCTCTCAAATAAAGGGAAAGTGGCAAGCCTGAGACACCAAGTTGATTCTGTATCGAAAGTTTGTCAGCCGCTTAATCCCAGAGTTCTGGAACATTACCTTTGCTTATTTGCCCCGAGCACACAACCAGTTCGTAGATGCTTTAGCCACCTTAGCTAGCATGGTTAAATTGGCAGAAGGAGATGAGATGTGAAAATTACGCATAGAGGTCTGCGGCGTGCCGGCCTATTGCCAAGCAACGAAGGTGTATACCATTATAGGATCTCCTATAGAGCTGGCCTCCACATAGGATGTATTACATTGCCATTATCCTAATCGAATGACGTTCCCTATTATCGGCACCATTAGGATATACTCCCAATTCTAAGAATTTCATGATGTCATAATACCCTCTTCCATTCATCCTCCCTTCTCTTTTATAGTCTCCCTTTAGTGGGGATCCAAATAAGTACATTTGCATCAATTCCCACATAGCCCCCATTTTTGTCCAAAATCCCTAGTAAACTGGTCCCTTCTAAGGATTGTTTTGAACCTTGCACCTAACGCTGAATAGCGCTCTACAGCAAATTTCCCTAAGGCACTAACTGTGCTCAGGGACTGACCCGAGTATTGACTATTCCCCACTTCGGCTATCCCCAGCCTACTCATCGGTACTAGGCCTTACCCAACCCAACTACGATAGCCCACCCCCAAGTGCCGATCCTATGTCCTTGTACTTTTGCCATTGGGCTGGGCCTACCCCAACAATTCTGGGCCAATATTAGTCACCAATCCTAGGTCCTTACAGGTTCAATTTTTTTTTTCCAATTGTTTATTAATTTCATTTTCCAATTCATTGGAATTATTTAAGTGCAGAATTTCAATATTATGGGACACATCAAAATAAGCCAAATCAGAATTCATCTTATTAAAAATGTTGAAAAGTACATTAGAACTTGCATTACAAGATATCTTTCCCATGCTATTGGAAAACCCGACCCAAGTCCAATTGCTAAGTTGCCCATCAGTAGGCATGAGGAATTCTACCCTTCTTCCTCCTTAGGTGGTATCGCCTCCTTTCTCATTTTCTTCCTTGAAAAGAGTCTTCAGCTCCAAGGACCAGTCTTCATCAACGGCCCCCAAACACGTATGACTTTAGTTACATCCCACGAGAATTCCTCTTTGTTGGAAAGGACCTCATTTTCCACGTCTAAAGACCAATCACAGTTACTCTCACCCCAATAGCTAATCTCCTCACCGTCATCTTCTTCATCTTCATCTTTGTCTTGGGCAAGGACAAAACACCGTGTAGCATTAGAAGGTAGGGTCGTGTCTCATTTGATTAATATGTGAGCAGGGACGATTTTTGTGATCCCAACTGTTGAGGTCCATTCTGGCCAGTCATGATCCTCTCATAATCCCACGCTTCCCATTTCAGAAAAGTCGTTGACATGAGCCGTTGTGAAGGTCCATGGTCCAAAAATATGTTTTAGCACCGGAAAAAGGAAGCGGACCATTCCTTTAATCATCACGCGATCAACGTCTTCTTAAGTCACATGGTCAGACATTGTGGCATATGGAAAATCAGGAGAAGCCATAGGAAGCATAAGCACACCTCCCAAAAAAAGGTTCCTTTATTTAGATGTTCTTAGAAAATCTTTAAGTCCATTTTAATGAAGGCTCAATTACCAAAATCACTATATTCCCTCTCATGAACTTTGCCCTTTGTTTCATTGTGCTTAGTCCATTTACAATAAGACTTTCATCTTACTCCTGTGGGCTTCCATTAGAATGTGCTTAAGGATTTCCCACCCTTCGTCTCTGTTGATGCCTCACGACGGTTCGACCACCCATTGCAGCAATGCTTGCGTGCTTCCCTTTGGAAGGATATGTATGTGCATATGAAGCTAGGAGCTCGTGTACTATGGAGGAAGGTTGTATCTCGGGTGTGTGACTGGAATATGAGTCAATTTTAAGGAAATTACCAAGGGTAAGTGAAGTCACCACCAATCATTGGGTTTTTTCTAAGGTGTAATTGGTCACCTAACTCTATTTGATTTTATTACCGATCATAGGTTAAGAAAAAGGTCGTTTTTCCTAATCTAATGTGGATGGGTAAAAAAAATCTTGATTCTTGAATTCAGTAGATAGTCTTTTGTTTTGATAAAACCTTAATATTTGGACATTGGCAGTTGGAAACGAGTTATTGGCATTAGCTTCCAAGGCTTTAAGCGAATTGGGCTTTGAGGTTTGGGCTTTCAACTACTTTTCTACTTCTTCTTTGATTTTCAGGATAATCTTAGACTTCATCCTTCGGAGAGCCTACCACATTAGGGGGTATTTAGATTTAACCAGAATCCTATGGATAATAATCTCTGTATCTAGTCTTGGCATATCTTGATAAGACCAAGTAAAGATTTCCTTGAATTCCTTCAATAGAGCTATAAGCTCATCTTTCATGTCGTCGGGAAAGTTTACCCTAATCTTGGCGGGTTTTTCCTTTTCACCTTCATCGGCTAGTTTTATCACCTCTGTCTCTTTTATGCTGGGCTTGGTCCCTTTACTCTCTCTGCTCAGAGCTTCTAGGATGTCTTGAGGTAAGAATCCAAATCTATTGTTTCATTCAAATCATCCACACCCTTGTTATGGCAAAGGGACAACGTACCCACTTGGGAATCAGAATAGATCCTATAGAGTGGAACATATACAGAGAAACATAAGATAATTTGCACACACATATTCATAGGAAAGCAAATAAAGAGAGATGCAAGAATTTTCCATAATGGTACGCTGAATATTTCATTAATGGATTATGGGTGGGAGGAAAACAAAGTTCATGCCTAATAATGATAAAAGGGAAATACTCTTTTTGTTGTTTCTTGGAAAAAAAATTGGGGGAAATGAACAGGGAATACAAATAAAGTAGGAAATGACATAAGCATGCAAAACAAACTAAATATGCTATTCCAACCCTCTCGGGTGATCAGGAGGCCTAATCACTCGATGATGGAATAGTCCTTACTCAACCGGTGCAACCCCAAAGCAAGGCTCGATGGTCCAAAGGCCAACTGTCTCGCCTAGCATCCCTAGTCGGATAGTAGAAGTCATCTATCTTTGGAAGACGCGATAGCATTCTCGGAGAGACTAAAAGAGTGGCCCTGATGGAGAAGTCATCTATCCTTGAAAGGTTCTAGCATAATGACCTCGGCCAGAGCCAAAAAAGTGGCCTTGATAGAGGCTAGACGCGACTACACTTGCTGTATGCAACCAGGGCCTCGCTAAAAGCATGTTGCATAGAGAGTCCACTTTAATCACTTGGAAGCTGACCATGAAGGATCTTGGGCCAGTCTCAATCTTTAGCTCAATTTCGCTTTGCACTTCACGGCACATGCTGTTAAAGGCTCTAATGATCATGTTGCTAGGTCGAATAATAGACATATCCACTTTCAGGCGCTCAAGGGTGGCCATCAGGAAAATATTCAGGGCTAATCCATTGTCGATTAATACCCTTGCGACAATCATGACTTCACATTTGACCAAGATATGGATGGCCACAGTATGATTTTTTCAATTTGGAGGTAACTCATCATTTGAAAATGAGACTTGGTTGGTGGCTAACACCAATGATACCATACCTTCGAAGGAGGAGTCTGTAATACTAGTAGGAACATGTGATTCCTTCAATACGTTCAATAGAGCCTCACGATGAACCTCAAAAGATAGCAACAAGGCTAAAATAGAAATCTGAGCTAGAGATTTATTCAACTGCTGAATCACACTATAATCGGCCTTCCGGATGGTTTTCAAGAATTCCTCAGCTTCTTTAGTGGTGACCTTATTCTTGACTAGCTTGGTCGTGCCCTTGTCAATCTCTTTCCTCATTTTTTCTTGTCCTTAGGAGTATAACATCGACCACTCCTAGTGAGTCCAGATAGACCTGAAGAGACATTAGAGCAAACCTCTTCCTTTCAAGTTCAGGTGGAGATCAAAGTCACATCATACTTCCATGGGACACGATGGCTATCTTTGTTAGGGAAGTACTTTGGCATACGAATGATGTAGAATTAATGCATAAGCTTGGCAAGTAACCGAAACTTTCATATCATGCTTGAAATTGCGGGATGGACCCTTCTCTTTTGATTACATAGAAAACAATGCTTTTACAAAACTTTGACTTTTTACAATGCCCCCAGAACATGGGCTATACATAATGGCTCCAACAGTGGGCCTTTTACAATAGAAGGAAATTCAAATTTACAATGAAGAGACTTCATTTTAGATGCTCGGAGAAGATCTTGAACTCTTGGTAATGTCCTTCTTGGTATGGAGTTTCGGTTACTTGCCACAAATTTTATCTGTACACATTTACATGACAGAGCCATTAATGTTTGCATTCATGCCCTTGTAGGGTTGGAAACCCTTAGGGATTGGGTATGATCTAATGTGCAAGCAATGAGATGCTTTTCCCTAGGGGTTAATCACAAATGTTGTGTAAATAAATAGGATGGATAAAACCTAGAGTAGAGCACAACTTTTTGACGCAAGAAAAAAGGGCAAACCTGCAAACAAAAACAGGACACTTTCCCCTTGACACATTTTGAAAGAAATCCTATGAAGGATATCCTACCCTAGGCTTTGATGTTTACTCAGCTTTGGCTTTTCTAGTCCTCACGGGTTTTGACTTTGTCTAGGCTAACTATTTGAGACACGACTTAACTGGTAAGTTGGTCCTATTCTTAAGGGGGACCTCGATCATCTAATCCTTCCTTTCATAGAAGTTGTGGGATAGAAGGGAATATGGGGGCCTTTTCTGCGTAATCATGTCCATCCATGGACCTAGGAAAAGCCTATAATTTGGCATCCAGTAACTATCTAATGTATACACATCCAGCATTTGCCTTCAACACTGAGTCAGGGTTCGACCGATGTCATGCATTTTGAAATGAAAGGGGAAAGACTTTCCAAGCACAACAAATATATGCACAGATAAAGGTGTAGCAAAAATTAAATCTACTACCCTAGGTTCGCACATGTGAAGGAAAGCTGTAAAGCATGCTTTAGGAAAGTAGTTGGGCTTCACACATACGAAAAGGCCTCAAAGTTGGTTTTTAGAAAAACATTTGAAAATAATTTTTGGAAAACATTTTTGAGTTTTGAAAATAGTTTACTAGGATATAGTAAAAGCATTTTTCAAGAGGAAAGCCCTAAATGCTAAGGCTAATTTCAATGTTTTTGAATGTCAATGTCCAAAGATTAAAATCTTATCAAAAGTTCTAAAGGCTAAACTCTCTAAGTGTCCCTAGTGGAGTCACCAATCTGTCGATGCCTCGCGGCGGTTTGACCACCCATCGCGGCGACGATCACGCGCTTCCCTTTGGAAGGATATGCAAGTGCATATGAAGCTTGGAGCTTGTGTGCTGTGGAGGAAGGTTGTGCCTCGGGTGTGTGACTGGAATATGAGTCAATTTTTAGGAAATTACCAAGGGTAAGTGAAGTCGCTACCAATCATTGGGTTTTTCTAAGGTGTGATTGGTCACTTGACTCTATTTAATTTTATTATAGATCCTAGGCTAAGAAAAAGGTCATTTTTCCTAATCTAATGTGGATTGGTAAAAAAAATCTTGATTCTTGAGTTCAGAAGTCTAGTTACGTGTGGGGAAGGTGTTAGGCACCACACAATGCCTGTTCGTAAACAGTCCTCTGTTTTGGTAAAACCTTAATGTTTGGACATTAGCAATTGGAAATGAGCAATTGGCATTAGCTTTTAGGGCTTTAAGCGATTTGGGCTTTGAGGTTTGGTTTCAGAAAGGGCGTGGTCTCGATCTATGTTTCCCTAGTGTGTTTGGAATTGGTGCCGAATTTCCACGACAAAAATTCGGCAGCATTTCGTCTTATTTTCGTGGTGGAAATCTTGCAACGCTTCGCCTCAAATGCGTCATAGCACGTAAAATGCTATCCTCACCAAGCTTTTGTCATGAGAATACGACAATGGGGATGCCCCATTTTCACGGCAAAAATCCGGCAGAGTTTCGCGTTTCGTGCACTATGGCGTACCGACAGGGTTTCATGCGTGTGTATACGGCATGTACTAGCATGCTCATGCTAGGATGAGCTAGAGCCCCTCAAAGAATTAAGCACATTGATACGTATTGCATACACGGGGAAACCGATGTCACTTGGTGACATGGATTGGGATGGTCACACCGCGGTGAATATGCACACAATATGAAATGAATATGCACCTGCAGCAAATGCCTTGAGCACATACTCATGCCACAAGGTCAAGAGTACTCGTGGCTACAGAGGGTCACTCACGTAGCCACGAGGGTCCATCACACAAAGTACACGATCACCCACACACACGCAGGCATATATATTTACATGCATCATGCATAATGCTATCATAAAGAGTAAGAAAGTAAACAAACATTGCTAATGTCCCAAGGGTATGGCCCATCAAGGTATAGGAAATGTAAAACAGACATTGCCATACACAGGAAATGCGGCCCAGGTAAGGAGAAAGAAAGATAAAGGGTACAAGGAAAGGGTGAACCTTTATATATACTCTAGAGAAGAGGCTAAGAGAAAGAGGGAAAGAGAAAACCACTCGAGAGAGGCTAGGCCCCTTAGTCTATTGAACATTGCCCTTTGTGGGCTTGATTCTTCTTGCTTGCATCCTTGCCCTTTTTGCTTGTTCCTAGGAGGTCGCGACTTTGCTCCATGCGTGTACATGCAATGACAAAAGAAACAAGCCAGCAGACAAGCAAAGAAATAAGTAGAAGGAAAGCATGCTAAAAGACAAGCTATCAAAAGGTGATAAATGGGGGGCAAACAAACATGTTATCAACCAAAAGAGGGTGTCCTAGGAGGACAAATGTAGGTTTGGATCGGATGTCCATAGTTCTGTTGGGGTTTATGCCCTAAAATCCAATTTATTGACATGTCATAAATAATTAAATTGTTTAATTATATGAGACTATCTATAAATGAACTAATAGAACATTATCTTAGTCCATGAGATGCATAGTATGTGATTTATGTGATTTAGTCACAGAAGATATAAATCACAAGTTCTTTGTAAACTCAGAATTTTAGTTCGTAGTCGGTGATGAAAATTGGGCATTTCATCTGCGAAGACTATAACATATCAACTACGATAATTTGTCTTGATTATGGAAGTGAAAACTTCTAGTTGATATGTTAATATGTTTTAAGAGTTAAGACATATTGAACTGGACCACTGTGAGAATTATTATTCTCCTAACGACTGTCAAATGAATAATAAATCTCATGACTTCTATTTACATCGACTCTAAATCCTGAGAGAATAATGGACCTGATCATGAGATGTAGGTTGCTTTGATATATCAGGAGTGAGATCTATAAGTCACGGTCAAAACCTCAGTATGTTAGGCAGTCGCATTTAGTGTTGATGGAATATATATTCTCAAGATGATATTCATAATCTCTTAACGGATACATAAAATATTCCCTTGAGATAAGTTTAATGGGTTTGGTTATTCAAGAGAGTTGGGCCCAACCACTTTAGTAAGGAATTACTAAATTATATATTTATGAAATTGGATTTCATAAATATATGATGAATAACATAAAGGATTAAACTGGGTACTCAAGGATTAAGATGTAGTAATCTTCAAAGTGGCAGTCTACATTCATGACTTTGTATTACTACGAATATTTTAATGAAAGGGTTGCATATATAATAAAGTCTTGGGATATAATTTATAGATAAGGCCTAGAGTGCAACTATATAGTTAATGGTAACTTTGGACTTGTCAAGAGTTGACAGAAAAGCCCCAAGGCCCATTGGAGCTAGTGTCTTATTGGTCCCTTTTGGTCCCACTCCAAGCCACATACTAGAGCCTAATTGGAAAGGCCCAAAAGGCTAGCCCAATTAGATAATCAGTTGTATATAAGGAGAGAAACATACAGAATTTCATAAGTGCTTTTTCATAAGGTTAAGATGAAGGTCTTTTATAAGAGAGTTCTCATAAGGAATGAAATGGAATGTATGTGAGTGTTGGACACTCTTTATTCTTTCCTTAGAAACTGATTGAGAGACCACACATCTTGGGCATCAAGAGGAATTAGAGTGAAGATTAAAAGTCTTCCCAAGAACTTCTGATCTTCGGTTTTGAATTTCACCACACCAAGGTACGCTTTCTTGTTCTCAAATTCTGAAACTTACATAGTACATGTTATCGATTGCGAATGAAGTAGATCCGTTAATTTTTCCACTGCGTATGCTTTGTATGCGATACAAACATGTATATTTCCTACAAATGGTATCAGAGCGGTCTTCAATTTCGAATTGTATAACATGTTTTATGAGTTTTGGAATTAGAGATTATAGTTTCATATTGTTTGAAGATTATGCTTTTAATTTTTTGCATGGTTATTGAAACTATGATTTGATAAAAACTGATATTGATGTTATGATGTTGTTTAAATTTGAATTTAAGTATGTTAAATTGATCTTTAAGGCTATAGCATCAATGAATTTTAGTTTTGATATCATTCTTTGACTATCATATTCGTATGTTAGTTGTTTGTTCAAGAAAAACCGTAGAAAACTGCCTTGGAAAATTTCTGAAAATTCGGTTTTCACAAGTTTCGATCGATCAAAAATTACTTTCGATTGATCGAGTGAAACAGTGATCAGACTTCTTAAGTAGATTGATTTTCGATTGCTAGTCGATCAATCGAATTTGTTTTTTGATCGATCGAGAGGCAATTTCGATCAATCGAAGAAGTCAGATGGTCAAGTTCGAATTTCTTAATTTTTTCGATCGATCGAGGGGCACATTCGATCAATCGAAATAAGGAAAATCAGAATTTTTCTAAGTGTTTTCACATAAAGAAAGTTTCTGTCTGAATTTTGTGTTTTCGCGGGAAGAGCTTAGTCACGAGATTCTTACGAAAATGCATTTGAAGGGAATTTTGAATATTTTCTAAATGTTTTCAAATGTATAAGGTGTAAGGCAATGTGTGATGTGATTACACATGGTTCTAACTAAAAGACCTAATGATATTAAAGGTATTAGTTAAATAGAACTCTTAGTCCTAAATAGTTTGGGACTTGTCTTTTAAGAAACATTCTAATGAGATTGAAATTGTTGTATGATTAAAAGTCTTTAACTTAATTTATTTTAATTAGACGTTTTAATGATATTAAAGCTTAATTAAAAGATATATAGTTTCTAATGAGATTAGAATGCTTTATCAAATAAGTTAAGGATAGAGTTCTACATAACTAATTTTTGATTCATTAGTGTTTAAGGAATCCTAAATAGTTTAGGACTTCCATTTTAGTTAGTGATTCTAATAAGATTAGAGTCTTCAATAAGTGCAAAGTTATTACTTGTGATGGGATCACGATTATTTAAAGAAAAACCCAAATAATGAGTGGGAGTGCTGAAATAATCCTTTTGTTAAGTTTATTGTAATGTGAATAGATACCTTGTCTTGACTTCGAGTCTTGCATTCCATGCGGAGGGTATTTATTTCATGGATTACAAGGTTAAACTTCTTTGTAATAGCGCGAATGTTTGTTACGCTATAGTGACGTGACTTAGTTACATCACATTGAATTTAAACAATTAAACACATTTAATGTGTAGGGTTAAAATTGTGATTAGATCACAATGATTTCATGACAATCCACTTGTTTTAAAATTTCTAGTGGGAGAGAGATACAAGGGTTGGATCTCACGGCCTCTATTATCGGTTCATAGTAGTGTGGGTAAGCACCTCGTCTAAGTGTATATGCCTCGTGATCCCAAAGGAGGGTGTTTACTTCATAGTACTACAAAATTGAACTTACTCGTTTAAAGTAGTGTGAACAAGCACCTCGTCTTGGCGTATATGCCTCGCGATCCCAAAGGAGGGTGTTTTGTTTCACGGTACTACAAGTTTAAATACTATAAAGGGAGATGAAATGTGGCTACACATGATTCTAGATAATGGTGTACACTAGACTAAGTGTAATGTTAACCTCCCAAAAGAGCTATGTCATTATTACTTAGAGGCTAAAGTTAATACGGCATATTATTAGTGTATGATAAGAGTTATCATGATAGCACTAATAATGAGAATAATTCTCAATCAATTAATGTGTTTATAATAAACTCGCTACCAAGGAATTATAGACATGGATTGGGTTGTCGTTGCACCTAGTATAGTATGGTTTTCAGGTTCCATATTATATGGTTATGGATGCAAAATGATAATGTCCTGGTATTTAAGTTAATAGTCTCAAAATAAAGTTGTCATAAATTTTGTTCTCTAGCTACTATTTTAATTGAATCACATTAACTAAGAAATAATTTTGGACATGGTGCTTAAAGGAGTTGAAGTACATATTTATGTTTTGATTCAGCATTGTCATAATTTCTCATTCATGATGCATTGATGGAAGATAGCTTATGATATGATCATAGTCTCCATTGAAATGCTAATATGCTACATTGGCTTCTATCTCAATTGTACTACAGCATAAGATGCAAGAGTTAGTACTAGACTTAGACTTTATATTAAGTCTAAATGAGATGTTTTGGTATGAAATGTCATGCTATTAGACGATATTCGATATAAATCATATTGAGTGCCAAGAAAAGCTTAAGGAGTTCCAATTCTATGTCATTTTATAAAAATATTTTATTTTTAAAATGAATTGGAATTCTTGGATGTAGAGATTAAATGTAAATCTCATATAGATATGATCCACAAGTCCTTGTTAGAATCATTTGATCAATTCAGATTGTTTTGAAAATAATTTTATATATATATATATATATTATCTGAATTGATGAGTGAGTTCTACGCAACGGAAGACATCCTAAAAGCTAAGACTAGGATCAATATGATTTAATTCAAATTCTTAGCCTGAACCGAAAGGTAAGGGTAGTAAGAAGAAGAATTATAATACCAAACAATTGGGCAAGCAAGTTGCCCTAGTAGTTGCCAAAAGGAAATTAGATTCAAAAGTATGACTAAAGGAAAGTGTTTCTGGTTTGGTTAAACTAAGCTTTTTCCATGATTGTTTTCTAGATGGAGATTTACATGTTTTACATTTTAAAGAGAAAGTTTTCATCCTTTGGTATTGTATGTTTTGGCACTTATGTCTAGACATTATTAATCTAAATAATATTTAAGATTGGTGAAAGATGGGCTTTTAGAACCATTATTTTGTCATATTCCCAATCTATGAATTTTATTTAGAGGATAATATGATCTATAACTCTTTTATTGTAAAGGAATATAGTATTTATGACTTCTTTAAGTCATAACATACATAAAGGAGGAATAAGACTCTTTTAGAAATAGTAAAGTACATGATAAGTATTTCCATTTGCTTGTTTCTTTTGGAGATATACTCTTTGTATTACTATACATTTTCTAAAGTTGATTTCAAAAGTTTGTTACTAGGACATTTGTCAAATTGTAGTTTGGGTGAAAACCTAGTATATGATACTTCCACTTTTGGAAATGTCCAGCACTTGTACCAGAAAGGAAGTCTGACAAATTGAAATCAAAAGGTAGAAAAATGTGTATTTATGATGGGTATCCAAAAGGAATTGCATAATATTATTTTGGTAATCATAAAGAAGACAAGATGTTTGTAAAGTACAAATACAAAGTTCTTGATGATGACTATGTGAATAATCTTAAAGAATTATTCTAGAAGAAAATGTCAGAATTTTTTGTAAGACAACTATAAAGTACATTTATAAATGAGATGGTTGTATTAGATACACCACAAAGTATTATTCTAGATATATATATATATATATATATAGCTAGTACACCGGTACAATATCGTAGTGGGAAGATTGTAAATTCATACTTTTGGGATAAACTTTTGAAGTCATTGTACAAGGATATGAATTTGATCCTTGGTCCTACGTAGTGGCCATAGATGATATGAATATGAATTATTGGATCAATGTTATGTGAATAGAATTAGATTCTATTTAAATTCTAGAACTTGTAGAGGCGCCTATTGGCATTGAACCTATTGTTCTCAAATAGGTCTACAAAGAAATGAGATTGATAGATTTGAAGGAGCAAACCTTCAAAGTCAAGACTAGTGGCAAAAAGATTTATTCAGAAAGAAATGGTTCGACAATGAAAAGATATTTTCACCAATAGTCAAGTTTGACTCTATCTAGATTCTCTTATCCATTATATTTCATTTGAATGAAATATGACAATGGATATCAAGAAAGCTTCTTTTAGTAGCAATCTTGAGGAAGTCATCTATATGATGTAACTAGACTTGTTCATAGCAAAGAACCAGTAGTGTTAAATATGCAAGTTGCTTAAATTCCATTTATGGACTAAAGTAAGCATACGTATCATAAAATATCATCTTTGATCAAGAAATCAAATTGTTTGATTTTGATCAAGTATTAAAAGGCCTTAGGTGTGTAAATCTATATAGAATAATAAATCTCATAATGTATGTTGATGACATTCTAATCATTTAGAATGATGTAGAGTTATAGTCATCAATAGAGGTTTTGTTGTCTAGTCCAGTTTGATATAAAAGTACTTGGGAAAGACTAGTCACATCCTAAGAATTAAACTTTGTTAAAATTCAGAAATTAGGATGTTGGGTCTATCTCAAATTGCTTAAATAGATTAGATTCTAGCCAAATATAGCATGTAATACTTCAAGAAATGATTCTTTCCTTTTAAGTTTGAAGTTCTTTTATAAAGGACTATAGTCCTAAGACATATAAAAGGAAGAACATATTAAGACGGTTCCTAATACTATATTAATAGGAAGTCTTTATGCTATGCTAAATACTTTGCTAAATATCTACTTTGTGGTGGGCGTGGTAAGCAAATATCAATTGAATCAAAGGTCACTTAGTTTAGTGGGAGTAAAGCATATACTCAAATATCTTAGGAGAATGAGGGATTATATGCTTGTCCACCAAAGTGAGGCTTTGATGGTTATTGGATGTACAAATACTGACTTGTAGTTTGATTGTGATTCATGAAATTGGACTTCAAGATATGTGTTCATCCTAGGTGGTGAAGATACACATTAAACGTAAGTATTATCTCATTAGAGAGATATAAGTACTTGAAAAGTAGTAGTAAAAAAGATAATTTATGCAATAAATTTCGCTGTAACTTGTTTCCAAGCCTTACCTTAGAGTAACTATGAAATACTATAAAGGGAGATAAGTGTCGGATATATGATAAATTGTCTTTGAGTGCAAGTGGGAGATTGTTGGGGTTTATGCCCTAAAATTCAATTTATTGATATGTCATAAATAATTAAATTGTTTAATTATATGAGACTATCTATAAATGAACTAATGGGACATTATCTTAGCCCATGAGATGCATAGTATGTGATTTATGTGATTTAGTCACAGAAGATATAAATCACAAATTCTTTGTAAACTCAGAATTTTAGTTCGTAGTCGGTGATGAAAATTGGGCATTTCATCTACGAAAACTATAACATATCAACTACGACGATTTGTCTTGATCATGGAAGTGGAGACTTCTAGTTAATATGTTGATATGTTTTAAGAGTTAAGACATATTGAACCGGACTGCTGTGAGATTTATTATTCTCCTAACGACTGTCAAATGAATAATAAATCTCATGACTTCTATTTACATCAACTCTAAATCCTGAGAGAATAATGGACCAGATCATGAGATGTAGTTTGCTTTGATATATTAGGAGTGAGATCTATAAGTCACGGTCAAAACCTCAGTATGTTGGGCAGTCACATTTAGTGTTGATGGAACATATATTCTCAAGATGGAATTCATAATCTCTTAACGGAGACATAAAATATTCCCTTGAGATAAGTTTAATGGGTTTGGTTATTCAAGAGAGTTGGGCCCAACCACTTTAGTAAGGAGTTACTAAAGTATATATTTATGAAATTGGAATCATAAATATATGATGAATAACGTAAAGGATTAAACCGGGTACTCAAGGATTAAGATGTAGTAATCTTCAAAGTGGCAGTCTACATTCATGACTTTGTATTACTACGAATATTTTAATGAAGGGGTTGCATGTATAATAAAGTCTTTGGATATAATTTATAGATAAGGCCTAGAGTGCAACTATATTTATATAGTGGTATTAAATATAGTTAATGGTAACTTTGGACTTATCAAGAGTTGACAGAAAAGCCCAAGGCCCATTGGAGCTAGTGTTTTATTGGTCCCTTTTGGTCCCACTCCAAGTCACATACTAGAACCCAATTGGAAAGGCCCAAAAGGCTAGCCCAATTAGATAATCAGTTATATATAGGAGAGAAACATACAGGATTTCATAAGTGTTTTTTCATAAGGTTAAGATGAAGGTCTTTCATAAGAGAGTTCTCATAAGGAATGAAATGGAATGTATGTGAGTGTTGAACACTCTTTATTCTCTCCTTGGAAACTGATTGAGAGACCACACATCTTGGGCATCAAGTGGAATTAGAGTGAAGATTAAAAGTCTTCCCAAGAACTTCTAATCTTCGGTTTTGAATTTCACCACACCAAGGTATGGTTTCTTGTTCTCAAATTCTGAAACTTATATAATACATGTTATCAATTGCGAATGAAGTAGATCCGTTAATTTTTCTGCTGCGTATGCTTTGTATGCGATACAAACATGAATATTTCCAACAAGTTCCATGAGATTGGAGTATGTACAACACACAGACTCATGCATGAACTGTTGGAAATATGCAAGTGCGCAGCGGAAAAATTAGCGGATCTACTTCATTCGCAATTGATAACATGTACTATGTAAGTTTCAGAATTTGAGAACAAGAAAGCGTACCTTGGTGTGGTGAAATTCAAAACCGAAGATCAGAAGTTCTTGGGAAGACTTTTAATCTTCACTCCAATTCCACTTAATACCCAAGATGTGTGGTCTCTCAATCAGTTTCCAAGGAGAGAATAATGAGTGTCCAACACTCACATACAAACCATTTCATTCCTTATGAGAACTCTCTTATGAAAGACCTTCATCTTAACCTTATGAAAAAACATTTATGAAATTCTGTATGTTTCTCTCCTTATATACAACTGATTATCTAATTGGGCTAGCCTTTTGGGCCTTTCCAATTGGGCTTTAGTATGTGGCTTGAAGTGGGACCAAAAGGGACCAATAAGACACTAGCTCTAATAGGCCTTGGGCTTTTCTGTCAACTCTTGACAAGGCCAAAGTTACCATTAACTATATTTAATACCACTATATAAATATAGTTGCACTCTAAGCCTTATCTATAAATTATATCCGAAGACTTTATTATACATGCAGCCCTTTCATTAAAATATTCGTAGTAATACAAAATCATGAATGTAAATTGCCACTTTGAAGATTACTACATCTTAATACTTGAGTACCCGGTTTAATCCTTTACGTTATTCATCATATATTTATGAAATCCAATTTCATAAATATATACTTTAGTAACAACTTTACTAAAGTGGTTGGGCCCAACTCTTTTGAATAACCAAACCCATTAAACTTATCTCAAGGGAATATTTTATGTATCCGTTAAGAGATTATGAATTCCATCTTGAAAATATATGTTCCATCAACACTTAATGCGGCTGCCCAACATACTGAGGTTTTGACCGTGACTAATAGATCTCACTCCTGATATATCAAAGCAACCTACACCTCATGATCAGGTCCATTATTCTCTCAGGATTTAGAGTTGATGTAAATAGAAGTCGTGAGATTTATTATTCATTTGACAGTCTTTAGGAGAATAATAAATCTTACAGCGGTCCAGTTCAATATGTCTTAACTCTTAAAACATATCAACATACCAACTAGAAATCTCCACTTCCATGATCAAGACAAATCATCGTAGTTGATATGTTATAGTTTTCGCAAATGAAACGCCCAATTTCATCACCGACTACAAACTAAAATTCTGAGTTTACAAAGAACTTATGATTTATATATTCTGTGACTAAATTACATAAATCACATACTATGCATCTCATGGACTAAGATAATGTCCCATTAGTTCATTTATAGATAGTCTCATATAATTAAACAATTTAATTATTTATGTCATACTAATAAATTGGATTTTAGGGCATAAACCCCAACATTAGTATGCACAGCAACATCACGGAGATGTGTCTCACAAGTGGTCACATCCAACAAGCCACAAGATGGGTGGTTGCAACCACGCAAGCAAGTGGCCTCAAAGACCAAGCACAAGCCCACGAAGGGCATAGAGCATGGCAAAGCCTAGGTCTAAACACGCAAACATGGAGATAAAGCATAGAAGCAAGTAAGCATAAATATGCATAAAGGAAATGATCCAAATCCTTTGATATAGGCCTAGGTGTAGGGATGTAGGCCTAGACCACAAGATCTAGATCAACATCCTACCTAAGGGCTAAAACACTAGAAAAAGGGATAACATGAGATAAAAAAGGCTATAGAAGCACATGGCATAGCAACCAACATGTAGTTCTAGACACATGAACATGGCATGGAGCACACAAAGATATAGATCTAAGCATAAACATAGCAAGGAGCACATACAAGTAGATCTAGGCATGAACATGGCTAGGAGCACATAAACAAGTAGATCTAGGCATAAGCCTGGCAAAAAGCACCTAAGCACATGGATCTAAGCATAAACACAATATTTAGGCATGTCCTAACCCTAGAAGGCTAGGCCAACAACATCAAAGTTGTAAATCATGGTATAAAATAAGGAGACTTACTAAAAAGGCTAAAAAAACATGCTAGAAAGCAAGATAAAGCAAAAATATACTATGGAAAGCAAATAGACATGCTATGAAGAAAGTTAAAGCAAAGGGTGTAGATTGTAGCTAAAAAACTACATCTACACCCTTAAAACCTCAAATCCAAGGTCCTAAGACCAAGGAGAGGAAAAAGAGTGCGAGAACACTACCTTTTGATTGTTGAGAGAAGAGAGAAATCAAAGGTTTTTTTTTTATGTGTTTGGGAGAGAATTTAGAGAGAAAAAGAGAGAGAATCTGGCCAAAAAATGCTCCAAATTGCCTAATTTTCATCCTTTTTAAAAAAAAAAAAAAATTCTAAGGGGGTCTGGGAGTCTTTATAGCAAAAAGGTGACTTTTCACTGACTTGGAATGGCTTGATGAAGGCCTTCCTGAGATTGGATTGGGTTGATCTTGGTGTCTTTGGAAAGGTATGGATGTGCAGTTTCTGTAACACTAAAGAACTTAAAATCCAACTCTCAGATCAAAAGTTATGGCCTCGGGAAGCGAGCTAACATGCTTTTCATGGTTTTCAAGATATCTCAACCGTTTTAACTCCGATTTCAACCTATGAATAGTCGTTGGAAAGGGAAATTCAATAAAATTAGCAATGACGTTGGTCTCAACCTGTTTCGATGGTCAATCTCGAGTCAAACTTAGTCAAAGTCGATGAAAATCACCGAGTAGCTCGGGTTTGATGTAGAAACATGAAAAAAGTTGTTTTAGGATGATTTTTACCAACTTTGACTTTCAGTCAACCTAGGGTTGACCCGGGGCATTTTAGTCAATTTGACTTGAAATGGCACTTTGAGTGCTTCGATGCCTAAACGGGTTGCGCCATGTCAATCTAGATGTTTCCACCGCCCTATGGAAGAAAGTTAATATTTTTGAGATTTTCAGGGTCTGGCATGCAAATCGAGGGCGGACAAAATATGGTATCAACAATCTCAAATATGGGCCAACAATGTGTTCATCACCTTTGGGCTTTTCTTTTCTTATTCATTATCGACTTTTTCTTTTTGAAGTAGCCATTTAGCTAGAATATATTGTGGCTTTCCTCTCAAAGCTTATGAATCTCTCATCATTTTGGGCCTTGGCATACAACAAAGAGGCCCAAGATTAGGGAGTTTCATATTAACTTTGTAGGATGTTAGATGCCAAGTCCATAGCATATTAGTTACCTTAGGCCCAAGGTTCTCTTTTTCAAGAGACCTTTTGATTTAGGCTTATGATAGCAACTAGACTATGCTCCTATGAACCTTCTAGGTTAAGACATACCTTTGGACTTTGGGACAAGCTTCTTATATGTGAGAACTTCTTCCTTTTTCTTCCCAATGTCTTAGGGTATGCGATAACTCTTGGGTCATCCTTCCAATTTTTATATCTTTTATTTGTCCTTTAGAATTAGGTGAACACAAGGTACATGGTTGAACAAACAAAAGATATAAAGGGTACCCTCTTTTGATAGGATCTAGGATCTCTCTAAGTGTGGGTAAGCTCCTTAAAGTTAAAGGGATAGATCAATAGGTCACTCACAACTAGGTGGGCCATGATTCCAACCTTGGGCCTAAATGGACCGTAATGGATTGGTGGCAAACCGTTAATGTACTCAAAGCCCATTATAGGTGATAGTGTAGATTGTGAGTTGTTGGGATGAACTTTGGAAGATTTTAGCCGGATTGGAGCCTCCACCTTCCCACTCATCACCAACCATGGCAAAGGGATAAAAGAACCAAGTGTAGTGTGTGCAAATAAATATTAAACAAGTGTGAGAGACCTCGAAAATGCCTCTCAAAAAAAGAAGAAGAAGAGATTTTTGGAGTGCTTTTTAGGGCACCTCTCTTTTTGGGTAAGTGCATTTTTGACACCTCTCTTTATGTTGTAAAAGAATGAAAAAGATTCTTTAAGAAGAGAGTTTCACTCAAAATTTAAATTTATTCAACATGAATTAAATAAAACAAACACAAACACAATCATGTTTAATCTTTTCCTTTATTTCAAAAATTTGCATATGTTAAAGAAAAATCAGATTTGTATCTAAGAAAGATACAAATCAATTTTTAACTTAAGAAAAAAAAAAAATTCAGATCTGCATCGAATAAAGATGAGGATCCATTTTTGTTTGAAGAAAAACTCAGATCTACATCTAAGAAAGATGCAGATCCATTTTTTGATTAAGAAAAATTCAGATCTACATCTATTAAAGATGCAGATCTGTTTTTATTTTAAGAAAAATTCAGATCTACATCTAATAAAGAAGAAATCTGTTTTTATTTCAAGAAAAAGAATTATTCACATGCAGATTATTGACATTCAAGAAAGAGATTATAACAATTACATAAAAAAACAATCATGCTTTAAAAAAAACAATGATGAACCATTCATGTTATGGATAAAAGCATTCATTAACATAAAAAGAAGCATAAAAAAAGATAGGGTGATTGAAAACAACCTCTTGCATGAGCACTCCTTGTTCTTGAGAGGATGTTTTAGGGTTCAAAGAAACTTATTCAGTTATCTTTGAAACCTGAAAACCCTAATTTATGCAGCAAATCTCAAAGAGGATCAGCAAATATCAGCAATTTGAGAGCCTCAAAACGTATGCCTCTCAGAGCGTAGAAAAAAAGGTAATGAATTATGAGACCTAGCCTCTATTTATAGAGGCTGGAAAACTCTAAAAAATAGCCCTGAAGTGTAGAATGTGAATTGGGACTCATCCTTCTGCGAAAATATCAAAAAGGGTGTGCCTTATCGTCACCCAAAGGCCGTTGGGCCAAAGCCCAAAAGGAGGAAATTCGGCCCTTTTAAAGTGCCGTTTGGCACTCCAAAAGTGTTGAATGGTGCTCTAGGATGCCAAACACACTTCCGTGTTTGGGTGCATTTTGGACTCTCTTTCTAGGGTTTTTTGATCTGGTCCTCGCACCTAGATGTGTTTTCATCCTTAGTCTATGATTTTTATCTCTTTTCTGGATAATTCAGGCTTTTTAAGAACAATTATCTTGTAGATAAATATCCTAAAATAAATCTTGATAAAGTTCAGATTATCCACAATTTTATTGTTATCCAATCATCCATTTTATTCCTATGCATACATCCCTATTTTAAACAATAATTATCAACCAATTAAAAAATTATTTAATTAATTTTAATTGTTTAACCAATTAGAATTAATTTAAATTAATCATATGTGGTCGACTCTACCTAGACACAATGCATGTTGACCATGTAAACTTGATCATACGATATCTTTTGATCCGATGGTTCGATTTGGAAACTGGGCACACCGCCATGACCGTTAGAATCTCAAGATCATTTTTATGTTATGAAATGAATGAATTAATGCATGTAATGCAAGGACAAATTGATGCATGTAATGCAAGAACAAACTGATGCATGTAATACAATCATGATTTTTAGGGTACGTTGATGGTCATTCAAATCATTCTTCTTGATTAAATCATGGGTGCAAAATTGAGTGTCTACAACAAGCCTTTATTAGGATTAAGAAATGGAGCACATTGGAATCTAACTCTTTATCCCCAGCAGAGTCGCCACTATAGGCGCAAGCGCCTGCGACAGTCGTGGGAAGTATGCCTTGGCCTAGGGTGGACCAATGGTGGAGGAAAGTAATGGAGTTGCCACCTAGATTAGGTCTAGGAACCATAAATATAGCGCCCTTCGTGGAAGGACTAATCTACAACCAGAGCACGTGTTCGGAGTTTAAGTATGGGGATAGGAAGGTGTTAGGCACCCAATCCCACCCGACCCGTGGGTCAGCTTCAACTTATTGTATTCCACGTCTTAGTCCCATTAAAGGCACACTATACATTGTTATCCTAATTCGTACACACCCTAGCATGCATCTAAAGCAAGCAAAAATGGCATATTCATCCCTAAGCCTAATCATTCATCTATCATGGCATTGAACATATACATATAACCTAAGGGTAGAAACATCACAAGACAAATTCAAACAAACATGCTAAAGGCATCTCATTATTAAGGGAAAGGAAATCAAGCAAAAATATTCATATCCATAATTCAAAACAAGATCATATTCAAATCAATGCATGTTCATATGAGTGCATGAATTGCCTCACTACACCACAGCCCTTATGCATTAGTGCATGTTCATATTCATATGCATGTTTATGGTAAACAAACAAAACAAAACCCTAACTAGCATCAAAGAGACAAAATAAACAAGACAAAACAAAACAAAGAAATAGAGGCTTAGATGTGAAAAACAAATCGAACTGGGGCATAAAAAAAACAAAGAAATAAAAGCAAAAAAGGCTCAATTTATGGTTTCTGGGCATGAGTATGTGTGTACAGCCTAGCTGTATGCGTACACATACTTCGAGTATGTGTACGCATGCAGTAAGCATGCGCACATATACATGCCCTAAACCTTAGCCCAGAAAACAGAACCAAAAGACGAACAGAAACCAAAATCTAACAACCTAACATGCTTAAGACGAGAAGGCAAAATAAACCTAAACTACACAGGCATATTAAAACCTACATAAAACAAATAAAACATACAAAGACAAGAATTAAAGCAAGAGGAAAACAATGATGAAGCTAGAAATTTTACCTCTATATAAAAGTTCCTTAGCTTGATTTTGATCATTCCCCTTGGTCAATCTAGTCACAACCAAACCAAAATTAGTTAGTAAACCTTTGAAACTCGAAGATCAAGACCAGAAAGGATCTCAATTAGAAAAATATTGACTTGAGGATATTTTGTGAAAAGCTCCCTCTTTGATCATTATTTTCTAGTGAATCTTATATATTTTACCACTGGAATCGTCCCCCCCCCCCAAAATACCAGATGATGTGGGATTCGTTCCAAACCAAGCTTTAATACAGAAAACCTTTCTTTTCTGGTTTTTATAACCACTAGCATGTGCACGCATGCTCCGTGTATGTGTACACATGCATAAAGCATGAACATGCAGAGCTTGAGCATGCATGCGTATATGCGTGTACGCATACGCATGCCTTAGGGTTTCCGTGGTCTTTTCTTTTCCAAAAATAAATTTATTTAGGCCAAAAAAAGTTATATTTTTCCAAAAACACTTCCTCAAGTCAATTTCTTTCCGACTGGGCCCTAAACCAACTTTGGCTTTAGAATTCCAACATCATTGAGGAACAGGAGCCCGAGTCATAAGGGGTACAAAATGTGGTGTCTACAAGCATCGTGTATGAGTTTGATTCCACTCGAAGTTCATTCCTCGGTTCAGAACCGCGCAAAATCTACACTAGGACAGTTTTATTTTTGTGCAGTTTGGTCAATTTCTACAACTTGGTATGCCCAAGATTAAGGCTTTAGTTGCAATATTGTGTTTTTCCCACCGAGAATGTTTTCTCTCATGTTTGAGACCGCATAAAATCTACACTGGGGCAGTTTTTATGCGATCTCCCCATTCCATTCTCCTTAGTGAATCCCCTTTATTTTATTAAAATTTATCAATAAATTCGTTGGGATATGGTGTGACACAAATGTGCAAGCAGATGCGACATGGTGCATAAGCAGATGCAAGATTGATATGAAGCACAAACTGATGCAAGCTAATCATTTATCCTAAGGGTACAATTTCTAAATGAAAAGCATGGTGTAGCAAGCCCATAAATGCTACAAAAACTGGTATACATACATCTAAGGCCTATCGAGAGGCGATGCCCAAGATACAAAGTGCAGGCCCACTATAAGGCAATATAATACATACATCTAGGCCCATTATGGGGCAATAATACATACATCTAAGGCCTATCAAGAGACGATGTCCAAAATACAAAGTGCAGGCCCGCTATGGGGCAATATAATACATACATCTGGGCCCACTATGGGGCAATAATACAAACATATCAGGCCTATCGAGAGGCAATGTCTAAAGGATACAGGAAAAGGATAAAAATACCTACACAGGGGCAATGTAATGATCATGATATGACAGCAGTGGCTAAACTAGGGGGAGTCATCATCTTTGACTGAGTTGTCTGTAAAGTGCTCAGCACTGCCATTGTTAATATCATCATCAACAACAGGACCGGAACAAGGACCAACTCGACCAACCGAAGAGCTTAGGACCCATCTTAGGGTCTGAGAAGGAGCCTATCCTAATGCAAGGCCTCATGCCCAATCGGGAATTGGAGCATATCCCTAACCTCCAGCCGGACCTGGAGGAATCGACATATAATCTGGCGTGTATCTCCATAAAAGAGGATCTTAATCAGGTATAGTAGTCACCGAAGGCACATGCAACCTCTGTCCCCTCATCTCGCCAATCAAGACACCAATATACCCCTAAAGTAAAGTCATTTGGGCAATGTGATGACTCCTCTCACGCTCAATAGCAGTAGTTTGACTCTCACAATCTTTCTACCATTACTCCCTCTCGCAAGCTAGAACACTGGCAATCTCTTCCTACATATACCCGTCTTTGGCGGCAACAGCACTTTCAAGATCTCTCACTCGAGCCTATAAGGTCTCCACATGTAATCTCAATCGGGCCTCTAAAGCCTGTCAGGGGAGTGCTATACCCTCGAGCACTTTACTCTCGCTCACAAGGCAATCATCTATGATGGGTCAAGTGGATGACTCTAAGAACCAAGTGGTGTAATTTGTTGCTGCTGTATGGAAGCCCTCAAATGAACCTATCGCATAGGTGGGGTCGTTTAAGATCATATAAGGGCAGGATATCTGGAGAGGTGGATCTTTGGGTACTCTAAAGACTAGCATATCCTGATGGTATGTCCTCTCAGCAGAAAAGAACTCCTAGCTTGCCAAAACCCAAAACCAACGCCACGCATACGATTGAGCCATAGCAGGAGTAACCTCGCATCTACTTAACAACCCTCCATCATAGAGGTTGTTACATATCTCACCCCAAGTGATGCAATCAAGTGTAGGGTAGATAGTAGCAAGTTGTATCAGTACAACCGTTTGTGTGTTACCTTTCATTTGTTTGTCTTTTCTTTGGCTTGTCTACTAGCTTTGTGTTTCTTTTGTTGTTGCATGTACACGCTTGAAGCAATGGTGCAACTTCTAAGATGCAAGCTAAATGGGCCAAATGTAAGGTAGAAGACACAAGCCCAAAAAGGGCAATGTCTAGTTTATCTTCCAGCTCTATATGCTTGCATTGTGCATGATGTATGTATGTATATATTTGCTTGCCTATAGGTGGTCGTGCACTTTGTATGATGGACTCCCATGGTTAAGAGAGCAACCTTCTCATGATCTTAGGTGCTCTTGACCTTGTGGTGTGGGTATGCTATTACGTACCAGCTGCCATAACAGATTGGTTCTAGCTTTTGAATTTTCTTAGGAGTTTATCTTAGCTATTGATTGTTATCTAAAATTTCAAGTATTTGTTATTTAATAGGATAGCCATTGCCTTTATTAATATCAGATTAGTAGGCTAGCAATTTTAGGAATTGTTTCTATCGTTTAGGTGTTGGATTTGTTTTTACGTTCAGTTGTAAGCCTATATAAGGCCTATTATGATTAATAAAGAGGTATGAGAATATTTTAGTAAAAATCAAGCTTTGCTTGTTAAGGAGATCTCAGTTATCCCTCAACGTATAACCATAAATTTCCTCTTGTCTACTATTTTATTTCTTAAAATCTTTAACCATAGCCCCTCGAGGGAAAAGAGGTGCTGCACGCAGCCGTGGAGGGGGTCGTATCAAATTGGTATTAGAGCAGGTTATGGCTGAGGATCGTGTGGACAAATTGGAAGGTAAGGTTAACAACCTGAATTCCATGGTTTCGAAACAACAAAAGATGATAAAGGAGATACAGGGAATGCTTGCTGCAATGCATACTCGTTCTGACAACCTTTCAAGTAATCATAGCAGTGAGAGTTCTCACAAGCGTGGTGAGGGGGAAAGGTCTTCAGGTAGATTCAACTCTTGACCATCCGGCTCACATAGTGCTGTCATCCCAAGGGTGACAAAACTAGACTTCCCATGCTTCAACGGAAATGAAGATCCAACTACTTGGGTCTGCCGTGCAGTGCAATTTTTTGAATTCCAAAATTTGCTGATGAAGAGAAAATTTCATTGGCTGCCTACCATTTGGAGGGGGAAGCACAATTATGGTATCAATTACTAAAGGAAGAAAAGAGAGTGATCACTTGGCCTCTCCTCAAAGAAGGCTTGTACACACGTTATGGCCAACAGAATTTGATGACTTCTTTGGCAATCTAATGAAGCTCAAGCAAATGGGAACTATGAAAGAGTATCAAAGCCAATTTGAAAGATTGCTTAGCTGAGCAGGAAAATTACCACCGGCACAACAAGGGGGTTGCTTCATTAGTGGCCTTAAAGAACATCTACGAATTGATGTTCAAGCCCTCAAACCTGCGTCCTTATCTGCTGCAGTGGGCTTAGCTTGCCTCTATGAAGCCAAGTCCCAATGTCAACATCAACAACCTCCATCTGAAGAGAATGAAGAGCCTTTGCCTCTATCTCATAGCAAGGTGAGTCCTACAATTAAGGGTCTGTTTGGATACCGATTATTGCTGAAAACTGCAAACTGAAAACATTATACCAAAATAATTTTTAAATGTGTGAATAGTACCGTGGGACCCAAATTTAAAGTTGTTTTTGTGAAAAAAAGTACTTGTGGGTCCTGTGAACAGTGCACGGGACCCACCAAAAAAACATTGGACACTGGACGTGGACGCTGAATGCTCTATCCAAACAATCACTAAGACTATCAAGAAACTTACACCTACTGAACTCAAAGAAAGGCGGGACAAGGGCTTGCTACTGAACTCAAAGAAAGGCAAGACAAGGACTTGTGCTTTAATCGTGATGAGAATTTTGCATTAGGACATCAATGTAAGAAGCTATTTTTATTGAGGTGTTGGCCGGATGAGCATGGAGAAGGATCCCTTGAGGACGGGATGATTTTAAGGGGAAGGGAGTGTTACGTACCAGCTGCGAAACCAGATTGGTTCTAGCTTTTGAATTTGCCTAGGAGTTTATCTTTATCTTACCTATGATTGTTATCAAATATTTCAAGTATTTGTTATTTAATAGGATAGCAATTGCCTTTATCCTTATCAGATTAGTAGGCTAGCAATTGTGGGAATTGTTTCTATCGTTTAGGTGTTGGATTTCTTTTTACGTTCAGTTGTAAGCCTATATGCTATATAAGACCTATTATGATTAATAAAGAGGTATGAGAATATTTTAGTAAAAATCAAGCTTTGCTTGTTAAGGAGGTTTTGGTTATCCCTCGAAGTATAACCATAAATTTCCTTGTCTACTATTTTATTTCTGAAGTATTACCGTAAATTTCCTCTTGTTTACTGTTTTATTTATGAAAATCCTTAGATCTAACCATAGCCCCTTGAGGGAAAAGAGGCGCTGCACGCAGCTGGGGGGGGGGGGGGGGTCGTATCATATGCACTCAAGGCGTTTGCTGTCAGTGCATATTCATGTCATATTGTGTACATGATCATTGCGGTTTATTGTTTCGATCCATGTTAGCTAATTGACATTGGTTTCCCAGTGTATGTGACACATTAACATGTTTGATGCTTTGGTGAGCTTTGGCTCGCCCTCGTACGAACACGCTAATGCACGCCGTATACACAAGCATGAAACCCTGCCAGTGCGCCATATCGCACCAAACATGAAACACTGTTGGATTTTTGTCAGGAAAATGAGGCACCTTTGTTGCCATGTTCTCACAACGAAAGCTTGGTGAGAATAATGTTTTATGTGCAATGATGCACCAAAGGCAAAATGCTGCTTGATTTTCGCCACGAAAATAAGGCGAAATGCTGCCGGATTTTCGTCGTGGAAATTTGGCAATAATTCTAAATTTGCTAGCAAAGCATTGTTTAAGACCACACCCCCTTCCAAAATTAAGCCTCAAAGCCCAATTCATTTAAAGCCTCGAAAGCTAATGCCAACAGCTTGTTTTTAACTACCAATGTCCAAAAATTAAGATTTTACCAAAACAAAGGACTGTCTTCGGACAGGAATTGCAGGGTGCCTAACACCTTTCCCGCACGTAACTAGACTTCCAAACTCAAGAATCAAGATTTTTTACCCGTCTGTGTTAGATTAGGAAAAATGACATTTTTCTTAGCCTAGGACTGGTAATAAAATTAATCAGAATTAGGTGACCAATCACACCTTAGAAATCCCTAATGATTGGTTGCAACTTCACTTCACCTTTGTTGAATCAATAGGTCTTTAAAAATTTAAAGTCGACCCATCCCATTCCATTTAGCACCCACATCGCCGCCGCAAGGCATTGACAACAACAACCAGTCATTAATAAATGACTAAAATGATCGTTCAACAATGCAAATGATCATCTGAACATGCAAAACAATAAAGCACAATAGCATAAGGATGTATGCATGTCCAACACATAAACATGATGTGATGAGAACACCAAAGCATAGATATAAGAATAAACTCAAAGCACTATAAAGATAACAAGAAAATAAAAATAATGTAAAACAAACCAAAACAAGGTTTTCTTATATAAAAATGTCTTCTCCCTCTTGGTATATGCATCTGTCCTATGGAATTTCCCCCCCTAAGAATGTGCACAAGAGACCAATATACTTTCTAGTACTCTCCCCCTTTTTGACACGAATAGACAAATGGGCCAAGAAGAATGAAGGGAAAGATATAAAGATAAGAAAAATGATATGGATGCATATGAGGTACAAGATGAATGAGAAATGAAACTCAAACAAAAGATGAAACACCTTAAAAACAAAATGCTACAAAGCATAAAGTAAAAAAGACATGATAATGCAAAATGAACAATAAGATATGTAAACAAGATATTAAACAAGGCATGGCAAAGGTAGCAAAGGTGTGTGCATGTGGTGCCAAAGTGCAATGCATAAGATGACATGAAAATGCAAATATGGGGCAAGGTGTGTAAAATACACAACCAATGAAGCAAACATGTTCCTGAAGGGGAAACATGCAAATCCCCAAAGTTTGGTACTCATCGAAGTCCAAAAGGGTGAGAAAATGCCTAAGAGGCATTTCATCAAACATCTACTCTGCAGACATATACCAAGAATGTAATGCAATGCATGAACATCATGAAATCTACCCCTAATACTTGATTAGAAAATCCCAACCATGAACACAAAACCCCTAAAAACATAATCTAAGGATTTAAATCAGTGAAAAGTGTAAAAGATTACCTTAGAGATGTTAATGGAATGAAAAACAATTGAAATTGGTTTGGTTTTGATGTAGAAACTTTGAAATAGAGGGTTTGGAGAAGATGGGAGAAGTTTGAAATAAAAGCCCATGAAAACCACTTTAAAAAGCTGATCTAGGCTTCTGGCAGGTGGGTGAAGTTGCCACCCAGTCGTGAGACTCTTGCTAGACCTCCTCCCATCATTTCACTACTTAGCCACCACTTGTGATCCACTCACGAGACCTACTACCCAAAATTTTGAAAACAAGAAAAATTTGCTGAATGGGCAAAAGGAACTCCCCTATTTTTCAACACAAAGAGATACTTGAAATTTTGAAAAACAAAGCAAGTACACACATTTAAAAACATGAGTGATGAAAATCACTTCCAAGTACAAATAGAAACAATCGAAAATATCTTTGGTTTTATCCCTATAGGATTAAGTACACACATAAAATTCAAACACGTACAATCACACAAATAAAATAGATATTTATTGATCATTAGACTTGTGTGTTGTATGTGAGTATCAAGTATGAATTAGTCTATAGTCTAGCATGAAGCTTCAATGATCAAATCAATCAAGGCATACACAAATGACACTAAGTCAAGAGACCTATCTCATGAATAGAAATGAACATTTATGACCCCTCAAGAAAAGAGTTTACATTGATAGAAAGCTTTTTATTTGGCTTCCTTTTTCATACTTTTAACAATATATCTCAAAAAAAATTTGCAATGCTTGAAATTTTTTATATTTCTTTGAAGAAAATGCCTTTTGCTTTGGCATCATAATTTTGAATATATTTTGCTCTACCTTTTTCTAGTCTAATTAGTTTTTGAAGTAAGGTCTTTTGCAGCAATTTCTCTTTTAAGATATTGAAGTTTGAAGAGCTTTTTGAGACAATTAAATGTGAGGAGATATATAAGAACAAGTCTAGGAATGTGTCAAGATCAATCAAGAATATTGGTCAAACATGCCTGACAAGATTAAAGATCTATTTATAACAATCACAGATTTCTAGATTTCAATCACATTCAATATATGTGCATACATAACAAGACTAAGCTTGTAAATACACTATGCCAATAGTTCGAAGATACTAGGCCAAACTTTAATAAGATATGTGCTCAAACTTTTCAGATTTTGAACTTTTATATGATTTTGGATTTTTACACACACTAAACAAATGCAAGAAAGTAAGATAAGAAACATAAATAATGCATATAAAGAAATGCATGATGCACAAATGCATGAGAATGAAGCATCTAGTGCATGAAAAGTCCAACTAAAATTGAAAGAATTAGATCTAGGACCAAAAGAGCACGAGCTCAATCATAAGAACCCTTCCTCACCTAAACGGAACAAGTGTTTAGAGTGAGTATCTCATAAGAAGTGAAACGAGGATGGGAAGAAGTAGAACTAGAGGTGCACATTGTCAAGGAGTTAAGAGCATTAACCACATGCTTCAGCAACATACCATTTTCACCCAAATCCGGTTTTGCTTTCTTAGCACAACTTCTAAGAAGCTCAACTTTCTCTTTTCTTTTGATTCTTTTAAGAGCTTGAAACTTAGAGCAATGAGGTCTTAAATTTCCAATAAGTTGAGGTCATAAATTTCTTTTTGTGTGTCTTTCCTCATTTCTTAGGTAATGTTTTTAGCTTGAAACTTAGAGCAATGAGGTCTTAAATTTCTTTTTGTGTGTCTTTCCTCATTTCATTACTCACACTATATAAGCCAACATTACCCATGAAATTGTAAGGAAAGTTTCAGAGAGAAAACCCTAGAAATCCATTTGAGAGTTAGAGATTGCAAACCAATAATCCTCGACAAATTCATCTTAGTTTTCTTCACAATCTTCCCTCTCTAAATTCCATATCCTTTGAGAGGTTTTTGGCCCAAACACAAACCTCACACCTATTTTGAGTGTTGTGAGTTGCTTTGGAGCTTTTGGGAAGCATTGGGTCATCCCATTCTATAGTGGATGCAATTGGTGATAATTGTGGGATCTAGAAAACTAGTCAAGACAAGGCTAAGTGAAGCTCGTTGGTAACTGAGACTCGGAGGGTCTAAGTACAGAGGGTAATCTAGACTTGAAGGGTCTAAATTGTAATCCTTGTACTCCAACTTATTTACTAGTTGATCAATTTGGCTGGAGGGTCATGGAGAGGTTTTTACGCCGAGCACTTTGGTTTTCCTCTTCGATAACACATCCCTGTGTTATCTTTTGTTTACTTCCTCTTCCCTTACTCCTTTTGTTTTATAATTAATTGTCAATTATGTATGCCTATGCACTAGGTCCCGATTAATTGCATATTGATTACTCTTATTCTGTATCTAGTTGAGTAGATTAAAAGCAATTAAGGCATAATTTAAGAATTGGGGGTCTTAATTAGCTCTAGTATTTTTACTAGTGAGCTTTCATTTTCAAAAGAATGTTTAGCAAGTTTCTTATTCTTTTCAACCAATTTGATGGATTCATTGAGCTTAGCAATCAAATCATCATTTTCACAAATAAACTTGCTAAATTTCTCTTGAAATTTTTAAGCCTTTTTTTTTTCAAGAGTTTTCCACTTACAATTTTAATAGAACCCAAAGAGTCATGCAACATATCATCACAAGCATGAAGATAAACAGTCATAGAGGCATTTTCACAAACAAGTGGCATAAAACATTCAACATCATCCAAAACATGCAAAGAACATACATAGCATTATCCATGGCAATTAACATAAAAGGTCAAGGATCACACTTAGGTAATTAAACCGGAACAAGTGTAGTCTCCTTTTTACCAATTGAAAGCTCAATAGTATAATTACTAGAGCTAATTAAGACCATAAAATTTTAATTACAGCTTAATCAATTTTAAGCTTTACACACTTAATGCAAAATATACGTGATTAGAAAATTAATTGAAGCATTCAAAAATTGCATGGACAAACATATAGATGCAATGCTAAAAAGTAAAGGGTAGTAGGGATAAGAAATTCAAACCCAAGATAACACCACAATGTGTTATTGAAGAGGAAAACCGAAGAACTCAGCGTAACAACCACTCCATGGTCATCCATGCCAAAATGATCTACTAGTGAATAAGTTGGAGTACAAGAATACCAAAAAGACCTTCCAAGCCTAATCTAACTTAAGTACTTGAGCTTTCCAAGCTCCAGCTACCTTAAGTACTTGTCTTCATTAGCTTCCCGAATCCCGCAATACCGCCTAATTGCATTGCCAAGCCTTATCAGCTTAATTTGGGAAAGACTTAATGCTTCTCAAGCTCCAAAACACTCTCTACACTCTAAATGGGTGTGGGTTGTGTTTGGGTAAAAATATTTTCTCAAGGTATGACAATGGGAGAGGGGAGGAGAAGTGACTATAAAGACATTCTCACTTAAGGATGAGTAGCTCTCTCTAAAAGGTGGGTGTTGTGAAAACCTCAATATCTAGGGTTTTTTTCTCTGATAACCTCCTTACCATTTTATGGTAATGAGGGTACATATAGTATGGATGAAGGATAGGAGAGTCACACTTAAAATCCCAGCATTCAGAGTGTCTTGCTAGTCACTCACAAGTTGGCCAAGGAGCGAGTTACTCGTGAGACATCTTGACTGTTGAACTTCCTCATATGCTCCTCACATAGCTTCTCGCAGGTTCTGCAATCCCGAGCCAGTGGCGAGCAGTCGTGAATTCAACTGTCTTGAGCAATCTTCACCAACTTAATACTAAACTCATTACAATTAAATCTCACAAAATAGAAGGAAATAAATTAATGAAATTACAACACTTTTGTCATGAAATACAACCAATAAAAATGTTATGTAAAAAACATTACTTAACAAAATTAATGTCTAATATTGTATTTCATGCATGACACATAAAGATATCCAACTTTAGTCATCAATCAACATAGCAGTATGTTGGTTGGGCATACAGTAGATTAATTAAAGATTGTATGTAAATTGCTAAAAACTTTGTAGATACTTTTTAAGGTATTTAGAGTTCAAAATTCTTTTTTATCTATTGTAACTATTGAATTTTCAATTGGGAAAAAAAAAATTTATATGTCACTACAAGAAATTAGGCTATTTTCAACGGTTGAAACCGTTGAAAATAGTACTAGAAACCGTCGAAAATAGTATTTTTGACGGTTGAAATGACCGTCAAGAACCGCCATTAAAAGCTATGTCGAGAATGTTTTTCTACGGCCTATGCAACCGTTGAAAAAAATGTTCTACTTTTATTGATGGTTAATAAACGTCGAAGTATGGGTATCTTGAGATAAATTTCAATGGTTTGCAAACATTGAAATAAGCATTTTCTTAAAAAATTAAAAATTAAAAATTAAAAAAAAATTAAAAAATTAAAAAATAAAAAAAAAATTAAAAAAAATTTTAAAAATTGGATGCACTCTTTCACATTGATCAAAATTTAATAATCTAATTCAAAATATAAACATAAACACAATTGTGCAATTCCAAATTGAATTACAACAGTCAATAAACTACTCTTTTAACGCAATGAAACAAACTGTACGAATCAACACAACTCAACTACTCTGCCTACTGCCATTTACCTTCTTAAATTTAAAATAGGAATCACTACATGCTACACAAAACATTTGTTGAATAGTACACTTAAAATCCTTGTACACAAAAAAGTATTTGCAGGGTTCTTTTAAGTACTTAAACCTTAGCCATTTCTTAGAGCTTGCCGTACAAATCTGAATAAGCCGATGGTGACCTTGGATATAGTGGCAGCAGAGATTGTACCAAGAAGAACTACCCAATTAAGTAGGAGTAACCATTAGCACACAAACTACAAAATGTTTTATCTAGTAAACTGACCTCAACAGAGCCAATCTCTATTTTAAGTACTTGAACCTTAGCCATTTCTCAAAGCTTGCCATATAAATCTAGATACGCCAGTGGTGAGCTTGGATGTGGTGGTAGCAGAGATGGCATTGAAGAAGAAGAAGTACCCAACTAAGCAGGATTAACCATTATGACACAAACTAGAAAATGTTTTATCTAGTAACATACCCAACAATTGAGAAGGATTTTAGATGAGATATTGTTTATACATTAAGGGCCCACTCGGAACTGTTTAGCACATAAACATCTTTCTCATCTATCCCAACATGATTACCCCAGTGATGAATCCCATATATGACAATGATTTCTGTTACCAGCCCAATGGCAATTGAGCAAATACAGAAGTTTCCTATTGCAGTTACGACCTGAATGATCAAGGCAAATGGTAACTCATCAAATACCCAAACATTGACAGATTCTCACAGAACAAGTGCAAAACTCTTTCACATTGTTACCTATCATTACCCCATTACCTCTAAACAAAAAAGATGAAACTGTTTAGAAATATTACTGCTTTAAACATTCTACCAACCTTTGATATTCTAAGTGAAACTTTCATCCAAAATAATATATTGAAATTACTTGCTGAAAATGTCCAACGATTGTAGTAGTTTCCACAAGATGAACTGCCTTTTCAAATAAGGCATGTACTCCATTTGCAATAACAACTCCTTCAATTGCACCTTGTTTACATGTTGAAATAGAGTATACTCCATCACCAAGATTTTCGTTTTCTGGGAGTGACTCTCCTGTAAGGGCAAACTGGAAAAGGAAAACAATAAAAAAAGAAATCCCACAGGAGAATCTCAGGAAAGTTAAGATCCTTTTAAAAAAAAAATTGCAGAAAGGCCAGGACCTCCGAAGGATCATCTCTCTTCTTTTTCAATCTTGATTTCCAATCATTTGCAAACTTCATGGCTTCTACAAAATTTTAATGAATTGAGTTTAAATAGAGCATACAAAATAAGTGAGAAAGCAAGACCTTGTGATTGGGAATATCTAAATTGCTAAGAGTAAGACCAAGTTAATAGAATCCCTCCACTGGCTCTGGCCCATAACCAAATTTAGCATTAGTTAAGTTCCAGTAAATCTCAATTTTACTAGAATCCACTTCTAAATTCTAAGACGATTTATTTATTTTTAATTAATTTATTTATTTAGAGAACAACCATGGCTTTATATCAACCTTACAGAGGCATTGATTAGCCAAATCATCAATCCCAACACTAAGGCCTTGACCCATCAAACTTTTGATCCATGTAATGGTGATCAAGCTAAAATTAAAACCAATATCTTTTCTTTCTTCGCTAATCCAAAAAAAAAAAAAAAAAAACTTTCTTTTCTGATATGACTATAATGTTACCATGCAACAATTATAGCCTTCACTATTAAATAAGTGAAATGCAGACAGTGTAAAAATTGATATACAAAAAAAGGGTCTTCTAAGAACCTCAATTTACTGAGGATGAACTCAAGCATCCATCATCCTTAAGCTTCAAGATCAACTTCAAAAGCCTTCAACTTAAATTTTGTACATTCACCAGAGTTCTAGATCTACATACCAGCAATTTTATACTCATTCAAGCCATTTTTTAATTTATACTTATTCAAGCATTTAAATTTTGACAGATATATACAACTAGTAGTTTCTAAGGATGACATACTGGACAACTTGCACCTCATCTTTTTTAATTTTATATAAGTCAAATTGCACCCCTTCATAAATATTGGATTTAAACAAACTTCTTGTCTTTTTTCTTGAACATGATGCCGATATCTTAAATCTATATTATGTGACCAATGAGAAATCCAACAACATAGATTTGAAACTTTAAGAACAAGTTGATTTGTAACAAAGTACAATTCCAAAAATCATTAGAATGGGCTGAGTAAGAGCATCATGATAGGCTAAAATTAAAACAATCATTCAAAATAAATAAATAAATAAATAAAATTTTAAATCCAGAATCATGCACCTCAATCTCAGTATTACAAAAATAAATAAAAACTATTAAAATGGTGATTTTACCAAGTTTGATCTTAGTTTCAACAAGTTTGATTACCTCATCACTATAACATCCAATTTAAGCCCTAATTTTCATGTCAGTCTTAATTTTCACCAATCTATTCTTCTCACAATCAAGTTTGGCATAGCATTTCGAATTCAATGCTCTATTCAAGAAAAAATTCAAACAAAAACCACAAAATTCAAAATTCTCCAAGTGCTTTAGGTTCTCAATCAAATACAGAGACTTAAACATTGAAAAAAAGAAATAGAACTACAAAACACAAATAGATATAGAAAATCACTTACCGAAGCCTCGAGATTCGAGAAATTTTCCATCTGAACAGTCAAAATCGAAGGAAATCGATCTACCAAACAGGAAAAATGGAATTTTCCATCTCCAAGTGCGTTTATGCGTTTGTTGAGTGTTTTAGGAAATATACAGGTTGATTCAGTCATACTGCTGTCTATATTTGCAACTGATAGATAGTAGTTAGGTTGAATTTTTTTTGTAATGGGCATTATTTTTGTAAAGGGCTTTTACTTGTAACTTTGAACATTGTGTTTGTGTTTTGTCACGGATTGCCAAAGGGGGAGTTTGTTAGGTTCTAAGGACTTAGGGTCTAATGTATTAGAATCTATTTTGTAATGTTGGCAAACCATGATCAAAACAGTTATTAGTCCTGTTTAGACTTGCTCAAAGTATAGGTCTGTTATGTAAAGTTGGAATCGAGTTAACTGTAGAATTGAGTGTGCAATTCTGACTGGCTTGATCGATCAAAAGTCGGCCAGAATGTTTTTCTGCAGAATTTTCCAACTCATCCCTAAGCCCATATAACATGTAGGGTTTTATATTTTACCCTAGGTATAAAAGGGAAACCCTAGCCACGTTTTAGACGTTGCTCTATTTTGCTGTATGTGTGAATCTCTTGTGAGATCAGAGAGGTGGTTGCCTTCACACATGCTTAGGATTATCAAGAAGGAGATTTCATTGAGAGCTTGATGATCATTCAGTTGCTGTAATAAAAGTTTAAAGGTACACAAGCAGGAGTGCTTGTACTTGCTGGAGAATCCAAGAAAGAAGGAGTTCGTGGTCTCAGAGCTTGCACGTGGTCGTGTCAGTAAGTTTTCTACTGGTGGGTAGCAATAGGATGTTAGTGGTCTAAGTCGCTATTGTAAAACTTCGATTCTTTTATAGTGGATTCAAGTTTACCTTGAGGATAGCTATGTTAAATCCTCCCTATGTTTTTACCGGTTTGGTTTCTTGGGTCATCATATATTTGTGTTCTTTATATTCCGCACTTTACATTGATATGATTATATGTTTGTCTTAACCTAGATCTGAAATATGGACTAAGTAATAACTTGGCTTGTTAACTAGGTTAATCCAATTGTGTTTTAAGGGGTCTAAAAACGTACAAGTGGTATCAGAGCAGGTAGCTCTTTTGTTTTAGATCTTTTGATCTAAGAGCTGATCCTTGACTCCTGTTGTCATGGAACACGGACACTCTCTAGTTATTCCTCCTCACTTTTATGGGAATAATTATGCTTATTGGAAAGTAAGGATGAAAGCATTTCTAAAATCAATTGATGAGAGAGTCTGGAACTCCGTTGAATACGGATGGGAGAAGCCTACTACTCCTGTTAGTGAGTGGCAAACTTCTCAAAAAGAAGCAGTAGCTTTCAATAAGAAAGCTATGAATGCAATCTTTAATGCTGTTTCTATGGAGGAATTTAAGAGAATCTCTAATGTTGAGGTTGTTCATACTACTTGGAATATCAAAATCAATAAGTTACAGCAATTAACAACTAGATTTAAAAGCATTAGGATGTCTGATGATGAATCTTTTGATAAATTCTTTGCTAAACTTAATGATATTGTTAATTCTGCTTATAATCTGGGTGAAATCTATGATTAAGCTAAAATTGTTATGAAGATTCTTAGATCCTTAACTGAAGATTTTAGACCTAAAGTGACTGCCATCACTGAGAGCAAGGATGTGGACTCCATCCCTGTTGATGAACTTGTAGGATCTCTTCAGTCTTATGAGTTGGACCTACCCAAAACTAGCAAATCCAAATCAATGGCTCTTAAGTCAGTCGATGATGTTGATGTTGGTGGATTTGATGATGAGCTCTCTGCTATAGAGATTGCTTACCTTGCCAAGAACTTTAGGAATTTCCTTAGAAACAACAACAGAAGGGGAAGAGGCAAGAACATTGTTGAACCTAGAAATTTTAGGAAGAATGATCCCACTAAGGTTAACAACACTAAAAAACCTAGAGAAAAAATAGTTCAATCTTCTAATAATTCTATGGGTCCTCAATGTTTTGGATGTCAAGGGTATGGTCACATGAAATCTGAATGTCCTACATACTTGAGGTCTAAGGGTAAGGCTATGGCTGTAACCCATAGTAATGATGAAATTTCTGACAATGAGTCTAGTAGTGATGAGGATGGAAACTTCATTGCTTTCACTACTACTACTGTAATTGATGAAAGTGTTGCTGTTGAGGAGAACCCTTCTGATGGGGAACTCTCTAAGGATGCAGATCTTCAAGAAGCCTACAATAAACTTTGCAAAGTTGCTACAAAAGATGCTATGAGTGTTGAATTAGGCTTGAAGAAAATTGCATCGCTTGAGCTTGATAAGAAGAATTTGCTTGTGAAACAATTTGATGCGAATGAATTGTTGAATAATGTGAAGACCAAGAACATGCTTTTACTTGATAAAGTTAAGAATTTGGAACTTGAATTATTTGTTGCTAAAGAACAAACTAATAGATTTGCTAGTTCCAAACTTGATCATATGCTGAGTGTTCAAAAGTCTCCTTCTGACAAAACTAAATTAGGTTTTGTAGAAAGCATCAATGTGTCTGCACCAAATTCCACAAACTTTATTCCTTCATCTTCTTCTGAACCCCTTGTGAGTGAGGTTGTCAAACCTATAGAAGTTACACCTCCTAGGAAGATTAGGGTTGATCTGAAAGAGTCTAAACCTAAGGCTCATAACCCTTCTAAGGGCAAGACACACAATAAGCTTGCATGGGTTTGTCATTTTTGTGGAAAGTCTGGGCACATTCGTCCAAACTGTTACAAGCTGCAAGCTGCTATGCAAGCAAACAAACCAAAAGTACCTGTGCCTCAAGCACAAGATCCTATGGTACTTATTGGTGAATTGGTAAAGGCTCTAAACATTTTTTCCAATCCTGGAGTTGGTAATCATTCTCATGTGAATAAGAACTCCAATGCTCGAGGTGCATCTAAAAAGTTTTGGATGCAAAAAGCTCAATCAAATTGAGTCTTTCTGACATGGTCCTTGTGCTTCATTCTTCTCTACTCTTTGTGACCATTGTTCTTTGGTTTTTGTTTTCTTTGTTTCTAGGATTTGCATTACATAATAGTCATGCATTTCATTCTACGTTGTTTTTATTTTTTCTTTTTTTTTTAAATAATAAAAAAAAGGAAGCAAATTATGTTTTTGTATTATTTTCTTAGATTTGAAAACAAGGTTGGTCAATTTATTTACACATAACATGTCTTTGTACCTTGTTTAGCTTGGATGAGCTTATTTATTGCACTTTACTAGTTGAAACTTTGTAGTGCATGTTGTGTGGAAAAGATGTTTATAGTTTTTTATCACTTTGTCTTGATCATGAAGTCATATATTTTTGATTGTCGGACTTGAACCTTTGGAGAAAGGCATAAATAACCATCTCACCATTATTCACTAGCCAATCATGAACACCTTAGTGCATATCGTAAGATTTTGTGCTCGAGAAAGTGTAGCACATGCACAAAAAGAATATAAGGTGTAGCCTCGGTTAAATACCTAAAATTGGTGTGTACATTATTGGACTTAAAGTTAAATCAATCAAATAAAATTGGTGTGTACATTATCCCGATTTTTTTTAATAAGTTTCTGCTCAATTAAAATTGGTGTGTACAATAGAAGGCAAATCAAGAAACTTACATGATTGCAAGCCTATGTTCTAGGAGATGTGGGAGTTATATGATGTAACTTTTTAGGTGATAGTCTCTTTCAAATTCTATGTGATGAATTTTGTAGACTTTGTGTTTGATTTCTATTCACATATCACCTCACATGTATCTCAAGTTTTTGCTGGTTGCACACACTACACAAGTTACTCTTTGCTAAACTTTGTACATGTTACAGTGTGTGTTTTTGGTTTGACCAACCAAATTTGAAAATTCCTTGAGTTTTATGCAAAACATATTTGATACTTGAGAATTTAAGGAGAATGGATTGAAAATCTTTATTTTGGGAAAACTGGGTTCAAAACTTGTTTTTTTTTAAAACATTTCATTTCATAATCATGCATTTTATTCATAAAATTCAATGCTTTGAGGAGTTTCTGCACAAAATTGCTTTGTTTTTCAAAAATTTGTTTTTTCCAGAATTTTGATCGATCGAACTTGTTTTTTGATCAATCGAAATTGTGATTCAAATCTTTGGTCAGCCACTGTTTGTTTCGATCGATGCTGGATTGATATTGGATTAATCAAAACTATTTCGATCGATCGAACCTAATTTTCGATCAATCGAAAATTGTATAGAGAGTTTTTTAAAAAGCTTTGTCTCTCACGTGTTCAAACACTTTTCAAACTTTTCAAAACTTTTTCTTTCTCTATCCGATCGGTCAAGGCTCCAATCAAGATTTTTTGTCGTTCTCCTCCGTTCTTTTTGCAAGGTTTTTCTGTCCCAAGGCCGGTAAGACCATATTGCCTTTCCTTTTGCATGTATTTTCATGTTTCATGCATTAAGTCATGCATTTGTGGGAAAATTTCGAACCTAAGGATTTTTGGGATTTTTGTTGATTCAAGCTTATTTTCTTCAAATTGATCAATGGGTTTTTGTCATATGAGGATGTATAACTGATTGATAGTTTAATTTGATCAAGTTGGTGATTTGTGAGAAATTGAATATTCTAGGGCTTGAATATACCCGAATTGGAGATTTTGTGCAAATTGAGCTTAATTGATGAAATTGGCTTGTTGGGATGATTGAGTTGATCATTCTAAACTGTTTTCTAACTTGTGTAATGATCAATTGGTCAGTTTATTTCAAATTGAACAAGTGGTTTTTTAAATTTTGGGGTTTTTTGTTATAAACTCTATGCTCAAGCCATTTTGTGATTCTAATCTCAAATTTGAACTTATTCTCACTGCATTAGAGCATGCATCATGGCATTTTACTGTTCATGCATCATATAGATTGTTATTTCTATTTTTTGTGCTAACTTACAGTCTGCCCTTGGTTTTTCTTTTTGTTTCTTTTGGTTCTTTTCTTGTGTCTTTGTCCTTACCCTAAAACCATGTCTAGGAAGACTAGAGCCAATAAGAAAGCCTCCACTTCTTCTGAGCCTTCTTTTGAGAGTGATAGGTTTTCGAGTGTGAAAAACCAAGAGTTGTATGAGATGCTGAACATTAAGAGGAAAATTTGGGCTGAGAGAAAGGTTTTGTTAGATGAGTGTGATCCAGCCATTAGGGCTAATTTTGAGCGTAAGGGTTGGTTGCCATTGTTGGATATTGATCATCCACCCCCAGCTGCCCTGATTAGAGAGTTCTACTCGAACCTCTCTATCCACGTCTATGATTCCAACACTCTAGTTAAGTGTTGGATACGAGGTGAGGCGTACACCATTACTCCTAGGGTAGTGGCTGATGCTCTTGGGGTACCATTGGTCCAGCACCTTGTTTATCCCTATTCAGAGTCTCCACCCCTTGATGACATCATGTCGTACATCACTGGATCTTCTATCCGATAGGGTTCTGATCCTCAGATCACTTCTACTAAGCTCACTGAGACTACCTATCTTTTCTTTAAGATAGCGTGTCATTCTTTGTGGCCTATCTCTCATCTGCACACCATCCCTATTGAGTGATGTGTGTTTTTGTACACTCTTGTTACTGATGCTCCTACCAGTTTTCCTCATCTGTTTCTTCGATCTGTGAATGAGGTTTATAGGAGTTCTTCAACCGCTCATGCACTTTTTCATCCTGTTTTCATTCATAGGATTTTGTTGTTTTTAGGTTTAGATGACTTTCTTGCTTCTGAGCTCGTAGACATAGTTGCTCCCATAGGTGCCTCTTTTCTTCGGCAGAAGGCTGCTCATATGAGAGCTGGCTCTAAACATCCTAGGGATGTGCCTTCTGGTACCGCACCTCCTCCTACTTCTACAGGTGATACTTCGGTTGAGGCGTTTGTTGATGCTGCTGCTGCTACTGCTGCTGTTCCTCCACCATCTACTTCGGATGACATTGAAATTCACCGTACGTTGGAGACAGTCATGACCATTCAGGCGGCTCATGGTCAGCTTTTGGTGGACTTGCTTGACGAGATCCGTGCTTTGCGAGCAGATCTAGAGCATTCTAGACAATCACCTCCTTTTGATGATGGATTCTGATTGCCCTTTGGCATTCTGTTACAAAATGGGGGAGTACATTTGGACACTTTTTGTAAAGGGTTTTTGTTGTTAGGGGGAGATTTTTTTGTATCTTGTGGAGCTTATGGAGCTATTAGATTGTATCTAGGTGCTTCATTGTGTATGTAATCTTTTTTAGCTCTTGATGTATTATTTTTGGGCTATTCAATCGTACTGCTGTCTACACTTGCAACTGATAGATAGTAGTTAGGTTGAATTTTTTTTGTAATGGGCATTATTTTTGTAAAGGGCTTTTACTTGTAACTTTGAGCATTGTGTTTGTGTTTTGTCATGGATTGCAAAATGGGGAGTTTGTAGGTTCTAAGGACTTAGGATCTAATGTATTAGAACTCTATTTTGTAATGTTGGCAAATCATGATCAAAACAGTTGTTAGTCTTGTTTAGACTTGCTCAATGTATAGGTCTTTTATGTAAAGTTGGAATCGAGTTAACTGTAGAATTGAGTGTGCAATTCTAACTGGCTCGATCGATCGAGAATTAGACTCAATCGATCGAAAGTCGGCTAGAACGTTTTTCTGCAGAATTTTCCAACTCAACCCTAAGCCCATATGACGTGTAGGGTTTTATGTTTTACCCTAGGTATAAAATGGAAACCCTAGCCACGTTTTAGACGTTGCTCTATTTTGCTTCATGTGTGAATCTCTTGTGAGATCAGAGAGGTGGTTGCCTTCACACATGCTTAGGATTATCAAGAATGAGATTTCATTGAGAGCTTGATGATCATTCAGTTATTGCAATAAAAGCTTAAAGATACACAAGCAGGAGTGCTTGTACTTGCTGGAGAATCCAAGAAAGAAGGAGTCCGTGGTCTCGAAGCTTGCACGTGGTCATGTGAGTAAGTTTTCTACTGGTGGGTAGCAATAGGATGTTAGTGGTCTAAGTCGTTATTGTAAAATTTCGATTCTTTCATAGTGGATTCAGGTTTACCTTAAGGATAGTTAGGTTAAATCCTCCCCAGGTTTTTACCGGTTTGGTTTCCTGGGTTATCATATCTTTGTGTTGTTTATATTCTGCATTTTACATTGATATGATTATATGTTTGTCTTAACCTAGATCTGAAATATGGACTAAGTAATAACTTGGCTTGTTAACTAGGTTAATCGAATTGTGTTTTAAGGGGTCTAAAAACGTACACACATTAACCAAAATAATAGAAACTCGCATATATTACACTCTGTATTTATCTAACTACTAATAGTTTCATTCATAACTTGAGTTTTGGCTCTAAAAAAAAATAAAAATAGATCATTCATGTGAGAAATATCTCAATAGATAAATGCAATATTATGAATAAGCATTTTTTTTTTTGTATAATTACATTAAATATCACTCAGTATTTAAATAAATAGCTTTTAATTTTTCAAATTGGTCTCAAATATTATATATTCACATAATGTGTGTAAGTGCGTGTATCATATATAAAATTTGCCCCCCCCACAACTCAAATCCTAGCTCCGCCACTGGCTGGGGACCTAAAAGGCTGGTGGATAAACTTGATCAATGATCAGAAAGAATATAAAACATAGGTCCAGTTTTGAAAGGGGAAAATGATAGCATGTCATCTTGAAATGGTAAGAATATAGTTTGACGAATGGCAAAAGAAAAGGAATACTTATACAAGCAACATAGAAAAAGTTAGAATACAACGTCAAAGATAGATAGATACCTCCTAACAATATATAAAATTGTCATCCCGAATTTTGTCAACAGAGCTATCAAAGTATATACTTGTAATTGTGGATAGGGATAGATATTCTTTAGCTGTTAGATTCTTCGCCTTCTTCTTAAAGTTTCTACATTCATGTTGTTTTTCCATATTCCCATAAATTCTCGATCAGTAAGGTTCTTAATATTTTGAGTTATGATAGCTTCCAGTGAGCACATAAAGGTGGATCCTGACGCACCAAGTCCAAGTGATTCTAACCTCAGAGAGTACATCCATTTGTGAGTAGCCTTTCTCTCTCTCTCTCCGTACGCATATGCCTCTTGCAATGGTACCCACTAACTATGAATTCTTACATTTGGTAATTGGGGTTTACTTTTATAAGTCAATTCTTGCTAAGTTGATTCTTTCTCACACACAAACTTAAGCTAATCTCAAGCATCTATCTTTCACAAAATCTCTCAAAAATCATGTTAGTTACAAATAATTAAGGGATTCATATGTTGTAAGAGAGATGATGCATGTGAGATAATTAAAATATTTATCGCACCCGAACTTTAGCATATAAACACACAAATTGTATAATTAGTTGTGGTGGTTGGAGTTTGGACTAATTGTTGATAGTTTGGGTTGGTGAAAATTATGGAAGTCGGAAAGGTTATGCTACAACTAGGGGTGAGCAAAACGTTGCTGGTGCTGACCCAACCGACCGGCGCCGACAACACTGTCTCGATACCAGTGCCGACCGATTGAACCGAGGCCGGCATTCGGAGGGCGAAGCCCGTTCCGATGCCAGTGTGGTGTGGTCACTGGATCAAAGAATCCTTCACCAATCTACACCAAACCGAACTGATCCCAATTTACCAGTTCTCCCCCAGTTTCGATACGGCGTCATTTCACAGGTTTTGATTTTAATTTTTTTTTAATGAAATGACGACGTATGGGTGTTATTAAAAAATAAATAAATAAAAGCAAAACAGTGAGTTTTAATTTAGGTTTTCAGATTCTTAAGGAGTATAAATTCATTCTTAAGGGTTTTCAGTTTCTTTAACTCTCTCTCTCAGTCTCGCCTCTCTAAGTCTTGCTTGATGAAGCGGCACTCGCCTGAGCTCCCGTCATCGCCTGACGCAGAGACGCCTGGCCTGAGCTCTCGCCATTGCTCACCAGGCACGGCAAACCAACAATAAGCCTGAGCCTTTGCAAAATCCTTTAAGGCTTTAACTCTCTCTTTCATGTTTTGTGACTTTTGTCTTCGTGATTTCATTGTTTGATCTTCGTATTTTGTTTGTCTTTGTGTTTTGTTTTGTTTTGTTTGTTTTTTTTTTTTATGAAGTTGGTTTTCATTTATTTGGGAAAGCATGAATGATTAAGTTGATTTGATTGAGTTTGGGAAAGCATGAATGTCTTTGGGTTTTTTATTTATTTATTTATTTTTTTTTTATGAAGTTGGTTTTCATTTGTTTGAATGATTAAGTTGGTTTGATTGAGTTTGGGAATGTCTTCGGGTTTTTTTATTTTTTATTTTTTTATTTATTTTATATGAAGTTGGTTTGATTAAGTTAAGGTTGTGATTTAATGATTTTTATATAAGATTTTAATAGCGGAAACTGAAAGACTATTATATTATATAGTCTAATACTTAGCTAGTTAGCCCCCAAAAAAATAATAAAATAAAAAATAAAAAAAGCTATACTCTAATATGTTTTACTGTCTTTAATAAATTAATATGTCTTAGGGTTATAACTAACTTACTTTAGTCCCACTTACTTTAATATGTCTTAACTAACTTACTTTAATATGTGTCACAGTCTACTAAGTACTAAGTACTGCTAACCTTTTTTATTTCTTATTTCTTATTTCTTTTTTTCCTTCTTCAGCATTTAATTTTTGAGGGAGGCAAAGATTGAGAGAGTTCACACTTTCAATCCTTCGTCGAGAGGTAATCACTAATCACTCACTATATTCAACATTTGGTTTTAAATTTTTAGTACTTAGTAACAACTGCTTTAAGTATATATATATAAAATTAGCTTCTATTTTATATTTATATAAAGCTAATTCTCTAGTTTTGAATTGTTGTTAATATTAGTGACATGAATTGTTGAGTAATGACTAATGACTAATGATTGTTAGTCTATTATTATTGCCTTGTTGTAACTAAACTGATTAGTTATTGCTATTATTGGATCTGGATGTGACATTCATTGATTAAGAGTGAGCTATTTGATATTGTATTCGTTGGAAAAATTATAATTTGATATTGTTGTGGAAACTTTGTTTTTTTGTTGGTTGGAAATTTTTTTATTAGATGGATGTCAATGCTCCACTTGGATTTGGTGCACCTGGGGACCCTAACCCACCTCCTCCTAGTCCTGGTAGTGCTAACCCTAACCCACCTAAACCTGCAACACCAATTGGACCCATCTATAGTATGGCAGCACTTCATTAAGTTGGCTGGTTTTGATCCTAATAATCCTAGGTCTAAATGCAAGTATTGTAAAAATCAATATAAATGTCATGGTAGGAAAAATGGTACTTCAGGCATGTTGCAACACATGAAGGTGTGTAAGAAGTGGCCTTTTCCCCATGATGATAAGCAAAAAACTTTGTCTTTCCAAGCCAAGAGAGAAGGGGAAAGTGGTTTAAATGTGTTAGTGGTTGCAAACTATAGTGAAGAAAGGATAAGGTTGGCGTTGGCAAGGATAATCGTCATTGATGAATTGCCTTTCAAATTTGTGGAGTGTCAAGGCTTTCAAGAATTTATGGAAATAGTTAAGCCTAGGTTTCCTATTCCCCATCGCACTACCATTGCAAGGGCTTGTATGAAGATTTATTCTAGTGAGGTGGACATTTTAAGAAGGACTTTTGTTGGGCAACGAGTTTGTGTGACAACGGATACTTGGACATCCATACAAAACTTGAACTACATGGTAGTCACCGCACACTCCATTGATGGGGATTGGACTTACCAAAAGAAAATTTTGAACTTTTGCCCTATAGTTAATCACAAAGGGGACACCATAGGTAGATCGGTTGAGTCATGTTTGTTGAAGTGGGGTATAGACCAGTTGTTTACAATTACCGTGGACAATGCTAGTTCTAATGATGTGGCAATTGATTATGTGAAAAAGAAAACAAAAGAAAGAGATAGTAGCATATTGGGTGGTGAGTTCATGCATATGTGTTGTTGTGCGCATATCTTGAATTTGATAGTGCAAAGTGGGTTGAAGTCCATTCATAAATCAATTGCCAAAGTTTGGAATGTAGTGCGATATGTGAGAGCCTCTCCCGCAAGGTTTGAGAAGTTTCAAGAATGTGTTGAAAATGAGAAAATTAAAGCCAAATGTTTGTTATCCCTTGATGTACCAACAAGGTGGAATTCCACTTATCTCATGTTAGATTATGCTTTGAAATTTGTGAGAGCATTTGATAGGTTGGAAGAGGAGAATGGGCATTATAAACTTTATTTTTGTGAAACGGATGGGAATAGAAAAAGCCCATTGGTCGTCCTAACTATCTTGATTGGGAAAATGTCAAGACCTTTGTGAAATTTTTTGGCATATTTTATGAGGTGACACTTAGATTTTCTGGGTCCTTGTTTGTCACTTCTAATACATACTTCCATGAGCTAATTAGTGTTGAAGATCAATTGCAACAGTTCTGTAGTGTTAATAGGGATCCACTTTTGAAGAGTATGGCGGTAGAGATAAAAAAAAATATGATAAGTATTGGGGAAGTATAGATAATATCAATTTGATGATTTTTGTTTCTGTTGTTCTTGACCCAAGGTATAAATTGAAGTATGTAAAGTTTTGGTTTAGGGAGTGGTATGGAAAGGACAAGGGGGATGCGATGTGCTCTAAGGTTCGGGATGCATTGAAGAGGTTGTATGTGGAGAGAGTGGGTCAAAATGGAGTTTCGAGTTCTAGTGGTAGTGTTGCTTCATTGTCTAGGGACTCCAGGCCAAGTGTTGGTAATGTTTTATTGTCTGATCGCATTAAAAGTTATAATAATAGGTTTAAGCAACACTTAGCAGATGAGGACAATGTGGAAAGTAAATATGAGTTGGATAGGAATTTGTTGGAATCTTTTGAGGACCCTGATGTGGAAGATTTTGACATCTTGACGTGGTGGAAAATGAATTCTTCTAGATATCGAGTCCTTTCCTAAATTGCCCGTGATGTGTTGGCTATTCCTGTCTCTACAGTTATATCTGAGTCTGCTTTTAGTATGGAGGGGCGTGTTTTGGATTTGTTCCGTAGTTCATTATCTCCTAATACAGTTGACGCCCTTATTTGTACCCAAAATTGGTTGAAGGATGCAAAGAAAAAAAGACCACTAAGGGTTTGGGAGTACATGGATAATGTGGAGGATATGGATGGTTTTGAGATTGACACTGGTAAAAATATATATATGTTCATTTTGTTTGTTGTATATATCAATTGTTTATTTATTTGCTCAATGCTTACGAATCATTTTATTTTAAATGGGATTGTAGAAATTGCATCGGTTTGCCCAATGCCTATGGAGGAGGATCCAAGCACCGTTGTGTTGGATGATGATGAGTGATGTGATACTCTTTGCTTGGAGTTAGTTAGTAGTTAGTATTATGTAAGTATACTTACTATTATCATTCATTTGTGTTAATTATAATTATTTTATTATTCATAAACGTTTTATTGTTATTAACACGTGTTTATTTTGTTTCGTTTAGCATTTTGTAGGAGTTCTAGAATGATGCATAGTGCACAGACTTACTGGACAAAAGACTTACAAGAATTAGCATTCTTATGTCTATATGTTAATTATATTTGTACATGTTATTGGTAGTGGACTTTTCACTAATGGTAGTTATTGAGGTATTCATGGGTGGGACTATCATTGGGGATACAAGCAATTAGCATTCTTTTACCTAAATGCTAATTTAATTTGTATATCTTTCTTTTGGCATTTGTGGATGGTGACAAATGGTTCTGTAATACGTTATTAAGTGAATACATTAACGCTTATTGTTATTGACACTGACACACACAGTGACACTAATGGTATTATATGCTACATGATAGTATTTTCGGAGTTGAACTCTTATTGAGGCAATTTCAAAATTTTTTTGCATGGTGAATGAAATTAAAAAATTGTTGGAAAAATTACATGTTTGTATCACATACAAAGCATACGTAGTGGAAAATTTAACGGATCTACTTCATTCGTAATTGATAACATGTACTATGTAAGTTTCAAAATTAAAGAACAAGAAAGCGTACCTTGGTGCGGTGAAATTCAAAACCGAAGATCAGAAGTTCTTGGGAAGACTTTTAATCTTCACTCCAATTCCACTTGATGCCCAAGATGTGTGGTCTCTCAATCAGTTTCCAATGAGAGAATAATGAGTGTCCAACACTCACATACAAACCATTTCATTTCTTACGAGAACTCTCTTATGAAAAACCTTCATCTTAACCTTATGAAAAAGCACTTATGAAATTCTGTATGTTTCTCTCCTTATATACAACTGATTATCTAATTGGACTAGCCTTTTTGGGCCATTCCAATTGGGCTTTAGTATGTGGCTTGGAGTGGGACAAAAAGGGACCAATAAGGGTGTGTTTGTTTTGGGTGAAAATGGTTTCCGGAAATGCTTTTCTGTAAATGCGGGTGTTTGGTTGTGCATGGAAAATACATTTTCCGGAAATGCTTTTCAGTTTTATCTTGTGTTGGGTGAAAATCATTTCCGTTTTTATTTTACCTTCAAATCTCATTTTCCGGAAAACAGAGAGAGAGAGAGAGAGAGAGAGAGAGAGAGCTCACGCGCAGAGAGAGAGAGAGAGAGGAAGAAGAGAGAGCCCATCGCCGACGACCCACGAGCCTTCGACTTCGCCGGCAACCCAGAGCCTTTGCGCCACGAACCCACGAGCCCATCACCGATCATCGAGATCGTCTCGCACCCATTCGCACCGCGCCGATCGTACCGCGCCGATCGCATCGCATCACGCCGACTTTGCACTACGCCGATCACACCGCGCCGACTTCGCACCCTTCGACTTCGCCGATCTCTCTCTCTGTGTGATTTTGATTTTTGTTGTTATTGTGGTGGTGTGGGTGGTGGTGTTTTGGTGGTTTTTCTGTTGTGTGGTGGTGGTGGAAAATAGTATTTTCAGAATATTACCAAACACATTAAAATATTTTCTAGAACAATTTTCATAATACAACCAAACACTTGAAAATATTTTCCTTTCCCAGAAATAGCATTTCCGAAAAATATTTATTTTTCAGAAAATATTTTACGGGAACCAAACACAGCCTAAGACACTAGCTCTAATGGGCCTTGGGCTTTTATATCAACTCTTGACAAGTCCAAAGTTACCATTAACTATATTTAATACCACTATATAAATATAGTTGCACTCTAGGCCTTATCTATAAATTATATCCCAATACTTTATTATACATACAACCCCTTCATTAAAATATTCGTAGTAATACAAAGTCATGAATGTAAACTTCCACTTTGAAGATTACTACATCTTAATCCTTGAATACCTGGTTTAATCCTTTACGTTATTCATCATATATTTATGAAATCCAATTTCATAAATATATACTTTAGTAACAACTTACTAAAGTGGTTGGGCCCAACTCTCTTGAATAACCAAACCCAATAACTTATCTCAAGGGAATATTTTATGTCTCCGTTAAGAGATTATGAATTCCATCTTGAGAATATATGTTCCATCAACATTAAATGCGGCTGCCCAACATACTGAGGTTTTGACCGTAACTTATAGATCTCACTCCTGATATATGAAAGAAACCTACACCTCATGATCATGTAAATAGAAGTCGTGAGATTTATTATTCACTTGACAGTCGTTAGGAGAATAATAAATCTCACAGCGGTCTAGTTCAATATGTCTTAACTCTTAAAACATATCAATATATCAACTAGAAGTCTCCACTTCCATGATCAAGACAAATCATCGTAGTTGATATGTTATAGTCTTTGCAGATGAAACGCCCAATTTCATCACCGACTACGAACTAAAATTCTGAGTTTACAAAGATAATGTTGGACTAAGATAATGTCCAACATTATGCATCTCATGGACTAAGATAATGTCCCATTAGTTCATTTATAGATAGTCTCATATAATTAAACTATTTAATTATTTATGACATGCCAATAAATTGGATTTTAGGGCATAAATCCCAACAAAAATTTGGATCATTACTATTTGGGTGAACAGATTTTTTTATGTGAACAGATTTTTTGCTTAGGTTTTGGATCATTACTGTTTGGGTGAACAAATTTTTTTTATAAAGTTTCTGTTGAACAGATTTTTTTATTAAAAAAAAAAAAAAAAAACAAAAACAGATTGTTAATGTTCCAAATTAAACTAACCAAATTGATTAAACCAAGCCGATCAAACCACACTGCTATAGGTCGGAAAACTAACCCTAATCGGTATGCATCGGTTTTAATTATTACAAAACCGATCCCTATCGGTTTGGTAACAAATTTGGAAAAAAACTGAGCTGACCGAACCGCGCACACCCCTAGCTACAACTAAAAAGGTTATCTCCAGGAAAATTGAGATAAGGATGAGGAAGTTGATCAGCTTTTACCATCATATAGTAGCTGAAAGGCCTAAGGAAGTTGTACTATTTTGATACATACACAAATTTTTGGCAAGGAAAATATAAATATTTAGAGAAGAGGAGATAAAATTTTGGTTGTTTTTGATGAAACATTTAATACGTAATAAGAACAAAAAATAATAAAGGGATAAAGTTTGGATTTGACTGAGGAAATTCTGACCTCTAGAAACCAATTAGAATCCAATTTGATTAAACTTATCTAATATCTTTTATTAAAAATAACTTCAGGTATTTAAATACAATAAAGTAAAGTAACGTTAAAAACCTAAAACAGTGGAGCACATCTCCTCCTAAACTTTGTCCACAATAGTCGCACTCCTAAAACTAGGACACCACTAACACTAACAACACAATCCAAATACAACTCAAATAATAACAACTTCCTACTCGCACAAATCCCTATCTTAACCAATTAGGGATGGCAATGGGGCAAGGCGGGGCGGGGCTGAAGGATGGGGTCTTCGTCCCCGCCCCGCTTGGTTTTGTCTTGCCCCATCCTCACCCCGCATGACAGGGAAAACTTTGTCACTCCATCCTTGCCCCTTGGGGCCCCGTCCCACTCCGTAAAACTATACTTTTTGTTAATTTTCCCTACAACTAGTACAATTTTTTTAATGAAACCTATTTCATTAATAAAAATATACTTGAATTACAACTAAATTTATCCCATCAAATAAATTCAATTTTTAGAAAAAAATTGAATAATATATCCAAGCGTTTAACAAGACAATCACAAAAAACAAAACAAAATAAAATAAATAAATAAATCTCATAGTATAACGCATAACAAAATAAAGGCAGAGAACCACATTGGATAGAATAAAATAAGTTAATATTGATATGTTTGTTTAAATAGAAGGGTTTCAGGGTATGAAAAATTTACAATTATAACCCTTAGCAACGTGGGGCGGGGCAGGGCGGGGACGGGGAAGGGTGGGTCTAAAAAGTCTATACCCATCCCCACCCTGCCCCGTGATGCGGGGCTAAAATCTTGCCCCATCCCTACCCCACCACCTTTGCAAGGTGGGGAAAACTCGCGTGGGACGAAGTAGGGAGGGGCGGGTTAAGCGGGGCAGGGCAAAATTGCCACCCCTATAACCAATACCTATAAACATGGTAATTCCCTATAAACATGAAACAACTAATAAATAAACATTAATATTATTTCCTAACAAATTAATATACGTAACATTCCTTCGCCCTTGAAATCAGCCCTTGTCCTCAAGGGCTTAATCTAAAGATTATTGTTTGATCTTTCCGGGTTGCTTCTCACACGCTAGATCACTTTTTGGATGAGAAAAGTCGAGGTGGTACACCTTTTGGTTCAACAAAAATGTCTTCAACCTGATCAAAATGTTGCTGCATGAAAACTAAAACTCCAACAATTAGTCTAATGGACCGACAATTCCAAATACATGTACGTCTCATTCCTCCCCCCTTAAAGTAGACCCTTGTCCTCAAGGACATAATCCGAAGTTTCATGTTGCGCTAAACTTGAGGTCTTGCATACCATGGGTCATAAGCATGTGACCCTGAATATGACAAACCCTAATCTAAGCGTCTTTAACCTGATCTAAAACTTGTTGCATGCCTGGGTTGTTTGAAGCTAAAATCTTTTGATCTTAAGGAGCTTCAATGGCCATTCTAGCTTCAAGTTTACATTGTTCATCACCCTCCATGGTTGGTTTGTCTTATTCATTGCTAGACAAATTCTGATCTTCTAATTTGCATTGCTTATCACCTTCCATAGTTGGCTCTTCATGTTCAACGCAAGACAAACACAAACACAAGGATTTGTAATTCAATTGCATTTCCTTGATTATATACATTTGATCAACCACTAGAGACTGTATCTCTTTCTGAATTCTCCATGCATTCCAACAATTGTTTCTTCATGCCTGACTCTGATATGTCGGGCTCTGATAGCAATTGATATGTACACAATTTTTGGGGAGGGAAAATATGAATATTTAGAGAAGAGGAGATAAAATTTTGGTTGTTTCTAATGAAACACTTGATATGTAATAAAAACAAAAAATAACAAAGGGGTAATGTTTGAATTTGACTGAGGAAATCCTGACTTCTGGAAACCAATTAGGATCTAATTTGATTAAACTTATCTGATATCTTTTATTGAAAATAACTTTCAGCTATTTAAATACAATAAAGTAAGGTAACATTAAAGACCTAAAACAATGGAGCACATCTCCTCCTAAACTTATGGTCACAATAGCCGTGCTCCTAAAACTAGGACACCACTAACAATAACAATACAATCCAAATATAACTCAAATACTGAAAGCTCGATTATGTGCTAAAACACAAGAGCTGTTTAGACCCCCAATTAAAAGTTACGGCTCGGTTGGTTTTACTCTAACTTAATCTAAGTGCGGAATAGAGTAAATGCGAGCGAACAAACAATAAAACTACTCTAAGCCATATTCATCACAACAAAGCAGTAAAATGAAAGCTAAAAAAGTAGGGAAGAAGAATGCAAACACAAGATAACACGCCGATGTGTTATCGAAGAGGAAACCGAAGTACTCGGTGTAAAACCTCTTCGCCGCCCTCCAAACGGTAAATCGATCCACTAGACAATCAGTTGGGATACACGAATAGCAAGAGACCCTCCAAGTCTAATCTACCCAATGCACCTAAGCCTTCCAAGCTCCTACTCTAACAAGGCTTCTCGAAACCATGTCTTGTCTAACTCTCCGGATCCCGCAATACGCCCAATTGCATCCGCCAAAGCTTGGCTTGTTCCAATGCTTCCCAGCAGAACCAAAACCTCACTTAACACTCATAATGGGTGTGGTAAGTGTTTGGGCTATCAGCCTCTCAAGGATATAGAAATGGAGAGGTAGGAGTTGAGGAAAAACCACAATGGATTGTGTAGAGAATTGTGGGTATAACAATCTCTCACTCTCAAGAATAGTGGCTAGGGTTTTCTCTCTGAAGCACTCCTCAACATCTGTGGGTAATGTGGGTATATATAGCGTGGTTAGGGACAGGGTGTATCAGATATGACAAATTAGCAAAATAGAATGTTTCGCGGGTCTCTCGCGGGAAGGCCTTACCTGTGAGACACTCGCGAAAACCAGCTGTCACCATCTATCATGACTCTTCGCATTCCAGTCATGCATTGATCACATGCTTCACTTCGCGAGAAGGCTTCTCGCGAGCTACCTACGAAATCTTCTTTGCTCTGCATTTTGCCTTGAGTCTTTACGCTCTCTCTCACACACATAGCCCTTACAAATAAATCCCACATAAAATACAGGGTACATAAGATTGAACATAATTACAATCAAATTTGGCACGGAATTGAAGCCAACACAAAATAGTTGTAAATCACAACTTTACAATCTCCCCCTTTGGCTATTTTGTGACAAAACCCCTAAAACAGACTCTAGACTTAAACGTGAGTTTGGGAACAGTGGCAAAACTCACTCACACCTAATCTAGAAGCTGTGAAGCACTTGCATGTATATACTTGTGACCTGAAACACTCGCACACAAACAAAACTTTCATTAAGCTTATGACAAGTTGAATACACAGTACGTATATAAGCAAGTAAAGTACGATCAAGGTAATAAACACTATATAAACAGTTAAGCATATCTTGATTATACAAGAACAGTCATTAAAGAATGACTACAATGATCATTTAGCTAGTAAATGATCATCCGGACACGCAATGCAATTAAGACCAATCACAAGGATCAATTGTACGTCCAACACACAACCAATGCTAAATACTAGAAGTATTTGCATCAAGGATGCAAGATCCAACAAGGGTACAAGTGTGTAGTACTCAAGATAATCTAAAAGTACTAAAAAAAATGCTACAAAGCAGTGATATAAACAAAGTATTGAATATTAAACTGAAATTAAAACCAATGTACTTAAGCTTTAAAAGAAAGCAATAAACTATCTAAGAGCTGTAAGAACTAATAAAATTTAAAAACAACCAAAAACCGCTAAACCACCAACAATAAACCAAGAACTATGTTCTGCTCCCCCTTAACTGTGCATTCTCCCCCTTTTTAACCGGAATGGCCAAAGAGGCTAGAACTGGTCAGACTCTAAGTCAAATCCCTACACCATCGACATATCCTCAATCTGTGAAGATAGTGCAGTAATTTGCCCTTGAATGTAGGCAAACTGGTTGGAGGTATGCTGCACATAGGATTCGAGCATGCCATACATTTGCTCTACCCGTGCCATGAGGCGATCAAGACGATCGGGTCCTCGTGCATGTGCTTGGGAGGATGGTTGAGCAGAACTTTTTGGAGCTAAAGTGAACTTGTCAATCTCTTCCTCAGTATCTCCACCCTCTTCCTCAACATTATCCCTTGGAATTTGAGAAACGTCATTTTTGGATCCGGTGATGTAGGCTCTGCTTCTGGTCACTGTGTTAGCACCAATGGGATAGTCCCTTGGCACGACAGTAAGGCCGCTTGGAAACTTCAGTTTTGTCTTTGCAATGAGGCCCATGATGAGAGTGGGAAAGGGCAAGATTGTCCTAGAGTTTCTTTTGGTGATGCTCTTTGTGAGGAGGTGGTCTATGTGTCCACATATGTCGATCTCTTTATATGTGTAGAGATCATATAAGAAAATGGTCCTTGGAGCGGCCAAAGAGGTCAAGTTCGTCACCGGGTATAGATTGTGGATTATTACATACACCAATGTCCTCATCTCTGCGTTGAAGGGAATAGTATTCATTGACTTCTTGTTGAGAGAGCCACCAAGGAGCTCCGCCATTGGCGAGAGAGAGTCCAATCTGTCATCGTACTGTATGGAGATTGGCTGGGAGAATGGACGCACTTCTAAGAATTCTTGGATGGAATCCCTTGTGATAACAAATTCCTTGTGTTGCACCCAGCAGTTTATGTGGTCTCTATCCACAGTGGCATTGGTGAAGAATTCTTGTATGATTTCCTCATAAACATTGCCACTTGGATTTAGCAGCTTCATCCAAGTCCTCTCCTTGAACACCTCAGGGATGGAAGTGTCCTGAAGTGTCTCCAATTGGACAACCCTCTCCATAATGATTGTTGCTCGTTTGTACCAATCATTATATGCCATGTCAGCGTCAATGGAACTGAAGTTGTCGGAGTCCGTGCATGGATGCTTGGTGGACTTCTTGGAAGCAGAATGCTTGGTGGGAGACATCTGCACAAGTAAAAAAAAAAAACAGGAGCAAAAACTTGATTAGTGTCAAGTTAGTCCATAACATAAGCACAAAAAATTAAAACAGAGCACAACAGTATCAAATGAACATACTTTAAGTATCATTAAAATGCAAAAAAATGACAACTATGCATATATGTACATGAAGTGTGCCTAGGAGATGCATGGCAAGGCATGGATAGGCACATTTGGGTCAAAGTGTGTAAAACACATACCCAATGATTAAAACATGTTATGCAAGTTCAATCATGGGTAATCCCAAAATTTGGAACTCATTGGAGTTCAAAACAAGTCAAAAATGCCACTTGAGCATTTTATCAAACACATGATATGCAACACTCTACTTAACATGTGGGCAATGCATGATCATTTGAGAATCTGCCTAAATACAAGTTAAAATTGCCACATAGGGCCAACACATACACAAACAAGTCAAATGGGACTGAGCCCAATCAAAAATTTGAAAATTTTTTGACCAAAAACATGATTCCCAACCCTTTTTTCGAAAATCCCCAATTCAAGTAAACCTAGAACAATTTTTGCATAATTTAAGTAAAAGAAGAAAAGATTGTTGAAAACATACCTTTGAAGTGATTTTGCAGAGATTGAACTTGAAATTGATTGGGTTTTTGAGTGAAAAACTGTTTGGGATTGAGAGAAGCACGAGGGAGGCAAAATAAAGGGAATAGTGAATGTTTGAAAACCTGTCTACATCTGCCCTTTAAAACTGAAAACACGCGTTTTTCGCGGGTTACCATCTCGCGAAGTTACTCACGAAAAATGCATCTGAAGAACAAACTTTTTTGTGTGTAAGCATTACTCACGAAACAGTCGCGAGACAGTCGCAAAAGTCTCTGTCTGAATTTTTTGTTTTCACTATTTTGCCTTAATTCATTTTCGCGGGAAGTGCCTAGTCGCGAGCTTCTCGCGAAAATCCCTCTGAAGAAGTTTTTGATGAAAAACATTGAAAATACAGTTTAAACAAAAACTTAAAACACGAAAGTATAAAAACACTTTCAAAAACATATAAAATACTCAAAAATCTTTTTGGGTTTGATCGACAAGCAATTGAGCATACACATCACATTTGATCATGTACAATCACACAAATGAAATAAGCATTCATTGAACAAAAGTCTTGTGTGTTGTGTGGGAGTATCAAATGTGGAATAGTCCTTAGTCCAAAGTGAAGCTTCAATGATCAATTCAATTAAGTTATACACAACTGATACTAGGTCAAGTGGTCTATGTCAATTATAGAAATGATCATATATGACCTCCCACAAGAAAATAATTACACATCTTCGAAGCTTTTCATTTGGCTTATTTACAAATCATAACATTTGATCATTTTTGAATAGTACATCTCATTTTGAGATTGGTGCTTGAAATTTTTGATATTTCAATATTGAGAATAAGCCTTTGGCTTTTTGAGCACCATACATTTCAATACAAGTCGCTTTCCATTTTTCCTAGTCAAATACTAGTATGTGCAACGGTTTTTATAGCTCATTATCTCTTTTCATTTTGAGATATACTTGTTGAGCTCTTTAAGGAAAAACATAAAAAATGTGGGAAGATATATAGGCACAAGTCTATGCATGTATCAAAACCAACAAAACTATTGATCAATCATTCATGACAAGCTTGAAGATCGATTTACAACAGTCACACATAGATTTCAAGATTTTCCCCACATAGATAAATGTGCATACAGAACAAGCTAAGCTCGTAAATGTACTACGCCATTAGTACGAAGGTACTAGGCCAAACTCACATGTGATATACACAATACAAGCGATCAAACTTTTTGTAGATTTTTCAATTTTTATGGGTTTTTGAATTTTTCAACACACTCAAAAACAGAACATGTAAAGTAAGATTAACAAAGACAACAAGTATAAAACAAAACTTGTAAACGAAACATGCTATAAACCGAAAGCGATGACACAAGAGGATTATGTATGTCATGATGCATGAACCTATGACCCTAAACATTAGAAGAATTAATGCATGGGTATAGAGAGTGATCATGCATAAGTACCCTTCTTCACCCACTCTTTACAAGTGTTTTGGGCAAGAGCTTTAGATGGCGGGGTACGACCTGTAGGAAAAACACATGTTTGTATCGCAAACAAAACATACGCAGCGAAAAATTAACGGATCTTCTTCATTCGCAATTGATAACATGTGCTATGTAAGTTTTAGAATTTAAGATCAAGAAAAAGCATACCTTAGTGCGGTGAAATTCAAAACCAAAAGATCAGAAGTACTTGGGAACACTTTTAATCTTCACTCCAATTCCACTTGATACCCAAGAAGTGTGGTCTCTTAAACAGTTTCCAAGGAGAGAATGAGAGAGTGTCCAACACTCACATACAAACCATTTCATTCCTTATGTGATCTTAATGAAATACCTTTATGAAAGTCTTAAATAAAAACTCTTACGAAATTTTGTATGTTTCTCTCCTTATATATAACTGATTATCTAATTGGGCTAGCCTTTTGGGCTATTCCAATTAGGCTCTAGTATGTGGTTTAGAGTGGGACCAAATGGGAACAAATAAGACTCTAGCTCCAATGGGCCTTAGGCTTTTCTATCAACTCTTGAGAAGTCCAAAGTTACCATTAATTATATTCAATACCACTATATGAATATAATTGCACTCTAGGCCTTATTAGTAAATTATATCTCAAGACTTTATTATACATGCAACCCCTTCATTAAAATATTCGTAGTACTACAAAGTCATGAATTAAGACTACTACTTTGAAGATTACTACATCTTAATCCTTGAGTACCCAGTTTAATCTTTTACGTTATTCATCATATATTTATGAAATCCAATTTCATAAATATATACTTTAGTAACTCCTTATTAAAGTGGTTGGGCCTAACACTCTGAATAACCAAACTCATTAAACTTATCTCAAGGGAATATTTTATGTCTCCGTTAAGAGATTATGAATTCCATCTTGAGAATATATGTTCCATCAGCATTAAATGTGGCTACCCAACATACTGAGATTTTGATCGTAACTTATAAATCTCACTCTTGATATATCAAAACAACCTACACCTCATGATCAGGTCCATTATTCTCTTAGGATTTAGAGTTGATGTTAATAGAAGTCGTGAGATTTATTATTCATTTGACAGTCCTTAGGAGAATAATAAATTTCACAGTGGTCCAGTTCAATATATCTTAACTCTTAAAACATATCAACATACTAACTAGAAGTCTCCACTTCCATGATTAAGACAAATCATTTTAGTTGATATGTTATAGTCTTCGCAGATGAAACGCCCAATTTCATCACCGACTACGAACTAAAATTCTGAGTTTACAAAGAACTTGTGATTTATATCTTCTGTGACTAAATCACATAAATCACATACTATGCATCTTATGGACTAAGATAATATCTCATTAGTTCATTTATTGATAGTCTCATATAATTAAACAATTTAATTATTTATGTCATGCCAATAAATTGGATTTTAGGGCATAAACTCCAACAATCTCTCATTTGCCCTCAAAGATAATTTACCATATATCCGACACTTGTCTCCCTTTAGAGTAATTCATAGTCACTCTAAGGCAAGGCTTGGAAACAAGTTTCAGCCAGATTTATTGCATTAATTATCTTTTCTACTACTAATTCACACGTACTCATATCTCTCTAATGAGATGATACTTACGCTTAATGTGTATCTTCATCACGTAGGATGAACACATATCTTGAAGTCCAACTTCATGAATCACACGTGTATCTTCACCACCTAGGATGAACACATATCTTGAAGTCCAACTTCGTGAATCACAATCAAATTATAGGTCAGTATTTGTTCATCCAGTAACTATCAAAACCTCACTTTTGTGGACAAGCATATAATCCTTCATTCTCCTAAGATATTTGAATATATGCTTTATTCCCACAAAATTAAGCGATCTTTGATTCAATTGATATCTACTTACTATGCTCACCGCAAAATAGAAATTTAGCCTAGTATATAGCATAGCATAAAGACTTCCTATTGATATAATATTAGGAACCGTCTTAATATGCTTTTCCTTTTATATGTCTTAGGACTACAGTCCTTTATAAAGGAACTTCATACTAAAAAGGAAAGAATCCTTTCTTGAAGTATTACATGCTATACTTAGCTAGAATCTAATCTATTTAAGCAGTTTGAGATAGACCCAATATCTTAATTTCTGAATTTTAACAAAGTTTAATTCTTAAGATGTGACTAGTCTTTCCCAAGTACTTTATATCAAACTGGACTAGACAACAAAAACTCTATTAATGATAATAACTCTATATCATTCTAAATGATTAGAATGTCATCAACATACATTAAGAAATTTATTATTCTATATAGCTTTACATACACCTAAGGCCTTTTAATTCTCGATCAAAATCAAAGAATTTGATTTCTTGATCAAATATGATATTTTATGATACATATGGTTGTTTTAGTTCATAAATAGAATTTAAGCAACTTGCATACTAAACACTACTGGTTCTTTGCTATGTACAAGTCTAGTTACATCATATAGATGTCTTCCTCAAGATTGCTACTAAAAAAAGGTTTCTTGATATCCATTACCATATTTCATCCAAAATGAAATAAAATAAATAAGAGAATCTAGATAGATTCAAACTTAACTATTAGTGAAACAATCTTTTCATAGTCGAACCATTTCTTTCTGAATAAATCTTTTCACCACTAGTCTTGACTTTGAAGGTTTGCACCTTCAAATCTATCAATCTCATTTCCTTGTAGACCTATTTGAGAACAATAGGCTAAATGCCACTAGGAGCCTCTACAAGTTCTAAACTTTAAATAGAATCTAATCCTATTAACATAACTTTAATCCAATAATTCATATTCATATCATCTATTGCCTCTACGTAGGACCGAGGATCAAATTCATATCCTTGTGGAATGATTTCAAAAGTTTATTCCAAAAGTATGAATTTATTTGGTAATCCTCCTACTACGATATTGTACTTATGTAATAGTTATATATCTAGAATAATGCCTTGTGGTGTATCTAATACAACCATTTCATTTCTAAATGTATTTTATAGTTGTCTTATAACAAATTCTAACATTTTGCTTCTAGAATATTTCTACTTTTAGCTTTAAGATCATTCACATAGTCATCATCAAGAAACTTTGTATTTGTACTTTACAAACACCTTGTTTTCTTTATGACTACCAAAATAATCTTCTGCAATTCTTTTTGGATACCCACCATAAACACACATTTTTCTACCTTTTAATTTCAATTTGTCAAACTTCCTTTCTATTACAAGTGCTGGACATATCCAAAAGTGGAAGTATCATATACTAGGTTTTCACCCAATCCACAATTTTACAAATGTCATAGGAACAAACTTTTAAAATCAAATTTAGAAAATGTGTAGTAATACATAGAGTATATCTCCAAAAGAAATAAGCAAATTGAAATACTTATCATGTACTTTACTATTTCTAAAAGAGTCTTATTCCTCTTTCATGTATGCATTGACTTAAAGAAGTCATTAATACTATATTCCTTTACAACAAAGGAGCCCTAGATCATATTATCCTCTAAATAGAATTCATAGATTGAGAATTTAACAAAATAATGGTTCTAAAAGCCCATCATTCACCAATCTTGAATACCATTTAGATTAATAAGATCTAGACATAAGTGCCAAAACATACAACACCAAAGGATGAAAACTTTCTCTTTAAAAAGTAAAACATGTAAATTTCCATCTAGAAAATAATCATGGACAATGCTTAGCTTTACCAAAACCGAAACACTTTCCTTTTGATCATGCTTTTGAGTCTAACTTCCTTTTGGCAACTACTAGGGTAACTAGTTTGTCCAACTGTTTGGTATTATAATTCCTCTTCTTACCACCCTTACCTTTCGGTCTAGGCTAAGAATTTGAATTAAATCATTTTGATCCTAGCCTTAACTTTTAGGATGTCTTCCATTGCGTAGAATTCACTCATCAATTCAGATAATAAAAAGAGAATTTATTTTCAAAACAATCTGAATTGATCAAATGATTCTAACAAGGACTTGTGGATCATATCCAAATGAGATTAACATTTAATCTCTACATTCAAAATTCCAATTCATTTTAAAATTAAAAATTTTTCATAAAATGATATAGAATTGGAACTCCTTAAGCCTTTCTTATCCCTCAATATGATTCATACCAAACATCTCATTTAGACTTAATATAAAGTCTAAGTCTTGTACTAACTCTTGCATCTCATGCTATAGTACAGTTGAGATAGAAGCCAATGTAACATTATAGTATTTCAATGGAGACTATGATCATAACATAAGCAATCTTTCATCAATGCATCATGTACAGGAAATTATGACAATGCTGAATCGAAACATAAATATGTACTTCAGCTCCTTTAAGCACCATGTCCAAAATTATTTCTTAGTTAATGTGATTCAATTAAAATAGTAGCTAGAGGACAAAATTTATGACAACTTTATTTTGAGACCATGAACATAAAAACCAGGACATTATCATTTTGCATCCATAACCATATAATATGGACCCGAAAAACATACTATACTAGGTGCAACGACAACCTAATCCCGCAATTAATATTCCTTAGCATAGAGTGAATATCAACCACTATGATCAGGCGAGAATTATTCTCATTATTAATGCTATCATGGTAACTCTTACCAAACAAAAATAATTTGCCGTTTTTTCCTTCAGCCTCTAAATAATAATGACATAGCTCCTTTGGGAGGTTAACATTACACTTAGTCTAGTGTACACCATTATCTAGAATCATGTGTAGCCACATTTCATCTCCCTTTATAGTGTTTAAACTTGTAGTACCATGAAACAAAACACCTTCCTTTGGGATCGCGAGGCATATACGCCAAGACGAGGTGCATACCCACACTACTATGAATCGATAATGGAGGCCGTGAGATCCAACCCATGTATCTCTCTCCCACTAGAAATTTTAAAACAAATGGATTGTCATGAAATCATTGTGATCTAATCACAATTTTAACCATACACATCAAATGTGTTTAATTGTTTAAATTCAATGTGATGTTACTAAGTCACGTCACAATAGCGTAACGAACATTTGCGCAATCACATAGAAGTTTAACCTTGTAATCCGTGAAGTAAATACCATCCGCATGGAATGCAAGACTCGAAGTCAAGACAAGGTATCTATTCACATTACAATAAACTTAACAAAAGGGTTATTTCAGTACTCCCACTCGTTATTTGGGTTTTTCTATAAATAATTGTGATCCCATCACAACTAATAACCTTGCACTTGATAAAAACTCTAATCTTATTAGAATCGCTAACTAAAATGGAAGTCCTAAACTATTCAGGATTCCTTAAACACTAATGAATCAAAAATTAGTTATATAGAACTCTATCCTTAATTTACTAAATAAAAGATTCTAATCTCATTAGAAACTATATACCTTTTAATTAAGCTTTAATCTCATTAAAACTTCTAATTAAAATAAATTAAGGACTTTCAATCATACAACAACTCTAATCTCATTAGAATGTTTCTTAAAAGACAAGTCTCAAACTATTTAGGACTAAGAGTTCTATTTAACTAATATATTTGATTTCATTAGGTCTTTTAGTTAGAACCATGTGTATAATCTCATCACACAATGCCTTACACTTTATACATTTGAAAACATTTAGAAAAAATGCAAAATTCCCTTCAAATGCATTTTCGCGAGAATCTCGCGACTAAGCTCTTCCCGCGAAAATGGGTTAAGGCAAAATAGTGAAAACACAAAATTCAGACACAAACTTTCGCTACTGTCTCACGGGTATCTCACTACTAAGCACTTCCTGCGAAAACGAGTTAAGCAAAAAATTGAAAACACAAAAATTAAAAATAAAATAAAATAAAATAATAAAAAAAAACCAGACAGAAACTTTTGCTACTATCTCGCGACTGTTTCGCAAGTAAAGCTTTCCTACGAAAAGTTTTTGTCTTCAGAATCATTTTATGCGAGTAACCTCACGGGAAGCTGACCCGCAAAAAACCCATGTTTTCAGTTTTTCCAGAGCAGTTGCAAATAGTTTTCAACAATTTTTTTATGAACAAACAACTACCATATGAACATAATAAACAAAATTTGATGTCAAAACTGAATTCCATTGATGTTATAGTCTTAAACTTCAATTCAACATACTTGAATTCAGATTTAAACAACATCATAACATCAAAATCAATTTTCATCAAATCATAGTTTCAACAACCATGCAGAAAATTAAATACATATATAATCTTCTAACATCATGAAACTATTATCTCTAATTCCAAAACTCACAAAACATGTTATACAAATTCGAAATTGAAGACCGCTTTAATACCATTTGTAGGAAAAACACAAGTTTGTATCGCATACAAAACATACGCAGCGGAAAATGAACAGATCTACTTCATTCGCAATTAATAACATGTGCTATGTAAGTTTCAGAATTTAAGATCAAGAAAAAGCATACCTTGGTGCGGTGAAATTCAAAACCAAAAGATCAGAAGTACTTGGGAACACTTTTAATCTTCACTCCAATTCCACTTGATGCCCAAGAAGTGTGGTCTCTTAATCAATTTCCAAGGAGAGAATGAGAGAGTGTCCAACACTTACATACAAACAATTTCATTCCTTATGTGATCTTAATGAAAGACCCTTATGAAAGTCTTATATAAAAACTCTTATGAAATTCTGTATGTTTCTCTCCTTATATATAATTGATTATCTAATTGGGCTAGCCTTTCGGGCCATTCCAATTGGGCTCTAGTATGTGGCTTGGAGTGGGACCAAAATGGAACAAATAAGACTCTAGCTCCAATGGGCCTTAGACTTTTCTGTCAACTCTTGACAAGTCCAAAGTTACCATTAATTATATTCAATACCACTATATGAATATAATTGCACTCTAGGCCTTATTAATAAATTATATCCCAAGACTTTTGTAAGGTTGAATTTAATAAACCAGTCTGTTGGCTTTATTCTGTGCCAAATTTGCTTGTATTTTAGCAATTAGTAACCCTGTATTTAGGTGGGAATCATGTAAGAGTAGTGTGTGAGAGAATGTGAAGAAATGTTCAAGATTGTGCAAAGAAGCAGGGTCTTGCGACTAGATCTCACGGCCTACAAGCCGCCAGAAGTTGCACACGTGCCAAGCATGCCAAAAGTTGAAGCGCCATGCCAGCTGGAGTACTACAGGACAAAAAGTACAGACTGGCCATTCAGTTACCTCGCGGCTTGAACTCGCGGTTTAGTCAAGTCACGAGGCCAAGCCGCCAGCTAGCTCTGTTTTGGAAAAACTGATTATTCGCATTCCAAACGCACACCAGTATAAATACCCCTTATACCCATGAAATGTAGAGATCTTCTAGAGAGAATTTTGAGAGAGAAACCTTAGAGAAAAAACAAGATTGACTCATCCACAATCTTTACATAGAGACTCTTCAAATTCCTCTACTTTCACCCTCTCCATTGTTACATCCTTGAGAAGTTCTTAGCCAAATCCTTTTCTCACCATACCCACATCTGTGAGAAGGCTTTTTGGTGCTTTGGAAAGCAGTTAGGAAGGGACCAATGGTTATTGGTTGATGCTATGGACTATAGCGGAATCCGGTAAGCTAAAAAAGAAATAGGTTCGGCGCAACCTCGTTGGAGTAGGAGCTTGGAGGGCTTAGGTACACTGGGTAGATTAAGCTTGGAGGGTATCTGTTGTTCATGTATCCCAACTACATTTTTTAGTGAATTATTTACCGCTTGGAGGGCGGCGGAGAGGTTTTACGCCGAGGACTTCGGTTTCCTCTTCGATAACACATCGCTGTGTTGTCCTTGTGTTTGCATCTTTCTTTCCTTAATCTTTGCAATTTAATTTCTGCTATGGATGTGATTTTATTTGATTAAGATTGTTTATCAATTCTGTTTTAGCTTATGTTCATGTTCTACACATATATTGTTTAATAATAAGCTTAAATTGGTATTTTGTAAATTGGGGGTCTAAACATTCATAGTGTTTTATATGCTATTTGAACTTTCAATTGGTATCAGAGTAGGTACACTTTTTGTGGTTTAAATACCTAAGTGTGATCCTTTACCCCTTGTGTTTATTTGCCATGGATAGTGCTTTGTATGCCTCTATGCATGTTTTGGATGTTGATGAATGTAACATGTCACGTGTTTGTGAAAATGCCTCCATGAGTGATAATCCTCATGATTGTGATGCTATGTTACATGAATCTTTGGATGTTGTGGATATTCCTAACATCAAACTCTTGAAGAAAAAGGCTAATAAGTTTAATAAGGATTTGAGCAAGTTATTTTGTAAAAAGGATAATTTGATTGCTAAGCTCAATGAATCCAACAAATTGGTTGAAACATATAAAAAACTTGCTGAAATTTCTCTTGAAAAGCTGAAAGAGTTTGAATGTTTGAATATGGATTTGGATGCTAAACTTGTTTTGTCTAACAAACTTGTCAATGATCTTAAATGTGAAAATGAATCTCTTAAGATACATGCCAAGTGTTTGATTGCTAAACCTATTGCTAATAAGGATGAAATAATTTGTTGCAATCATGTTGTGGTACCCGATTGTGTGCCTATTGTGTGTTCTACCTCAAAGGACAAATCGGTGTACATTCCTTCACACAAAAGAAATCAAAAAGTGGAGAGAAAGGCTCTTAAACTTGAGCCTCTATTTAGGTCCCATCCTAGGGAATTGAGTAGATCTAAGTTTGTTCCTACTTGTTACCATTGTGGTGTGATCAGTCACATAAGACCCCAATGCCCCAAGTTAAAGAAAGAACAAACTCATGTTACTTGACCCCTTCCCAAAAGGCCTAGTGGACCTAAACACATTGTTTGTCACCATTGTGGTGCCTTTGGTCATCTAAGACCTCATTGCTCTAAGTTTCAAGCTCTTAAAAGAATAAAAAGAAAAGAAAAACTTGAGCTTCTTGGAAGTTGTGCTAAAAAGGGTAAACTAGATGTGGGTGATAATAGCATGTTGTTAAAAAAAGTGTTTAATGCTCTTAACTCCGTCTCTATGTGCATCTCCGGTTTGTTAGGATTTGTGCCCTAAAATCCAATTTATTGGCATGTCATAAATAATTAAATTGTTTAATTATGAGAGACTATCTATAAATAAACTAATGGGACATTATCTTAGTCCATGAGATGCATAGTATGTGATTTATGTGATTTAGTCACAGAAGATATTAATCACAAGTTCTTTGTAAACTCATAATTTTAGTTCGTAGTCGGTGATGAAATTAGGCATTTCATCTGCGAAGACTATAACATATCAACTACGATGATTTGTCTTGATCATAGAAGTGGAGACTTCTAGTTGGTATATTGATATGTTTTAAGAGTTAAGACATATTGAACTAGACCGCTGTGAGATTTATTATTCTCCTAACGACTGTCAAATGAATAATAAATCTCACAACTTCTATTTACATCAACTCTAAATCCTGAGAGAATAATGGATCTAATCATGAGATGTAGGTTGCTTTGATATATCAGGAGTGAGATCTATAAGTCACGGTCAAAACCTCAGTATGTTGGGCAGCTGCATTTAGTGTTGATGGAACATATATTCTCAAGATGGAATTCATAATCTCTTAACGCAGACATAAAATATTCCCTTGAGATAAGTTTAATGGGTTTGGTTATTCAAGAGAGTTGGGCCCAACCACTTTAATAAGGAGTTACTAAAGTATATATTTATGAAATTGGATTTTATAAATATATGATGAATAATATAAAGGATTAAACCGGGTACTCAAGGATTAAGATGTAGTAATCTTCAAAGTGGCAATCAAAATTCATGACTTTGTATTACTATGAATATTTTAATAAAGGGGTTGTGTGTATAATAAAGTTTTGGGATATAATTTATTAATAAGGCCTAGAATGCAATTATATTCTTATAGTGGTATTGAATATAATTAATGGTAATTTTGGACTTGTCAAGAGTAGACAGAAAAGCCCAAGGCCCATTGGAGCTAGAGTCTTATTTGTTCCCTTTTGGTCCCACTCCATGCTACATACTAGAGCCCAATTGGAATGGCGCAAAAGATTAGCCCAATTAGATAATCAGTTGTATATAAGGCGAGAAACATACAGAATTTCATAAGTGCTTTTTCATAAGGAAAAGATGAAGGTTTTCATATGAGACTTTCATAAGGTTTTTCATTAAGATCATACAAAGAATGAAATGGTTTGTATGTGAGTGTTGGACACTCTTTATTCTCTTTTAGGAAACTGATTGAGAGACCACACATCTTGGGCATCAAGTGGAATTGGAGTGAAGATTAAAAGTCTTCCCAAGAACTTCTAATCTTCGGTTTTGAATTTCACCACACCAAGGTACGCTTTCTTGTTCTTAAATTCTGAAACTTACATAGTATATGTTATCAATTGTGAATGAAGTAGATCTGTTAATTTTCCGCTGCATACATGCATATTTCTATTAAATGGTATCAGAGTGGTCTTCATTTCGAATCTGTATGACATGTTTTGTGAGTTTTGGAATTAGAGATAATAGTTTCATGATGTTAGAAGATTATATATGTATTTAATTTTCTGTATGGTTATTGAAACTATGGTTTGATGAAAATTGATTTTGATGTTATGATGTTGTTTAAATCTGAATTCAAGTATGTTGAATTGAAGTTTAAGGCTATAACATCAATGGAATTTAGTTTTGACATCGAATTCCGTCTATTATGTTCATAGAGTAGTTGTTTGTTCATAAAAAATCATTGAAAACTGTTTGCAATTGCTCTAGAAAAACTGAAAACACGGGTTTTTCACAGGTTAGCTTCCCGCGAAGTTACTCGCGAAAAATGATTATGAAGACAAAAACTTTTCGCGGGTAAGCTTTACTCGTGAAGCAGTCGCGAGACAGTAGCGAAAGTTTCTGTCTGATTTTTTGTGTTTTCAATTTTTTTTGCTGAACTTGTTTTCGCAGGAAGTGCTTAGTAACGAGATACCCGCATGATAGTAGCGAAGTTTTCTGTCTGAATTTTGCGAGAAGAGCTTAGTCACGAGATTCTCGTGAAAATGCATTTGAAGGGAATTTTGAATATTTTCTAAATGTTTTCAAATGTATAAGGTGTAAGGCAATGTGTGATGTGATTACACATGGTTCTAACTAAAAGACCTAATGAGATCAAAGATGGTAGTTAAATAGAACTCATACTCCTAAATTGTTTTATGATTGAAAGTCCTTAATTTATTTTAATTAGAGGTTTTTAATGAGATTAAAATTCTAATTAAAAGGTATATAGTTACTAATGAGATTAAAACTTTTTATTTAGTAAATTAAGGATTGAGTTCTTTATAACTAATTTTTGATTCATTAGTGTTTAAGGAATCCTAAATAGTTTAGGACTTCTATTTTAGTTAGCGATTCTAATAAGATTAGAGGCTTTATCAAGTGCAAGGTTATTAGTTGTGATAGGATCACAATTATTTAAAGAAAAACCCAAATAACGAGTGGGAGTGCTGAAATAACCCTTTTGTTAAGTTTATTGTAATGTGAATAGATATCTTGTCTTGACTTCGAGTCTTACATTCCATGCGGAGGGTATTTACTTCACGGATTACAAGGTTAAACTTCTTTATGATTCCGCGAATGTTCGTTACGCTATTATGACGTGACTTAGTAACATCACATTGAATTTAAACAATTAAACACATTTAATGTGTAGGGTTAAAATTGTGATTAGATCACAATGATTTCAAGACAATCCACTTGTTTTAAAATTTCTAGTGGGAGAGAGATACAATGGTTGGATCTCACGGCCTCCATTATCGGTTCATAGTAGTCTGGGTAAGTACCTCGTCTTGGCGTATATGCCTCGCGATCCCAAAGGAGGGTGTTTACTTCATAGTACTACAAGATTGAACTTACCTGTTTAAAGTAGCGTGAACAAGCACCTCGTCTTGGTGTATATGCCTCGCGATCCCAAAGGAGGGTGTTTTGCTTCATGGTACTACAAGTTTAAACACTATAAAGGGAAATGAAATGTGGCTACACATGATTCTAGATAATGGTGTACAGCAGACTAAGTGTAATGTTAACCTCCCAAAGGAGCTATGTCATTATTACTTAGAGGCTAAAGTTAATACGGCATATTATTAGTATATGATAAGAGTTATCATGATAACACTAATAATGAGAATAGTTCTCAATTAATTAATATGTTTATAATAAACTTGCTACCAAGGAATTATAGATATGGATTGGGTTGTCGTTGCACCCAATATAGTATGATTTTTGGGTTTCATACTATATGGTTATGGATGCAAAATATAATGTCCCTGTAATGATGTTCACAGTCTCAAAATAAAGTTGTCATAAGTTTGTTCTCTAACTACTATTTTAATTGAATCACATTAACTAAGAAATAATTTTGGACATGGTGCTTAAAGGAGCTGAAGTACATAAATATGTTTAAATTCAGCATTGTCATAATTTCCTATGCATGATGCATTGATGGAAGATAGCTTATGATATGATCATAGTCTCCATTGAAATGCTAATATGTTACATTGGCTTATATTTCAATTGTACTATAGCATGAGATGCAAGAGTTAGTACTAGACTTAGACTTTATATTAAGTCTAAATGAGAGTTTTGGTATGAATCACATTGAGTGCTAAGAAAAGCTTAATGAGTTCCATATTTTAATTTTTTAAATGAATTGGAATTTTTGGATGTAGAGATTAATTGTTAATCTCATATGGATATGATTCATAAGTTCTTGTTAGAATCATTTGATCAATTCAGATTGTTTTTGAAAATAATTTTTTTTTTATATTATCTGAATTGATGAGTGAGTTCTACGCAACGGAAGACATCCTAAAAGCTAAGGCAAGAATCAATTTGATTTAATTCAAATTCTTAACCTAAACCGAAAGGTAAGGGTGATAAGAAGAAGAATTAAAATACCAAACAGTTGGGCAAACAAGTTGCCCTAATAGTTGCCAAAAGGAAATTAGACTTAAAAGCATGACCAAAAGGAAAGTGTTTATGTTTTGGTAAAGCTAAGCATTGTCCATGATTGTTTTCTACATGAAGATTTACAAGTTTTACCTTTTAAAGAGAAAGTTTTCATCCTTTGGTATGGTGTGTTTTGGCACTTATGTCTAGATTTTATTAATCTAAATGGTATTCAAGATTGGTGAAAGATGGGCTTTTAGAACCATTATTTTGTTATATTCCCAATCTATGAATTCTATTTAGAGGATAATATGATCTAGGACTCCTTTATTGTAAAGGAATATAGTATTAATGACTTCTTTAAGTCAGTGCATACATGAAGGATGAATAAGACTCTTTTAGAAATAGTAAAGTACATGATAAGTATTTCCATTTGCTTATTTCTTTTGGAGATATACTCTTATAATTACTAAATATTTTCTAAAATTGATTTGAAAAGTTAGTTCCTATGACATTTATCAAATTGTGGATTGGGTGAAAACCTAGTATATGATACTTCCACTTTTGGAGATGTCCAGCACTTGTGCTAGAAAGGAAGTCTGACAAATTGAAATCAAAAGTTAGAAAAATGTATGTTTATGATGGGTATCGAAAAGGAATTGCATAAGATTATTTTGGTAGTCATAAAGAAGACAAGATATTTGTAAATTACAAATACAAAGTTCTTACAAGATGTTTGTAAAGTACAAATACAAAGTTCTTACAAGATGTTTGTAAAGTACATATACAAAGTTTTTGATCATGACTATATGAATAATCTTAAAGCTAAACATACAATTGTTCTAGAAGAAAAATGTCAGAATTTATTGTAGGACAACTATAAAATACATTTATAAATGAGATGGTTGTATTAGATACACCACAAGACATTATTTTAAATATATAGCTAGTACACTGTTACAATATCGTAGTGGGAGGATTATCATTTACCAAGTAAATTCATACTTTTGGGATAGTCTTTTGAAATTATTCCACAAGGATATGAATTTGATCCTCGGTCCTACGTAAAAGGCAATAGATGATATGAATATGAATTATTGGATCAAGGTTATGTGAATAGAATTAGATTCTATTTAAAGTCTAAAATTTGTAGAGGCGTCTAGTGGCATTGAGCCTATTGTTCTCAAATAGGTCTACAAGGAAATGAGATTGATAGATTTGAAGGTGCAAACCTTCAAAGTCAAGACTAGTGGCCAAAAGATTTATTCAGAAAGAAATGGTTCGACTATGAAAAGATTTTTTCACCAATAGTCAAGTTTGACTTTATCTAGATTCTCTTATCCATTATATTTCATTTGGATGAAATATGACAATGGATACCAAGAAAGCTTCTTTTAGTAGCAATCTTGAGGAAGGCATCTATATGATGTATCTAGACTTGTACATAGCAAAGAAATAGTAGTGTTTAGTATGCAAGTTGCTTAAAGTCCATTTATGGACTAAAGCAAGCATATGAATCATAAAATATCATCTTTGATAAAAAAATCAAATTGTTTGATTTTGATCAAGTATTAAAAGGCCTTAGGTGTATGTAAAGCTATATAGAATAATAATTTTCTTAATGTATGTTGATGAAATTCTAATCATTTAGGATGATGTAGAGTTATTGTCATCAATAGAGTTTTGGTTGTCTAGTCCAGTTTGATATAAAGTACTTGGAAAAAACTAGTCACATCCTAAGAATTAAACTTTGTTAAAATTCAGAAATTAGGATGTTAGGTCTATCTCAAACTACTTAAATAGATTAGATTCTAGCCAAGTATAGCATGTAATACTTCAAGAAATGATTCTTTCCTTTTAAGTATAAAGTTCCTTTATAAAGGATTATGGTCCTAAGACATATACAAGGAAGAGCATATTAAGACGATTCCTAATATTATATCAATAGGAAGTCTTTATGCTATGCTAAACACTAGGCTAAATATCTATTTTGCGGTGGGCATGGTAAGCAAATATAAATTGAATCAGAGATCACTTAATTTAGTGGGAGTGAAGCATATACTCAAATATCTTAGGACAATGAGGGATTATATGCTTGTCCACCAAAGTGAGGTTTTGATACTTACTGGATGTACAAATACTGACTTGTAGTTTGATTGTGATTCATGAAGTTGGACTTCAAGATATGTATTCATCCTAGGTGGTGAAGGTACACATTAAGTGTAAGTATTATCTCATTAGAGAGATATGAATACTTGAGTAGTAGTAGAAAAGATAATTTATGTAATAAATCTGGCTGAAACTTGTTTCCAAACCTTGCCTTAATGGTGACTATGAATTACTCTAAAGGGAGATAAGTATTGGATATATGGTAAATTGTCTTTGAGGGCAAGTGGGAGATTGTTAGGATTTGTGCCCTAAAATCCAATTTATTGGCATGTCATAAATAATTAAATTGTTTAATTATGAGAGACTATCTATAAATGAACTAATGGGATATTATCTTAGTCCATGAGATGCATAGTATATGATTTATGTGATTTAGTCACAGAAAATATAAATCACAAGTTCTTTGTAAACTCAGAATTTTAGTTCATAGTCGGTGATGAAATTGGGCATTTCATTTGCGAACACTATAACATATCAACTATGATAATTTGTCTTGATCATGGAAGTGGAGACTTCTAGTTGGCATGTTGATATGTTTTAAGAGTTAAGACATATTGAACTGGATCGTTGTGAGATTTATTATTCTCCTAATGACAGTCAAATGAATAATAAATCTCACGACTTCTATTTACATCAACTCTAAATCCTGAGAGAATAATGGACCGGATCATGAGATGTAGGTTGCTTTGATATATCAGGAATGAGATCTATAAGTCACGGTCAAAACCTCAGTATGTTGGGCAGCCGCATTTAGAGTTGATGGAACATATATTCTCAAGATGGAATTCATAATCTCTTAACGGAGACATAAAATATTCCCTTGAGATAAGTTTAATAGGTTTGGTTATCCAAGAGAGTTGGGCCCAACCACTTTAGTAAGGAGTTACTAAAGTATATATTTATGAAATTGGATTTCATAAATATATGATGAATAACATAAAAGATTAAATCGGGTACTCAAGGATTAAGATGTAGTAATCTTCAAAGTGGCAGTCAAAATTCATGACTTTGTATTACTACGAATATTTTAATGAAGGGGTTGTATGTATAATAAAGTCTTGAGATTTAATTTATTAATAAGGCCTAGAGTGCAATTATATTCTTATACTGGTATTGAATATAATTAATGGTAACTTTGGACTTGTCAAGAGTTGACAGAAAAGCCCAAGGCCCATTGGAGCTAGAGTCTTATTTATTTGTTCCCTTTTGGTCCCATTCCAAGCCATATACTAGAGCCCAATTGGAATGGCCCAAAAGGCTAGCCCAATTAGATAATCAGTTGTATATAAGGAGAGAAACATACAGAATTTCATAAGTACTTTTTCATAAGGAAAAGATGAAGGTTTTCATATGAGACTTTCATAAGGTTTTTCATTAAGATCATACAAAGAATGAAATGGTTTGTATGTGAGTGTTGGACACTCTTTATTCTCTCTTAGGAAACTGATTGAGAGACCACACATCTTGGGCATCAAGTGGAATTGGAGTAAAGATTAAAAGTCTTCCCAAGAACTTCTGATCTTCAGTTTTGAATTTCACCACACCAAGGTACGCTTTCTTGTTCTTAAATTCTGAAACTTACATAGTACATGTTATCAATTGCGAATGAAATAGATCCGTTAATTTTCCGCTACGCACATGCATATTTCCATTACGGTTCTCATTCTTGCAACCCTTGTCTCACTTCTCATGAGACACTCATTCCAAACAATCGTTGTGTTTAGATGAGGAAGGGTTCCTGTGGTTGAGCTTTTACTCTTTTGGTCCTTAATCTAATTCTTTTGATTTTTGTAGGACCCTTCATGCATTAAATGATATATATTCATGCATTTTTGCATCTTGCATTTATTTGTATGCATTGCTTTTGTTTTGATCTTTTTTTTTTTTGTTTTAGTTTTGTGTGAGTAAAAAAAAAAGTCCAAAACCTCATAAAAAGTGAAAAATTCAAAAAGTTTGATCGTATATGTTTGAGCACATATCACATGTGAGTTTGGCCTAATACCTTCGTACTTATGGCGTAGTGCATTTACGAGCTTAGCTTGTTATGTATGCACGTCTATCTTTGTGGGAAAAATCTTGAAATCTATGTGTGATTGTTGTAAATCGATTTTCAAGCTTGTCATGAATGATTGGTTCATAGTCTTGATGGTTTTGATACTTGCATAGACTTGTACCTATATATCTTCCCACATTTTTTTTTTTTTTTTTGTTTTTGCTTAAAGAGCTCAACCAATGTAAATCTCAAAATGAAAAGAAATAATGAGCTACAAAAGCCGTCGCATATACTAGTAATCGACTAGGAAAAAAGGAAAGCGACTTTTATGAAATTGTATGATGCTCCAAAAAGCCAAAGGCTTGTTCATCAAATTGAAATATCAAAAATTTCAGGTATCGATCTCTAATGAGATGTATTGATTCAAAAAGATCAAATGATATGAATTGTATAGAAGCCAAATGAAAAGCTTCAAAGATATGTAATCATTTTCTTGTGGGAGGTCATTTATGTTCATTTCTATAATTGAGATAGACCACTTGACTTAGTACTAGTTGTGTATGACTTGATTGAATTGATCATTGAAGTTTCACTTTAGACTAAAGACTATTCCACATTTGACACACACACACAACACACATGCCTAATGTTCAATGAATGCCTTATTCATTTGTTCGATTGTACTTGTTTAAATGTGATGTGTGTGTGATCAACTATATATGGATCAATTCAAAAAGATTTTTGATCATTTTATATGTATTTGGAAGTAATTTTTATCACTCTTTGTATTCATGTTTAGTGCTTACTTTGTTTTTTATTGTTTAAACATGTTCTGCGTTGAAAAACAGGTGTCAGAGTTTTGAGCGACTCAACTGGTTACTTGCCAGTCGCAAAACCCCAGTCGCGAGTTCATCTAGAAGCTTTGACAACTCACTCGCGACTCGCGAAAATTTTCACGACTGAACTTCGCGACTCGCCCAGTCACGAAACGCCCAAAAATAGCTTTTTAAAGGGCTTTTCGTGGGAAACCTGTTTTAAACCTCTCCCATCCTCTTTTAAACCCCCTTTTCACTATTTTTACATCAAAACCCAATCAATTTGAATGGGTTTTTATTCCATTAACATCTCTAAGGTAATTTTAAACTCTTTTCATTGTTTTTGATCCTTAGATTATGTTTTGGAGAGTTTTGTGCTCTTGGTTAAGATTTTCATTATAGGGGTTGGGAAAACTTAATTTTTGTCAAATTTTTTTTCATGGGATTGGTTTCTTTTGATGATTTGCATTGGATGTTGGCCCTTTGTGGCAAAAAGAACATGTATTAAGGGTGGCTTTCATGTTGTTCATGCATTGTTTCACATTGTTGTTTATAGTGTGCACGCTAGGTGTTTGATAAAATGTCTCTTAGGCATTTTCTCACTTGTTTGGACTCCTATGAGTACCAAACTTTGGGGTTTCTCATGTTTCCTCATTAGGAACATGTTTGGTTCATTTGTTGTGTATTTAACACACCTTGCCCCACATGTGCATTTTCCATGCATTGGTCATGCATTGCATATAGCCACCTCTTGCACACACCTTTGCTACCCTTGTCATGCATTGGTCTATACCTTGTTTCTTCATCTTAGCATGTCATTTTTACTTTATGCTTTGTAGCATGTTTTAAGATATCTTTGTTTTTCGTTTGAGCTTCATTTTCTCATTCATCTTACAACCCTCATGCATCATACCCTTGCTCATATCTTCTTTTCTTTCCCTCCTTCCTCTTAATTGTTTTGTCTATTTGTGACAAAAAGGGGGAGAGTATACCGGAGAGTATACAGGTTTGTATCATCATTTCTATATGACTCATGTGCACACTCTTAGGGGGAGTAATTCTACCTCGTGCACATTCGTAAGGGGAGAAAGTCATAGGGGAGATGCATATACCAAGGGGGAGAAGACATTGTATTAATAAGAAAACTTTTCTTGTTGGCTTTATGGTGCTTTGAGTTATGCTTTGTTGTTATCATCGCATCATGTTTGTGTATTGGACATGCATTCATCCTTATGCTATTGTGTTTCATTGAATGCTTGTTCGGATGATCATTTGCTTTGCTATGTGATCATTGTAGTCATTTCTATATGACTGTTTTAGTATATGATCAAGTTGCTCACATGTTTCACATTATGTTTACTTGATCGCAATTTACTTGTTACATTATACTTGTCCTTTTATTGCTTGCTTTACCTTGAAAATCTAATGTGTTTTGTGCAAGTGTTTCAGGTTACAGGTATATATGTTCTAAGTTCATCATAGCTCCTATGATTCATGATAGGGGGATGAAGAGCCTAATCAAATGGGGAGTATTGATGTTGAAGAGCAGCAGCTGCCTATATTTAATGTTTTGCTTATTGTTATTATATGTTGTAGTTTATTTACCGTACATGTAGTTGTACCTTTACTTTGTAGCCTTGTGCTTGCTGTTAAATGTTATGCATTTTCTTTAAGTACTTTCACTCTTGTATCCTTTATTGGATTTTATATCCTTAATGCAATTACCTTGAGTTGTTGCATTGGTTGAATGTTGGACATGCAAATGATATTTTGCAATGAGCTTATTAGCTTGCATGTTCGGATGTTCATTCCTTGTGTGAATGAACATTGTGGTCACTATTTATAGTGATTGTTCCTTTTTGGCCAAGCCATGATTTATTACTTATATTCCATTTTGTTTGATCGCATTATGCTTGCTCCATATGCATTACAAGTTTTTTCTGTATACAATGATCATACTGTGTTGTTGTGTTTTCAGGAGATACTTGTTCTTATGGTTCAAGAGCTACATAAATTCTAGAGTTAGGTGTGAGTGAGTTATGTTCAACCGTTCCCAACTCACATGTTAAGTCTAGAGTTTGTTTTAGGGTTTTCTCACGGAATAGCTAAAGGGGGAGATTGTAAGGTTGAATTTAATCAACTAGTCTGTTGGCTTTATTCCATGCTAAATTTGCTTGTATTTTAGCAATTAGTAACCCTGTATTTAGGTGGAAATCATGTAAGGGTAGTGTGTGAGAGAGTGTGAAGAAATGTTCAAGATTGTGCAAAGAAGCAGGGTCTTGCGACTGGATCTCGTGGGTTGCTCGCAGCTTGCAAGCTGCCAGAAGTTACACACGTGCCAAGCATGCCAGAAATTGAAGCGTCATGCCAGCTGGAGCACTACAAGACAAAAAGTACAGACTGGCTGTTCAGTTACCTCGCGGCTTGAACTCGTGGCTCAGTCAAGTCACAAGGCCAAGCCGCCAGCTAGCTCTGTTTTGGAAAAACTGACTATTCGCATTTCAAACACACACCAGTATAAATACCCCTTATACACACGAAATGTAGAGAGCTTCCAGAGAGAATTTTGAGAGAGAAACCCTAGAGAAAAAACAAGATTGACTCATCCACAATCTTTACATAGAGACTCTTCAAATTCCTTTACTTTCACCTCTCCATTGTTACATCCTTGGGAGGTTCTTAGCCAAATCATTTTCTCACCATACCCACATCTGTGAGAAGGCTTTTTGGTGCTTTGGGAAGCAGTTAGGAAGGGAGCAATGGTTATTGGTTGATGTTATGGACTATAGCAGAATCCGGTAAACTAAAGAAGAAATAGGTTTGGTGCAACTTCATTGTAGTAGGAGCTTGGAGGGCTTAGATACACTGGGTAGATTAGGCTTAGAGGGTTTTCTGCTATTCATGTATCCCAACTACATTCTTTAGTGGATTATCACTGCTTGGAGGGCGGCGGAGAGGTTTTACGCCGAGGACTTTGGTTTCCTCTTCAATAACATATCGTTGTGTTGTCCTTGTGTTTGCATTTCTCTTTCCTTAATCTTTGCCATTTAATTTCTGCTGTGGATTTGATTTTATTTGGTTAAGATTGTTTATCAATTCTGTTTTAGCTTATGTTCATGTTTCGCGCATATATTGTTTGATAATAAGCTTAAATTGGTAATTTGTAAATTAGGGGTCTAAACGTTCATAGTGTTTTATACGCTATTTGAACTTTCAACTTTATTATACATGCAACCCCTTCATTAAAATATTCGTAGTAATACAACGTCATGAATTAAGACTGCCACTTTTAAGATTACTAAATCTTAATCCTTGAGTACCTGGTTTAATCTTTTATGTTATTCATCATATATTTATGAAATCCAATTTTATAAATATATACTTCAGTAACTCCTTACTAAAGTGGTTGGGCCCAACACTCTGAATAACCAAACCCATTAAACTTATCTCAAGGGAATATTTTATGTCTCCATTAAGAGATTATGAATTCCATCTTGAGAATATATGTTCCATCAACATTAAATGCGGCTACCCAACATACTGAGATTTTGATCGTAACTTATAGTTTTCACTCCTGATATATAAAAGCAACCTACACTTCATGATTAGGTCCATTATTTTCTCAGGATTTGTAGTTGATGTTAATAGAAGTCGTGAGATTTATTATTCATTTGACAATCATTAGGAGAATAATAAATCTCACAGCGGTCCAGTTCAATATGTCTTAACTCTTAAAATATATCAATATACCAACTAGAAGTCTCCACTTCCATGATCAAGAAAAATCATCTTAGTTGATATGTTATAGTCTTCGCAGATGAAATGCCCAATTTTATCACCGACTACGAACTAAAATTCTGAGTTTACAAAGAACTTGTGATTTATATCTTCTGTGACTAAATCACATACTATGCATCCCATTAGTTCATTTATAGATAGTTTCATATAATTAAACAATTTAATTATTTATGTCATGCCAATAAATTGGATTTTAGGGCATAAACCCCAACATGACCAACATAACTTTCAAACCTCGGAGTGAAGCTAGCAAGGCATAGTGATATGTTCTTCAACATTTCCATAACGTCTCCAATGAGATGTCCCTCACTATCTCCCTTAGCTTGTGCTCCCTTTGGTCTTCTCTTTAAACTTTCTTGGCCACGCATAGAGTTAGCCTTCTTGAGTGCATGAAGCTTGAAACAATTCGGCCGTATGTGCCCTTGTACGCCACAATGATGACACACATGCTTCATGTGAGGCCCTCTTTGATTTTTGGGTAATAACTTCCCTTTTTCCTTTGGTTTTGCACCAATCGTTCTTTCTACAACAGCAGGGGTCTCAATCTCAGGCTTCACTTCTTTGAGTTTCTCTTCATTCTTAGTTGATATAAACCTTACTTCCTTTTTGAGTTCGCTGCTAGAGCTTCCTTTTCCGGTATAGCCCAAGTCATTCTTATCACGTGAATATTTTTGTGAGGACAGCACGTTGTCAAGTTTCTTGGTGGAGATGCGCTCAACCTTGACATTAGCTTGGATAATTTCAAGTTCAAGAAACTTGATCTCCGAATAAGCTTCAACCAATTCTCCCTTGAGTCCTTCTACTTCACACTTTGCATCGTTAAGTTGCACAAGTATACACCTATGTTCTTCTTCAACCTTTTTCATCTTTTTCACAGCAAGGTTTCGCAACTTTGGCGTATTTGCCACAATCTTCCAGCAATAAATCATATGCTTCTTGAAGGTTGTTCTCACCTTCATTTTGGCATACGTCTTCATCTTCCGATTCTTCAACTTCCTCATCCTCGGAAATATTACCAAGTTCATCAACCAAAATGCTTAAATCATCCTTTGAATCAACGGAGGTAATTGCCATGAAGGCCCTGTAATTTCCTTCACCATCACATTCTCCTTTCATGTTTGAATTTGAGCTTTCAGAATCGCTAAAAGTAGTGGCAAACACTTTACCCTACGCTCTCAAGTAGTTGGGACACTCCTTCTTGAGATGTCCATGACTGTTGCATTCGTAGCACATGATTCCTTGAGAGGATTGAGAATCCTTCCCATCTTTCTTCTTAAACTCCTTCCTATCAGCTTTGGGGAATGAAAACTTTCCTTTACTGAACGACTTCCCACTGTTTTTTATCTTCAGAAATTTTTGAAAGTTCTTTGCAAGGAATGCTACCTCCTTCTCCACATAATCTTCTTCGGAGGAGTCATCCATTTTCTCGTTGATAGTTTTGAGAGTAAGTGATTTGCTCGACTTATAGGAAGGTAGTCCAAGCTCATATGTTTGGAGAGATCCAATGAGTTCTTGGATCTTGATTTCATCCAAATCTTTGCTCTCTTCTATAGCTGTGACCTTTGCTCGGAAGCTCTCTGGTAAAAACCTCAAAATCTTTCTCACCACCTTAGCATCCTCAATCTTCTCTCCGAGATTGAGCTTGGCAATTACGATTTCATTGAGCTTCCCATAGAATGAATCAAAAGATTCATCGTCACCCATCTTGAGCTCTTCAAATCGAGTGATAAGCATTTGGAGCTTTGTGTCCTTGACTTTCTTGGTACCCTCATAGGTAGTCTTAAGAATTGTCCAAGCTTCCTTGGCAGTCTCCACATGCGATATCCTGTGAAATTCATCAGTAGACACACCACATAAAATAGCGTTAATTGCTTTACTATTGGCATTTGCCAAAGCAAGAGCTGCCTTGTCCCATTCAGACTTGGGTGTCATGGGTTTAACATACCCATTCTCGACAGAATCCCATACCAACTCATCTATAGCACACAGGAATGCCCTCATACGGACTTTCCAAAATGCATAGTTGCTCCCATCAAAGAATAGTGGAGCATTGAGCGATTGAGATAGATCCATTACAAAGGGGTCTAGGATCACACTTAGGTAATGAAACCACAGCAAGTGTACCCACTCTGATACCAATTGAAAGCTTGATTATGTGTTAAAACATAAGAGCTGTTTAGACCCCTAATTAAAAGTTACGGCTCGGTTGGTTTTACTCTAACTTAATCTAAATGCAGAATAGAGTAAATGCGAGCGAATAAATAATAAAACTACTCTAAGCCATATTCATCACAACACAGCAGTAAAATGAAAGCTAAAAGAGAAGGGAAGAAGAATGCAAACACAAGATAACACGCCAATGTGTTATCGAAGAGGAAACCGAAGTACTCGGCGTAAAACCTCTTTGCCGCCCTCCAAGTGGTAAATCGATCCACTAGAAAATCAGTTGGGATACACGAATAGCAAGAGACCCCTCCAAGTCTAATCTACCCAATGCACCTAAGCCTTCCAAGCTCCTACTCCAACAAGACTTCTCAGAACCTTGTCTTGTTAGCTCTTCGAATCCTGTAATACGCCCGATTGCATCTGCCAAAACTTGGCTTGTTCCAATACTTTCCAGCAGCACTAAAACCTCACTTGACACTCAGAATGGGTGTGGTAAGTGTTTGGGCTATCAACCTTTCAAGGATATAGAAATGGAGAGGTAGGAGTTGAGGAAAAACCACAATGGATTGTGTAGAGAATTGTGGGTATAACAATCTCTCACTCTCAAGAATAGTGGCTAGGGTTTTCTCTTTGAAGCACTCCTCAACATCTATGGGTAATGTGGGTATATATAGTGTGGTTAAGGACAGGGTGTATCAGATATGACAAATTAGCAAAACAGATGTTTCGCGGGTATCTCGCAGGAAGGCCTTACCCGCGAGACACTCGCGAAAACCAGCTGTCACCATCTGTCATGACTCTTTCCATTCCAGTCATGTGCTGATCACATGCTTCACTTCGCGGGAAGGCTTCTCGCGAGCTACCCGTGAAATCTTCTTTGCTCTGCATTTTGCCTTGAGTCTTCACACTCTCTCTCACACACACAACCCTTTCAAATAAATCCCACATAAAATACAGGGTACATAAGATTGAACATAATTACAATCAAATTTGGTACGGAATTGAAGCCAGCACAAAATAGTTGTAAATCACAACTTTACAAATACTAACAACTTCCTACTCACACTAATCTCTATTTTAACTAATACCCACAAACATGGTAATTCCCTACAAACAAGAAACAACTAACAAATAATAATTAATAATATTCCCTAACAAATTAATCTACGTAACATTCCTTACCCCTTGAAATTAACCCTTGTCCACAAGGGTTAAATCTGAAAATTATTGTTTGAACTTTCCGAGTCCCTTCTCCCATTCTAGATTACTTCTTGGATGATGCAAGTCGAAGTGGTACACCTTTTGGTTCAAAAAAAATGTCTTTAACCTGATCAAAATGTTATCGCATGAAAACTAACACTCCGACAATTTGTCTAACGGACCGGCCAAAATGGGCAAATGCCCTTTTTGCGCAAAATATACAGCGTTTTGCCCCTTTTCCCAAACTTATTAGGGAAATGCCCCTCTTTTGACACTTGATTTTCTAAAAATCGAGTTTCAACTTAAAACTCGATTTTTGGACAATCAAGTTATAACAAACTGAAAATTAAAAAAAAAAAAAAATACTGGAACTCGAGCTCCATGAACTCGAGTTCCATGCAATTTTTTAAAGCCCTATAGTGCCGTTTTAAAACATGCAAGTTTTTTTCTTAAGTCTGATCGCTCCATAGGGAGCCCTATATTGGCGTTTTAACATGCAAGTTTTTTTCTTAATTTTGATCGCTCCATAGGGAGCCTTATAGTGACATTTTAAATACCTATAGCGGCATTTTTTATGGAACTCGAGTTCCATGCATTTTTTTTTTTTTTTAAGTTTTGCCTATAGCTGCGTTTCATGGAGGCCTATAGTGGCGTTTTTTATGGAACTCGAGTTCCATGAACTTGAGTTCCATGCATTTTTTTTTTTTTTTTTTAGTTTTGATTGCCCCATACTCGATTTTCTACAAATCAAGTTTTACATTGAAACTCGATTTTGAGAAAATCGAGTTACAAAAGAGGGGCATTTTCCTAATTAGTTTGGGAAAGGGGGGCAAAATGCTGTATATTTTGCGCGAAAAGGGCATTTGCCCATTTTGGCCCAATGGACCACAATTCCTAATACATGAACGTATCATTCCTTCCCCTCAAAGTAAACCCTTGTCATCAAGGACGTAATTAGAAGTTTCTTGTTGCGCCAAACTTGAGGTCCTGCATACCATGGGTTATAATCATGTGACCTTGAATTTGATAAAACTTTGAGCTCTACAAAAGCATTCTCAACCTGATCTAAAACTTATTGCATGCCTGGGTTGTTTGAGGATGAAATTTTTTGATCTTGTGGAGCTTCTATGTCCTTCCTATCTTTTAGTTTATATTGTTCATCACCCTCCATGGTTGGTTTGTAATGTTCTTAGCTAGACTAGTTCTTATCTTCTAATTTGCGTTGCTTATCACCCTCCTTAGTTGGCTCTTCATGTTTATAACTAGACAAACACACACACAAGGATTGCAATTCAATTTCGTTTCCTTGATTATATTTATATCCATTTGATCAACCAATAGAGACTGTATCACTTTCAGTTTCTCCTAGCATTCTAACAACTCTTTCTTGATGCCTAGCTCTGATATGTTTGGCTCTGATACCAATTGATACATACACAATTTTTTGGGGAGGGAAAGTAGGAATATTTAAAGAAGTGGAGATAAAATTTTGATTGTTTCTAATGAAACACTTGATACGTAATAAGAACAAAAATTAACAAAGGGATAAAGTTTGGATTTGATTGAGGAAATCTTGACCTCTAGAAACCAATTAGGATCCAATTTGATTAAACTTATTTGATATCTTTTATTGAAAATAACTTCAGCTATTTAAATACAACAAAGTAAAGTAACGTTAAAGACCTAAAACAATGGAGCACATCTCCTCCTAAACTTATGCCCACAATAGCCGTGCTCCTAAAGCTAGGACACCACTAAAACGAACAATATAATACAAATACTAACAACTTCCTACTTACACTAATTCCTATCTTAACTAATGCCCACAAACATGGTAATTCCCTACAAACATGAAAAAACTAACAAATAATAATTGATAATATTTCCTAAAAAATTAATATACGTAACATTCCTTCCCCCTTGAAATCTTCCCTTGTCCACAAGGCCTTAATCTGAAAATTATTGTTTGAACTTTCTAGGTCACTTCTCACACACTTGATTACTTCTTGGATGAGGCAAGTCGAGGTGGTTCATCTTTTGGTTCAACAAAAATGTCTTTAACCAGAACAAAATGTTGCTGCATGAAAACTAACCCTCCTGCAATTTTTCTAACAGACCCACAATTCCCAATACCTGTACTTATCATTCCTCCCCCTCAATGTAGACCCTTGTCCACAAGGACCTAATTCGAAGTTTCTTGTTGCGCCAAACTTGAGGTTTTGCATACCATGGGTCATAATCATGTGACCTTGAATATGATAAACCCTTGAGTTCTACAAAAACATCTTCAACCTGATCAAAAACTTGTTACATGCCTGGGTTGTTTGAGGCTGAAATTTTTTCAGCTTGTGGAGCGTCTATGGCCTTCCTATCTTCGAGTTCACATCGTTCATCACCCACCATGGTGGGTTTGTAATATTCATAGCTAGACAAATTCTTATCTTCTGATTTGCATTGCTTATCACCCTCCTTAGTTGGCTCTTTATGTTCATATCTAGGCAAACACGAACACAAGGATTCCAATTCAATTTCATTTTCTTGATTATATCCATTTGATCAACCACTAAAAACTGTATCGCTTTTAGTTTCTCCAAGCATTCTAATAACAGTTTCTTGATGCCTGGCTCTGATACCAATTGATACATACACATTTTTTTTGGGAGGGAAAATATGAATATTTAGAGAAGAGAAGATAAAATTGTGGTTACGAACACTTGATATGTAAAAAGAAAAAAAAAATTAACAAAGGGATAAAGTTTGGATTTGATTGAGGAAATCATGACCTCTAGAAACCAATTAGGATCCAATTTGATTAAACTTATCAGATATCTTTTATTGAAAATAACTTCAGCTATTTAAATACTGCAAAAAATACTAACAACTTCCTACTCACACTAATCCCTATCTTAACTAATACCCACAAACATGGTAATTCCCAAGAAAAAAGAAACAACTAACAAATAATAATTAATATTATTTTCTCAAAAATTAATATACACTAGTCACAAACCCATGCAGTGCATGGGAAAGCTATTAAAATTTAGAAATAGGAAATTGAGTTAATAATATGCATATTATAGACATTTTGCAAGGTAGCATTTAAAAAAAATGAATGATCATAATAAAATAAAATACTTGACATATGTGCTTATGTTGTCAATAATTCACTGCAGGTGCATAGTTACCGAAACTTACAAAGTAATTCACAATTCTCAAAACCTACCTGACATGTGCTTATGCTGTCAATAATTCACAATTCTCAAAAGGTATTAGTTTTGAACACATACATATTATACAACCAAGTCTTAATTTTCCCATCAACAACCTTTGAAAATATAAATTACCGAGATCTACAAAGCAATTCCCAACTCCTAAATTAATAAAGTAAAACTCCAAAAAGCTATATAGAACTCATGCCTTTTGAACAAATACATATTACACAACCAAATCTTAATTTTCCCATCAACAGCCTTTGAAAACATAAATGACAAATATATAAACAAAGACCATGATATGAGGAGGACACATTGAGCTTCAAATTTGAGCAAACAACCTTTTGAATTTTCAGTACTTATCAATACTATTGCACTAAAAATATTTATTATTAAAAAGAATAAATAATTAAGCTCATCCCCTAAAAATTGATGATATGTCTAATTAAGCAAACAACCTTTTGTTTCCATTTGTTTGAATATCTCTCCTTTGATTCACCAATCATCCCAAATCCACATAACGCATGAATCAGAGTAACATATGTATACAAATCTGGAGTACACCCATGATTAGGCATATCAATTAATATCTGAAGAGCATAAATCCATTGTCCCACTATTCAAGGTATTTGTTCGATTCTTAGCTTCTCAAAAGGCAAAGATATATGAGCGAGAAGACCAAGATGGGTTGAGTTCTAGCGTGACCAAGTTAGGTTAGGGTTTTGAGATGGGAAGAGAAAAGTCCTAACGTGAGTCTCTTTCTTTTTTATTTTTAATCTTAACGTGAGTGAAATAACATGCGTTATGTAGTTAAAAAAAGGTTAAATAATTTTGTTTTAAAAAAATAATAATGATGTGGCAAGTTTTAGAGAGGTCAGCAAAAAGTCATAGGCTTCGGTTAGAGTTACTCTCTTTGTTAAGTTTGGAATAAACAAAAATAATTTTGTTTTAAAAAAATGATAATGATGAGTTTGAGTTTAAATTGTGAAAGCTCGGATTTGTGTAAAAACACAAGAGCTTGTTCAGACTCCCAAATAAAAATTACGGCTAGATAGCTTTTACTATAACTTATACTAAGTGCGGAACAAGAGTAAATGAGTGCAAATAATAGATATCACTACCCTAAGCCATATTCATCCATTATCAACAATAAAAGGAAAGCTTAAGAGTAGGGAAGAGAGATGCAAACACAAGATAACACTGAGACGTGTTATTGAAAAGGAAACCGAAGAACTCAAGCGAAAAATCTCTCCGCAACCCTGCAAGTCGAAATCGATCCACTAGAGAATAAAGTTGGAGTACACGAATAACAAAAGACCCTCCAAGCCTAGTCTACCCTATTAGGACATACATGATTCATTTGTTAGGAACACATGTCACTATTTTATGTAATTGGCTAATCCTTTGATAAAATGCACTTTACTTGTATTTGGGTAGATCTAGGATGTGTTTAATACTTCAAGAAACATGTTGTTCAAATCTAGTATTAAAGCCATGAAGATTGGACCAAGAAACAAGTGAAGAAAAGCTATTCATTAAAGCTGGACAGATATCTCGACAGCTGCTTGACAGCTAGCTATCAAGGTTTAATGAGGCTCGACAGATACTATCTATCGAGGTATCTATCGAGGTTACGGGATTTCAAATTTTCAGATCTGATTTTCGACCCATGCTGACATGTATGTGTAGGGTTTCTTTTCTCACAACCCTAGACCTATATAAGACTTATTTTAGAGGCCGTCACATAAGAGAATACAAGGAGAACATATGCAAAAGGTGACCGATGCCTTATTCTCTCCGAAAGAAGCTACTGCGTCTTTGCGCCTTAAGGTTTTGTAACCAAGTGCTTCTTGATCTTCATTGTTGATGAAGTGAAGAACTTTGCAGCCAACATCTTCTTCTAGTTGGTGATTAAAGTCGCGTACTGGGATCTGCGCAATTGGTTAGTCGCGTACTGGGATCTGCGCAATTGGTTAGTCACGTACTGGGATTCGTGTATCAAAGGGTGGTGTTCATATATTGAAGAGTTCAGAGGTTCTGAAGCGGTAGAAGGTTTTTGCTGTAAGTTCATCTACGGGGATTGTAAAGTATAGGGAGAAAAGTTTTGTACTAAATTTGAAACTTCTCTTTACTATAGTGAATTGCTGTTCGGGATGGTTTTCCCCTAGATTTTTTACTGTGAAACTAGTTTGTTTTATTGGTTTTCCTGGGTCATCATATCTTGTCTTATTTACTTTTCCGATGTATTCATTATTGACATGATATTGATGTTTGTTTGTTTTAATAAGATTTATTCATAATAAACCTAATTAACAACTTAGGTTTAAAACTTGTTAATTCTATCAACCGGGGTCTAAATTTCCCAACAAGTGGTATCAGAGCGGGTACACTTTGATTGAATTAATTTCCTGAGTGTGATCCTTGACTCTCGTTGTCATGGATTGTGGACAATCTCTTTTGATTCCTCAAAAGCAAGTGTCCAAACGGTCATAGGTTTCCTCTCAAGGACCTACACCTTTGTTTGGAGAGTTATTAAAAGTTTTAAACTTTTTAACTCAATTTCAGGAGAATTTTAATTCTTCTATGTCCTTTAGTAGACATACTAAAACACGTGCCTTTTCATCTTCACGGCCAAAGACTCGTACTGTGTGGGTGAGAAAGGAGCCTAAGACTTAATTATTTTTTCTATCTGTCCTCTGCTTTAATTCTTTCTATCTAAAGTAGGACTCTCTTTACTTGATTTCTTATCTGCTTTTGAAATCATGCTTTCATGCATCTGCCTTTTTCTATCATGCCTTCATGCATATGCATCTTTCTTTCATGCTTTCATGTTGTTTGTCTGTTTTTGTTTGGCTGTTTAGTTTTTATTTTGTTTGTTTTTCAAAATAAAAATAAAAATGAAAAATTAGAAAAATACAAAAACAGTGTGTTTGTGTACATGGTACTTGTGTACCTTGGATGGCTAATGAAACAAAGTTTTTTAAACTTTGTATCTCTTGTAGCTTAGATGAGCATCTCTATGCACAACTAAGCAAAAGCAAGTGAGCTTTGTGGCTCTTGTTTGTGATGAGTAAGATTAATTTTTCTCTTATACTTAACACTCGTATCACTCTTTTTGATGAGAAGGATTAGAAAATCCTAAGAGAAATGCATAAATAACCATCTCACCACTATTGCCCGCCAATCATAATGACACCTGTATGCTTCGGCATAGCAAAAGTGCAGTGTCAATGACATTTGTGTGCTTCGGCATAGCAAAATTGGAATGTCAAATGCTTAACATAATTGGGTATTTCTTTTCTATCTCTTATATGCCCATGCATGATTTGCTTAAATAAAAATATGCAAAGAAAAATAAAAAGCAAAAAGATAAAAAATGCTTTAAATATGATTGTAAGCGTGTATTCTAGGAGATGTGGGAGTTATAGGGTGTACCTCAAAGGTGATAATCCCCATCAAATAATTATGATTGTGTGTGAGTTAAAGTGATTTTCTCATATCTTAAATTTTCATAACATGTTGACACATTTGCAATCTTGTGATGTTTTTCACACACAACACGCAATATTCTTTGCTACTTTTGATACATGTGCAGGTACAATGTGATTTGGCCATCACAAGGTTTACATGTGTTAATGTATGCTCACTAAACTGTCTTGATTTGTTTTTGAAATATAAAATTGGTTAGACTTGTTGTGTGTGTGTGTGTGTTTTTGGGATCCATGTGCTTAAAATTGTTGTTAAGAGATGATTTTGAGAGTCTAATATGTTGATTGGATCATTGGTTGAGTTGCATGCTTGATTGCATTCATATCTGTGTTTTTCCCTTCTTGAAAAACTGTTTTTAAGCAATCTCGACAGCTTCTCGATACCTCTCGACACTTGGCTATCTATCGAGCTTTTTAACTTCTTCTTATCGCAATCTTGATAGCTTCTCGACAACTAGGTGGATCGATCGAGATTTCTTCTGGATCCTCGATAGCTTCTCGATAGCTGTTCGATCCATCGAGGTCTGCTCGATAGCTTCTCGACACCTCTCGATCGATCGAGATCCTCTTGCATGCATTGTTTTTCACATGTTTTGCATTTTTCTTTTATTTTGTCATCCATAGCATCTTGTTTCATTATATTCATGCATTTTTATGGATTCTTTGTACCCCCTTGATCATCCTTGATCATCTTTATGTTTCTCGGGTGAAGCTTTCTAGCTTCTTGTACCCTTTGTTAATCATGACAAAAAGAGAGAGAAATTGTGGAGAATATGTGGTTTCTTTTTGAAGATTCTACATGTTAGGGGGAAAAATACATGCCTCTATAAGGGGGAGATGTGTTTCATCTTGTTAGGGGGAGTACTTACCTCATTCTTCTTGTACCTTAGGTCTTGTGACCATATTTACATACATTGTGCTTATCTTTGAGATATATATATATATAAATATATATATGATGTATGTCTTCTTCACCTACCCTTACATGTGTTGTATCTTTTCTATCTTTATAGACTTGTTTCTTATAATTGTATGTAATCTATTATTTCTGTTTCACACAAAGATGCCTTGATGAGTTTTGTTTAAAGTGTTTTAGACATACAAGTCGTCAAAGTCTACTTGCCATAAACTCTCTTCTTGCAAAGTTTTTCAAGAATTTGTATTAGGATAGATTTTATTATATTCAACAAGTGAATATGAGTTGAGTGATTTATGACTTCTCTCATATGTTCATTTGTTTGTTGTTGTTCTATCAAGGATTGCCAAAGGGGGAGATTGTTAGGACATATCTGATTCACTTGTTAGGAACATATGTCACTATTTTATGTAATTGACTAATCCTTTGACAAAGTGCACTTTACTTGTATTTGGGTAGATCTAGGATGTGTTTAATACTTCAAGAAACATATTGTTTAAGTCTAGTATTAAAGCCATGAAGATTGGACTAAGAAACAAGTGAAGAAAAGCTATTCACTAAAGCTGGATAGATATCTCGACAGCTAGCTATCGAGGTTTAATGAGGCTCGACGGATACTATCTATCGAGGTATCTATCGAGGTTACGGGAATTCAGATTTTCAGATCTGATTTCCGGCCCATGTTGACATGTATGTGTAGGGTTTCTTTTCTCACAACCCTAGCACTATATAAAGATTATTTTCGAGGCCGTCACATAAGAGAATACAAGGAGAACATATGCAAAAGGTGACCGATGCCTTATTCTCTCTGAAAGAAGCTACTGCGTCTTTACGCCTTAGTGTTTTGTAACCAAGTGCTTCTTGATCTTCATTATTGATGAAGTGAAGAACTTTGCAGCCAACATCTTCTTCTAGTTGGTGATTGAAGTCGCGTACTGGGATCCACATAATTGGTTAGTCACATACTGGGATTTGTGCATCAAAGGGTGGCATTCATATATTGAAGAGTTCAGAGGTTTTGAAGAGGTAGAAGGTTTTTGCTGTATGTTCATCTACGGGGATTGTAAAGTCTAGGGACAAAGGTTTTGTACTAGATCTGAAATTTCTCTTTACTATAGTGAATTTCTTTTCAGGAAGGTTTTCCTCCAAGTTTTTTACTATGAAACTAGTTTGTTTCATTGGTTTTCTTGGGTCATCATATCTTGTCTTATTTACTTTTCCGCTACATTCATTGTTGAGATGATATTGATGTTTGTTTGTTTTAACAAGATTTATTCATAATAAACCTAATTAACAACTTGGGTTTAAAACTTGTTAACTTGTTAATTATTGACATGTACTTGAGCCCTCCAAGCTCCTGCTACCAACTGACTTCTCGGAGCCTTGTCTTCTCTAACTTTCTGGATCCTGCAATTCGGTCTGATTGCATCTGCCAATGAATGGCTCCTTCCAATTCTTCCCAACAGCACCAAATTCTCACTTTACAATCAGGATGGGTGTGGTAAGTATTTGGAGATGGAGAGGTAGGAGTTGAGGAAAACCACAAGGAAATGTGTAGATAATTGTGGGTATAACAATCTCTAACTCTTAAGTGTATTTTCTAGGGTTTTCTCTCTGAAAAGAACACTCACAATTTGTGGGTAATAAGGGTATATATAGTGTGGGTAAAGACTTGGTAAAGCAAAACATAACTTTTTGCCAAACAACGTGTTTCACGAGTACTTCGCAGGATGGCCTTTCCCGCGAGACACTCATGAAATCTCCAACCTCGCATGACTCTTCATCTTCCAGTCATGTGCTCTACACGTGGCTCTTTCGCGGGTAAGCTTCTCGCGAGACACTCGTGAAATCCACTTGTTCATCCTTTTAAGCTTGAGTTTTCAAACTCTTTCACACTCATCCCTTACAATTGAAAACCCACATACATAGAGGGAAATATGATTGAAGAAATTACAATCAAATTTGGCACGGAATTAAAGCCAACACAAAATAATTGTAAATTACAACTTTACAATCTCGCCCTTTGGCTATTTCATGACAAAGCCCCTAAACAGACTCTAGACTTAAATGTGAGTTTGGGAACATAGGTAAAACTCACTCACACCTAATTCTAGAAGCTGTGAAGCACTTGCACCGTATACACTTGTATCTTGAAACACTCGCACATACAACAAACTTTCATTAAGCTCATGACAACTGGAACACAAGGTATGTATAGGAATGAGTAAAATGCGATCAAGATACCAACAAAAATATAAGATATGAAGAATAACTTGATCAAACATGAACAGTTATCAAGAAATGACTACAATGAACATTTATCCAGTAAATGATCATCTGGACACGTAATGCAATTAAGAGCAATGCTAAAATCAATTGCATGTCCAACAAGCATGATGCATTAAGGAAACTAAAGCTAAGAAGCAATAGAAAAAAAAAAGCATAAAAAAGGCTATAAAAACCAAGGTACAAAACAGTAATAAAAAAACTAAGTTTTAAACTAAAGTACTTAAAAGCTTTAAATGAAAGCATTGTAAATATCCAAAAGCTATAAAAACTTAAAGTAAACTAGAAACCACCAAAATAAACCAATGTGTACTAAAAAAGTGTTCCTTTGCTACTTTGCTACTCCCCCTCAAGCTGTACTCCCCCTCAAACTACTCCACCTTTTTTACCAGAATGGCCAAAGAGACTAGAATGTATCAAACTCCGAATCTGATGCCAGCTCCTGCCATGAGTTTCTCATCATGTCATCAATCTGAGATGAGGAGGCAGTGATCTGTCCTTCAAGGTAGGTGAATTGAGATGTGGAGTGACTGATGTGGGAAGCTAGCATTCCATGCAACTTTTCAACCTGTCCGAGTAGACGATGAAGGCAATCGAGAGCTCTTGTGCGTGCTTGGGAAGAAGGTTCTGCAGCGTCCTCTAGAACTGAAGTGAAATGCTCAATTTCCTCTTCAGTGTCTCCACCTTCTTCAACAACATTGTCTCTTGGGATTTGAGAGACAACAACCGATGGTCCGGGGATATGAGCTTTGCTTCAGGTCATGGTTTGTGCACTTATTGGATAATCTCTTTGCATCACTTGTGTTAGGACATATGTGAATCATGTTAGGAACATATGTCATTTAGAATTGGCTAATCCTTTGACAAAACGCACTTTACTTGTAATTGGGTAGATCTAAGATGTGTTTAATACTTCAAGGAACAAAAGTTCAAGTCCAAGTGTTAAAGCCATGCAAATTTGTCCAAGAATCAAGTGAAGAAGTGCTGTATTTTAAAGCTCGACAGATAGCATCTATCAAGGTTTAAAAGGCATGTTTAGCCAGATGCTTGACAGCTTCTCGATAGATAACCTATCTATTGAGATTTACGAAAATCAGTTTTTTAGATTTGATTTCACACATATCCGTGTATACTTGTTTAGGCTTTCTTTTCTCACAACCCTAAACATATATGAGGATTATTTTAAGGGCCATCACACTTGATGAAACTTGATGCAAAGGTTTTGTTCTAGCAAATTGTGTCTAGAAACAAATTTGCTCTAATTCATCTTTCCTTGAAGAAGCTGCTGCGTTTGTATGTCGTAAGGTTTTGTAACCAAGGAGCTTCGTGATCTTCATCGTGTTGATGAACTGAAAAACTTTGCAGTCAACATCCTTCTCAAGTTGGTGGTTAGTCACATACTTGGATCCGTGCATCGATTGGTTAGTCACGTATTGGGAGCCGTGCATTGAAAAAGAGAGATTGTCACTACAGAACAAGTCCAATTGTGTATTGGAGTAAGGGTTCAACTGTAGGTTAGTATAAGGTACTGGGATTCCTTTACTTGTAACCACTTTTTGTGATAATAGTGAATTCTCAGGAGTGGTGACCATAAAATCACTCGGTGGGGGTTTTTGCCTTAGAGGTTTTCCCCACTCAAAAACAAATCACCATGTCAACTTTATTTTCTGCTGCATTTAACTTAGTGATTTGTTTGTGCTACCACGCTATTGCATGTTACTTAACTTAATTAATTCACTTGGCTAATTCTTGGCCTATCAAGTGGCATCAGAGCAGGCAGACTCTGATTAGGGTTAATCGTTGCTGTGTGACCCATTGACCCTTGTTGTAATGGATAAAGGACAATCTTTAATTATACCTCCTTTATTTGATGGTACTAACTATGCATACTGGAAAGTACGCATGAGAGCTTTCTTGCAGTCATTAAATGAAAAAGTGTGGCAAGCTGTAGAGATAGGCTGGACCAAGCCAAAGGAAGCGCCGGTTGATTGGGATGATGCTAAGATCAAAGTGGCTAACTTCAACAGCAGGGCTTTGAATGCTTTATTCAGTGTGGTCATGAATGAGGAATTCAAGAAGATATCCTCCACTGAAACTGCGAAGGAAGCATGAACCATCCTCTAGACAACCTATGAAGGAACTAAGGCTATTAAGGATTCAAAGCTTCAAAGGCTTAACACAAGTTTTGAAGAGATTAAGATGGAGGAGGATGACTCATTCGATGAGTTCTATGCCAAGCTTAAGGACATAGTGAACTTAGCCTTTAATCTTGGGGAAACCATTCTCGAACCCAAGATTGTTAGAAAGGTGCTCAGATCTCTTCCGGAGAGATTCCATGCCAAGATCACCACTATTAAGGAATCATAGGAAATTGATCAAATTCCTTTGACAAAGCTGGTTGGCAACTTGCAGACCTATGAATTGGGTTTGACTAGAATTGGGAAATCGAGCAAGAGTAAGAGCATGGCACTGAAAGCCAAGAGTAGTGACACGGATGAGTCCTCGAAAGATGAAGATCCTAAAATGAAATCCTACATCACAAGGCAGTTCAAAACGTTTATAAAGAATTCCAATGCTAAAGGATTTGACAAAGACTGCAAGTAGTCCAGTTCGTCTCAGTTCAAGAACCAAGACAGAGGAAAAAAGGATGCTAAGGAAGGCAGTCAGTACACTGTTACCTCTGGACCTAAGTGTTTCAAATGTCAAGACTTTGGACACATGAAACAAGAGTGCCCAACAAATCTCAAGACCATCGGGAAAAGCAAGGCCCTTACTGCTACCTTGAGTGACACCGAGCCTAAGGATGATTCAGATAATAAGGATGATGGAATCCTAAATGCCTTCACTGCCACTGTGAATCCTACTAAGGGGATTGATAAAAAAAGTAGATGAAGAAGAGGACTTGGAGGAGTCTAAGTTTAAGAAGATGGATGAACAGGATGACATCCACACAGCCTATGTAAAATTGTACAAGGTCTCGAAAAATCATGAGAAATTGTATAGGTTGACCACCAAGAAGCTCAGTGATGTGGAGCTTGAACGAGAAGAAATCTCCACAAAGTTTGATAAAGCTAATCAGACTATTGGAGCACTGCGATTTCAAAACAATTTCTTGGCTGAGAAGACCAAAAAGCTTGAGGCAGAGCTGTTCCAAGTCAGAGCTCAGTTGGAGAGGACTTCAAGTGCAAAGCTTGATGAGATTCTTAGCTTCTAGAAATCTGCTTCTGATCGAACCAGTCTAGGGTATGATTTCTCTTCTCCTAGTATTGCTTCTTCTAGTACTACTATTTTTGTTTCACCTGCTAACAATGTTGAATCTGAGAACAATGATGTGAAAACTGTTTTAGCTAGTGAGAACATAAACAAGGGTAAATTTATCTTAGGAGCACCTCATAAGCTTGATAAGAAAGAGACTACAAACCCTAGGGCTAAGAAGGGAAATACTCAAAAATTTAAACAAAAGAAGCAACATCTCTGTCATCACTGTGGAGCGACTGGACATACTCGACCTAATTGCTATAAGTGGTTAGCCACTCAACAAAGCAACAGTATGATCTCATCAGGAAACCAAAATCAGTTTCCATCCTCTCTTTCTCCTCTTGGAGATCTTCTCAAAGCCCTCATGTTCCTTTCGAACTTGAACGGTTTCAATTCTTCCCCCTCACCGCCGGATCAAGGGTTTGCTAAACGGAAAGGTTCTTCCAAGGTATAGAAGGAAAAAGGCTCTAAGAGATTTAGTCATTCTTCTCTCTCTCTCTCCATGCGTCCTCGCTCAATATGTGTACATGCAAAGGCAAGAACAAGAAACCAACAGACAAGTAATGGAAAGAAAGAGATGCATAGAGCATGTGAAAGAGGCATAAAGTAAATAAGCATGATAGACATGGCGAGCAAAGAAACAAGAAAGCAAGCAAACAAGCGAGAAGGAAAACAAGTAAGAAGGCAAACAAAAGGTGGTGTTCATGGGGGATAAATGTAGGTTTGGATCGAATGTCCATAACTTCATTGTGTTGAAGCATGGACGACACACTAGCAAGCAAGACTTATGCATGAACATGTAGGCAAGCGTGTAAAGATGCATAGAAAGCCAATGAGTGGCACAAACAAGCATGGCAAGCATATCATTACACGAAACGGAAAAGGGGAAAGGTATGCACAAAGAACCCGGCATCGTGGCGATGCATCCCAAATGATTACATCCAAACAAGGCCTTATGGGTGTTAGATGTAACCACACAGCCATAAACCCGCTAAGGGCGTCAAGCGTGGCAAAGCCTAGAACTAGAGAGGCTAACACAAGCATAAGGCATAGAAGCAAGTAAGCATAGATATGCAAATAGGGGTGATCCAAACCCTTTTATGTGGGCCTTGGTGTATGGACGATGACAAAGACTATAGGGTCTAGATTGAGTCCAAACCATTAGGCCAAAACACAAAAAAAGAAAGACAAAGTGACAAAAGGGCTACAATAGCACATGGCATGACAAACATTGCCTAGGTCTAAGCACATAAACATGGCGTGAAGCACGCAAGCACATAGATGATGGCATAAAGCATGTAGAGATCATCGAACTAAGCATGTAAACACACCGATCTACACATATAAGCATGGAAATATACATGTAGGCATGTAAATGCACATCTAAGCATGTGGATGAAAGTATAAAAGTATGGAAGAACACAAATCCAAGCATACAAACATGCGAAGACAAGTATCTAACCATATAGCATGGAAATAAACACATAGACACATAGATCCAAGCAAGGCATAGCCAACAACATCATACAAGCATGTGAGCATGTAACCCTAACATCATCCTTGAACAAAAAGAGGAATAAAGCATAGGAAAACATGGCATATAGCATAAAGCATATACATCTAAACATATAAGCATGTAAGGATGTAGATCTAAGCATGAAACATGGCATAAGGCATAAAAAGGAAGTAGGTTTTAAGCTAGAAGCACAAATAAAGCAAGCAACATGCTAAAGTAAGCAATAAATCATGTCATTCAAGCAAAAAGAACAAGATACATGTTAGAAAAAAGATTTAGAAAGTTAGGGGTGTGGATAGTAGCTAAAAAGCTACATCCACACTCCTAAACCCCAAACCCAAGGTGTAGAACCAAGGGGAATAAGATTGGGTATAAGAACAATACCTTGTATTTTTGGTGAAGAAGGAAGAATCAAGAGGCTTTGATGTGTTTTTTGTGTTTGGAAGAGATGAGAAATGCTCAGAAATTTTCCAAGGAGAGCACAAGACCCAGGAAGTCTCTTCTTTTTTTGGTCTGGAGGGTGCCTGAGGCCTTTTATAGCCTCGACACGCTTTACGAGGTGATGGCTCAAAAAGGGCCGCCCCCTTCAAATGACTACAGATTAGGTTGATCTTGACACCCCTGGAAAGATCTTGACTTCCTATTTCTGAAAAGGTGAGGAACTTGAAAATCCAACGCTCAGATCAAAAGTTATGGCTCTCGGAAGTTAGTGGTGCATTAATCGGTGTGTTATCCCGGTTTTCGTGATACCTCGGTCGTTCTAACTCCGATTTTGACCCATGAATAGTCGTTAAACTAAGAATTTGATAATCTTCGCAATGACATTAGTTTCAACCCGTTCTGACGACCGGATCAAAATTAGGGTTTCTAGGCCTATCAAGAGTCAACTCCAGGTCAACTAGGTCAAACTTACCAAAAATCTCCGAAAAGCTCGAGTTTGGTATAAAACTATGAAAAGTGTTGTTTTGTGAGGATTTTGACCTCGTTTGACCTTCGGTCAACCCTAGGTTGACTAGGGGCATTTTGGTTATTTTAGCTGAAAAATGCACTTTGGGTGCTCTGGTGTCCGAACGGGTTGCGCCACGTCATTCTAGATGTTCTTGCGGCCCCATAGAGAGAAAATAACACTTTTGGATTTTTCGGGATCCGGCACGCAAATTGAGAACAGACAAAATACGGTATCAACAGCTACCCCTTCTTTATCTGACATCTCGAGTGCAATGAGAGGTGTCGAATAAAGAACATGATTTCGAATTTTGTAGCCCCCAAATTTGCATGTGAAGGCTACTCACGGATCGAGACAGGATCTTACCTAATTGGATCGATCTACTGCAGTTGCTTTTGAAACATTTTCCGGATACGTCTCTAAACTATGGGAAAGGAAAAAGGCCTTTTTTGTGGTTTGACTGGGTCAACCGGTCAACGTTGACTTGGTCAATGCTGACTGACGGCCCTTCAAGGTGCGTCAGGCAGCCAGACCGCCCAGTGGCTTATAAAAGGCCTCTTTTTGCCTCATTTTGACCTCATTTCACCCTTTCCATTAACTTCCCACTTCTAAAAAATTCTCTGGAGCGACTATGAACTTAGCAAGTCCGGATTTTTAACTTCAGTATGCTGTTTCAGTCTCTTCTGCACTTGAGGTCAGTTTCTATTTTTCTTCCTCTCTTCCTTCTTTTATTTTTATTTTTCCTGCAAAATGTTAGTAGCATACTACTATGGATGCATGCTAGTGCTTGTTTTATTTTTTGCCTTGATTTATGCCTTGCTATCTTAAGAAAATGCATATATATATATATATTTTGTCTGTGTTACATAGGTGTGCAAATATGTGGGAATTTAAATGCTGAAAATAAAATGCAGGATGTAGGTAAGGGGACTTACCTGGTAGTCAGGAATAGTGGAAATGGTGAGACGTACGGCACGGCCGCTAGTTAGCCTCGAGATGGAATGTGAGCCTAGGGCGCGGCCGCTAGTTTACCCACTGTAAATCGGGAACTTGAAAACTTTTTGATGACTTGATAGCTGTGTGATGGTGAGGCGTACGGCGCGGCCGCTATTTAACCTTAAGATGAATATGAGCCTAGGGCTTGGCCACTTGTTTACCTACTGTAGATCGGGAACTTTGAACTTTTGAGTGACTTGGTAGCTATGTGATGGCGAGGTGTACAGCGCGGCCGCTATTTAACCTCAAGATGGAATGTGAGCCTAGGGTGCGGCCGCTAGTTTACCCACTGTAGATCAGGAACTTGAACTTTTGAGTGACTTGGTAGTTGTGTGATGGTGAGGCATACGGTGCGGCCGCTATTTAACCTCAAGATAGAATGTGAGCCTAGGGCACGGTCGCTAGTTTATCTACTGTAGATCAGGAACTTGAACTTTTAAGTGACTTGGTAGCTATGTGATGGCGAGGCGTATGGCGCGGCTGCTGTATAACCTCAAGATGGAATGTGAGCCTCGGGTGCGGCCGCTAGTTTACTCACTATAGAATGTGAGCTTAGGGCACGACTGCTAGTTTACCCACTGTAGAATGTGAGTCTAGGGCACGACCGCTAGTTTACCCACTGTAGGATGTGCAAGAATCTACTTTCTTATGAGAACATATGCTTGACATGAACCTGCATAACATGTTTAGGAAAAAGCATTAGTTCATGTGTATTGCCATTTGTTTCATAGGCTTACCACTTGTGTTTGAATTTCTGGTTGTTTTGTAGATTATGTCTCGGAGGGCTTGTTCCAAGCGAGACCGGGGGAAGGCCCCTGTTTACGCTACGTCCCATAGGGACTCTTCTTCTAACAATGGGACTATTTCTACTGGTGAGCGGGCACCGCAAGTTCTGCAGACCCATTTTGACCGCGGGGGTGATGACACCAGGCCCACCGGCGAGATCCCTATGGAGACCCGATCTAGGAGGCGGCATTCAGTCGAGACAGTTAGTGTCTCCTTTGAGTCTCACACTATTTCCATTGGGGCCTCCTTACGGCGTAGGCCGGCTACAGGGAGAGGGGCCACTAGAGGAGAGATGCCAACTGAGGATCTTCTTTTTGATATAGAGGCTGATTTGTCTAGGGAGGAGGAGGTCTATCCAGGTGCCCAAAGGCGCGGCTTGAGGCTGAGATTCCCGCCACATCAGGCCGGGGCCGATGCTCATACTAGAGTGGTAGACAGCAGCATTAGAGACACCCACCTTCAGCGCGGGCTGAAGGATCATCCTTCTGCCTAGGCGCGGAAGGGAGAGGTATACTGTCTTTCTTCTTTTGGCATTTAAATTCCTGTTATATGCATATGCTAACGGATAACTTTTGATTCTGAATGCTGGGGCCCGACAAGATTCGTGGTCGGGGTGCTTGGTCCACCTTTCTTCGAATGCTAAGAGGACAGGGGTTCGAGGACTTTATGAGGATCCCCCCATACACCATGAGGCACAAGATTGGGGAGGCTTTGGTGCGGCAGTTTCATACTGAGACAAGCACCTTTCACTTGAGTTTTGGGGAGTATGCCATTCTCCCTCTTGATTGAACGACCATCCTGGGCAACAGATTAGGTGGATACTCGATTTCGATTGATGACATGAGCTTTGAGATGGCTTGTGAGCTCTTGGGCATCCCTCTCCCATTGACTGCGAACACGAGAGGATATTTTGGGCCTACCACGTCACCACAGATTCGCACTGAGTGGCTACAAGGTAGCATCCTCTGGGGTGTGGCACCTACTGACATTCATCTTCGACGGTTTTTCATATGTTTTCTCAGTAGTTGCTTCTTTGCAACAACCGATCGGTATTATCCTGCCAGTTGCTATAGGCCATAAGAGCAGTCTCTAACGTTGGGAGATATGACTGGGGGTTCGTCACTTACGACTTTTTCATCGGGATTTTAAGAGCCTGGAGGGGTGTTAGCATATCTTGACATGGTGGGCCTATTAGTATATCCCAGCCTTGCGTCCACAGTTCACGGGTTTGTTTGTGATAGTGTATCCTCGAGCATATGCTTGGTCTCTCTGTATGATCACCAGGGTTGTCCTGGTGCAGCCGGTCACTATCTCTGCGGCCTTAGATTACATCACCTGGGGTGAGATAGTAGTTCGCCCATATGATGGCTCACTACTGAGGAGACCGGAGCTCACTGTGGCCATGGGCCAGTCGAGGGTACGATGTTGGTTTTGGGCCCTATTGAGTTGGGAGTTCTTTTTGGCAGAGATGACCTTCCACTAGGTCATATTGATTTTCGGGGTACCTAGAGATCCACCTCCCCTCAGCTTGTCATTTGAGTCCATTGTTGTGGACGACCTGACTTATGCAACAGGTTCTTTTGATGCCTATGTGGATACTCGCTGGGATTATGCCACTTGGTTCGTAGAGTCCTCCACGGGGCCTATCATTGGAGATGTTCCTGTGAGTGGAGGTAGAGTGCTAGGAGGCATTGTTCGTGCTCAGGTGGCCTTCGGAGCTGAGTGGAGATTGCATGCAGAGGCTTTGCAGGCCAGAGTGACAGAACTTAAGGCTACTGCTGCCACTAGGGAGGTATATATGCAGGATGAGACTGCTCGGGCATTAGGTCAGGAGAGGGAGCTTTGGCAAAAGGATAGAGAGGTCCGTGCTACTATCGCAGAGAGAGAGCGGGGCCAACTTCAGAGTGAGCTAGCCATGTTTCATGGCTATACCATGGTTTTGATAAAAAAGTTACGGGTGGCTCGTATTTCTATTCCGCCTTCGCCTTATATTCCAGGTCAGGGGCCCATTATTCCTCCATATGAGCTTGGGTACATGCTCGCTCCTCCAAGTCCGCTGGGCAGCTAGGAATCTTTTGCTCAGACTCAGGGGCCTTCTCAAGATCTAGGATACACTACCGGCACTTCAGGCGGTGCGGGTCCTTCCACCGGTTCTCTTGCAGGCGATGGTGATGATAATGATGATGATCATGGTGACCAGTATTTTAGGGATGATGATTCTCAATAGGGTTAGCCTTTTGTTGTAGCTTGATGTAGCCCATACATGGGCATGTATGTATTCTTCATGTATGTTGTAGACATTGCCCTATGGTGGGCTGCTTATGTATATTATGTATCGCATATTGATAGGCCTGGACATGTGTGTATTATATTGCCCCACAGTGGGCCTTGATGTATGATATTATCTCTTTGTAGCTTCATGGTGTATGTATAAAACAATGCCTCTTGTTAGGACCTACATGTATGATTTCGGAAAATGCCTTTGAAAGGGCTGATGTATGACTTTAGGAAAAGTTCCTTCGAGAGGGCTGCTGATATATTTGAAAAACAATGTGTAAGAGACCTCGAAAAAACTGTTCCTCAAAAAATAGATTTTTTTGGGAGCGTTTTTCAAGGCACCTCTCTTTTTGGGTAAGTGGTATGGAGTCGCCACTTATTTTTTTTATTTTTTTTATTTATAAAAAATAAGAAAAACTAAATACATGATTGAATTGTTCTTTTCATTGATTGAATAAAAATTACATATTTAAGAACTTGGAAAATTACATGGCTTTAGGTCCTAGTTACAAACTACCAAATAATTACATGGATTTTTGTCCTAGTTACATTCTACCCAAAATAAAAAGTAAAGACAAGGCTAGATCTACTTAACCAAGACCTAAATCCGGAGGCTAGGTTACGAAATGGGAAGGTGTTAGGCACCCATTCCGCCCAGACAAAATCTGGTCTTCTAGACTCTTGTGACCAATGTACTTTTTTTATGCATGTTATGAATGATATGTTAAACATGTGACACAAAAATTAAATCACACAAATTTATTTATGAATGAAGTCTCTTCTTTTGTTTAAAAAAATCATACATGTTTTGTTTGGTTAAAAAAAATTGATTTTGATTTGTCAAAATACAAAATCTGTTTTGTAGTATTTAGAAAAAGTGGTTTTTGGAGATAAAAATTCAGATCTGTGTTGTGATGATAAAAAAAAAATTGATCTTTAATGATAGAAAAGATCGAAAAGGGTATGCATTATCGTCACCTGAAGGCTGTTGGGCCAAAGCCCAACAAAGGAAAATTTGGCCCTTTAACGGCACTCCAAAAGTGTTGAATTGGCCTTTGGACATCGATCACTTTTTCGTGTTCGGGTGCCGTTTGGACTCCTCTTCTAGGGTTTTTTGACTGGTCTTTGTACCTAGACGTGTTTTCATCCTCCGTCTATGATTTTTTATCTCTTTTATGGATAATTCAGGCTATTTAAGAACAATTATCTTGTAGATAAATACCCTAAAATAAATCTTAATAAAATTCAGATTATCCAAAATTTTATTGTTATCCAATCATCTCTTTTATTCCTATGCATGCAATCCTATTTTAAACACTAATTATCAACCAATCACAGAATTATTTTGTTATCCAATCATCTCTTTTATTGTCTATCTTCTTGTCATTCTTTAAGAGCTTGAACAATGGATCACATATGGCGGTCAACTGCGCTATAAAGCGAGCTATGTAATTGACTTTGCCTAAGAAGATGTGAATCTATTTCTCGCTTTGCGGAATCGGCATGTCTCGGATGGCTTGGAATTTTGCTGGGTCCACTTCGATTCCTCTTTGGCTAAATATGAAGCCAAGAAATTTTCCTGAACTAGCTCCAAAACTTGTTAGGGTTTAGTCTCAACCTATACTTGATAAGGCGCTTGAACAGCTTTCTAAAATCTACCAAATGATCTCTGGCAGTGCGAGATTTGGCAATCATGTTGTTCACGTAGATTTCAATCTCTTTATGTATCATAGCATGGAACTGTTAGGATTAGTGCCCTAAAATCTTATTGTATGATGCTATGTACGTTATTATGTATGACATTATGTATGCCTTAATGTTATGATTAATAAAGTTGTTTTATTATTATCTAAAATAATGGTAACATGAATATTTGGACATTATCATATAGTCCATGAAATGCATAGTATGTGATTTAGTCACAGAAGATATAAGTCACAAGTTCTTTGTAAACTCAGAATTTTAGTTCGTAGTCGGTGATTAAATTGAGCATTTCATCTGTGAAGACTATAACATATAAACTAAGATGATTTGTCTTGATCATGGAAGTGGAGACTTCTCGTTGATATGTTGATATGTTTTTAGAGTAAAGACATATTGAACTGGACCGTTATGAGATTTATTATTCTCCTAACGACTGTCAAATGAATAATAAATCTCACGACTTCTATTTACATGAACTCTTAATCCTGAGAGAATAATGGACCTGATCATGAAGTGTAGGGTGCTTTGATATATCAGGAGTAAGATCTAAAGTAACGGTCAAAACCACAGTATGTTGGGCAGCCACATTTAGTGTTAATGGAACATATATTCTCAAGATGGAATTCATAGTCTCTTAATAGAGATATAAAATATTCCCTTGACATCTTGGCAATTTGGATCTCTTGGCAGTTTGGATCTCTTTGATGATTTGGATCTCTCTTAGGAGAATTCTTGAACTCATGATGTCTTGGGATACTTGACAGCTTTTCAGCAGTGTTTCCTCCAAAACAGAGTTTCGGCTACTTGCTACAAATTTTATCTTTGCACAATTAGGTGACAGGACCATTTGGTGTATGCATGAATGCCCTTGTAGGGTTGTAAACCCTTAGGGATGAGGTATGATCTAGCATGTATAAGCAACGGGGTTTAATCATGGATTTAATCATGGATGCTGTGCAAGCAGGATAGAAAGAACCTGGAGTAGAGCATAATTTCTTTGGCGCAAGCAAAATGGGCACACCTGTTACAAGACACTTTCCCCTGATCTCTAGTCCTAGAAGGGTATCCTTTCCTAGGCTTAGATGTTCACTCTTTGGGCTTTTCCTAGTCCTCATGGGCTCTGGGCTTAATGTAGTCCTCATGGGTTTGACATAACTAGGCCAACTATATGCAATGGCTTAACTGGTAGGTTGTTCCTACCCTAGGGGGACTCAATCACCATACCCTTCCCTTCATGGAAGTTGTGGGGTAGGAAGGATCAAGGGGGCCTTTTCAGCTACTCTTGTCCACCCATAGACCCAGAAGTGCCTACAAAGTCAGCCCTAAATCTAACTATGGGTAACACTGCTGATGTTTGTGTTTGGGCATTTACAGATGGGGTGATGAAATCCCCAAAGAGATCTGACTACGCCAGCAGTGCAGAGCCCGAGTTCGGCTCAAAATGGGTGTAGATGTCATGCAATCCTTAATGAAGGGGAAAGAATTTTTCCAAACACAGCAGATATATATATGAAAGCAGATAAAGGTGTAGCAAAAATTAAGTTTTGCTACCCTATGTTTGCATGTGAAAGAAAGCTATAAAGCATGTGAGGAAAGCAGTAAACCCCCATGTGAAAATACCTCAAAGCCCCTATTTCGGAAAAGGAGTTTTTGGAAAAAGATTTTTTTGCTCTTTTGAAAATAGTCTACTAGGATATAGTAAAAGCCTTTTTCAAAAGGAAAGCCCTAGAGGCCAATGCCAATTTCTGTGTTTTTGAAAGCCAATGTCCAAAGATTATGGTTTTATCAAAAGCTCTAAAGCCTAAACTCTCATCGATCCCCAGTGGAGTCGCCAGTCTATCGATGCCCGGCCTCAATCGGAGTGAAATACTGCCGTCGTTGGGCCTTCGTTCGACCACCCGCTATGATGACGCTCCCACGCGCGCGAGGCCCGTTGGAGGCCTCTTCTCGATAATGGCGTGGTTCGCACGGAGCTTCAAGTGATCTCTCTCTCGGTGAAGGATGGTAGGTCTACCTTTGCAAGTGTGGCAGGAATCTTGGCCAAATTTTTAGAGAAATACCAAAGGTAAGTGACGTCACCACCAATCATTGGGTTTTCTAAGGTGTGATTGGTCACCTATTTCTAGTTGATTTTATCACCAATCCTAGGCTAAGAAAAAGGGCATTTTTCCTAACGCTTGTCCGGAAGTTTGGTTACCTCCACAACGCCTGTCCAAGGACAGTCCTTTGTTTTGATAAAACCTTAATTTTCGAAGATTGGCAGTAAAACATGATTTTGGCATTGGCTTTCAGGGCTTTGCATGCATGGGGGTTTTGAGGTTTGACTTTTGAATGGGTGTGGTCCCAATCTATGCTTTCTTAAGGAATCTGGGCAAAGTACCAGATTTTCATGGCGAAAATTTGGCGACATGTCACCTTACTTTCGCAGCGGCAATTAGGCATCGCTTTGCCTTAGGTGACATGGACTGTGACAATCACACCAGAAGGGGCAAGCAAGTATATACATACATACATCATGGACAATACAAGCACACAAAGCAGGAAAGTAAATGCCTATATCCCTAGAGCATGACCCAAAATATAGATGTAGAAAAATAAACAGGGGTCGCCATACTCTAGAGATGAGGACGAATGGTACATGGCATGATATACCTAATATAACCCATCTAAGAAAGAAAGAAAGAAGGGAGGAAGGAAAGGGGTTTAAAAGAGTACATAACCATATGGGAGAGGCTAGACCCATAAACCTACTGACATAGCCGCTTGGCTTATATCGATGTGCTTGCATCCTCGCCCTTTTTGCTTGCGCCAGGGAGACTGTGCCTTAGCTCTATACGTCCTCGCTTTATGTGTGTACGTGCAAAGGCAAGAACAAGAAACCAGCAAACAAGCAATGGAAAGAAAGAGATGCATAGAGCATGTGAAAAAGGCATAAAGCAGATAAGCATGATAGGCATGGCGAGCAAAGAAACAAGAAAGCAAGCAAACAAGCAAGAAGGCAAACAAAAGGTGGTGTCCATGGGGGAAAGATGTAGGTTTGGATCAAATGTCCATAACTTCATTGTGTTGAAGCATGGATGACACACTAGCAAGCAAGACTCATGCAAGAACATGTGGGCAAGCGTGTAAAGATGCATAGAAAGCCAACGAGTGGTACAAACAAGCATGCCAAGCATATCATCGCACGGAGCGGAAAAGGGGAAAGGTATGCATAAAGCAACCGGCATCATGGCAATGCATCCTAAATGGATACATCCAAACAATGGCCTTACAGGTGTCAGATGTAACCACACAGCCACAAACCTACTAAGGGCGTTAAGCGTGGCAAAGCCTAGAACTAGAAAGGCTAACACAAGCATAAAGCATAGAAGCAAGCAAGCATAGACATGCAAAGAGGGGTTATCCAAACTCCTTTATATGGGCCTTGGTGTATGGATGATGACAATGACCATAGGGTCTAGATCAGGTCCTAACCATTAGGCCAAAACACAAGAAAGAAAGACAATGCGACAAAGGGGCTACAATAGCACATGGCATGACAAACATAGCCTAGGTTTAAGCACATAAACATGGCGTGAAGCATGCAAGCACATAGATGACGGCATAAATCATGTAGAGAACATCGATCTAAGCATGTAAACACACCGATCTACACATATAAGCTCGGAAATATGCATGTAGGCATGTAAATGCACATTTAAGCATGTGGATGTAAGTACAAAAGCATGGAAGAACAAAAATCCAAGCATACAAGCATGTGAAGACAAGGATCTAACCATATAGCATGGAAATAAATACATAGACACATAGATCCAAGCAAGGCATAGCCAACAACATCATACAAGCATGTGAGCATGTAACCCTAACATCATCCTAGAACAAAAGAGGAACAACGCATAGGAAAACATGGCATATAGCATAAAGCATGTAGATCTAAACATATAAGCATGTAAGGATGTAGATCTAAGCATGAAACATGGCATAAGGCATAAAAAGCAAGGAGATCATAAGCTAGAAGCACAAATAAAGCAAGCAACATGCTAAAGGAAGCAATAAATCATGTCATTCAAGCAAAAAGAACAAGATAAATGCTAGAAAAAGATTTAGAAAGTCAAGGGTGTGGATAGTAGCTAAAAAGCTACATCCATACCCTTAAATTCCAAACCCAAGGTGTAGAACCAAGGGGAAGAAGATTGGGTATAAGAATTGACAGGCCAAGAATGTATTGACCCCTTGTGATAAATTAACAAATTAATTAGCCAAGTTAATTAATTAATTCAATTAGCATGCAATACGCATGGTAGTACAAACAAATCTCCAATTAACTAAATGCAGTGGAAATTAAATTGACACGATGATTTGTTTACGAATGGCGAAAACCTACACGGCAAAAACCTCACCGGGTGATTTTAAGGTCACCACTCCTGAGAATTCACTATTATCATAACAAGTGGTTACAAGTAAAGGAATCCCAGTACCTTATACCAACCTACAGTTGAACGCTTACCCCAATACCCAATTGGACATTTTTTTGTAGTGACAATCTCTCCTTGTAATGCACGGCTCCCAATATGTGACTAACCAATTCGATGCGCAGATCCCAGTACGTAGCTTACTCACCAACTTGAGAAAGATGTTGGCTGCAAAGTTCTTCAGTTAATCATACGATGAAGATCACGAAGCTCCTTGGTTACAAAACCCTACGGTGTACTCAGCAACTTCTTCAAGAGAAAGATGAACTAGGGCAAATTCTGTCTCCTGTCACAATTTGCATGAACACAACTTTGCTTCACATTTGCACAACCTTTGACAGCCCTTAAAACAATCCTCAAATACGTTTAGGGTTGTGAGAAAAGAAAGCCTAACCATGTATTCATGGATTGGATTGAAATTTGCTCTGAAAAACTGAATTTCATAAATCTCGATAGATAGCTTATCTGTCGAGATAGCTGTCAAGCTAGCTATCGAGTTTTAAAATCCAGCACTTCTTCACTTGTTTCTTGGACAGACTTGCATGGCTTTAACACTTAATCTTGAAACCTTGTTTCTTGAAGCATTAAACACATCCTAGATCTACCCAAATACAAGTAAAGTGTGTTTTGTTAAAGGATTAGCCAATTCTAATTTGATATATGTTCCTAACATTAAATCACATATGTCCTAACAAGAACAATACCTTGTATTTTTGGTGAAGAATGAAGAATCATGAGGCTTTGATGTGTTTTTGGGTGTTTTTTTTTTTTTTTTTTTTTGTTTGGAAGAGAGGAGAAACGCTCAGAAATCATCCAGGGAGAGCATAGGACCCAGGAAGTCTCTTCTTTTTTTGGTTTGGAGGGTGCCTGGGGCCTTTTATAGCCCCAGTACGCTTTACGAGGTGGCGGCCCTTCAAAGCCACCACCTTCAAATGGCCACAGATTAGGTTGATCTTGATATCCCTAGAAAGATCTTGACTTCCTGTTTTTGAAAAGGTATGGAACTTGAAAATCCAACGGTTGGATCAAAAGTTATCGCTCTCGGAAGTTAGTGATGCATCAATTAGTGTGTTATCCCCTGGTTTTCATGATATCTCGGCCGTTCTAACTCCAATTTCGACCCATGAATAGTCATTGAACTAAGAATTTAATAATCTTTATGATGAAATTCGTTTTAACCCGTTCTGACAGCCGGATCAAAATTAGGGTTTCTAAGGCCCACCAAGAGTCAACTACGGGTCAACTAGGTTAAACTTGGTCACAGTTGCCAAAAATCTCTGAAAAGCTTGGGTTTGGTATAAAACTATGAAAAGTGCTGTTTTGTGAGGATTTTGACCTCGTTTAACCTTCAGTCAACTCTAGGTTAACTAGGGGCATTTTGGTCATTTTAGCTGAAAAAGGCACTTTGGGTGCTCCGGTATCCAAACGGGTTGTGCCACGCCATTCTAGATGTTCTCGCAGCCCTATAGAGAGAAAATAACATTTTTGGATTTTTCGAGTTTCGACACGCAAATCGAGGGTGGACAAAATACGGTATCAACAACCCCTTACCAATGTGTTTACATTTTGATTGAACGCTTTTCATTTGGCTTCCATTTTTCATACATTTGATCAAATACAACTCAAATTTTTGAGTAACGATGCCATGAACTTTTTTGATATTTTTGACAAATAAGCCTTTGGCTTTGGCACCATGCATTATAATACACATTTGCTCCACCTTTTCCTAATTAAACTAGTTTTCGAAGCGAGGCTTTTTCAACTCTTTTCTCTTTTTAGAGATAGACAATTGTAGAGCTCTTTGAAAAAGAAAAAAAAAATTAAGTGTGAGAAAATATATAGACACAAGTCTACTCATGTATCAAGATCAAGCAAGACCATTGACCAATCATTCATGACAAGCTTGAAGATCTATTTACAACAATCAAATGTAGATTTCTAGATGATGCTTACACTTAGAAAATGTGCATACATAATAAGCTAAGCTCGTAAATGCACTACACCATTGGTACAAAAGTACTAGGCCAAACTCACATGTGATATACACAATACAAGCGATCAAAATTTTTGAGATTTTTCACTTTTTATGGGTTTTTAAATTTTTCAACACACTCAAAAACAAAACAAACAAAGTAAGATCAACAAAAACAAGGTAAACAACAAAACCTTTTAAAAGAAACATGCTTAAAATGGAAGCAATGACACAAGAAGATTGCATATGTCAGGATGCATGAAACTATAACCCTAATATGTTGGAAGTATTAATGCATGAGCATAGTGAGTGATCATGCATGAGTACCCTTCTTCACCCACATTGTACAATTGTTTTGGGTGAGATCCCTAGATGGAGGGGTACGACTGACATAACTCTCAAACCTTGGGATGAAGCTAGCAAGGCATGATGAAATGTTCTTCAACATTTCCATAACATCTCTAATGAGTTTTCCCTCATTTTCTCCTTTAGCTTGAATTCCCTTTGGCATTCTTCTTGAGTTGTCTTTGCCACGCAGAGAATCAGCCCTCTTGAGTGCCTGAAGCTTGACAAAAATGCTTCACTTGAGATCTCCTTTGACTTTTGGGTAATGACTTCCCTTTTTCTTTTGGTTTTGGACTAATGGTTCTCTTTGCAACAACAGGGGTCTCAATCTTGGGCTTCTCCACTTTAGGCTTCTCTACAATTTTTGCCGACACAAACTTCACTTCCTACTTAGGCTTGCTGCTTGAGCTTCCTTCACCGGTATAGCCTAAACTAGTCTTGTCATTTGAAGAGTTTTTTAGAAGAAAGCACATTGTCAAGCTTCTTGGTGGAAATGCACTCCACTTTGACATTTTCTTGGATTATTTCAAGCTCAAGGAACTTGATTTTGGAATATGCATTCAGCAACTCTTCCTTTAGCTCTTCAACTTCACATTTGGCTTCCTTAAGTTGTACAAGTGTTGATTTATTCTCCTCTTCAATTTTCTTCATCTTTCTAACTGTATTCTTTGCAACTTTGGCATATTTGCAACAATCTTCAAGCAATGCATCATACACTTCTTGAAGGTTCTTCTCACCTTTGTTAAGGCACACATACTCATCTTTCGAATCATCAACTTCTTCACCTTCGGAATGTACACCTAGCTCATCAACCAAGTCGCTCAAATCATCTTTAGAGTCAATTGCAGTAATTTCCATGAAGGCTGAATAGTTTCCCTCACTATCACATTCTCCTTTTGCATCGGAATTTGAGCTTTCTAAATCACTAAGGGTAGTGGCAAACACTTTACCCTTTCCTCTCAAATAGTTTGGACATTTTTTCTTGAGATGTCCATGGTCGTTGCATTCATAGCACACAATTCCTTAAGTGGATGGAGAAACTTTCCCATACTTCTTCTTGATCTCCCTCTTGTCATTTTTTGAGGATGAGAACTTTCCTTTACCAAACGACTTCCCATTGTTCTTCTTCTTGAGAAATTTTCAGAAGTTTTTTGCAAGAAATGCCACATCCTTCTCTACACCATCTTCATCGGAGGAGTCACCCAATTACTCATTTATAGTTTTGAGAGCAAGGGATTTGCTAGATTTGTGAGAAGGCAGTTTGAGCTCATATGTTTGGAGAGATCCAATGAGTTCTTGAATCTTTATCTCATCCAAATCTTTACTCTCCTCTATGGCTGTGACCTTAGCCCTGAAGCTTTCGAGTAAGGATCTCAAAATCTTCCTCACCACCTTAGCATCTTCAATCTTCTCCCCAAGATTGAGCTTGGCAATCACTATCTCGTTGACTCTCCCATAGAAGGAATCAAACGACTCATCGTCACTCATCTTTACTTCTTCAAACCGAGTAGTGAGCATTTGAAGCTTGGTGTCCTTGACCTTCTTGGTACCTTCACAGGTTGTCTCAAGAATAGTCCACGCCTCTTTAGCAGTCTTCACATGCGAAATCCTGTGAAATTCATCAATAGAAACACCACATAAAATAGCATTAATTGCTTTGCTATTGGCGTTTGCCAAAGCAAGAGCAGCCTTATCCCATTCGGATTTGGCAGTAATGGGTCTTACATACCCATTCTCAACAGAATCCCACACCGTCTCATCAATGGCACAAAGAAAAGCACGCATACGTACTTTCCAAAAAGCATAGTTACTCCCATCAAAGTTTGGAGGAGCATTGAGAGATTGAGATCTATCCATCTCACTTAGGGTCTAGGATCACACTAGGATGATGAAATCCGATAAGTGTACCCACTCTGATACCAATTGAAAGCTCGAATTTGTGTAAAAACACAAGAGTTTGTTCAGACCCCCCAACTAAAAATAACGGCTAGATAGCTTTTACTATAGCTTTTACTCTAACTTATACTAAGTGCGGAACAAGAGTAAATGAGTGCAAATAACTGATATCACTACCCTAAGCCATATTCATCCATTATCAACAATAAAAGGAAACCTTAAGAGTAGAGAAGATAGATGCAAACACAAGATAACACCGAAACGTGTTATTGAAGAGGAAACCAAAGAACACGGCGAAAAACCTCTTCGTGATCCTCCAAGTCGAAATCGATCCACAGTTGGAGTACACGAATAACAAAACACTCTCCAAGCCTAGTCTACCCCATGTACTTGAGCCCTCCAAGCTCCTGCTAGTAACTAACTTCTCGGAGCCTTGTCTTCTCTAGCTTTCCGGATCCTACAATTCAGCCCGATTGCATCTGCCAATGAATGGCTCCTTCCAATGCTTCCCAACAACACCAAATTCTCACTTTACACTCAGGATGGGTGTGGTAAGTGTTTGAGCTATCAACCTCTCAAGGATATGGAGATGGAGAGGTAGGAGTTGAGGAAAACCACAAGGAAATGTGTAGATGATTGTGGGTATAACAATCTCTAACTCTCAAGTGTATTTTCTAGGGTTTTCTCTCTAAAAAGCACACCTCAGAATTTGTGGATAATGAAGGTATATATAGTGTGGGCAATGACTTGGTAAAGCAAAACATAACTTTTTGCCAAACAGAGTGTTTCGTGAGTACTTCGCGGGATGGCCTTTCCCGCGAGACACTCACGAAAATCTCCAGCTCGGCATGACTCTTCATCTTCCAGTCATGTGCTCTACACGTGGCTCTTTCGCGGGTAAGCTTCTCGCGAGACACTCGCAAAATCCATTTGTTCATCCTTTTAAGCTTTAGTCTTCACACTCTCTCACACTCATCCCTTACAATTGAAAACCCACATAAGTACAGGGAAATATGATCGAAGAAATTACAATCAAATTTGGCACGGAATTAAAGCCAACACAAAATAGTTGTAAATTACAACTTTACAAGTTGGACTTATTAGAGAGATAGAGTTTCATTCCTTATTAAATTTGGACTAAACAAAAATAATTATATTTAAATAAAATAATAATTTTATTTAAATATTGTGCTGACGTGGAAAATTCTGAGAGTTTTAGAGGCTTCGATTATATATATATATATATAGATAAAATAATATTATATATAAAATTATAAAACTTGGTTTTCAGTCGCTATATATTATAAAAGGAAGAAAAAAAAATCTTGTACAATTATTATTATTTACAATGCATAAAAAAAAAAAATTATTGATATTTTCCTCACATTATATATTCAACATGTTCTACACAAAGACAGCAATATCAATGAACCAAGACAAAACCTTCAATGTGAAATTCAATTACAGATACACAAAGAATTATAAAGAAAGATATAAAAATTTCAGAAGAGAGGAATGAAAAATACAAATTTTCAGCCATGAGTTGCAATTGTAACAAATAATTCCTCAAAAAACTATTTATAAGATGATGGTTATAGATTCCTAATTAAATTTGGTTATAGTTTTAGATTCCTAATCAAATTTGATTACCAAAACTTATCTACAAAAATAAATGAAAAAAAAAACACTGATTTCTAACCAAACATTGATTGTTATGTGGTTTCTAAATACCCGTGCAATAAATTTGATTTTAGTAATTGTGATGACCTTTTTCCATGAGGAACAAACTGAACGTACCAAAGGTTGTTCTGGGTATGGAACACGAAGAAAAATATTACTAAAATATAAAACGTAGAATAAAACATTACTAATATAAATAAATAAACAACCAAAGCATAACCCGTGCAATTGAACAAATTTATTGGTAGACATATAATCAACATCTCTTTAGGGAAGCAACACTTTCTAGCGTAAAGAAAATCAATAATTTTTGCCAATAAATTCAAAGTAAAATCTTCCAAGGTAGCATTGATATTTTCCCCGCATTATATATTCAACATGTTCTGCACATTCACTGAGAAATTTAAACAAACACAAAGACAGCAATACCAATGAACTAAGACAAAACCTTCACTAAGAAACTCAATTATAGATACACAAAGAATTATAAAGCAAGAAATAAAAATTTCAGAAGAGAGGAATGAAAAATACAAATTTTCATAAGAGCTCATACCTCTACTCGGCTTTAAAAAAATATATATTGGGGTTTGCATTATTTTTATAGTGTTCATGATTTATTCACCATTCTTTTGCTTGAACTGCCCTTACTGCTTGGTGTCACGACCCCAATATACCCAATTCTATGTTCTGCCATTGTTTTTTTTCCTTCCTGAGTGTGTGAGTTTGAGAGACACTTGCTGGTCTATATATATGCCATGTATATGATAAGTTCGGGGATTTAGATAGACTCAATCTTCCTAACAACTTTTGAACTTCTCAGTTCCACAGTTCATGGAACTGATTAAGCTTGAATTGAATGGATTTGAATATATGTGAGAATTTTGCAGGCAAAGAGTCCCATGGCCTCCCAAAGAATTTAATGGATAAGCCCACTTCGCGTTTAAGATTTCAAATATATATAAATATATATATATATATTTATATATATAACATTCCTTCCCCCTTGATATCAGCCCTTGTCCATAAGGGCTTAATCTGAAAATTACTATTTGAACTTTCCAGTTTGCTTCTCACACGCTAGATTTCTTTTTGGATGAGGCAAGTCGAGGTGGTATACCATTTGGTTCAACAAAAATGTCTTCAACCTGATCAAAATGTTACCGCATGAAAACTAACACTCCTACAATTTGTCTACCTGACCCACAATTCCTAATACATGTTCGTATCATTCCACACCCCCCCAAATAGACCCTTGTCTTCGAGGACATAATTTGAAGTTTCTTGTTGCGCCAAACTTGAGTCTTGCATACCATGGGTCATAATCATGTTACCTTGAGTATGATAAACCCTTGGGGCAAACTTATTGCATGCCTGGGTTGTTTGAGGCTGAAATCTTTTGATCTTGTAGAGCTTTTATGGCCTTCGTATCTTCGAGTTTACATAGAGCATAGAGCATGCGTGTGTAGCTCAGCTGTATGCATACGCATACACGCTACAAAATCCTAACCCAGAAACACAGAACAGGGTAGAAGTAAAACTATAAATCTAACAACATAATATGCTTTAAAACATAAAACAGAGAAAACCTATACTTAAACAGACATGCACTACAACAAAATGTATTTTCAGTAACGAAAAAATTCGTCACTAAAAGTCCAGTTTTTAAGAACCTTTAGCGACGAAACTCATTTCGTCGCTGAAACCTGTCGCTAAAAGTCCTGGCGACGAAAATTTCGTCATTAAAAGTCCGGTTTGTTAAAATATATAAAAAAACTTTTAGCGACGAAAACGTTTCGTCGCTAAATGTTTTCATCGCTAAAAACACTATTCAGTGACGAAAATATTTCGTCACTAAAAACACTTTAGTTTATTAAATCATATTTAGTGACGAATAATTTCGTCACTAAAACTATTTTCGGGTACATATAGTGACGAAAAAGTTCGTCACTAAAACTATTTTTAAGAAAATTCAGGCACATATAGCGACGAAAATTTTCGTCACTAAAACCATTTCTTAAAAATTTTTGCTACACATTCCATAAGTAAAAAATAAAACAAGTATCCAATTCAAACTCTTTTTATACAATAATTGTTTGCAACACATACAATAACTCAAGATGTTTTATAACAATACAAAAAGTGTAGCATAATATAATTAGAACTAACGAAAGATGTCTTCATATGTCTTCAAGTAATGCTAAAAGTAAATCCCCTAAAAGCCACCAATAAGAAATCTGCACAAATATAAAAACAATACTACATTAAAATCGTAAAGTAAAAACATTAACTATGTTATAATAAACGTTTCTAACAATGCATTAAGAGTAGCCACACCAATGAATTAAAATCAAAACTCCTAATGTGTAAGTTGTAAAAAGAAAATATAGATTTTCAAGTGTAATATAATACAATTAGTTTCAAATAATGCATCAAAAAAAGTAGTCACACCATATAGTGTGGGTCAATTGCTAAAATAAAGTACTAACCAATAAGTGTTTTAACTTAAAGATGAACCACCCCTATAGGTAAGAGCGTCATCATAACCCTTGCTCCTCAAAAAGTTAAGAATATTCTTTTGGACCTCTTCTTGCTTAGCTCGTGCCTCTTGGTCCCTAGCTCACTCCTCTCGGTCCCTAGCTCTTGCCTCTTTGATCTCAATTATCTCATTTTCTAGCTGTTGGATATACTCCGCCGAGGAATTAGATGAGGCGGTGGTTACTAGAGAAGAAGAAGGTCTCATGCCAAGTCCTTTTACAATACCGGACTTCTTCTTAAAAACCAAGTTTGAGATCTCCTCTTGTGTAAGGGGAATTGCATTAGGATCTTGACAATGATCCTCTTGCACTTTGAGAATATTTTTCTATCATTTGAAAGAGAGAAAGAAACAAACAATCACAACATTAATACTACATATGTTATAGCTTTACAAACATGATAGAGGTGGAATGATACACATACATATGTCGCTTCATCCTCATGGTGTATCCACATATTTGTATTTGGATTGAAATGAACATCTTTGAAGATTTTTGCCAATTCAGAAACTTGACCGCCATTATTATTTGTCTGATTAATTAACATTTGAGTGTTAGATAAATATAGTTAATTAATCACAACATGTAATATACTAAGGTTTAAGAAAATGAAAAAACACGCACCTCCTCATCAACCCTAACAGCAAGTGCCTTTGTCCCGCATCTATGTTTGCCTAAAGTTTTCTTCCTATTTTCAGAGTTCTTTCTTGATTTTTTCTAATAAACAACATTCAAAATATTTATTAGATCATGAATAAAACATTATACATTTATTTCATCTAAGTATTAATCTAATCAGTTGACAACATAATATAGTAAACATTGGATAATAATAATATACGCATAAATAATTTTCCAGCCAATCCTCATTGGTCCATCTCCCATCAATGAGTCCAATCCACTACTCAAGTGTGGCATTCTTTTGCAAGTGGCTTCTTGCATAGTCAGCACCATGAGATTGTACAAGCTTTTTATAAGCCTGATTCAACTTGTTGGAGCTGCAACTCAATAATCTTCCACATTTTGTATTTAATGTTTTCATTACCAAGTTGGAATCTCCTTGTAGCTTAAACTGATCCTGTAAAATGAAGTGTATATGTATTATAAAAATATTATTATATGAATTTAATATGCTTAGTGACAACAAAGACAAGTTAGACGTTATCAATGAAAATTTACCGTGATATTTTGAAGCACCACATCTCTATTAGCAGCATCAACACTTTTCCAAATTTTCACGTTGTAACTGGACAAATTACTTCGTACTTGTACGCCAATTTGATTAACAAGCTTGCATGCATTCTTCCCAACAGGAGCATCATACTCTGCAGCTATACGTACTGGTAGCTTACCACTTTTTCCAACAAGTGCTCGTACTGCTATACCACGTGTTGTTCCACAGGTATTTCTGTTAGTAGATCCTATTTAAACATTATTAATGTTAAAAAATTATACATTCCATGTACATTATAACTAAATTAAGTGAAGTATAATCTCAATAGTAAAAACATGGTGCAGTTGTAATTAAGTATGTTCTTTGTAATTACTAGTCGTGCTAGTCAATGCACCGGTAGTCTGTGCCTCCGCACTAGAAGAACTTTGGGCGAGAGGATTTGCTTTAGGAGGTGTTTCCGTAGATTGGACGGTAGATTGGACCATCGAGATAGATGCCTCAACTCGCGAGCGTGTAAGTCGTCCCGGTGCCATCTGTAACTAATAAACATACATATAATGGAACAACAAAGTCATTACAAATAATGGAACAACAAAGTTATTATCATCTATTGTACCCTATGGAACATCTATTGTACCTTATGGATTACAGAATTAGATGACTCATCATCATTGTTACCGTCACCAATAGGTGGCACATAATCATCATCTACCACGACACTAGCTTTACTTCTTTTCCCTTTTGCACAATTGGACTGAGTAGAATTCTTTAGAGAAATTGAGATGTGCTTCAATCCCAAAGCATCAATTCTCTCTTGGTTTTGCCTCATTCTATATAATCTTGTCATCTCATACCTCGGTATATTATGAGTGTCTTTGGCCTTTTTGGGTATTTTTTGAAACTATGTATTGACATGAAAGATAAGTACAATTGCTACTAACTTAACATCATAGTCCACACCATTATCCATATCAAGCAATTCACAAGTGCAAAATTTGAGCACAATTGCTACTAACTCAACACAACAAATGACCACATCAATATCCATATCAAGTTCAAGATAAGTACAAAACATCTCAAAAACAATTACTACTAACTTTACATATCATAGTCCATACCATTATCCATATCAAGCAATTCACAAGTGCTAAATTTGAACACAATTGCTACTAACTCAACACAACAAATGACCACATCAATATCCATATCAAGGTCAAGATAAGTACAAAAAAATTGCTACTTAGACAAGCATAAAACTTTAAGACAAGCACACAACATTTAAGACAATTGTTATGAACTCTACATATCATAATCCATATCAAGATCAACATCAGATATGTCATGCTCTTCATTTTGATTAGCATCTCTTGAAGTTCCACCTTCAAGAACAACCTCAGTTTCAACATCACCCATACAATAGTCAATAATATTGTCCTCAACATTGATAGAGACAACATCAACAATCGCTTCTTGTTGGAATGCTTCACTATCTTCTATATTATTATTGAATTCTCCATCCCCGACTTCCGGGACATCAAACAGTCCCCTATGTTGGATGGATTGCACTATTTTTCAAAGTTCACCTAATTTGGTATCTTGAAAGTAGAAAACTTGTCTTGCTTGACTAGGAAGTATAAAAGGGTCATTTTCATACCATCGACTTGTAACATCAATGCTTGCGTAGTGTGCATAGGTTCTTATCGTTCTTCTTCGACCATTGGTACCAGTATTGTACCATTCACACTGGAACAAAACAACTTTATGGCGAAACACATACTCCAATTCCCAAATTTTGCACACATGACCATAGAAGTCATGCATTTCTCCCTCATGGTCCCCTTCGGTACATACACCACTATTTTGGGTTACACAACGATTGTCTAGGTCCCTTGTATGGAACTTTACACCATTGACCATACAAACTGTGTACTCCTTCACATGCGGCTTAGGACCATTTGCTAATGATCATAATCGTTTAGTAGCTTCTGGTGACTCATTAACTTTCAATCTATTCATCTATAATGACATACAACAAGTGATATCAATTAGTAATCAGCAATGACGAAACTATTTAAATGTTTAATTTATATTAGTGTGTGAATAAATTTCAAATGTCTTACACGTTCTCTGAACCACTTAGGAAACTCTTGTCGTTGGATTTGAGTTATGGCTTCTCAAGTAGGATTATGCAATGTGCTTTTGTGTTCACTGTTAAAAATAAAGTGATTTATTTTCAGCTAAGCATTGTAGATAATATTCAAAACTTGATCAAACAATACATATATATGAAATCACATACTTTAAATAAGGCTCTAGCTCAGGACTATTGTACAACAAGTACCAATGAGTAGTATCAAGCAATGCACGAGACAAGTTGTCATCATCCCGCCTACCACCTGTAGGTCAGGCAGTCTGTGAAAAAACTATTAATCCTTCGCTAGATTCACCAAAATCTTCATTTCTTCCTCTTCAATTATGCACAGTTTCGATCCCATCAATATACAAAGACCAGTTGTTAATACATTCTTTGAGAATGTAAGCCTTTGCAATCGAACCTTCTGGTCGAGCTCGGTTGGAAATGTATATTTTCAATTTTCCAAGGTACCTACGAGGAAAAAAAAAATGGAGTATGTGATTTTATACCACATGGGAAAGATGCAATTGATGGATGCATTAAATGGTCTAATTAACTTTCAATTGGGTACATCCACCAATATTGTACCGGGCCTCCTAGAATTGCTTCTTGAGGCAAGTGAACAGCAAGGTGGACCATAACATCAAAGAATGCTGGAGGAAAGAACCTCTCAAGCTTGCATAGTATAAGAACTATACATTCTTCTAGTTTCTCCAATTCACTCCGCTTTAGGGTCCTTGAGCATAAGTCTTGGAAAAAGCTGTTCAACTCATACAATACAATACTAATGTCTTTATGTGCAAACCCTCGCAACCTAATTGGAAGAATTCGTTGTAGTAGCACATGACAGTCGTGGCTTTTCAAACTAGATAATCTACCATTTTTTGCATTCACTAACCTTGATATGTTGGCTGCATAGCCATCTGAATACTTGACTGATTTCAAAAGTCATAGAAATCATCCCTTTCATTTAAGTTTAATGAAAAGAAAGCCCGAGGCTTGTCATATGATCCATCAGGACGTTGTTTCAAATGCAACGTGTGTCTAAAGTTCATATTTTACAAGTCTATCCGTGCCTTGTCAGTGTCCTTGTTTTTCCCCTCAATGCCCAACAAAGTACTGTAAGTACTCTCACTAATGTTCTTCTCCACATGCATGCCATCAATGTTGTACTTAAGCTTCTTATTTTTCCAGTATGGAAGCTTGTACAAAATACTTACCTTTGACCAATTTGACTCCCCAATGAGTTGTCTCTTCTTGTTACTTAGATGCTTTCTTAAAATTATATTTGGCATTCTATCTATTTACTCTTATATCTTTCCCACTTGTAACTTTAAAGATCTCTTCCATTTCTACGATAAACCATTATGCAACCGACTATGTCTCCAATGATGTTCCATAGGCAAATAAGCTCGATGGTTAATGAATCCAATTTTACTTTCCAAAGCTTCTGAAATGGTTCATCGTTGCAAGTGTAACAAGAATGATAACCCTTTGTCCTCTACCCAGACACGTTACCAAATCCAAGAAAGTCATGTATTGTCCACAACAAAGTTGCACGTATCTGAAAATGCTCTTTATTATAAGCATCATAAGTTTCTACACCTTCTTCTCACAATTCCTTCATCTCGTCAACCAATGGTTTCAAGTAAATATCAATCTCATTTCCTGGTTGATGGGGACTAGGAATAAGCAAGGACAACATAAAATATGGCTCCTTCATAACCAACCAAGGTGGTAGGTTATAGGGGATAAGTATGACAGGCCACATACTATAGTTGTTGTTCATATTCTCAAAAGGGTTAAATCCATTTGTAGCCAACCCCAACCTTACATTGCGAGGTTCGAAGGCAAAATCAGGATGCTGCAAATCAAACTCCTTCCACTCCTCACTATCAGTCGAATGCCTCATTATCCCATCGTCCACACGTTTGTCTATATACCATCTCATGTCCTTAGCTCTTTGGCCTGACATGTACAATCTCCTCAGTCTCGGTGTTAACGGGAAGTAATGCAATACCTTATGAGGAATCTTCCTACCTTGGGCATGTGTATCCTTGTACCTAGGCGCCTCACACACCGGACATTTATCAAAGTTTTCATTTTCCTTCCAAAATAGTGTACAATCATTTTTGCATGCATCTATATGCTCGTATGACATGCCCAAGTCATGTAATATCTTCTTTGCTTCATAAGTTGACCTTGGAACCAAGTTACCTTTCGGTAAAACCTTTGTCAACAATTCTAGCATCATATCAAGTCCCTTATTACACAAGTTGGTCATTATCTTTACATTCAACATCTCAATAACAAACTTCAAGATACTATAATCAATGTAATCCGAATACAACTCACGCTTTGCATTTTCCTCAAGTTTGTCAAAATTACACACTTCCTCATTTTCGGTTGCATTTCTTGGTTCCCCTCTAATTCGGTCACCTACCAAGGCATCAATACCATCCATATGATCACCATCCGACATTTCATTACCATGAATGTTCTCGTTCAATACATGAGGTTCTCCATGATTATACCAATTAATTTAAGATTACATAATCCCATGATGAAGCAAATGGATACGCATAGTATAAGGAGATTATCGATAGCAATTCACAAAGAGAATACACGGGCACGGAACATTACCACACAAGTCCACAACCGCTCATGCAAAATTAATAAATGCAATGACCCCTTCAATATATGGACGACTTAATCTGCCATCAAGTGTCTTACCCATTGTCATCCAACTTCTATCCATGTTTGACAATAATTGCAAGGTGAATGCAGCTTTAGAAAAATAAGGACAACTCATGCATAATGTATTCTAACATCTAAGTCTATAAGCTACTTAGATAAAGTTCTATCTCATTCATGAATGCACAAGTCTATTCACATTTGAAAGAAACTAAAGACACTCCTAATATGAAATTAAACTACCTTATAACACCATGCGAGCCATTCACTTGCTCCAACGCAACAACCCATAACAAAACCAATCACAAACATCACAAGTATAGAGTGTTTACAAGTATTGAAATCAACCCAGAGGGTGTGGCCCAAGCAAGGTACAAAAATGGAATCCTAGTCTAGGAAAGCTATAAACATGGTTCTATTAGAAAAGGCTATAAGAGAGAGAGAGAGAGAGAGTGGATCCCACGGAGAGGCTAAGTCCCCTAATCTACTAAACTTTTCCCTTTTGTGTGTGTGTGTGTGAAATGTATCAGTATTATAGCTCCCCCCCCCCCTTCCAAAGGAAATTTCCTGGTTCTGCCCTTGTGTGTCATACTCGTACCTATGTTCGTGCTTTTTCGGGTAGAATAGAACGCGGGGAGATTACTCTCTAACCATGAGAAAGTAGGAGCCAGTCGTCTTCCTAGATATTGATTTTCGGTACCTAATGAAGCCAAATTCGTTGGTTGATAGGTTCGTCCAGATGGAGTATGACCAAACGACTCTGAAGACCTACACAAGATTAAGAAATTGTGTTTCTCTCGGAAAGGTCATTGGTGTGGTGCCAGCTGATGAGCCTCTAATGGTAAAGTCAAATACTAAGCGAGAAGAATGATAAGGGACTAATAGAGCTATGATACATTTTCAATACCTTTTTTTGGTGTCTGATGTAGTTTATATAGTTGTTTGCTTTTCTAGCTGTTGGAAGTCTTCAATGGGAGCATTAAGGGCTTTGGTAACGCCTCTGGTGGTTTCGTGCGGTGCCTTTAATGTTCATCTAACGGTCATGCTTGCTTTATTCTTCCATCTAGTAACGAATGACACATTAAAGGCATATTTATGGCTCGTTGATCATCCAAAGACCGTTCTGGATAATGGTATTTTCTTGGTTCATCAGTACCTATCCAACCCTCCATCTACACCCTTTAACTGAAAAATTATTAGGTACTCCCGGAGTACCATAAATGCGTATTCCCCCCTCTCACATGAATGATGGGTCCCACCATGAATTTAATTAGTGAGACCCACCATTCATGTGAGAGAAGGGAGTACGCATTTATGGTACTCCAGGAGTACACAATAATTTCCCCCTTTAACTAATAGATCACGTCATGTTTGGACACTTATTGCTTTGATCATTGCGTTACCACTAGACACAAATCAAAGTTCACTTATCACATATGTTTCACTTATCAGATTTTAGGCCTAGACTTTAGGACAATGTCGATATTAGTAGTAGGGTGTCAGTTAACTAAATTTGTTACTTAAAAAAAATAATAATAATCAAAAAATACCTAGATCTCACCATGTTGCATTTGGCCTCACTATGGTCCAAACCCATGGCAACAACTCGACGATAAGGACTGAAAGGACTCAAATTGACCCAAAGCCCAACGGATATGAACAATGGCCCAACAAGCCCACAACAATAGATTTGTTAGAGAGTGGGTTTAATAAATGAAGACTTAATGAGTCAAATGTGAATCACAGTGAGTTGGTTTAGTATTGGAATGATTGAGAAGTACAATTTGAAGAGAAAAACACTCATCGATCAAGACCAATCACAAACATCATAAGTATAGAGTGTTTACAAGTATTAAAATTAATTAAAGTACTATACATCACATCTAATCAACAAGGTCCATTCACATTTGCTAGAAATTAAAAACACTCCCAATATGAATTTAAATCACCTTATAACACCATGAAAGCCACCCGCTAGCTCCAACACAACAACCCATCACAAAACCAATCACAAACATCACAAGTATGGAGTGTTTACAAGTATTGAATTCTATTAAAGTAATATTCATCACTTCTAATTAACAAGTTCCATTCACATTTGCAAGAAACTAAAAACACTCCCAATATGAATTTAAACCATCTTATAACACCATGCAAGCCACCCGCTTGCTCCAACACAACGACCCACCACAAAACCAATCACAAACATCACAAGTATAGAGTGTTTACAAGTATTGATTGAAGTACTATTCATCACATCTAATTAACAAGGTCCCTTCAGATTTGCAAGAAATTAAAAAAACTCCCAATATGAATTTAAACCACCTTATAACACCATGCAAGCTACTCGCTTGCTCCAACACAATAACCCATCTCAAAACCAATCACAAACATCACAAGTATAGAGTGTTTACAAGTATTGAAATCAATTAAAGTAGTATTCATCACATCTAATCAACAAGGTCCATTCACATTTGCAAGAAATTAAAAACACTCTCAATATGAATTTAAACCACCTTATAACACCATGTAAGCCACCCGCTTGCTCCAACACAACAACCCACCACAAAACCAATCACAAACATTACAAGTATTGAGTTTTATAGGTATTTAAACAAAGTTTACTTACTATGATCAAGCTAAGTGTACAAGTTTGATTTGTTGGCTAAGCTTTGGTCTTTGACTTTCACAGATCTAAGCCTCTTTCTATTCCCCCACAATAACCTAAACAATCACTAACATTGTCATCACATTCAACCAAAAACTTTGTCACCAATACTAAAAAAAAAAGCCCTCAGATTATGTCACCAATGGGCATTCATCAAAAGCTTTTACAACCTATATGCAAAGAAAATTCAATTGATGGGTCTCCTATTCAATTGATGGGTCTCCTATTCAATTGATGGGTCTCATATAGCCAACAATACTAATAATATCAACAAACTGCACAGAGAGATAAACTCCAAAAACAATTCAATTATATCACCATGTCCATTCCTAAAGTATTAAGCATTAATTTGACTTACAAAAGGTTCCTATCAGAAAGGCATTTCCTGTAAAATGAAAAAAAAAAAAAAAAAAAAAAAAAAAAAAAAAAAAAAAAGGGAGAAGAAAGCAGTCAGTACAGCTCAAACATTAAAAAAATTTCAACACGCATATCGCCGAAGCAAGTGCCGAACACGATTTGCTAATGAATTCTTATTTACAAAGAAATAAAGATAACCATAGCCATTCGGATATCGCAGAAACTCAACCTTTGTTTTAAACCAAGTAGCCATATAATGAGTAACTGGTATTTCTTTTCTTGGGAGCAACCAACCAGAGCATATATAAGGAAAAATTTCATTTCTCTCTTTTCCTTTCCAGCATTTAATTGATCAAATAGTTGGTGAGCACAAAAAAACATTGCAAACGTATAAATTTCAAATATCAAGGCAAACATGTATCCCAACTGATTGCTTAGTTGTGGTAACCAACACATCAAAAATCACAAAAAAGTAGCAATAAAAGCAACAAACAAACTACTAAAAAAAACCCATAATTTTAGCATCTTTAACTCTGTATAAGCAGTAGCAAGCTAACATTTCTTCAATAGCAATACTGAAAATGGGCATAAAGCATGTTAATAATTAGCAAAACCCATAAAAATTAAAGCCTTTCACATTACAAATTCACAATATTTACCAATGAACTTTTGAGTGGCTGATTCAAAGAGAGACAAATGGAGCAGAGAAATGGGAAAAGGAGATGGAGAAATAAGTAATGGGTATTCTTTGAAATTGTGAAATAGTAGAAAAAGGGTGAGTGACTTACATCAGCGACGGAATGGGTTTGTGATGGCTTAAATCGGTGACAGAATGAGTTTGTGATGGCTTAAATCAGTGATAGAATGCTCAAATCGGCAAAGGTTGGGTTTCTTTTGGCTTATCGGCGACGGTTGGCTTGTGTTATCGATGACAGAATGCTCATCGGTGAGGGTTGGCTTCGGTGACGGTTGGTTCTTTTGGGTTATCGGCTTTAGGTGACGATGAAGATGGCGTGGGAGTGTTGTTTGGTGTTCAGACTCTTGGGAGTGAAATGAAATAAGAGGGGGAAGTGAAATAAAAGTATATTTATAGTCAAGGCTTTAGGAACGCAATATTTCCGTTGCTAATGCCTACTTTCGTTGCAACAGGTCACTAAAAAATCCAAATTTTGTTAAGATTTTTAGAGACGAAATTAATATTTCGTCGCTATAGCATACTTTTAGTGATGAATTGTGATTTCGTCGCTAAAACAATGGAATGAAAAATTATGATTATTTTTAGCGACGAATATTTTTTGTCGCTACTTCTTCCTTATAGCGACGAAAGGATTTTCGTTACTAATACTATCCACAGCAATACCTACAGTGACGAAATATTTCGTCACTAAAAATGTCAACTTTTAGCGATGAAATATTTCGTCGCTATAGATAAATTAAGTTCACGCCAAAGCGTCCTCTACTGGCGCCCATTTTTCAGATCACAATAGCGATGAAAAATATTTTTCGTCGCTAAATGTTATAATTTTTTTCATTATTAGAGATGAAATTCATATTTTGTCACTAAAGCTGTACTTTTAGCGACGAAAAATATTTCCTTACTAATTTTTCATCGCTAAAAATACATTTTGTTGTAGTGATGTTATAACATAACTAAACAAGAAAAACATAATGAAAATAAGAAACAAAACAAGAAAATGCTAAGAAAAGAAAAAGAGAGTTTAGAACTTATACCTCAAAAATGCAAAACTCCTTAGCTTGATTTTGACCGTTTCCTTTAGTTAAATCTATTCATAGTCGAATAAGGAAGTGATTAGTAATCTTAAAACTCCAAGATCAAGGCCATAAAAGGCCTCAATCAGAAAAATATTGACTTGATGATGTTTTCTAAAAAACTCCCTCTTTGATTCACTATTTCTAGTGAATCTTGTGTTTTCCCTTAGGATTTTCAGTGTGTTTTGAAAACCTACTATGTATGGCTTTATATAGTGAGAAAATAGGGGTTTGGAATGGCTCCAAGATGATGTGTGATTCATTTTAAATTCCATCTTTAATGCAGAAAAACTTGCCATATATAGTTTTTGGAAACCTAATATGCGTACGCATGCCCGTGTGTGCGTACGCATGCATGAAGCATTCGTAAAAAGAGTGTATGCGTACGCATGCCCTAGGGTTTCCATAGTCTTTATTTTCCAAAAATAGCTTATTTTATTCATAAAAAGAGTTATGTTTTTCCTAAAACATTTTTTTCAAGTCAATTTCAATATGATTGGACCCTAAACCAACCTTGGGCTTTAGAATTTCAACATCATTGGGGAACGGTGGCCCGAGTCATAAGGGGTACAAAATGTAGTGTCTACACCCCTTGAATCATCCCTTGTCCACAAAGGCTTAATCTGAAAATTATTGTTTGAACTTTCCTGTTCATTTCACACACACTAGATTACTTCTTGGATAAAGCAAGTCGAGGTGGCACACCTTTGGGTTCAACAAAAATGTCATCAACCTGATCAAAATGTTGCTACATGAAAACTAACACTCCTATAATTAGTCTAAAGGACCCACAATTCCAAATACTTGTACGTATCATTCCTGCTCCCTTGAGGTAGACCCTTGTCCTCAAAGGCATAATCCAAAGTTTCTTGTTGCAACAAACTTGAGGTCTTGCTTTCCATGGGTCATAATCATGTGACATGAATATGATAAAACTTTGAGTTTCTTGTTGCATACCTGGGTTGTTTGTGATGGAAATATGCATGTACGCAGCGGAAAAATAACGGATCTACTTCATTTGCAATTGATAACATGCACTATGTAAATTTCAGAATACAAGAACAAGAGAGTGTACCTTGGTGTGGTGAATTTCAAAACAAAGATTGCAAGCACTTGGGAATACTTTTAATCTTCACTCCAATTCCACTAATGCCCAAGATGTGTGGTCTCTCAATCGGTTATATGAAATGTTCAAGAGAGAATTCAAGAGTGTCCAACACTCACATACACCATTTCATGTAAGTTGTTCTATTATAAATTTTGTATGTTTCTCTCCATATAACTGATTATCTAATTGGGATAGCCTTTTGGGCCTTTCCAATTGGGCTCTAGTGTGTGGCTTGGAGTGGGACCAAAAGGGACTAATAAGACACTAGCTATAATGGGCCTTGGGCTTTTTCTGTCAACTTTTGACAAGTCCAAAGTTACCATTAACTATATTTAATACCACTATATAAATATAGTTGCACTCTAGGCCTTATCTATAAATTATATCCCAAGACTTTATTACACATGCAACTCCTTCATAAAATATTCATAGTAATACAAAGTCATAAACGTAGACTGCCACTTTGTAAATTACTACATCTTAATCCTTGAGTACCCGATTTAATCTTTTAAAGTTATTCATTATATATTTATGAAATCCAATTCCATAAATATATATACTTTAGTAATTTCTTACCAAAGTGGTTAGGCCTAACTTTCTGAATAACAAACCCATTAAACTTATCTCAATGGAATATTTTGTATCTCCGTCAAAAGACTATGAATTCCATCTTGAGAATATATGTTCCAACAACACTAAATGTGGCTGCGCAACATATTGAGGTTTTGACCGTTACTTTAGATCTCACTCCTGATATATCAAAATAACCTACACCTCATGATTAGGTCCATTATTCTCTCAGGATTAAGAGTTCATGCAAATATAAGTCGTGAGATTTATTATTCATTTAACAGTCGTTAGAAGAATAATAAATCTCACAGCGGTCCAGTTCAATATGTTTTAACTTGTGTTTTATATCTTCTGTGACTTTTCACATAAATCACATACTATGTATCTCATGGACTATATGATAATGTCCGAATATTTATGTTACCATTATTTCAGATAATAATAAAATAACTTTCTTAAACACAATATTAAGTCATACATAATGTCATACTTAATATTATACATAGCATCATACAATAGAATTTAAGGACAATAATCCTAACAATCTCCCATTTGCCCTAAAGACTATTGTGTACTAATCTAACTCCCATTCCCTCTAAATGTGACTCGAAAGTCCTTTGAGGCAAAGCTTTGGTAAAGAGATCTGCTAGATTATTTGCACTTTCAATCTTTGCTACCACCACATCTCCATGAGCAACAATATTTCAAATGATATGGTACTTCTTCTCAATGTGCTTTCCTTTCTTATGATTCCTTGAATCTTTAGATTGTGCAACTGCTCCATTGTTGTCACAAAACAATGTGATTGGAACTTGCTCCATTCTTATTACACTAAGGTCAAAAAGGAATACAACTTCCTTTGCTGCTTCACAAGCAGCAACGTACTCAGCTTCCATGGTGGAGTCCGTAATACAAGATTGCTTAATACTCCACCAACTTATGACTCCACCTCCCAAGGTGAAAACACATCCTGAAGTGGATTTTCTGAAATCTAGATCCGATTGAAAGTCTGAATATGTATAGCCAATAGGTATCAAATCCTCACTTCAGTAAACAAGCATATAATCTCTCATTCTCCGTAGATACTTGAGAATATGCTTTACAGCTTGCCAATGTTTTGGTCCTGGATTTGATTGATATCGGTTGACCATGCCAACTGAATAACAAATATCTGGTCTAGTACAAAGCATGACATACATGAGACTTCCTACTGCTGAAGCATAAGGAACTTGTCTCATCAAATCTTTTTCCTCTTGAGTCTTAGGCCTTTGGTCATCAGACAGAGGAACTCCATTTCTGTAAGGAAGTAATCCTTTCTTGGAGTTTTGCATGCTAAACCGTTCTTGAACCTTATCTATATATCCAGCTTGTGATAAGCCTAACATCTTATTCTTGCGATCTCGCCAAAGCTTGATCCCTAGAATAAAGTTAGCCTCACCCAAGTCCTTCATATCAAACTTTTCTCATTTTTTGAGTTTTCCTTTAATCTTCTATTTTAATATGTTTTTAGGCCTATAAATGCTTGGGTTTTGCTATGGGATGAGTTTAGATGAAAACCTGACACTTTAGGATGGGTAGGAACATGTTTAAGTTGAGTTTTAGTTGAGAAAACTTGGAAAACATCGAAGAACACCCTTCTGTGTTCGTTTCTGCATGCATAGATTCAAGCTTGCGTGCGCAGACTTGTTCTTGTGCGCACAGCCTGTATTCATGTGTATGTAGGCTTGTTCTTATGCGTGTGTATCTGTTCTTCAGTTTATGCACGCGCAGGTTCCAACTTGCGTATGTGTGTAGAATTCTGCATACGCAGGATCCTTCCTACGCACACATGGTGCCAGGCAAAAACCCTAGTTTGGGCATTTTAGCTTCTTTTTCATCCTTTTTTCATCTGTTTTGCAATTCTAACATCATCCTTCACCATTTTTGTATTCAATTGTATATCCCATTGTTGGAAAAATACATGTTTGTATCACATACAAAACATACGCAGCGGAAAATTAACGGATCTACTTCATTCGCAATTGATAACATGTACTATGTAAGTTTCAAAATTTAAGAACAAGAAAGCGTACCTTGATGCAGTGAAATTCAAAACCAAAGATCTAGAAGTACTTAGGAATACTTTTAATCTTCACTCCAATTCCACTTGATGCCCAAGAAGTGTGGTCTCTTAATCAGTTTCCAAGGAGAGAATAAATGAGTGTCCAACACTCATATACAAAGTATTTCATTCCTTATGTGATCTCTCTTATGAAAGACATAATGAAATTTTATATGTTTCTCTCCCTATATACAACTGATTATCTAATTGGACTAGCCTTTTGGGCCATTCCAATTGGGCTCTAGTATGTGGCTTTGAATGGGACCAAAAGGGAACAAATAAGACTCTAGCTCCAATGGGCCTTGGGCTTTTCTGTCAACTCTTGACAAGTCCAAAGTTACCATTAATTATATTCAATACCACTATAAGAATATAATTGCACTCTAGGCCTTATTAATAAATTATATCCCAAGACTTTATTATACATGCAACCTCTGCATTAAAATATTTGTAGTAATACAAAGTCATGAATGTAGACTACCACTTTAAAGATAGTAACATCTTAATCCTTGAGTACCCGGTTTAATCCTTTATGTTATTCATCATATATTTATGAAATCTAATTTCATAAATATATACTTTAGTAACTCCTTACTAAAGTGGTTGGGCCCAACACTCTAAATAACCAAACCCATTAAACTTATCTCAAGGGAATATTTTATATCTCCGTTAAGAGAATATGAATTCCATCTTGAGAATATATGTTCCATCAACACTAAATGCGGCTGCCCAACATACTAAGGTTTTGACTATGACTTATAGATCTCACTCCTGATATATCAAAGTAACCTACATCTCATGATCAGGTCCATTATTCTCTCAAGATTTAGAGTTGATGTAAATAGAAGTCGTGAGATTTATTATTCATTTGATAGTCGTTAGGAGAATAACAAATCTCACAGCGGTCCAGTTCAATATGTCTTAACTCTTAAAACATATCAACATATCAACTAGAAGTCTCCACTTCTATGATCAAGACAAATCATCTTAGTTGATATGTTATAGTCTTCGTAGATGAAATGCCCAATTTCATCACCGACTACGAACTAAAATTCTGAGTTTACAAAGAACTTGTGATTTATACCTTCTATGACTTTTCACATAAATCACATACTATGCATCTCATGGACTAAGATAATGTCCCATTAGTTCATTAATAAATAGTCTCATATAATTAAACAATTTAATTATTTATGACATGCCAATAAATTGAATTTTAGGGCATAAACCCAACACCCATGTCATATTTCATCCTATTGTGAATCCAATATCACTTTTCCACCATTCTTCTCTCCTAATCATGAATTTGATTCCATCTTCCTTTCGTAGGTTTTAGCCCTATATTCTGGTAGGGGAAGTACCAGCCGGGTCTTGGTGTGGTACAACATCCTTACTAAGGAGACTCGAGGCCACATCCCTGTTGCGGGTTTAGAACCCGTCATCCACCTGAAGCCAAAGAGGTCTGCCAGTGCTGTCATGGCGTAGACCCTAGCCAAGAGGTGGTGGGACACTACCCACAACTTCCATATTGCTGTCCGAGAGATGACTATCACTCCTCATGATTTCCATCGCATGACTAGCTTGCGGTTTGATGGGGTCCCGATTAGTTTGAAGGACGAGTCGGGCATTCGGCTGGGTGGGAACTAGCTAGGGAGGAGGTATGCTACTGAGACGACCCACTATACTAATCTTGAGGAGGACTTCATGCATCATCCACAGGGGACGGCTGAGGAGTGTATTCGGATGGCTAGGGTCTTTCTGCTATACCTACTATGGGCGTACTTGTTCACCAATGGTGGGCAGATGGTGTCCTTAAGGTGGCTGGCCCTTTTTTAGAACTTTTAGATGGCTCGAGCTACCAACTAGGGGCCGGTATGCTTGGTCTACTTTTACTCCTCCTTGGACACTCTCAGTCGAGGGACTCTACGTCAGCTAGTGGGGCCTTAGAAGCTACTCGAGCTTAGCTTCTCTCCCTTTTCTCTTGTAGCTCATGCATTTTCATCTTATGATCATACATCCATGTGCCATCTAGGTTAAGACCATGTACAATATTCATGCTAACTACATTCATATCCATACCTTGCAAATTGTTATCTTGTAAACTGCCATACTTGTGCCTAACAAACTGTACCATAACATCTTGCAAACTGTCATCTTGCAATCTATCTTATCTAAATCTTGCAAATTGTTATCTTGCAAACTGCAATTTCTGAATCTTGCAAACTGCTATTTCTAAATCTTGCAAACTGTTATTTTTAAATCTTGCAAACTGTCATATCATTTCAGCGTTGGGCCGTGGAGTATTGTCTCATTGCTCGGGGGCTCTGGTTGACTTAGATGAGAAAGTATGGCTTGCAGTTGACGTAGGTTGGAAGAAACCTGAAGAGCCACCTGCGACATGGGATGATACCAAGATCAAAGCTGCAAACTTTAACATTAGAGCACTGAATGCTCTGTTTAGTGCTGTGATCAATGAAGAATTCAAGAAGATCTCCTCCACTGACAATGCCAAGGAAGCCTAGACTATTCTTCAGAATATCTATGAGGGGCACAAAAGCTGTTAAAAACTCCAAGCTCCAAAGGCACATTACTAGTTTTGAGGAAATAAGGATGGATGAGGACGAGTCATTTGATGAATTCTATGCCAAGCCCAAGGACATAGTGAATTTTGCCTTTAATCTTGGAGAACAGATTCCGGAGCCCAAGATTGTCAGGAAGATCCTCAGATCTCTTCCGGAGAGATTCCATGCCAAAATCACTAACATAAAAGAATCAAAGGATCTTAACTCTATTCCTTTAACAAAACTAATTGGAAACTTGCAAACTTATGAACTAGTGTTAGCAAGGGTTGGCAAGGGTGGCAAAGGCAAGAACATGGCCTTGAAGACTAAGAATGATGATAACGATAAATTGTCCGAAGATAAGGATACCAAGTTAAAATCTTATATCACCAGACAATTCAAAAAGTTTATAAAAAATGCTAATGTCAAAGCAAGTGACAAGGATCGTAAATAGTCTACATTCTCTCAATTCAAGTCCCAAGACAAAGGCACGAAAGAATTCAAGGATGCTAGTCAAGGAAACAGTTTTCCTATTGGACTAAAGTGCTATGGGTGTCAAGGATTTGGGCAGATGAAGCAAGAGTTTCCCACATATCTCAAATCCATTGGTAAAAGCAAAGCCCTAGCTACCACCTTGAGTGATATGGAACCATAAGCAGATTCTAATGAAAGTGACCTAGGTGGGATAGTGAGTGCTTTCACGGCTACTGTTAAGTCTTCTGAGGAAGTAGTAGACCTAATTGATGAGGAAGAAGAGCTAATAGAATCAAAGTTTGAGAAGATGGATGATCAGGATGACATCCACACTACCTACACTAAGTTGTACAAGGTTTCTGAGAAGCATGAGAAGCTCTATCGATTGGCTACGAGAAAGCTCAGTGAAGTGGAGTTGGAACGTGAGGAACTCTCCACCAAGGTTGATGAAGCTAATCAGACCATTGGAGCACTGAAATTTGAGAACAACCTTCTTGTTGAAAAGACCAAGAAACTGGATGCTGAACTGTTTCAGGTTAGAGCACAACTGGAAAGGACTTCAAGTGCCAGCCTGGATGAAATGCTAAACCTCCAGAAGTTTGCATTTGACAAAACAGGTCCCGGGTATGATCATTCTCTCTCCTCTTGTAGTACCTCTTCTAATGCTTTGAATAGAGTTATTTTTGTTCCACCTACTAATAATGATAACTCTAAGGTAACTAATCCTAAAATTGAAAATGTGAGTAAGGATAAAAGTGATAAGGGAAAATCCATTCTAGGAGCACCCCCTAAGGTTGGTAAGAAAGAGACTAAGCAGAATAATCATCGCACCACCAACAAGAAGTCTCTACCAAAGAAACCCCACTTCTGTCATTATTGTGGAGCATTTGGGCACACTCGTCGAAACTGCTATAAGTGGTTAGCCACTCACCAAAGCAATAGTGTGTCATCTCTGGGGAACCAAAATCAACTCTAACTTTCTTTAGCCCCTCTTGGAGAACTTCTTAAGGCGGTCATGCTTCTCTCGAACTTCAATGGTTTCAACTCTCCTCCTTATCCATCTGAACAACGGTTTATGCAAGAGAAAGGATCTCCATCCAAGTCTCCCATCTAGAGGGAAAAAGATTCTAAGTGATTTCTTCTCTTTTCTAATCTCTTGCATGGTTCATGTTGTGGTTTGAGTCAGTCTAGTTTTGATGTTTTGTTTGTTTTTGCTTTCTTTTAAGTTTTTTTCTTTTTTTTTAAATAAATAAAAATCATAAAAATACAAAAACAGTGTGTGTGTGTGTGTGTGTGTGTGTGTGTGTGTGTGTGTGTATTGGTACTTGTGTACCTTGGATGGCCTTTGAAAAAAAAATTCTCAACTTTGTATCTCTTGTAGCTTAGATAAGCATCTTCATGCACAACTATGCAATGTGAGCTTTGTGGCTCTTTTATGTGATTTGTATGATTTGGTTGATCTCTTATCTTTCATATCTTAAATCACTCTTTTTTCATGGGAAGGACTAGAAAATCCTAAGAGAAAGGTATAAATAACCATCTCACCACTAAAACTTGTCAATAATAAAACATCTGTGTACAATTCATAAAAGCCGTGCTCGATAAGGCGTAGCACTTGCACAGTAAAATAAGGATGTTCAAGCTTACATAATTGGGTACTTTCTTTTCTCTCTTATATGCCCATGCATGATATGCTTAAAAGAAAATTTTACAAAGAACATGAAAAGCTAAAAGAATCAAAATGCTTTTAATATGGTTGCAAGCACGTTTCTAGGAGATATGGGAGTTATATGATGTACCTCGAAGGTGATGGTCCCCATCAAACAGTTATGATTGTGTGTGAATGTATTTGATCCTCCTATATCATTACTTTTCATATGAAGATTTACTTGTGCTCTCTTACAAAAGTTTCACACACAACACGCATACTTTTTGCTACTTTTGATACTATTGTATAGATACAATGTGATTTGGCCATCACAAGGAATACATGTGGTAGTATATGCTCTCTAAACTGTCTAAACATGTTTTGCAATAAAATTGGTTAGATTTGTTTAGTGTGTTTTGTTCTAGGAATGCTTTGCATCTAGAGGTGAGGTTGTGTTTTTATGCTAAAAATGCTCTTTGATTGCTTGTTTTGGTGTGTATATTGTTCGTATCCATCGTATGCTGCTTCTCCTCCTTGAAATCCTCTTTTCAGACATCTTGATAGTAGCTTGACACCTCCTCGATAGCTACTCAATACCTCTCGATACATGCCTCTTCTATCGAGATTTCTGGGTTTGTTCTCGATACCTCTCGACAGATAGCACGATCCATCGAGCCAAATTCTTTGGAGTCTCTGTCTGCTTGATAGATGCTTGATACCTCCTTCTATCTATCAAGATTTTTGCTGTTGATACCTCCTTAATACCTTTCAATCTATTGAGATTTTGTTCTCGATAGAAGCCCGATACCTTCTTGATTTATCGAGCTATGTTTTCAATATGTATATATCAGGTCCGACCCAATTTTGAGCATTTTCAAATATCTCAATCTCTCTCACTTCTCTTTCGACCCAAACCCTTTCTTTTCACCAAAATCCTTCCTCCCTTCAAGATTTCGGCCTAATCCAAGTCTCAATCCCTTGGTAAGTGTTCTAAATCTCTCTTTTCTCCTTTCTTCATGCATTTTGTGACCTAGGTTTTGGTTTTTGGGAAAAATTTGGGGTTTTTGTGTTTTTATCAAAAATTTTGGGTTGGGTTTTGTTAAAATGATCTCACATGCTCATGCATTGCATTCTATGTTCATTATAACAATGTTTCATGCATTCTAGGATTGTGTGATTCATTATATCTTGTGAGTGTTGTTAGGTTGGATTGGGTTTCTCCCCATGATGCAATTTCTTTAGCACATAACATGTTCATGCATTATCATGCATTGCACGTAGCTTTCCTTCTTCTTTCTTGTGCCTTATGCTCTATTGTGTACTTTGTCTTCTCTCTCTCTCTCTCTCGTTAAGTCTCCTTGTCATGGAACCTGATTCATCATGGTTCCTCTTCTTCTTCTTCTTCTACTCCTTCTAATTCTGTTTAGTTTTGTGATGAGAAGGCACGAGATGACTTCTTTGAGAACTTTTTTGATCGGGCGATTCATTTGGAACACCAGGTCATTTTGTCTGACTTTCCAAACACTTCTCTACCCAGTGAGTTTAGCTCTCGAGGATGGGCTTCTCTATGTGAGAAACCCTTGAGGTGTCCCGACATGTTCTTACAAAAGTGTTACTCCAACATGCACGCCATTGATACCTCTATACCTAGGTTTACTACGGTATTTGAGGTACACGTATCGTGGTTACCCTAGAGCTCATTTTCGAGGTACTACGTGTCCGTAGGGTGGCTCGTTAGGATTACCCTAGTCATCGTCGTCTCTCTTCCATCTCTAGAGACGAGTTGGCCTCACTCTTCTGTGAGAAGGCCATGTTGTGGGGAGGTAACCTAAATTTCTCCACAACTGAGTCTGCTAACGATCCACGGATCCTTAATATGGTGATGACCTTTGTACTCACTCCACAGTCACACTATAACACTATCACCTAGCCTCGTGCTCATTTCCTTCTTTCTCTCATGGAAGGTCTTTCTATTGACTTTCCATCACACATGATAGTATCTATTACAGATTGCCATCAAGACACTGCTACACATGATAAGCTCATCTTTCCTTCGGCTATCACACACATCCTCACACACATACACGTCATCATTTCTCATTCTCCTCTCTTCCATGTCATGGGTGTCATTAGAAAGGAGTTTATTCAGAGGAGTGTAGCCCAGCTTGCTGCGAAGTGGCCTTATGTAGAGACGATGAATGCTGCCCCTACCTCTTGACCCTCTTCCTCATTTACTCCTTCTTCCTCCTCTAGGGTAGATTTCTCCCTTGCTGACATCATGAAGCAGCTTCAGCACATTAGTGCTGATTTTGGTAGTCGTCTGGACCATCTGTTTGATAAAATGTGTCAGATGAACACCAGAATCGGTCACATCGCTCGTCGTCAGTCTCGCCTTAGTGGTTTTGTGCCCTCACCTTCACGTGAGTCTACTGAGGAGTCCTCTTTTGGTGGAGATGATGATGATGATGCTGATGGTTCTGGCTCTTCTAGTGATGATGAGATGACAGCCTCTCAGTGATGCACCCTTTGTCACTCGTGACAAAAAGGGAGAGTAGTTTTGTAGATGAGAGTAGTCTTTTTGTTAAGGGGAGAGCTAGCATAGGATATACTAGATAGGGGGAGAGTGTTTTGAGGGATGTACTGAGGTTTTGGTGTATCTTTACTCACTTCATGTACTATGGTCTTGTGACCACTTTTTACATACATTGTATTCTTTTTGATAAATGATGATGTATGTTCTTTTCTTCACCTTTGTCTCACATGTGTTGTTTCTTTTCTCTCTTTATACACATGTTTCTTCTTTTATACAACTTGTCTATGTTTCACACTTAATTCCTTGATGAATCTAGTTTAAGTGTTTCAGTTAAGATAGGTTGCAAGTATACCATGCCATGATCTCTCTTTTTGTAAAGTTTTTCAACAGTTCGTAGTAGAGTTAGACTTATGTACTTTTGTAAATTATGGGATAGCTGTGTTAGACTTCTGTCATAATTGTTGCTTGTGGTTTTGTCACGGATTGCCAAAAGGGGAGATTGTTAGGGTCATACTTTATTGTAATTGGCTAATCCCATGACAAAATGCACTTTACTTGTAATTGGGTAGATCTAAAATGTCACGACCCAAATCCATGGAACATGAATTTAGATGTATGACTAACTTGCTGATCTTACATAACTCAATAAACATAATCAATCCAAAATAAATTAAAACTACAAATAAACAATACTCTTAATAAACCTCTTACAATATCTAAAGTCCACAATTTAGAAATAATCTCCAAATACTGTAAAATCATAAGTGAAATAAAAATAACTAAAAATCCTTAAAAGCTTCAAGCATTATTGACATCGCCTAAAAACTCTCATGCTCTACCTTGCACCTTATGAAGAGATAAAAAGTATTTGTTTCCCAATTAAACTTTAATCTGAAAATTGTAATTGATGGGGTGAGCCACACATCTAGTAAGCAATTATACACAATACACAACAGAATAGAGTCAAGCAGAGCATGATTATTTTAATTTCACGAACTCACTCAATAATATCAAATATAGTTTTTTCCAAAGCATATAATGAACCACTAAACACATATGTAATCAAATCTTAAAATCATTTGAAAACACATACAAATAATTGATCAAAGCATAGTGTCACATATACACATATCACATATTCTCACATACAATCCTGTGAGCGGATACCAACATCTAACCCCTGCTGGTGAGGGATCAACACTTATTCTCACATGAGCGGGATTACACATATATCTAATCAATTCTAAAAACACTTATTTTAAGTCACATATCACAAAAGAAAAGTTTATACAAAATAGAATAATTTACTTGATATTAACAATTATTCCAAATACAAAGGCATATCGAAGATCATAATATCAAATTGAACATAAATCAAAGGATGCTTGACTCTAATAGGGAATGAATAAGAACTGAGGAGTTTATATAAATATTTTACAATTCTTGAGTAAGTCTGAAAGCTCAATTAGCTAAAAGAAACGTTTTAAATACCATTTGGAAAAACAAGAATATGATTTTGAAATCACTTGGTTTTAAACAAATTTAATGAACAAGAACCTTTTTAGAAAACTTACTTTGAAACTCAATTATTTTCTGAAAATAGTTTAGTTTAGAAATCAACTTTTAAATGAGATTTGGACGTTCAAAACGTTATTTACAATCTGAAGTTTCACTTTAAAACATTATTTAAAAGTCAAAGTTTCTCTATCAATGATGTAAAAACGCTTTTGAGAAACTTTAGAAAATGCATGCTTAAAAACATAACTTTTGAAAACTTTTGACTTCTAGGAACCTAATGAACAAAATTGTGCATATTATGCATAATTACTTACAGCACTTGAATTTCTCTGAAAGTCCAGCTGAAACACCCTCCAAATAGTCTCAAAACACTCTTAAATAGGACCTATAATCAACCATGTAAATTACTAAATATCCTTTACAAAATACAAAATGACTCACTAGGATTATACTTTGCTAAACTAATAACACTTTTAACACTAAAATAAAGTTTCTCTAACCAATAATATTTCCTTGCATTGGGTCAATTCTCATATTACCATTAGAGAGGCAGTAGCTGAAATATTCTAGACCTTAGATTTAACATTCCCATTGAAAGCGTAAAGATATAAGGCCACCTTTAAAATTAAAAGTTATAATCGTGAAATCTGTAGGCAACTTAAGAAATCATGTACTGACTATCAAAGATTTAATCATAAATATATATATATATATATATATATATCATCCTTTGTTAGACCCAAGCTCCTCAATTTCAACGGGTAACCAATATTAAATACAAAACTACCATAAACTTAGGAGTATTACAATCGGATCCTTTCATGAATAATGCCTATATATATAACCTTTGTTCAAGAATACATGGTGTGGCAAGCTTTGGATTTAATATATCTATCCCAATGAAAACGTAAAAAGCCATCTACATGACTTGAGATTTAAAACCATGACTTTTGTTCTTGAATACAAACCGTAGGCAACTAACTTAATAGTGTAAATCATATTCTAGGAAAATACCCCTTTTAACAATCTACACACCACTAACGTTTCCATGATAAAATTCTAAACCTTTAATTCTTTGTTTCTAACAGTGAGAAAATCATACCTGGAACAATCGGTTGCCTCTTCAAATGTATTTCTTCTAAACTCCAAGGAAAACTACATCTCCTAGCCTCCTTAGTGATGAAACCCTTCTTATGAAAACCCTAATTAATCTCTTTCTCTACCCTATATTTAACACATCAGGGATGTGGGCTTAATGGGGGTAGTGGGCTGCGGTTACTAACAAAATATATTTGTGGCCCATCAAGATTTAAGCTACATAAAATTTTCTAATCCTTTTCCTTAACTGATAAGGATACCAAAAGTTTTATATGAATAACCCACAAAGTAACACTCCACGTTACATCTGCCACTTTATTTATTTATTATTTAAACTACCGCACTAAAATGTATGCACTAAAACTTTAATTTTCTCACCAATTTTGTAATACTACAAAATTGTCTACTCTCATCTTACTGTGCATACACGTATAATACCTCAACTCTATATTAATAATGACGATGACGGTGATGATCATAAAATCAAATTAGGGTATTACAAAAGATGGGTTTAATACTTCAAGAAACATATTGTTCAAGTTAAGTACTAAAGACATGAAGATTGGTCTAAAAAACAAGTGAAGAAAAGCTGTTCATTAAGTCTCGACAGATGCCTGCTATCGAGACTTAATGTGAAGCTTAATAGATAGCTTGATAGCAACTCGATTTATCGAGATTTACGAATTCAGAATTTTCAAATCTGAAATTTCGCCCAGGCTTGTGTATTTGTTTAGGGTTTCTTCTCACACAACCCTAGACATATATAAGGCTTATTTTAAGAGCCATCACACATGGGTATAGAGACCAAGAGACTTATTTTCTCTGTGAGAAGTTACTGCGTTTGTACGCCATAGGATTTTATAACCAAGTGCTTCCGAATCTTCATTGTTGATGAAGTGAAGAACTTTGCAACCAACAACATCTATTCAAGTTGCTGGACTTAGTCACGTACTGGGATCCGTGCAAAAGGTTAGTCACAAATTGGAGGTTTATGCATCAAAGGAAAGAAGGCTACTACAAGATTAAGTCCAATTGGGTATTGGAGCAAAGGTTCAACTGTAGGTTGGTATTTTGGGATAGGCCAGGGTAGTTGGTAAGATTTCTTATACTTGTAACCACTTGATTGTTGATTAGTGGATTCTTGGAAGTGGTGACCTTAAAATCACCCGATGGGGTTTTTTCCTTGCGAGGTTTTTCCCATTTGTCAACAAAACACCGTATCTAATTTATTTTCCATTGCACTTAGTATTTTTGGTGATTTGTTGGTGCCTTCACGATTTGCATGCAATTGAATCTAATTAATCAATTTGGGTATTTGAATTAATTAATCAGGGTCAAGCTATCTTAACCCAACAATTTTTTTTTTCTCTCTCTCTCTTTTTCTTTCTCTCACACCTTCTCTCCTTCTCTCTTTCCTTTTCCAAACACGGCCATATGAGAGGCCCCAATTGTTTCATCCAACTTTAGGATATAAGAAATGACTTAAGGCTGTCATGAAGTGGTTTCACATAGTTGAGAAAGCTTACAAAACATCCAATCAAAAGAAAGAAAGACTGACCGACCTCTTTGATATGCCCCAAATTTTACTTTTCTACACTTTATGATTCTCATGTCTTTTCTTATGAATTAATAAAGGATTGGAATGTCCTAAATCCCCTATAGAAAAAGTTTATCATTTTTTAATTTGAGCAATGAGAGAACTACCATTTATTATCTTTTTTCCAGGCCATGTAATTTTTTCCCATGACATCCTTTGAGGAATTTTCTTCATACCCATGGTCTTTGCCCCTATCTTTTGCCTAGATCACCCTTCAAGTTTTCTATCTAGCAGGCTTTTTTTCTTTCTTCCTTTTTTTTCAAATGTGGTATCTTCGAAGTCTACCTATGTTGATTAAGCGAAGCATCTCTTTCCCATCCAAATCTGTAATTCTTGTAGCACCACCTTACATGATCTTCTTGATAATAAAAGGCCCAGACCATCTTGGTTTCATCTTTCCTCTTGAATCAAAAGTATCATCTTTAAGCACTTTTAGGACCAAGTCTCCTTCCTTAAGGTTTCTAGATCTCACATTTTTGTTAAATGCCCTAGCAATCCTCTTTTGGTATCCTTGTGCATGGTATTGTGCCCTAGCTCTCTTCTCATCTATCAAAGCCAATTGCTCATATCTTTGTTTCACCCAATCCTCCTCTAAAACTTTGGTTTCTGCTAGCACCCTCAAAGATTGTATCTCCACCTCAATGGGAAGTACCACTTCACTACCGTAGACCAAAGAGTAGGGAGTTGCACTAGTTGATGCACGGATAGAAGTTATGTAACCCCATAAGGCAAATGGGAGCTTCTCGGCCCAATCTTTGTATGTCACTACCATCTTGGCTAGGATGTTCTTGATGTTCTTATTGGCTGCTTCTATAGCCCCATTGGTCTGTGGTCAATATGGTAAAGACTTGTGATGCTCAATGTTGTACAGTTCCATGATTGTTCTAACCTCTCCCTCAAAGTGAGAACCATTATCGGAGATAATCTCTTGGGGTACCCCATATTGACAAATGATGTTATTCTTTATGAATCGAGCCACATGCTTGGCTTTTAACATAAAGTAGGAGGCCACTTCCACCCACTTGGTGAAGTAGTCAATTGTCATTAGGATGTATTCGTGTCCATTCGAGGCCTTAGGGGCTATCCTTCCAATCACACCTATGCCCCAAACTGAGAAAGCCCATGGAGAGGTCATGTCGTATAGCTCACTAGGTGGCACGTGATTTAAATTCACATGTGCTAGGCACTCGTGGCAGCTCTTCACAAATTTTACATAATCGGTCTCCATTGTTTTCCAATAGTACCCTATCTTTAAGATCTTCTTGGCTAACATTCTCTCATTCCTATGAGGACCACAAATCCCTTGATGATCTCTTCCATAACTTTCTTGGCCTCTTCTTTCTTTAGGCAACAAAGATGTATACCGTCATAGGATCTCCGATAGAGCTAGCCTCCACATAAGATGTATAGCATTGCCATCATCCTAATCAAATGACCCTCTCTCTTGTCGACACCATCTAGATATACCCCCAATTCCAAAAATTTCATGATGTCATAATACCAACGAACCTCTTCCTCTTCTACAACCAAGACTAAAGCTCGGCCTTCTCTTTGTGTACCATCCCATAACTTTGTTCAATCTCTAAGGGTCGTGTCCATACTCCTTCCGGTATTTCAACTATGGAAGCTAAACTAATTGTGTATTCGATCTTATGAAAAGTCTTGGTCAAATTCTCTTTGTGTACCATCCCATAACTGATTGTTCAATCTGCAAACTGATTCCGAGCTCTAGGGATGATTGTGTATTCGATCTTATGAAAAGTCTTGGTCAAATCCTCTAAATATTGCCGATAAGGCTTTAAGTGCTCTTCCTTCACTTTCCACAACCTTTGTGCTTGAGCTATAACTAAAGTCGAATCTCCAAAGACCCCGGCCTCTATCACCCCCAATTCTCAAAGAGCTTCCATTCTGGCAATAGAAGCTTCATATTCTGCCATGTTATCGGTTGCCTCGAAGTTCAACTTAACTGCCAAGGGTATAAGAGATCCTTCGAGAGTGATCAAGAGTACTCCTATCCCATTTCCATATTGGTTCATGGCTCCATCGAAATACATCTTCCATGCCCTAGCTCAATATCCAAAATATCCTCATCCGAAAAATCTTCTCTACCATTTTCTCCCTCCACAAGGTTCTCAGCACAAAAATCTGACACGATACTCCCTTTTATATTTTTCCTTGCCACATACTTCAGATCGAATTCTGCTAATAGGATCAATCATCTTGATAGTCTTTCACTCAAAGCAGGCTTCTCAAACAAATTCTTTAATGGATCCACTCTGGCTACTACCCATATTTGGAAAGGTAGGATAATATGTCTCAACTTCTGTAGGGCCCATACGAGAGCAAAGCATGATTTTTCGATAGGTGTGTATCTAGTTTCATAATCATGGAATCTCTTGCTCAAATAGTGTACAGCTCTCTCATTCTTATTGTCATCTTCTTGTGCAAGCATACTTCCAATCGCATCTTCTATGATAAAGAGATAAAGGAGTAGTGGTTTTCCATGCATCGGGGCTACCAAGATAAGTGGATGGAGGAGATAATCCTTAATGAGCTCGAAAGCTTTTTGGCATTCATCATTCCATTCATGAGGTTCATTCTTCCTTAGGAGCTTGAAGATGGGCTCACAGGTGGAAGTGATTTTGGCAATAAATCGGCTGATGTATTGTAATCGACCCAAAAATCCTCTTATCTCCTTCTCACTCTTGGGTGGAGGCATTTATAATATGGCTTTGATCTTCGATGGGTTAACTTCTATCCCTCTATTACTTACCAAAAAGCCTAATAACTTCCTTGTGGTTACCACAAAGGTGCAATTCTGCGGGTTCAATCTCAACCTATACTCCTTGATCCTTTCGAAGAACTTCCTCAAGTTAACGATGTGACCCTCTCTCTCCTTGGATTTCACAATCATATCATCAACATACACTTTCACAATCATTGTGCATCATATCATGTAACAAGGTTGTAGCCATTCTTTGGTAAGTCTCACCTGCATTTTTTGAGCTTGAATGGCATTACGGTGTAGCAATAAATTCCCCATTCTGTGGTGAAGGTAGTTTTGGTCATATCCCTAGGAGCCATCTTGATTTGGTTATATCCCGAGAAACCATCCATGAAAGACATCAAGGCACTACTAGCTGTGTTATCAAATAAAACATCTATGTGAGGAAAAAGGAAATCATCCTTAAGGCAAGCTTTGTTCAAATCCCTAAAATCCACACACATTCTTACCTTCCCATCTTTCTTGGGTACGGGCACAACATTGGTTATCTAGTCTGCTTGGTGTACGGGTTTGATGAACCCTACCTTCAATTGCTTGGTGACCTATTCTTTGATCTTTAGAAGCCATTCGGTTCTCATACGCCTCAACTTTTGCTTGTCGAGGACCATGTGAGCGTAAGTGTCAATGTGATGTTGGACTATCTCGGGATCAATACCAGGCAAATCTTCATAGGACCATGAAAACACTTCTTGAAATCCTGTGAGCAAATCTTTGAGATATTTTCTTTCTTTTTCATTTAAGGTTGTGTAGACACCGTATTTTGTCCGCCCTTGATTTGCAAGCCGAACCCCAAAAATTCCAAATATATTATCTTTTACTCCATTGGGCCACGGAAACATCTAGATAGATGTGGCGCAACCCGTTTGGGCATCAAAGCACTCGAACTACCATTTCAAGTCAAATTGACTAAAATGCCCCTGGTCAACTCTAGGTTGACCAAAGTCAAAGTCAGTCAAAATCATCCCAAAAAATATTTTTTGTGTTTCTACATCAAACCCGAGCTACTTAGCGATTTTCATCAACTTTGACCAAGTTTGACCCGAGGTTGACTCCCGAGGGCACTAGAAACCCTAATTTTGATATTACCATCACAACAGGTTGGGACCAGCGCCATTGCGAATATAATCAAATTCCATTTCCAATGACTATTCATGGGTCGAAATCGGAGTTAAAACGGTTGAGATCTCCAGAAAACCGTGCAAAGCACATCAGCATGCTTCTAGAGGCTATAACTTTTGATCCGACTGTCGTATATTCAATATCTTTAGTGTTCTGGAAACTAGACATCCAGAGTTTTCAAGGGACACTAAGATCAGCTCAATCGAAGTCCAAGAAGACCTTAAAATACGCATCCAAACCAAAGCCAAAAAAAGACAGAATTGCTAAAGTCAGGTGGTCGCCGACCATACAAGGTGCGTCGGAAGCTAAAGGGTCAGAATTCCACTATAAATGCCTTCAGACCCCTCATTTTGCAAAAACAAATGAAGATTTTGGGTAGTTTTCCGGGCAGATTCTCTCTCTCATTTCTCTAATTTCTCTCCTAAACACATCCCAACACCACCAAACACCTTTGATTCTTCTATTTTCACCACAATTACAAGGTAGTGTTCTTGCAAGCCCACAAAGGGCAATGCAGAATAGATAAGAGGGCCTAGCCCCTCCAAAGTGGTTTTCTCTTTCTCCCTCTCTCTAAGCCTCTTCTCTAGAGCATGTATTAGGGTTCCCCCTCTCCTTGTACCCTTTTATTTTTCCTACTCCTTACTTAGGCCACATTCCCTGGGTATGGCAATGTCTGTTTTACAATTCCTATACCTTGCTGGGCCATACCCTTGGAACGTTAGCAATGTCTGTTTTACTTACCTAGCTTGTGTGATAGCATTGAGCTTGATGTATGTATATATATATATATATATATATATAAGCCTGCGTGTGTGTGGGTGATCGTGCACTTTGTATGAGGGACTCTTGTGGTTACACGAGTAACCTTCGCTGATCATGAGTTCTCTTGACCTTGTAGTGTGGGTATACACTTAAGGCGATAGTTGTAGGTGCATATTTATGTTAATTGTGTGCACAATCATCGTGGTGTGATTATCTTAATCCATGTCACTTGAGTGACATTGGTTTCCTCGTGTATGCGACGCGCATCAACATGCTTGATGCTTTGAAGGGCTTTGGCTCGTTATAGTACGAGCATGTCAATGCGTGCCGTATACACAAACACAAAACCCTGCCGGTGCACCATAGCGCACCAAACTTGAAACTCTGCCGGATTTTCACCATGAAAATGGGGCATCCCCATTGCCATATTCTCATGTCGAAAGCTTGGTAAGAATAGTGTTTGATATGCTATTACGCATCTGAGGCGAAGCGTTGTTAGATTTCTGCCACGAAAATAAGGCGAAATGCTACCAGATTTTCACCATGGAAATTTAATAGTGATTCCAGACACACTAGGAAAACATTGATCGAGAACACACCCATTCCGAGACCAAACCTCAAAGCCTAATACTTTTAAATCCCCGAAAACTAATGCCAATAGCTTGTTTTCAATTGCCAATGTCTTTAAATTATGATTTTACCAAAACAAAGGAATATCTATAGATAGGCGTTGTGGGGTGCCTAACACCTATCCGTAGAGAGTAGACAGTCCGTAGACATTGGCCTATACGTAGACAGTCCTTTGTTTTGGTAAAATCATAATTTTTGAACATTGGAAGTTGAAAACAAGCTATTGGCATCAACTTCTGGGGCTTTAAACTTATTGGGCTTGGAGGTTTCGTTTCGGAATGAGTGTAGTCTTGATCAATGCTTTCCAAGTGTGTTTGGAATCGTTGCCAAATTTCCACGGCAAAAATCCAGCAGCATTTTACCTTATTTTCATGGTAGAAATCTGGCAACGCTTCGCCTTAAATGCGTCATAGCACACAAAATGCTATTCGCACCAAGCTTTAGACGTGAGAATATGGCAATGGGGATGCCCCATTTTCACGACGAAAATTTGGTAGAGTTTCGCGTCTATGTATACAGCGCACATCGACATGCTCGTACTGTGACGAGCCGAAGCCCTTCAAAGCATCAATCATTTTGATGCGTGTCGCATACATAAGGAAACCAATGTCACTTGGTGACATAGATAAAGACAATCACACCGCGATGATCGTGCACACAATATAGCATGAATATGCACCTACAACAATTGCCTTGAGCACATACCCAGACTACAAGGCCAAGAGCATACATGATCTGCGAGGGTCGCTCGCGTAACCACAAGAGTTCATCATACAAAGTGCACGAACACCCACACACACGCAGGCATATATATATATATATACACACATACATACATCATGCACAATACTATCGCACAGAGCAAGAAAGTAAAACAGACATTGTTGCCAACGTTCCAAGGGTATGGCCTAGCAAGGTATAGGAAATGTAAAACAGACATTGCCATACCTAAGGAACATGGCCTAAGTAAAGAGCAGGAAAAGTAAATGGGTACAGGGAGAGGGGGATCCCTTATACATGCTCTAGAGAAGAGGCTTAGAGAGGTAGATAGAAAGACATAACCACTCAGGGAGGCTAGGCCTCTATTCTACTAAACATTGCCCTTTGTGGGTTTGTGTCTTCTTACTTGCATCCTTGTCCTTTTTGCTAGCGCCTAGGAGGTCGTGCCCTCGCTCCATGTGTATACATGCAACAAACAAGGAAACAAACCAGTAGAAAAGTAAAGAAACAAATAGAAAGAAAGCATGCTAAAAGACAAGCTAGTAAAAGATGCCAAATGGGGGCAAACAAACATGTGAAGCACACGAAGAGGCAAACAAACATGTTACTAAACAAAAAAAAGAGGTGTCCTAGGAGCATGGGCGGCGCTAGATGTATTTCAGGGGGTTCAAATGAACCCCCTGACTTTTTATTAAAATAATATTATATATATAATTTTTTTTATTGGTTTAATTTATCATTAAAAATATTTTTGCACACCGTGGCTTAAATCATGCACATCCTAATCACATATCAACATTACTATTTTTTTTTTCCTCAAATCATTATTTTACGGTCATCGGCCCAAAAGTGGTAGGCCCATTGGCTAGGGATCTAATACCAACTTCATGATGGGACCAATCCATAGTGTTTGGGAGGTTAGGCCCCAGATTGGATAATCCAAAGGGCTACCTACAGTCAACGCTTGTCCAGGATCTTGGTAGCTTGTGTATAATGGAGTACAACCGAGGATAAGATGGGACGCCCTCAGCTTACCATCATAATGCACAAATATCTCGGATCGCAACACGAAGTTCAAATCTTTAGCATGTACGGCATTGAGATCTGGCTTGTACTGCCTTGTGTTTACACAAAACGAAATGAAAAGAACAAATGGGTTAAGCGAAATAGCTAACGCGACAACAATAGTAAAGAGAACATGACAATAGCAAAAAATCAATGCCAAATAATAATATCTTTCATACATAATGTCAAACCGTGTGCCTTACCGATCCATCCAACGACCAATTGGTGAAGGCTGAGGGGGCACAAATCTTTTATAGCATTTGATCACAAACCAAGCCCATTGGTATTGGAGCGAATTGTGAAAATCTCTCACAATGCGACTCCAACGACTCGAGCCTATGACCAGGTTCTGATACCAATTGAAAGTTCAATTAGTGTGTAAAACACTAATGAATGTTTAGACCCCCAATTTTAACAATACCAACACAAGCTTATACACAAACAATATATGTGCGGAATGATGTATATAAGCTATAACCAAATAGGTAAAACACTCTAAACCATAATTAATCACAAACATAGCAGCAATTAAAAGGTAAAGAGTAAAGGAAGAGAGATGCAAACACAAAGATAACACCGGCACGTGTTATCAAAGAGGAAACCGAAGAACTCACAGTTTCACAGTTAGGTGTGAGTGAGTTTTGGTAACTGTTCCCAACTCACATTTTAAGTCTAGAGTCTGTTTTAGGGTTTTGTCACAGAATAGCCAAAGGTGGAGATTGTAAGGTTGAATTTATTCAATCATGTGTTGGCTTTATTCCGTGCCAAATTTGCTTGTATTTTAGCAATTAGATACCCTGTATTTAGGTGGGAATTATGTAAGGGTTGTGTGTGAGAGAGTGTGAAGAAAACTCAAGATGTGTGCAATCAAAGAAGTCTCACGACTGGATCTCGCGACTGACTCACGACTGGCAAGTCGCCAAAGTGGAACACGTGTGAAGCATGCAGAGAACTGAAGGGTCAGGACAGCTGGAGCACTACAGGACAAAATGTACAGTCTGGATAGGCAGTTAGCTCGCGACTCAAACTCGCAACTTGTTCCACTCGTAAGGCTGAGTCGCCAGAATACCCTGTTTGGATGAAAATTGACTTTTCACATTCCTCACATACACTACTATAAATATCCTTATACCCACAAAATGTAGAGAACTTCCAAAGAGAATTTTGAGAGAGAAACCTTAGAGAAAAACAAGATTGACTCATCCACAATCTTCATCATTTGATTCTCCAAATTCCTCTATTCTCACCCTCTCCATTGACATATTCTTGAGAGGTACATTTTTCCAAATCCTTATCCCACCATACCCACATTAGTGAGGAGGTATTTTGGTGCTTGGGATGCAGTTTGGAGATGACCGATTTACTTGGTTGATGCAATGGGCTTATTACGGGATCCGGGAAGCTAAAGAAGACAAGGTTAGGCGTCACCCTATTAGAGCAAGAAGCTTGGAGGGCTTAGGTGCATTGGGTAGATTAGGCTTGGAGGGTCTTCTACTATTCATGTATCCCAACTTTATTCTTTAGTGGATCATTTGTCCGCTTGGAGGGCAACAGAGAGGTTTTTCGCCAAGTTCTTTGGTTTCCTCTTCTATAACACGTTCCGGTGTTATCTTTATGTTTGCATCTCTCTTCCCTTACTCTTTACCTTTTAATTGCTGCTATGTTTGTGATTAATTATGGTTTAGAGTGTTTTACCTATTTGGTTATAGCTTATATACATCATTCTGCACATATATTGTTTGTGTATAAGCTTGTGTTGGTATTGTTAAAATTGGGGGTCTAAACATTCATTAGTATTTTACACACTAATTGAACTTTCACGTAACCAAAAAGTTAAAGAAATAAAATAAAAAGTAAATACTGACCGATCTCTCGAGGTGAGGTCGGGCATGTTAGTTCTCTGGCAAGCCAGTTGCCACTCACTTTGGCATACTCTCCAGCCGAGTTTTGGTTGGAGTCGGAGAGGCACGATATTAGCCGAACCATCATGTCACGGACTTTGAGATAATAACTTGACCTCACATTACCACACAGACTATACATAAAATTGATGTCATAGTGGTCGAAGTGGAGACAGTAAAATGGTTAAGCCTACTGACACAACACACCACTCTGTAGAAGTTCAATGGAAGTAGGTCGGGGCAAAGGCCATAAAAGCTAAGTGTCCTAAGTAATAGAAGGTCTACTAGAAATCTTACCCCATCCTCTAGAATAGCCATTAAAGGGGAAAACACAACATAGGAGTGTCTATCATCTTCTATACTGCCTTCATGGCAATATGTTATATCTACATCTAAAGGGATATCAAATCTAGCCCTAAAAGTGGCTAAAGCATCCTCGATCCTAAGAAGATGTGAAAAACCCATTGTTGTACGTTAGAAAAGATGGAAAACTTAAAAGATGAGGAAAGAATGAAGAACTTACAGTAGGGACGCTAAAAAGGATGTGCTTGGGGGGGAGTATATGCTCAGGAACCATGAACACAGAGAGAAAGAAGCAATCAGAAATGATCTATGAAGGGAAAAGTTTCAATATATAAGGGGGAGAATCTAGGAAACATTAAATGAAATTTAGGTGGGAAAAGGCAGTAATTATTATTTTGTAACCATTACACGCGTGGCTTCGGTATGCGATCCGTCAGGTAATAATGACTATTGGATTAAACAGCTTGCTGCCACACCCCAGAATCCCAAGCTGTCTTGTTCGCATTTATGGGATGATGATTGGTATTCCTGAGGAGTAATAGGTGATTTAATGAAGATCCTTGATTCCATCCCCGAGGTATAGGATGGAATCAAGGGGGGGCTATTGTACGGTCATCGGCCCAAAAGTGGTAGGCCTATGGGCTAGGGGTCTGATACCAACTTCATGAAAGGCCCAATCCATAGTGCTCGAGAGGTTGGGCCCCAGATTTGATAATCCTCGGGGTACAGTCCTGTCAGGAGCCTAGCCCGTGGAGTACCTCGATAATGCCTTGGGAAGTATTGCTGCCGAGCAACATTCGGTGTCTATTGTAAGTCCCAAAGCCTAGAATCTCCATTTCTAAAGTGGGACCCAGCTCTGTCAGGAATAATCCTGAAGGGCCCCACCTACACGAAAAATATTAAAACTAATCATTTCTAATCCACTAAGGAAAGGCTATAAATAGGAGAAGAAGGTGAAGAAATGGGGGTTAGACACTCAGGAGAAGGGAGCTAAAGTATTCTATACCAAAAGGAGAAAGAGGGAAACCGAGAACAATCGAGAGCAAAAAGGAAGGTAGACGAGCGAATTTCCAATACTGACTTTGTCTCTAAGGAACTTCCCATTGTAGGATACTCATTCACCCACCATACCAAATAAATTGTGAGCCCTTCAACCGCCAAATTTGGGCCGCACAACTAACTTTATAACAAAAAATTATTATAGCATGATAACAATACACATACATGTATCAAACCCTCTGTATTTCTTGAATATTAAATTCTATTAAGTTATATTATATTACACTATACATGCATATATTCACACACATCACAATTCACACAAATTACTTTATAACAAAAAAATAATAATAAAGCACATATCATACACATACGCATAACTAACAAACACTCACTCTTTACTCTTAGAATCAGAGATATCGAGATAGTCAAATAGAGAAGAGAAATGAGATGAGATTCATGAGAGAGATTCAAGCATTTGATTAGTTAAGTAGACACTTAATGTATTATGGATGTATAGATGTGTGTGGTTGTTGTAAACACTCAATTTTGCACCCATAATTTAATCAAGAAAGATGGCTAAAATGACCATTCATATACCCAAAATTCATAGTTGCATTACATGCATTAATTCCTTAATTTCATATCATAAAAATGATCTTGAGACTCTAACGGTCATGACGGTATGCCCGATTTCCAAATTGGACTGTCAGATTGAAAGATATCATGGGATCTAGTTTGCACGGCCTACATGCATTTTGTTTGGGTGGAATCAACCATGCATGATTAATTTAAATTAAATCTGATTGGTTAGACAATTAAAATTAATTAAATAATTTTGTGATTGGTTGTTATTTAGTATCAAAAATAGACTTGCTTGCATGGGAATAAAGTGGATAATCAGATAACAATGAAATTGTAGATAATCAAGAATTTGTGGAATATTTATCTACAAGATAATCATCACTTTAGAGACCTGAATATCCAGAAAAGGGGTTTAATTTTTAGAATACGGATTAAAAATGTGTCTAAGTACAATTCTCGGCTTAAAAATCCTCAAAAAATGAGTCTAAAATGGACCAAAATTCAAATGCAGGTTCGACACCCAAGAGGGCCGTTCGGCACTCTTAGAGTGCTGATCGACACTTTTCAAGTGCCAATTGGCACAAATTTGAGGCCCGACCCAAGGACTTTTGGATTCAGAGAAACCTTACCTTTTTCGATTTTTTAGAGATAAGGACGCATCCCAATTCGTATTTGATCATTCAACTAATTTTTCGAAGCATTCTCAACTCTATAAATAGATGATGCCTCTCAAAATTCTAGGGGCTTTTTCACACCTTCTAACCCCTCTCTTTCTAGCTCTTCTCTTCTTTTCAATTCTCCTTTACGTGAAAGACGTTCTGGAGGCTCTTGCATTAGTAATTTCTTTTTTGTAAGCGAAATATTTTAGGTTTCAAAGAGTTGAATAAATTTCTTTGAATCCTAAAATATTCTTTCACTAAGAAGAGCACGCTCATGCAAGAGGTAGTCTATTTCTTTTCTTTTTCTAGTCTTCTCTATTAATTTTGATTGATGATGCATGTTTGATTATTTATGATTCTTGATATAATTGCCATGTTTTGTCTAATTTTTTTTTTTTTTTTTTTTTTTTGTGTGATTTCTCTCTTGAATCTCAAAATTTGCTAATTGTCAAAGATCTCTCTAAACTAAAAACTGATCTGAATTTTTTAGAATTGATTTTTAACACACAAAACTGATCTGTATTTTCATTCAATATAGATAAGATTTATTTTAAACACATAAAACTGATCTGTATTTTCATTAAATACAGATCTGATTTTTTTAACACATAAACTGATCTGTTTTTTCATTAAATACAGATCTGATTTTTTTAACACACAAAACTAATCTGTATTTTCATTAAATACAAAAATGATTTTTTTAGAAAAACTTTTCTTTGACACAAAATTGCATATTTTAAAATTTAAAAGAAGAAATTAAAAATTAGGTTGAAGTCTTTTCTTTTTCTTAATATGTGATGCATGTAAAATAAATTTATCTCATGAGTGTGAATCCTCTTTCAAAAAGTCTTTTTTATGTTATGTCCAACAACAGATCTGATTTTTTTTTTATATATATATAAACCAAAAATCATTTTTTTAACTATTCAAAACAGATCTGATTTTTCTTTACAAATCTTAATTTTTTATTTATTCAGAAAACAGATTTGAATTTTCTTAAAAAAGAGGACACATCCATAAGGTAAATTTATTTGAATTAATTTTAGTCAAGTATTTTTCATGTATGTTCAACATATCATTCACATCATGCAAAAAAGAGTATATTGGTCATTAGAGTCTAGAAGACCAGACTCTGTCTGGGCGGAATGGGTGCCTAACACCTTTCTATTCCGCAACCTAGCCCCCGAGCTTAGGATTTTTGGATAGGTAAATTAGTGTTTTATCTTTATAATTTTTGGTAGACTGTAACTAGAACCAAAAAAAGCTTTGTATTCTTTTGCATAGATTGTAACTAGGACTCAAAGCCTTGTAAGTTTAATTTACCAAGATTGTATTTGTTTTTATTCAATCAATGACAATGAAGTAATTTGATCATGTGTTTAGTATTTTAGTTTTTCTTATTTTTTTGTATAAAAAATAAGTGGCGACTCCACACCACTTACCCAAAAAGAGAGGTTTCCTTAAAAGCACCCGAATCTCTTTTTTGAGAGCACCCTCTCAAGAAGTTACAGTCTCTCATAGTGGCGACTCCACTGGGGATGTCGAGGGCTAAGCTTCGTGTTAGACTTCAAGTGACCAACTATATACCCTTGTCTTTTGCATGATTTTGCATGATATGGTTGTTTGTTTGTTTGTTTGTTTATTTATGTCTTGAGATGTTTGTATGATATTTTTGTTTGTGTTGCCATGTTTGTTTGTTAAGAGCTTTCCCTAACTGTCATAATGTATGCCATCAAAACAACAAATATGTATACACCCCTTTCAACAATATAGTGGTAGTAACCGTGGATCCCTGGTCATCATTAGATTCAGGTACCCAGTAGTGAACTCACCAACTCATAGCTCAAACTCACTGGATCATTTCTTGTTAACTATAAAGGATAGACCATGCCGTTTGGACCAACGCAATGTTCATTACATTATAAGTTGGGAGGTGTAACGTCCTAGCTATGGGAAACAATAAAACAACAAACCTACCCTTAGGCCAGTCCATGTTAAAATTGCATTACATGTTGTGTGTGTTTGTCTGGGTCATTGATTGATGTAGATGAGGACATAGCTTTGATTGACCCGACCAAGCCTTTTCTTAAGGGAGAATTTGGTCAAGATATGAAGGAAGGCTTCAAAGAGAACCCAAGGCTAACACTCAAGCTAGTAGCTCCAGTTCCAAGCCCATCACTCCCATCACGGTACTGAAACCTATGAGCATGAAAGACACTCCGCTGTTGCAACATCACAATCCCATATTCGACCTACAAGACAGTTCGAGCCATAAGAAGTCTGAAGATCACTATGGCTAAAGGGGGAGAACATCTGAACACCTAAGAACCTATGAACACTTAAGAGTTACTCAACACCATGGTAGCTAGTCAAATCTAGTTGAGGGAGGACATGAACCTTATGGTGCAACAGTTTCAGAACTTGAAGAGTAACCAAGAGGAGAACAAGGCTGACCATAATCCTTAACCATGGAGAGTGAGACAAAGATCAACAAGAGGATAAACAAGATGGAAGAGATGATCAAGAGAGCTCGCAAGATGGAGGACCTCATGGACTGTTAAGTTCTATGTCTTTGATGTGCTGTGTATTGAATCTTTTGTGAGATCTAGAGGTGTTTACCTTCATACACACTTAGAGTTATCAAGATCAAGATTCATGTCAAGAACTTGGTGATTGCTTCAGTTGCTGCTTAAAGAACTTAAAGAAAGTCACAAGTAGGAGAACTTGTGGTTGCAGTAGAACAAGGAAAGAAGTAGTCCATGGACTCGGAGTTGTCACGTGGTCGTGGTATTAAGCTTTCTATTTGAGGTAGTAATAGGATGTCAGTGGTCTAAGTTCTATTGTACAAACTTCAATTCTTTCATAGTGGATCTGTTTTACCTTGAGGATAGCTAGGTTAAATCCTCCCCAGCTTTTTTACCAGTTTGGTTTTCCTGGGTTATCATATTGTTGTGTTCTTTATATTTCCGCTTTATTTACATGATATGACTTTATTGTGTTAACCTAGAACTGAATAATTTATCTAAGTAATCACTTGACTAAATAACTAGGTTAAACAACTTGTGTTAAGGGGTCTAAAAATGTACAAGTGGTATCAGAGTAGGTTAGCTCTTGTGTTTTTAGATCTTTTGATCTAAGAGTTGATCCTTGACCCCTATTGTCATGGAACACGGTCACTCTCTACTGGAAAGTAAGGATGAAAGCATTCATGAAATCTATTGATGAGAGAGTTCAGAATTCCGTTGAATACAGATAGGAGAAATCGACTACTCTTGTAAGCGAGTGGTCAACTTCTCAAAAAGAAGCAACCGCTTTTAATAGCAAAGCCATGAATGATATTTTTAATGCTATTTCTATGGAGGAATTCAAGAGAATCTCAAATGTTGAGGTTGCTCATATTGCATGGAATATTCTCCAAACCATGCATGAAGGCACAAAGGCAGTTAAGATTAATAAACTGCAATAGTTAACTACTAGATTTGAAAGTATTAGAATGTCTGATGATGAATGTTTTCATGAATTCTATGCTAAACTTAATGATATTGTTAACCCTGTTTATAATTTGGGTGAAATCTATGATCAACCTAAAATTGTTAGGAAGATACTTAGATCTTTGACTGAGAACTTTAGAAAAAAAAGTGACTGCCATCACTGAAAGCAAGGATGTGGACTCCATCCCTGTTAATGAGCTTGTAGGATCTCTCCAGTCCTATGAGCTGTCCTACCTAAGACAAGCAAGTCCAAATCAATGGCTTTTAAGTCAGTTAATGATGTTGATGGGAATGGTTTTGATGATGAACTCTATTCTACAGGAATAACAACAAAAGGGCAAGAGGTAAAAACAATGCTGAACCTAGAAACTTTAAGAGGAATGAACCAACAAAGGTTAATAATTCTGAGAAAGCGAAAGAGAAAGTTGGTCAAATCTCTAGTAACTCTCTAGGTCAACAATGTTTTGGTTGTCAAGGGTACGGTCATATGAATTCAGAATGTCCTACATTATTGAGATCAGAGGGTAAAGCTATAGTTGAAACCCTTAGTGATGATGAAGTTTCTAATCATGAGTCTGGTAGTGATGAGGATGGAAACTTCATTGCTTTCACAGCTACTGCTATAGTTAATGAAAATGTTGTGGTTGAAAAGAACCCTTCTGATGGGGAACTTTCTGAGTGTGTTGATCTGCAAAAAGCTTTTAATAAGCTATTCAAGGTTGCTGCAAAGGATGCAATGAGTGTTGACTTAGGTTTAAAGAAGATTGCCTCCCTTGAACTTGATAAGAAAAACTTGTTGTTGAAATAGTTTGATGCTAATGAATTGATTAATATGGTGAAGACTGAAAACATGTTATTGCTTGAGAAGGTTAAGAACTTGGAACTAGAATTATCTGCTGCTAGAGAATAAACAAATAGGTCTACTAGTTCTAAACTTGATCACATGTTAAGTGTTCAAAAGTCTCTCTTAGACAAAACTAGTCTAGGTTTTGTGGATAGCATCTCTGTGTCTGAAACTCATTCCACAAACTTTGTTTCTTCTTCTGAGCCCCCCAAGAGTGAGACTGTCAAACCAATATAAGTTACACCACCTTCTAGGAAGATTAGGGTTGATCTTAAAGAATCTAAGCCTAAGAATCTAAGCCTAAGAATCCTAACCTCCCTAAGGATAAGTTGCATGATAGACCTTTGTGGGTTTGTCATTTTTATGGAAAGACTGGGCATATTCACCTAAACTGTTTCAAGTTGCAAGCCGCAAAGCGAGCAAATAAGCCAAAAGTACCTGTGCCTCAAGCACAAGATCCTATAGTACTTATTGGTGAGTTGGTAAAGGCATTAAACCTTTATACCAATCCTGGAGTTGTTCATCATTCTCATATGAATAATAACTCCAATGCAAGAGTTGCATCTAAAAAGTTTTGGATGCAAAAGGCTTAATCTAATTGAGTCTTTCTGACATGGTCCTTGTGCTTCATCCCAATACTCTTTGTGACCATTTTTCTATTGCTGTTTTTTTTTCTTTTTACATTTTGGATTTGCATTGCATAACATTCATGCATTCATGATAGGTTGTTTTTGCTATTTTAAATAAAAAAAAAAACAAAAAAAAAAAGGAAGGAAGGAAAAATATGTTTTCTATTATATATCTTGGATTTGTAATCAAGGTTGGCCATATTATTTTTACATAACATGCTTGTGTACCTTGTTTAGCTTGGATGAACTTATTTTACTGCACTTTGCTAGTTTTAGCTATGTAGTGCATGTTGTGTGGGAGTTATTTATAGTTTTTAATCACTTGATCTTGATTTTGAAGTCACATGCTTTTGATTGTTAGGACTTAAACTTAATGAGAAAGGCATAAATAACCATCTCACCGCTGTTTACTAGCCAATCATGAACACCTTAGTGCATATCATAAGATTTTGTGTTCGAGAAAGTGTAGCACATGCACAAAAAGAATATAAGGTGTAGCCTCGGATTAAAACTAAAATTGGTGTGTACGTTATTAGGCTATAATAAAGATGACTCAATGAAATAAAATTTTTTTGTAAATTATCTGGCTAATCTAATAATTTCACAATGAAATAAAATTGGAGTGTACATTATGAGGCAAAACGAAAAAAAAAAAAAAAAATACTTGATTGCAAGCTTGTTTTTTAAGAGACGTGAGAGTTATATGATGTAACTCTTTAGGTGATAGTCTTTTTCAAACTTATGTAATGAATTTTGTAGAAAATGTGATTGATTACTATCTACATATCACCTCACATGTATCTGATGCTATTGCTAGTTGCACACACTACACAAGTTATTATTTGCTAAACTTAGTACATGATATTGTGTGTGAATTTGTTTTGGCCATCCAAGATTATATGTTCCTTGATTTTGATGCAAAATATGTTTAATGTTTGAGTTTTGGGGACAAATTGGTTGAAAAACTTGTTTTTGGAAGATCTGGGTTGACTTCAAGTGTTTTTGAAAAACATTTAATCTCATACTCATGCATTACATTCATGAAATATTGTGTTTTGAGGAGTTTTTGCATAATATTGCTCTATTTTTCAAAAATTTAAGTTTTCCAGATTTTTGATCGATTGAATCTGTTGCTCGACCGATTAAAATTGCGATAAAAATTTTGGCTTGAATCTGCTTGGCTCGATCGGTGCTCGATTGATCGAATCTATTTTTCGATCAATCAAAGCTCAATTTAGACCGATCGAAATTTGGCCAGTGAGTGTTTTAAAAAGAAGTTTCTCACATGTTTTTCATTATTTTCAAAACTTTTCAAACACTCTTTTCACTACTTTTCTTCAACTGATCCAATCTATAAGACTTTTTTGTCGTTTTGATTAATTTTGTGGTTGTGTAGTTACGTTTAATGCCCATGAGGCCTTGTCTGGACATAACCACTTGGGATGCATTGCTATAAAGCTGGTTGCTTCGTGCATACCTTCCCCTTTTCCGCTCCATGCGATGATATGCTTACCATGCTTGCTTGTGCCACCCATTGGCTTTATTTGCATCTTTACACGCTTGCTTACGTGACCATGCATGAGTCTTGCTTGCTAGTGTGTCGTCCATGCATCAACACAAAGAAGTTATGGACATTCGATCCAAACCTACATTTGTCCCTCACGAACACCACCTTTTGTTCGTTTTCTTACTTGTTCACTTTCTCGCTTATTTGTTTGCTTCCTTGTTCCTTTGCTTGCCATGTCTATCATTCTCATCTACATTATGCCTCTTTCACATGCTCTACGCATCTCTTTTGCCATTGCTTGTCTGCTGGTTTTTTCTTTTCTTTTCCTTCGCATTTACACACATGGAGCAAGGACGCACGGAGCTAGGGCACGGTCTCCCAAGCGCAAGCAAAAAGGGCAAGGATGCGAGCATGTAGATATGGGCCAAGCGGTTAGGTTCTGTAAATATAGGAGTCTAGTTTTTCCCATTTGGTTATGTACTCTTTTAAACCCCTTCCTTCCTCCCCCTTTCTCTCTTAGATGGTTTGTATTAGGCATATCATGTTGTGTACCATTTGTCCTCATCTCTAGAGTATGGCAACCCTGTTTATTTTCCTGCACTTATATTTTGGGCCATGCTCTAGGGATGTAGGCATTTACTTTTCTGCTCTGTGTGCTTGCATCGTGCATGATGTATGTATATATATATACTTGTTTGGCCCTCTCCGATGTGATTGTCACAGTCCGTGTCACCTAAGGCAGGCGATGCCTAATTTCCGCCGCAAAAGTAAGGTGACTTGTCGCCAGATTTTCGCCGTGGAAATCTAGCACTTTGCTTGAATACCTTAGGAAAGCATAGATTGGGACCACACCCATTCCAAAAGCCAAACCTTAAAGTCCCCATGCATGCGAAGCCCTATAAGCCAATGCCAAAATCGTGTTTTTACTGCCAATCTCCAAAAATTAAGGTTTTATCAAAACAAAGAACTGTCCTTGGACAGGCGTTGTAGGGTGCCTAACACCTTCCCCACACGTAACCAAACTTTCAAACCTAAGAATCAATATTTTTTGCCATCCACATTAGATTAGGAAAAATGACATTTTTCTTAACCTAGGATCAGTAATAAAATCAACTAGAAATAGGTGACCAATTACACCTTAGGTAAACCCAATGATTGGTGGCAACTCCACTTACCTTTGGTAATCCCTTAAAATTTGGCCCAGATTCCTGCCATAATGCCAAAGGTAGACCTACCTTCCTCCACCGAGAGAGAGAGCACCCGAAGCTCCGTGTGAACACATACACACCATCATATCGAAAGGGGCCCACCAACAAGGCCCCACACGTGCGGGAGCTGTCGCCAAGGCGGGTGGTCAAACGAAGGCCCACGACGGCGGCGGCGGTTTTTTCGCTTCCGCCCTGATCAAGGCCGGGCGTCGACAGATTGGCAACTCCACTGGGGATCGATGAGAGTTTTGCCTTTAGAGCTTTTGATAAAACCATAATCTTTGGACATTGGCTTTCAAAAACACAGAAATTGGCATTGGCCTCCGGGGCTTTCCTTTTGAAAAAGGCTTCTACTATCCTAGTAGAACCTTTTTCAAAAGAGCAAAAAAATCTTTTTCCAAAAACCCATTTCCAAAAGGGAGGCTTTAAGGTATCTTCACATGGGGCTTTACCGCTTTTCTCACATGCTTTACCGCTTTCCTCACATACTTTACAGCTTAGCTTTCCCTCACATGCAAACATAGGGTAGCAAAATTTAATTTCCGCTACACCTTTATTCGCTTTCCATATATATATCTGTTGTGCTTTGAAAAAGTTTTTCCCCTTCATTAAGGATTGCATGACATATACACCCTTTTTGAGCCAGACCCGAGCTCCTCACTGCTGGCGTAGTCACATCTCTTTAGGGACTTCATCACCCTATCTGCAGATGCCCAGACACAAACATCGGCAGCGTTACCCATAGTTAGTTCGGGGCTGATGTTGTAGGCACTTCTAGGTCCATGGGTGGACAAGAATTGCTAAAAAGGCCCTCATTTCTTCCTACCCCGTAACTTCTATGAAGGGAGGGGTATGGCAATTGTGTACCCTAGGACAGGAACCACCTACCAGTTAAGCCCTTACATACAGTTGGCCTAGTTATGTCAAACCCGTGAGGACTAGATCGAGCCAGAGCCCATCAAGACTAGGTGAAACCTAAAGAGTGAACATCCAAGCCTAAGAAAGGATACCCTTCTAGGACTAGAGGTCAGGGGAAAGTGTCTTGTAACAGGTGCGCCTTTTTTGCTTGCGCCAAACAAATTGTGCTCTACTCTAGGTTCTCTCTATCCTGTTTGCACAGCATCCATAATTAAACCCATAGGAAAAGCAACCCCATTACTTGTACATGTTAAACCATACCCTATCCCTAAGGTTTCACAACCCTACAAGGGCACTCTTGCATACACTAATTGGTTCCGTCACCTAATTGTACAAAAGATAAAATCTATGGCAAGTAACCAAAACTTCGTCCTAGGAGGAGATGCTGCCAGAAAACTGTCAGAGATCCAAAGGTCCAAGAGGTCCAAGTTACCTAGATTGTCAAGATGTCAAAATTGCCAAGAAGACTTAGATGTCAAGAATCCAACGGCTCCTCCAAGAGATCCAAATTGCCAAGAGGCCCATGATGTCCAAATTTTCAAGAGATCCGAATTGCCAAGATGTCGAAATTGCCAAAGGTCCTAGATGTCAGGAATCCAAGGGCTCCTCCAAGAGATCCAAATTGCCAAGAGATCCATGCTGTCCAAGTTATCAAGAGATCAAAGTGTCCAAGAACTTCACCGAGAAGTCCGCATTGTCAAAAGGCGAGTTTTCCTCGCAGTTGCATTTCTTGTATTGTAAAAGGCCCACTGTTGGAGTCGATGAACCCGGTGTTGTAAAAGCAAATTTTGTACAAACATGTAATCAAAGGAAGGGTCCTTCTGGCATTGCATAGCATAACATGAAAGTTTCGGTTACTTGCCAATCTTGTGCATTAATTTTGCATCATAATAGAAACTCACCATGATAAATACTCGATCAAGGGTGCCAAGCCAATTTTTGAAAATGATAGGAGCATGTCCTTAAGCATTTTGTTTGCAGGGTAGCAATTCTCCAATAAAGGTATGATTTTTACCTGCTTGCATAAGATTGAGAAACCCTAAGAGAGACGGTCCCAGAACCGCTTGTGCATTGGAATCTGTTAGGACATATGTGATTCAATGATAAGGAACATATGTCACTATTTTATGTAATTGGCTAATATTTTGACAAAAAACACCTTACTTGTAATTGGGTATATCTAGGATGTGTTTAATGCTTTAAGAAACAAGGTTTCAAGTTCAAGTGTTAAAGCCATGCAAGTCTATCCAAGAATCAAGTCAGAAAGTGCACGATTTTAAAGCTCGACAGCTAGCATCTATCAAGGTTTAAAGAGAGTTGTTTTAGCCCGAGGCTCAACAGCTGCTCGACAGATAGGGTTTCTATCGAGATTTATGAAGTTCTGATTTTCAGTTCTGATTTTCATCCAATCTGTGATTGTATGTTTGGGCTTTCTTTTCTAACAACCCTAAACATATATAAGGATTATTTTAAAGGCCATCACAGCTGATGCAACTTAATGCAAAAGTTTTTCACAAGCATATTGTGAACCGGAGACATATGCCCTAGTTCATCTTTCTCTTGAAGAAGCTACTGTGTTTGTACACCGTAGGGTTTTGTAACCAAGCAACTTCATGATCTTCATTGTGTGATGAACTGAAGAACTTTGCAGCTAACATTCTTCTCAAGTTGGTGATCAAGTCGCGTACTAGGAGCCGCGCATCTATTGGTTAGTCACGTACTAGGAGCCGTGCATTAAAAGGAGAGATTATCACTACAGAACAAGTCCAATTGGGTATTGGGGTAAGGGTTCAACTGTAGGTTGGTATAAGGTACTGGGATTCCTTTACTTGTAACCGCTTGTTGTGATAATAGTGGATTCTCGGGAGTGGTGACCTTAAAATCACCCGGTAGGGTTTTTGCCGTGTAGGTTTTCCCCATTCGTAAACAAATCACCGTGTCAATTTACTTTCCATTGCATACTTTAGTTAATTAGTGATTTGTTTGTGCTTGCCATGTATAATTGCAAGTTAATTTGATTAATTAATAAACTTGGCTAATTAATCAATTAATTCATCACAAGGGGTCAATACATTTTTGGCCTATCAAGTGGTATCAGAGCAGGCACACTCTGATTAGGGTTAATCTTTGTTGTGTGATCCATTGACCCTTGTTTGTCATGGATAGAGGACAGTCTCTTATTATACCTCCTTTATTTGATGGCACTAACTATGCATACTGGAAAGTACGCATGAGAGCTTTCTTGCAGTCTTTAGATAAGAAAGTGTGACAAGCTCTGGAGATAGGCTGGACTAAGCCTACGGAAGTGTCGGTCGATTGGGATGATGCTAAGATCAAGGCGGCAAACTTCAACAGCAGGGCATTGAATGCTTTATTCAGTGCAGTCACGAATGAGGAATTCATAAAAATATCCTCCACTGAAACTGCTAAGGAAGCATGGACCATTCTCCAGACAACCTGTGAAGGAACTAAGGCTGTCAAAAATTCGAAGCTTTAGAGGCTCACTACAAGCTTTGAAGAGATCAAGATGGAGGAGGATGAGTCATTTGATGAGTTCTATGCCAAGCTCAAGGACATAGTAAACTCAACATTTAATCTTGGGGAAACCATTCCTTAACCCAAGATTGTGAGAAAGGTGCTCAGATCTCTACCCGAGAGATTCCATGCCAAGATTATTGCCATTGAAGAATCAAAGGACATCGACAAAATTCCTTTGACTGAGCTGGTTGGAAATCTGCAGACCTATGAGTTAGGTTTGACGAGGATAGGGAAATCAAGCAAGAGCGAAAGCATGGCTTTGAAAGCCAAGAGCAGTGATACTGATGAATCTTCAGACGATGAAGATTCTAAAATGAAGTCTTATATTACAAGGCAATTCAAGAAGTTCATGAAAAATGCCAATAGGAAGGGCTTCGACAACGACCTTAGGCAATCCAAAGAAAACTCCAAGTCCTCCCCAGTGTATCAAAAAGAACTAGAATTCCAATATTGCCTTTTCCAAAAATTAGAAATTACAGAAATACCCCTTAGTGGTACAAGAGAAATTGAAAGCCATACAAAGAGGCTTGGAGAGTCCAAAAGTACCAAGGTTTCTCCCAATCAGTAGATAAAATTCTAAAAATCTCCCAAGTGAGTTAAGGAAGTTGGAAGCACACCAAGATTCCTCAAAGTTTCAGAGATGACAAAGAATAATCCTTGGTAAGGATTTAGAAAAGAAATCCCCTAATGAGTTAGAGAATTCTTTGAGAACCCCTCGAGTGAGTTTTTCCGTCAAAGTTACCGAAGGCTACCATCACCATAAGAAGACATCAAACTTTGTGCACATATCCTTCGGGAATTGAACATGCAAGCACAAGTCCTTAGAGACATGTGCACCTAGAATACAAAAAATATTGAGACAGAGGTGCAAGCCACCCAAAATAGAAGAGAATGAGATTGATGTGCAAGCCACCTAGAACAGAAGAGATTGAGATAGAGGCGAGAACCACCAGAGGCGAAAGCTAACTGAAGAAGTTTGAGGCAAGAGCCGCAGATGGACACCACAGATATGTATCCTTTTAGCTCGTAAGAGCAACTTGTTTGTTTGGTTGATGGTTGAGGCCATTGGCCAAGTTTGTTTTTCTTTTTAGCAACTCTAGGATAGTGAGCCACTCGACTTTTGCTTAACAATTGGCAAACCAGGTTCTAGGATAGTGAATCCATTGTTGCTCATTTCCTAAGTAACACCCGTGGGACTTCGAACCTATGAATCCAACCCTGCTCTCCAGAGTTGCATCCCACCCTATGTATGTGTGTTGTTTGCTGTGTGCATGGGTTAGGCCCAAGCCGTACGTCGAAACAAAAAACAAAACAAAAAACAAAAAACAAAAAACAAAAAACAAAACAAAAAAAAAAATTCTCTTTTTCTTTTGATTACATTAGCAAAGCTCACAAATCAAAAGATGAGCAATTGTAGACACCTCATTTTGTACCCCTTACGGTACGCAGCTAGGGTTCTAGAAACCCTTATAAGGTAAGCTTTTTACAAAATCTTGGCAAAGGCGATCCCACATTGCTTGGAATCCCCTCTGTCCCTTCTCTTTAAACACTATAAAAGGTCCCCACGACCCTTTTTCCAATGACACATAGAATCTACTCCAAAAAAATTGATCAAGGGGAATGGTCAAAATCAAGCTCTAAAAAGCTTTTTGTTTGAGGTACTTGTTCTTGCTTTAATCTCTTTATTTGTTTGTTTTTATTCCTGCTTTTCTGCTTTGTTGACTCCTTGTGTATTTTAGTTTTGTTGTTCGATCATTTAGAATGAATGCTAGGTTGTTTAAATAAGGTTTTGATTGGTGTATGCTTGCTGTGCTTCTAGGCAAGGTTGTGTATGAAGGCTCGTTCATACGTACACAGCTTTATGTCCCTGTGTACGTAGGTTCAGCCCAAAAACCCAGGTTTGCTTGTTTTTGTTCTTATCTTGTTTATATGCATGTTTTAGCTTTTGCTAATCCTTTTTATGTATGTTTAGGTCCTAGGTCAGTAGTATAACATGTTTTAAATCCTCTTTTTCTTAGATCGTGTGATTAGGGTTTATGATTGAATGAACACCATGAACATACATATGAATATGAACATGCATTGATGCATAAGTGTTGTGATGCAGTGTGGTAAATCATGCATTTCAATATGAGCATGTATTTGATTGATTGACATGAGTTATTTGATAAACATGATGAATATGCTTGATTGATGCCATGATGCCATATTTGAGTATTTGGGTTTGGTTAATATTAATATTCCATGATGTTCCTGCCTTGATATTCTTGTTGTCCTTGGATAAATATGAATGAATACCATCATGTTGTGTGTTTAGATGCATGTTAGTGTGTGTATGTGTGTGAGTCTAGAATAGCATGTTAAAGAACCCTTTGATAGGACTAAGATTTGGAACACAATGAGTAGAGGCTGACCTCCAGGTCGGGTGGGGTTGGGTGCCTAACATCTTCCCGTCCCTATACCTAAACTCCAAACAAGTACTCTAGTAAAGATCATTCCTTCATATAGGACGCTATACATATGGTTCCTAGACCTAATCTAGGTGGTAACTCCATTTATACCCTCCACCTGGTCCACTCTAAGCCAAGGCGAACTTCCCACGAGGAGACCAACTCGTCGCGGATGCTTGCACCCACTGGTAGGAATGACTCCATCTCATCAAGGAACATCCATGAACGAGCTCAAGGCTTGTTTGGTGTGCTACATATGGGTTGAGAAGGAACACCCATTGTTTTACAAACTAATAAAAACTCTATTTTTGTATATGTGGTGTGGCTACAATATGAGATTATATTTTTGATAAAATAGATTTTACAATATATAAGTGGGTTAGGAGATTTGAACCTGTCTATCTTATAATTATTGGAGAGATAAAGTCCTTAGGGAGACTACTTGAGTAGTTAAAATATACATATAAAGACATCATTTATCTCAAAAGGCTTAAATCCAATGGTTATAAGCTCAACTATGTTATATAAATTACTTATTCTTCTAGTTCATATCCAATGTGAAACTTTACTACTTAACCAACCACACTACTCACTACTTCATGTGCATGGCTTACTCTGTCCTTACTAGGAAGGAACCTTGAGTACCTCACCACCTGAGCTCTAATACCACTTGTTGGGGGAGATAGACACTTTTGGAAGATTTCTTGAGTAGTTATTATAACAGATAGATCACCATTTAACCCTATAGGTATGAACTCAACTATATTATATTAACTACTCATTCTTCTCATTAGTATCCAATGTTGGACTTCACTACTTAACCAACCACACTACTCATAGTGAATATTCCAACAATAATAGTCATTGAGCTATAACTTTCGTTAGCTTACAGTTAAAATAGAAACTTTACTCAGTATAAATATATTTTTTGAGAAGAACTAAGTCTAAATATGTAAAGTTGTGATTTCCAACTAGCCTTTGTTAGCTTTAATTCCATGACAAATTTGATTGTAATTTGTTCAATCATTTCCCTGCATTTATGTGGGTTTATTTGCAAGGGATAAGTGTAAGAGATTGGTGAAAAATCAAGTGTCAAAGAAGAATTAGTGCAATTCACGACTAGCTCGTGAGAAAGCAACCCGCGAAAAGGCCAAATGTGAAGTACATGATTAGAAGCTGAAGAGTCATGCCAACCTGTCATTTCGTGAGTACTTCGCGAGAAAGGCCATCTCACGAGGTGCCCACGAAAAATTTTGTTTGGCAAAAAGTTAAGTTTCTTTACCAAATTCTTTATACCCTCATTACCTACGAATTGTAAAGAGTGCTTTTCAAAGAGAAAACCCTAGCAAATACACTTGAGAGTTAGAGATTGTTATACCCACAATCCTCTACAGATTTCCTCTTGGTTTTCCTCTACTCCTACCTCTCCATCTCTACATCCTTGAGAGGTTCTTTAGCCCAAACACATACTACATCCAATCTGAGTGTTAAGTGCCCTTAAATGATATTATATGATGTTATGTATGACATTATGTATGACTTAATGTATAACTTAATGTTGTGATTAATAAAGTTATTTTATTATTATCTAAAATAATGGTAACATGAATATTTGGACATTATCATATAGTCCATGAGATGCAAAGTATGTGATTTATGTGATTTAGTCACAAAAGATATAAGTCATAAGTTCTTTATAAACTCAAAATTTTAGTTCATAGTCGGTGATGAAATTGGGCATTTCATCTATGAAGACTATAACATATCAACTAAGATGATTTGTCTTGATCATAGAAGTGGAGACTTCTAGTTGATATGTTGATATGTTTTAAGAGTTAAGACATATTGAACTGGACCACTGTGAGATTTATTATTCTCCTAACAACTATCAAATGAATAATAAATCTCACGACTTCTATTTACATGAACTCTTAATCCTGAGAGAATAATGGACCTGATCGTGAAGTGTAGGTTGCTTTGATATATTAGGAGTGAGATCTAAAGTAACAGTCAAAACCTCAGTATGTTGGGTAGCCACATTTAGTGTTGATGGAACATATATTCTCAAGATGAAATTCATAGTCTTTTAACGGAGATATAAAATATTCCCTTGAGATAAGTTTAATAAGTTTAGTTATTCAGAGAGTTAGGCCAAACCACTTTGGTAAGAAATTACTAAAGTATATATTTATGGTTTTCATAAATATATGATGAATAACTTAAAAGGATTAAACCGGGTACTCAAGAATTAAGATGTAGTAATCTACAAAGTGGCAGTCTACATTCATGACTTTGTATTACTACGAATATTTTATGAAGGGGTTGCATGCACAATAAAGTCTTGGGATATAAATTATTAATAAGGCCTAGAGTGTAATTATATTTATATAGTGGTATTAAATATAATTACTGGTAATTTTGGACTTCTCAAGAGTTGACAGAAAAGCTTAAGGCCCATTGGAGCTAGTGTCTTATTTGTTCCATTTTTGTCCCACTCTAAGCCATTTACTAAAGCCCAATTGGAAAAGCCCAAAATGCTAGCCTAATTAGATAATCAGTTATAAGGAGAGAAACATACAAATTTTTTTAAAAAAAGTACATGAAATGGTTTGTGTGTGAGTGATGGACACTCTCTAATTTCTCTCTTGAACACACACATATAACTGATTGAGAGACCACACATCTTGGGCATCAAGTGGAATTGGAGTGAAGAATAAAAGTGTTCTCGAGTACTTCTAATCTTTGGTTTTGAATTTCACCGCACCAAGGTACACTCTCTTGTTCTTATATTCTGAAATTTATATAGTGCATGTTATCAGTTGCGAATGAAGTAAATTCGTTAATTTTTCGCTGCATATATTTTGTAGACGATACAAACATGTATTTTTCCATCAAATGGTATCAGAGTGGTCTTCAATTTCGAATCTGTATAACATGTTTTGTGAGTTTTGGAATTAGAGATAATAGTTTCATGTTGTTAGAAGATTATGCATTTTATTTTCTGCATGGTTGTTGAAACTATGATTTGATGAAAACTTATATTGATGTTATGATGTTGTTTAAATTTGAATTTAGGTATGTTAAAATGAACTTTAAGGCTATAGCATCAATGGAATTCAGTTTTGATATCAATCTCTGTCTATCATGTTCATATGGTGGTTGTTTGTTCATGAAAAACAGTTGAAAACTACCTTAGAAATATTCTGGAAATTCGAGTTTCATGAGTTTCGATCAGCCAAAAATTGCTTTCGATCGATCGAGTGAAAAGGTGACCAATCTGCTTGATTCAATTGATACATGATTGCTAGTCGATCGATCGAATTTTATTTTTCGATCAATCGAGCAGCGATTGAGTACCGATCGAGCCAGGCAAATTGTCAGGTTCGAATTTTTTAATTTTTTCGACCAATCGAGGGGCACATTCGATCGATCGAAAGAAGGAAATTCAGAATTTTTTCTAAATGTTTTCACATGTATAAAGAGCAAGGTTTTGTGTAATTAGATTATACATGTTTATAAATTAAAAACCTTTAATTTAAAACATCTAGTGGGAGAGAGATACAAGGGTTGGATCTCACGGCCTCCATTGTCAGATTATAGTAGTGTGATTAAGCACCTCGCCTTGGCTTATATGCCTTGCTCCCTTCGGAGGGTGTTTAATTCACGGTACTATAGATTAAACTTCTTAATGATGGATGATATGTGTTTTTACATTATGAACGACCACGCTACCGTGGAGTTACTTAGTGACTCACATAGAATTCAGTCAATGGTGTACACTAGACTAAGTTTAATGTTAACCTCCCTTTGGAACTATGTCATTATTACTTAGAGGCTAAAGGTAATACGACATATTATTAGTGTTTGATAAGAGTTATCATGAAAGCACTAATAACGAGAATAGTTCTCAATCAATCATAGTGTTTATAATTTACTTGCTTCCAAGGAATTTTAAACATGGGATTGGGTTGTCGTTGCATATATTATGTTATGGTTTTATTAAGGTTCCAAACTATATGTTTATATGCTAAACTGATAATGTCCAGTTTACTTACTGTATTCATGTTTATTATTTTCATATTTGAACATGGCATCATTTAGCCCACTTGTTACTATTCTTAATCAAAACAAACTGACTGGATCCAACTATGTTGACTGGAAAAGAAATTTGGACACTGTTCATACTATTGAAGAGCACAAATACGTGCTTACTAAACCATGTCCTAGCTTTCCTTCATTAGATGCTCCTCCTAAGGAAAAACAGTGATATGATTGTTGGCAGAAATCTAATGAGATGGCCAAGTGCTACATCCTTGCATTTATCTCAAATGTTCTACAGCATCAAATGCAGGATGTAGAACTAACTTCAAACATAATGCTAAGTCTGAAGGAGATGTTTGATGAGCAAGGCCGTTCTGCAAGGCAAGAAACCATGAGACAAATTTATAATACCAAAATGGATGAGGGCAGTTCAGTGAGGGAGCATTGTCTTACAATGATCCATAATTTGAATACACTAGAAGTTTTAGGTGCCGATATTGATGGAGAATCCCAAGTGAATATGATACTCCAATAACTACTAGAATCATTCAAGGAATTCAGACTCAATTATAATATGAACAAAAAGATTTATTCATTGTCTGAATTAATGAATGAATTGGTAGCCCCGGAAGGCATTCTTGGTACTTCTAGTGTTGATGCCAATATGGCTGAAACTTCTACTTCTCAACCTAAGTCAAAAGGCAAGGGTAAGAAAAAGAAGAAGAAGGACTTCACCAAGCAAGAGGGCAAACAAATTGCCTTAGGGGTCGCCGATAAAGGAAAGAAGATCAAAGGAAAATGTTTCCATTGTGGTGAGAAAGGACATTAGAAGAGGAATTGTCCAAAATTCAGGGCTGCCAACAATAAGGGTATGAAAAGTTCATTCCTCCTTGAAATATGTTTAGTACAAAATCCCATGGATTCCTGGTGTGTGGATTCAGGTTGTACTAATCATATATGCAATTCTTTGCAGGGGTTCCAGGAGACCAGAAAGTTTAATGAAAGGTAATTGTTTCTTACTTTGGCTTATGGGAGCAGGATTCTGGTTGTAGCTGTTGGAGTGTTTAATTTATGCTTTAAGTCTAGGGTTTTAATATTGAAAGACTGTTTGTATGGACCTAATGTTCGTAGGAATTTAATTTCTGCAACTTATTTAGGTAAACATGGATATTGTGTTATCCTGAAAGACAATGTTGTAATAAAGAAGGGTAAAATGTTTATCTGTTCTGGCAATATTGTTGATGGTCTTTATATTTTAACTCCTAATAAGCATGAATTATATAATTCTGAATTAAATAATGACTCTCATGTAAAATCATTAAAGAGAAAGTTTCCTTCCACTAATGATGCATATCTTTGGCACTTGTGTTTGGGTTATATTAATCCAAACACAATTCAAAGACTAATCAAAGATGGTCTCCTAGAGCCATTGGACTTTGATGAATTTTCAGTTTGTGAATCTTGTTTGGAGGGAAAAATGACCAAACGACCTTTTAATGCAAAAGGTAGAAGAGCTCAAGAGTTGCTTGAATTAGTTCATACTGATGTATGTGGTCCTATGTCAACCCAAGTAAAAGGAGGCTATGAGTACTTCATCACTTTTACCGATAATTACTCAAGATATGGTTATGTGTACCCAATGAAACGGAAGTCCGAAACCTTTGAAAAGTTGAAAGAGTTTAGGGCTGAAGTTGAGAATCAATTGGGTAAACACATAAAGGCCATTCGATCTGATCGTGGTGGCGAATACCTTCTTGGGGATTTCAAGGATTACTTAACTCAAAATGGGATTGTATCCCAATTGACTGCACCTGGAACTCCCCAACAAAATGGTGTAGTAGAAAGAAGGAATAAGACTCTTTTGGAAATGGTTAGATCCATGATGAGTTACTCAACTTTACCGATTTCTTTTTGGGGTTATGCCTTAAATACAACAATACATCTTTTGAATTTAGTTCTATCAAAATCTATTCCCAAAACACCCATGGAATTGTGGAGTGGGCGTAAGCCTAGTATGAAATATCTCCACATTTGGGGTCGTCCAGCACATGTGTTAAAAGGGAAGCCTAATAAATTGGAATTAAAATCAGAAGTATGTTTGCTTGTGGGTTATCCAAAAGAAACTAGGGGTTATTTATTCTATAGTCGTAAAGATAACAAAGTTTTTGTTAGTACAAATGCTAAATTCTTGGAAAATGACTATATGAATAATTTTACTCCTAGAAGTAGAGTTGTTTTGGCTGAAATGAATGAATCTGTAAATGAATAACCAATGGATGATACTAGGGATGAAGTGGTTGTATTAGATACACCACAAGATATTACTCCTGAGATGACTAGTACACAGGTGCCTCGTTGTAGTGGGAGAATTGTTTGGCCTCCTATAAGATTTATAGGTTTGGGAGAAACTTATGTAGCTATCTCAGAAGAGGCTGAATCGGATCCCTACACTTATGAAGAAGCAATGAATGATATAGATGCACATCATTGGGTCAAAGCTATGAAATCTGAATTAGATTCAATGTATTCCAATCAAGTTTGGGATCTTGTAAAGGCACCTAACGACATTAAACCTGTTAGTTGCAAATGGGTTTATAAGAGGAAGAGAGTGATAGATGGAAAGGTTGAAACGTTTAAAGTAAGGCTAGTGGCGAAAGGATATACTCAAAAAGAAGATATTGATTATGGAGAAACCTTTTCACTAGTAGCAATGCTTAAATCTATAATAATTTTCTCATCCATTGCTGCTCATTATGATTATGAGATTTGGCAAATGGATGTCAAGACTGCATTTCTCAATGGCAATCTTGAACAAGAAATCTATATGTTGCAACCGGAAGGTTTCATAGCAAAGAACCAAGTGCATATGGTATGCAAGTTGAAAATGTCAATTTATGGACTTAAGCAAGCATCTAGGTCATGGAACATCAAATTTGATCAAGCAATAAAGTCATTTGTTTTTGAACAAAATCTTGATGAACCATGTGTGTACTAAAGACATCAAGATAAAGTAGTAATGTTCCTAGTGCTTTATGTTGATGATATTCTACTCATTGGAAATGATGTAGGGGTAATGTCATCAGTAAAGGTTTGGTTGTCAAGCCAATTTGATATGAAGGACTTAGGTGAGGTTAACTTTATTCTAGGGATCAAGCTTTGGCGAGATCGCAAGAATAAGATGTTAGGCTTATCACAAGCTGGATATATAGATAAGGTTCTAGAACGGTTTAGCATGCAAAACTCCAAGAAAGGATTACTTCCTTTCAGACATGGAGTTCCTCTATCTAATGACCAAAGGCCTAAGACTCAGAAGGAAGAAAATATGATAAGATAAGTTCCTTATGCTTCTGCAGTGGGAAGTCTCATGTATGCCATGCTTTGTACTAGACCAGATATCTGTTATTTAGTTGACATGGTCAGCCGATATCAATCAAATTCAGGACCAAAACATTGGCAAGCTGTAAAGTATATTCTCAAGTATCTACAGAGAACGAGAGATTATATGCTTGTTTACCGGTGTAAGGATTTGATTCTCATTGGCTATACATATTCAGATTTTTATTGGATCTAGATTTTAGAAAGTCCACTTCAGGATGTGTATTCACCTTGAGAGGTGGAGCTATAAGTTAGAGGAGTGTTAAGCAATCTTGTATTGCAAACTCCACCATGGAAGCTGAGTATGTTGCTGCTTGTGAAGCAGCAAAGAAAGCTATTTGGCTCAAGAAATTCCTTTCTGATCTTGGTGTTGTGAGAATGGAGCAAGTTCCTATCACATTGTTTTGCGACAATAGTGGAGCAGTTGCACAATCCAAAGATCCAAGAAATCACAAGAAAGGAAAGCACATTGAGAGAAAGTACCACATCATTCGAGACATTGTTGCTTATGGAAATGTAGTGGTTGCAAAGATTGAAAGTGCAAATAATCTAGCAGATCCCTTTACCAAATCCTTGCCTCAAAGGACTTTCTTGTCACATTTGAAGGGAATGAGAGTTAGATTAGTGCACAATATTCTTTAGGGCAAGTGGGAGATTGTTAGGATTAGTGCCCTTAAATCCTATTGTATGATGCTATGTATGACTTAATGTTGTGATTAATAAAGTTATTTTTTTATTATCTAAAATAATGGTAACATGAATATTTGGACATTATCATATAGTCCATGAGATGCATAGTAAATGATTTATGTGATTTAGTCACAGAAGATATAAGTCACAAATTCTTTGTAAACTCAGAATTTTAGTTCGTAGTCGGTGATGAAATTAGGCATTTCATCTGTGAAGACTATAACATATCAACTAAGATGATTTGTCTTGATCATGGAAGTGGATAATTCTAATCGATATGTTTTAAAAGTTAAGACATATTGAACTAGACCGCTGTGAGATTTATTATTCTCCTAACGACTGTCAAATGAATAATAAATTTCACGACTTCTATTTACATAAACTCTTAATCCTGAGAGAATAATTGACCTAATCATGAAGTGTAGGTTGTTTCGATATATCAGGAGTGAGATCTAAAGTAACGGTCAAAACCTTAGTATGTTAGGCAGCCACATTTAGTGTTGATGGAACATATATTCTCAAGATGAAATTCATAGTCTCTTAACGGAGATATAAAATATTCTATTGAGATAAGTTTAATGAGTTCAGTTATTCAGAGAGTTAGGCCTAACCACTTTGGTAAGAAATTACTAAAGTATATATTTATGAAATTGGTTTTCATAAATATATGATGAATAACTTAAAAGAATTAAATAGGGTACTCAAGAATTAAGATGTAGTAATCTACAAAGTGGCAGTCTACATTCATGACTTTGTATTACTACAAATATTTTATGAAGGGGTTGCATGCACAATTAAGTCTTGAGATATAATTTATTAATAAAGCCTAGAGTGCAATTATATTTATATAATGGTATTAAATATAATTAATGGTAACTTTGGACTTGTCAAGAGTTGACAGAAAAGCCCAAGGCCCATTGGAGCTAGTGTCTTATTTGTTCTCTTTTGGTCCCACTCCAAGCCATTTACTAAAGCCCAATTGGAATAGCCCAAAAGGCTAGCCCAATTAGATAATCAGTTATAAGGAGAGAAACATACAGAATTTTATATAAAAAAAAGTACGTGAAATGGTTTGTGTGTGAGTGTTGGGCATTCTCTAATTTCTCTCTTGAACACACATATAACTGATTGAGAGACCACACATCTTGAGCATCAAGTGGAATTGGAGTGAAGATTAAAAGTGTTCCCGAGTACTTCTAATCTTTGGTTTTGAATTTCACCGCACCAAGGTATTCTCTCTTGTTCTTATATTATGAAATTTACATAGTGCATGTTATCAATTGCGAATGAAGTAGATCCGTTAATTTTCCACTGCATATGTTTTGTAGACGATACAAACATGTATTTTTCCATTAGTCTCACTTCTCATGAGACACTTATTCCAAACAATTGTTCCGTTTGGATGAGGAAGGGTTCCTATGGTTGAGATTATACTCTTTTGGTCCTTGATCTAATTCTTTCGATTTTTGTAGGACTCTTCATGCATTAAATGTTTCATTATCATGCATTTGTGCATTATGCATCTCTTTATATGCATTTTTTTTTTATCTTACTTTAATGCTTTGTTTTTTAGTGCGTCAAAAATTCAAAAACCCATCAAAAGTATAAAAACTAAAAATTTTGATCGCTTGTGTTGTGTATATCACTTTTTGAGTTTGGTCTAGTACCTCCATACTAATGGCGTAATGCATTTACGAGCTTAGCTTGTTATGTATGCATATTTTTAAGTATGAGTGAAATCTAGAAATCTACGTTTGATTGTTGTACATAGATCATTAAGCCTGTCATGAATGATTAGTCAATAGTCTTGTTTGATCTTGATACATGCGTAGACTTATGCCTATATATCTCCTCACATTTATTTTTTTGTAAAAGGCTCTACAAACATCAATCTCTAAAAAGAGAAAGAGCTGAGAAAGCCTTACTTCGAAAACTAGTTTGACTAGGAAAAGGTGGAGCAAATTGTATTCAAAATGTATGATGCCAAAGCAAAGGCTTATTCTTCAAAGATATATAATAATAAAAAATATTATGGCATCGCTGCTCAAAAATTGAGTTGTATGTGATCAAAAAGTATGAAAAATGGAAACCAAATGAAAAGCTTTCAATCAAATGTAAACACTTTGGTGGGGGGTCATATATGTTCATTTCTACTAGTGAGATAGGTCACTTGACTTCGTGCTAGTTGTGTATGACTTGATTGAATTGATCATTGAAATTTTACACTAGACTGTGGACTAGTTCATACTTGATTCACACGCACAACACACAAGACTAATGTTTAACGAATGCCTATTTCATTTGTGTGATTGTACGTGTTCAAATGAGATTTGAGTATATTTAATTGCTTGATGATCAAACCCAAAAAGATTTTTGAGTATTTTATTTGTTTTTGAAAGTGTTTTTCTGTATTACTTTTGTGTTGAAATTTTTTCCAAAAAGTCAAATCTGTTTTGTTGAAAAACTCATTCAGAGTCATTTTTGCGAGTAAGTCGCGACTCTCTCGCGACTACTTCACGAGAAACAGCTTCCCGTGAAACTTGCCCTGTGCATTTGAGGCATTTCGCGAGTATCCCGTGAGTACTTCACGAGAAGCTATCCCGTGAAATAAGCAGATTTCCAGTTTTTGAAAGGGCAAACAGTGACAGTTTTTCAAAAACTTTCTTTTGCCTCCTCCATGCCTCTCTCAACCTAAAACACATTTTTCACTCAAATCTCAACCAAAACTCAAAGGATTTCAACTTTAAGACTTATCTAAGGTATGTTTTAACATCTTTTCATCTTTAATTCCTTAGATTAAGCCTTAGATTCTTAGATTTCTAGGGTTGGGGTTATTTTGAAAGGGGTTGGGAAAACTTAAATTTCTGCCAAATCTTTTCATTTTTGTTGATTGGGCTGTGTCCCTTTGAGTTTGTTTGTGTTTATGTTGGCCCCTAGTGGCATTTCAACATGTATTTAGGCAAGTTTTACATATGTTCATGTATTGATTCATATGTTAGTGTAGTTTGTGTACTCTAAGTGTTTGATAAAATGCCTATATGGTAGTTTTTCATTGTTTTGGACTCCATTGAGTACCAATTTTGGGGGATTACCATGATTATGCATGTTTAACATGTTTTGATCATTGGTTGTGTTTTACACACTTTACCCCATGTGTGTTTATTCATGCATTGCTCATGCATCTCACATGCAAACCATAAGCACACTTGATGCACACACTCTAACACTTGACATGTTTTGCATACATTCATGCTAGTTAAGTATTTTTAGACCTTTAGCACTTACAACATGTCCTTGTGTCTATGTTTGCTTGTCTATTTCCATCTTAGGACATTTTGTTTTCTTAATTTGTTCTTGTTTATGGACTAACTTGTGTCTAATCAAGTTTGCTACCATGTTTGTGTATGGTTTGTGTGTTTGTTTATTTTGTAGATGTCTCCTCATAAGTCAGCTACAAAGAAATCAGCAAAGCGTCTTCGCCACTCCCCTGATTCATTTAGAAAAAACGATGCTAACATGGCCTACTATAATCATTACAAGAATGCGTCGATCGTCATGGAAAGGAATGTGGACATTAAGTCCTTGGAGAACACATTCATTCTAGAAGTGTTCAAGGAGAGGACATGGACCAAATTGCTGAAGCCTACCGGTGATGTGTATGAGTGCATCATCAAGGAGTTCTTTGTAAATGCATTTATGAAGATGACCACATCAACTGCTGGGTTAGGGGGGGAGAGTTCACAGTCTCCAAAGAGTCAATCCAAGAGCTATTGGAGATCCGTCCGGTGACTCCGGATACCTCTCTACAATTTGATGAGGAAAGAAAAGCTTGAGCCTCTTGCGCAAGTTCTTGGAGGTCAGCTCAAGAAGAAGGCCTTGCACACGATTGAGTTCTCTTCGGAGTTGAGGACATTGGCTTATATCATGATCTTCAACCTTTATTCGGTGAAGAATTTGACAACATTGTCGGGACCAAGGACCATTTTCCTCCATGATCTCTTCACTCACAAAGAGATTGATATTTGTGGTCACATCTACCATCTCTTCGTCAAGTGCATCAAGAAGTGAAAGTCAAGGATCACTCTACCATTCCCTAGCCATGTCATGTCTCTAATATTAGGGGCAAGGGTGAAAATTTCAAGTGGTCTTCCGGTCATGCAAAGGGAAAAGCCTATTAGTGAGCACACCATTATCCAGAGTAAAGCTCACATTCCCAATCTAGAAATTGGTGCATCTCAAATTCCAAGAGATGATGCAAAAGAAGGTGGCAACACTGAAGAGGAGATTGATCGATTCACTTTTGTACCAGAGGATACTCCACAGCCTTCTTCTTAAGCACAAGCTAGAGCACCCGACCACCTTGATTGTTTACTTGGAAGGGTAGAAGAAATGCACGCCATGCTGACTTCACACATCGACTACTCCACGAGGCAGTTCACATATCTTCAAGGCCAAATCAATGCCCTCTCTTCTTAGATCCAAGACTTGGAAAGATCAGACTCAGAGTCCAATGCCTTCTAGGACATTTGGTCATTCCGGTCAAAAAGGGGGAGTAGATTAGCTTGAGGGGGAGTACAGCCTAAGTGGGAGTAGTAAAACCATTGGTTCATTGGTTTATTTTGGTGGCTTATTTTGTTTCTAGTTTATGTTTATTTACAGTGCTTTATTTAAAGCTTTCAAGTACTTTAGTTTAAAAATGTAGTGTTTCTTTAGTACTTTATGTACCTTGGTTTTTATAGCCGTCTCTTGATGCTTTTAGTTATCTATTGCTTCTCACTTTAGTTTCTTTAATGCATTATGTGGTTTGTTGGACATGCAATTGATTTTTGCATTGCTCTTAATTGCATTGCATGTCCGGATGATCATTTACTCGTTAAATGTTCATTGTGGTCATTCCTTAATGACTGTTTATGTATGATCAAGTTATGCTTAATGTTCACATTTCAATTGGTATATTGATCGCATTTTACTTGTTCTTTATACATGCCTTGTGTCCTACTTGTCTTGTGCTTAATGAAGTTTATTTGTTATGTGCAAGTGTTTCAGGATACAGGTGTATATGGTTCAAGTGCTTCACAGCTTTTAGATTTAGATGTGAGTGAGTTTTGCCTCTGTTCCCAAACTCAAGTTTTAAGTCTAGAGTCTGTTTAGGGGTTTTGTCATGGAATAGCCAAATGAGGAGATTGTAAAGTTGTGATTTCCAACTAGCCTTTGTTGGCTTTAATTCCGTGAAAATTTTGATTGTAATTTCTTCAATCATTTCCCTATATTTATGCGGGTTTATTTGTAAGGGATGAGTGTGAGAGATTGGTGAAGAATCAAGTGTCAAAGAAGAATCAGTGCAATTCGTGACTAGCTCGCGAGAAAGCAACCCGCGAAAAGGCCACATATGAAGCACATGACTAGAAGCTGAAGAGTCATGCCAGCCAGTCATTTTACAAGTACTTTGCGAGAAAGGTCATCTCGCGAGGTACTCACGAAATATTCTATTTGGCAAAATGTTAAGTTGCTTTACCAAATTCGTTACCCACACTATATATACCCTCATTACCCACGAATTGTAAAGACTACTTTTTAGAGAGAAAATCTTAGCAAATACACTTGACAGTTAGAGATTGTTATTCCCACAATCCTCTACACATTTCCTCTTGGTTTTCCTCTACTCCTACCTCTCCATCTCTACATCCTTGAGAGGTTCTTAGCCCAAACACTAACCACACTCAATCTGAGTGTTAAGTGGAGTTTTGGTGCTGTTGGGAAGCATTGGAAAGAGCCATTTAGTGGCGGATGTAATCAAGCTGAATTGCGGGATCTAGAAAGCTAGAGAAGACAAGACTCTGAGAAGTCCGTTGGTAGCAGGAGCTTGGAGGGCTCAAGTACATGGGGTAGACTAGGCTTGAAGGGTTTTTTGTTATTCATTTACTCCAACTATATTCTCTAGTGGATCGATTTCGACTTGGAGGGTCACGGAGAGGTTTTTCGCCAAGTTCTTCAGTTTTCTCTTCGATAACACATCTCGGTGTTATTTTGTGTTTGCATCTCTTTTTCCTACTCTTTAACCTTTCATTTTATTGTTCATTGTGGTTGGATATGGCTTAGAATAGTGTATCGGCATATTGCGCTTATTTACTCTTATTCCATACTTTGATAAGTTAGGGTAAAAGTAATCTAGCCGTAATTTTTATTTTAGGGTTTAAACAAGTTCTAGTGTTTCACACTAATTTGAGCTTTCAAAATAGGATAAAACTTATGTACAGTACCTTAGATGCTGTTCCTTAGGTTCCCCTCTTAAGATTCTGTCATGTGGCTACTCAACTTAAAAAATGCACTTCTATCCATGAGAAAAAAACTATATGGCAAAATTTTAAGAGAAGAACCTAAGGAACAACACCTAAGTACTGTATCTAAATCTTACTCTTCAAAATATATGATAACAAGATACATATATAATATATTATTTGATTCTAAAACTAATAAATTTATGTAAAATTTGTAATTATATGGTCAAACATTACATCTATATATATATCCAAAACATCGCTTTTTTGGATATCTCTTTTCTGTTTGCATCGATGGGCTACTTTATATTGAACTACATATTCTTTTGGGTTACAGCGATGATATACTTTTGCATTCTGATTCATTGTATCAAAAGATTCAATTATGTATATACCTTTCGCCGAATTTATCTTCACGAATTTATTTATAATTTTAAGTCACTTTCACCGACCGAACATCATGTCGAAAATATAATGTGAAAATCAGTATTCAAGTCACCATCCAAAAAACTAAGGATACAGTGAAGCTTGGAACAGCTGATGGTAATTGTAGATTCGAACAACAATCTATTAGCTACGTCGAACGATATCTTTAACCAGTGGAACAAAAGTTGTTAGAAAAGTAGAGTAAAATAAAATAAGATTGAATCATAACACAATCATCAACCATATATTCGCATTGTGATATCTTTATCTAGTAAAGCTTGATACAAGATTGACGTATATTTATATCATGATATTCATTATCGTTATCTCAACTAGCTAGAAAATGAGAGTAAGAGACAGAGAAGGTCGGTCACCAAAAAGAAAAAGAAACAAAAACCAATCAGTCAAACCATGAATGATATAGATATACATCGAGATTTTGTTAAAGGGAAAACATCCATAGTAATAGTAATTTTGTTTAAAAAATATATCTATTTAAAAAATAAATAAATGCATAACTTTATTCTTATATGGTCGTGCTGATGCATTACATCTACTCCCTTTGGCATCAAAAATCCATGGTTTTGAAACCCGGACCGTTCATTGAACCTTAAAAGGGAGAAGTTCAAGATTTTTGAGGTCGAACCGATGTTGAACCGGAGTCGAACCATGATGACATCATAATTAATTTAATAATTAATTAAAGCCTAAATATAGATATTAAATTTATAAATCTAGCAAAATTGACTAATATATCTATATATGTGAGAGAAATTTAATGATTTTCAAGAATATATTTAATAATTAAATAAGAAAGTTAATAAAATAAAATAATAACCATGAAAACATTAAAATTTATTATTAATTTTTGAAGTAAAGTTGAATATCTTTGAAGGATTTTAATTATAATTTTTTTTATTCCTTGTAAGAGATGGATAATTTAATTAAGTAGAATAGAATTGTGTTAAGTTGTTTAAAAAAAAAAAAAAAATGAACCGGGGTTGGACCGCACGGTTCATGCCACCGGTTCTGCATGAACCATGCTGTCCAACCCCGGTTTAAAGGATTCACGAAATTAACAATTAATTCCAGTTCTCTATATTTAAAAAACTGATTTTCATCCTAGTTTCCGGTTTTTTCGGTCGGATCTCCTAGTCCAGTCCGGGTTTCAAAACAATGCAAAAACCTAATTGTTTCTTTTGAATCATAGAATTTAAAGATTATATTTCCTTTTGCAGACACATTTAGATTTTACAAATGTTAATTGTATGAGCCATGACATCTTCACTTGAATGTTCTTCCCTATACGCAGTCATGACTAGTACGTACTATATTGAGAGCCATATCAATCACGTAGGTGTGTGCTTACATAAAGGATTACTTTAGCTCAGAAAAGCATCTTGAGCCTTAACCTGTTCAAAGTGCTCGTCATGATTTTTGACAGCAAGCAATTGACTTTTCAAAAAGCACAGAAAAGTAAGGATTGAGATCTCATATATTGAAAATTAAAAATAAAAAAAATTCATTTTAGTCTCAATTCTAAGATCAAAATTTTAAAAATTTTAAAAAATTATCATATTAACTTCTTGACCTTAATAATTTTTTTTTTTCATAGTTCAATAGATCCGGATCCAAAAAGTAAGATGACAAAAAGAGATTATTAATGTGTGGGGGAAAGAAAAGAAAGAAAAAAAAAAAAAAAAAAAAAAAGATTAATGTGTAGGGTATAGAAGATAAGCAGATAGGGGTAGTACTACTTCTTTTGTGAGATGGATGGTAAGTCCTAGGCCTTCTGGCTTGCCCACCAAGCTAGTTCTTTCCATTTTAGGAAGGTTCTTCGGTCACAATACTTTTTTTTTTTTTTTTTAATTTCTGAGAAAGTGTAAAAGAAAAGAAGACAAGAACTACACATCTAATCAGATTCTCTCCACTCCCTAGTCCCTATCTTGCGGTAACAAATATCTCCAACCAAAGCCAATATTCAATAATTCCCCTACTAACTTTTGGGGTCCCACGATTATGAGCTTTCCACGTTTTCCTTTCACTAGGTACCAAAGACAAAGAGGTCGGTTGTCCTTGTCTTTGGTTTAACTTACCTGCCCTTCTTTTCACTGGTCCCCCTCATCATCTCCATGCTTGCTTGCTTCCTTGCATCTTCTCCTCGCTACTACTAGAATTCATGTTTAAACTTTAAATAAAATAAATATATAACTTTCTTATTGTTTTATATCCAATACTTTCTATACTCTTCAACATCATTTATAAATTATGGACACCTAACATGAAAGTATGCACATTATATGAAACATTGTACATCAAAGATTTAAAAACAATAATTTCCTATCAAAAATTTTTTTTTTCTTTTTTTAGAAAAAATTATAGTTAGGTTTTCCTTCTTTTTTTCGCCTCAAAGAATTCCCAAAAATAGTGAGCCAAAAGAATTCCCTCCTAGATTGTTTTACTAAAACAATTTTTTATGAGTGTGTTGAATAATCATTGCCAATCAATTTTCCTTACTTATAAATGATATTTTAATAAAACCTAAATACAAAAATTTTAATTAACAATTTTATTATATCGAAAACAATAATGGTTTTTAAACCTCTCTCTCTCTCTCTCTCTCTCTCTCTCTCTCTCTCTCTCTCTCTATATATATATATATATATGTGCATAACACCACTAAGGCATGGGAGAATGCGTACATAGTTAAATCTAGACTCTACACGTGGAGTGCCTGTGAGCAAGGGGAGAGATGTGATAAAAAGTTTGATACTTTTTCTTATTGAAGATCAATATATACCTAAACTTTTTCAAGTAAGACGGTTCTTCTTTTTTTGTTTTTTGTTTTTTTTTTTTTTGTTTTTGGTTGAAATAGTTCATGGAACCATCTTTGTAAGTCAATCCAACGTCTAATATTGTAATCTATGTAATTCAAAGGACAAAGCATTCCTCCAAATTGGTTTGGAGAAAAATTCTTCTAACCCACTACATGATAATTCATAAATCTATTCACATGTATTTTATCACATTACCTATTTTGAAAGTTCAAATAGTGTATAAAACACCTATAAACATTTAGACCCCCAATTTACAAATTACCAACACAAACTTATAATCAAACAACGTATGAATATGATAATAAGCTAAAACAGAATTGGTAAAACAATCTAAACCATAATTAATCACAACCACAGCAGTAATTAAAAGGCAAAGATTAAAGGAAGATAGATGCAAACACAAAGACAACACCGTGATGTGTTATCGAAGAGGAAACCGAAGTCATCGGCATAAAACCTCTCCGCCGCCATCCAAGCAGTCAATAATCCACTAGAGAATAAAGTTGAGATACATGAATAGCAGAAAACCCTCCAAGCCTAATCTACCCAATGCACCTAAGCTTACGCCGAACCTTGTCTTCTCTAGCTTACTGAATCCCGCATTAACCCATTGCATCAACCAAAATGAATTGGTCCCCTCTAAACTGCTTCCCAAGCACCAAATAACCTCCTCACAGATATGGGTATGGTGAGATAAGGATTTGGCTAAATGTACCTCTCAAGGATGTATTAATGGAGAGGGTGAGAGTTGAGGAATTTGGAGAATCAAAGGATGAAGATTGTGGATGAGTCAATCTTGTTTTCCTCTAGGGTTTCTCTCTCAAAATTCTCTCTGGAAGCTCTCTACATTTCGTGGGTATAAGGGTATTTATAGTAGGGTATGTATGGAATGCGAAGAGTCAGTTACAACCAAACAGGGTGTTTTGGCGACTTGAGCTCGCGACTGGAACGAGTCATGAGCTTGAGTCGCAAGCTAACTGCCTTGCCAAACTAGAGGTTTTGTCCTGTAGTGCAACAACTTGCGTAACTCTTCAGCTTCCCCTACATGCTTCACACATGTGCCATTTCTGGCGACTTGCCAGTCGCGAGGCTCTTCTTGATTGCACACTCTTGAGCTTTTCTTCACACTCTTTCACACACTACCCTTACATGATTTCCACCTAAATACAGGGTTTCTAAATGTTGAATTACAAGCAAATTTGGTACGAAATAAAGCCAACTAATGATTGAATAAATTCAACCTTACATATTTAATTAGTTATACGACTTGTTTTTAATAATTTAATGAATCATGTAATTTAATTAATACACATTAATGATTTTATGAGTTTGATAGATAAATGATCATAGGAAATTCAATCAAATCTATTTGAAGTAAATCATGCCCTAATACAAAACAAATATCTGACTTCAATCATTGCTTCCAATATGCTCCTATGATATTGTGGGAGGGGTGAGATCCGAGTACAAAATAGAGCTCTATGGGCCCAGTCCAATGAGGTGGAAGGGCGCATTCCCTCATTAATTCTAATTTAATACACCACCGATGAGAGCTTGAGAATAGAGGTTGACTGCTCGAGAAGTCCGAAGAGCGAGCGTTCCTCGGGAGGAATTAAGCAGGCCACTTGGACCAAAAGACAAAATACCGAGAAAAGTGGTAGAGACATGCAAGCAAATAAGAAGGGAAATATTAGGAAAAGTACCAATCACCTCTACATTCAATGCACTGCACCAACTCTACTAGCCGCATTAATGGTATAATGACCCCTGAACAGTACCCTCACAACTCGCAACACATTCTACCACCTCCAGCAAAACCCTGATAGGACAAGCATCCAAAGGAAGATCAGTGGCTATACAAGAAGAGGGCTAGGATGCAATTCAGATAGCTATATAAAGAAAGGGAACACCTCCAGGTGATGGGGACAACAAAAAAAAAAAAAAAAAAAACTGGACAAAGGAACATCCTCTATGTAACACTACCTTATAACTGAGATTTGAACATTATATAAACTAGCGCTCCTTTGACTAACCTAATGAAGAGTTAATATCAAAATCTACCTCTCCCTTATGAGTTATTTAATATTTTTCCATTAACTTAAAAGCTAAACCATATAGGCATACTAAGGTTAACCTCGGAAACCCATTCTCCACAAATTAATTGTATTGGGTCATCATATATTAACCATGTGATGCCCCAATTTGATTGATTGTGAGATGTGTGTGGGTGTGTGATGAGTCCCACATCGGGCATATACTGGGTTGAACTGGGCTTTATTAACAATAACAAGGAGCCTCAATTGTGACTAGCCATTTTGAGGTATAGCGCTGATATGGCTAGTGCTTTTCCTTAGGTTGTTACATATGGTATCAGAGCAGGCCCGGTAACCTCGTGTGGACTCAGAGACACTACCCCACAAATTGGACCCTAACGAGGATGTTAGGGATTTAAGTGGGGGAGATTGTGATGCCCCAATTTGATTGATTGTGTGATGTGTGTGGGTGTGTGATGAGTCCCACATTAGGCTTATACTGGGTTGAACTGGGTTTTATTAACAACTACAAGGAGGCTCAATTGTGACTAATCCTTTTAAGGTATAGCGCAAATGTAGCTAACGCTTTTCCTTGCGTTGTTACATATGAGTTTAATACCTCGCATATCTTCATTTGAGGCTTATGTATATATATACACATTTGATTGATGGGCCCTAAGTACTTTTGTTAGTAATTGCAACCCGCTACCCCACTAAGTGTTGGAAAAACATAGTTCATATCACATACAAAACATACGCAACGGAAAACTAACAGATCTACTTCATTCGCAATTGATAACATGTACAATGTAAAATTTAGAATTTAAGAACAAGAGAGCGTACCTTAATGCGGTGAAATTCAAAACCAAATATTAGAAATACTTGTGAACACTTTTAATCTTCACTCCAATTCCACTTATGCCCAAGAAGTGTGGTCTCTCAATCAGTTTACACATAAGTATTCAAGGGAGAATAAGAGAGTGGCTTACACTCACATACACACCATTTTCATTTCACACTTATGAAAATTCTTTATGTTTCTCTCTTTATATATAACTGATTATCTAATTAGACTAGCCTTTTGGGCCATTCCAATTTGGTTTTAGTATGTGGCTTGGAGTGAGACCAAAAGGGGCAAATAAGACACTAGCTCTAGTGGGTTTTGGGCCTTTCTGTCAACTCTTGACAAGCCCAAAATTACCATTAATTATATTTGATACCAATATATAAATATAATTGCACTCTAGGCCTTATTAATAAATATTATCCCAAAACTTTATTATACATTCAACCCCTTCATTAAAATATTCGTAGTAATACAAAGTCATGAATGTTGACTGCCACTTTGAAGATTACTACATCTTAATCCTTGAGTACCCGGTTTAATCCTTTAAGTTATTCATCATATATTTATGAAATCCAATTTCATATATATATACTTTAATAACTTCTTACTAAAGTAGTTAGGCCTAACATTCTGAATAACTAAACCCATTAAACATATCTCAAAGGAATATTTTATATCTCCATTAAGAGATTATGAATTTCATTTTGAGAATATATGTTCCTTCAACATTAAATGTTGCTATCCAACATACTGAGGTTTTGATCGTGACTTTAGATCTCACTCCTGATATATCAAAGCAACCTACACTTCATGATCAGGTTCTTTATTCTCTCAGGATTAAGAGATAATGTAAATAGAAGTCGTGAGATTTATTATTCATTTAACAGTCGTTAGTAGAATAATAAATCTCACAGTGGTCTAGTTCAATATGTCTTAAAACATATCAACATATTAACTAGAAGTCTCTACTTCCATGATTAAGACAAACCATCTTAGTTGATATGTTATAGTCTTCGCAGATGAAATGCTCAATTTCATCACTGACTATGAACTAAAATTCTGAGTTTATAAAGAACTTGTGATTTATATCTTTTGTAACTAAATCACATAAATCACATACTATGCATCTCATGAACTATATGATAATGTCCAAATATTTATGTTACCATTATTTTAGATAATAATAAAACAACTTTATTACATAGAACATAATATCATACATAATGTCATACATGGCATACAATAGGATTTTAGGACACTAATCCCAACACTAAGCCCACATCTTTGATGCATTAAATATAGGTAGAGAAAGAGATAAATTAGGGTTTTCATAGGAAGGGTTTCATCACTAAGAAGGCTAGGAGGGGTATTTTTCCTTGGAGTTTAGAAGAAATACAATTGAAGAGGCAACCAATTGTTCCGGGTATAATTTTTTCACTATTAGAAACAAAGAATCAAAGGGTTAGAATTTTATCATGGAAACATTAGTGGTGTGTAGATTGTTAAAAGGGGTATTTTCCTTGAATATGATTTACACTATTAAGTTAGTTGCCTACGGTTTGTATTCAAGAACAAAAGTCATAGTTTTAAATCTCAATTCATGTAGATGGCATTACGTTTTCATTGGGATAGATATATTAAATCCAAAGCTTGCCACACCATGTATTCTAGAACAAAGGTTATATATATAAGCGTTATTCATGTAAAAATCCAATTGTAATACTCCTAAGTTTATGGTAGTTTTGTATTTAATATTGATTACCCGTTGATATTGAGGACCTTGGGTCTAACAAAAGATTATATATATATATATATTTATATATATATGATTAAATCTTTAATAGTCAGTACATGATTTCATTAAGTTGCCTACAGACTTCATGATTATAACTTTTAATTTTAAAGGTGGCCCTGTATCCTTACGCTTTCAATGGGAATATTAAATCTAAGGTCTAGAATATTTCAGCTACTGCCTCTCTAATGGTAATATGAGAATTGACCCAATGCAAGGAAACATTATTGGTTAGAATATCATTGGCTAGAGAAACTTTATTTTAGTGTTAAAAGTATTATTAGTTCAACAAAGTATAATCCTAATGAGTTAGTTTGTATAATTCGATAAGTTTTATATTTTGTAGAGGATATAAAGTAATTTCCATGGTTGATTATAAGTCCTATTTAAGAGTGTTTTGCGACTATTTGGAGGGTGTTTCGGCTGGACTTTCAGAGTGATTCAAGTGCTGTAAGTAATTATGCATAATATGCACAAGTTTTGTTCGATAGGTTAATAGATATCAACAGTTTTCAAATGTTATGTTTTAAGCACGCGTTTTCTAAAGTTTATCAAAAGCATTTTTACACCATTGAAAGAGAAACTTCGACTTTCAAATAATGTTTTAAAGAGAAACTTCAAATTTTAAATAATGTTTTGAACGTCCAATCTCATTTAAAAGATGATTTCTAAACTAAACTAATTTCAGTAAAAGAATTGAGTTTCAAGATAAGTTTTCTAAAAAGGTTCTTGATCTTTAAATTTTTTTTAAAACCAAGTGATTTCAAATTCATATTCCTATTTTTCCAAATGGTATTTAAAACATTTCTTGTAGCTAATTGAATTTCCAGATTTAGTCAAGAATTGTAAAATACTTGTGTAAAATCCTCAGTTCCTATTTGTTCCCTAAGAGAGTCAAGCATCCATTGATATATGTTTCAATTCGATATTGTGATATTCGATATGCCTCTATATTTGGAATAATTGTTAATATTAAGAAAATTATTCTATTTTGTATAAACTTTGCTTTTGTGATATGTGACTCAAAATAAGTATTTTTTTTTTTAGAATTGATCAGATTTATGTGTAAGCCTGATCATAGGGTTGTATGTGTGAATAAGTGTTGATCCCTCACCAGCAGGGGTTAGATGTTGGTATCCGCTCACAGGATTGTATGTGAGAATATGTGATATGTGTATATGTAACACTGTGCTCTAATCAATTATCTGTATGTGTTTTTGAATGATTTTAAGATTTGATTACATATGTATTAATGACTCATTATATGCTTTGGAAAACTATATTTGATACCATTGAGTGAATTTGTGAAATCAAAATACTCGTGCTTTGCTTGACTCTATCTGTTGTGTATTGTGTATAATTACTTATTAGATGTGTGGTTTACCCCATCAATTACAATTTTCAAACTAAAGTTTAGTTGGGAAACAAAACCTTTGGATTACTTCGTAAGGTGCAAGGTAGAGCTTGGGAGTTTTTAGGCGACGTCAATAATTCTTGAAGCCTTAAAGGATTTTTAGTTATTTTTATTCCTCTTTAGATTTTACAGTAATTGGAGATTATTTCTAAATTGTGGATTTTAGATATTGTAAGAGGTCTATTAAGAGATTGTTTATTTGGAGTTTTATTTAAATTTTAAATTAATTATGTTATTGAGTTATGTAAGATCAGCAAGTTAGTCATGCATCTAAATTCATGTTCCATGGATTTGGGTCGTGACAAACCATCCATCTAACTTAAGTTAAACTGATTTTCGCTAGCATACAATTGGTGCCGTCTGTGGAAAAGGTCACCTCAAATCTTTGCTTGCGGTTTCGTGCATAGTGGTAAAAATGGCAAATTCCTAGAGAGATGGGATTGGTGTTCATGGTTATAGAAATGGAGACAGAGAAGAATCTGTGGGTTCCCAGCGTGTGGATTAGTTTGTGAACTTAGAGAGAAGAAGGGACCGAGAGATAGCTCGGTTTCCCAACATCAGGGTCAGGTCTGTTCATTCAGAACATATCAGTTGAAGCCATTCGAGAACAGGAAGTTATGTACCACATGAACAAAGAGACGCGCAACCTTAGGTTGGAGGTTGATCATCTACATAGGCAGCTTCGACGTAGAGTGCATGTCAAGGAGGATAGAACCCCTTCATCAAGCCAAAGCTCTAGTTTGGAAGAAGAGCAAAGTTATCAGCGAAGATCTAGAACCCCCCCAAACGAATGTTTTACAACATCCTCTTGTTCAATTGGTGGAGAGGGGCATCGACGAAGAAGGGTAAAAAATTCACCCCTAGAGAATATGGGAAATGATGCTAAGAGCAGGGCCCTACGCCAAATTTCTCAGTCACCTTTCTTAAACCATATTGAGAGGCCTAAGCCCCTTCATCGCTTTTCCCAACTAGCTTTTACAATATACAATGGAAAGACTCACCTAGTGGAGCATGTAAGTCATTTTAATCGAAGGATGACTATTTACTCTAGAAACAAGGCTCTCATGTGTAAGGTGTTCCATTCTAGCCTCGAGCCCATCACCATGAGGTGGTTCGACAGGTTGGAAGAGGGCTCAATAAGGTCCTACGAGGAGCTCACTAGGGTGTTTAGTGCCAGATTCGTGACCTGCGGTAGGATCCCTAGACCTTTAGATTCTCTGTTCTCTATGGCCATGAGGAAGGGACAAAGCTTAAAAACCTATTCCAATAGGTACTCGGAGCTTTTCAATGAGATTGATGGGGATTTTGAAGATGTGGCTGTTAAAGTCTTCAAAGTAGGGCTTCCCATGAATTCGGACTTGAGGAAATCCATCACCATGAAGCCTTCTTAGAACATGCATCAGCTAATGGATCACATAGACGAACATAAAAGGGTTGAAGATGATCAAGTGCAGGGTAAAGGGAAAGCAAAGGTTTTCACGCCCGAGCGGAAGGATCCTCGGTCTAATAGATTTGGCCCTAATCGACCAAGGAGAGACTTTTTCAATTAGTCTCCCCAGAGCAACACCCCAGTGGTTAACTCGATATTCAAGGAACCTATATATCAGGTGCTAGAGAAAATAAAAAATGAGCCCTACTTCAAGTTGCCCAATAAGATGGGAGAGGACCCCACCTAACGAAATAAGAGCCTGTTTAGCTAATATCATCAGGACTGGGGCCATACGACTAAGGAATGTAGGACCTTGTGTGACTTCTTAGAACATCTAGTCAAAGCAAGCAAGCTAAAAAATTTCATGCACCAACCTTTTGGCCAAGTGGGCCAAACAGGACAGGGTTACCAAAGGGAGGTGGCACCACGCCCACCATTGGGAACCATCAACATTATTTTTGCTACGCTAGATAGGGAAGCTAGTCCCTCATCTAGGGTAAATGCCACTTCATCGCAACTTAAGTTGGAAGAAGAGGACAAAGGGTCCAAGAGGATTAAGACAGAGCAAGAGCCAATCCTTGGCTTCTCGGATGTTGATAAGATTGGGACCTTCCAGCCCCATCATGATGCTTTTGTGGTTACCCTCCGAATTGGAGGGTTTGACATGAAAAGGGTAATGGTAGACCATGGAAGTGGGGCTAAAATTACATACCCAGACTTGTACAAAGGGTTAAGGTTGAAACCCGAGGACCTCAGCAAGTATGACTCTCCCTAAGTAGAATTTGATGGGAGAACTGTGATCCCTAAGGGGATGATTAAATTACCGGTAAAGACGGGCAGCAAAGTAGTCAATGTAGATTTTATTGTGGTTGACGCTTATTCCCCCTACACCGTAATTTTGGCATGGTCGTGGCTTCATGCTATAGGGACAGTCTCTTCCACTTTGCATATGAAAGTGAAGTACCCAATCGAGGGGTGCGTGGGGGAGCTAGCGGGATGTCAAACCATGGCTAGGCAATGTATGGTTGCTACTGTCAGGCACCAATCGTTGCAAGTGAATCCCCTTGATTCAAGCCATGTTTCATAGCAATCAACAATTGGAATACCAGAAGATTCGGACAAAACAACAAAGATTGGTGCACAGTGTGAAGAATTAGAAAAAATTGTCCTCGGTTCGGAAGAGGATAGATTTTTTCAAGTTGGAACATAATTACCTCTGGCCAAGAAGGAAGAGTTGTTGGTCTTCCTGAAGAATAACTTAGACATTTCTTCTTGGAGCACATTTGAGGCCCCGAGGATAGATCCGGAGTTCATATGCCACCACTTTAACATGAACCCAGCCATAATGCCAAGGAGGCAACAACCTCGACGATCTTCTAAGGAGCATGCTAAAGCAGTAAAAGAGGAGGTTAATAAGCTCAAGCAGGCTAGGGCAATCAAAGAGGTTTTTTATCTCGAATGGTTGGCCAACACTATAGTGGTTAAGAAGAAGTTAGGGAAATGAAGGGTTTGTGTTGATTTCACCGATTTGAATAAGGCCTGCCCCAAAGACCCTTTCCCGGTTCCCAAAATTGATCAACTTGTTGACGCAACGTTCGGCTACCCTCGGATGAGTTTTCTAGATGCCTTCCAAGGCTACCATCAAATTTCACTAGCGTTGCCAGATCAAGAAAAGACGGCATTCCTAACCCCTACTGGGGACTACCATTATCGAGTGATGCCCTTTGGCCTGAATAATGCTGGCTCCACCTATCAAAGAATGGTGACGAGAATGTTTGAAGCTCAGCTCGGCAAGAATGTAGAGGCTTATATAGATGACATGGTGGTGAAGAGCAAATAGGTGTCTGAGCATTTGGGAGATTTGGATGAAGTCTTATCAATCCTCAGGAAACATAGGTTGCACTTAAATTCTTCTAAATTCTCCTTCGATGTAGGATCGGGGAAATTCTTGGGGTACATGATCACTTATCGAGGAATTGAAGTTAACCCTAATCATATCAGAGTCATCCATGATCTACACCCACCTTGAAATTCAAAGGAGGTGCGGTGCCTGACCGAAATGATAGCGGCTTTAAATAAATTCATCTCTTGGTCAGCTGACTGTTGTAGACCATTTTTTCAGCTGCTTCATAGGTGGAAAGATTTCGCCTAGTCTGAGGAGTGTGATAGGGCCTTCGAGGAGTTAAAGAACTACTTGGCCCAGCCACCAATTCTGTCCAAACCTGAGAAGGAGGAAGTCTTGTATGCCTATATAACGGTCATAGCCCATGCAGTGAGCTTAGTTCTGGTTCGAACAGAAGCAAGGATACAAAAACCTGTCTATTACGTGAGTAAATCCCTATAGGAGGCCGATACTAGATACCTACCCTTAGAGAAAGCCATCTTGGCCATCATACACGCCACAAAGAAGCTTCCCCACTATTTTCAAGCACATACGGTCATAATCCTCACCCAGCTTCCTTTACAAGCATTGCAACAGAAGACGGATTATATGGGAAGGGTAGCAAAGTGGGGGACCATGTTAGGAGCATTTGACATTAGGTACTTACCCCGTATAGTTGTAAAGGGGCAAGTTTTGGCCGACCAGGTAGCTAAGTTTACTAAAGGGATGGAAAAGGATGGCATCGTGGAGGGAGGTATGCCCGACAAACGTATTTTGTTTATTTCAACATCCCGTCCACAACTTTGGGAATTATACGTGGATGGAGCCACTAACCGGAAGGATTCAAGGATCAAAATTGTTCTAGTTTCTCCTGAATGCGTAATTATAGAGAAATCCTTGAGGTTAAGCTTTCCAGCCATGAATAACGAAGCAGAATATGAAGCTCTTCGGGTAGGCTTGAATACCGTGAAGAAACATGGAGGCAAGGCCGTGGAGGTATTTTGTGATTCAAGGCTCATCATGAGGCAGGTGAGAGGAGAATTTGGGTCGAGGATTAAAGGATGCAGTGGTATCTCAGCCAAGTGAAACAACTGCAGTCTAACTTCAAGGTATTCTCTATAAAGCAAGTTCCTAGGAGTAGAAATGCCCACGCTGACTCATTAGCGACCTTAGCCACCTCATTAGAAGAAGGCCTACCAAGAGTTATAATGGTAAAGGACCAAGTGGCGTCTAACTGGTACGGCCAGGTCCCTGTTGGAGTAAACACGATACATGTCAGGCCGAGCTGGATGGACCTAGTAGTGTCTTTTTTGAAGGATGGAACATTGCCTGAAGATAAAATCAAGGCTGAAAAGGTTCGGAGAAAGGCATTCCGGTATTGACTCTCCAAATAGCAGAAGCTATACAAACGGTCGTACTTCGGGCCGTACTTGCTGTGCATTCATCCTGAGGTAGTGAAAGTGTTGCTGGAAGAGCTCCATGAGGGAATCTATGGCAGTCATACTAGGGGAAGGTCTTTATCGCATAGGGCTTTTACTCAAGGATATTGGTGTCCTAGCATGCAGAAGTCTGCTCAAGACTATGTCAGAAAGTGCAATCAGTGCCAAAGGTATGCCCTGAATGTTCATCAACGGGGAGGGACCCTGAATCCTCTTTCTAGTCCATGGCCTTTTGCATAATAGGGCTTGGATATAGTTGGGCCCTTCCCAAAGGCAACTGGAAACTGAAGATGGCTCCTCGTCAGGACCGATTACTTCACCAAGTGGGTCGAGGCAGAGCCCCTCTCTAATATCTAAGATCATGACAGGAAGAAATTTGTCTGGAGGAATATCATCACAAGATTTAGAGTTCCACATACTTTTATACCAGACAATGGTCTTTAGTTTGATAGCAAGGCTTTCTGAAGGTACTATTGTGAGTTAGGCATAAAAAAATAGATATTCTACTCTGGCCTACCCTCAAAGCAACAGACAAGCTAAGGCCACCAATAAGGTTATAGTGGATGGGCTAATGAAGAGGTTGGATGAAGAGAAGGGAAGATGGCTGGATGAATTACCCTATATACTATCGGCATACCACACCATGCCGAGGAGATCAACTAGGGAGACCCCATTTTCAATGACATATGGCTCCGCGGTAGTCATCCCTCTAGAGACGGGGTTCCCGACAATGGGAACCGACCAGTTCAATGGTAACAAAAACGAGCAGCTCCTCTCCACTAGCCTAGACTTGGTTGAGGAAAGAAGGGAGATTGCTACCATTCAGCTGGCCCATAACTAGCAAAAGCTCAGACAAGGTTATGATAAAGGCATCAAGACAAGGTCGTTTGTACCAAGGGACTTGGTCCTAAGAAAGGTCGTAAGGAATACCAGGAATCCGACATGGGGAAAACTCGGGCCTAATTGGGAATGACCCTATCGTATCACATCAGTGGCTGGAATAAGGGCTTATCGTTTAGAAAATCTAGATGAAATCTCCGTCCCACAGCCGTGGAATGTAAATAACTCACAAAGATATTACTATTAATGAGTAACACTGGAATTATTCAGATTATGTTTTTATTCTTGAAGCTTTTACTCTTACCAACATCATTATATTATTCATCCCGTTTAAGCTAAGTGTTAAACAGAACCTCAACCATGTTCGACTCCTCGGGTCACATGTCTTAGGTAAATTAGCTCTTATAAAAAAAATGATGATTAAGTGTTAAACAAAACCTCGGCCATGTTTGACTCCTCAGGTCACATGTCTTGAGTAAATTAACTCTTATAAAAAATGGCTAGGTGTTAAACAAAACATCAGCCATGTTTGACTCCTCGGGTCACATTCATTGGGTAAATTAACTCTTATAAAAAATTGATAAGTGTTAAACAGAACATTGGCTATGTTTGACTCCTTGTGTCATATGCTTTGGGTAAATTGACTCTTATAAAAAATTGATGACTAAGTGTTAAACATAACCTCAGCCATGTTTGACTCCTTAGGTCACATGCCTTAGGTAAATAAACTTTTATAAAAAAACGGTTAAGAGTAGAGCAGGGAAAGTAAACCCATACATATTGGATAGAAATAGCATCTATGAAAAGTAGAACAGAGCCATAAGCACAAATTTAGTAAAAGAAAACTTTCTTTGATATTGATTGACAAAGGGATTACAAGTAAAGGATTACAAAGGAAAGCAGCCAAAGTAAAGTTCAAAACTAAGGATTCATATAAATAAAAAAAATATAAAAATGGTCCCTTCTACTTAGTTAGTTCTTGTTTGGTAGCATCGCTCCCTTTTCTCACCCTCATTCGTAGGCTGAGAAGCTGGGGCAATAGAGCTCGTCCCTTGGGCAGGAGGTTTGGCCACTTCTCTAAGAGATGGGGGGAAGATGACCCTGTTTGGATTCCTCAGCTTTAAGGCAAAGTCTACCCCAATAGCATTTAGAGCCTCTGCCCAAACTTGAAAGCAATACTCGCAGTAAACTTTTTCTATCTGGGATTTAAGGATCTCCTCTGTCTCTTTCTGGCCCAGGTCATAGACAACCTATTTTGCCTTGGAAATCTCTAACCTTTTTCCCCTCCAGCTCTTTCTGTTGGGTCTTAATCTTCTACCAAGCAAGAACCAACTATTCCTCAACTTTCCAAAGTTGACCACGCTAATCCTCGGCCTATTTCATAACGCCCGCCAAGGCAGCTTCAGCACTTTTCCTTCCCCTCTCGGCTTCAACTAGTCTAAAGAGGGAATCCTTTAGCTTCTTCTCGACTGTAGCCTGGGCCTTGGTGGCAGCGATTCGGCGCAACTTCTCTTCTTTGGATATGGATAAGGCGTGATTCACCCACTCTTCAGCAACATAAGACGCTTAAATTGCTTGTATAGAGAAAAGGGAATAAAAGTCCCTCTTTAAAGTTAGGAACTCTTCATGCTTCTTTAGGCTCTTGAGGTCTGTCATATCTCGGGGAAGGAGTAGGGCCTGCTCAAGGGAATCGGCCACATAACCAAATCTCCCTTATTGAAAATCTTTGACAAAAGAGTCAAAAAGGAAAGGTGCTCTGTCAAGCACTAATGAGGGACTCCAAGCAGAAACCCTAAAGCATTGATCAACTACAACCTCGGAACCAGTGCCCTTAATGGAACCTTTCTTTTGCTGTGCCCTAGTAACCTTGGACTTCTTGTGGGGCTCTTACTCCACTGAGGGTTAGACCTCACCGTCTTCGGAAATTTCCTTGCGGGTCTTTTGTCCCTTTTCCTTTTCTTCTCTCTGAGCTCAGAAGGAGAGGTCTGAGTTAGGAAGGGGGTAGGAGGCCGCGGATTTGCGGCAACCTTGGGCATAGCTCCTCTAGCATAAGAATCTAGTAAAGCCAGAAGGTCTGGGGTTCTCTTTTGGATCACCATTCCTTCGGGTATGTCCATAACCTCTTGGTTAATGCTGACTTGAGCTATAGCTTAAGGTCTAGAGTTGGCTTCAGAGGGCTTGGCTAGGTCAAGTCGGTTAAAAACTTCAAAGTCCTCCTCAAGGTCAATGAAGGCAGGCTCTTAAACTGGCTTCTCTGGTTCTTTGTCAGAAGGTATAACTTCCTCCTTGGCTTGAATAATTTCAAAGACTTGTTGAGAAATTAATTTAACCTCGAGAGTCTTTTTGGGTGGAGGACTGGTAAGAAACCCAGGGATGGCCACGTCAATCCTTACTATCCGTGGGTCTTTGGCCTTAATCATGTGCTTAGGGGATTGAAAGCATGTCGTGATAGGAGTGTACCCAAGAATGACATGGGCAGTGCGGAGCTGACCATCTTTGTAAAGGAAGATCTCAGGCTTCAGAATCTTGTTAAGATCCTCGCAGTTTACCAAATTAAGATTTGCAACGATGAAATATTTATCTATAGGATGTTTAAGAAGAAAAAGTTAGAGGTTAGGTATTTTCAAAAAATATTTATTGGTACAAGAAAGATAAAAAATAAATAAATAAATGCAAAGAAGGTTGGAAGTAAGGGAAGGAATTTTCTATAGATTAAGGGTAAATGGCTTTTTCAGGCCTATGATCACTACACTTGGCTCCCCGTCCTGCATAGGACAATGCAACCCATCGTGTCAATCACTTGAAATGATCAAATAGTCCTTATCCATGCCTTTGTTGGTTTCATGAATGCAAGAGATTAATCTAACTGCAGGTACCCTAATTCTAAGGTAATATCATGTGTCCTTGCTATTTTGACAACTGTAAACCCAGTTGACATCATGATGGGTCAAATTGAAACCCATCTTATGGTTTAGCATATCTACACTGCCTAATATCCTAAAGAGGTTTAGAGAGCACTGGGTGGGACTAAGCCTATAGAAAATCAGGAAGTCTTTTGTTACCCTACCCATGGGAATTTGCATTCCACCTTCTATAAAGGCAATCATGGGAATGACCACGGCACTGGTGGGTCTTTTGGTGTACCATTCCCCTAAATGGCAGTGCTTTATCTCTACCTTGGCAGGAATGTTATACTTAGCTTCAAAGGCCTCTCTCGCCTTAGGTGTATTTACTAGACTAGCGAATCTACTCATCCCAACGATTAAACAAAAGAAGAACTCTAGGCTAAGTAAGGACTCAGGACACTTACAAATCTGGGAAGTGGGGCTCCTCGGACGACTTCTTTGATGGTAAGGTAAAAACTGCTAAAATAAGGGAAAGTGATTCCCCTCCCCCCTTTATATAGTGGTGAAAAAGGAGCTGTAATTTTCTTGCCTAATAACTCAGAAAAACTTCGATTCATTGCGTCGTAGAATGTGGGGGACATATAGCTGCCTCCTACATTAATTGTAGCGTTGCGGATGCCGAAGCATCAAGAGCGTGTATGGGACAGGTGAAAAGACACTGCTACGTGAGAACGTGTCTAGAACGTGCCAACCCTCCTACCCTTTGTCAAAAATCTGCTCTCCCAAGTAGCAAAAGGAGTGAAGTTTTGAGGGGTTATTATGGGAGGGGTGAGATCCAAGTACAGAATAGATCTCTGTGGACCCAACCCGAGGAGGTGGAAGGGCCCATTCCCTCATTAGTTTTGACTTTTGACCTAATACACAGATGAGAGCTTAAGAATAGAGGCCGACTGGAGTCTGAAGAGCGAGCATTCCTTGGAAGGAATTGAGCAGGCCAATTGGACCAAAAGGCAAAACACCGAGGAAGGCGGTAGAGACATGCAAGCAAAGAAGAAGGGAAATATCCAGGAAAAGTACCTATCACCTTTGCATTCAATGCACTGCACCAACTTAATTGGCCATGGTAGAATGACCCCTGAATAGTACCCTCACAGCTTACAACACATTCTACCATCTCCAACAAAACCCTGATGGGACAAACATCCAAAGGAAGATCAGTGGCTGTATGAGTGGAAGGAAATGATGCAATTTAGATAGCTATATAAAGAAAGTGAACACCTCCAGATGATGGGAACAACCAAAAAAAAAAAAAAAAACTGGACAAAAGAACATCCTCTGTGTTAGGCCTGTTCAAGAATTCACCGGCATCGACAGAACCACCCGGAACCGCACCAATCCAACCACTGAGAGCTCCACTGAAGGTTCTCAGTGCGGTGGTCGATAGACTTTGTCCGTTACCGAAGTCGGCCGGTGCAGTGGTCGGTAGCAAGATCTGCTAACCGAAGAGAAACCAAACCGATATAAATATATATGTATTTATTTATTTATTTATATATAACTTATACATGTATAATATATAATCATTCGTTAGTTTTAAAATAAAAGAAATTGAGAGAGAGAGAGAGAAAGAGTAACAATTTGGCGAGAAACTGAAGGAGGCATGAAACTGAGAGAAGCGAAGGAAGAAGAAGGAAAAATAGGGTTAGGTTAAGTTAGTTAGAAACAACGCCATTTCATATGAAATTTTTTTATAAAATCTTATTCAAAACGATGCCGTTTTGGACCCATTATAAAATTTTAATATCAGGTTCAAAACAGCGCCATTTTAGTGTCAGAATTTAAAAAAAAAAAAATGGAACGCTAGGAACGATGTCGTTTTATTTATAGTTTAGGTTAAATTTGAGAAATCTTTAGTTAGACCTTTCCTCACTCTCTCTCATCCACCTGTTCTCTCTCTCTCTCTCTCTCTCTCTCTCTCTCTCTCTCTCTCTCTCGACATCTCCACCTCTCTCTCTCTATCTCCCATGTACCTCCGCCGCTCACCACCACTCACCAACAACGTCTTCTACAGCTTGATGGCAATGTTCTCCAAGTTTTCCCCTCTCCTTTCTTCTTTGTCATGGCTATTATATAGAAATTTCTAGAGTATGTTTTGATGCTCAATAACAGGTATGTGAATTTGTATAATGCTCAATACCTAGGCTACCTCTCCTTGGCTCCTTGCTATGCTTCTATAAATATTGGGAATTTGTTTGAAAATTTTGTGTGGAGAGAGAGAGAGAGAGAGATATATATATATATAGAACATGTTTGTTTGCTTTTTTTTTTTTTTTTTTTTTTTTTAAATATTTGGGTTGTTTGATAATTCTGTGTGGCTTTTTTGATGATTGATTTGTTTTCTTTTTTTTTCTTTTTCTTTTTTTTAAATTTATACATTTGTTTTCTTTTTGCACCGAACTAACTGCACCGCACCGCTAAGGTGAACCAAAAGTGGAGTAGACCAGTTCCTACCCCATTACATGTGAGGTGCGGTCAAGCATAAGGGAAACTGCACCCTATGGATGCGGTGCAAAAAATCCCCCCAAAACCAGCCGCATCGCACCGTGTACAGCCCTACTCTGTGTAACACTACCCTATAACCAGGACTTGAACGTTATATGAACTAGCGCTCCTCGGACTAACCCAAGGAAGAGTTAATATCAAAATCTATCTCTCCCTTGAAAGCTAAACCATATAGGCATACTAAGGTTGACTCTGGAAACCCATTTTCTACAAATTAATTGTATTGGGCCGTCATATATTAACCATCAATCTAACTTGAATTAAAACTGATTTTCGCTCGCATACAGATATATAGATTAATTAAAAATTGGAATGTAAATTACTAGTAGAAGCATACCGACTGAAAGACCAAATCTTTATCATATAATAGGTTATTAAAATAAATAACAAAAATTCATTTAGATTTTTTTAAAGTGGGTTCCAGTTAGCTCAACTAGTAAAGTCGCTGATGGTTGAATAAGAGATCTGAGATTCAATCCCCGCCTAAATAAAAAATCGATTAGTGTCTTGGTCTAATGATAAAGAGTTATCAACAGGATCGGACGCCATAAGTTGAAACTCTCTTTTTTTAAAAAAAATATATAAATCCTTTTAAAACTTTTGGTAATAAAATTCAATTTTACATATTCTGGAACTGAAATAATAAAGTTGCAATTAGATTAATTTAAATAATAATAATAATTTTAATGTACTCATAAATAACCGCATAATAAAAACACGTCGAATGATGTATAATAAATGTTTACTTAATTTATATCATTTTGTAGTAGCTATCCCAAAAGTTATAAAGCATGGTTTACCACCGCGCACCCTTGGTGCGGTAGTCACTCCACAAGTATAAATACTTGTGGGATATGGGGGGTAAGAGTCGGGGTTCAAGTCTCCAGGAGGGAGCTTCACATACATATACACTTAGATTAGGCTAAAGTAGAAATTATATCTTGTATAAAAAAAATAAATAAATAAAGCATGGTTCCTGTTCATTCAAAAAAAGCATGGTTCCTGATTTGTCTCTTTCTTTTACCTACCTTATTGTGACTATGATTTTTCAAGAATTTTTTTTAGATAAAAATATGAGAACGTCTAGAGACATTGTACGATGATATAGGATTCTGTGGACGAACTGGATATCAATGTACACATAGACTTGCACTCTTACATATCATGTAAACCCAATTTTATTCCAATAAATATAATTTAGTAAATCATTTTCAGTTCAAATTTCAAGTATAATCCTTTGTAATTAAATTATAATAAGAATGTAAAAGAAACCACACAACATATAATTTTTCAACCATCTCAAATACTAGTAAATAACCAGTATATGTGTGTGTGTGAGTGTGTGTGTAGGGAACTAGTTTCTGAGCCCCAGTAACATTGGGCTTCGGATGAAAATAGGCCCAAATTGACCGGTCCATATTGATGACAGGCATCTTTGAAAGACTCTGAACACAGACCAAGCCAAAATACTCTTCTCATTAGGAATATCACGGATTAGAATCTGAGGAGGAGACACTTACCGAGATATCGGGGATGATTCACTTTCCGAACTACCGAGGATGGGTTCTAGAAAATGCAGAATTGTCCGAGGAAGCTTGCAAAGCTTCTAGATAAAGCAACAGTCACCTACGCATTAATGAGACTCACCTGTTTGGCACAATTAAATTTATTAATAAATGACTGGCCTAAATAGTGCAAAGAGCCCTAAAAGTCTCCATTCATCATGAAAGTAGAGAAGTAAGAGCCTGATAGGTCAAGGAGCTCTCCAACTGTGCGAGAACAACACATCCCTAAGAAGAAAGTAGGGCAAGTATAAGAAAAGATAAGGGCAAAGGGAGACACACAGAAAATTAGACAAAAACTTAGAGAGAGAATTATAGATAGATAGACAGAACCTTAGAACATCTTCAAGAGCTTGTTCTTGAGAGTGAGAAGTATAATCTTTTCCTGTGCCTAAATAACACAATCTTTTTAGGTAGTTTTACATGTAAACTTGTTCTTATTCAAATCTCTCACTGTGGATTATTATTAGCCCCGTAATACAAATTAGTTATGTCCTTAATAGGGTTGTTTATCATTTTTATCCCACACAATATATATATATATATATATATATATATATTCTTCAATAGATATTTACACTAAAACAAGCATGCGATATCATTTTGTTCTAGCTACCCCAAAGGTTAAAATGTTGTCTTTTTTTTTTCCCACCTTTATTGTGACAATGATTTTTCAATAACTTTTTTATTAAAAAAAATTATAATATTAGAAAATCTAGAAACATTGTACGATAATATAGGATGCTGGCCTATTCGGACAGGCTGATAAATGTAACCAAACAACATGGACTTGAACTTTTCTTTTTCTTTTTCTTTTTTTCTTTTTCTTTTTTAGAATAATAATGATATATTAAGAAGAAATAGGAGAAGGGTCCAACTTATCTCCAACTTTAGGAGAAAGAACCCAAGAAGAAAGAGAGAAGATAGAAATGGGGCTATTTCAATCATAAAAGACTGTCCAATAAGCAACATTATGAGGCAAAAGATTTACCTAGTTCTAGAAAAAAAATGAAGTCCTAACAAGAGAACGAATGTGATGCCTTTTTAAATTCTGAAAAGAGAGGAGCTAGAAACCAGGGAGAGGAATTAGTGTAGATGCAATAGAGCTTAAATTACTTTTTTTGAGTCTCCTTCAAAAATAACATATTGAAACTTGAGGAAAACAACAAGCTTAATTGCTTGGAATGCGGCTTGAGCTTCACCATGAGCTGGGGCAAATGGAGGGAAGTTATTAGAGTGAGCAAACACTACTACACCCAATTCATTTTGGCACACTACAGAAGTGAAGAAGGCACGAGTCATTATGGCAATATCAAAATTGATCTTCACCCATCCAATCTGAGAAGGAATCCAAGATAGATTATTGGGAGTTGTTAGTAAGGACTAGGTTGAGATATGATCTAGATATACCATATTAATTGTTCAAGCATCTTTTCTTGGGTATGGAATGTGCCCTCCAATGATAACCCAGTTTCTAAACCTCCATTAGCGAAAACCTTCAAGTAGTGTTGGGGATAGATGACATATTTTACTATGTCACATGGTGTCATTAACCCGAGATGAGTAGTGATAATTGGCCAAGGTGAAATTGACCAAATAATAGAGGTGTAGGGGCATAAGTCTAGGATGTATTACAGAGATTCCAATGCTTGATTGCACAAAAGACAAGACAAGTCAACTCAGGGCCATCATCTATTAAGGGTGTCTTTTGTTGGAAGAATATCCCAAGAAATTTTTCAGAGCAGAAGTTTTAATCTCAGGGATCTTCAAATTCCATAAATGTCTCCACTCATGTTTAAAAAGAGGGCCTGAGTCTTGGTGCTTGTATGACTTAGCTAAGAGAGACAGAATTAAAAGTGAAGATACCATAGCGTTTGGGGATTTGGTGTTGATAACGTATTTTGTCCGGCTCCGATTAACCTGTCAAAATGTTAGTTCAAGTCCTGAAAAGTGAAAACTGTGCTCTAAAATGTAAGAAAATGAAGAATTACGTGGAAATTTTTTTTTATTCCAATTGGGCATTGGATTAATCTTTCTAATGATTAAAGAATTCAAAATCTCAAACTTACCATTTTAGGCAAAGTTTGACAACACTTAACCCTAACCAGAATTAGTCAAAACGTTGATTTTTTTTATCTAACCGTCTAGTGAGATAAATTTTTATCCATCTTAAATATCATGAAATTCACTTTAAAATGATAGTTCACAGTCCAAAATCAGATTTAAAACAAATGAAATATCAATACTATTTTAACAAAATATCAAGACTATTGTTAATTTTGAAATGGATTGACACCTATTGTTAATTTTGAACGTTTCCCCACTGTTTTCAGCCCACATGACATTACATACTTGATTTCATTTTTATTAATAAACATATAATTTATATAATCCTAACTACACTTAGTTGACATCACATAAGCACCTGAGAGAAAGCAGTATCATATCATATATTGTTCTAGCTACCCCAAAAGTTAGAAAGCATGGTGCTAGTTTTGTCTTTTTTTTCTTTCGTGATTCTTTGATTTTTAAAGAGGCTTTTTTATTTTAAAAATTCAATAATAAGAGAAGGTCTAGAATTGTTGTACGATGATATAGGATGCTGGGGATCGAAAAGGCTCATGGATAAACTTGATCAATGATGAGAATATAAAACTTAGGTCCACTTTTGAAAGTGGAACTGATATCTGTGTTTTTTATTTATATTGGGTAGCATCTGATATTGGAATAGTAGGAATATAATTTGACCAATAATAAAGGAATAGTAATAAAAGCAAAATAAAAGTCGAATCTATTGGTGTACAACAGTTAAAGGTAGATACCTCCGAACAATATATAAATGGGCATCCAGAATTTTGGCAAACAGAGCTATCAAAATATTTACTAGTGAATACATTCCAAGTTCCAAGTTGTAATAGTGTATAGGGGTTTGATAATTTTTCATATCATGCCCAGGGATAGGGATCCTCTAGTTGTTGGCCGTGTTATAGGTGATGTTTTGGACCCCTTCACAAGGTCCATTTCTCTAAGGGTCACTTATAACAACAGGGAGGTCAATAATGGTTGTGAGCTCAAACCTTCTCATGTTGTCAACCAACCAAGGGTTGATATTGGTGGTGATGATCTCAGGACCTTCTACACTCTGGTAAATACAAACCCTATATTTTTTTTCTCTCTCTCTCTCTTTTGGATTCTTCCTCTTTTTCTTTCTAAGTTTCAAGTTGTTTCCACATTTTTTTAGATCTCAATCACTAAGGTTTGAGTTATGATCACTTTCACTAAGCAGGTAATGGTAGATCCTGATGCACCAAGTCCAAGTGATCCCAACCTAAGGGAATACTTGCATTGGTGAGTAGCCTCTCTCTCTCTCTCTCTCTCTCTCTCTCTCTCTCTCTCTCTCCGATAGAAAACCTAATTGAAGACATATAATTAAAACATAACTTTGAGGCTCTATTCCATTTAAACTAGTTTCAATCTAAATTTTAACCCATATCAATCAAATAAAATTGAAACTTGAAAAAGATCAGATTAGAATTCTTCATACCTGAAAAATCGTCCAACATCAGAAACGGAAAAGGATCCAAATTCTTCAAGTTAGTCCTGAAAATCAAATGCCCAGAAAGGGGGCCAAAAAATAATCAATGCCCAGATGATAAAAACTCAAGAACAAAATAACCATGAATCAAAATTGACATTAGCCAAAGGAGTTGTGGTTGAGAAAAGAAGGAGGGAGCTGCATTGAATGAGAGAGTTAAAGAAGAAGAAGGAGATGGGAGTGAGTTTGAAATAGAGAGAGTTTGATCGAGGGTTTTGTTAGGGCTGAGTTTGCGTTTGAGAGAGAGTTTTGAAATACCTGTGGCTGATTTCTGCGTTTAGGCTTCTCTTGTAGTTGGGTTTTAATAAAAATCGGGTTTGTAATTTGTATTTGATGGGGGGAAAAAAAGATTTATTATCATTTTGGGTTTGTAATTTGTATTTGATGGAAAAAAAAATATTTATTATTATTTATATAAGTATTGCTGACGTGAAAAATTGTGGGAGTTTCAAAAGTTTCGGTTTTATATATATATATAGATAATTATTATTATTATTATTATTATAGAACTAATTTATATATATTAACAATAACCCAAAATAAGTCGACACTGTAATATTCTATAGAAAATGTTGAGGACACAATTTTTTAGTGTTGTGGCGTTGTGGGATTTTTAGTATCCTTAGCATTGCCCATATTCTATTCTAATAGAAAACCGAAATGTGCATCAAAACGGCATTTATAACTTTAAAATGAAACTTCTTAAAAGGTACATGTTATATAAATGACTTACTTATTTAAAAAGAAAAAAAAATACTAATTGTGTTACATTTTTTTTTTTTTTTTGGAGAGGAAAATGTGTTACATTTAGTATTAATATTATTATTATTTCATCTTTCACATGTATTTTCCGTTGGTTTCTAACTATCTGCCATTAGCCTTATTAAAATAATTGGTATGAATTTGTTTCTAAAACAAAAATTGCTATGGAACAGACAATAAAGAACAAAAATTAATGCTAAGGCAACTAGATTTTGCTAATAAATCATTACTCACAAAAAATTAAAAATAATAATTCAAAGGTTTATGTATTATGTTTTCTTTTTAAGCCTACTTATTATATTTATTGTCCCACGATTATAAATTATAAAGAAAATATACTATAAAAAATGCAATTATCTATGAATATATGTTTTAATTTGTAAGTCATTTTATTATGTCAATTTTTTTTCTTTTTTTTCTTTTAGTTATACAATGCTATTCTGATTTGTTTCTAGAAAAATGTTATTTATGGCTATAACTTATTTTAGAATGAATGCAATGTCTATTGGATAGTTTATCAATAATTTTCAAATGGCATCTTACATTGTATTATTAATGTCATCTCCTATTTACGGAAAATTCTTAGGTAGTCCCGGAGTATAGTGAAATGATGCTCCCTCCTCTTACATTCATGGTGGACCCCACCATTAATTTAATGAGCGGACCCTACCATGAATGTGAGAGGAGGGAGCACTATTCTCCATGCTCCGGGAGTACCTAAGAATTACTCCCTATTTACAAGAATTTCATACATTTATGCTAAATATTCCTTTTTTTTAGTTATTATTATGCTAACTATTTCAACTTAAATATAATGATATTCTCTTCTAAACTCATTCTATATTTTTCCCGTGCATTGCATGGGTTTAGTGACTAGTAATAACTAATAGTACTTTTTGTTGACTAGTCCTCATTGCGCTATATGGCTATATAAATTAATGCCACATCTACGTTTAAAAACACAAAAAAATGCGTCTGTTCAAGCAAACTGTTTAAGAACTATTTTTGCAACTATTGGTGTTCAACTGCACTGTTCCACTTGGTAGCTATTAATTTTGCACAGTTACTGATACATTTCACGTTATATTTCTTTAGAAAAAAAAAAAAAAAAACAAAAACAAAAACAAAAAACAAAAAAAAAAACAAACAAAAAAAACAAACAAAAAAAAAAAAAACAAACAAACAAAACAAAACAAAACAAAACAAAACAACAAAAAAACAACAACAACAACAACTTCAGTTCATTTTTCACCCCCTTCTCTATACAGGAAAGTTTTGGGTTTTAACGCAATTTTTCATCTTAGTGTTTCAATTCAAGTTATTGAGTCATATTTTATTCTTTGAAGCAAATTTTGATTCTCTCTAATTCTCTCTTACTAGACTAACTTTTTTAAGATCATTGAGCGAAGCCAGGGGGTGCAAGCATAGAAAGAGGTTTTTGTCCTTTGAAATTATTATTACTTCTTAATTTATGAAGAGAACTTTGCAATGGGTCTATCAAGTTGTAATCAAAGAGATTTTATGTTTTTGCGTAGAGTTTCTGCATTTTGTGATTTCATTTTGCAATTACATTGTATTTGCGTTTGCGTTTAATGAACGTGTTTTGATCGTTTGTTTTAAAAGTCTGGGTTTCAATCTATTTTGTAATTAGCAAAAATTGTCAACATATTGTGGGTTGCGTTAATTGTGCATATTTGGGTTTTACGGTTGTGATAGTTCTACTAGTTTTGATTTGTTTGCCCATGTGGTTATTATTTCGGTGAATCAACATCGTTATTCATGACGTTTGTATTATTGTGCATACATTGTGGGTCTATTTACAAGTCACGTAATATGATTTTTTTTTTTACTCTATTTTCATTTGATTGTGTTTATATAATATGCATTTGATTTTTTATGATTTTGCTTTATCAAATGCAGTTTTAGTTTTGCTAAGAATTTGAGATGGCGACAAAATTGTCAATTTTATATGATTTAGTGGAATGGGTGTTGGATCTGGTGTAGGGGTTGGATCAAATAGACAAAGCCGCTAAGACCTAAATGTTATGGTTTGTGCCATTCTAACTTGCATCTTTATTATTGTTGGTTTTTATTTACTTATTGTAATATATTAATTCATAATAAATAATGGAAACCAGTAGTCTTTGATAGTTCTTCATGCATGAGAAGAGAAGAAAGGCCAACCCTTCACCCTCAAAATTTTTGAAAAAATGCCCGAGCCAAACTGAAAAAATGGGGCTTTTGTAATGTTCTATAAACACAATTGTATTTATATATATATATATAATCTATTTATTGATTCTTTTGTAATACTTATTAAACCAAATGTAAGAACACATTATGATTATTGTAATATATTACTTCATAATATTTATATGTATCTCATTTTTAATGATCTTGTGTGTAAAATTTTGACAATTTCATCATAAGAAATGTTCAAACTACATTTTTCATCTTATATTGGAGATGATTTAGCTTTCAATAGTTGAATTTAGAGAAACTTTTAAACTTGAACATGTAAACATTTGATCTAAAACAATCTCATGTATCGCACGGATTAGCGACTAATAATAACTAATAGTTGAAATGTTTGACTTCTTGTTGACTGTGTTTCAATGCGCCACGTGGTTACAAAAATTAATGACACGTTTACTTTTAAAAACACTAAAACCTTGTGTCTTTTCATTTGGTATAATAAGAGAAACGTTTCAATATTTTCACTTTTTAGTACCGTTTTGTTTTGTCGCCTACAATAAATAAAAAGATGAAATGTTTTGTCTCTCGGGTAGTAGTTACAAAATATCAAACAAACACTTATTTTTGGCTCCTGGTAGTTAAAATTTTTGCACCTTTCATATTCCTTCCCCAAAAAAATACACTTCTTTCTTTTCTCTTTTTTTTCCTATACACTTCTCTCTCTCCCTCTCTCTGATAATTTATTTTTTTGCACTATGATACAATTTCTACATACAAGTTTTCCTCTATTTGCTGAAAATACTCAAGACTCTCCAATGGGATCTGACGACTATCTACAGAATTGGAATAATGTAAGTTGCATGTTTCACTTTTCCTTTTGGTGAAAAACAAGAAAAATAAAAATTAAATAAAGGTTTCTTTTTGTTGTTGCTGTCCTAATTTTCCTAATTCATTTGTAGAACCAAGTGCAGGAATGGTGGACACAACAAGCACGGTTGTGGCCATGTCAACTAAGTTTATCATGATCTGAATTTTTTCTAACCGCTGGTATTTTTTTTTGGTTAATTTGGAATTCTGTTATTAAATTTCTTAAATTCGAGTCCCAATTGAATCACATAACTTCACGTTTAGGATTATTGTCTCCTCTGAATATCAAAGACTGCCACTCCTATAAGAGTCTATCCTCTATTTTGTCTCTCTCTGATTTCTTCTTCTACTTTTTTAATTGAATTTGATCGGTTTGATGTAGATTGTTATTTTAGAATTTCTAGTGATATATATGGGCCCTGAAGCCACATGGTAGATAAAGATGCAGGCTGCAGCCAAGTTATTTTCGAATAATTGTAGCAATTTATCCTTATCAAGTAGCAGTAGTTTTTTTGATAGGGTCAAGTAGCAGTAGTTTGATTTGAATTAAACACATTCTATTTTGTAGAAGAGATTAGGTGATTACGTTGGTTGTCATTACTCATTAGGATGTTGTTTGATTTCTCAATTTAATGTATAGTAAGCCTTATCAATTAATATATTCACTTTTGACATTTGTTATATTTAATAGATCACAAAATTACAAAAAAAGATTGGTTACATTTTTTGGGTCTTCACTGTAAATCAACAGAATTAATAATTTTCTGTTCTAATTTTGTTTCAAGCCCTTTTATTTTGTTATGGTTTTTAGAATTTTAATTTTGATGTCTTTTGTTCTGTAATGAATGTGTTGTTCATTCTATTATGCATGTTTAATTTTTGGTTTTTTTGGTTGGTTCTGTTACGGTTCCATGGTAGGATTTGAGTTTTGTTGTAATTTGGTTTTGTTATGGTTTTATGTGTTGTTAAATCCATAAATCAGACTCATAAGACATTAGTTATGTGCCTTTTGATTTGCAATGATCATTGCCTAATTCAACCAAGTGAAATAGAGTTGGCACTTAATTTTTTACTATGGAGAATTTCGGACTTACAGTCATCTTTTTCTATATCTCACAAATGCCATATTTTTCTTTGAAGTGGCCTTGATAAAAGAAAGTTAGTTGTTGTATATGATGCTGAGTGCCACACATATTATCAGGTTAGAAATGTTTCCTTCCTATTTCAGTTTTGCATTTATATACTTTAATTTTTCACTCATTTTTTTCATAATCTTCACTTGATTATCGATGGGCATCAGTGTAAAAATTTCTTATTTAGCAACTTATTAGAGAACCACCCTCACAAGCTGATTATTTGTCTCATTCCATATTTCCTACATGGATATGTCCATGTAGTGACTTACTTTTTTTTTTTTGAAAGGATGTAGTGACTTACTAAGGTTAGTTCTACCCTATTCTTAATTTACTTTATTTGTACTTCTAATATAATTTATAAGGTTTTGAGTATTGATTGGTCAACTTAACATGTAAAATTTAAATGTGAAAATGTTAAGAAATTGCGACTTGAAAGTGATTGATGTGAACATTTCAATGTTTGAATGGTTATTGATATTCAATTCAATATTGCATTAGGTTGAGACTTGATAGTTAGATGATAATGCCATGTCAAGTAAACGAATGCTCCATTGCATGTATTAGGTTTGTGAGCATGAAAGACACATATTAATTAATAGTTATGCTATGCACAATTCGTTTGATGTTTTCCTACCGTGGGAATGAGCTATTAGTTTACCTACCTATCAACAACAAAAAAAAAAGATCTATCAACTATTAGTAACTATGTGGAAGTGTGGCATGCATTATGCAAATTAGTAAGACATGTTATTTGAATAATGTTAGTCTCATTTGTATAACCTATTTGTTTTTGGTTTTGCATAGTAAGAGCACACAATTACAAAGGCCTAACCTATACATACACTCCAAAAGGACTACCTTAACTATCAGATGTAGGGCGATTTAGGTTGCTTAGATTTTTCTTCTCCAAAAAAAAAAAAAAAAACAAGGGTGTTTAGATTTTGGGCAAATGTTATTTTCATTTACTCAAAATAATTGGTTGAAACTTTTTCAATTAAAATTGTTCACATGCAAGTTTTAAAGAAAAGAGATGAGCTCTAGAAGGAGGATGCTTAGGTAAAGTTTGCTAGGTGGATGACCCTTATAGCATAATAATGTTTTGGGTCTAACTATAGTAGATAGCATGTTTGATCCTAAGGAGTCACTATTATTAGACCTTACCAGTATCAAATTGGTCTATTCAACTTTTGGGTCATTTTTTTAATGGCCTTTCTAAGCATTTGGATTCATTTATATTGATTCATCTTTAATGCAATCACACATTTGTTTTATCTCTATTACTATAAATATATGTGATTTAAATTAAAATATCCCCGTGCATCGCATGGGTTAGCGACTACTCTCTCTCTCTCTCTCTCTCTCTCTATATATATATATATATAATCGAAGTCTTGACTTTTTGTTGACCTCTTTAGAGCTTGCCACATCATCATTATTTATTTTAAACAAAATTATTTATTTTAAAACAAAATTATTTAACTTTTTTTTAATTAACAATATCAATGTCAACTCGAGGAGGACTAATCTTTGACATTAACAGTCAAAGTCCAAACTTAATAAGGAGTGAAACTCTATCTTTCTAACAAGTCCAACTTAAACTCAAACTTTTCTTTAAATTTGTGAAGTTAATCATGAACACTATAAAAGCAATGCAAACCCCAATATTTTTTTTAAACCCAAATCTAAAATCAACGCAAAATCACGCATCTGCAGCAATCTTCAAAGTAACGTAACTTTTCCTTTTATATCACGCATCTGCAATCAGTTCTACCCATCTGTGACTCTATTCTCAATTTCTTCCTCTTTCTGCGTTCCAACTTCAAACTCACTAATCACTATGTTAAAGTTAAGTTTGATTTACTATTCTTTTTCTCCCTTTTCTTTACTCATTAGCCGTTTTTGAAGTAGACAACTGGTCTGCATTGCTCCAATTTCCAAGAGAACGTGCACCATGCGTGTGGTTAAAATTTGATGTTTTCATCAATTGAAGTGATGGCCAAGTATGACTCCTCTTTCTTCTTTATTTCTTATTAAAATAATATATATTATACTACATAACATTATAATATATATAAAACTATTATACATCATATAATATATATATATATATATAATAGAAATATAACATGATTTTTTGGGCTAAGCAAAACAATTGATCATTATTATTTTAAAAAACTAATTGATTATTTGATTAGATTTTTCATATATTGAGATTTGTCTACTTTTTAGCAAATCTTTAATTAATTAATTATTATTTTTTTATTTCTTTTTCATGTATGAATAATTTGGTATCCCCTTCTTTGTCACCCCATTATTTTTTTCTCCTCTATTTTTGTAAAATTGTGATTTACAACTATGTTTTATGTTAACTTTATTCCATGACAAAAAGTGTTGTAATTGCTTTAATTTATTTCCTTGTATTTTATGGGATTTTATTATATTGGGTTTAGTATTAAGTTGGTGAAGACTTAAGTTTAAAATGAAGAATCAGTGGATTTCGCGAGTGTCTCGCTTGAAGATAACCCGCGAAAGAGTCATGTGAGAAGTACATGCTGGAAGTTGAAGAGTCATGCCAGGCTGTCGTTTTCGCGAGTATCTCGCGGGTAAGGCCTTCCCGCGAGATAGTCGCGAAACATTCTGCCTAAAGGCTTTTTAAGTAAGACTTTCATACTCTTCACCCATACTATATATACCCTCATTACCCACAAATGTAATTGAGGCCATTTAGAGAGAAAAACTCTAGATAGGTTTTCTACAACACACATCCATCTTTTAGAGAGAGAGCTACTCATCCTTAGTGAGAAATCATTGTAATCTCTTCTCCATCCCTCTCCTATTATCCCTTGAGATGAGATTTGTACTCAAACACAACCCACACATTTTCAGTGTGTAGAGAGTGTTTTGGAACTTGGGAAGTTTTGGGGAATTACCAAAAAAAACCGGTGAGGCTTGGTTGATGCTATGGGCTATAGTGGGATCCGGTAAGTTAGAGAAGACAAAAGTTTGGCGTAACCTTGTTGGAGCAAGAAGCTTGGAGGGCTTAGGTGCACTGGGTGGATTAGGCTTGGAGGATCTTCTGCTATTCGTGTATCCTAACTACATTCTCTAGTGGATCATTGACGGATGCAATCGGGCGTATTGCGGGATCTGAAGAGATAGACAAGACACGGTTCCGAGAAGTCTTGTTGGAGTAGGAGCTTGGAGGGCTTAGGTACATTGAGTAGATTAGGCTTGGAGGGTCTCTTGCTATTCGTGTATCCCAACTTATTGTCTAGTGGATCGATTTACCGCTTGGAGAGCGGTGGAGAGGTTTTTCACCGAATTCTTCGGTTTCCTCTTCGATAACACATCACTGTGTTATCTTATGTTTGCATCTCTCTTTCCTTACTCTTGTGCTTTACTTTTATTGTTTGTTGTTCATATTTATGCACTAGAGTAGTATCGGTTGATTGCGTTTCATTTACTCTTATTTCCGCACTTAGATAAGTTAGAGTAAAAGCAATCTAGCCGTAATTTTTAATTGGGGGTCTAAATAGCTCTTGTGTTTTTTAACACATTTTCGAGCTTTCAATTGGTATCAGATTGGGTACACTTGTTGTGGTTT